>OU830595.1:63238899-65638899 GCA_917563855.2 Limnephilus lunatus
GAAGAGACTAACTGTCCTACTTCAAACAACTGAGGATTGTAGGGAAAGCGCAGAGTCAACCTGACGATCATATTAAGGCAAAAGATGACTCCGCCCTCGTCCTATGTTAAATTAATGTTTCCTGATACTTCAATATGACCAACAAAATGTTCCCAGCTGAACTCACATTGGGTAGCACACCAAAATCCATGAGATTTCTTCAATGAAACTCTTAAGGAAGAACCTGACATCTACGTCGGACGACTGCAGAGAATTTGAAAACATCAAATCAACACCTGCCAGTGCTAATGGATCAAGAAAATGTAGAGGATAACACGCCAGCTTCCACATCTGTTCAGGAACCACTCCCAGAAATCAAGAAAACAAGATCTTGTCGAAGAGTCCATTTTCCCGACAGATACAAGTCAGAAAGCAAATATTGGCAAAAATTAGAGATAATTAATTCTTTTCCTTTCTACAGATCCCATATTAAATTAAAAATGAATAACAAAGTAAATAAAAAAGCATATACAATGCATATCTTAAACCATATATTTGTAAAATTACTGATACTAAAGTCTACAACATTAATACAATTTTGAGCTTTAGTACTAAAATTATTTGTTTTATACAGTACATATTGGTCATCAAAGTGATGAACCATTTAACCAATGAAAATTTTTCATTTTTTAAAAATCATGTAAACCATGTAACTAGTTTTAAGAAAAATTTAACACTATATTGCGTGAAAAACAATGTATGTACTTAGACAATAGTCATTTTCAAACATAATATTAACAGAGCGTAATATGTCTTGTATTGACCATATACTCAATATAACACATATTATCGTAAAACAACTTTATACTTATCTTGTTTAAAAAAAAATAAAACATTCCGCAGCTTGCGATGAATATTTAAATAGTAAATCTAACCACTCGGTTATATGCGTTAAAGTTTTTATAAATTTTCAAAATTTTATACAACTTTTTCTTTTAAAAAAAACTTTTATAGAATTTTGGAATGAAATTTTTATATGTACCTAGTTTAAGAAACTTATCAAGTTATTTTGTAAATTAATAAAATAAAAACAAGTACCTTCACCATATTTAGAATAGGAATGTTGTCATATTCCAGTGATAGGAAAATTACTTTGTATGAATAATTTTTAGATAATCCTGTATCATACTTACCTTTGCCACATTAAGAGTAATAAATTTTTCATATTCCAGTGATAGGAAAATTACTTTGTATGAATAATTTTTAGATAATCCTGTATCATACTTACCTTTGCCACATTAAGAGTAATAAATTTTTCATATTTCAGTGATAGAAAGATTACTTTGTATGAATAATTGTAGATATTACTATATTACTTTCACCTATAACACTCATTAATGTATTCATACATGAATAACTTATCCAAGTTTCAAACCATTCCGCTAGACGCGTTGAATATTAACCATGTACTTTATCATATTTCAGTAATAGAGTATTTACTTTATACGATAATAGGCTATAGTTATTATAACACTGTTACATTATAGGAACATAAATTGTCTTATATTGACCACACACTCAATATAACACTTATTAATTACATATTTCCATTCCTAAATAAATTTTTTAGAACATTACGCACTTTGCGATGAAAAAGTAAAATGTACTTCTAACCACTCCGCTGTACGCGTCGAAGTTAAAAACTATACTCTAAAATGTTATAGAATTCTTAAATACAAATATTACATGTACCTAATTTTAAAAATTTACCAAGTTTTTCTATTATGTTAAAATGTTAAGTTAATAAAAGGTTTCAAACACGTGCAACCAGATGTTCCTTGACGTCCACATCTGATTGAACGGGTTAAAATTTTTTATCATACGATAATGATTCGTTCCAAATGCTTAAGGAAACGTGATAATGTTATTATTAACTAAATTCATTATTAATTATTATAAATTCATAACTTAATAGTTCTAAAGGTGAATTATATACCTGTCATTGACTAAGGCATACCATATCTAAAGGTTTTAAAAAATACATAACACCTCCAATAACATCACATTTCGTTAAGCAATTGACATTAATATACACTTGTTTGTTCATGAAAGTTCGGTAACAGTAAATAAGATATATAATGGATATAATACCACACATAAAATAATGTAACCCAAGTTTCATGAACACAACTATATATTTTTTATATTAAGTAAAAAGTTTACAACCTTATATTGTTTAAGAATAGGAATAAAATAAAAAACATGTATTTCGTACACGATAATAGTGTTAAGAGAGTTTTTAAAAGAATTTTCATATTATAATGATAGGGAAATTGCTTTATATTAATAATTTCTGGTAGTTCAGAATTATACTTGCCTTGTATATATATATAGGTACCTACTTGCTCATTAAGCTTAAGTAACCTGATAAAATGAATAAATAATGATTCAATCATAGGTCATACAACTCTCAGTGCTCCAAACAAAATGTTTGTCGATGCAAACTTTCAAGCAAAACTTTAATGCAAACTTAGAAATGTAATAAATTTATACAAATAGCAATTCTGTGAAATGCGACATGTTATAATTAAGTATGTTAAATTTAAGTATATAACATTACATTAGTTAGTTTTTTCTCATCTACTTTTGTTATCGTTTTGCAAACTGGGGTGGAGGTATGTAGGGAACGATATTCTACAAAGGAAAAATAGTTTTTACGCTGGCAACTCAGCCGACGTCACTTAGCGCCGAGCTAAGTTCGTTAAATTTACCGAAGATTCATTCGTCTTCCGACCGTCCAGTCCGCCGCTCACTTGTAGAGATATCGTCTCCCTCATACTTCCTTCTGATATAAATTTGTCGTGTGATTTTATTTGAAATATCTCAGTACACTTTTGGGTACATTTATGGAGTCAGATAAATTGGTAAACTTGGGCGGATTGCCCGAACGCATGGTAAGTTGCAGTCTACCTACCAGGGTACACCTTCCCCAATGGCCATCCTTACAAATAGGATCGCCAAACTGGTGACAAACAGTCATCCCTGCCAAACTACAAATAAACATATCATAGGTACCCATCATGAAATATTACTTAACATCTGTAAATTTTCTCACCAATCAATGTACTGTTGTTTATATATAAATAAATCAGCAATGAACAAATTAGTTTTAAAACCAAATCAGTAAATAATAAAAAATAAGACCAATCGACTCCTAGGAATCAATCACATTTCACCAAAAAGAAGGAAAATTTCTACTACCAGCACGTCCTCAACACAACTAATTTGTAAAATCTCTTCAATGAGTACAGCCTTCGTTAGTGCCGATAAAATATAAAACCTCATTATGCTTGTAAGGATTTTGATTCACACCAACCGGGCAACACTAACTTGTCAGGTAATATTACCACCTGTGAGAAGATGTCATATTATTGTCTCTTCCTTTCCACGAACGTCGAACAAGGAAGCTTCATAGCACGACACCGGAGACCATTTACACGCCATTATCCCTGACCGAGCGGGTTCTAATAAAGTTAGCAGCGATATCAAGTACCATGAACACCTCGGAACTTAATCTCTCAATAAACTGGACATCGTTCGGAGGAAGTCTCACGTTGCAACTCCCTTACAATTTATTACTTGCCTCTGCTCTCCAAGAAATCTGAGCCAATATATCACCAATATAAATAACTAGGGCAGAGCCGTGATGTATCATGGGAAAATATGTTTATTTTTTACAAACTAAAGTTATAAAATGTATGTTCCCATAATCTAAAATATTTTAAAAAAAAACCTGTGTGCAGTTCACACGCTGTAGAAGTGTAACACTCTGAAAACTAAACTTCGAGAGAATGAGAAGAATGCAGAGTATCAAGAGTAGGATAATTGTAGGGTTTATTGATGATAATATTGTTAACAAGTTTAAAAAATATTTTACAATTTTATTCTACGAAGCATCGCACACAGAGGAGGCCGATAGGTCACGAAGCACGGCACAAAGAGGACACCGATTAGTCTATATCATTCTCTCGCAGGCTAAATCTTATGGGTGTATGTGTTTGTCTCTTTTTAGTGTAGCTCCTTTCCTTTTTATCAAGTTTCAAATCATAACTGTGCTAAATAAGTTTTCACATCAAAAATGCTACACGAAGACATAAATGTGTTGCAACCGGTTGGCATGTTCATGAAAACAATCTATCTACTATCTACTTCTACTTCTACTATCTACTATCTACTATCTACTTCTACTATCTACTACACTATACAAAGAGGTAATATTTGTTTGTTTGTTTGTTTGTGTGTTTGTTTGCATCGAATAGGCTCCGAAACTAATGAGCCGATTTGAAAAATTCTTTCGCTGTTGGGAAGCTACACTATCCCTGGGTGACATAGGCTATATTATATTTTAAAAAAAAATAGGCATCCTTACTAGAACTTCTATAATGTAACCCAGGGTGTAAAAAAATTACCTAAAATATTCTTTAAATCGCGTGCGCTGCGAAAACTATTAATGATAGAATAAAATAATGTTGTACGACTTTATAGAACACATCATTATTTACAAAAAAGGTCGCGACAGCATATATCTAACTATTATGGTTATGGCACAATAAGTATTCTTTTATTTTAAAAAATTAATTTAAATGTCGCCGCTTGAAAAGGCTCTTTATTTGTATCTTGGTTTTAATCCTTATCAAAATAAATTACTTCATATTCAAGACAGCTTCAATACCTTTATTTAACTTTCTGAATTTTTCAATTCGGATATTTAATTAGAAAGATATCACGAGTTTAAAATTGTTAGTATTAGAAAAAAGTTTCGGCTACGGGCCGGGCCGGAGAGGAGTCATGAAATGCAGTGCCAGGGGGGTTGGCGGGACGGGGGAGCGCCAGAGCGGTGGTGGGAAGGTGGAAGTGGAACACTGGAGGGGAACGCACGGGAAAGGACATGTAAGGAGTAACATTTTATTTATTTGAATATGGCATATATAAAAAAGAAAGTCCAAAAAAACGTGCAGCTCGCAAAAATTCAGAAACGAGTCCCGGTTCGATAAAGGGAGTTATAAGGTGTGGTAGATCGCTATCCCCCCTAGGGAATAAGGGTATCCGTTTTACCTAAAGGGCGTGCTTTTAAAGATATAAGGGCTGTAAGTTTCGCCCTCTTGAAATTTCTAGAACAGTCTTCTGGAAAATTTTAGAAGGTTCCATAGAGCTGTAGAAAGTTGTGGAAGGAGTGGTGGAGTATGTCGTGGAATGATCAGGAATAGGGAATCGGGAACATCATTGTGCAACATTCCAGAACACTATCTTATTGTCCTGAGCGAAGCCGGGTAACCCAGCTAGTGTTATATAAAACTAATTTCAATTTTGATAATTTTTCAACAATGAAAGATTTTTGCGACCAAACCGCTAAAAAGTCCAACTGTTCTCGACTGTCCAGAGGCAGAAGCATTATGGCTTATGGCACCCCTGATTGGGGAATATTGTGGAGGTTGAAAAGAATAAAAAAGGGAAGGAGATCGGATATGATTTTAGAAGTGTCTGGCTATTCCAATCTGGTCACAAAAACGGCCGAAACCAATTTAAGAAACGTTTTGATTCCGAAGGGTGGGCTTTCACAAGAGCGATTCCGAGAGTATCTACGAATCTGGATTGGGTTTTAAAAATTTGATAATTTAATCATAAAATCAAATTTCCTGCCAGCAATTTGGGTCATTGCTTCTGAGGCGTGTGCAGTGAGCGCAGCTCTCTTGATGCCAACATAATATTTATACCATTTCATGAAAAAAAACCTTAAATTTCTACAACCTATGAATTGAATGCTTAACGAAATCTCTGTTCATAATACGTATTTTTAATTAAATAATAATTCATCACATTGGCTGTGATAATACTGAAATCCTAGCAAACAGCTTAATACTTATTAAGCTTTGAGGTCGTTTATTTCTACCTGGATTAACACTGCCCTCCATTCTCATTTCCGAACAAAATAACTTTCAATATCAAACTTTAATAAACTAGTACAAACAATGGAATCAACACCAAGAAAAATTAAGATAAAGCAATAACGCCTTCGCCTGTATTATGTAAAACTGTGCACACAATACAAGTACACATATAATACTTCGTACCTAAGTTATTTGATCCCCAACTTGTAATTTAAATCGGAGATTTCCATAAACACCTTCAGGTAAAGTTTCTACAGCCATCTGTAGTGGCAGCTAGTAGCTTTGAAATTAATATTCACGAAACCATCAGTTTCAATTATTGCTTCCATTGCTAAGATCCCGGCCATGTCTATTCTGCAAAGTATATCTGATAAGGTACCCTTTGAAATGAAGGATATAGTATTCAATCGTGCTTTATCTGTGTCTGCTGTGAAAATTATTGTGACAATAACAATTCACTGTAGTATTATTAGTTGGAGTTTAAACATGAACCATTTTTTTTTAAATTTATGAGTAAAACCTCAAATTGAAATATTTAATTAAATGGAGACAATATACTAGCGCAACTCAATCGAAAATCTGGAAACAGAAAAAATCAGAAAAAAGATATTTGCACCTCCGGGACTCGAATCCAGGATAAAATCGATGTGAAATTGTGTAGGGTAGTTTTTTCTAGAGGTACCGATGAAACCATGGAATAAAGAAGGACAAAACCGATTTATGTATCAAAAACTATAAATAGGAGGTTGATAACAAAGGAGGCAGACGCTTTTTAGCCCAATTTGAGGATAATGATCTAACTGAAGAGAATTAAACAAAGGATAAACGAGGTACCAAATAGTGAAGTTTCCAGAATAATTTATTTTTTTATATAGACACGGTTTTGAAAGATAGGATACAAAATCACTGTGAACAACTCCCTTGAGTCAAGTGGATAAGTTTGTCTGCTAAGGAAATAGGTTTGCGATAGTCGGTAACGCTGATAAGGACTTTGACAGAAGGTCGATTGGAGGAAAATCAATTAATGGAGAACTCACTGCAGTAGTTGCTAATACTAAGTTCTCAAAGAAAGCAAGGCTAACAACACACAATGGAGTTCTGATACCAATAGTGATGTACGCCATTGAAGCACTTGCAGAAAAGTAAGAAAGGATATTGAAAGTAAAAATAATGCAAGAACGGTATAAGTATAGCGAAGAAAATTAAGTAGGTAGAACGTAAAGATTCAAACAAGTCTTTACATATTTAAAAGGGAGGATGTAAAAATGAGTCACGTAATAAAATATGATGACGTCCAAGTGTATTTAAAAATTTCTCGAGGACGTCCGAAAAACACATTTTTTTACATTAGCTCCAAGCGGGAGGATGTGAGGAAAATATTTATTCTCGTTGATTTCTTTGGGGATTCTGGGCATGGCAAGAATTAAAAACAAAAACTAAATTGAGTCGAAATATCATAAAAGTACCAATATAATATTTATGAGTTTTGAGTCGTATTATAAAAACTGGGTGATCGAATTACAAAATTGACTTGTTTTCTATGTTTTGAAATGGTTAATTTTGTAGAACTACGACACTCTTTGAAATGATAAGAATATGCTCAAATTATCAAATAAAAGGATTTTCACTGACTTGGTGTTTCTATTTAAAATTTTAAATGATGTAGTTGGTAGTCCAGCATTATTTGCATTGATAAGCTTTCGGATTCCACTAAGTAATACAATAGATTTATTTAAATGCAGAAATTATAGGACTTATTACCATAATATGTGTTCCTCTTTGTTCAGAATACTAATAGAGGGAAATTAAACGATGTCAGTGGACATCTTAAATTTATCACTAAACAAATGCAAAATGTTGTTAAAAAACCGAGGCACTTCTGTTATGTATAGTAAAAACTGTAAATTTTTTAATATTCATTGTAAAAGCTATTAAAACTGGAGTTAATAAATAAACATTTCAATAAATAATTTTGACAAACGTTTTGTTATGTGTGGTGCTTAATTTAAGTTCAATTAGTTCTTGATCATAAAAATTCATCAGTTTATAAATTATGTAAATAAATTCTCATTTTGGCGTCTTCTTTCCAAATTGGCATCGAGCGCAGATCAAATAATAAGGCATTTAAAATACTCTGCAGATATTTTCCAACTAATTCTGATTTCAATAACCAAATGCCTAGCCCTAGATATTTAAAAAAACTCATAATGGTAAAAATACATCTATTATAAAATTCAAAAATAAATATTTTCTTACAACCTTATTGTCTATATCAATAGTGATAAGGATTATATAGATAAAAATGTTATTTATTGAAGATTGAAACTTGATAGAGGCGTGTCCATGTTGCTTACCTGTCGGAGATCTAATCACGCTGTGGGTACCAAAATACTTTTATCTACTATATCTTCCTCTGACAGAAACATGGGTAGAAAAGCAATAACATCAAATAGAAACAATGCATGAATGCTTACGAAGGACTGGAAGCCGATTCTAAATCCAATCATTTTGTCAGCACTATTTTTCTTACACTGCTGGATAATCTAAATCCATATGCAGCCTCGATTTCTTGTGCACATTTCCTGTTTTATTCACGAAATATCTTCCTCCTTTCCTGGAGGTCCTAGACCAGAAAACAACCTTCTTTCCGCAAATCGGAGAGATAGCCGCCTCGGAATCTTTCAGTTCGTTATTTTGTTGTTGGTTCTGTAGGCTTTTTTTTTATCGAGAAAGCCTTTGTGAGAACCTTGGCCCCATTGTGGGCGAGGTATTGTTCCTTGTGAGCATCCAGAGGGAAGCACCACCCTCTTCCCCTCCCGCCCTACAAGGAAAGGCTCGTGGGAGGTATGTGTCATCCCTACCCAGCTCCCTGAGAATTTCAAGCGATTCCGAAGGTTTGGCAGCCTTGCATTCAGTTCACTGGTCAAAAATAATTTATGGGAAAATACGCGCTGCGGAATAAACTTTTTTGGGAAATTTATTTGGATCGATCCAATGAGCGTCGAGTAAACACGAGCTCAATTTGATTTATTCAATAAATACTTTATTTCCATTACATGTTTTTAAATGGTTGACATCATGAATTTGTTTCCAGAACTAAAATTACAGCCGAGGATTTAGAGATTTGAGTCTTTTTAAAAATTATTTAAATTTAAAGTCTGATTTATGGACATCCCAAGACTCTGTGTCGATTGGTTCCGTGAAATGATTTTAAATTTAGAAAGTAGTTCATGTTTTTTACAGGCCTTTACAAAATCAACCTGTAAAAACTACTCTCAAATACCTTCTGTAACCTTTCCTAAAAAGTCTTCCAAGGTCTTTTCACGTACCTTTAAATCCCTCCGAAAAAGAGGCGGGGCCCTTCCGATTTCGATTTTTTTAAGGACTAGTGGATCACCTTAATAAGAAGCAATTTATTTTGTTTGTTGTAACGCATCAGAGGAGATGTACCTATTCCTATACCTAAGCGTGATTGATTCCTCCAGTCCCGTGCATAGCCGGGAAACACGCCAAACACGTGCCTAACATTTGTACATGGTTGATGTTTCCCCCGTTAGATCGTCGTTTTTACGACTCGTTCGTGCGCACAGCGGCTGTAAAATGATGTCTTAGTTTTTTGTTGTTATCTCTCTCAGATCATGGGTATTTTCTGGAACACTTCTTTTTTGTCAAATGAACGGTATTCCACACAGCATCCCCAAAGGGGGTCTGGTCATGAGTTTTCACTAGGAGCTTCCTGTGAAAAATGTATTTAAAAAACTTCGAAGGTGCTGGCAACAAATAAGTCAGGGAATATTGGTTAGTTGTAAAAAAACCTTTATATATTTTTATGTTAAAACGATCACCTAGTACTGGACCCATTCGGACCAATAAAAACTATAATCAATAGCCAACAACGGTGTTTTGTTATTCCGCTAGTATATTTTTACAGAAAAAAGCGACGCAAAGAGCAAGACACGTCTATCCCCTCTAAATCTGGGAGGCTACTGAGTGCGAATATACAACGCGCTATCGGCCCTTCTGCAGATGGCATAAGGATTAAATTCACAGTTTGGTAACGCCTCTTTTAATGCACTGGAAAAAAACCTCGCCAAAATTTATTTTTTATTTTATTTTGTGTACCTAGTTCGGAAACAAATATTAAAATGTTTTCAATTATTTTCAAAGAAATATAATTAGCTCAATAAAAGCATATCCGAAAAACTGTTTGAAAGCAGGAGATTTTTAACTTCAAAGCATTTTTTATAGGCAGAATACTTTTTTTTAGGCTTATTAAAATTCTAAAAAAATATAATGTTTTGAATCTCAATCATTTTGAGTCGTCGTGGTGTAATACATCATCTTTCCCAAATTAAGGATTTACGAGTACCAAGGGACGCGTTCATCTGTCGGAAGTGTCGCCACAAAAGGTAGAACACTCAAGAAAAAGAACAAGGGTTTATTGAAGGATTTGTTTATTGTAACATTTGGTTTAAATTTTGGCTTTAAACAAATCTTCTTGAAATTGATTTTGAAAAGTTTTCTGTGAAACTAAATTGTGAATTTAAATATTTTCCTTCGCTAAAACAGTATTTAACCTCACAATTTAAAGGTTTCTGTGGGATAATAAAGTTGTTAACTTGACTACTATAGCATTAGAGTGAGACGGTAATATATTATAGTAATGCGTCTTCGCTCATCCTCTTTAGCAACGCCGGCGTAGTTCATCGGTAAGGCTCTTGACTCGCACCGAAGGTCGCGGGATCGAATCCCGGCGTGGCAAATAAATTTTATTTGTGTTATTTCACTATTTATTCATTTAAAAATAATACATAGTATATTTGCGGCACTTTTCAGAGTGGAGGATACTCCCAGTATCGCCCTAATATAAGACCACCATTCAGAATTGAAACGTTCCTTGAAATGGCATTAGCCGTGTTTGGTGACCAGATCTGAATAGCCAGGAACTTCCCAAAATTCCTCTTCCCTATCTCCTTCCCCTCCCTACTACCATCAGCCTCACAACATACTCTAATTGGGGATACCATAGTCTCACTGGCTTCAGACGGGAGCAGTTGGAACATTTGCGCGGTATTCATGTAAAAAAAATCTTTCGGTAAAACAATTTGGAAGGTTTCTGTGAGATAATAAAGTTGTTAACTTGACTACTACATTAGAGTGAGACGGTCATATATTATAGTAGTGCGTGTTCACTCATCCTCTTTAGCAACGCACCCATTTTTCAGCTCACAATGTTCTATCCATCATGAGCTATTAAACATTAATTTAACATTCAAAAATGAAAACAAGTCATTTAGTTTGATATACAGGGCGTTAAGGGACGTACTTGACTTACTTTAACCAGTGATTCCTGGCATTATTTGGAGAAAAAAATGTTACTAAAATTTTGGTGTCCGGTGACATTTTTGGGGTTTTTTTTTTAAAAATATTAATTTATATTATTTTTCTAAAAAATGGTAGATGTTGGACAGTTAGAGGCGGGGTTAGGGGTTGGTCGGTTACTCGGCTAAGTGACCAGTAATGACATGCGAAAGAATTGTTTTGTTTGTTTGTTTTAAAGAAAAAAAAAAGAAGAAAGAATAAAAAAGTCACCGGAGACCAACATTTTATTTACATCCTTAACACCCTCTTTAAGTGTATTTCAACCTACAATTCGGTTGATGTTCAGGTGGTTAGTTAAAGCATGCTTTTCAATTAACTTTCTTGCTTAGTAAGGCGAAATATCACAAAAATAACGCCAAAGAAATTAACACATTTTTCTCGTTTTATTAAAAATACTTCGTGTGGTTCATGAAGCGATTCCTGCTAATAATCCAGTAAAAGGTTATAATACCAGACTCCGTTTTCGTACATATTCGCCTTTATTTCTGAAACCGGAAACTTAGAGAAGGCGTTATCAAGACATCCGTCCTGCCCGATATCCGGTTCCGGTATGGATTCTATTTCATAGACTTGATCACACTGGGGATAAATAAATACGTCACCAGATTGTTATTTGGAATTTATGTACGAGGACTTATCGAATTGAAACGAGATTTATCGCTTCCTTTGAATTGTAAATTATTGTTTAAAGTTTTTGGCCATTAATCTTCCTTAGGGCCATTCGAACAGATACACCTACAATAATTATTAATTTACTCAAGTTGAAACAAACTCCGTTTCCTCCAGGAGGTACAAATGGATACAACTTCTTTAAAAAAAGAAATCATTAATAACGTTCAGATAATACTGCCGCTTTCTTCAGATGAAAAAAATAATTGTAGAAAATTTCAGACAATACTTTTGTTAACTTAATTTAAAAAATTTTACGTAACTTACGTTTGCAGGATACCAGAAGTTGGAAATACTTTCAAAAGTTCAGTATCAATATATTGAAAATAACGTGTTATTATTCACATCCTAATGCATATAAAACCTTATGCGGCCTTGTTTTTACTCATCGTTGACCAGGGATTAATCACAGATGCTTAGAAAACCAAGGCTCTGTCGTCGTGTAGGCTTTAAAAAAAACAACAAATTATTTAACCCTGTACAAATCGCAAGTGCGCCCACGGTTGAATGAGGTAGAAATGTGCGGTTCGCTTGATAGATTTTCCTATCTTAAGCGTCGGGGGAAATGCTGTCCTTCTTCACCGGTTTTTCAATGAAAGATGCTCCGAGTAACTAGCATCATTAAACGCGCTCCCAACATTAATACACGATTGACATTTGTCGCTTGAAGACGGGTTGCTTTTTCGATTCGTTCTGGAGTTCAACAGCTCAGCTGTGGAACGGTTTTCCAACCTCCCTCCCCTCTGCCTTCTATAACCTGAGTCTCTTCAAGAACCAGGTTTAGTAATTCCTTTCCACAAAAAGATTCTCCATACAGCATCCACAAAGTTGACATAGGACCTGAGGGAAATTATTTTGGAATTAATGTAAAAAAATGTACATATATGTAAACATATTTGCGGATGAATCATGGACTTTAATATGTATGACAAAGGCATGAACCGAATAATTTGTTTACGAAATCTTAAATAACGGTTTTCCTGAAAACGTTGACCTCAGGTTGAAAAGGTTTAAGTTATGATTCAGACATAACGCTTACGCCGCGGCTGGTAAAGGTTTAGGTTAATACATAATTATTTCTCCTCCCGCAGTCCGCAAACAAAGTGCGCCCGCTCCGATATCCCCGAGTTTCCGCCTCCATTATACGTTCCGATAGTAATTCCCGGAATTAGTTTAAACCTCGGTTTAAACTAAACTTATGTCCTAGTCCAAGAATTAGCCGAGGCCAAGGTTTAAACTATTGTCGTACCGAGAATGGGCGTCTCGGAATTGCGCTATTGTGGGCCCAGGGTGATAAGCGCCTGAGCAGGGGCGCACTAATTTATTTTACATGTATTATCCCAATTTACAGAATTTAACAATATTACAGAATTTTAAAACTTCTAATCCGATGCCTAGGTACCTAGTACGGACGATCGATAAAACCCTATATCAATCCGATTAAATTCGTCATCTATGGTCAGTTATCAATATTTACGATCACGGTCGATAATTGGTAAGAGATATTCCGACCGACTCTTGATAACTTTTAGCCCGGCCTCCTTAGTATCGGATAAGTTTAGGATAACTGTCAATATACGAGATCTTGCGTCTCATAATCCAGGGAAAGATTGCCGAAAGACAGGGCCATGGAAGAAGGACATGGCTGAAAAGCCTTAGACAGTGGTTTGGCCAGTCTACTGTAGAGCTGTTCCGGGCTGCATTAAACAAAGTCAGCATAGCCAACATGATAACCAACTTCCGTTGAATGGACAGGGCACGAGAAGAAGAAGAAGTCAACGACAATCAAAAAGATGCATATATTTACTTCTTCTTCTTCTCGTGCCCTGTTCGTTCAACGGAAAGTTGGCCATGCGGACTTTGTTTACTGCATATAAAAATATTGTCATTGAGATAGTGGCTTTTGGACAAATTGTGTAAATCCCTGTTTGATAAAAAGATAGAAAAAACAATCATAAATTACTTGTTTTACAATTAAGTAGTAGGAAATTTTAGTATGTTTTGATTAATCATATAAGTGAAAATTAGAAACATACTTTTCTAGACGCTAGGTCTACCACTCACCAAAGTATTATTAAAACCCCTCTTTCAGCCAGATTTGCAGTAAGGCCTTAATCGTTGTAGGACCATTCCTATTATCATGTTAAAGAGAAATGTATTGGTAGTGACGTTATTTCAGCCATAAGTTGCGATTAACTAAAGATTTTCAGAATTAACTAGATGCGTTTACATAAATAAGAGTGTGTAGAAATGACCTATTTCGAAAATCTAAATTTCACCGGCTTTTATTAAATGTAAGTCCACCCTAAGTAATCAAAATCGTAGAAATTGATATTCAAAACGACTAGTCGTTTTTGCGAAATTATAGATACTCTCTTTCCCTATACCCCCTTTCCACTTTTTGTTGTATTTTATTCCACAAATTATTCAATTGGACAATAAATTTAACAGTAATCGTAGAGCATTTTCATATATCTTCAACTTATGTAGATATTTTGCATTATTTTTAATTCCTTTATACTTTATACTTGTTTTAGATGTATAAATTATTTTATTTTATTTTTATATTATTTTGTTTTTCATTCAACTTATTTTTAATTTGTATTATTATACTTAACATAAAATTGGCCACTACAACACGGGCATGTGCCTAGTGTGATGGCCAAAAAATTACCCATTTACTGTAATGTATAAACTTTACTGAATAAAGAACATAAAAAAAAGCTTCACGTCGTAGCAACAACTCTCTTAATAGGTTTTAAAAAGTTGCTATTTATTTGCTTCGGTTTCCTTTGAGGCCTAGGGAATCTTTGAACATTGTTAATTTCCTTAGCTTATTGAGTGTACGGTTTCTTTAAGGATCGTGTTTTCCTAATTAATAACATTCACTTCCATAGTTTAATCACAATTACGTTCTTCACAATTAATTCAAAATGTAATTTTACAGATTTTAGTCGTTTACTTGTGGTTTTGCATTTGTTCGTCCCATTTCCTGTGGGTTAACCGTTGCCTCATTTGAGTTATTACATGAAATATATCATCAAGTCAACCGGCCCCCCAACCGAGAGAAGACGGAGGTCAACCACTAATCATAAGTACAGAGTAGAATAAAAAGCTAATTAATTAAAAATAATAATTTCAACTGCAATCATGAAACGTTAAATTATCAAAAATGTGTTTTGAAATCTTAGGCTCCAGAAAAATCCAAAACTTATCGGATTGGTAAAGTAATGGGTAAATATTTATACCAGGGGTCCTTGCATGATCAATCGATAAGGATTGATAGGATAACTTTCGGTAACTTCTCATCGTTCTCTAGGACAACTGCAGATCGCTAACGTACAACAGTTGACGTTGAATATATTAAGAACTTATTATTACCAGTCATTGTGAACTGTTACTTCTTTGTTTGTGATCTGCAATTATACTAGGGAACGATTAGAAGTTATCGAAAGTTATCCTATCAATCCTTATCGATCGACTGTGCTAGGGAGCCAGGTGTTTCACCACATACCCAACTGACTTTGACTAGCGATTCAGGAGCATAGTTTGAGTAAAAATTTAGACGGTAGTTTTTATCAATTTACAACACGTATAGAAAGTACAAACAAAAAGGAAAGTTCAAACTCTTTTTAAAATTTCGACCTAGGTAATCGAGTCTATCATTCGGTGCGAACCTAACTGGATCTATAAATAACATTTATTTTATAATATAACAAACTCGATATCAAGATATCTCTCCACTTTAACTTCATCTTCGGAGATCACACGTAATCTTTATGTACCAATCGTGTTTATTTCTTGTTACCCAAATAAGTTATCCAATACAATCGTTGTTTTTATGGATATGGGCCATATTTCTCTCAAATTATTATTAAAGAAAAGGATCTGACCAATTCAGACGGAAAACTAAAATATGCTCGCTAAATCTTTCCTTATCAAAAGGCAATTTCGTTTTATTATTTTTCTTTGTTTCATGTTTCCAGACAAATGGACAATCCCCGCCGCTTCTAGAACCCTTTCTGTAAACCCGGTTCACATAAATATTTCAATTTGATGGTCAAACGGAGCGGCACATATTCATGGTGCTCGTTTCTCTATCACTGCATTCTGAGCTCGCAGAATTTTCAGCTGCCAAAAACACATGCATCTTGGATATCTACGCATTTATTATATTAAAAATGATATCATGTTTCCATTTTATGGTCAAACGGAGCGGCATATATTCATAGCGCTCGTTCCCCGTCACTGCGTTTTGGGCAAGCCGAATTCCCAGCTGCTAAAAAATCTTCACATTACTTTAAAAACATTACACAGTATATTTTAAAATCATTCATACATTGATAGCGTATGAACGTTTCTGTATCACTAATGGCCATTGTTCCCAATTCTACTGATCAACTGTTGAGCTGAAATTTTGGCTAAATACTTCTCAAAAGCACAAACACACCCTTCGCAACACAACTCTCCGACCAACAGGCGAATCGAGCATTACTAAACAAATCATTTAGCTGATCGGAGACTGGGATTGATCGATCGAAAAGTTGGGAACAACGGCCGTTAGTTTCTCAGCCACCAAAGAAACGTACCTACTACTTTAAAAAAATATATTTATTCATCTTGGTCTAGTTAATCCCCAATTTTATGGTAAACGAGTTGAAAATGACCCATCAAAAATAACAAGTCATAATTATTATCTGTATGCGCCAGTTTAGTCAAGCCGAACTTATCGTGTTGTTGTACAGGTAGACGTATTGTGATTGACAGTTGGGTGTGCGTGATTAACATCATATTTTCATCTAATTCCAGGTCAATTAATTAGTTAAATTACTTCGCGGGAGCTATAAATTTGACGGTTTTATTAAGAATGGCTTTTTTGGTACGTGCCTAAAACACGAAAACATTTTTAAATTACGTTAACATCACGTATTTTTCCCTGCTGCATTTTTTTTTTTCAAATATCGTCTAACAAATATTCGTTCGTTGATCCTATATTAATTTGATAAGTCCAACCTGACTCCAGCAGTGATTCAATTTATGAATTTTAGAGGCGCTGTTAAAGTCGTCAATATAAATCTGAGTAGTGTCCCATTTGTCAATAGAATCAATGTTACAAAAATAAAATAATAAATATATAAAAATCTACATACAATAAATGTTTTCATTATCATCATTAGCTTGTCATATTATTCCTTGGGCCGCTTGGGCGAACAAGACTTCTTTCGTTGTCCACTTGTACGTCGTAGGTAAATTGCCTGACACACTTTTCCGTGTCCAAATTACATAAGTGTATATTTCTTAGTTTTATCTTCCATTATCAACACCACTACATTCGCTATATATAGAAGATTACAAAGTTATTGTATTAAGCCAAATTATGTATACATTCAATTGGATATATGCACCATTACATAATATAATAATTTGACATGTAGAATATAGATCGAAGACAAGCTGCAATAAAGGCGTGAATACATTATGGTCCAGTCAACATTGGTGTCTAACTAGACAGTGCCTGTTATAAGAAACTAATTATTGTAAACAAATATTTTATTTGCAATCATTTACTTTCGTCCTTCCTCTGCCACATCCACGCCTCACGGCCACGAATTAGGGTTATTATAAGAACTCTTATATTTCCTGCTAGCTTAATTTCATTTGATTTTTGACATTCTTATTTCTGACTATTACGTCCTTCCATTAATTGATTTTTCTGCGTTCACCTATTGGTCAAAGTTTTGTTTTATTTTTCAAAACGACCTAAGAAATAATATTTTCTTAACGATCTTGTTCTTGCTATTAGAGAAAGCATACAAAAATAATGATACTTTGAAAGAAAATTAAACGAATCCCGGGAATTCGCACCATTAATGCAATGATTGATCACCTTCGGAATGAGAAAATGTACAGGAACAAAAAGCTGTGGCTTGCGACGTGATATTTATTGCGCAATTTTGTGTTCACCTCTCTTTCTATTTATCTTTCGTTCGGGATCTGCCGCTTCCTCCGAGACGGTTTCTATTTCCCTCGAAGGGTCTTCCCTCCCTATTTATGGCCAAATATATGGCTTAACTTTATGTGTACCGAAAATTACGCCCAACCGTGTCGTTGACACCGAGTTTCAGCGCTCTTGCCGAATCTTAACTTTGCTCAATTTGATTGGTGAAAATCTGAAAATGATCAATTCGAAAAATTATACACAATTAAAAATATTATGTACAGGGTGTATCAGCACGTACCCAAAAGATTTAAACCGGCGAATTTTCTTTCTATTAAGAGCGTTTAACCATCCAGCAGCCGAAAATCCACATTTCGTCGATAGATGTTCTTACGATCGTACAGGGCGGTTCCAATGAAAAAGATTAATTACTCTCCGTAACAGTTTTTTAAAATGATAACTCAGAATCGATTTTATTTCATTCCAAATTTGATTTAATTTATATCTACATCCAAAAATGCTGAAAGGCGTGTTGATAAAACTATTAAAATTATGTACTTTTTGTAATTATTTTTTGATCATAAGTATTTATCATTTTTCAATAATGTCTGAGCAAAACAAGAATGTAAAAAAATCTGAAATATATTAGTCTGTAAGTGCGCAAATAAATACACAAACGGACCAATTTTCGTCAAGAAACACATGTACTTATATATTTTTTAATGATTTTATTTAAACTATAATAAAAATTCTGTTACGTCATACGTTTACCAGATAATGTATTGATTTATTTTACTGCATGATTATATGATTTGAAATGGGTGTTGTATAATACAAAATCTTTTTTGAGAATTTAACAAATCTGCCAATGACCTATGGTATAACCTTATTATACTAAAAATAAATATTTTTTCTCAAAATTTAAAACATACGTTTACTAAATAAAAGAACAATCTTTCGAAATCAATTTATATTTTTTTGTGGAAAAGAGTCAATACGTCTAAACACTGATTTAAAAATTACATATTTCTGGTGTTCTCTGGTTATACGCTCTTAAAACAAAAAAAGTCAATCACACATCGCTACTGATCACACTCCTACACGGGATAAAGTGATATGCGCGCTGTTTCGTTTGTTACGATATACGAGATTACTCAGTTGCGACATGTGGTGGAAAATATTTTTATTGTTTTTAATTTTTTTTTAAATATCTCCGGACAGGAAAATGACTTCCACAATTTTTACTCTTATTATACTCATGAATCGTAGATTTATTTTTTAAATGTGAATACTGCACAAGAGCCCCATCTGCTCTCAATTGTCTGGAACTGGCATCCTCAATTGGAGTATGTTGTGAGGCTGAAGATAGTGGGGAGGGGAAGGAGATGGCCACACTTGCGCCTCCGAATTGTTAGTCAAAAGACTTACCCCTCGACCACGGAGGCCGTCAAAGTTTGTTCAGAAGATGCAATTTATAATTAATAAGTAATTTTATTTTATTTTATGACATCTTTTTGGAATGATTCATCAGTTTTAGAAAGTGATGCATACGTATGATTGGTCAATGATGACTGAGCTGGCATTATATCTGATTAACAACCAGGCGTGGTAACTTCAATTCCTTGGTTGGCTTTATCCTCCTTCACTACACAACTAATATTTTCCGCTTGTTGTGGTGGTAGTGGGAGTTTTTCAAATATTATCAGGTTGTTAACCGGGGAATGTTTATCTTTAAAAAATCTGTCGGTCAATCTTCAATAGACGTATATAAATAAGAGTGTCCTAATGGGGATTTGTGGGTCTGTGGCTTTGTTTTTTAATCAAATCATTTTTTTCCGAGAATGGTGTAATTTAAATTGTAAAAACTCTGTGTAAAGCCCGGGCAACGCCGGGAACTTCAGCTAGTAACTAATAAATTGCAACTGATTGATGGCTTTGATAACCCATCAATCAACAATATAAACTTATGTATAAGTATACATTCAACGTACATATTATGTAGTTGATTAATGAGCGTGATAATGTATTCAATACGCCACATTAATCTACTATTCAGAATAGTCGACATCAACAAGAAATATGTAATATAATTTACTAGCAAACCAGTAGTACATTCAAAATAAGACTTTTTCTTTTTTTTTTATTGGTTTAATCTTTTAAAAATATTTCTAAGCCTTCTATTGCAAACTTTTTCTACTGCTGTGTCTTCCCCTAACACGTTTATGGGCGAGTTGTCTGAGATCGCCATACTTTAACTTGTATTTCGGATATTCCAGTCCATTATATCCAGTCCATAGGGCGAGCGTAGATTAATATCCGAATAACTGTTGTATTTCATTTAAACGTATTGTATTTAAACGGTAAATCTCAGAAGCATTAAGCAGGTACGGCAAAATTTAATGATTTGAAAAAACATGCTGTTTGGTAACGTGTTTTCACACAAAGTCTCTGGGGTAGGGTTTCTGTTTATATTTTCCGTTTGTTTTCGCGTTTTGTTTTTATTATTTATGCCTCAGGGGATGTTGTTAGCGTAATATGTAAACAGTTTAAACTCGAACGGAACTAAAGGAAAATTATTTTAAAGTTTTTAATGTACATAAGAATATTCTTATCATATTTTCTTTCGTGTACCCGGCATTGCTCGGGGTTTTGAATGGTTTAAATTGGAGTATAGTACATTGTATTTATTTTTATTTTAATCTTTTATACGTCCATAAGGTTTTTATATTGGGTACATGAAATGGTTACACTTTTGTTAAAAAAAAAGTAAAAAAAGTAAGTAAAAAAATGGTTGCTTGCAATAATCACTCACAATACAATGGTTTCAAATTTGAATAAAATAAAACTAATAATATAAATGAATAGCCAGGTACCTTTTCACCTTTCTCTTCCACATCTCCTTCCCCTCCACACTACCTTCAGCCTCACAACATACCTTAATTGAGGATGCCATAGTCTCCCTGGCTCCAGACGGGAGCAGTTGGGACTCTTGTGCGGTATTCAAAACATTTATTTATTTTAACAAAAAAATTTTTGCAAACAAAACATTTATTTATTTAAATAAATGAAAAGAAAGTACTTGGTTTTAAGTGACTTTATTGATATATTTTCACTGTCTACCGGTTTCAGTACCTCTTAACCATCAATCTAAAAATTATACTATCAAATACAGAAGTACACATATATAAAAAAGAAAATGACAGTATACTAAAGTGGTACAGTGCGTTAGTTTAGTTAGTTTGAACAAAATTCTGGAAAGTATTAATGTTAGCAAAGTTTAGTAGGTATTTTTCTACTATAGTGGCACAGTTTTTTTATAGTGGCACAGTGTTAGTTTTAGTTAGTTTGAACAAAATTCTGGAAAGTATTAATGTTAGCAAAAAAACCGTTGGTATTTTTCTCGATCTCTCAAAAGCATTCGACAATGTAGACCATAGGCTTCTTCTAATTAAACTCGAACATATGGGTACAAGAGGTTTAGCATTAAAATGGTTTGAATCATATCTAAAAGACCGTGAGCAGAAAGTCCAAATTCCAAATATCGATGAAAAAATGTTTCAGTACATGGTAGAATCCAAAAGGAGAACAATTAAAAAAAAAAAAAAAAAAAAACAAAGTATGTATGTAAATATTTAATATACCAACATATAATTTATCTTTTTTATCTTTCCACATACATATATATATATTTGTTTAAACACATTTCTTTTGGAACAAACATAGATGTGATTTACCCGCCTCGGAACAGACTTTGTCTAGTGAGGCGGGTAAAAGAAAAGAAAACAATGTAAATAACCATGATACTAAATAAACGCCCGGGTTGCCGTTGCTGAAACTGAACTGGACTGAATTAACAAGGGTGTGCCACAAGGAAGCATTCTTGGACCCCTCCTCTTCCTTATCTATATAAATGAACTTCCAATTATTGCTGGCACAGAATGTTCAATGTTTGCTGATGACACCGCTTTGTTATTTTAATTTATGGAGACGTTGACGAATTTAACAAACATGTTAACGAGACTTGCCAATTAATAGCAAACTGGCTGCTATCACAACATCTGTCACTCAATACAAACAAAACTAAATTCTAAAATTTTGTCCATTGCAAGCTACACCTATAAACATAAATGTAAACTTTAATAATAATATTATCGAACCCTCCCAAGCTTGTTCGTTGCTGGGAATACAACTAGATACAAATATAAACTGGAAAGCACATGTATCAAAAATAGTAGCAAAAATCAGTAGCTTTTCTTTTGTTCTAGGTACACTGAGAAAAATATTGAAAATCAAATCAGTACTAGCCGCATACTATGGTTATGTATATTCAATAATAAAATATGGTATTATTTTTTGAGAAACTCAGTAAACGCCAAAGATGTTTTTATCATCCAAAAAAGATGCATGAGAAAAATTGCAAGCTCTGCTCGTCTGGATTCATGTAGACCTGTGTTTAAAAATCGGAAAATTCTGACAGTCACAGACATGTATATAATGGAATTATGCATGCTAGTGCGATCATCTACAGTCAAGTTTCCACAAAAAACTTTCACACACAAATACGCTACAAGGTTCACAGAAAACTTATTAATACCAAAAGCAAACAAAACAATATTCCAAAAAGGACCATATTACATGGCCGTTAAAGTATACAACAATCTTACACATAACATCAAACAAATTCAAGACACACACAAATTTAAGTCATCACTAAAAACATTTCTTCTAAACGAATGTCACTACACTCTTAATGAATACCTGATGTAAATCAACTCTATTTAGTTTTTTTTTTAACATAATGCAACATGTAATTGTTTAGTCTTATAAAAAATGTCATTATACCTATCTTTGTATTTCATTTGTATTTTGTATTTTTATATGTGGTTAGCTGGAAGTAATGGAGCGTACCCATAAGCTACACCCTTTGTGTTTCATATATACAATAAATATTTTTTGATTTTTTTTTTTGATTTTTGATTTTGTTGCGGGAGGGAAATGGGGGGGAGGGGTGTGTGGGATAAGCCGGATAAGTGAAGTAACGGGGAACATACTTAAAATAGAGCTGAGGGTTAAAAAAATATTTATTTATTTACGTCCTATTGGGCTTTTACGTGAAAATATTAAAAATTGATTATTTACAGTAATTAAGTGTAAAAAGATAAATGCAGTTGTAGTAATTGTAAGAAAACAACACATATGTACCTACATAATAAAATTAGTGCCAATTAGCAAAATAATAATTATAAATAATTATACTAATACTATGATTCAGTATGATATAAATTTGAAATATGTAGTATGTAAAAGTAGTATGATTCAGTATAATATAATTTTTAAATATGTATTATATATATATACTTATCAGATAGAATTTTATCATATTTATGTTGTAGGCTAGGCAAGCATTTTGGTTTGAATTTGTTTTACAGTGTTTTTCTTTAAAAATATTACACGAATGGGTGATTTTTATGTACTATATATAAAATCGACCACCAGAACACGAGCATGGTGGTCGAAAAATTCACAAAAATGTAACCATAATATTGGGTCCTTACATATGAAATTGGCGTTTTGTATAGGAGGAACTTTGTATAGGAGCTTATGGGTGTTTTGTATGGGAGCTTTTTCACCTTCCCAATTTGCTTCAAGTGGATTAAAACAGTTTTATAACTAACACCGCATCCTGCAGCTAACTCGGACGTGATTTGTGATGGATCCGCTTCCACAATAGCCTTCAATTCTTCATTATCAACTTTGGTTTCCGGCCGTCCACGGGGCTTGATCTGCATGTCGAAATTTCCAGAACGAAAACGTTGGAACCAAAAACGCACTGTGTTTTCTTTTGCGGCACCGTTGCCATACACATCATTAATCCTTCGAGCCGTTTCTGCATCACTGGTGCCACGGTGGAACTCGAACTCGTAAATAACGCGATATTTCAAGTTTTCCATTTTGTAAACTAAGTGACGCAAAGAAAAAAAAAACAATTAAAGAAAAAACAAATGAATTATAATTTTCGAAACAAAAATACATGAGCTGTATAAATTTGAATTTGGAATTCCTAACCAAAGAGAAGATATTTGAGATCAAAGTTGCCAGTACGGCAAAACGCCAATTTCATATGTAAGGAAACAATATTTATGAAATACAGAAATATTAAAAAAAAAAGTTTAATTTATGAAATTCTCCTAATATATACATATGTTAGTAGGTATGTATGTATTTTTCATCATTGAAATTTATTACATACATATTTCAATAACAATACTACGCTTCTAATTTAAGCCATGCTTGTGTACAGAATAGGTATTCCATGTATCTGAGTGATCGGTGTAATGTTTTAGCGTTATGCAATGTAGTCTCCTGTCTGTTTGAATAACGTCTGTATGGGAGAGAATTGGGGTTGTGGGACAATGTGGGTACGTCTCCTTTGTCTAGCTAGCCTTAAGCAGAACATAAATTACACTAGTCTGCAATATGTTAGTCGGGTCTCTATACAGAACACGGCACACACCAACCAGAATGTCGCGAGCAAGTCGCTACTGAACTAATCATTCGTAGACTTGTCACAGATGATATGTTATTACTTCTCGGTTACGGTGTTACGCTTGACGACACTAATTAATTAAATTCAGATAATAAGAAATATTAGAGTAATAAAAAGAATTACGGGAAATTGTCATATTTAAGAAATTCTATAATAAAAAAATTACATTTTATTATTTCACAGTTACAGTCTAATAAAAGTTATTAATTTTTTTGTGTTTAATTCGTAGGACTCCATTCATGTTTTAAACATTTAATTTCATAATGTTTATTATTAAGTTCTGCAAGGATTTTATTTTTTTATTTTTGTGACAGCTGTTTCAGCTTACGACAATTTGAAAATAGCTCAGTACGGCGAAACGGCTGTCACAAAAATAAAAGTAAACTAAAATAATTAAACATTTTTTCCACACAGGAAAATAATTTGGACCTATGTCATCTTTGGCGATGCTATGTGAAGTGTCTTTTTAAGGAAAGGAATTAAAGAAAGTTTCGGGAAGGAAAAAGGAATAAAAGATGGGTAGAAATCTGCGGACCAGTGTGTCCTATGATGAAACCATCACTCCACTGCGATTCAAGGCGATGGGTCGAGAGTGCTCTGCTGGAGAGGTTAAAAGCCTTCCTCAACCAGTCTCTCTCGATCCGACTGACCCGCAGTAGGTGTACAGACGCCTTCACGTCAAGATCTAGATAAAATTCACACCACGAACTATTTTTAAATCGGTAAATGAAATTAATACAGAAATATCATTGGTAAGATTCGTGGTCCGGAACGTATAAGGAAATTTGCATGCTTTATTTTGTGTTACACCGCTTAATAGTTCGATATTGAAAAGAGACCGTAGGACTATTGCATTTCCTATTTAGAAAATGTTACATTGTGGTTGAAAAGTAGTTGGAAAGGAACAGCGATTGGTTTCTCAAACCTGGTTCTTGATCTAGTGATCTGTGCATAATTCTTTTCAAGAAATATTGTAATTCTGAATAGCTTTCTTTCACCAGGCAATACAGAGAATATCTTGTGAAATGTGCAAAATGACGGGATATTTTAACTGTAGGATTAATTAAATATTAGCTAAAAAGAAAAGAAATGTGGAAATTGACGTGATATTTTAATTTATTAAAAGAAAATAACTTAGTTTACATCACTTTATTTTTTGTACACTATCAACATGTTTCGTGAACCATGTTCACTTCTTCAGAAATAAAAGTATACTAAAGTTAAAAAATTAATTATAGATTACATATGGAGAGAAGGAATTGAAGGAGGGGGAAGGGTTGACAATGGTGGGAGTTTCGAAGAATTGGGGATTACCATGCTATTAGAAGTAAAAGGCCGGTTAAGTGGGAAGATATTTAAAACAGGGTTAACAAAAATTTTTTGCTTATTAATTATGTCAGCTTTGGAATTAACATTTTTTCTTATTTCTAAAATCTCTATTATTGATTTGCGATGTTTTATATCCTGTATGTAATATTTGCTAACTAAGTTATTTTCTTTTAATAAATAAATAATGACATCTCAAAGTGACAACCTTTTAGAAGAAGTTTTCTTCGAAAAATTGATATTTTAACTGTAGAATAAATTGATTAGCTAAAAAGCGCAGGCTCTTGGAAAACCAGAAAATCTGACTTTATTTGTCAAGATTAACTTCAAGAATTTTAAACAAAATAAATAAGTAGCCATTTCAAATACAAAATTTATATTGTAGGTGTATTAATTATATATTTTAATATTATTAAAACATATATTGCACAAATATTATATTACAATTTGGGAGGCGGGTATGGGTACCGTCGACCCGGGAACCATTTATCGGATAACCGACACCTATACCATAGGTCACCATAAGTGGTTCGCTACATTTGGTGACTTAGCAGGGGTGCCCGGGTTTTGGCGGCGGATACGTCTACCCACTAGCTGGGGAGAGAGAAGGGTTGAGGGAGTCCCTTTGACTTCTCCAGCCGTACTCTCTCGGAACATCGCCTTGCACCGCAGTGGGAGGGATGGATTCATAAATTCACCCCTGGACACACTGACCCCCAGATTCATACCCACCCCTATACCCTTTTCCTTTCCAGAACTTTCTCTCCTTCCTTTCCTAAAAAGACCCTCCACACAGTATCCCCAAAGATGATATAGGCCTTGAGGGAAATTATTTTCCTTAAGGCCTCCTATGTGAAGCTAATGTAAAAAAAAAGTACGTACCTACTTTATCGCTTGTCTAAATTCTTCACATATTCAGTTCTAATTTTTAAATTGATACTTAAAATCAAAACAAATCCGAGGTTATTAAGTTACATCACAGACAGACCCACATCCGAAATTAGTACATTTGATTTTTCCGATGATTTTTTTTATCTAATCTCTGGATCTTACCGCTGAACCACGGAGGTCGTCGGTATCTAGAGTGTAAGTAATGCACAGGCATGGAAATGATATAAATAAGCAGTACTCGGATAACATGACGTGTTCCAAGTGGAGCCGCGTCAGGTTCGTGAAATTCATAGTCCATTTCGTTCCGGTGCATGAATTCAGGCAACGGAGTAGAAATGATTCTAAAAGCCTCCCGGCCTCGGCTGGTAACATTTCCGATTTTGAACACTGTAGCAGAGATATACGTAGGATTGATGTTTGGTACAGTGTATGCGCTGAAGGCAAGAGTGTCAGCAGAATATTATGTAGAGGGTGGAAAAGGAGTTGAGGACGATTCAGTAAAACTCATTTTATTCGACAACATAAAAATAAAATAAAAATGCTATAATCATCGTAATTTTAATTAAGCAATAAAAAAATGCGGAAATACCCCATTGTAATAATTTTAAAAATTAAGTGGTCTAGAGTAACTATCCTAAAAAACTAATAAAACTTAACTTACCAGTTTTAGTTTCAGCTTAATTTATTGTTGATTAACTGCACACAATACAGGTGTGAAGACAAGAAATTCTTGTATACACTCTGATTAAACACATTGATCTAGCGAAATTATCTAAACACATTATTTCACAAATTCAAAACTAGCGGCTTCAATAGAATATGAGATTTAATATTCGCAATCTACAAAACTAAGATACCTACGCAAATAACTATATCAAATAAAGCAATATTTGCCGAACATTCCGACGAGAAGGGTCCTTGCATAATTAATTGAAAATCAGTATATACCTAAATAACTATATAGCCGGAAAACTTTCGACTAAATTATCTTCCAAAGGAATTACTCCGTACATCTGGTCGACCTTTCCACCCCTCGTCCGCCCGGCGAGCTATATATCAGTTTATAACCAAATAGATGAAATGGACCATCCCTCCAAGCGGTTTCAGGCGCCTTGTAGTGATACTACTGCCTGGGTACAGGATCCAGGGGATGCGGAGGACGGGGAAGGTTAGACCCTTAGAGCCTCAGACTGAGAAACTATAAACGAAGTAAACATAAGAAGGGTGTAAGATGGAAACTTTCCTGAAATAGTAAATAATACCAATCTTATTTATCTTTATTGAGTGGTATACACTTTGAATGTAATTCTCACTGAGTAGTCGGATTTATTAGATGTTAATATAACTTCGACAAACTCCTAATTGCGTGGTTAATTAATGACTTCCTTTGCTGGTGCTATTAAATAATTTGTTTGTGTAGAGCGAATTGAAATCATTTTGGTTTGTCATTGGAATATTATTACATTTATTTTGGAAAAATGAATGACTTTTTGGTCGAGGCTAATAAAAAATAAAGATAATTATTAACAATTGGTTAATGTTATAAATCGGATAATTATTTTAAATCGGTAGTAGAGCACGGTAGGAATTTCTGCAGACAGCTTAATGATGCATTGGGTTCTAGACTCGAATAGTATAAGGGAAAGAAGATATGTATGACAATGTTAACATTTGTGAAAAATCATCTCGTTTATGAAACTGTTCTTAACTGCACTGAAACGGAATGATACCTAATACCTATGAGAAACTATACCGATGCGGCCAAATATTTAAAGGATTAATCTACAATCTTCTTGATCAGAAAACTTTTTTATAAAATGAAATCGATTCGTGATTACAACATAAAAAAAAATTATCTTTGTAATGTATTAAAAAAAGCTTCTAGATGATGCTGTCAGATTCCAGCAGGGAAAGGGCTTCTATCGATAGCCGACAGGGATACCCGAGTAGACGGGCGCTGCCGGTACTGGGTCTGGCGAGCGAGTCCAGCAGATTTAATTAGCCACTAGTGTAGACAGGTCGTGTGATTTAAAGTCTTAAAGCATTATCATTGTAATAAAACTAATAGTGTTGAACGTAAATAATACCCAACATGATATGAAAAACTGACAATATGACAATCGAGAGACGAACGAAGCATATTGAATTGCACAAGATAAAAAAACCTAAATTTAAAAATCACTTCAACAATTTATTTATTTTAAGAGTTTTTAATCTCAGTGAACACTGCAGTTGCATACATCAAATAAAATTGTGCACACGGATTTAATCAGTTTCAATTATAAGTTGGCTAGAATTTTAGGGGTGTTTGAACAAAAAAATCACAATGACCACTTTCGTTTTTTTGCAGGCTCTGAATAGTAAAAAAAGATTCGGTAATATTATGGGCAGAGAGTGCCCATCGCAGGGGAGAGTTTCTACTGATAGGGTTGGCAGAAACATATTATTCGCCAGGAATCCAGGACGGTGCGTAAAGGAATAGATACGTAAATCGTGTAATTGGATTCCCTCCAGATAAGAAAGGGTTTACTTATATTGTTTGGATAAAATCAAGGGCTCGTCAATGTGATTCAATCATGTGGAATACATTTAGAATCGGTTGCGTTTTCGGGGAGATACTGTGATGGCTCAATTCCCAGAAGAAATTTATTATAATATGATAAACTATTTGATAAACCAGCCCTCAAACGTAAATATTCTGATTAATAAAATTAATGAGATGAGTGAGAACTACCAACATTATCTTCAATATCTTAGCGAAAATTTCAATTGGCTGCTATCTTTATGTATGATTGCAAAATTCCTTCCGAGATAAATGCAATCCAGGTCTTGCATTACGGCTACCGCCGACCCGGGAGCTATTTATTAGATAACCAACACCTCTGCCAAGGGTCACCCCGAGTGATTCAATTTGGTGATTTAGTAGGGGTGCTCGGGTTGATGATCGGGGTGGATTTGGAGAATACACTGGTTGAGGGAGACTTTTTTACGTCTCCAGAAGAACTCTCCCAACCCATCGCCTTGCACCGCCTTGGATGGATTAATATGTTCGTCACACCTGGATACACTGATCACCAGATTCCTACCCACCCCTCATTTTACTTCGCAGATCTTCATCTCCTTCCTTTCTGTAAAAAAAACTTTGCCACACAGCATCACTAAAGATTTTAAAATAAAATATTTACCTCAGGGTCTTCTGTGTGAACGACGATACCTACTTTATACTATTCATTATTATTTACGTTCCACTTGAACAAATTTATTTTAATGTTGTTAATAAAATGATAACCTTAGATAGATTAAAAGAATTTGGCATTCTCAGAATATAAAAATATTACCATTTGTTATTTCGGCTACTGATAGTATACCTAGCTCTCTCATTCAAAATTTAGGCTTATTAGATTTGTCAAAGAATTTATATATAAAAATGCAAAAGTCAGTCATTTTAAATACATTTAGGAATACGAAAGATTTTTAAAATATTTATATTGAGGAATCAGTAGGATGCATCGGTCCAGTTACGAGTTCTACCAAGCCGAACCCTCTGATATGAAAATATCTGGAATCAGTGATTTTTTTTCCCATTTGGTCTCTGGTGGATTGACGTATTGTTTGAATAGATAAACATTTGCGGAAAAGTGTGTGGAAGTTTAGTCTTTCCTGTGGGGAAGATTTAACCCGGACATAAAATCTGAAGCACCAAAAAAATAGAGACTCATCAATATAAAGATAATAACACTCCCATCGATTAAATTCGCCATTACACTGAAAACTAATATGGCAGCGACTAGAGAGAAGTACCGTCCCGGCTTCCCCAGTGCGGACGGACTTCAAAACTGAAATATGATATTCGCCAAAGGGGGTGAAGGGGGTGAATCGATATCTGTCTGGGTGAAAGCTTAGGAAGATGAAAAAGATCCCCGGCACGTGACGTGCATAGCCACTCAATTAAAGTCCGCCGCAAAAAAGTACCCCATGAAAGCCCGATGGAGGGAAGGGCATTTTTCATCTTCTGCTCTTAGCGATCCGTCACTATTTCATTTGGAAATATATGGGCTGTACGAGGAGCGCGGAAACGCGAAAACCCGAAAGCATTTTGGGAATTTATTTATTTTGTTTATTTTTTATATCCGAATCCTGGGATTTTACAATGAAATTGGAAACTGTGGAAAAATCTAATAAATTAGAGTACCTACATAAGTACAACTAATGAAATACGTGAGAGGTTTACAATAAAAAAGTGTATTTGATGGTTAACTAATTTTAGTACGCTTGTATCGATAAGGTAAAAAGAAATCTTTTCGTAGCCAAGTGATCTTAAGCGTCAGGTTTCCATGCGGGCGTCATGGGTTTGACGGTCTGCTAACTAAATCCTCCATTTTAGCAAAAGCAATTATTGCCAAGAAAGAAAACCAATTATTGTCAGATTTTTCGTAGTTTTGAGAATATTGGACCTTCTACGTAAAAAAAGAAAAACATGCACTATCTCATTAATAATGTCATTTGAATTTAAAATTTGGTTACTAGGGATCCAAATTACACTAATTATTAAAGACCTGTGTAAATCGTGGGATATTTTAATAATTGTAATATTGATAATTATTGAATGTTAGCTAAAAAACGCAGACCCTTGACCCTTGTAGAGATCTACCCTAAGAAATTTGAAGAAAAAAACCGACACGTTTTAAATATGGAATTTATTGTTAAAATAATTTTCTGAAAAAAAAAATTATTATAGGTAGGTACTTGAAGTACCAATAAGTATATAGTAGATACCTGCTAAAAAAATTATACCAAAGAAAGCCGGTTTGAAAAATGACACTTAAATGTAAAGTAAATCAGAGTTCTTGAACTAAAAAATTTAAATGGAGTTCTACAAAATAAACATAATAACAGTAAATTTTAAAAAAAGTTCTAGAACTCATTGAATCCGAGTTATAGATCAACACACAGCCGAATTGAGTAATTTTTATGATGATGCAGATTTACAAATTGAATTGCGAAGACGGCCAAATGATAATTTTTTTTTACTAATAACCTCAATATCAAAAGTAGAGACGCCTCCCACATGATATATGGGATTGTACATCTGCAAGTGAATTGTGGCAGAAGTGTGCGCTGTCTTCTGAAAGTTCGTTACTATGGGTGTTGTTTACAAAAATAATGATTTTTTGTTGGTAAATTATTTGGCCACCTGCAAGACAGGTTTATAAATCTGTATTCTTTCCATTATCTCTTCGCCTGTCCATCATACGTAAAAAACCGATACAAATTTAATCGAAAAAGGACGGGATTGGCGGTACTCAATCTATCTCCGATCTTTTCAGACTGCTCAATCAAATGTCAACCTATCCAAGGTTTTCTGTTTTTTAACACAATGTACCAGTAGTTTCCAATATAATGACCCCATAAGGGAGCGGTTAAATCATAAAAAAAAACAAAATCACAAAAAGAAGTGATAAATAAATTTAAATGCTTTATAATATTTGCACTTAATATCGTTCCACAACGAGTGTTACTCTCAGAGTAAGATATATCGCTATTTATTATCGACGTGTTGATATCACTTACAGACCGCTTTACGAAGGAAGAGCATAAGTACTCATAACATAAAACTCACATAGATATTACCTAAAAAGAGTTATGCTTTCCAAATCAGATATACAGACATAAAAACAGGGTGTTAAGGGACGTACTTGACTGACTTTAATCAGTGATTCCTGACAAAATTTGGCATAAAAAATTTAAATAAAATTTTAGCCTCCAATTACATAATTGATGTTTTTTTGTTTGTTTGCAATTTAAAACGTAAAAATCAATATGTACGGGAAAGGTGGGGTAGGAGTGAGCAGTTGGGCAGTCACTCGGTTGAGTGACCAGTATCAGATCAGATAATTTATCAAAATGATAAGAATTTAATTTTTTTTTGTTAATATATTTTACATGTTATCAAAAATTTGAAATAATCGCAATGTTGAACATTTTTCGCGATATGGATCCAGAATAAGTACCTAATAAAAATTAACCAAAAAATATTTCATGTGCAGGTATTGCAACATTATTTGATTCTTTTAATTATGTACCTTTGAATGTTTATACTTTAATTAAACGTAAGAAAAGATAATAAACCTACCTAAAAATTTTTCGTGGTATAAACCACATCACTAGACTGAACCTGTTCCGCGGTGGCAGAAATTTATTCTTATTTTAAATTTATTTTGAAATTAATATGGATAAGAAATGAAAGAAATAGAAATAAAAGAAATGAGAGAAATGGAAAAGAAATTAATTGAAGAATAAACACGAATATAGCAGCGTAGTATGTTGTTATAATATTTCAAAAGTTTTCTGACGGCGGTCAACAATGTACGAATCCTTAGATACCTACATGTTTTTATTAAATTTTTTAAATTTCAAAGCCAGATTATGGTAACGTCTTTGATCATGGGTGGAATTGTCCATTATCCTTGGGAGTCATGTGTTGATGTCGATCTCTTGTTCAATTGTGTTGTTATGGTGGTTAAGTTTTTCTTTTTTGGTAGTGTATAGATATAATTTTATTTATTTATAGTTGTTGTCCAGCGTCCTTATATAACTATTTTATTACCTACTTATGCCTTTTTGTGTTTAGTTAAAAAAAAATTATTTTATACAAATTTTATTCAAAATTAACTACAATATATTACCAAATTTACGTACCAGTAGATAAAAATAGAAAAACTATTTTATCAATTTTAGAATGAAAATAAGGCTTTCAGTCCTGTTACCTATTAATTGGTACTTCTCTCTAAAAAGAGAAAAAAATTGATTAGCTTTAAAATCAAAAGCAGAAACTTTCCATCCATTCACCTTTCCGCTACCACCCAATTTAGCCTCACATATTCCGTAATAGCAACCTATCCCCATTGACTCTGGACTGTTGAAACTCATGTGCGATGTCACATGAAAAAGTTAATGCTTTAAAAATAAATAAACGTAAATCGATTTTACGCCTCGCTTGAGCAACTCCAGCGAGGCTTTCAAAGGAAGAATTTCATCACCCGTGTCGGAGCGCGGAGCAGACGCTGCAGCAGGCTGTAAAAAGAAGCCTCCACTATTTCCGGTTATTTTTCCGAAGTGAATATCGCCCATTACTTCCAGTCTGCATCCCCCAAGAAGGGAACAACGAGAAATCTGTGCGGGAATAAAGTATTACATTATTCGAGGCGAACATATCAGCTACAAAACACTCCGCCCATACTGAACACTGCACGCGGGCGACATACTAACATAGCGACATATCTAACGTAGCGACATAGGCCCCAAATTGTATATGACTTGCATTTCCCGCGGAATTTTGCCTGTATGCATTTGCATATGAAAATGCGTTTACGTCACAGAATTGAAGGAATATATCAAAATTCATCGAAGTGACCCATTTACTAAAATTTTATTCCTGCTTTTGAATTCGGAGCATCACGCAGTTCGGCTCTTCAAAGGATTGCGGGATTTTTTGGAAAATCAATTTATTAAATTTTTGCGTTTTCAATTATTGAAAAAAATAGTTATAATGTTAAATTTATATTTTAATGTAATATAACATGTACGTATTTTGGACATTGATTTATTTTCCCATCAATTTTATAGAAATTACTATTATATTTATATTTTTATACTATAGGATAATTTCCTCAATACGCAAGTAAATATTAATAAATATGTAAGTACATATTTGGAAACATTCATACAGATAAAAAATAAGGATAGTAATATATAAAAACCTATTATCTAAACAAGAAGAATACTATAGATACTACCAGTTAAAAACCCACTCCACAGGTTTTTGCTGCTAGGCTCCGTAGGCGACTTTTAGTTCGATTTCGTCCAGTTTGAGTGTAGCTGACCATTTTATAAATCCGATAAGAACTGGTTCTAAAAATAGCCAGCTCCTCGGATCTACTGTGATCCAGTGACAACTAGTCACTGAGTTAAAGTAACCGTGACAGGCAATGACGCCATATGTAATCTATCCGGAAAGGTACTGAAATTCTATTAATCCGTAGTACTTATACGTAGAAAAGAAACGTCCACATGCGAGCTGCTGACGTAAGTGGTGACATCTTGTTATAAATTCTTGAATACAAAACCGAATTACAACGGTAGTTTTGTTTGAAATTCAACGAATACAGATTTTTTGTGACGCAACTCGTACGGCGTGGCGTCAACATGCACACAAAACTGGGTTTTGAAATTCAACGACGCAGACGCTGAGGTAATAATAACGTTCGATGTTATTTCAATTTTATTTTTATTAATAAATTAAGCCAATATTAAGTAAAATAATATTCAATGAGTTCGTTGGGATGTAACTTTTATGTTGCAGTAATAATCTGTCCAACGATTTCACACGATGTCTTTTATAATATACCTACCTTACTAAAAATAATATTTAGTGAGTGAACCCAATAAAAACGTTGACAAAACACAAAATTTTGATGAATTCCCAACGGTGTCATTTTTATTTTTATTTGCTGATTGAATATTTCTTCATGTTATGAATTTTAAAGAAAATTATTAATACGAAGAAGTAAAATTACAATTGTACACGATTTTGATCAAACGAACATTCAATCAAAGGAACAATTTGTTAAAAATGTTTCATTATGAAATTCCGGGAAAGTTCCATAAGACGTGCAAATATCGTAGCTGTTTTAGTTTCCGCCATTTCTTTCACCTTCCGGGCGAGAAGCGGAAATACTGCAAAAGGCGTTCTGAATATAAAATAAAAACGTGTTCCAGGAAATTCCCGCCGTCACTGGTACGACAATTGCGAGACACATTTTTTCCACCTGCTTTCAATAAAATATATTCAGTTGGTAGGTACTACGTAGCGATTATTATTTGTGATTCTCTGGATAATGAGCTGGCACAAACCTGCTAAAAACTTGAATAAGAAAAAAATTTTTTTTGTATCAATTACCAGCTGATATGCGAACAGAAAAAAATTACGACAAATATTAAAAAAAAACATGTTTTGGTAGTAACACTAAATAATTTTAATATTCTCTTAGATATATTTGTAATATATTCGTAATGCTTTATGTACATCCTTTATACATTTCTTGTTTAATAAACCTTATAATCTTTAAAAAATACGTTAAGTCTAAATCTGTACATTAGTTAAATTCTTGAGTTTGTGATAAGGATTTTTTAAATAATTCTTAAGTTATTAACAAGTTGTCCTCTCCTAAACACAAGCATTTGCTTTATTAGGAGAGTGTATAGAATAAGTAAGCTATATCCGAAAAAAGTTTGTATGTAGGATTATTAATTTATTTTAAACTTAATGAGTAAAACCTGAAATTGTAATATTTAATTAGTGAAGAAAATATTAGCGATACTCAATCGAAAATCTGAAACAGAACTAACAGAAAAAAAGATATGGTCATATCTAGAAATCAAGTTCAATTCAAAACATTATTACATAGAGGCCTGATTCTTTATTTTCTAGGTTTATAAAAATACTCGATTTAAGCGTAGGAAATTCGATTTTTGAAAGCACCCATAATATTTTTAGACGATCAAATTTTCAAACACAAAATCGCGTTTGAAGAAATTCGGTTCCTTTTGAAAACAACATAATTTTATTATTTATTGAAGAGTTTTCAAAATTCGTAATGTTTTTAGAGCTGTAATTTATTTTGTGGATTGTCATCAAAATGTTAAGTTATGAACAGTAATGGAAGAAACCACATTATTAAGGGCTTGTTTGTGGTGGGAATACTTGAATTCGGTCGTAAACGAAATAATCGGTGGAAGTAAATCGCTTTTTACGATGGGCACAAATTTATGAGCAGACCTGTTATTTTGTTTCCATCTTTAAAATTACGTCCGCTACGATTGATGATTTAATATTACTTTTTATTAAACTATTAAATACCTAAACCTTCAGCGCCTATTTACAAGAACCGAAAACAATGTGTTTTGATTTCGGGTTTCGGATGAGAATCGATTCCATAGCCTTTTGACTAAAAGGAAAATATGCATATATCAAATCAGTAGGTATATTTTATAACATCTTAATTTCTTAAAATACTTTTAGAAATAAATGAAATGCACGAAATTCAGGCATGGTTGCGTGTTTACTGTAGAAATAATTATTCTACGAATTACTTCCGATAATTGTTATTCCTAAACTACAATTATTTAATTATTTCCATATCTCATTAATCTAAGCTCAACCATTTTCAAACTTTAATTCTATTCTAAGAAAACTACTGTTTTTTTTTAAATGTAACTGTCAAAGCTGCTATTTTATCTACAAAAACAAAGCATTCAAATAATTGGATTGTAATCATAAAATATTCTTAATAACTGAATAAAACCATTTTGGGATGCGGATATGGGTGCCGGCCGCCGCCTCGGTGTACCATTTATTGGATAACCAAAACCTCTGCCGTGGGACACACCAAGTGGTTCGCTACTTTCGGTGACTTAGCAGGGGTGTGCGGGTTCATGTATAGGTCTTAGCGGCAGATGCGTCTGCCCATCTACGACGTGGCGGGCCGGATCGAGAGACTGGTTGAGGGACCTTTTCACCTCTCCGGCTGGACTCTCTCTACCCATCGCCTTGCACCTCAGTTTAAGGGACGTATTTATTATTACGCTTTAATATATTTAAATTCCTTAATTTTTTAATAAAATGTTCGGTGCCTATGACATGAGAACTTGATTTAAACGACTCCGTGAAGTATTTGCAGAAAATCCGAAGCTAATTAAAAGATCCGCGAATCTTTCTTGCGTCGGATCTGTACCCGGAAAAATAAATGGAGCGTTAAGTTTCACACTAGGCGTTAACGAGGTGCCGAGGTGGGGGGGGGGGGGGGGGGGGGTGACGGGGTACGCCAGGGTGGCCCAAGGCGGCCGGGTAGGGGTAAGACGGTCCATCTTAGGGTGGCCAGTCGGAACGACCATTAGAGCTGATTTACCCCAGCCTCCCTCGCTGTTCCCGTGCCTGTTGGGAACTCGTTATCTTACGATCAATTACCCGACGTGTTTAGCATTTTTATAACGTCGCATAAGTTTCCGTCATACGTTGAATCGGGGGAAATCTGTCGCCAAAGCAGTTTCTTGGATACTGCATATCGTGATTGTGACACTTTTCAACAATATTCTTCAGAATCTTTGTAGCAATCATTAAATAAATAATATTAGTTTCATAAACTACATGATAGGCCAATTTCCACATGTCTTCGAAAATAACGTTGTGGTGATAAATAAATGGGATATTTTAAAGGGGATGAAAAAAGTCTTTTGGTGACCTTTACAGCTCACACTGAGATGGACTCATAAAATGTATAAGTATTTACTTTTGGATTACGGTGACATATATGTGATGGCAGTTTTAGAAAGAAGCAACACCACGCTTTGTAATTACATTTAAAAGTTTATCATATAATACGCTCTCTTCTAAATAATTATAATACATTCCAAAAAGTCGTCAATCGCCACCACTTGCAAAAGATTTGTCAAAGTTTGTGAATTTTTTATTCATCATTTTTATTCAAAATAAAAAAATTAAAGGATTTTAAAGTTTATTTTTATGTAATTAAATATGTGTTTTTTAGTTACGAAAACTACTGATTTTTTTTTAAAATCCGTAAGCGAAAAACAATCGTAAAATATTGCTCTATGTGTATATGTACTATTATATTAATTTATATTTATTATTAGTATGTATTATGTTCGTTTGTAATTTTTAACTTTAATAGAGTTTTTCGCAATCGCAATCTTTCGAATCGTGAATTAAATGTGACTTTTCGATAAAATCTCAAAATACCCGAAGACTTTTACTTTTACAAGTTTGAACTCAACCTCAAGTTTGAAGAAAATAACTTCATTAAAACATCATTCATCATTGTATATTCAGAATAAGGAAGTTGTATAACTTAAGAGTAAAGTGAACACAAAAAGGTTATATATGACAGCATTTCAGTATCTAGTACATTATTAGAACGCCATGTTGATGATGAACGTTGAACGTACAAAATTTTCGGTTAACCTTTTCTATTTTATTATTGCAAGACTGCTAGAATATTGGTCATAATTTGAAAGAGACAGTCTTTTAGTCTTCATAATATTTTAACACCTTATCAAAGTAAATTGATTCTGTCCCTCTCCACCAACCCCACTCTAGTATGGCAGGGGTGAGTACAGCGGGGGGTAATTTCCACCTTGAAAGCGTCCATTTTCCAAGTTTATTAGATCCATCGCCGTAAAATATTGGTAAAGTGTAAAAATCTCTTCACGCGCCGGAGTTATTAGCGAGGCGTGAGACATTAAACGTTCGATAAACATCATTTTTACCGATCGTCAAACATCTCTTTTACCGATCGTCAAAAACCATTCTCACGCAGAGATTAATATATTTCCTTCGACCGGAGGAGAATGCACGATACGGTCGTAGAACTCCCGTTAAACAATATTTATAGAGAGAAAGGGTTTATATAAAGGGGACGATAAAGGGGAATGATTGAACATTTTACCAGTTCTGGGACTTTGATGGACAATAGCGTAGGAGCAGATGAACGTTTATTAAACAATTTATTTATGATATTATTCACTTATTTATTAAACTTAAATATTCAATATTTATTAATAAAAAATATTTAACATATCTTTGCGCAGCAGGATTTTTTTTTTGACAAGCAATCACATTTCTTAAAAAAATTAACCACAAAAAATTGATCATTTATGATTTCTGCAACTGCAAAGTACCTATGTTAGTTTTTCCCTCCCTAATCTAGATTGTCCGGTAAATACACAGAAAATGGGGTCACGCTTAAAACTAATATTTTTGTTACGTAAGAGAGGCGTAGGGTGCCAAATGTTATGTTGCTAGCATGTTTCAAAAGAAAACGCGATGAATCCACCTGTGAACTTTTCTACTTGTCGAAGTAGAGCGCCAAATTGTGTAAAAAAAACAGAATATGCCCACAGTTGCATTCATAACGCTTTCTTTCTGGAGAGTAAGAATAGAATTCTTTTCAGGATGTGTGGGCACTGTGACATTTCTATCCTTACTTACCGTTAGGGAATTTGAGTTATACTATAAATAACAACCAGAGTATTTTGTGATTTGAATCAACATTTACTATATTAACAAATAAATCGTACAACATGGGAAATCACAGACTTATTTCAAGGCGAACAAAACAATACTATGACTCACCCCCTTTTGCGACCTTGACCTTGATAAGCTATCTAAACTGCCTAAGAGTATGCGTAGCATGCATACAGCATGTTGCGGAGCTTGGCGTCCCGTCCAGCATCCAAAAGGCTGCCTTATGCGATCCGTCCGATGATGTGATGCCAAACCCCCCTGGGAGCATCCGGAAGGCGAGAGATGCGCTGGTGAACGGCCTAAGTTTGGCCAGCAGTACGAGGCCCGTCCTACGGAGCCATCATTCCCAAATGGATGGTTTTATTCAGGATCCGGTGACAACCAGAGTGCGGTACGGTCCCACCGTCGCGTCGCGGTGTGTTGTGAACGCGGTGTCCGTTCCGTGTGTGTTGAACGGTTCCACCGGGTGTGAAAGGTTCGCCCAAGAGAACAGCGGATGTTTCGGCTTAAATCGCGGAAATCGAATAAATATACATAACTGTGAATAGCGATCACTAGCGGGATTCCATAAACTCCGTACGATTGCAAATTAACGCCCGATGAGCCAGATTATCTGCGTTTATTACTTTTGTCACACGCGGTGCCGTTTGGCCATTGATACGCCCGAAACTTGGTTTTTCGGAAAGAACAATTCGAACATTTTTCGAATCCCGTAAATTACAATGTTACCTCGATTCCCTCTGCATTACGAAGAGTTACTCCGTGAAAGGTATTATTTACATCAATATCAAATTTAAGAATTGACTGTCCCCGCAAAATGGCGTCTGCCCGCTCCGTTTCACGTCGAGAGTGAGTTCCACAGAAAAAAAACCCTGCCGCTCAGTGCTGTCAACCTGCCCTTGGATCCGGAATAAAACCATAAATAACTCCCATAAAAGTACTTGACTACCAATACAATAAATTAAAATCATTAATTATGTTATGACGCATCCACATCATAACATTTTTTTATATCTATGTCAGTTAGATAATAATGAGAAGTAATGCAGTTTTTATGGAAAATAATGCATTTTAGCAGCTATTTGACGGTTTTCCTTCACGCCATGTTCTGACGTAATAGAATAATAATGATTTTTTTAAATATCTTTTACCAAATTATAATTGTCAAAACCCCACCCAATTAAATCTCTGGATAGCATATTCCTACGACTATCCTCTGTGAGGAAAGTTTGTCCTTAAACACATCGATCGATTTTATGACATCTCCTCCTTTTGCTATTTTATCTAACCCTATTATATCGGCAATATTTCCATACAAATTATGCTAAAGCATTCTGATAAATGGATTTTATTAAAAGGTTAAATTATGAAATCTCTCTCGTTTTTAATAAAAAGAGTGATAATTTAACGGGTTACTTGGGAAATGGAGTGAGCTGCGAATAGGTGGAATTAAATTATAATATTTTTAAGTGCTTTTTTTAAACAGAGCACTCCATTTTTCTCTGAGGTTAGTGAACCTACTCTAATTGAAACTCGGTTGTATTTAAGTAAATAATAACTTTAATGAAAATAAGTTAAGTGAATGATACTCTCAGCATCGCCCTGGTGGTCTTGAAGAGACCAATGTTGTAGGAGGGAGGAAACACAGAGGCCGGTAAATCATTCCACAGCCGGGCTGTTGAACTCAAGAACGAGTCATAAAAACGACCCGTTCTCATGTGACTAATGTCAATCGTGTACAAATGTTGGGCGCGTGTATGGCGTGTTTCCCGACAATGCACAGGTGCCAAGGGGATCAATGACGCTAGTAATACCGGTAGAACTATACCGGTAGCATTCCCACCTGACGCCTGTGCTCTAAAGATTGCAATCCGTCTGTTAAGATGGGAGAATCTATCGAACGGACCGCCCGTTTCTGCACAGAGTAAGGGATTTTTTTTAGGTATTTTGGAGCTCCAGACCAGAAGTGATGCGAAATTCAACCATAAGGCGCACTTGCGATTTATACAGGGTTAGCAGTTGTGTACTATTAAAGTATCTGCGGATCCTGTACAGTACGCCCAGTTTCTGAGAGGCTAACTTAACTCTGGTTTCGATGGAGCCCCTATACCTGAGCTGATTACTTAGAGTTACACCAAGCATATCAATGGAGGTCCTGTTCGGAAGAATGCTTCCATTGAAGGAGACTAGATTATCATTTCGACCCCTTTTAGACGTTATCAAACATGATTTGGCCTTTGAAACATTAAATTCGACGAGGTTATTCTTACATCAAGAGAAAACACTCTCGAGGTAACCGTTCATTCTTTGCTTCAAAGCCCTCCGAGCTATTGGGGTTTGTGTGCTCTTTGGAGGCTTGTCAAACAAAAAGCCATAATGAACTGTACTGTGTACTGTCATCCCCGTAACAATGAATCGATGCACATGACAAGAGGTCGTTGATGTGCAACAGGAACAAAGTCGGAGACAGAACCGATCCATGTGGGACGCCAGCATTTATCGAATGCGAGGAAGAGGTGAAACCGTCAGCAACTGCCTGAATCGACCTCCCCCTCAAGAAGTCGGCAATCCACGCACACAAGGATGCGGGAAGTCCGTAAGAACGCAGTTTGTTGACAAGCGTTCGATTCCAAACCCGGTCAAAGGCCTTGGAAATGTCCAGTGCAATCGTTTGGGTCATTGGGAAATTGAAACATTGCTTGAATTGGCGTTAGCTGTCCTTGGTGTCTAGATCTGAAAAGCCTGTTATTTTCCAATCTTCCTCTTCCCCATCTTATTTGCCTCCACACTGCGTTCAGCTTCTCAACATATCCCAATTCACACAACAGTCTCACTGGCACCAGACAGTTGGAATCCTTGTGGGGTATTTACTTAAATGAAAAATAGTGACATTTTTGCAGCTATATCTATACCTACATACACATAAAAATCTCGTGTCACGGTGTTTTTGGTCGCACTCCTCCGAAACGATTTTTTTGATTTTTTTAGTATATATATATATGTATATATATATATATATCTATATTTTTAATATATATTTGTTAAGTATGAGAATAGGTCGTAAAGCATACTTCATATCGCGTTTACCGGTGATTAGGGTGGCCATATCCAGAAGGTGAGTAGGGTATCCCTTTTAAAAATTGATTGATAATTGACTCAAATTTTTTTTCAACAGTGTTTCTATATATAATGGTAAGCTCTGGCGTTATGAAATTTGTATAAAAATATACTACCTGTGGTGCGCGAATGGTTTAAAAATGTGTGTATTTCATATATTTTAGCGGCAGGTAGGGAAGGCGGGAATGAAGGGAGAAACTATTTCTTGGATGGCATTGCAACGCATGCCGGGTACCAGCTAGTCTTTTATAAAGTATCTACAATAATTGCAGTTTAAAAAAGTATTTTAGTGTCATCGATAATTTATAAAATAAGTTAACTAACTAACTAACTAACTAACCATCACGCCGTTTCCCCGCAGGGGTAGGCAGAGAGGACGGACCGCCACACAACTCGATCTTGGCACACACTCTTTGCCTCGTTCACATTCATACATCGTCTCATACATACTCTTCTATTATTACGACTCTTCACATGGCCCGACTCAAGTATCTGATTCACTTGGTCGTGCCATGTCTTCCTCGGGCGTCCCCGACTTCTTCTGCCATTCACATTTGCATCATATATTCTCCTTACACTCCTTTCCTCGTTCATTCGCTCTACATGCCCAAACCATCAGAGAGTCCCTTTCTTAATCTTACACATCACGCTTATATCAGCCTTGCATCTTTGCGGATATTCACGTTTCTCTCACGATCGTACATGGTTTTACCACACATTCGCCTCAGGGATCTCATTTCTACAGCATTCAGTCTACTTTCATCCTTCCTCTGCCAGTTCCATGTCTCACTGCCATACATCAGGGCAGGTACCAGCACTCCATTATGGAAGGCTAGTTTCGCGTCTTTGGACAGTTTTTTATTACCGCCAACGGCATTCAGTCCTCCATTAATGGAGTTACCGGCATTCACCCTTCTTTCAATATCTCTATCAGCCTTCCCATCTATCGTAAAATAAGTTAGTGTTCAGAATAGTTTACCTTGTTAAATTTCCTAGCAGCATACCATTTAAAACGATCACAACTTGCAGCTTAGAAAATTGGATTTTTTTTTCTGTATAAATTATAAGTCGCTTTGTTATAGAACTCATTCTCTTTTCGGGTTTAGTTACTATTCCGGATATAATTATTTGTAAATAATCAGTAAATAATGTTTCTAAAGCTGAGAAAGTTTTTGGACACCTCGTTGCTATGATGATTATTGATGAACGAGATTCCGGCAAGGAGGGGGGGGGGTGTATTGTGTAATCGGGTGCACCTAACCCCCCCCCCCCCCCCCCCCCCTCCTCGGAGTGAGCGATGAGTCTCTGTCAAACAAAAACAATAATTAAGGTCTTCATTTGTATTCTAGCACATTTATCCTAAAAACAAAGCAGATTTTTCCATCTATTAGAACTGTCGTAATATCATAACTATAAAATATTCTTCGTAATCAGCCATAACTTTACTATTCAAGTTAAAAAAGAAATGATTAAAATGTTTTCTATTTTTTATTATAATAACATCGTTATTTCCTAGAAACTGTGCCTACTGGTGAAAAGAAAGTTAATGACTTCCTTCCACGGGGATACGTAAATTGTAAATTGCAAACTGTACCCACATCGCAAACGGCTTATCGCGGGCAGTCCATACACGTCGCATCGGAAATCACAAATCTCGCATTGCATCAATGTTGAATTCTTGAAACGTCAAAACTTGATTGCCTTTGCAATCTTCCTCACAAACAGTTGCTGTAGCTACCTTTTTTATATCTTGTATTTTTTTGTTTACTGTTTTGTTTCTAACACCGATCTAAAGTACAAGCATTGTCACAAAATGTCTGATACGAGTGATGCCATGTTTAAGCCTCATAATACGCGAGTGGCGACGACCTTCTCGCGCTTTAATGGTCGCGGGAGACGGGCGTCGCCGACGAGTTTACGAAATGTCCGCAACGTATGCCTATCACAAAGATACTTGAATCGTCGAATAACCCTGTAGAAGAGAGCTCCATACAGAAGGCCTTGAAGAAAATATTTCCCCTCAGGGCCTTGTCATCTTTCGGGATCGGAATTAATTTTATTTGAGTAATTTGTGTTATTTCAAAATTAATTCTTTTAAAATAATGTATAGTATATTTGCGGCACGTTCCAAAGTGGAAGATACTATCAGTATCGCCCCGGTCAGAATTGAAACGTTGCTTGAAATGGCGTTAGCCGTGTTTGGTGACGAGATCCGAATAGCCATTTACTTCCCCACCTTCCTCTTCCCCATATCCTTCCCCTCCCCACTAACTTCAGCCTCACAACATACCCCAACTGGGGATGCAATAGTCTCACTGGCTCAAGACGGGAGCAGCTGAGACTCTTGGGAAATATTACTATTTTTTTTTTTACATATATCTAAGTTGCAATTTAGCGACACAGTTCCCACTCGAAGCCACTGGTTCAGATGATGTGACTTTTGGCAGTAGTCTACCAACATGTTTTTCGAAATATTCATTTCGTGAGTTATCAAACTTAAAAGAAACACATTTTCAATATTTAACTACTTCGCATATTAAAATTGCAATTTATTATTTTCTTCGGTTAGTTCTTCTTATGTTTGTACTTATCATCAAGCCTTCTAATTATTGCCACCCTCCGCTACTTCCACTTTCTCTCTCTCACTCGCACCCTACATTTTCCGGCTTAACTTGTTGTTCTCGTCTCATCAACGGCTTTTAGGTTGGCCTTGAGTCCCCTTGGTCCTCTCGGATACCAGCACTTGGATAAAAGCCTTACCAGCGCATAGTACCAGTGAACGACTTTAATTTATTTTTTACTGAAATGCGTAAAAATTTTGTAACTGCCATATTATATTGTATCATTTCAAGTGTATTCGTTGAAGCGATTTTTCACTTAATCAACACATCTATTACATATATTGGTAATCCCTTATTTATTATACGTACGTTCCGGATGGAATAAATTGCATAAATACGAGTCCTTTCTGCCTAAGAACACCACCGGAGTCAGTGGAACTACGGCACGCCTAATAGAGAAGTCCAGTCAATTTTTTTTATGAATAATGACCTTCTAACTTAAATAACTGCATTTTTTTTTGAGTTGGTTTTAATAGTTAAAATAATTGTCAAAGTTTTAATTTTTCAAGGTCCCTCGATAAACACCATATCTATTATGCATTTTGTGACGTCATCAACTCGTCATCTACTAAATAACGATAAACTTATTTTATGATTTTTATGTTGGTCTCCTTGAATCTCACATAGATTTGCGCAGGCGCCGCCGGCCATCTTGCTTATTATTAACGCGTTGATTGGTCTATTTATGGTGTATGGCGCAATGGCGTCTATGGCGACGGCGAGATCAGTAGCTTCGCAAAAATGACATGATGAATTTTACTTGCAGTTTTATGTTTTTGAAGATAATTTTCATTTAAATGATCAATTCACTGTGATATTAGTGTAATTCAGCATAAGTACCAATGCTGCGTTACTTTTTTTTTCAGTTCTAGTCCTTTAAATAGTGTTTTGTTGGTGATTTATTTTCGTTGTACGATAGGTTTAAGGTTACGTCTTTTTTTTAATGACTTTTCCGCGTGAATTTAATAAAACTTTCATAAAAGTAATATTATTTAATAATGTAAAAGACTAATGCATGTGTAAATAAATACAAAATACAGAAATCAACGCATTAACACCGAATCCAAGATGTCATATTGTTTCAGTTATTTTTTCGGAATCATTTAAATACTTTTTTGATCCTTTTTAATTGAATGAACGAGATAAAAAGTGAATTGACAGTTTTATTCCAAATTCATAAAGTAAGAGGATTTTATTTTTAAAATTTTGAATTTTCCTAAATTTTTCGACCATTTAATAGATTATGTTTACAGTCAGCTGTTTTTTTTAAATTTTTTAATTTTAAAACTTAAAATACTGCAATTTTCAAAAACGATCGTATATGTCAAAAAAATTCGTATAAAAATCTAAGAGGCTACCTATTTAGTTTCTATAAAGGTATATACTTTTACGACATCTTCAAAAATAAGAAATATATAGAACATTCGTTTGTGTCATACCTAAATTCCCATACAAATGACGTACAGTGATTACCATCGTGACGTCACCACAGAGCATTACACAGCATGCCAACTTGACGCAGTGTTTTAACGAGAATATTAAAAATGCACTTTTTAATATTTTTTCAAAAACTGTACGTTTAATATTATTAAATAAAACTTATATATTCAGCATCAGCGTTTATTGGTCTATAGGAACATATTTTTTTAAAGCCATAATATTTTTCACTGGAGTTCCTTATTGGGGTATAAGGTTACGAAGCCACGCATGTACTCTGTGGTACGTACTATGTGGGGAGGGTAAAAGAGATGTGGCAGATGGTTGTTGGAATGTATTTGATTGTTCAGATCGGGTAGCTAAATAAGACTAAAATTCAAACTGGGATCTGCAACTCTGATCCTTACATTATGCTCCAACTGACAAAATCGCTGTGCAGAAATGACGTGACGGTGCAAAGGTTTTTTAAATCTTTATTATTTATAAATATAGCGAGTAGGTACCTACTATATATTTTTTCTCATTCTCGAAGCACTTTATTGTCTATTTGGCAATATGAGGCACTCTGCAGCTTTCTTAAATTCTTATAGTAATCGCAATTATGTAAAATTTAATTAGTGCAGTGATACAGTTAATAAACTTATAAACATCCTTCGTATATCGTATCCAGGGTGTAACAGAACGTATCCAACATATCACCAAAGTTTCATCGCAATCGGATGAACGGTGTGGCAGCGCATAAAATACGAACAAACAAACAAACAAATATTGATTTTTATATATAAGGGGATAGAGATTTGAGCTATACTGATTTGAGAGACAAGTGAAGTCGCTAATGTACATATAAGACATGCCGACTCCTGGGCCCCAAACAGGTCTAAGATTGATTGAAAATATATTTGTTTAGGTACTTACTACATCATTATCAACTCAGCGTACCGAAGTCTTGTTTTAACTCGACCGTTTGGTATTTCACCTGACATCTAATGTTTGCGCGTTCCGGTCCGTTTTAAGATGGTGGCCGTTTTAACGGCTCAGTAAAGATAATATTTTTCTACATTTCGGTACCTACCTATCGACCTCTTTTTTTATATGAATACCGCACAAAGTCCCAACTGCTCCCGTCTGAAGCCAGGGGTATGTTGTGAGGCGAAGGTAGCGGAGAGGGGCAGGAGATGGGGAAGAGAAAGGTGGGGAAGTACCTGGCTATTCATATCTGGTCACCAAATACGGGTAATGCCATTTCAAGCAACGTTTCAGTATATATGTATAGATTAAATGTATAAATGAATTTATAAAGCGCCCTTGAGGTGATTTTCTCACGAAAATGGCGCTATAGAAGTCATCCAATTATGATTATTATTATTATTATATCATTTTGCTCTCCGGTGATTAAAAACAATAAAAATCTTTTTCAATCAAACGTCGCAACTGCATTAGTCGTAAACAGCCTAGCTGGGTTATGTAATGAATGTGCACTCCGTCTCGTTCCTGCAGCACGGTAATATACGAGACAGTGCTTTTCACACATAATCCCGTCATGACGTGAAGGAGTGTGATAGATTTTTTTGTTGTTTTTAATTGAAAAAATCATCAGCATACAATCCACATCAAAAAATATCTACGTTTTTTACTCCAAATATGCTCCGGAATCGCTGGTTAAATCCTTATGGTACGTGCTGTTACAGCCGGTGTACGAGTATAACATAACTACTTTTTTTAGAAATGCAGGAAAAAAATCGTTTTGTTTTAATGCTCAACTCAAAATGTACATCAACTATAGATCTAACGTAAGAAATAAAAGGTAGCGAAATCCTGATGATGTCTATTAGCGCTGAGGCCTTGGGGGGACGTGGCGAGACTTGTAACAAGAATATTTTTGTGGAAAAGAAACCAGAACTGCGCAGAAATGCTCGTACATCACGCCCCGAACCTATTTTCTACGTGATGGGTGTGTGGAATGTCCCATTCGAAGGGATAAAAGGACAATGGCGAGTTTCTTCCACGTAGATTGTCAATCAATTGTTAATCAAAGCACTTAACATGATGTAATTGGCGCACTTATCTGATTACAACCTGATTTCTCCAAGAAAAAGCCTATTTTTTGCAGGGAAATACGTTAGATATGTGATGACAAAGGGAAACATAATAAGAAACGCAAAAATGGTTCGTCTAATGTGCGACTTGAGAGGGTAAAAGTTAATAATGATAAATGGTTGATGGCCTTTGTAGGCTTATTAGTAAAGATATAATTAATTTAGGGGTGCTAATTTGAAAATAAGTACATACTTTCGTAGGGTATTATAATCTGTATTATAATTACTACTATCTACTTACTCATATTACGAATTTTTTTGCAACAAAGTAAATTTTTATTTAGGTAGGTATCTATCTTTTTTATGAATATATGTATGAACTAACTGAAGTCCCGTGCGTAACCCGAGCTTTACGCGAAGTTTTGATAAATTAGTTGTAAAAAGTAATTTTCTTCTAATTTTGAATGTCAAATGGGTCGAAAAAGGGTAAGCGGTGGTTTTTCGAAATATAGTATAGCGTGACCTTTCTATTAATAATTTCTATTGCTTTGGTTGCGTCAAGTATGTAAAATTTCACCGGTTTCTGAAAAAAACTGTAGGTTTATATATAAACAAAACCAGCCACAGACACACAGGTACAGTATATCATATATAGATAAAATTAAGTACGTATATAGAACAATTAAATGAAAATTTCGGAGAATGAAAAACCGCAAACTGGAATGTTTGTGTCAGTTCATTTAATTAATAAATCATTTATGTAAATAACCTTTATTTTTTAATAAACAGGAGATAGTGGAACTAAAATTAGTGTCTCGTTTTCACCAAAATTAATTCATTTTAATGAGTAGAAAAATATAGCCAGGTTTCAGTTTAATGTAATTTTACAAGAAGAAGTAGTAGAAGAAGTTTTGGTAGAAGAAGTCGAGGACGCCCGAGAAAGACATGGCACGACCAAGTGAATCAGATACTTGAGTCGGGCCATGTCAGGAGTCAGAATAATAGAAGAGCATGTATGAGACGGTGTATGAATGTGAACGAGGCAAGGAGTGTGTGCCAAGACCGAGTTGTTTGGCGAACCGTCCTCTCTGCCTACCCCTGCGGGGAAACGGCGTGATGGTTAGTTAGTTAGTTAGTTAGTAATTTTACAAATTTTATTAGTTCAGCACGTGTTTGAGATTATTTTTTCTTTAAAGGGTTCACAGGGAAGTTCTTCAACAGATTTTTGCAAATAAAATGGTTTATAAAAAAAGCTAAATCAAACAAACAGTTACAGGCAGATCTGGCAGATCCGACAGATGAGAGATCACACATCTGTCGGATCTGCCGGATCTGCCCTGATGATGGACACTGCAACGCTGTCCGAAACGTCGGCTAAAGAAGAAGGTACCGCAACACGGCATAACACCTCAAAAATAAACAACGAAAATGCTTTTGGCCGTGAAAATCTAAAAATGTATCATTCGAGATTATGTTATGTCTAACCCCAAAATGATTGCATCTTATGAAAAAAAAAATATTATGTTCTAATACTTAACTTAAAGAAAATTTACAAGTCACTATACATTATATTACGTTATTTCGTGTATTGAGAGGTCAAATACTTAACACCAAAATGTAATTGCGTGGAAGCTGGTCTTATAGGAACGATAAATTAAAATAAGATCGGTTTTTTTAGGTTCAGCGTTTTCTCCGAGTTTTCACTGTTTACAACTTTACTATATTGAACTTTTATAATAACTATAGTTTGTATTACCCAATACAATATTTACACTGGCTTGTTAAAAAATCTTTAAAGAATATTTATTGTTATTTTCGTGATTGTTTTTGGGGTGTAATGCCGTGTTGCGCTACCTTCTTCTTTTGCCAACGTTTCGGACAACGCTGCAGTGTCCATCATCAGAGCAGATCCGACAGATGAGTGTATTTTATGTGACTATATATATTTATTGCATCTGACAACAATTTGAACTTGGTAAACTTCAGACGCCGTATACGCCAACTACGAGTATTTCTATTTATTTTATAAACTAATGTGAACACCAATTTTAAACATTTTTATTAATATAATAATTATTGATTTATTCTTATATTTTATGTAACCTCCATTCAGTTTCTTCTATTTTGTTACCTATATTTTGTCAACTCTTTATTTTCATTGTAATTTAAAAAAAAAAAACATGTACCGCTTTATGCGTAAAAGCCCTTTGGGCGTTTAAATAAGTAAATAACTTATAGTAAATGTTTTTTCGAATAAAGAAAGTAATAAAAACATATTAAAAAAAATCTGGAATATATAACTGAATAAAATTTCTAAATGATCTAATTCTTCAAGAGTTCGATTTCAGCAGTAATTAGGTAGATATGGAGTGTTTCTTCCGCAAATTTGGAGTGGGGACGGCACCCTTGTTTGTGATTAATCGTTCCGAAAGTGTAACTGTCTAGGCTGGTGCTCCTCCCAATTCCTCCCCCAGTTTGACCCCTTACCACCCCACCCCCTTTCTAGATACCTCAACGACCCATCTACCCGCAATATCCAGAAACACAATGAGGAAATTACGGAAATCGGTTAATCGATTTCTAAAGGGGCTCCACGCTCCATTCCAGATGGTCATGTTCTATTCATTTTTATGTCTTCGGATTTCAGTATTGCGCTCCGGTTATGTGATACATTGATACTGATTCAGTACATTTCAGTATTGCGCTCCGTTTATGTTATACATTGATACTGATTCGATACATTTCAGTATTGCGCTCCGGTTATGTGATACATCGATACTGATTCGGTACATTTTAGTATTGCGCTCCAGTTATGTGATACATTGATACTGATTCGTTACATTTCAGTATTGCGCTCCGGTTATGTTATACTTTGATACTGATACGGTACATTTCTGATTCCACGAATCGTTCAGATATGCCTTCAATTAATAATCTGGCATTAATTATTATTTATCGACAATTTACCATGCAAGTATTCATTTCTTTTCCAAAGTTAGTAGGTCATCGTAAATTAGAAGCGTTGATGACAAAATCCAAATATTGAATACCGTGAAAAAGGTTAATGAAGATATTATCAAAAAACATTCACTTTAATTAATCTTAAATAATATTTATTTATTAATTTATTTACTCCATTAAGATTTTTACATAAAACAAATCTTAATAAATTGCATTAGTGTATTAAAATTATGTAACATTGAAATAATAACAGCAACACGTTTAAACCCAATATTGATACCTGCTTAAGGTAAACAGCAAAACTCAGGATTTTATTAAAAGGTAGGGGTACAAATATGGTAAATATATTCATAAAAGGTACGTTACAGATTATGTATAATAATAATATGGAAACAAAATCTATATCTTTATATAAATAAAAATGAATCGCCGAAATATATGTTCGCGCATAACTTCTGAACGACTGCACCAAATTGTATAATTATTTGTTTTTGTATTCGTTTATTGTCAGGACAAGATTTGTATGAAACTACTAGTGAGCTCTGGCATTATGAAATTTGTATTTAAAAAATTGCAATAGTTGGCACGCGAGCTGTTTGAAAACTGAATGTACCGGAACTGAATGTATGAAATGCGGGAGGGGGGAGGGGAACTCGGAGGGGCGTTCGCGGGACTTGGAATGGTGGTAGTGGAGTGGGGAGAGGGAAGGTGGAGGACGCGGAGTGGGCACGCGAGAAGGGAAAGGGACATGGAGAGGATGGGGAGGCGGAAGGAAAACGGGACGAATGGGAAAGGACACGCAGGGAGAAACAATTTCTTTATTAAATGGAATAGCAACACATACCGGAAACCAGCTAATGTTGTAATAAAATGGTATGGAATAAATGAAAATATCAACGGAACTGATTTTATTTCATTAAGCTTTTGTAGCCTTTGGACTTGCGAATGAATAAAACAGTTTGTTTTCGACGAATAAACAAAGAACAGCTCTGGAAGCCTCGTGTTACGAGTTGGTACTCGGAAGATTATTAGCTTTGTTATGTCAGGTGTATCCCTTGAGCCTTTAACTAATTTGTATAAAGTTTAGTAACAAACATCTCATTTATTTTCCATAAGTTACAATTTCTTCATGGTTCATGGGCGAGATTTGTCCGAGTCTTGGTGGCGGATGCGTCTGTCCACCAGCTGCATTAAACTAATTATCCATAATAGCTAAATATCCTATAATTAGTTTCTAATATAATATTACGTACATGAATACCTCAGCAGGGGTTCTCCTAATAAGGGGTTCACAAAACGCTTAATAATATATAAATCATGTATAACACACAACATTTTTCCTTCCGTGCATGATCTGTAATCGGTATGATATTGCTTAATAATTGATCAATTTAACAGTAAAATATACAAATAATAAAATCACAAATCCTCGATATTTAGATAATACTACCCTTATCGCCTCTTCTGAAGAACTCCTTGCTAAAAAAGAGAAAGAAAGCCATAAGCTAGGTGTACTAATCAACATGGTCAAAACAAAACTAATGGTGATCGACAGGGCAAACACCCTTGTAAGAACGAATAGTGCTCTCACAGGCTTAGAAGCTGTAAACGACTTTATATAACTCGCTCGTCTATAAGTGACAAAGAAGGTTGTGAAACTGAAAGAAAATCAGAATTTGCATGACAAAAGACGTCACGAGTAAAATGCAAAAGATATAGAATGACAGAGGCACAACGAAGGCCATAAAGATGAGACTCGTCCGGGTGATGATTTTCACCATATTTATATACAGCGTGAACACTTAGATCCATCGAAAGAAGGCGGATAGACACCCTTGAAATGTGGTGTTGGAGAAAAATGCTCAGTATTCCATGGACAGCCAGAAGCACAAATACGTCCATTCTGAAAGAACTAGGCATCCGCAATAGGCTTTCAACTATCTGCCTACAACATATTGTAAGATACTTTGGACACGATGCTCACCAAACTGAAAACTCCAACTTGGAGAAACTCATAGTCACAAGAAGCAGAGGAAGGTCACCAATGATCTGGAGTGACCAAATATCACTAGCCCCTGTCCGCAGTTTTCCACGCAGTGTAGGACCGCAAAGAGGAGTAGCCTTGTCCACCATGGAAATTGAAGAAGGGGTCACGATCTTCAGCAATGAGGAACCGACTTAAGAAGAAGAAAATAAATAGATATAAATAAATAAAACAATGTAGTCTCTATTAGATACACGATTAGTTACGAACCTTCGCGTTTTCCGAGTATCGAGACACAATACAGACTTCACGCCTTTTACACTATTGTTTTTTTCCTAACAACACCTTTAATTGTCGTTGCAAAGCCAATGTATATAAATTATGAATGGGTGATAACATGTAAATTACTTGAATCATTATCAAGGCAAAATGATTAACATCAATGATCGCTCGCAAACCTATCATAATAGTATACACTTTAACTGCATTGAAAACTTCAGTAACTAACATCTAAATATTGTGAAATAATTTTTCAGATAAAATTCCACGGATTTTCTTATTTTACAGTGTTTTGTCCTTTAAAACTCTAATCTCAATCGCAATCCTTTCTCAAACCCAAGAGTTTCCTTTCAATTTTCCCTCCTAATCTAAACTGTGTTCTCCCTCCAATAATATATTTGTCAAAATAAATGTTTACATTTAACGTTTAGGAAAAAACCTAGCACCGTTTTTTCTTCAAAATAACATCGCATTTCCTATAAAATAACCCACTACTTTTGTAGAAAAAATCCGACGTCTTTTTCTAAAAAAATAACACCGGTTTTCTCAGAAAATTACAACGCTTTCTAAAAACATAACGACGATAATTTCAGGTATTTGTGCTTGGCAGTAGTGGATAACAGAAATATATCAAATACTTGTCTTGATTTTCGTATTCTGTAAATTTACTTTTAAACGCTCTAGAGTCTAGCAATGATATTGGATCGATTCGTTATTTTTCAACTTGTTTTAAACCGAGCTTACTGATCCAAGCGATTTGGATTTAGCCAATGATTCGCTCCCTAATTGATTATGCTTAGGCGGGAAAGGGAGAGATGAACACAAAACATATAATCATTAAAGATAATGTTAATAACTCTCAAACAAAAAATGTGAAACAGAAAAAGATTCGGTCGCATCTCGGAATTAAACCCAGAACCTCAGCTTGCCGGGGTTTTTCACTGAGCTAATCCAACCAAAAAGTTTTGAATATTCATCCCAGACTTGTAAGAAACGCAATAGATATTACATTAGAATTTAAATTGAAATAATAGTCAAATTTACAGATAAATAATATGACCAAAGAGGATTGGGTCTTCAAAGATTAAATATCACATTATTTGTTACTCGACAAGTTATATAGAAATATATATTTTGGTCACCTCCGGGAGGTAGATAATTACGAAGTCGTTTAGCAGTCCATATTTATATTGAATAAATTTCCCACCTATTTATTCAAAATACCGACATAATACATATCGGTAATTACTACCATTTTCTCATAGAAAAAAGATTTATATAATAAACTTTTGTAAATATTGTGGTCTATTTAAAGTTTCAGTCGATTGTCTGTGATTCCCCTTACAATGATTTTTTTTATTTTTTATTTTTTTAGACAAACGTTCCCTGGTAACGAATAACTCAACAATGTTCTCAACTGGTTACGAATAACTCAACAAATCTCCTACTACCACCACAGATAGCCGAAAATGTTGCTTGTGTTGTGATGGAGGACTTAGCCAGCCGAGGAATCGAACATGCGACGCCCGGGTGGGACCCAAGCGCTATGCCCACTCAACCACTGACCGGTCTATTTATTACTGAACTGCTTTTTTTTGGGCTGTTACCGGTTTCGGTCTATCACTGTCATCTTCAGACTGGTCTGACAGAGCACTCTGAAGATGGTCGCGATAGGTTGAAACCGTTAACCGTCAAAAATAAAAAATAAATGTTTAAAATAGTTTTAACAAACCATTTCAGACGTTAGCAACCTTTTTAACTTAATCCAGTTCACTGTTACCACGGACAATCGTTTATGATAGATTCAAAACATCGTAGTGAGTGTAAAAAATATGAGTTCATAACCAAATACATACAATAAATATTATGATTTATATGCTTGCTTCAGCATGATTGTGTAACTTATAACGATATGATTGTTAATACCTCCATCAAATTCACGCTGCAATAATTTAAGTAAACACAATTAGTTTTTTTAATTTGTTGTCAAAGTTATTATTTTTTATCGCTGGATTGGATCGGGGATTTACATTCATGCTCAATGATAATAACTAAATCTAGTTTATTATTACTAATAACGATGCTGGCTATTTTAGGTTTCATTTACTATAAATCTATTTTTTATACACATGGCGGAAATTACTTTATTTTTAAATAAATGTGATCGAAATAAAATATACATTAGTAGAACCTTCTAAAATATACGATGAAATTTTATATATCCATTATTTGTTTTTTTAGTAGGTACACCTAGTACCTACTTATGAAATTATAAGGTTTATTACGACAGCTGTAGAGACATTTCGAATGACAGTTAAAGTTTAACATAAATTATCATCATGGTACCTAGAACTGGCATCTACTGAAAAATTCATTTCTTCTTGTTTGCCTGGTATTGCGAAGCCTCTCTCTCAAAGTTAAATGCTTGGACCACGGAATAATTTATGTGGAAAATCACGATTTTTCAGACAACTGAATTCAGGTGTTTTTAAATACCTTGAAAGATCTAAGTATAAAAGAGATTTTTACCATACGTATCTCGTTCATCGTATTCTAATTTATCTTACATAAAAAATTCAAAAATATTTTGAAAAATTCGGAATCCATAAAACATAATGTTTATTGTATTTAAATTATTATTTTTTCACATAAATTATCACTCCGAAACTTAAACAATCCAGAAATATCGTAGTTCTTATCCGTTAAGATTCTCCATCGAGAGAGAGGTCTCTAGGAATTCAGAGTTATGCAGTTTCGGATGCTGTCCTCATGGGTAAATTTATTCTGTATAACAGACTCCCAACCATGTTCAACCGATTTTCAATTCCCATCCTTACTTGTACCATCCGCTGGCACTGGATTTATAGAGCAACCAACACAACTTCTTTGGCACTCTCATAGACACTATAGACAGCTTACTACATGTGTAATATCTAATATTAATCGACACAACAATTTTTTCCTTAATTTAATAAAAAAATATTAATCATTATTGTTTTGTGACGTGCCAGTGAGTAAGCATAACTAAATAATTATATGTTGTGTCAAACGCTTTCTCAATATAATAATTTTTATGAAAACTGTTTAATTCATCTTCGAGTAAATTACATAATTAATTCCATGTAATTGTTTTTGGAAAAAGCTATTACAAAATACTAGATACCAATTACAGTGATATAAAGTTCGTATTTTTTGCCCCGAAAGTGTACAAAACCTGCACGGGGTCATTTTTTAAAAGTAAAAAGGTTTTCTGCAAGAAATTGTCAAATGGTAAAAAATAAATTGATTTGTAACTGAAAATTCATCTTTGGGGATGTTGTAAGGAGAGTATTTTTCGGGAAAGGGAGGAGAGGAAGTTCTGGGAAGGAAAAATATACAAGGAGTGGGTAGGAATCTGGAGGTCAATGTGTCCAGGAGTGACGGAAGTGTGAATCCATTTCTCGCACTGCGGTACAAGGCGATGGAGAGAAAAGACAGAAAGTCCGTCTGGAGATTTCTTTATTAGATCTTCCTCAAGTCTTTCCCGATCCGGCCCGCCACGTATGCCACCAACACCTGAACAAACCGTGAATCCGGGCTCTCCTGTTAATTAACCAAACTTAACTAACCACTTGGTGTGACCTATGTAAGGAAGGGGTGCACACCCGCCCCCATAATTGATTGTAATGTGATTTTATGAAAAAAATTTCGAATTTACTGCGAACTGCGAGGCAGCCAAAATTCACAGAAATGGAAAAGAAATGCGTAAAGATATGTATATTTATTAATACAACAAACAACTAAATGAGCATCAAACATTTCTAGAAAGGTGACCAAGGAGTCACAAGAACCAAAAATCTTTTCACTGCCTTATTATTTTGGTCACTTCAAACCTCAAAAAATTATCCTCTCAAATCTTCTACAACTGCTTATTCTTCTCGAAAAATGAACGATTTTATTAATATTAAAGTGCATTAAAATGTTTGCAATGACTGCAATTTCTCGCCATCACTTTACAATAGCTTAGAACTCCACAATACCGTTTTGATTAATATCATAATAAGCGGATAGAGCTGTTATACAACATTATCACGTAGGATTCTAAATAAATAGGCCGAACATCCTCTCGTCGATAGTTGTCTTCTTCTGAAAGTTATTCCGTCCATACATTGCTCCTGTCACTCCAATTATCCAGTTTGATAGAACCTTGAAAATGGGAGTGCTTCATGGTCTGTTATGTCTGCTGATAGCGACACTTGTAAGCCATGGAGAGGAAGCGTCGGCTGTTGAGATTGGCAAGAAGGACTGGTGGCAGACCACCGTGTTCTATCAGATTTATCCGAGGTCCTACAAAGATAGCGACAATGATGGTATTGGAGATCTGAATGGTAAGGTGATATTTTATCAAAAATTTTGATGCATTTTTTCTTTTAGCAGAATCTATCCATTTCATACTTAGACATTGTCGGACTCGAAGTTGTTTCGTTCGATTCATGTCTGTATACCATAGAAGTCTAAAAATATCACTATAGACTCTATGCTACCATTAAAAAATCGTCACATTTCATCGAGGCATTTTGGTTTTACGTGTAACTTATAAAATTTATGTGATTTTAATATTTTCAGTATCTTCCTACGCGATTCACATCAACAGCGGTTTCAACGTAGGTTTAACAAACATAACGATTTATTATTCTATTATTACATTAAAATTGTATTTTATATATTAAAATTGCGAGCGGAAAATGGGCAACAAGATAATAATACTTTGGCATTACCTAATATGGGTTTCATGTGTTTGGAATACCTAGGCATAACGAAGCAGATTTATCGGAAAATCAATTTACAACTTAAAGCGACGCAATCGCTTCGAAGGTTATTTTTTTAACTTATCAAGTTCTATCTCCGCTAATTATCAAGTAGGTACCGTAATTATAAGCTCGATTTATTTTGGTTGCTAAGGTAATATTTTCAGCAGGGTGTAACTTGTTTTGAACCAAGGTTCGTAGAAAATATATTGTTAAAAACATTTTCCACGAAACTTGGTTTTGAACTAAGCGGAGTATAATTTGGCAGAACTAGTAGCGTAGTAAAAATCTTAATTTTATTTGTAAAAAAAGAGCAATGCAAAAATTATCTATTTTTCTCAAAGCCAATTTGCTAATTAAAGTAGTATGTTTTATTATTTTTTTTTAATTGCATTAAGGAATTCATCATCATAGTTCATAGAACTGGCATCACATTCAAATGCATCCACTTTGAACCAAAAATATCCTCCCATTCCACGACAAAGTTAAATTGAGATTTTTACACTAAACAAATTAATTATTTAAATTCCGCACAAGATTCCCAACTCCTACCAATCATCAAGAGTAAGTGAGACTATGGCACCCTAAATAATAGGAGTATGTTGGGCGGAAGGTAGTGGGGATGTGAAGGAGGTTGGGAAGTGTAATTTGTGGGATTACCAGGCTATTCAGATCCAAACACGGCTAAAACCTTTCAAGCAACGTTTCAATTCTGAATGATGTCACCAGGGCGACACTGAAGCTTTGGAACGTGCCGCAAATACATATTATTGTACGAATTATGTGTTTATGAAAATGAATTTTATAAAAAAAAAATATTTCGTGTTCTAGGAATAAGGGACAATTTGCAACATTTCGTGAACGCAGGCATCGGGGCAGTGTGGCTTTCTCCAATTTTCAAATCGCCAATGGTTGACTTTGGTTACGACATCAGCGACTACAGGCAAATCGACCCGACTTATGGAAGTATGCAGGACTTTGAAGATCTCGTTGCCAAGGCCCATGACTTAGGTATCACTTGTATAATGACTAATTCATCTCATAATATTATCACTTAAAACCTACATTAGAATTCCATTGATATGCATGCGGTAACTCTAAGTGACCGAGAGCACCATCGAAGCCAAAGTTATGATTGCCCCTCAGAAACTGGACGTACTGTACAGAGCCAGCGGATACTTTAATTGTTCACAACTGCTAACCATGTACAAATTGCAAGTGCGCCCCACGATTGAATTTGACAACCACCATGAATAAAAATACCTGAAGAAACACTTGTCCGTTTAATAGATTCTCCTATCTTAACAATCTTTAGGGGACAGGCGTCGGGTGTGAATGCTGTCCTCGTTCTACTAGTATTTCAATGGAATATACTCCAAATAACTTGATTCTTTTGGCACAGGTGCACCCAATATTTGTACATGGTTGACATTTGTCACATGAGAACCGTGTGATACCTGTGATTTGCCGGTCGTCAATACCCGGGTTCAGTCCTTCCTTTCCACAAAAAAGACCACGAGGTCCTGAGGGTAATTATTTTCCTCGGGGCTTGCTGTGTGGAGATAACGTAAAAAATACGACGAAATCATAAATACGTTTTACTTATTTTGCCATTTTTCAAGGTTTGAAGGTGATCTTGGACTTTGTTCCGAACCATTGCAGTAACGAGTCCGATTATTTTAAACTTTCGTTAAACAAGACTGAGGGTTACGAAGATTTCTTTATCTGGGACGACGGACTTCTAGACCCCACTGATAATAAGACAAGGTTACCTCCTAGTAACTGGGTAAGTTCAATATTATTTTAGTCATCTAAATAACGCAACCTTTGGGAAAACCAAAATGTAGCCAACACAACCGATACGTATATATATATATATATATATTTTTTTTTTAATAATTCCAATTATCAACGAAAAATCATTTATAGTGAAGATAACTTTTTTTTAAATATCTAAATGAATATTTCAAAGTAAAATAGCCTTAACATGTTGGAAACGGGAAGGCTAGCTGAATTTTATGATGCCAGAGAGTTAATCTCTCTTTCAGAGATTTGCACGGTTAGATATAATGCTGTGATAATGGTCTTCGGTCATACGTTTAAGCTTGCTTGTTAAAAGTTCTTCGATCTGACATTTGTTCCACAGCCTCTAATAGTATAACCTAGAAGTTGGTGTTATCTGAAGGAAAATAATGGAAATCCTAGAAAGAAAATAGGTATTATTTTGAAACAAATTAAATCATTATCTCCAGGTCAGCCAATTTCAAGGAAGTGCCTGGGAATGGAATGAACAGCGCGGCCAGTACTATCTCCACCAGTTCTCCGTCTCCCAGGTTGACTTTAACTTCAGGAACCCTAAGGTTCTCGAAGAGTTAAAGAGCATCATGACCTTCTACCTAGACAAAGGCGTGGATGGTTTCAGGATAGACGCCCTTCCCTACCTGGTGGAGGCTTCCAAAGAACAAAATGGTGGAAAATATCCGGACGATCCGCTGAGTGGAGCACCTGGATATGGACCAAACGAGCTCGGTTACACTGTCCCCATCTATAGCAAGGATTTAGACGAAACTTATGACATTGTATACGATTGGAGAGTTTTTTTGGATGAGTACGCAAAGAAAGATGGAGTCACCAGGTATTTAATCGTTAATACCCTAATTGCTCCAGATACTAACATATACATTAATTATTATTTATACAAAAATTGGTAATTGCTTCAGCATGGAATATGGGGTGATTAGAGCAATCCAAGATATAATAAATACATATTACGTTTTTACTCCAAATAATGTCTGTATACAAATAATGAAATAAATTTGATTAGAATAATTAATTCACACAACCTTAAGTGTAATTATATCTGTAACACATCCTCAATACATTTAGTTCTTCCACGTATTTCTCATTCTTGATCGTTTATCCGAGGCAACCAACAATACTTAAAAATAAGTTAACGTTTGTTTTCTGAAGCCTTGTTCGAAGCTTTAAGTGGGTAGCTAAGAATGAAAATTTAACTTGTTTTCCAGCAATCTCCAGGTTCAAAAATGAATCTACAAAAAATATCCGTGGAATATTATTAATAATAAAACTTTTCAGCACAGGAAAATCCCGGAAACTTCTGACTAAAGCTTTTATTAAAAAATATGTTTTCTTTTATTATAATTATAACGATGTTGAATTTAGAGAAGGTATCACGTTTATTTTACTAAATGATTGGGATAAAATCTATTGTTTTAGAGTGATGATGACAGAAGGATACGCCAATATTACAAGAACGATGAAGTACTATGGCACAGGGAAAAAGGATGGTTCAAGTTTTCCTTTCAACTTCGATTTAATAACCAATGTTAACGGAAAATCTAGTGGCAGGGATATGGTGTACACGCTCCTGAGGTGGCTTACTTATATGCCTGTGAATAAAACGGCCAACTGGGTGGTAAGTTGTCACAAATACAATACCTAAAATCTTATAAAAATATTTATCTTTACATAATTGAATATTATGACAAAGCTTTTGATTCATACGAAAATAATAATATTATTTATAGACCTTTTTCTTGAGGAAAAATGCAGATCTTGCTTGAACAACCCCATTTAATAATAAAATTCACCTATATCAAAATCATTGCTTATATTTTTATTCTGCCAGAGCGGCTAGGGGTTATCTTCTTCATTGCTTACGTGAGAGTGTGTGTATGTGCGAAATTCTTCTCAAGAAGTTGTTGGTTTTAATTTTAAAAACCACTTTTTTGGTGAAATGTTTAGTTGAATTTAAACAAAAGTATTGAGATTTTTTCAAAAATAATATGTAAAGTTAACAATTAAGAGCAAACTTGAAAACACGAAATTTTCTTCTTGAGTGCTTGATGATAAGTTTTTTTTTCATAAATGTATTATTTATAGTTTATTTTTATCAAATTGATGTTTCAGTGCTGTTCATCTAAATCTCCTTCAAATGTTACTCTTAAAACATTATTTCCTTGCGAGTTAGAAATTAGATATTTTTACGATATAAAATACTTAGCCGGGAACCAAAAGAAAAACAATTTTCTCGTCGATTAATTTCACAACAATGTTTCCCTCTTTCCCGGAAGCTCTTCTCCAAATGAAAACCTCGCGGAGACAGTCGGAGTTTTATGGTTTTACGGTCGATTGATATTGTATAAAAGTTTCTAACGAATTGCGGAATTCTGAAAGTTTTAACGCGTTATTTTGTAATTACGGAGACTACAAGATGGCCTGAACAACATAATATAACAACAGGTTGGATAATCCCAAGGAGAATAAGTCAACGGTCTTTTTAATTAGAAATGTTTATTTTACAGGGAGGATTCTTACGTCGGGGTAAAATATCTCAATTTTTAAATTGGTCACTCGGAAAACTTCTCCTTCAAGAGTGTTTGACAGTATAGTAGTTAATTCACTGCAACATAATATTCATACTAAGTTAATTCTTTACCTTCTAACGCATGTCACCGTAATGGTTAACCGACATAATTGGAAAACTACAAGTTTGACAGTCAAAACATGCGGTTAATAATAACAAAAACGTGCTGTTTAGTAGTTACATTACTCTACATCTGTCTGTTATGTAATTTTGTTTATTGAAGAGTGATATGGGTTTATTTGGGAAATATACGGTACAGCCACTAGACTAACTAGAGCTAGAGTATTTCTCAATAAAATCAATTTAAGCCTTGAACGCTCGGAATTTTTTTAGCGTTCGGTTGGGAAATTTCTCGTCCTCTTTCAAAAAATCATACCTCCGAATTTTAATACGAAGACATAAACTGCTTATGCCATTAGAAAGTCATTGAATTCACCTGTATTTGACCGTTTATTTCATATTTTTCTGGTTTATAAATAAATTATAAAAAAACGTTAAATTTATAAACGCATATATTCTGCGTATGTAACTGCGCGTATAACTGAAAAATTGCCTTCCGTAGTACCTTTTTCATTTGGAGAATATTAAAAATTATAACTTCTTCATGCTGCTTATAATATAAATTTAAATTCTAACATGCAATATGTTAACATATGATCATCGATTTGTAAGAAAAAATATTTCAATAATTTCCGCGTAATGTCAATAACAAATAATTCGGAAGAAATCTTGTGTTAAAAAGTGGAACTACTATTTTATCTTCGTGATTAATCCAAGCATACAATGCGCGGGAACTTTCGAAATAAATTCAATAAATATTTTTAAATATCACTTTAAATTGTCCACATTTTGGCCAACGTTGGTGGGTGTTTGCAAATTGACCAAATTTTAGTCTACATAAAACGATTCAGTGGGAAAAGGCTTGTAGAGTACAGCTTATAAGTTTTTAATCGGTACCTTTATAGCATGTTTAAAACGTCTATACTCGCGGTTGATGTTGAAGTTGATGAGGCTCCATGTGAATGCAAGAATGCTCCATAATTCTTGCATTTCCCACACTCCTCATATCGCCCAACGTCCTTTTATTCCGCTATAAAACATTTCATAACAAAATGTAGTACAATAATACCATTAAGACTGTCCGTTTTGATTTCTTCAACACAAAAATAATTAGATGAAAGTCGTCCAACATACAGTTCCTAAGTGTTCGGGACTGAGCCAATTATATGAGTCGTACAAATCTCCACGACAATTCACCCCTGGGGATAGCCATTCTCTCACAGAATACGGACGGTGCGCGGTGGAGAAATGTATGTATTTATTAAAACCTACAATTCATTCCTGAAGCTTTTAACATTGCACACAAAATGCAAAGGATTTTTTTTTATCGCTGTCGATTTTATCTTTAATTGTGCAAATCGGTTCGTTCAAAATAAATAAAGAAATACATTCTTGTCACATGATTTAGGTTCACATTTTAACGATATGAGTTGTAATTTATGACAGAGCAAGTGTAATGTGACACTTAAAATATAATATTCTGATGACATTCAGTTCAGTGTGAGAATAAACCTTCGAGGAATATTATCTATCTAAGGGACTTAGAATGGGTTGTTTGAATTTGAACAATTCATCAAATTTAAAATTCAGTTCCGTGAAAGTTCTATTCAAGTTCTGTTATTATTTCAAAATTAGTCGGTTATTTCAAGTAACGTAACTTTATAGGACTTTCATAGACCTTGAAATTTATCATTTAAATTTGATGAATTGTTCAAATTCTGTGAATAGCTGATGACTTAGTCAGGTACAGTACGGTCAGAGATATTTCCCTTAAAACGGAATCCGCTCGCACGATGAAGCTTGCACATTGTTCCCTAAATATATGTATTTAGTTATAGTACACAGGTGTTATTGTAGCTTATTTTTCGTAATATACGAATTCAGTTATTGTAGGGCAGGTATTATTGTAGCTTATTGTTCGTAAATATACGTCTATCACTTATTGTAGGGCAGGTGGTACGAGATATATCTTCTTCAAAATATAATAAACATTCAAAATGTTCTTGGGCATTTAGTTATACTACGGACTCCAAGAGAAACCGCGTAAATAGATGTAATGCCGTATAAATAATCTCCGGTCGTACGTTGAAGTATTCTCGATAATTTACCAGCATATTTATATGTGTTTTGTAAATGTAGAATTCTTTCAAATTCATTATGGACGTTTAGAGTTGAAATGTTTCAAAAAGTTTTTTGTTTAAATTTTCATGTTTGATATTGAAATCATATATTTATTTCAAATGCAAAAATCCCAAAGATAATTTTATTTGGTTTCTAAAATGCAATAAAATATTATGGCAACTTCAAAAATAAAATATATATATATATTTCACATAAAATGCCCCGGAAGCTTGGTAACTCGGTAAAGTTACTTGTAAAAGCTAAAGGGACTTGTAAAAGATAAAGTGACTTGTAAGTAAAAAAAATTTATAGAACGAAGGGTTAATTTCAGCTCGGCAACCACGACAACCTCCGCATGGCTTCGCGCTTCGGGCCGCAGTACGTGGACGGACTGAACATGCTGGACATGATCCTGCCCGGAGTGGCCATCACCTACCAGGGGGACGAGATCGGCATGCCCGACGGATACGTCAGCTACAAGGACACTGTGGACGTGTCCGGCTGCACCGCTGGACCGGATGACTATACCAAGTTTTCTAGGTAATTGGAAATAATCGGAATTTAGTGCTCGGAATTCTCAACAGGTGAATTACCGAGCAACCGTGTGTATGGACGAATGATGTTGATTTTGAATTACTAACTTCCGTGGCATGAAATTAACTTATTTGGCCGTGCACTATGATGTCGCTCTAATCCTGGAGAGGGTAATTAATTGTATATACCTGGTTGACTGAGCTGACTTGGTGCGTCTTGTTTTAACGTAATTTGTTTATTGTGTGTACGTTCCGTTTCTGTTTAAATATCGTTTTACTTTTTAATATCTAGTATATCGAACGTGGAATCTACCAATAAACAGCTTTATATGGCCGCCCTAGAAGGAATGGTAACATCTTCAAGACGCCATACCTATTTACGGTCCTCCCACTCTACAAACACCGTTATGTGATGATTGGCGCGTGGACAATGATGGCGTCTTCAAGATACCACGGGTATATACGCCATAACCCCCACTCTGACCATCCTACGCCAACCGCAAGGACTTAGGTTGACCCCACCCCCTCCCAGTACTTCGCCCTACAACGGCCAGCCAATGACGAAGCTTGTTTCGAAATGGAAGCCATCAGTTGCGTAACAGCCGTAAAAGGACATGTTTTGTGTAAAATTAAAATTGAATTTACGCAAGTTTTGCTAAAGTTATTTCAAATAAAATTATATAGATTAAAAGGCTGGACTTGCGTCCATACTGTTAAGATAAAATTAAATATGTTTATGTTTCCATTAAATAGATATAAGGGTTTTTTCATACTGATATCGGGCTAAAAACCCCACTTGTTAACATTGTACAATTTTTACTGAATTTAATAAAACTGCTAGAATGAAGTGGTTTACATGAGATAGAGCGGCAAAGAGAGTAGTTTTGCTTATATAATTCAATTTTATCATTCCATTCTTGTATAAGGATGGAAAAAGCTGTAAAGAAATGCAGCAACGTTCAAGGAATACTCTTGTCAAATGCGAACCACTATCGGGCACGGCCCCGCGGCAGCGTATATATAGAGCGTCAAGCTCTGTTCAAATCAGTCACATTCGAACCTTTATCGTCGCGTCAACTCTCACCGTCTCTATCTTCTTGTACCGCTTCTTCCTGCCTGCACTCTACAATTGTCTTTGACTTCCGACCTTGCACTTCCTTGGACAGCTGAATTCTCTCTCCTCGGATACTCACAGCAACCGGACCAGGCCCTGAGCGTGCAAAGCAGCCCGCCGACTAGAAAACCAGCACCCGTATTTTACAGTCAATATAGAGGAAATAAGTCCGATATATCTAGTAAAGATTATTTTCTTCAAAAGTAAAATAGGCGCGTTTTAAAAAAAATCTTATTCATCTTTCAACTTTAGGGTATAAAGAAAGTTTGAAAAAAAAATTATAATTGAGAAGTTTCTTCTTTGGACATGTTTTGTAATTACTTGTATGAAATTTTATTTTGAAGTTAAAACAAATGTGTGGTTTATAATTTAGTAGGTGCGTATTTATTTGTATACCTAATTAATAATCTTAAGATGTCAAAGGAAATTTGTGTTTTGATTTATTAAACTGGATAAAATTGAAAACAAACTTTTTTGAACGCGAGGTCTACTGTTTATAGGACTATTAGTTCCTTTTTGTTTTTTAATCGTGGGTAACACAACTGAATATTTGAATCTAGTAAGTTGCCTCCAGGGAGAGATACACAACATACTTGAGCATCTCCCAAACAGCAAAAAGTTAATAAATGTTTGAACATTGATTGAAAGACTCAAATACACTATTGTAGTCACAGTTAACATCAAATACTTTATTTTGCCCTTTTGATTGCTTAATAATTTATTTGCTAGTTGGGAGCGGCTGAAACAGCTACTGCCATTTAGTGGTCAGATTTGAAAAGCAAGATAGGTATTTCTCAGAAATTTCTCTTCCATTTCTGCTTTCCCTCCTCAATTTTTGAAGTTTTTCAACTTGGCTGAATTGAGGGTAGTCCTAGTCACGTTGGTTCCTGACAGTCCCACTCACGTGCGGCATCTTAAATTCAAAACCAAAAAGTCTAATGACTTCATCAACATTTTAGGGACCCTGCCCGCACTCCTTTCCAATGGAACAACTCCACCAATGCCGGTTTCTCCAACGCCACGAAGACCTGGCTCCCAGTCGGCCAAAGCTACAGAATCTTGAATCTCGATGCTCAGATGGCCGCCCCGAAGAGCCACTTTAAGGTTTTCCAGAAGATGGTCGAGGCCAGGAAACAGCCCACTCTCCAGGACGGAGATTGGATTATCAAACCACTTTCGGACGCTGTATTTGTAGTCCTGAGGTAAAGCGCTTTTATTGACATTCAAATTATCAAAAATCAGAGATTCAATTTTTTGAAAATATTGTTCACCAAAAAAATCTGTGCCACCATCCTAATTTTACACTCCACGTTTACTTTACTTGTACTTTTTCGAGTAATTCAATGATTTTTTTAACTGGCAAAATTTCATCTACGACATTTTTTCATCCAAAAGTAACACAGGAAAATCTTCAAAAAAGTGTTCTGAAATATGGGGGCTTTGAGGTGTGTTTGAGTTAGCACAATTAATTAAATAAAGCAGAATTTTTTTTTTACATAATAGACTTCGTACACTTTTAAGTTTAGAAAGCCTAAAAGTCCAAATATCTCGGAAAAGTTATTTAAATATATCTAGCTTTTGCTTTAGGCTGACGATTTTTGATTCAATGATATGAAGTAATCACAGTTAAGAATTTAACCCAATCATCTCCATTTCCCAATGCATAAGACAGGAAAACGTTCGAAATCTTACGTGATTTTTTTTCCATTTCAGAACTCTGCAAAATTACGATTCTTACGCATTGGTATTTAACTTCGGTAATGAAAATGAAACAGCTGACTTGAGCCAATTTACACAACTTGCCAACAATGTGACCGTCTATGCTTCTAGCGTGAATTCGACGAAAGTAACAGGGTAAGAATTTTTTTACATCTTTTATATCCCGGATCTCAGTCTCTTTTTCTCAAGCCATCAACAAATTTCCCAACATCATTTAACGTTTATTATTTATTTTTCAGATCAACGCTCAACACTAACTCTATTCTTCTGAGCGATGGAGAAGCAGTCGTTGTGACCTCTGGATATGTGAAGAATCAGTAGTGTCAAATAAGAAATGGATTGTCATCGAATCTTAGGAAAAAAATAATAAAATAGTTTGTCAGTGATCAGGAGTTTTAATTAAAACCCAAACTTTTGCTGACCCAAATCAAATATTAGCTACTTTTAGTATGTGCTGAAACTGCTTAGTATTAACACACAGCTAGGTGCTTAACAATTATCCAAGAAGCAAAAGATAAGTGGAAAATATCTTAATGTATTCTTGTGATACGATTAGTTTCACCATGAATAAATAATTAACATTTTTTTATATAATGATAATTTACCAGTTCTCCGTTTATACTTATACTAGAAGTCTTCGGACATATTGTATAGTATAATAAGTTATACGTGAGTGTAGGTATTAGCATCAAATATAAAATTACTTATTAAAGTACATACGTAGCGCCCGTTAAACGGACTTACGTGCGCTACCGTTCGTACAATCTTGCAGTCTAAAATAATGTGTTTCATCTGGACTGCTATAACATCTTGCATAAGCCGACCGTTCCGGCCATAAGATGGTTTTCATTTTGGTTGCTAGTCTAATAAAATTTACGTGTCGTAAAGACTCTTCTAAAAGAAGTTTGTGAAGTTAGTTTGTCATGCAAATGTATTTCATTTCATGGCAAACGGTTGCGAAGCCACACCGGCACATATGAGGGTGAACTGATGGCCGAAGCTATTTATACATAGAGCGCATTTAAAGTCGGATGGAATTGGGGTTGGGGCAACAAGGCAGTGGCCCCAGGCACCATATCTGAAAGGCGCCGAAATCGACCGGCAAAAGTAAAATGGTATTTGTATATTATGAGTTAGGAGAGAATATCTTCGCTCGAAGAATATCTTCGCTCTTCTGCTAATGTAAGCAGAGTAGGGCGTATGAGATTTTGCTGCGCTAGTTCTGGAACATGCATTGACCAAGAGTAACTGAATGCTTGCATTTATCGTTATCGAAAACAGACAAATCGCGAATTTAATTTTTTTTTATTTCTTAATTTCTTTTCTTAGTCTTTTGAAAGAAGTAAAAACACTAGTCTGACGAGTAAAAATTCAACAGGAGAGGGCACCAGAAAAATAAAGGAAATTCTACAGAAATTTAACTCCTTCCAGAAATATTAATTTTATGCTGATTTTTAATGAATTATCTTGGGGCAAAATGCATTTAAACAAATGAGCACCAATTATTATCAAATATTTGGAAGACACCCATCTATGGAAATGACAATATTGATGATGATGACGATGTTTACATAATAATTTCAGGAATATTGATGACCTACTTTATTTCATGCATTTATATTATGCAAACAGAAAGTGTGATATGAACTTCACACCTTTTGTGTTAAAAAATCATCATTGTTCAGATTGTGAGTATTAAAATCAATTTAGCGAAATATCATCCTTACTTAACATTGGTAGTCTTGCCTTACCTTTGGAATTATTTAAGGCCATGATTTTTGCTCTAAACGTGATGTTGAAGTTGGACCATAGACAATATGTACCTTATTTTAAGATGATGTTGATTTTTTTGCGAAATTGACCACTATCAACAGATGACTCTGTAATCTATTTAATTTTTCAATATTAGTAGATTCCTCATTCCATTTTTCTTTAATACAATATTAGTAGATTCCTGTTTTACCATCTGTAACCATTTTTCTTTCACAAATAGATCCATTTTCTGTACATTCCTGTTTTATCATCTCCAATATAGGTAATTTGTTTAAACACAAAATTTTCATCTCCAAATTTGCAAATCATTGACAACAGTTTGTGACCGAAGCGCCCTTCTATTTTATATAATTGTGAAAAGAAAGGATTCAATAAAGCTTGTAATTGATTTACCAAACAGTGCACCTTTAACAGCGTCAATAGGCGTGATCAGTCTAGGTCTCTACGCTCTACGTTGATCCCTTAAATTATAAATATAAATATAAATGAAACTGTTGCGTGAATTTGTTGGAATTATTACTATTATCGTAAGTTATTCAACAAGTTACCTTTATTCCTTATATTCAATCCAACAATAATTTTCATCCAATTAAACCTTCTGTTCCAAGAAATTCGTGATAGAAAATTGCAAAAACTGTACATCCCCTACGTATGTACAATATGTACATATTATATGCTAGTAAGTTAGAAAACTTGTTACGAAATAAACACGAACAGTTCCGAACCAACCGAAGTAAAATTTCCACAAGTCCTTTGTACGGCTGATCGTGTTTGTACGGGGGCGTCTTTATGAATTCATCCCTAATATAAAGGCTTTCATGGCCTGATATGAGAGTTTTCATATTCGGTACGTCCTACGTGGTTTAGCGATGAGTTTTCTTGATTTTTCGTTAGCTTTTACTCCGTCATGGTACGTTATATTTATTGTGATGTGTTATGATTACAAATATCTACGTAATTGGCTTTAAATAAACCAACTGTATGTTTTGTAAAAATGTTTACAGCAAAAAATAACCACAGCATAGTATTTCATCATAGACTTAAGAAACAGGTGGCATCTTTAAAAAATTCATAATAGATTTCTTGATTTAATTTTCATATAATAAATGCTTATTGTGGTTTTTAATATACAGATGTCCGGGGGTAAAGTACATTAACTTCGGGAGGTGATTCTACATTATATTATAAGTAAAAAAGATCCATAACTTTTTCCGAAATTCCAAGTTTTAAGGGTAGTTTTGTGGTTAAAAGATAAAATTAGACTGGCGTGTGCCGCTAGCTTTATTATTTTCCGTTGTTACAATACGGGCCAAGCACAACCATGCAACGTTACCACAATCGTGCCCGGCAGGCTCTCAGCAAGTAAGATCGTACCTCACACTAAGGATTTTTAGTAGGTACGTCTTTTTGAATGGGAAAAAATGTTGGAATTTCGGAAAAAGTTGTTAATCCTTTTTACTCCTACTATCGTGTACAATCACCTCCCGAAGTTAATGCACTTTCCCCCCGGACACCCTGTAGAAAACAGACACAGTTGCTTAACTATTTTCTAATGGCAATGTTAGAGTCATCTTATGGATTTATAAAATAAGTTAGAAAGTTATGTTCGAGTTACACGTGTTAACATGTGTGAAATTAAATGGAAAACACAATTCTTTTAACTGATAGTATTTACTTAAAAAACATCAGTTGAAATTTATTTATTATATTAACTTTTTATTTTCTATTTAACTACATTTATGCATAATTATTAATAACGTGATACTTACAGTATATTTTATGTATAACGCAGAGGCATATGTAAGTATTAAGCATAATATATATATATATATATACCTGTATAACAAGTATCTACAGACGGGTTGTATCTTGTATCACAGAATTTGAACTATTCATCATATTTCCTAGATAAAATTCAAGTTCTATCCAAACTCTGTTATTATTTTACCGTGAGTTTTTTTTAATTATATGAGAAACAACCCGTTCTAAGTATACGAATAATGTTACAGTGAATAGCAGAGTATGTATAAGACCACGCATAAATGTGAATGAAACAAGGAGTATGTGAAAAACAGATTAGTGGCGCGGTCCATTTTCTCCGTCTACCCTTTCGGAGAAACGGTGTAATGGTTAGTTAGCTAATGAATAAATTCTGCGTATTCTGTAAAGTGTGAGACGAATCATCCACGAATAAACATCAAATATAAATTTGGTTAAATGATTTTAACTGTCACTAATAATTATCATCCGTTTTCCTGAGTATTTCTCCATTTCCAGTGTGGTTTTCAGCTGTCACTGAGATTATTATTTTTGTTTCCCCTTTCCAGTTCCAATTCCAGATAATCCCTTTGTATTCCAGATTCCAGCTGAGAATATTTCCCTTGACTCAAAAACTCCGGAGACAACGCAAACAAAGTATGCAAATCCCAAATCAATTATAAAATGTACTTATCCTACGAGCCGGCGCGGGCGGGAGGAGCGGCGAGGATAGGTGAGGAAAGGCGAGGGGAGGAGGAAACGCAATCCCCAGGGAAAGAGGAAGAAACCAAATAAAACTAAAAAGCGCCGATTAAAGGGAAGAGGTATATTTTCATAACTGGAATTTAAGCCCGAATAACTTCTGTCTGCACTCGTTGAGGGGACACGAAAACAATGGCGGCTTTTTCCCATTTAGGAAAATTTACCCTGAGAATAAAAATATTCAGAGCGTATCCTGTTCGCGCTAACAAATTTAAACACATTTTCAGGAAATTCAATTTTCATCTTAACTCTCAGACAGAAGTTTTTTTTCCGTGAGATCCATAAAAATATGAAGGGAACTCCGAGTAAATTATCCCAGTTTCACGAAAATTTGAGTTTTACCGTGAAGGCTAAGTCCTGGAAATAATAATAATTATTCTTTTAAGTAACTTCTATTTATTTGCTATCATCTAAAATATTTATTTCTATTGTTTCCAACTTCTGCGTAACTCTGGTTCAATGAACTCGAATTTACCTTGATTTAAGTGTCATTTTCAAAAATTGAAACTATTTGTGTAATAATTCAGACATGCCATAAAGAAACTACTAATTAGATATATAATATTTTAACAGAAAATATTTTAATTATAATTTTCAAAATTGGAACTGATTCGTCAATAATACGGAGTGTCTGTGAATTTTTACGGGTCTTTTTTAATATTAACTCCACATGGCCCTGAGGTAAAATAATTTTCCTCGGGGCCTATATCATTTTTGAAGATGCTGTATGGTAGGTCTTTTTGAGGAGAGGAAAGAGTTAATATAGGTCTTGAAGAGACTCATATTATAGGAGAGAGGACGCACAAAGACCGGCAAATTGTTTCAGAGCTGAGCTGTTGAAGTCAAAAACGAGTCGTAGAAGCGATCTGTTCTCATTTGACAAGTATCAACTCTGCGCATATGCTATATTTACCAGTGCCAAAGGAATCAATGACTTCTTCTATTGTAATACTGGTAGAACAAGAACATCATACCTACGTAACGCCTGTGCTCTAAAGAGGGCTATCCGCTTGTTAAGATAGGACAATCTATCAAACGGACCGCCCATTTCTGCATAGAGTTAGGAGTTTTTCCAGGTATTTTGGGCTCCAGACCGGAGGTGACTGACTACCAAATTATACAGCGTCAGCATTTGTATAGGGTCAGCAGTTGTGTACTATTGTATGTAAGATGCTTTTTTTATATGAATACCTCACAAGATTCTCAGCTGTTCCCATCTGGAGCCAGTGAGACTATGGCATCCTCAATTGGGTTTTTTTTTTTTTACAGTGAATACCGCACAAGAATCTCAACTGCTCCCGTCTGGAGCCAGTGAGACTATGTCATCCCCAATTGGGGTATGTTGTGAGGCTGAAAGGTAGTGGGGAGGGGAAGGAGGTGGGGAAGAGGAAGGTTGGGAAGTACCTGGCTATTCAGATCTGGTCACCAAACACGGCTAAAGCCATTTTCAAGCAACGTTTCAATTCTGAATGGTGGTCTTACACCAGGGCGATTCTGATAGTATCTTCCACTCTGGAACGTGCCGCAAATATACTATATATTATTTTAAATGAATTAATTGTGAAATAACACAAATTAATCAAATAAAATTTATTTTCGCACGCCGGGTTCGAATCCGCGACCTCCGGATTGTGAGTCAAGAGTCTTAGCCACTGGACTACGGAGGTGGTCAGGGTATGTCGGAGGGGTATGTTGTGAGGATGAAGGTAGTGGGGAGGGAAATTATGTGGGGAAGAGGAAGGTGGGGAAGTACCTGGCTATTCAGATCTAGTAACCAAATACGGCTAAAGCCATTTCAAGCAATGTTTCAATTCTGAATGGTAGTCTTACACCAGATCGATACTGAGAGTATCTACCACTCTGGAACGTGACGCAAATATACTATAAATTATTTTTAAATGTGTAAAAAATTTCTTAATCTATTTTAAATGTGTAAAATGCGAAATAACACAAATTGATCATAATAAAATTTATTTGCCCATGCCGGGATTCGATAACACTTTATACAACTTTACATAATAATTAAACTACATTTACTACTTTTGAATTGTACTTATATCTTTTAAATTGTGTTTATTATATTATGTAATAGGTATTCACTTATTATAACTCTTGAACAACTTACTTATCACAATTTATATATGTAAAAGACTTCAAGGCGTGTATAAAAAAATTAAAATTAAAATGCTACAATCGTGAAACGGAAACGAAACGATTAAACAAACAAATTTACAGACAGGTGAAACTGAGAAAGGTCGAGTTAAAACAGGACTCGTTCATTTGAGTAGACGTAATGTAGGTACACGCGGATTCAAGTAATATTGTAGTTTAATCATTTCATTATGATTTTAACGCAGTTTTAAAACAACAATGAACAAAAGAATTCAACGTACAAAGAAAGAATATTATTGATTAAACAATCCTGAATGATGAAGTCCCATTGTATTCTTGGTAGTAAATCATAGCGATGCTAACGTAGTTTAATGATAATGCTCCACTAAAGTAGTGATTGCCCTAATATAGCCTATAAACAGTGGGCTTTTCATATCCGCTTACAATGCTAACAACATATAACCCAACCATAAAACCTACCACGCACATATGAAAAACATCGGAAACAACATGGAAATACTGGGTTATTCAGCCAAAATAATTGGATGAAACACAGAACTGCCCGAGCAATTTTTGAGGGTACGAGTATTAAACATTTATGGCTTAATATTAAACGATATAAAAAAGTACTTAAGCTAGGAAGTGTTTTTTTCATGTAAGTACCTTCAAAGGCATGTAATCGATGGTAGTAACCTTCAAATTTAAATGATTTTCTATGGTCATAAATAAAAAATAACACAAAACACAAGAAGAACCACGAGACAAGATTTGTAAAAAAACTACTGGTGGGCTCTGGCATTAAGAAATTTGTATTAAATAAATTTCAATAGGTGGCTCGCGAGCTGTTTTAAAACTGAATGTACTGGGACTGAATGTATGGAATACGGGAGGGAGAGGAGAGAGGGGAACTCGCGAGACGAGGGAAGGGGACACGGGAGAGCAAGGGGAGGCGGAAGGAGAACGGGATGATTGGGAAAGGACACGCAGAGAAACAATTTCTTTATTAAATAATATAATTTTCTGTCAAATTATTATATTATAGGTAGTGCCGTAGTAACTTACCTATTTTACAACTTGTCTGAATCCTTCACACAAAGACACCTGAAAATTACTTTTAGAATCAAAGCATATTCGAGTTTTATTAAAAAAAGTTCTAGATTTAGATCCGAGAACTCGTTAAAAAAAAGAAAAATGTGGAATTAACATTTTTTATACGGATCCCGCACAAGAGTCCCAACTGCTCCCATTGGCATTCCCAATTTTGGTATGTTGCGAGGATGAAGGTAGCGGGGAAGGGAAGAGGATAGGGAAGATGAAAGTGGGGAAGTACCTGGTGAGATATGGTCACCAAATTCGACTAAAGCCATTTCGTGCAAAGTTGAATGGTAGTCTTATACCAGGGAAATTTTGAATGGTAGTCTTACACCAGGGCAATACTCAGAGTATCTTCCACTTTTGACAGTAAGGTGTCGAGGACTGTCATACTGTAAAGGGGTTCAGATATGTGAGATAAACTGTCAAGAATGAAAGAATAAAATGGATAAAGATGAAATATGGATTTGCACAGAAGAATAAACAGAAATATTATTTTATAGAAGGCAGTGAATGTGGAAGGTGTGGGTGGATCTGTGAAATAAGGATGTAATTTTTTATATTCAATTTGATTCTGAGAACACATCTGAAAGTAAAAATATACGAATAAATACGAAATACTACTCACTACCCACACAGCTATGAATATGGGTGAATAATTTTATTATGATTATGAATATTATAATGTATACAAGAAAAGGATTACAGATTCAATAACATTCTGAATATAGTAGGAGCAAACAAATAATATAAATGGCAAAAGCTATGGCGTAGCTTTTAAGTAGCGTAATTAAAAATTTGTGGGGACTTTATTACTAGTATCAATTTAAATTTTTAAAAGCATTAGGGGATTCAAAAAACGTCATAGTAATATTTTTTTAAGAAAATTAAAATAACAGTTAAAAAAGTTAATTATTATCATTACTTCAAAATTCAACAGGTATCCATTATAAATAAAACCGGATACGTTTATCCAAAACACTTTCTAGGTTACAATTCAGAGGCCGGTATTCGAATTTCTACCGATTTCTTGCAAACCTCCCTTAAACATTTGAAGTTTTTAAGCTCTGAAAAAAATATATGTTATTCTTGAAGATAATATCTAGACATTAGTTGCGCCCAAACGCAAATTATATAAAATTCCCTCTATAGAAAAAAATCGCAAAGTATGCTCCAAAAATTATTATAAACACGTTTGTTTCAGTTATTTTACAAGTTATATGTATGAAAAAGTTCACAGCGTTTCTTTAAATGCTGTTTAAGTCAATTATCGCGAGATTTTTGCTCTATTTTAAACGAGTCGTGTTTTATTAAAGATTTCATGATTTTTGCATCGATTTTATCGTTGTAAATGTTAGCGCGCTCTTCTAACATTCGTAATTTCATATCTCTTCGTCTTCTTCTTTTTGGGGCCGGGAACTGAGCCCTAAATTAAAGGCAAAGAACTTTGTACTCATTCAAAAAGATAGATTGCAAAAAATATGGAGAAAATTAGTTGAGGATAATACGAGTAGTTCAAATTTAGAATTTGAAATTTGATATCGACAAAAATTACAGAAAAAGTACAAGTCCCAATGGCCTAATTGGATAAGGCACTTTGTCCCGGTAAGACAAGCGATCCCGAGTCCCAGTTCTGACCGTTACCTTTTTATTTTTCCGTGCCTCATTATTTTTTCATATTTTAAAACTGCGCTATATAATCAACCAAATATTGTTTTATTACTCCTTCTTCAATGATGAATTATCATTAAAATGATTAAAAGAGTGCCATAAAGTAATTTTACAATAATAATTATTGAAGAAGAAATTCTTGACGAAAATAATATTATTTTATTCAAATTTGTTGTATTTGCGGCACGTCAAGAACTTATAACTTTGTACTTATTTATTAATGAATGATCGTCATCGTGGTTTCTATCCCTTCTCCTTGACCTTCATTCATTGGTCATTGATTGATTAATAGAACAAACAAATAATCACCTCCAGGCGGAAAACCTTGCAATATTTGCCGTTAATTAATTTTCAAGACGGATATGGATACCGTTATCTCCCATTCATTTCATTCTAACACCTCTGCCATAGGTCGCCCCAAATGGTTTGCTATATTTGCTGACTTAGCAGGTCTTGCGTCTACCAACCTACTGCGTGGCGGTTCGTATCGGGAGTGACCGATTGTTTCATACCTACGTTACTTCTGAAAACACTGACCCCCAGATTCTTTTCCATATTTCATACGTTTTCCTTCCCAGAACTTCCTCTCATTCATTTCTTATAAAAAACACACAGCATCCCCAAATATGAAATAGACCCTGACGGAAATTATGTTTTTCAAGGCTTCCTATTTGGAGTGAAGGTGTTTAAAAAATTAAAAGGTTAATATTCATATTTTTCAGTAATTTTTAGAGAATTATTTAATTTTGAACAGGTCGAAAGCTCACGAGAGCTAAATTAAGTCATACGTTAATTTGAGGTCACTAAGGGTGACGATGATTAAACCAGTTAACCCTCGAAATGGAATAAAAAGCCTTAAAGACTTACCAAAACGATATTGAGAAACGATTCCGTCCGTAGGAACTTCATCATTGCCGAGCTCAATTTCCATGTTTTAGCTGGGATTGAAAATTTGTAGACGCGATCAACCATAAATTTAGTTTAATCGGCCAGCTCTTAATGACAGGGGAAGTTTCCGCTATACCGGGCTATACCGACACACCGCATACATATACGCGTACTTATGTACAGCTACTCTATTCCCACGCTTCTATATTTCAATCTATACTCTGTACCAGAGGTTCACAACATTTTACCGAAGCGTGACAACTTTACAATGGATGGATAATCATAATAATCACACATTATTCTTTTATTTTGGTATCTCGGACGGTCATTCTTTGAGTGGTTGAAACTATGGTTAAATGAAATCGAATTTGTTTAAAATTTAAATATCAATTTCAAAATTGAATCTAACGTGTCAAGCGATAAGTGAATACCGCATAAGAGTCTCAACTGCTCCTAAATGCCTTGAGCCAGTGAGTCTATGGCATCTCTAATTGGGATATGCTGTGAGGCTGAAGATAAGTGGGGAGGAGAAGCAGATGGGGTAGAGGTACATGGGGGTTTGCTATTCAGATCTGGTTACCGAAATGGCTAAAGCCATTTCAAGCAACGTTTCATTTCTGAATGGTGATCTTACACCAGGGCGATACTGAGATTTTCTCCACTCTACCTATCGATAATTTAATATTTTTTTACCATAAAACGACTATAATTCTCCGATTGAAGTGTGTTTCTAAGGGTTAATTTTACAAAGGCAGATTTCGTGATTTTTCAGGGGTCTGCATTTTGTACACTTGCGAGAAAACGTTTTTAACTAACTGGGTTTACTAGCGTATAATTATGATTATGGAGTGCGCTTTAACAACTAGCCCTCAACCTTCGACTCTGGGCAGAAACGGAAACTCTGTGCGGTTCGTTTGATAGATTCTCCGACCCTAATATTGCATTCTTTAGAACACAGTCGTCGAGTGCGAATGCCGTCCTTGTTCTACCTGTTTTTCAACGGAAAATCCTCCGAGGAACTAGCGTCATTGATTCCTTCGGTACCGATGCACAATCGGGAACAAGCCAAACTTTCATCTAACATTTGAATGCAGTTGATATTTGTCACATGAAAACGAATCGTTTCAGCTCAGCTGTGGAAGGATTTGCCGGCGTCTTTGTTTCCTTTTTCCTACAATATGGGTCTCCTCGCAGACCTTGCTTCCACTCCCTCGTTTCCACAAAAATACTCTCCACACAGCATCTGCAAAGATACAATGTCCTGAGGAAAATCATTTTCTCAGGGTCTTCTGTGCGGAGTTAACGTTAAAAAAAGGGAAGCACAAATTTATACGTTTACCTGTGCATTACTTCTAGTGCTGTTAACTGAATCGCGCAGGTAGATTGCTTCTCTAAATTTTTGAATTTCTTACGGACTTAATGACTGGGGAGAGATTACTAATTTTCTTACTGAAGCTAGTAAGTCACTCTACTAGTGGAAAAAAGCAAAAAGATTTATTTTTTTATTCAGATTTTTTTATAGTTGTACTTTATGTAAGTCTTACAAAAATGAGTATAACAACATGCTACAAAAAATGTCTGAATGTATTTTGAATTGTGACGTATTAAGTTTTTTTTCCTTCAATTTATATGTTACTGAAAAGTTGTGCAAATACCTCCACTTGGCTGCCTCTGCTCTAGACTAGTAAATTATGCGCCATTTTGGGATTAAATGATTACAGCACTAGTGGATGGAAGCTTCCAACCTTCTTCCAACGCTGTTAGGTAATTTTTAGTCACTTATTTTAACCACAATAATAACTGAAATACGGAGGAGGTCCTAACTTTATACTAGTTTAATACCATACTTAACTGTAGTGCAGTTAAGAGAAGTTAGGTGCGAGTTTTTCAAATGAAAAAGAAACGAAAATAGCAGCTAATTGAACCCAAACCGACGCACATACTACACGATAAAGGTTCCTATGCATATAATCTATCCTTTTTGCATCCTAAGTTTAAAAGCATTGCATTAATTCATCATATAATTACATCTCAAGAAAGTAATTATACGTACTCCTTAACGTTGAAGTGAGAAATGCGAAAAGGAAAATAGTTAAATTTGTAGTTAAACGAAAATTTGTAGAGTAGTAACAAATAGCGTTAGAGTAAAATAAGTTAAAAGGTATATTTTGGGTATGGAAAGAGATTCATTAGACCGTCTATAATACCTTATATGGTAATAAATACAAAGATATATTTTTTAGTAATCGCAAATTAACTTTATTGCGTTATTTTAATGTAATAAAAATAGATCATCTTGTATGTGAAATTATTTAGTCAAAATAATCGATCCGTTTTGAAACCAATGGTTTCTTTGAAAACGTATACCACGTGTATTATTCGTTTTGAATAGTGGTGTATGCAAAGTGATTTATTTTCATTAAACAAAAATAGGTATATTGCAAAAGCGGTAAATAAATTCAAAAAATATTGTTAACATAACTTAAGGTTACATGAAGTAATAATATATTTTATAATACAATGTAAGTGTGATCTATATTTATGAAGTGTGTGGAACTGCACTATTCTCTCACATACCTGAATAAATGTTCTTTATTATTATTATTTTTGTCTAGTCAGTTAAATACCCTGGTAAGTCTTCCTTTATTTTTCTTAAGTTGTAAAACATACGATACGTGAGGATTTTCCGTTTTGGATGCATAAACCATCACGTGACCCCACGCGCTTTTTATGATAATATTTGCTTGGTAGAAACAAGTTGATCTTTTTTAAAAATTTCGGCAATAATATTTCTTGATGAGAAAAAATTGGAAGGGAAGCAGATAGATATATAAAAACATACAGCTTTTCAAATTTAGTTAATGCTTTCCTTAATATAACTCAAACTGGAAGGATATGGTATTTCTGTGAATTAATCCGTAAATATTTGTTTTTGGTTAAATTCAGAAATTCTCGTGTGAACATTAATGCGCGAGTGCATTGCCTTTTAAACACCAGCATAAACAGAATAATAACCCTTTATGGAGCAGAGCCATCGCTCTTTTTGTTTTCATTCATTAGCGCACTTGCCTCGGAGTTGCATCAACATCACTAATTCGCGCTTAACAAATAAACACGCCTCGTTAACAGACCCACGTGTTCAACAAACTGGGACGCATTAGCTGCCCTGTTGCCAGACAATCTACAGAATATTAACAAACAGCCCTCCTGTTAAACAAACATAAGTTAACGTTTCATAAACAAATGAATATAAAGCGCCGTTTATAAAGTCGTTACGAGCTTTCGCGTCGTTACTTTACGGCCGTTAGAATCGTTAGATTAAATAAACAGGGCTACGGATTAGGAGAGAAAGCCTAAAAAAACGACGCGCAGGACCTAACAAATATAAATTATTGCCACTTCTGGAGCGCTGTGTTTAATTTCGTACTGAATTTACTCCACTAAAAATAAAACGAAAAAACATACATCAGTTTAATTTATGGGCTTTGAATCCGTGCTATCGGGCGATGTTATCCTTCCGTAAGTTGGGCTAAAATATTTAATCTACATACTTAATAATTTGCATTAAAAAAAAGAACATATTATTTTTTCCGATTTGTCGATTGGCTAAGTCTACCATCAGGTCACACGAAACATCTCCACTTGGTGTGATGATAGTAGAAGATTTTCAAATATTTTCAGATAAATCGAAAACAGGGAATATTTGTCTTTCGTTTTAACCACTGGAGCGCTTTCTGCCACAATATGGCACTATTTAAAATACTTCGGATTGCTTTGCTGCCAATTTTGGCAAATTTTCCCTTATTCGTAAGTAATTAAGTAGAAGTTTTCAATTTCATAATTTTTTTTGTAAAACCTACAAATACGTGATAATCGACTAAAGATAGATGAATTCATTGGCTATATAGAACTATAATCGGTAACCAACTAGGTTTAGCCACGATCAACACACTAAGTTTGAGATAATGAAGAAGGTCAAAAGAAAATGCTTAGAATGGACATTTCAAACAGGTGGAAAAGAGCGCCAGTAGAATACGTGACGAATATGTTCAAAGAAATTAAATGAGCAAGTGAATTAAATAGTTAAAACATTTCTCTTATACAAAAATAATATTACACAAAACTGTTTTACCCACGTCCAAAAATAAATGGTTTTCACGTGACACGTAGGTGTATGTACCTACTCAACAAATAAATTAACTTATCCCTTTGAACTGAATAAAGGGTGTCTCTCTATCTACAACTATAAATAATTAATATCTATATCACAATGTACGTGTTCTAAATATGGAGTGTCATATAAAATAGGCAAGCATACCCTTATAATAATTATCATCAAGAACCTAACATTGCTCAGCAAATCAGCAAACAACAATAAAATATTATCACTGCTATGCTCTTTAAAAGAGCACATTCCTTTTAGTTGTGACCTTTCTACAATACTGTATGAATTTATATAAAGGAGTTCGGAAAGCTATCTACAAAATATAAAATCATCTGCGCTCAGCGTAATACATTCACCAAAAAACCACATGATTTATACAACTTATAGAATATCAGTGAGCTTGTGGATGTGTCCTTTCTACAATGTTTTCCATTTCTATGCGGGGGTAGTTTTTCGGTATCCCTTGGTCAGTAGACCCTTTAGCCTTTACGGAAAAGGGTTAGGGAATATCTGGCACATGTGGGGTTTAAATTGATGGGGGTGTACGAATAAATTGCGTGGTATTGTTTACTACTGGCTGAAATTATTTTTTGTTATAACCCAAAAAGTTACGTGTTTCGGTGGAATATGTGCAAAAAATGCAGTTGATGTTATAATACCTACATGGTGAACAAAGTTATATCATAATATGAAAGTATGCAATAACTCGATTGAAAGCTTGATAACCGCTTCACTTCTTTAGTCTCTCCAAATGTTTCGCTACGTTTGGTGACTTAGAAGGGGTTCTCGGGCTCATGGAGTGAGTTTATTCCAGGTCTTCGTATTGGATGCGTCTGCCCACCAGCTGCGTGGCAGTTAAGGGAGACCACAAATTTACATTTTCAGACAGTCGTATCCATAAACCTAAAAATCTTTCACCTTCACATTCAATGCCCGCGATATTGTGAATAACTAATTTATAAAAAAGTAGAAAAAAAAATCTATTTGTAAGCGTTTGTAAAGGTCATTTCATGAAAATTCTACAGCCCTAAAGAGTCCTAAATTCTCCAGTCTTTCAAAATAAATATACTTTTGCCACTAATCTTTTCATAAATGTAATACTAATAGTGATGGGAGTAGCAAATGTAAAACGTGCCATTTCCAGTGTTTTAAATAAAATGTCCTCGACGTGCAAAGCCATATCTTCTCCAAGCATAAAATTTCTAATTAAAGTGTGTTTATCGAAGTCACCTGCCAGGTAAGTATGTTTCTGTATCCATTTGTAAATAGTAAAATTAGACAGAACCTAAGAATTCTTAATAAATTGTACAGCGCCCTTGAGGTGATTTTTCACAAAAACGGCGCTCTACAAATTATTATTATCATTATTTAATCTCTCTTTTGGCCTCTTGACTCTCTTGGCCGATCACTTTTTCTATCCATTGAATTCACCACTACGCAAGTAAGGTTCTTTTTAATGATTTAAAGAAAAAATATCACATTACTTTGCACTTTCTAAAAAAAAATAAATCAAGCAATTTTAAAGGAAGGGGATCAAGATAACCAAGGGTTTAAAATTGGTTCAAATTCAATCTATTTCAAACTTGGCTAATTTCGTAGCATGGTAAATGAATATTCATACATCTTAGAAATTTTCAGTAAAACTTAACAATGGGTATAGGTATATTGAAAGTCGGAAAAGTCAGAAAAGTCAGAAGCGCTTATAAATCATGTTTTGCTTACTCAATAAATAAACCTAGTGAAATATATTTATACTCCCTACCTACGATCACCCCCTGAGAAAATCGCTCCCGACTCGACTCGCCTACGGCTGAATATTCCGGCGGCCGTCTGCCAGACAGGGACGCACTTCCTCAACCCCTAAAAGCCTGAAGAGCGAGCGAGACGCCACTGCTGCCATAACCGTGTAGGGATGGGATAAAACTTTCTCACGAAAACGTTTTCCGCGTGTTTTATCATTTGAGTCCTGTAAGTATGGGTGGACGGGTGTATGAAAACGAGCATGTATTTGTAAACGGGTGAGTGTATGCAGTCGTAAGCTTGCATGAATGTATAGATGTAAGCATTTACATTAAATATGCGTGTATGTATTAGAGATGTACGAATATAGAATCGCAGCGTACTTGGCCTCATAATGGTACTGATCGACCGTAAAATATTTAATAAGGATTGAAAGAAATTTATAGTCCAGTGGTAAGGCGCTTGACTCCCGCACCGAAGGTCGCGGGATCGAATTCCGGCGTCGCAAATAAATTTTATTTGACTAATTTGTGTTATTTCATAATTTATCCATTTAAAATAATATACAGTATGTTTGCGGCACGTTCCAGAGCGGAAGATACTCTTAGTATCGCCCTGGTGTAAGACCACCATTCAGAATTGAAATGTTGCTTGAAATGGCATTAGCCGTATTTGGTGACCAGATCTGAATAGCCAGGTACTTCCCCACCTTCCTCTTCCCTATCTCCTTCCCCTCCCCACTACCTTCAACCTCACAACATACCCCAATTGGGGATGCCATAGTCTCACTGACTTCAGACAGGAGCAGTTGGGACTCTTGTGCGGTATTCATATAAAAAAAAAGATATCACTTGACAAGTAAAATTATACATTTGTCATTTATATGGAAAACACATATTTGTGAACTTGTCAAAAGAATTAGGAAATGTATATATATATTTTTAAGACTCAGAAATATTCTTAGACTGGAAAACCTAAAAAGAGTGTACTTTGCAATTGTTCAATCTATATTACAATATGGTATTATAGGTTGGGGAGGAACATAATATATGATGTTATTTTAAATCCTCTCAAAATAGTGCAAAGATTAATAATTAAGGTTATTTTGAAAAAAAAACATCTATATTTTCTACTGAAAAAATCTTTTCTATATTCAAACTATCTACAACAGACAATTTATATAAAACATATTCAATACTACAAACTTTCAAAGAAATACAGCTAAAAAAATTACATTTCAATATATCAGCAAGATATCAAAACAATATTAAAATCCCAAAATTTAATACCAAGCACATCCAAAATTCCTATCTGTATCTTGGTGTAAATAATTTGAACAAACTCCCATTAAAACTAAAAATTGTCGAAAATAAACGTAAATTTCAAATTAAATTAAAAAATTACCCGAAACAACTGTAAGAGTTACATTACTCAGTGGAGTAGCCGTGGTGGGAGCGGGGGGGGGGGGCGGCCCGCCCCGGGTGGCACTTTTAAGGGGGGCGGCAAATTTTCACAACAAATAATAATATTATGTTGTAAGAATTTAAACCATTTCATTTCATATTTTTGTTGCACCTACGATTCGGACCGATTGAAATGATTTTCATTACTTCAGAGATCAGAAAAATAAATTTTAGTAAAGTAAGCTATTTTTTTTTTAAATTTTAATAATTATTTGAAAATGTTCTACGATACTTTCGTTTACGAATTCAACTTTTTATTTTATTATTTACCATAAATGTCAGTAATTATATTTTTTAAATAGCAAATTTCGTAATTCTTAGGGAAAGCGTACACATATTATGAGAGCAATACTAATTAAGGCTGGGAACTCGCAAACAAATTCACTATTAAATAAAACCAGAATTGTGTTCAGAATGTAACCATTTAATTTCAGCGCTGTGTATTCATTTGCTTATACATTTAGAAGGAGATCATTATTTTATTCGAAGCGCAGTAATCAAAACCTATTTGCAGACTCTGTATGTGCTGCCAGAATCAAAGAAAAACCATTTTCGTGTTCTGAATGTACTTTTAATTCACCGCATACAGACCTAATTTAAACCATTTTTTGTGTTGAGAATGTAAACTTTCAGTTTTGGATTCATCTGCTGACGCATTTCGAAGGAAAATGTTATCTTATTCGAAGTTCAGTTATAATATTTCGGTTGCAGACTATGTGCTGCCAGAATCAAAGAAAAACCATGTACATGTTCTGAGTGTACTTTTAATTCGACAGGTACAGATTTAATTTAATCCAGTTTTGTGTTCAGAATGGAAGATTCATCTGCCGACAGATTTCATCTGAGGAAAACATTATCTTATTCGTGCAGTTCTAGTTGCAGACTGTTTATTTAATGCCAGAATCAAAGAAAAACCATTTCCGTTTTCTGATTGTAATTTTAATTCACCACATCCAAACTGGTTTTGTGTTCAGAATACAACGATAAAGTAAATTACGAGTTGTAGATTCATCGTATACCAAGTGAAGCTTTACATTTGAGTTAAATGCTGCAAAATTCTGAGAAATTGATTATTCCGTGTGTTCCTCGATTTCCGACATCAGTTATAAACTTTTCAGTAGAATTTATAAACACGATTTTCGTCCACAAATGATAACATTGATAACATAATTGAGTATGAATTCACTCACCAAACACAAGAGCCTTGTCTCTTTATGGTGAGGAAATGCTTTTATTATATTCATATTAAAAATCTGTTTAACATGTAAAAAAAAAGTATAACTATTGTAAAAGCATTCAAATATTAAATTAAAAAAAATAAAAATAAAATGTAGGTGACCGGAAGATAATCTGCTACGGTGGGAACGTTTAATAAAGGAAAACCTAACAAATAACTGAGTTACTTAAAGTGCAAGTACCAGGTAAAAAAAGTGTGTGATTCTCGGTGTATTTTCATAATTTTTGAGTTCACACAATTTTAAAACAAGCTATCAGGCTCACACCGATTTAGGAATGTCGACGACATATTTAAACAAACATTATTTTTTTATTTGAAGTGTATTTTCTGTGTAATTTCACGTGTTATTTAATTTAATTTTTATTCACACGTTAAGCTTTGTAACGTGACTAATTTCAAAAATCAATACCTTGTAATTATATTTATTGTAATCTTTGGCAATTTTTATAGATCTGCAAAAGGCCTTTGATACGATAGACCATGAAATCCTTTTAAAGAAACTTAAAAAAATTGGGATGTCAAACACAACTTTAAATCTGTTAATAAGCTACATGTCAGAACGTTCACAGTGTGTTAAAATTGAAAAGCGTAAAAGTAAGCCTCTCCCAATCAATTACGGTGTACCGCAAGGAAGTGTCTTAGGACCTTTATTATTTTTGATATATATAAATGATATCTGCAACCTACACACCAAAGGAAAAATCATTAGTTTTGCCGATGACACTGTCATTTTATTTAATGAAAGTGATTGGTTAACCACTTTCAAAGATGCTGAACACGGGCTTATACTTCTGCAAAAATGGCTTAAGCAAAACTCACTTACACTTAATGTTAACAAAACTAAATATTTAACTTTTTCTATAACAGCCAGAGGACAACCAGCTGAGGATAACGATCTTAAATTACACGATTGTCAAGGAAAAAACTTAACCCAATCATGCCACTGCCCCACCATAACACATTCTAAAAACATAAAATATCTCGGCATTGAAATCGATGAAAATCTTCGATGGGACTCCCATATAAATAGCATCACAAAGAAACTTACAAAGCTTGTATACTACTTTAGAAACATAAGCAACATACTTAATAAAAATGATTTATATAAAGTATACTATGCTCTTTGCCAATCACGCATAAAATATGGAATTATAGGATGGGGAACTGCCTCAAACATTCACATGAAGCAGCTAGCTAAAACGCAAAAGGCAATAATAAAAACAATCATAAAAGTACCCATAAAAACTCCATCAAAAGAAATCTTTAAAAACTTTAATGTGTTCAGCATTATTAAATTATCCTCAAAAAATGCACTACTCATATTTAAAGAAAAATATGAATACCCTGTGGACCAACACACCTACACTACAAGGTCTAAATCCTCAAAACTACTTAACATCCCGCAATTAAATACATCTTTTGGCCAGAAAAACCATAATTTCCATGCGACAAAATTATATAATGCCCTTCCAATTGAAACTAAGAACACCATGAAGATACAAAAGTTTAAAAAAGATATCAAATTATGGTTAAGTAAACAGGACGATGAGGAAATCATTAAAATTATGAAGTAACCCCAATGCAACCTGCAGAAAACAAACCAATACTTTTATTTTATTTATTGTTTATTTTGTTTATCTATAATCAAGAAACTAGAAGATGAGGAAATAAAGATCAGCACCCATTCAGCAACATACAGTCCGCCTCGGAACAGGAAAACCTAGTGAGGAGGACTGTAAACAAACCACATAACTTGGTATTTTTACTTATTGTGTAATTTTACTTTATCTTATATTGTCAGTAAATAAAAAATAAAAAAAACTTGCTCTGTATATTATTTCTCACCACGACAAATAGTTAACATAACTGTATTACTTATATCAATCCCATGTAAAAGTCCACCAGGGCGTGAATAAATAAATACTGTATAGTATGTTCGCCCCTGACAAAGCTTCCCGGACCCCGAGTTATGCTGGGAAAGTTTGATACGTTATGTTTTCCGACCGGTGAGGGACTTTAGAAAATTGATCGACGTCCGATTAAACGGTTTTTTGGCTTCATTATTTCGGGAATAGTTTGAGATGGTTAGTTTTTAGCGGTTAGGTTTTAGTCTGGTTAGTTTAGGATGCAGTTAATTTAACGAAGTATCGCTTTACGGTGGTCACAACGGTGATCAAAACAAGTTTTAAAAAAACACGAGGCATCATTGATGTATTGCAGTAAGCAGTTTAAGTCCTTACTAATGCAGTGCACAACAGGTATCAGTAAATAAAAGAACTCGCAGTACCTACGACCTACAACTTTCATAATAAGGAAATGTGCCTAATGTGGTAGTTGATAACCATATAAAAACCTTTGTAAAAAAACTTATACGAATAAAGATATAGTGGGTGCAAATAATGCAAGGAAAACTCGAAGTTAATATATAGTGGTTAGGAACAATTTGTAGGTAACGATTACATACATATGTCTTTTATCCCCTCACCCCTTTAAGTGAAGACAACTGAAATATATTCGCCTCCCCTACAACAACTACAATTATCGACTTACATGTCCAACATTTCGAAACCAAATTTATTTCTAATAAAATATTTACATAAATTCAATGCTCATATAATCAAATCGTATTTTCTCAATGTACCCACTTAATTGATTAAAATTAGTTCGTTGAATTTTTGAAGTAAAACTTCTTAACACACCCTTGACTTGGGGAGTAAGCTAGCGAATTCATGACGAGAGCGTTACGAAAAGCGATGCGAACGGTAGTTGAGAGGGAGATATAAATTAGTGAAGATAGAAAGAGAGAGAGTTACGCTTCGTATATTAACTCTAGGAGCAAGAGAGAGCAGTGCGCGTGCACATTTTCTTTCTCTCTTCCTATCGTATAGATGGAGCAGGAGTTTTACTTCAGTTGTGTGGTCTAAAGCACACTCGTTTTTTTTCTAATAAATTGTCTTACCGTTCTCTTAAGCCCTTAATATTTTAAATGATTTTTACATGTAAACTACTACTCATTAAACACAATCGAAATGTTTTATTTCATTCACTCTTCTTTTCACAGAGGACAAAATTGGGAACTATAATATAGAATATGTTCTTTAATGAGTATTTTGAAAAAACAAAAGCAAATTTTATGATGGGCCATACAATAGTATATGGATTGGAGCCAAGGTGATGATAATTACTAAACACAGCTCCCTTGAGGTTTTTAATAGCGCCCTTTGGCTCAGAACGGGACCTGCGAGCACATCAGCACATGTTCAATTGAAAACTTACTACTTAACCATTTACATACAAAGTTACTGGTTACTTTAAACTCTACTACCACGTTTTACTCGTACATAAGAAAATTTTTTTTTGTATTATTTGCATTAACCATTTATTTACCTGTAAACTGAATGTACGATTATATAAAAAAAAAATATATATATATATATTATATACTCGTGGTGTCGACCTCCACAAAGTTTTCAGCTCCACGTTTTCAGCGTTGCACTTAGCAACGGGTAGAAATCTCTGGAATCGTATTATGAGATGGGATGGCACTGCTTTTAAAACTTTTAAATATTGGAAACACGAACTCCACACCGACTACCCGTGCTTGAACTCAGGCCTGCGGGGGAGTTCCCGTGCTTTACGAGCTTCGGAGAATGTTTACGCTAATGACTTGAACGACTTTTCGAAGAAGATCGTATTGTGAAGAAATATCATAAATACCCACAATGCATAACTTTAACTGAATAATGTGAAGTTTCTTGCTATAAATCTGTTTTAACTGTTAGAAAATGAAGGTTTCGTGTATTTATTATTAATAGTAAGAACCGGAACTTCTGTTGCGGTTTTCCAACAGGTGGGAACATAGGTTTTATAAGGGTCTACCTAATCTACCTTATAACTTATTATTTTTTAAACACATAAATTATAAAGTAAACTTATCCTTCTCAAATTATACCGAATCCATTAAATTTCACAATTTCAATTCCCTCCAAACCCTACGTCTAATTTTCGACCAAATCCTATTGTTTAAAATTCTAAATAATGGCCTGGACTCGACAGAACTTACCAATTTAATAAATTTTCATAATCCTTCAAGAGCAACCCGACAATCTAATTTATTTTATTTACCATCATGTAGAACAAATATTAGAAAAAATATCTCAATTCCTTGTGTATGTGCACAATACAATAAAAAATTTCATTTATAATACAAAATTTGACATTTTTAGTAATAACCTAAAGAACTATAAATATGAAGTAACGCGTACGATCGATTATTAATATGGTAGTATAGAATTTATCGGAAGCATCTCCTATCCTCTTCCTATACCCCTCTTCCCCTCCCCTTCCAATAACCCAAAATTGATTTTAAGATATTAAAACTTCATTTCCGATGTACTTTAGCATAAGAAACTTCTGTGGCTTGACTTCCGTTCACTTGTATATTTATCACTGTATATTACGTAAAAGCTGTTTGTTTCTTACAAATAAATAAATAACTTATAATTCAAAACCATGTTTTTGATGGCTGAAGTACAAAAAAGGACAAGTAAATAAAGGATATTTATTTTTCCTTTTTTGTGTTTTTATACGTACCAGTGCGAAATGAGTAGGAACTACAACTTTATCTTACGTGTCGTTTCTATCTAAAGCCTTCCTAGATTTTCCTTGATACTTAAGTATATTGAAAATTTCATCCATACAAAATTCAATACAAAATAGTAATAAAAGAATAATCTAAATGATATAGGGACTGTTTGTATCGCCCCAAAATCTTAGTAATGGAAAACATGTGATAATATTTATTTTGAATGCATGTAACTTTGTGGTTATATGATGTAATTAAAAGTGACAATATTACTTTTTATACCATTGTATATTAACGCTGGTCGCTTTTAGAACAACCGTTAATTCAGTGAACACATATATTAAGGGTTGAAGTGGGGGTGGGAGACGTGAATAATGTTGCACAAAGATATTAAAATATAAGGAGATGTGCTATCCACAGTTTTTACTATGTGGGACTGCGCTTCCGGGTGTCGCAGATATCGTTTACCAATTAACGAATAAACCAAATGAACGAATAATTAACGAATCAACAAAACGAACGCTAAACTAAATGAACGAATTCTTTCCGAATTCAAACTATATTGTTAACAAATACTAATGCACACCTTCAAAAAATCAAGGAAATGAACCAATTCTTTTTGTATGCAAACTACCATGATTAGGTAGTTGTTCGCCGACAGTCGCGCGGACATCTCTTTTGTTTTTTGAATATCTTTGATGTTGCACCTATAAATTTATTAAGTAGATATTTTGATCTACAATATAAGAATTTTATTAGGTAAGGTGTGTTGTACTTACATATTGTATAGTAATTTAAGTAAACTACTAAATAAATATATCGAAAACAAAATAGGGAAAGAATATATTAAAATGACAGTCGCTCAAGGTTGACAGGAATCGACTTGAGAGATGTATTCTCTCGGGTTCAATATTATGTCACGAGCGGAATACCAGAAATACGTCTATGCTAGAATAATAAAATAATTCAACAGAAAACATCATCTATTTTCTAGTGTGCAAGGAAACAAAGTATCTCATAGGGTGCAGAAGGAGTGAAGATAAAATATCCAGTTGAAACGGAAATTTGGAAAAGAACAAGGCTCATTAAATTATTTACTCATATAGTTATTCTAATAAAAATTAAATATTCATTTAGGTTTTTAGAAAAGGGTCAATAGGTTTCCCAAATAAATAAAAATTATAGGTTTATCCGAGACCCTATCTAGGTTACAAACCAATTCTTTGAACATTGTTATCATTTATAAAGGAAGCTGCCAAAAACATAGTGAAAAAGGAACTTTTTTTTGTTTTTGAAGATAATATTTTTAATTCCGAATTTGAAATACGAGATTGACAAAAATGAGTTATCAATGGCCGAATTGGTTGAGGTGCTTGCCCTGGTAAAACGAGAGATTCTGAATTCGAGTCCCAGTTGCGACCGTTATCGTTTTATTTTCTTTGTCTTGTTTTTTTTATATTTTCATTTAGATTTATTAGTATTATTTTCTTCAGTGATATATTACATTGATAGTAATAAACTTTGAAAGTTATTATAAAGAGAGTTATTCTAAAGAAATAATTGAATACGTATTTTTTTTACTGCAAAATCGAACCCATCAACTCACAACACAAAGAGACTACTAACCTGCATTGGTCATTAACGTAACGTCATTAACATACATTTACGTACAACACTAAAGCTCGTTGCACACGATGTTTGTATTTCAAGCCAGGATAGTATGTATTGCTAGTAACAATGAGCTAGTTAAAATAGCTACGTGTAGACATAACTAGCTTTGTTTTTAACCTTGTAAGTTAGAAAGGAAGCTAATAAGCTAGTATCTCGAGACAGGATTGTTTAATAGGATGTGGTAATTTTATTTGTTTAGCTTCGTACGGCTAAGTTAGTACATGACGGGTAGTGCACGGTGATGACGATTCTAAAAATGCCCATAAATTAGTAACGAGTAACGAGATTAATTTAAAGTTTGTACAATTGTATCGTGATAAAGAATTTCTGTGGAACAATTGTTGTCAAGAGATATCAATTGAGAAATCAACCGGGTCTGGAGCATAGTGTATTCACTGCAATGATACTGACATAAAATTTCCTTGCATGGTGTAATCCGCTCTAGTTTGTGCCAAGCCAGGATAGTAAGCCGGGATCTTGCCAGGTCATGATGTCGGGATACTAGCTTGCTATCCTGGCTTAAAATACTAACCTCTTGTGCACCGGACATAAAACAGAAGTGATTAGGCACAAGAAGATAGTTTAGTTTATTTTACGTACATACCTATCTAACGTACTTAAAGTGCGGGTATAAATAATACGTAATGTAGTAAATAATATATGCAGGTATTATTTTAATCATGTGAATTTCGCACAAGAGTCGAAACTGCTCCGAACCGTCTGGAGCCACAGAGACTATGGCATACGATGTGAAGGTTAAGGTAGTATGGAGGCGAAGAAAATGGTGAAGCAGATGGTGAGGAAGTCACAGAAACCACAGCTAAAGCCATTTAAAGCAACGTTTCATTTCTGAATGGTGGTCTTACACAGGGGCAATACTACCTTACACTCTGGAACATGCCGCAAATATACCCTATGTTATTTTCAATGTTAAAATTGTGAAACAACACAAATAAAACAAATAAAATATATTTGCTCACGCCGGAATTTGATCCTGCGACAATCGGATTGCTAGTCGAGAGCTTTGCCCTTCGGCCGACTAAACCTATATAATTTATTATTTATTATTATGGACAAATTGCTTTTTTATGATATTTTCACGTTGAAGCCCCAACATAATCGTAAATAAGCCAAAACCAAATATTTTTTTTACCCTAGAAGCCTTATCTACGCCTGCGAGGCGTATACTCAATCGAAAATTCTCTAAATCTTTCTAACGGTTGAAGTTAGAGCCTCGTGCTCTCTAACTAACGCAGTGGCCGACGGGAGCTTGCCGATGGTGCCTATGTCACTAAGGTAAGTCCTGCCATTCTTGACTAATTGAGGTACAGCACGCCTGAGTTAACTTTTGATGGGTTTCTTAATACACCAGACACGTTAAATTAATATTCAGTGAACTTATTTTATTGATTTAAAAACAATTAACAATACATGTGAGTAATTACAGTTTCTTTTGGAGAATCTAACAACTATAGAGACGTGTAGTCCCTTTAATGATAAGTCGAAGATAAGCGTTCGTTAGAAGTCGGTGATCTCTTTTATAGTAGCAGATGGCCGGGTCCATTGTAGCTGATAACGTTCATTGGTTTGGTTTGTTATGTTCAGATTAGGTGCAGCACCGGATGTGTAGTTCGTTCGGTGCTGTCTTCAGGTCTGTCAGCTTCTGGATTAGGTGACACTCCTCCCCTTAAATTCGAACTCCTCCTCTTCTTGATGAGGGGTTTGATGATTTTCCATATGAGGAATGCGGCTACGGTGATAATGCAGCCACTGGTCAGTGATATGTGTAACATTCTTTCAAGTGGATTTGCGATAGGAATGGTTAGTTCATGCATTTGCAATTTTGTAAGTTCTTGAATTTGGATTTGTGGAAGTATTAAATAAGTATTATTTGGATTTTTCCTTGGAGTAAGTAACTGTAATGTCTTCTTGATTTACAGTTTGTCCTATTGCGAGGGTTGTTCCTTGGTGCAGTCATATAAGGTTATAATCTCTTTGTTGCGTATACTCATGTTGTCGATCATTTCTTGGCATCTGTCGGCTAAAAATACATCTTTTCCATTCTTCAAAATTCGTCTTGGGGGGGGGATGCGGGTATGAGGCAGTTATTATCGGAAGATTTGGAAAGAATAGGTAAAATGTCACAGTAACTATAAAATAGCTTTTCTCCTAGAGTCAGTGTTATAACGAAGTGTAATTTTCTTTCTGATCGAACTAATTTTACTTGTAGTAAATGCTGGAGCAAATTAAAATTTTCTATTTACGTTTTTATTTATGTTCACAATGGTAAAACATTTGGTACAATAACATACTATAATGATAAGACAATTTGGTTTTCGGAAACATTTTTGAGTTTTGAGTGATTGTCTTGCATTATACATTGCAAGTTAGAGATATTCTATGATTATTAAAATTAATTTTATCTTTTAACTCGCTTAAGTCGTTATCTTCTAAATTATCAGTAAGGGCATTTATAATAGCCTAAGTCATTTACGAGTCCTCACTTCGTTCGCTTACTTAGATTATACAATCAATGTTTATCTGTCGCTTTTTACGACTTGTTTACACGAGCTAGTATTTTATTTATTTTTTTCGACCTTTGTAGATCGTTCCTTGTAAAGTTTTATAATCTCTAGCGTGTTGGGCAACATAATCTTAAGTGATTGTGGATTCTAAGGGTTCCATAACCGGATATCTAATTTAGTTTGTTGACATATGAAGCATGTCTTGAGATACTCCGTAATTTTATGGCGCATTTGTGAAAAGTAATATTTTCTTTTTATTTTTGTCAAAAGAGCTTTTTATCCGATGTGTCGTTGATTTTCTACATAAGTTAAATTTATTATATTATCTTCTTCTTCTTTACTGGCAGGTTCAGTTTTTATATTGGTATAACGAATTAATCTCAAGGAGCTTTTATCAATATTTTTTCTACAGCTTTCGTTTAACTTTTCGTACATAAAATCGTCTTTGATTATTACAGCGTATTTATTCTTATCACAACATTGTTCTATAAATTGGATGAACGTATTACTTGCATCATCTGGGGGTATGTACCAGATAAAGTCCGTACCATTTTCTTTATTTTGCAGTATTCGTGATGCGGTCACCACGGTTTCGATAAATATTCTATTCATTCTAGGGACAGGGCGTTCATGCCTAATTGAAATACCTGATTCATTACCGTCGATATTGCTATACAAAGTATCAACTATACTTCGAGAGCACGTGGCAATTTCTCCCATCATTGAGCTGGTGGTTGCTTCGTTCATATTAATCTCAACTCGTGAGAGCGCGTCTACTACATAATTAGAGCGACCCTTTTTTGTTTTATGGATAGATCATATTTTTGAAGTTGTAAATCTATTTCATTTCGCTTATTATCTGGGAGGCGATAAACCCGGTGATATACCGGCCCTTCTGTTAAAGGCGTTATCTTACGTTCGTCTCCGGGAGCACAGTTCAACTTTGTAGATAATAAATTTTGATTTTTGTTTAAAATATTATCTAAGTCGTTAGCTTCTTCCGTATGAAAGAGATTTATAATTTTCTTTGGCGTACGCGTCATTTTATTTTTAAATACTAGAGTTGCTTCAATTAAGCTTAACATATCCATACCTAAAAAAACATTATAGTTATTTGAAAAATTGAAAACGTGAAAACGCATTTCATTATCATTTTCACCAAAACTTTCTTCCAGAAGGGGTTATAACGGTTCCTTCATGGCAAGTTCTTTGGTGCGCTGTTTGTACCGTAAAAGATTCCTTTAAGTATTTACAGTAAAAAAATAGTTTATTATACAAATCGCAAGTCATGAACGATTTCGTGCTGCCGATATCGATTAATATTTGATTTCCTATGGGTGCTTTAATAAACGGCAGACCACAATTTATATTGTGTAAATGGATTATGGGGGGGTAGTTTCTATTTCTTCCTCGTGAAAATCCTCAGGATATTCAGTGTGGAACAACTCCTAAGCCGTGCGACCATTTCCTAAATTAATTATGGGTCCCCCATCTTGGCGACGATGAGGTGCAGTGCGCATGCTGACATCCTCATGTCTATTATAATATGGGCGCGGTTCAAAATTATTATTTTTATTACTACAACGGGGTTCATTATAAGGCTGACGCGGCGTGTACGAATTATTTTACCTGTGTGTAAAATTTTCGTTGAAGTTATTATGGATGCAAAATTATTGTTTTTTAATGTCTCCGTACCGAAGGGGCGTTGCGTTATTATTTTCTTATCTAGTTCGCCATGCGCGACTAAAGTTCGAATTTCGTAACACAAAGCATCGAAATCTTTATTCAAATTTGCACATTTGATGTGCGTTGGTGACATACTAAGTAATGTATTGCGTGCCGTATCTTGATATGCAGCAAATATCAACGGTGCTTTAGTTGCACCAACTGACTCCGTTATCTTTATTTTTCTCATAAATAATATCTTCTTGACCTCATGTATAACGGTCGAGAAATCTCAGTTTCCTTTTTGAAAATTAATAAGTTCCGTTTGCGATAACGAAATTGTTTTACTAACACCACATTATTTTTTTAAGACTTAAAATATATTTTCTACGGAAAGATCATGGTCGTGCATTAGAATTACTTGAAGGGCTTTACCTTTCAATTTTGAAATATTTTTTTCTAAGTTATCCGGCGTATTACCATTTCTTGATAAATAGCCTCTTGCCGACTTTATAAAAAAATATAGCTCATCTTGAGACTTATGGTACTCATAGATGGAGTCCGAGCATGACGCGATATTCGACTGGCTTGGTGGTGCCATTTTAAAATTTACTTGTTTAATTTAATATAATTTAATAGTGCAAAAAAATCTAATACTACAATAATATGACTTGCTCTTGGATGAGAAAGAAAAAATACACTCCGTCCTTGTGGATAAGGAAGGGTAAGGATCTATCGGGCTATGGGATAGACGAACATTTGAAAAAGTGTACTCACATGTAAATTATGAGCGTTTTATTCATAGTATCTTGATGGTGAATGGTGTTAACAATTTGTGGGTTCGAGACTTCAACAGGATGAAATGATATCAGCCAGAACTTCTTAGCTAGATCCAGGTATGGGGAACACTTGGGATAGTTCTAGAAGCCTCCTTTTTTGGGCGCCAGTTCACTTTTGATGGGTTTCTTAATACACCAGACACGTTAAATGAATATTCGGTGAACTTATTTTATTGATTTAAAAACAATTAACAATACATGTGAGTAATTACAGTTTCTTCTGGAGAAACTAAGTTCATTGGTTTGGTTTGTTATGTTCAGATTAGGTGCAGCACCGGATGCGTAGTTCGTTCGGTGCTGTCTTTAGGTCTGTCAGCTTCTGGATAAGGTGACACCTGCGAGACGTTTGTTTAGGCTTTGTGTAACTTTTAACTCTAGTTCTCATTTATCAAAAATTACATTAAAACTCTTTTTCGTCGATTACATTTAATTTTTGCCCAAAGAATAAGTAATTAAAATTTTTAAAATACATGTTTTAGTTGACTTTTAAGTATTTGATATTTTAGTTTGAAAATAAGCATACTGTTTTGTTTTGTTATAATATTGTGATTGGAGTTTTCATTGATAAAAATGTGTTATATTATTAGTTTGTATCCCAAACATAAATTTCCTACGAAAAATTGGACATAAGTAGGTATGTTTTAGGCTACAGGCTGTCATTTATATATGTACGCCTCTGAGACGTATTTTAAGGCTTTATGTAACTCTAATATAGATTAGGGTTCTAGGGTTAATGCATGTTTTTAATTTCAGTTATTAGTCGCTAGATGATGTTATACCCCAGGGAGGTCGAATTTTAAGTAATTAAATAATTATTTTCTGAAAACATTTGGAGTTAATAAAGAGCTCGTCACCGAGTCTAGCTAGTTAGGGCGTTTGTAAAGTTAGTACGTTAAATAATAATATCCCATTAAACATTTAATTGCGCACAGTCGTAATAGCAAGTTCTCGTATTTCAGACGATTCTCCAAAATGTATATCTGCCATCAAATTCCATCTGAAGTGCTCGTTAAAGCCCGCTAAAATGAAGTGATATGAAGCCGTTTAGAAGAAAATTTAATGTTTTTGTAAATAATTACGAGTATTTACGTACTGCAGAACTTCAGTCATTCACTGGCTGCGGTAGGCGGTTGTAAAAACAAGTGTTTCGAAACCGTTGGGCGCAAGTATTGTATTTTTATTTTTATAAACTTACATCTGACGTCCGTAAGTATTTTAATTATTTTTTATAAACTCACATTGGGCTTCCGTGAGTATTGTATTTTTTAAAGTGAAAACATCTACTAAATAATCCACAAATGATGTAACCATTCAAAGCAATGAATAAAGACTGCTTCGTAGCCTCCCGACTCTTATCAACTTTAGTTTTTTTAAGGTTTCACTTCTACTTCATTCGAATTGCACACTCAGTTTTTTTTACAAACTTACATCAGACTTCCGTAAATATTGCTAAAAAACAAACTTACATTGTAAAACTACTACTTTTAGCTTTATGAAAGTTGAAACTTTGTCGGTCTATAGACGGGTTTTGTAAACGAAATTATAATTATTGAAAGCCCGTTAATAAACAAAGACAGGAAAAAGATATTATATTCATTATTAAAAAAAAATTAAGCAATTACGGCTTGCATTAACCATTCAGAATTAAAATGTGGCTTCAAATGACTTTAGCCGTGTTTGGTGACCAGATCTGAATAGCCAGGTACTTTCCCACCTTCTTCGCCCACATCTCCTTTCCTCTCCAATACCTTCAGCCTCACAACATACCCCAATTTGGGGATGCCATAGTCTCACTGGCTCCAGACAGGAGCAGTTGGGACTCTTGTGCTGTACTTATACTAAAAATAAAAATAAAACACTAACCAACCCCACACGGTGACCAGACAACTCAGAATAAAACCAACTCAAAAGCACCTCAGAAAGGTCATTAGAAGTGATGATAAAAATAAAAAAAATGGTTAAGTAGGTTAAGTTAAGTTAGGGTTACCGGCTTTTTTAAAATTATTTTTTCATAGCTTTTAATAACCTTTCTGAGGTATTTCTGAGTTGGTTTCATTCTGAGTTGGCATAGAACCACCCCACACCACTGGGCTTCTTTACCTCCATTTAATTTCCTTTGTTTTAAAGTTAAAGCAAAATCACCAGCGTTAAAGATTAGAAAATTATGCGTTAGCAGAGGCAGAGAATTTTAAACAAAACAAAAAGGCGAAATTAAAAAGTGGCTGCCCTTCATAAAAGTAAAGGCCAAAAAGATATTTATTTCAGTTAGGAAATTACAAAGATAGAGCGATATGGTCCCCCATTCAGTCGAGAGTTATTTACATTTAAATGGGTGTTATTTATCTTCACAACATCTCTTAAATTGCAAGAAAGAACCCCCATTTGTTTTGGGAATCTATAAATCTTTTTTGAATATCCGTTTGTATTCTCTGCTGATAATGTTCAACGCTGCCTGTAAACTCTTTACAAATTTGTGGAGTTAGTTACACTGCGCGTTTAATACATTCCCGTAAGTAATAGATAAAATTCTGGACACTGATAAATTACAATTTTTTTATTGTTTCTTTATGAATTGCTTTAATGGTTACACGAGTCTTGGGTCTACTAACTAAGAGGAATTAGCGAGCACTGGTCGTTTTTGAAAGGAAAATTTTGAGGCGTATCTTCTGACCGGTTTTAGAAAATGGATTTTGGTGCAAACGTTACAACAATGAGCTATATACTCTGTTTAAAGAGCTAAACGTCACAAAATTTATAAAACTGGGAAGACTTCGGTGGCTGGGTCATGTAGAGAGAATGACCGAGCATCAAGCACCACAGTCCCTGCTGAACTCAAGACCGATAGGGCGAAGGAGCCTGGGAGGACCGAGATTAAGATGGAGCGACAACGTCCTCAAAGATATATCTACCTTGGAGCTTCTAAACTGGAGGGAGCTGGCACAAAACCGAGACGAATGGAGAAGTGATGAAGACTCTTGAGGAGGCCAAGAACCACCAGGGGTTGTAGAGCCAATAATGATGATGATGGTTATATAATTTGTGGCTTTTTCGACCATCATGCTAGGCACATGCCCTTTTTAAGGCATAGCTACAGTAATCACAAGGAGGGGGTTCGACCCTAAGAGGGGGGTGGGGATTCGATCTGGGGTCAGTAGCGATCGGAAAAGGAGGTATGAAAGTCTTATATTATAAAGTTTTTTGTGATCTCTTCTACAACAACTTATAATTTACACCACATCGATAAAATGGGCTGGTGCAAATAATATTGTTGTATTTTCCATGAATTAAATCTACGAACCCTATTCTTTTTTAAGCCCCCCTTTCCTTATAGACGCCCTTGATAACTTGTAATTATTTAACGCCCTTGATAACTAGTATTCAATTTAACAGGGCAACAAAGTACATTTTGAAAATATAATTTATTGATATTATTTCTTTTAATTATTATCAGTTGTTTTCTATACAACTCATTACTTTCCCTAACCACTCGGACCCATAAGCTTGTTTACAGGACAATATAACATTACTAGACATAGGTACGTCGTATGAGGCGTACCTGAGTTATTTTGGGAAAATATAATATTAGCGATCCACTAGTACAGGAAAAAATCGAAATCGGAATTCACGCCCTTTTATGGGAGGAGTTTAAAAATACTTGAGAAAAAGCTTTTGGAAAGGTTGGAAAAGATATTTGAGAATTTTTTCTATAAAAAACATTAATTCCTTTTTTATGCATTGTTTATTGTAATAAAACGGAATTTTTAAATTGATTTCACGAAAACAAGCAGCGCGGACCCTAACACGTTGTTTCTCCGCTCCGTCCGGAGGAGTAATGACGGAAGAATGGGGCGACTGCCAGTCGTTCTTCGGTGGACGGTATAAGGTTCACATTGATATAACAAATTCGTCGACTGCCGTATTGTCGCCGTGATGTCAAAAATACCAACGCGAAAATCCATATTATATTTTATTTTGTGAGGTTCGGGCGTAAATATAATTTTTTTTCGCAATAATTATATAAGAAACTGAATTTGCCACATTATGCAATAAAACCATATCCGAAAAAGTGTTTATAAGTAGGAGAGTTTTCAGTTAAAAATGTTTTTTATAGACCTAATACTTTATTTTTTTCTAAGCTTATTAAAAGACTTATTAAAAAAATGACCAATATTTTTAAGGGCCAAAGTATGTTCTAAACGCAGTATTTAATTGAAGCATCTATAATACTTCTAAGCGGTCAAATTTTCAAAACTAAAACATACGATTTTGTATGATTTTGCATTATTTAGTATGGCTTCATCTTAGCGTTAGAAAAATTAGACCTAAAGAGCAAACATAAAAGAGGGAGTAAATTTCAGTTTATTTTGTAACATGTTTTTGTGTTGGTGCCGGTTGACCAAAATGTGGTATCATACATGAACGGTATCCAGTTCAGGAAGCGCCCACATGTATTTCAAAAACATATACATACATACATCTTCTTACCCTTGTCCCATTGCATCGACAAGGCTCCTCCATAAGTCCCTGTCTTGTGCTGATTGTTCGGCCTCTGTCCATGGTAGACCCATCCTCTCCTCACACAGTTTCTGGATTTGCCTCGCCCAACTGTATCTGGGGTGGCCCACTGGACGTCTACCCTCTGAAATCGCACTCACTATCTTCCTCGGAATTCGGTCATCAGACATTCTTAGTACATGCCCAAGCCACCTCAATTGCGATTTTTCTATGAAGAGTAGCAGTGGTTCAATGTTTGGATCATCTCGGATGGTCGAGTTTCTTATATGATCCCATTTCGTAACCCCTGCCACTCCTCTCAAGTACCTCATTTCGGGAGCTTGGACTCTGGAGCGTGTTTGTTAATTTAGCATCCATGTCTGGTGACCGTAAGTGGGCGTCGGGCGGTATACCGTTTTAAACACTGCCATCTTTGTCTTGATGCTGTGCTCGGCTTTTCTTATTACTGAGCTGTAGAGAGGACGCAATACGTATTTCAAAAACGTTATATTTTTTAGAATTGGTTAAATCACCACCGCATCATAAGTCATAATACCACGAAATACGCACCGTATTACAAATAATGGTATTGTAATGTACGTGGACCCGATGAAGCAATCTGAAGTTATTCAAACGATAAATCTCTCCAAAAACAATAATATGCCTCTAATAAAACTGTCACAACATTATTCAGATCGCAGATTCAAAGTATCAAAAATAAAAGCGCGGAGATAAAAGCCGACGAAAACGATCTACTTGATATCCGGCAGGCGTCGTCGGCGTCGCGGCGCGCGAGACGCCAGAAGTGAGGGAAATTCTCAAAATTCCAAAGTCCGGGATGAAAAATGTAAATTACCATTGATACCTCTATTCGGGGTAAGTGCGGTGGCATTATGATGCACCGCGCCCAACTCCCGCCTCAAGAGTCGAGGCGAACTCCGCGTGAATATTTTATGCGGGGATTTGGTGCTGATAAAAAATTAGGTTGGGGCTTTGCGCGAAACATTGCGAGATGAGAGCTGAGACGACACGTAGTACAGGACGATGGAGGGATCAAGAATAGGAAGCGTTTTTACATTTTAGACGCAGACGGCGAGTGACCGTCAAAATTATAACCTTTTCTGCTGAATATTAATGCCCGCGGTTTTCTGCTTTCACTGATGTTTATTTTGATATTTGGAGAATGCGAAATGTTCGTTTAGATTTTTAAGTAAGTAAATTTATTAGTTCTTACAAAAACCTGGTAAATGGTACAACCTTTTCATTTGAAAAATGTGAGAAAATTAACAGTAGACGATTTTTGGAAATTTATAGTTCGCTTACAAAAAAGCTGATAATTTGTTGTTTGTCTGGTTCTGGGAAAACTCACGAAATGTTCAGGTTGAAATAATTAATATTTAAAAAAGCGCTTCTAGTTATTTTTAACAATATCAAAGTTTTAAAGTAGGTTTACGTAAGTTCATTCAATTCAATTGTACAAATAAAATTTTATTACGACAATTTTTAAACATTATTTTATAATATTATCTACGGTTTTCACTTACTTTATGCCGTATAATTATGATAACAGAAAAACTAAATGTTATTTTATATAGATGCGATTAGAAACATTAACAGGGAATCATTAGAAATAAAATCCACAGTCACAGATAAATGAGAAAAAATAACTCCTTCTTCTTCACCGAGCAATCCTTTGGCTGCTATCCTTTTAGCTTCACCAATTAGCAGAGCTTAAAAGCTAATCACCTCGCATCCGGCTTCATCAATTTCAGCCATTTAAAATGGTGATTATTCGAAATCCCATCAGCAGAAATAGCGGGTAACAAAGAGCAGCTTTGGAGCATTAGTCCCCTGGTTATCGCCATTGTTGGGACGGGAAACGGATGTATGGAAGAGAACAAAAAGAAAATTTGAATACTAAAGTACTTTTTTTAATCAAAAGTTATGAAAGAATTGTCCTCCATTTCAGTGAGATCTGTTTCTTTGATGCGGAACGTAGGACCTTATTATTTATACATCGTAATATGCAGTAGCTTTGAAGTCACTTTTCAAACGTTGTACAACTAATTTAATTAAAATAAAGCAGAAAGACTTATTAAAAAAACTTTTCACTGCTTGGTTTAAATATGGCATTTATTTCTATATACTCGTAGTTACTATTACGAAACTATGAATCGTGTTAACAAAAAAAGCTAAAAGTAGATTTTCCAAATTTTGACTTTAAAATAACTACTTAGATGTTTTTCATTATTGTAATACTTGAACAACTGAAAAATTAAGCATCGTTCTTTGATGAAATGACGTCTCTTCAAAATTCAAGTGAGAATGAATGAAATTACTTTGTTCTACCGAAAGAAGGTGGTCCGAAAAAAAAAACAATATTACACACTCATCATATTGCACATGTGTTGGAAGACAGGCGAAACAGCTGACTAACATTTGTACACTGTTGACATTTTGGTAATTTTAACGGTGACCGGACAACTCAGAATGAAATCAAATCAAAACCTCCTTTGAAAAGTCATTAAAATTGATGAAAAAATTTTTTTTTTTACTTACATAGGTTACGTAAGGTTAGGATATAGGCTATTAAAAAAAATTCACAGCTTTTAATGACTTTTCACAGAGGTGTTGAGACTTGATTCTGAGTTGGCATGGAACCAATTTACCACGTTGGTAATTTTAACACGGTGGTAATTTTAAAAAGGTGGTAATTTTAACACGGTGGAAATTTTAAAAAGGAGGTAATTTTAACACGGTGATAAGCTTAATACAGTGCTAATTTTAACATAGTAGTAATTTTTAGTGGTAATTTGAACACGGTAATAAGCTTAACACATTGGTAATTTTAACACGGTAGGAATCTTAACTCAGTGGTAATTTTAAAAAGTTGGTAATTTTAACACGGTGGTAATTTTTACACGGTAGTAATTTTAACACGGTGGTAATTTTAACACGGTGATAAGTTTAACATGGTGGTTAATTTTAACACGGTTGTAATTTTAACACATTGGTAATTTTAACATGGTGGTAATTTTAACATGGTGATAAGTTTAACACGGTGGTAATTTTAACGTGGTGGTAATTTTAAGGGATAGTTCTTATGCAGGTAATTGTTGTATTTTTATGACTTCCATTAGACAAATAGGTTCGGTCATTGTCTTCGCATCTCAAACTCCGTTACGTTACTCTATTATTTTTATCATGGTTAATCATTTGTCTCGACGTCGTCACTACTCGAACATTAAGGACACAGAATTTGAACAATTCATCACATTACAAAGTTAAAATTCAACTTCTGTGAAATATTTGTTGAAGGTTTAATATTTCAATATGGGCCGGTTGTTTAACAGTATTTAGATGAAACAGAGCTTAAATTGGACTTTCACAGAACTTAAATATTAACTTTGAAATTTGAAGAAATGTTCATATTCTATAAAACCACCCATCCTAAGAACAAACTGGATCAATATATTCTTCAACCCAAAAATACACGAACAATAAAAACGCCAAAGAGCTGCACGAATTTATTTTTATAACAACGTTAAATAATACATTTATACCGTTTTATACCCCGCGTTCTCGCAAATTTCAATTTCGGTCGCGCAGAACGTAAAGCAAACACGTGCTGATAGCGCCGCCCGCACCGGAAGACAAATTTTTCATTAGGGCCACTAATTCCGCCTCGTATGTGCCGCGGGACGTCAGATGAAATGTTAATGAATGACATTACCATACCGGGATCAGAAGCACCAACAGGGTATTCCACCAACAAGGTACTCGCGTGGGAGAGGTGCACCCTCACGAGGTATTCCCAACGAAAAGGTGGTGTGATAAAACATTTAAGGAAAAGCGAACGAGGGTGGGTTCGGGGTAGCTACCGCAGAGATCATCCCGCGGCGCTCAGACGGACGGGAGGCCTGGGGGCGGGGGGCGCTCATGTAAACACCAAACTTTTATTTATTTGGAATTTTTTACTGCTAAAGACTTTCTCGGAATTTTTGAAATGTTTCATGTTGCGATTCGTAGTTACATATTATGTTGTATGTTCTTTTTATTCACGTTGCGTTGCGTATTAAAGAAAGCGTAGCATGTATTGATAGTAAACTTATATTTAATAAGCGCATCGACTCAATCGTTAACAGGTCATATAATGCTTGGTTTTGTTATTCAGTAAAGTATTCAGTAACCCGCGTATATTGGTAATGTTATATTTTGCACTAGTCAGAAGTACACTGGAATATGCCTTGCCAATTTGGAACCCGCAGTACAAGCTGTATATTGATAGCATAGAAAACATTCAACACAAATTTATAAAATATTTACTTTAAAATTCAGCAATAACTTTGAAGGTACATTTCAAACTTTGGAACAAAGGCGAGCAATAGCTGATTTAACATGTATACACAAAATTTTAAATAATAACATCAACTATACAGAACTTCTTTCCCTAACTAATTTTAATATGCCCTTAAGACGTACATGCCATACAGAATTATTCCACACGCTTAATTACAAAACAAATGCAGCAACTAATTCGCCAATTAACCGTGCTCTTCATAATATGTTCAATAATGTTTGTCTAAATTCCAACATTGACATTTTATCCAATTCACTGCCCAAATTTAAAAAGAGCATCATGTCAATAATATAAATTGTTCAACACGCATACATACATACTTTCATCACCACTTCTCAAATCTACAAACATACTCACACACATCTACCCACTACGCACATCACCCGGTAATTACTTTATATAAATACATAACATAAATAAGTTACTACAATAAAATATATCATTGGTACCCACCATGAAATATACTTAATAACTGTAAAATGTTTTCACCACTGTAAATATGTACTGTTTGTTTCTGATTATAAATAATTAAATAAATAAATATTAATTTTTACTCGAACCTTGTTTTATTAATTGTTTTGTGCTTAATTCACAGAACTCAACCCCACAGAAGAGAGAATCAATTGTCTCAAATATCGTCTCAGTAAATCGGTTTAACCGGTAATTAATCATTTTAGGCATAGCAAAAATGAAAATGGACTGGGATAAACAGAATCATATAAATAAGTCATCTCGGCCAGCCTAACCATGGTTTAAAAATGGCCTTGAACGCCGAAACAACTGTCACAACAAAACAAACGAATATACTTCATTATTAAATTTGATTTACCTTATTTTTTAAAATCAATCCTTTTGGTTCGTTTTAATTTAAATATATAATTGATTGAGCGTAACGAAGTGTCAAATCGAACAAAAAATCCGGTCATTAGTTTTGACTCGATCTCTTTGCATTGCGACTGACAGTAAATTTGTTAACGTGTTCCGTGTCTGGTCAATCCTATCAAGATGGTAGTCGTGTTTGATGAAATATTTTTATTCCACCAGAGCGCATGAGCGTTGCTACTGTTGCGAGCTATCAAGTAAAAGTAATCAACAATAAGCGAAGTCCGCTGTTCGCAGGACTACTAGTTTTAATATATTGCATGGTAACCGTATTCGAAGCTTAATTATATGACCTCTTGGCAGATCGGAAAATTCTTGTTATGATGAGGAGCTCAAGTTTCTAAATATTGTCCTAGTAAGAAATGCCTAAAGATGCAAAAGTCATGTATAATTTCCAGATCTTCGCAACAAAGTAGGGTCGTTTCAAACTTACCCTTCCCACCTCTTTTGGACCTCAAAATTCTAAAATTTCGTATGCAAAACTGTACTTCATCATCATTTTGGAAATTGTCGATAAAAAAATGGCAATATACGATGATAAGTACAGATAAAGATCGTACTAAATGTGCTAGAATCAAAAGGAAATAAGTCAGTGGCGATATTGGTTACCGTTCAAATCGACTCACGTTCAAGTCACGCTCCGGTGACTTTTTTGATTTTGATTTTTTTTTGACACGTAACAAAAAAAATCTTCCATATTTCATCACTGGTCACTCGGTCGAGCAATCAAAAAAACTCTCACCCCGATCCCAACTGTCGAACAACTAATATTTTTTTACCTTTTAAGTTGAAAAAAAATTTCATTTACATTTTTTACTCAAAACGATGTCAGGTCTCACCGGTTAAATAAGTCAAGTACGTCCCTGTATAGGAGCACAAATGTATGATAAAATGCCTGAGAGTCTGAAGAATTAACGTATTCAAAAAAGTTGCTATACTTACTCTTAAATATAATTTATCGTATCTTGTGCGTATTAATTTGTAAACGAATATGTAACATAAAGTAACTGAATAAATAGTAATATAAAAGATTAAAAATTATTAAAATAATCCTTTGTTTCAATTTTATTAAGTACTATTAAAAATAATTTTGTACGTCGAGGAGATGGAAAAACGTGCATTTAATTTCGCATTTGATAAGATCTCTTATCAATGAAATTTGTCGTCAGAGTTGAAGCCATGATAAATATTGATAGTATAATGTAACATTTACCGGGATTGGTTGGTATTCCTGATACAACAGCATAACGTGAACTTAGCACAGGAAATATCGCGAGTGTATATTAATTTCAATTAAATTGGACTTAAATGAATTTTATTGCAGTCACTTCGGACAAAAATAGTTGTTTCTTGTAGGAAATAATTTGAAACGAAGAATTTCTTTAATAAGAGGAATACGAGAACTACAAAAAATTTATTCGTTAGCTTTTGAACCTGCAATCTCCTGTCTTACCAATCTGTCAACGACATTTCTAATGCATCCTAAATATAATTTACGGCAGAGTATAAATTTCAACCGTTGATAAACTTTGTTGTTTGGGATTTATAATAGGGAGAAGTGAATCTAACAAGAGAAGTAGGTAATTTGTTTGTTCTGAGAAGGACGAGGAGATGAAGGTTGGCAACCAGATATCACAGTTAGCGGTGGAGCCTGAACATTTATAATCACGGTTTTAACCGCTTTGCTGCGGTTGAGAACAACGGACTTAGGTAACATGAACCGCCTGTATGTTTTGTTGAAATTAACTCCTCAATAAAACCATAGCTAGTTTTCACCCTACTAGAAACACTACTACGAATTTTTAGCCCTCTGGTGGTTTACAGAAACAGACGGCCTCCGTGGTAAAGGGATAGGAGTAAGGCACTCGACTAACAATCACGGGTTGCAATTCCGGCACATGTAAGTAAATTTTATTTAATTAATTAGTGTTATTTCACAATTTAATCTTTGAAAATCATTTATAGAGTATGCTTGCGGCACATTCCCGAATGGAAGATACTGTCAGTACCACCACCATTCAGAATTGAAACGTTTCTAGAAATGGCTTTGGCCGTGTTTGGTGACCAGTTCTGAATATCCAGGTACTGCCCGTCTATCCCATCTCTTTCCCCTCCCAAATACTCTTAGCCTCACAACGTACCCCAATTATTTTGTATCTTGATTTCCCGCTAAGCATTTGCTTACTGCTTACTAACAACGTATGCAGGGACACTGGAGGTCTAGATTCGACCAAAATTAAATTTAGATTCGTTCATTCAAAAAAATTAGAGACCTCGCGAGAGCCTTGAAGGAGTAACCATCTGTTACTTATACCAGGGCGGGTAAGTGGTGGATAACCTCCAATATCCCAATTATTGGGGATGCCATAGTATCACTGACTCTAGACGGTTGGGAGCAGCTGGGACTCTTGTTCGGTATTCACATTTAAAACAATTAATAATATCTGTAAGTGGTAAAAGAAAGAACAACTTCAAATAATTCTTCAGACTTGAGGGGAAATCTTTACACGGGACGTTGAAATCTTGAAAATTTAAATAAAATTCACTGCAAAATCTTGAACACGAAGAGAGACTTCATATTTATGAGATAACGAGGGGTTAGCCCGTCATAATACGCTGTCAAAAGCCAGAACCGTAAGGTAATAAATCAATCAAACTTAATTCGTATATCAAAGGAAATTGACACTACTCCGATTTCCTTTTTCAATTTTGCCTACGAAGAAAACCTTTAACACGGACTTGGGTATTGTTTTAATGTCAAATAATATTATCGTTTTTTTCTACTTCAAAATCATTGAAATAAATGTTCCTAGATGCTAGTACAAAAGCAAAATACCAAGATGTTATATATAGTAGTGTTGATTCACTTTCATGATCCTACCATTAGTTCTAGGTTTGCGAGTATGTACTATTGTACGTAACAATTATACTACGTTCTCAGGCTACAATTATGTTATAAATAGATTATTTACCGTGGTAACTATTTTGCTAATTTCTTTTATTGAATTATAAATCTGTACTTGTGCGTATTGGGCCACTGCTTTATAGTTGTTTTTCTTCTCATATGATTTCATTTATGTTTTTTTTCCTTTTGTGTCCTTTACTTATGTAATCAATATTAATTTTTCTCTTTTCTTTCTTTCTATATTTTATGTCATTTGTACTATGACTGTTAATAACTTTCCCATATGTAAATAACACTTTTCCGTTAATCTTAATATATAAAAATTAATGTTTCTTTTTTTGTTCTTTATGCGTTCATAAACCATTCATCCGATTGCAATGAAACTTTGGGGATTTAGTGTGCGCATGTCCGTGATGGTTTTTATACACAATAGCTCTACCGTTAAGATATATAAGAGTTATAATGCGCACGCCTGTGAAAGTTTAATATAAAATGGTGAACTCTGGTTTTATGAAATTTGCATAAAATTTCTATAATACTTTTTTATAGTAGTTTAGCGGCAGGAAGAGAAGGATGGAGGGGGAAGTAAGAGAGGTGAGAGAGGAAGGCGGAGATGGAAGAGAGATAATGCAAGAAGGGAAGGGTAGGCGGAAAGTGGACGGGGATGAATAGGAAAGGACAAGCAGGGAGAAACAATTTATTTATAAAAGTGGCTTTGCAACGCATGCCGGGAACTAGCTTATTATTTTTTTTTTTTAAGCGTCGGTGTCATCCATATTTTTTTAACGTTTTATCACGCTGTATGTTTAACCTCAACTCTTACCGACAAATTCGAATATTAAAAAACACGAATAATGTCATAACAAAGCCTTAATTTTGGCAGCTACAAGGTTTTTAATTAACTACCACTTCCATTCATATTCCACACCTCCCATGTTTACTTTGTAATACCATATTTTCGATTGAAACTTTCGTTCAGTGGTTTGAACTTACATTTACATTTTTAAAACCACTTTTTGCAAAAAATTTTAAGTGGTTTACTTTTGAATGATGCAATAACTTTGAGATTACCCATTATAAATAAATAAAAAATATATATCTTACTTTTATTTTATTAGCGCCGACCGGTTTCCGTTCCTTCCTCGGGGCAAACGTATACTATAATTTTAGGTGGGTTTACCTTACCATGACAGTACCTGAATAGATCAGTTACCAACAAAAGCTTAATTTTAATTAGACAAATGAGAACGCCAGCGGGTGTATGAGAAAATGATGGAATGGGACTTCAACGAGCTTACCCGGAAACATAGGTATCTGTTTAAATAAAATAAGGCTATACGAGTTTTTGGTTATTTGTGTAGGTACCTAACATGTGGGAATTACGAATTATACGAAACAGAAGGATAATAATACGAAAGGAACAAAACAATATTTTAAATGTATACTTACCTTCATTATAAATATATGTTTCATATTTACAAGCGTATATGTTGTGGTATTCCTACCGGCTGCGCCAATGTGGTATTTGTAGGTTCTTTGAAATAACGAGATTGAGTATTATCTGTTACAACGTTTTATGTAAATGGAATCCGAATGACAAAAAAGGCCCTAATCAAATGATCACATTGCACACTCATTTACTTACTCTGTAAGCATTATTTCTCGCTTCACACATCAATATATCATAAGCATCATTACATTTAAGCGTATTTATCATAAAAAAAAAAAACAATATTTTCCTTCGAAAATTTGAAACAGAAAAATCTGAAAAAGATACAGTCGCATTTTGAAATCAAAACCAGGACTTTAGCCTTCCGGGGCGCTACTCTTACACTGAATTAATGGGACCCTAACCCCTTCCGTTAAATTTAACTGTATCATACTTTGATTAAGAACTCGTCGCCTTAGTTCTTAGTTGTCCAAACGACCATTAGAAAATTTTACAGGAGGAGAACGTTTTCTTTCATTATTTCAATGAAACATTATGATGGGTGTTTAAGATAAAGCTATTTCCGTAAAGGTAAAGGTCTCATTAGTTTAAATAATTCTAAGTTTAGTAATTTTCGTTTTTACTCTTTATTTTTAATTTTAAAGTGAAGATTGAGCAAAAACTAAAATGGTCGTTTAGATAATTAAGAACTAAAGCGAGGAACTACCTACATCTTCATTTTTTTAAGTGTATTTTTATTGGCTACTATCTTTATTAGCTCTGTGGTAGAACAGCGCCCTGGCAAGGCTAAGGTCCTGGGTTCAATTCCTAGATACGACTTGTCTTTTTATGACTTTTCTGTCTCAAATTTCTATTTTTATATTTTATAAATATATCTGTCACAAATTTCTAATATTGTCTTCAGTGATTAATTTTTTAATCATATATTAATAAAGATAGTCTTAACAAAGAAAAGACAGTTTATAAATTATTAAAACTGTATTTAATGATGAAAACCAATTAAAATAAACATGAAACCTAGATTTAAAAAAATATTTCAGGATAACTCATCTGAATTTTCATCCCATCGTTTGTTTTGAACTGTTTTCCTTTGTGTTCTGCCCCCATCATTAGAAATAATATATGTAAATTGAATTTTCCCTCAAAGAGGTAGTAAAATAAGTGAATTTTATTCAGTTGCATACTAAACGGTAGCTGTACTAAACTGATGAAGAGATCGAAACTGATCGAAACTCTCTTTGGAATAAATCAACAAAAAACAATTAACTGTAAAATGAGATACAATACTATTTCTTGTTTATTAATAGACAGGTTGGTAGAGGTAGATAAATCAATAGGTGATATAGATAAAATCAGATATGTTTATCCGAGACACTGTATAGATTACAAACCAGTTCTTTGAACATTGTGATCATTTAAATTAACGTCACATATTATTTAAAATGATGCTTTAATAGTACATAACTGCTTACCCTGTACAAATCGCAAGTGCCCCACTGTTGAATTTGGAAGCCACCTCTGGTCTGGAACCCTAAAATACATTAAAAAAAACTCGACTCTGTGTAGAAACGGGCGGTCCGTTTGATGGATTCTTCTAACTTAACAAACGGATTGCAATCTTTGGAGGAAAGGCGTCGGATGGTAATAATATCCTTGTTCTACTGATATTTCAATGGAATCCGAGGAACTGGCGTCATTGATCCCTTCGGCACCGGTGCATAGTCGGGAAACACGCCAAACGAGCACCGAACGCATGTTCTTGTTCGGCTGTGTGCGATTGCATTGTGTTTTCTCCTTCCTACAACGTGGGTCTCTTCAAGACCAATGTTCATTCCTTCCTCTCCTCAAAAGGACCCTCCACACAGCATCTCCGATGATATTAGGCCCTGAGGGAAATTATTTTCATAAGTTAAGTAAAAGTAAAAAAAAGTAAAATAATGAAATAAAATAAAATTTTGTTTATTTTTGTATTTTAAATATGAGATAGAGGAAAATGACTTAAAAAACGGAGGTTTCAATGTCCGAATTGGTTGAGATGCTTGTACCGGTAAGAAGAGAGATCCTGGGTTCCGTTGCGACCGTTACATTTTTATTTTTCTGCATCTTTTTCTTTTTCACGTTTATGTTTAGATTTACTAGTATTATCTTCTTCATCAATTCTTCAATGATATGTTACATTTTGGGAATAACCTTCAAAAGTTATTATAAAAAGAGTTATTCTTATAAAGCCTAAATTTAAAAGGCCTAAAGGTCGTTATGTTACCTCTATTTAATTGTGCTAACATCGTCCATTGATTTTTTCATTACGCTGACCATCATTGTTGGCATTGAGGATGGCAACAAAGTGGATCTAAAAACATTTCTTTACCTTACATGAATAAAAATAGACTACCCTGAAATAGTCATTCGTAAAGCAACCCTGAAGCTTCAACTATTGATTACGCCATAATACTCCGATTCATTTCAATTGTTTTCTAATTGCATGATACCCAAAGCGACCATTCATGGTGGAGATCGATTGAGTGTTCGTGAAGCACATGACTCTGTCACGCGACTCCACCCGTTGGAAATTCACCATACAAAACGTAAAAACAAAACTTTGGTGGATTATTTCACAGCCCTTGTGGCTTCTGTACTCCTGGTCGTATGGTTTGGTATCGTATTTCATAATCTGCCCGCTCCCGTGGACAAATCAATTTAAATTAATACTCTCGGAACGCAGATGTAAAATATACGATGGAGCATACAAAAAATTAGGAAAAAATGCCAGATATTATCTAACCTGTCTATTAAAATCAGTTTTTGGACGACGAGCTTAATTTAAATTTGTTACCTATTTTTAATAACATTTGTTTATGTACCTTTCTGTCTACGTATCTGATGTGGAAAATAAATATTTTAATTCCGCGTCTCACTAATGCTTGCCTTGCTTGTGTGTGTTCTGCCATGGGAACAATATTGCTACCAACGTTTAGTCACGTTGTGAGGCGGGTTAAAGAAGGGACTTAAGTAAGGAATTCATTAAAAAATCCCGGATAATTTGAGGTGGGATACCGAGAGCTCTCTCCACAAGCGTGCCGTTTTACAAAATATTCATGTGTCTGTTAAAACTATCCAAGTTTAATTAACATATACAAAGTTTTTATTGTATTTCATGATAGGATATGCAACTACGTATCACACAGATTTATAAATAAAAGAGTTCTCCTCGACAAAGGCCCACGATGTATTGAGAAGCCCGTAAAATATCATTGTTCTGTAACTGAATAACCCTCATCGAACAAAGTGTATTTCAATCACCAAAAGTTCCTGAAGAGTCGCAAATATTTTTAAGCGTTACTGCATTACTTCGATTTCGAATTCATCAAAGTGAAAATGAACCGCATAATATATGACACTGAATATAAAAGGAAAGTGGAACATGAACACAATACTTGGTTAAAAAAGAATAAGGGAATGCTTATACCAAAATATAACAATAACTACAGATGAACCCTGAGGTACAACTTACCTAACATATTCAAAATATTAGCAAGTAATTTAAAACATTGTGAATTACCAACTAGATTCAGATATACGCAGAAAACATGATTCGTAATTAAAGATGCTTTAAAGTAGGCAATTCTCACAATCCATAGTTTTTATTCACTGTAGCTTGTGGATGTCAAAGTTTGGCTAAGGAAACATGAATATCATTAAAAATATGAAGTAACCAAACCTACACTCAACAAAAATGAAGATGAGGAAATCAAGATGTAAAATTACCTACAGTCCACCTCGGAATCCTTGATGAGGACGACTGTGAATAAACTACTTTACTTGGTATTTTTAAATGGTCCTTAATAAAAATATAATATAAAATAAGTATTTATATCGTTAGATGTGTCAGTAATTATTATAATCTGCGTGGATATATTTAGTACAATAATCTTATGGATGTATTGGTATTTACATTTGTATTTACATTATAATTGAACATTCGGTTGATATCCTGACTTAATTGCAAAACAAGATAATATATAAATAAATAAAATCCCGAAATGCAATTGAATAACCGATTATTTGAAGAAACAAAATGTTTTCATTTAATAAACGATCAATTCGAATTGACAACCATTTCCATTTATGCCCATCGCTAATAATTCCTGTTCCAGCACAAATATCGATCAGGTTGAAGATGACTATCGCGTAAACATTGGTTTTGGCGGAGAGTGGGAAAAATATCCCTTCCTGTGTCGAAATGAAGGCGGCATGACTTTTCACTTCTTGTTGTGAAAAACCTGATTTATTGGTCCAATTTTATTCGCCTGTCTACTAAAGGGCGAATCTAGTATAAATACCTCTGTTATTTTTTCACAATCCAAAGCTCCACACACGCATCATTTTACTAAGCTCGAATGAATTCGTACCGGAAAGTTAAGCACCGGCAACATTTTCACCCCCGCGAAAGGTATCGCGTTCAACTATCGCGTCATAATACACGTCGTAAATATGAGCTGGCCTCTTTTATGAGCATAGCACATTTTATAATAAACATCGTAAATGAGCATTGAGCAAGACACACGTGTAGCGGATTTTCAGACGAGCTGGGGTTTTTTGCGACAATGATAAAGTTCTACCAATTTAGCTTTAAAAAATAGACCTTTAAGAAAATATTTTGGAAACGTGTCCTTGTGTGTTTTCGGTTCATCAATCAGAAAGTAAGTTGTTTGGAAAGGAAATTAAGTAAAATATTGTATGCCTATATTGCGTACATTATAATATTAGGAGTTCGATTATCGATGGTCGATAGATCGGTGGATAGAACGCTCGATACTCACAGCGGGTATCGACCCTCTTCCTATTTAGAACCGGTGGTGCCTAGTAAAAGGGTGTGTGTTCTAAAAAATGTAAAGATTAAAACATTTAAGAATGATAGTAATAAAGGAACATAGTGCTGTTTTACGGGGGAACAAGTATTAGAAACAACATTTAATGTCGGCAGTATGATATCGATTGTCGGCTACTCTATAGCTTTCTCTCTCTCTTTTATTTTAACTTACGAAAAATTACAAATATACAATGAAAACGTTTGTTCTCATGTTAGTTTATAATAAAACTGTCTGGAAGAATTTTCGTTACACATCTGTTGGATCTTCCGGATATGCCCCGATGATGGACACTGCAACGCTGTCCGAAACTTTGGCTAAAGAAGGAAGTAGCGCAACACGGCATAACACCCCAAAAACAAATAGCGAAAATACTTTTGTCCGTGAAAATCTAAAAACTCATCTGTCCTGAAGAAGGTTAGGATATAACCGAAACTAGTTGACATCTCGCTGCCTTACTACATACTTGTAAAAAGGTGTTTTTGAGTATTTGTTTATTACAAGACATACACAGTACATGGTTATGTACTTATTACATTAGTCCAAAGAATTGCATTTGGTAGTTTCGTCTGACATAAATTATAAATAACATTTTACCATATTTTACTGGTTGTTTATCAGTTGTGTAAAATTTAACGTTTGTTACTAAGTCTCATTTAATTAAAAATTAATAATTTATTCCCGTTATTTTCTCATGAGATGTTTCTCTACAAAATTGGCTACACAGGCCGAAAAGACGTTAAGAAAAATTATTATTTTATAAAAGATTGCGCTGAAATTCTTAAAATACAAATACACGAAATAATTCGAATGAATTTGAGTGTTTTATACAACACAATAAAAAATCGTTTGAATAATTCAGAACATTGAATATTTCAGTTGTTTACTGGCGAAAATTGTGCCCTAACATCGACAGAAGGCATTTGAGGAATCCGCTGTACAATGGGAGATATTTGGGCGAAAGAATGAAATTGGAGATTACGCAATGGAAAGAAAATACGGAATTCTCGGGCAGAGTTTCTTGCCAACCCTCTCCCCCCCCCCCCCCCCACCCTTACACCTACACCTTTATAATATTCTGTTATGGACGAGCTGGTCGGAACTTTTTACTTTTTACTTTTTACAATTTAGATTGGAAGTGAAATTATTGTTGAGAAAAAATATTTACACAGCTTAGAACTTGACTGTTGAGACAAATTGTTACTATTTTGTATTGATCTTGATGGCAGATTGTAAAATAAAATATTCAAACTGGTATTATGAATATAATGTTGGTATGTTAGTCTATTTTTAAATATAGTTATTCTTCTTCTTTCGTATTATGGGGGGTCAAAGGGAGACATCTAGGTCTGCGAGCCAGTCTAGGGCCTTAGGCGTTGCCCTGTGGACCTCGCCAATCCCGCTGGGGAATGAATGGAGCGGGCATTCGTTGACCACATGTTCGGTGATCTGCACCGCACCGCATACGCACATCGCCGACTCTTTAAGGTCCCATCTATGCATCATGTAAGCACAACGGCTATGGGAGCACCATATCCTGTTGATGGCGGTCCAGAGTTTGCAATATATCAAAAAATTTATTAAAAAGTTTTTGACACCTCTACTTGCCACACATTACTATTTACATCATATTTATTGATACAAGAGTTGGCGCAAATAATTTTGTTGTATTTTCCAGTAATTTAATTTACGAGCTCTTTTTTCTTTCAACGCAATAGTAGGTAAGGCCGATTGGGGAGATTAGAACCCCTAACCCTCCTTACCTCACCGTTTCTATGAACATTAAACATTTCCAAGTTCTTTAATAACCTGCCAAAAAAAATCTACAATATCTTAACTCCCACTACCAAAAGCTTTCACATAGAAGTCTTTGCTTGTGCAATAGTAGAGATGACTTAGCTTGCAGAAAATCTTCTCTGTTTTTTTCATGTAAACTTTACACTATAGTTGATAGTTATCACCACATCACCAGTCTTACTAATAATAATCTATAAGTCTAAACATATTTCTCTAGATGTGCTCTCACGTGATGTTCTGTTGAACTTAACCCCTTGTTTTTTTGGCGTGCTTTATTTTTTCAAATTACAGTCAAAACCTTACAGTCATCTTATCAAACAGCACCGGCTTTTGAACAAAGACAATATAATCATGAGTTGAGTCGAAGTCAAATACTTTTTTTACGAACTTTAAAGAAAAATATGTTTTCAACATTCTCAATAGCTTTGTCTCTCGGATTTCTTAAAACTAACAAACACAACAAAACGATTTTACTCACTTCATTCTACAGGTGTCTTTTTAAAAAGTCTGAACAAAGGATATCATTTCCCCGATAAAATCATTTCTTGGAAATTAATATCGCCTCTGTTAGTATTTGAGGCGAGCCGTAACAAATCAGCGGCTATCAGTTTCCTTTGTGATTTGAACTAACGACCTTAACGAACTCTTTCCCAGGGCGGGAGGAGCACTTTTGTCTCCGAAGCCAATGACGTGCTGCAAATCGAATCTTAAAGATCGCCGATTCCCACACAGTTTCCTTTATGCCCCATTGTTTGCTCCGTCTCCCGTCTCCAGTCTCCTGTCTCCTAGTCTCCTGGCGCAGTCTGTGGTAAAATGGTACCCGCTAAATTAATTTTATAACAAAGAGATTATTTTATCATTTAGCAGATCATAAGCGCTTTGGTTTTGAAAGTTCATAATTAGTCATAATATTAAATGTTTGTTTTTAATTGATTTATTTCTTAGTTTGTTTAAAAATTCTTCATACAATATATTTTTTTTAACCAACCAATCTGTACCATTTTGCTGTATATCACTTTTGAGTGTTTCTTTTTGAATGATTTTTCTTTACCTTTTAGTAGGTATCACTAATATTATTAGTAGGTATCCGTATTATACAAATTAAGACATGTTTTTTAAGCTTCTGTATCACCGTTTTGACACTAAAAAGAGACAAACACATACATCTTTTACAGGATTTAGCCTGCGAGAGAATGAGATAGTATAATCGGTCTCCTCTTTGTGCGGTAATTCGTAGCCTTCCCACTCTTGTCAGCTTTAGTTTTCTGAAGGTTTCACTTCTACTTTTTCTAAATTGAATTGCACACTCTGATTTATTTATTTAATTTCTTAGAAAATATTGTCCTCCATATATGAAATAATTTGAGTAGTTTCTCTAATAATAAACTATTTTGAAAAAGGTTTTTGAAAATCCGTTCTCATAAATTAAATCTAATGTTTATTATTATGATGAATAGGAGTTGGATTAATACGGTAACAAAATAATGGTTTATTTAACATTTCTGTAATAATGATCAGCTAACTAGACAGGATATTTAAATAATATTTGATGTTCAAATTCAATCAAAAATTTGCAGATGATTTCTTTAAGTTTAAATACAAGGAACGAAATAATATTTCATTGTAATGAGCTCGAAGACTTTATATATGAATATTATCTGGAAGTTGACTGAAAGTTCTCGGGCGGGAATACGTGAATGTGAGCAAATGCGTATAATCAATAACTACTATTAAATCTAAAATTCAAATCCTGAAGGCATTATGCAAAGCATACGAAAATAATTTCGTTCTTGTGAAAATTTGAAGAAAAGCCTTCGCTCGTGTGCGAAGTGCGAATAAAGGAATTTACATCTTATTTGAGATCAAAAATTTTGAAAAATATTCAACACGTGAAAAAGCTCCCTTAGTTTATATAATGGAGAAAATGGAACAAAATATTACAAGCATTTTCTATAGGATTGGGAATACTTTAAAATACGCTCCTTTTCGTAAAAGCATTTTTGTAAAAATAATATTATACCCTCCGATTCAAATTTTATAAAATATTATAGCCGTGGGCGAAGACTAAATATGTTCCACTTGAGGATTTCCTACAAAAGGTTATACTTATTCACCGACAAAAGGTATGAAAATTTTAAAACAGCAACATGCCAAAAGGATTTTTTATACGGAAAAACGTGATCTAACACCAATGTATCTATCCCGTAATGAAAACATTTCATGTAGTTTTTTTAATTTAAAAAAATGTACATAATCCAACACTAATTAGGTTTTTATCTGTTTTTTTGGATTAAAGAACAAGTAATTTTAAAATGTACAAAATGCTCTCCGTGATAATTTAAGACAACAACCTTCCAAGCTTTAAATAGGCCTCCATAAATATTATATACAAGGCGTAAGTTTTCCGTCGTATTTCACGGGGAAGGAAATATAAAGAACACGCTAATGTAACAGCGAAAAATTTAAGAAAACAATTTCATTAGCAAAATAAAAACCATTCTAATGAATGGAATATTTAAAATTTTACTTATTTTAATTAAGCAAGCTTGCAATTTTTTCTCAGGGGCATTTTTTCCCATTTCTTTGCGATGTTTTAACAATGTAATTAGGGAGAGAGGAGTTTGTAGGGAAGTGGGAAGTGGGAAAGATTTCAGGCCATAGGGTAATCAGTTCCTTTGGAGGAAGGAAAACGTCTTGTCTCGTCTGGGTGGCGCTTGGCGCTTCTTTTGGGACTTTATCTCTTAGCGAGTTTTTATCATTTCTTTTGCCGACAAACAAAAGAATAATGAATCGGCTTTTAAAAGAAATATCCCAGCGGAAAAGCCGGAAACGTTCCAAATAAACTTGCTTCAAAGATACTTAAATAAGAATATTAAACTTTCAAAACAGAGATGTATTGATTAAAATTTGTTAGACTGTTTCTCGTAAACATTGAATGTGACCTTTTAATATAAACCGTCACGAGGAGAGAAATAAATTGGATGCTTTTTATAATAGAGAGCAGGTACATATTAAATTTATGAATATCGTAGCTTAATCTCTATTTTTTGCCAGTACAATAATACATACTCTTTTACTGAGTCATAAAGCGAGTTTGGATAAAAATCTGAAAAATATGTACCAGTCTTCCTACCCAAAAGATATTCTCTTTTATTTACCGCTTTTATTTTTTCAGCTGGGAAAAGTAAACGTTTTCTATTTTGTATCTTGTACAACAAATATACTCGTGTAACCGACATAGGTACTTGTTTCATCTCACGCGCAGTGCAATGCAGGAATGGTGTCATTTGATTTTTAAATGATACCTATCGTTGCATCAATTTCAGTTTTTAAATGATACAAGCAATGGTAGACGAAGAACTACTGTTTGGATGCGAAATACAAATAAATACTGTATATATCAGAAATCGCCAAAAGAAATATAACAAATGGGTAAGAAAGCTAACAATAGCAGACAAAAGACACCATTAAAAATGTGTCTAAAAAGTTACGGGGATATTCGTCAGGGCGCAATTTTCGACGTAAAAACCACTGACAGATATATAATCTAGTTTATTCTGTGATACCCGAGTGGAATCATGACAACCCAAGTCGCCATTCATTAAAAAAAGCGCAAGTCGCCATTCATTAAATCAGCTTGGGAACACTATCATTCAGCAGTTGACATAACTACAGTTGCTACTGATTATCAAACGTGGAATTTAAATACATATCTTCTTAATAAAGTTTTCTTGCATCTTCTTAATATACTTATAAAATAAAGTCGGGTTAGTTACACCATTTATAAATCAAGAACGGCTGAACCGATTTTTATGATCATTGATTTGTTGGATTTGCCTTCGCCCCGAATAGCAGATTAGCTATTAAAACATCGGAAAAATTGACGAAAAAAAATTATGAAGAAAATTCTTTTCCTCGTACATTTTGTATGGAACGAATTATCATATTTTGAAAGAGCTGCAGCAAAATTTTGATAAGTATAATATTGAAAGCGGATTGAATTTTAAAACTTCAAAAACGTCATATGTCAATGCGCTGATTGTTTTGCTTTTGTTTTAAACATATAATGCTGCTCCTCTTTCTTACACACTAAATGCCAATAGTCGAAAATGAGACAAACGGTGGACGTATGTTTGCACCCCTCCAAAGGAAAAATACAATTATTATAATAAATCTCCCTCACACGTAAATAAAATCAATTCCCGTAAGTAAGTGGAAAAGTAAGAAAATACAAAAAAAAATACAAATCCGTACACAACGCCATCTCTGATACTGACAAAAACAAAACAAAGTTGCGCATCGACAATTGCTTCATTGTGTAATTTTTAACATAATAAAAAATCTGCATGTAATTCAGCTAAATAAGTTAACACAACAGTTATTGATTCTGAGGCGGTACGAATTTCTCCGGGTCAGCTAGTATAAAATATTTAAGAAATTAAATCCATTCTAAAAATCTAACGTTTTCTCAAAAGATGGGAACTTGATTATACAGGTACCAGGATGGTACTGTGATATATTTTGTAAATATCATATTTTTTCAAGAAAAAAAAATCGATCTTGCAATAGTATTTCATTCCGTTATTTTTTGACGCCGAGAGTCTTACTTTAATTAGTATTTTATAATAGAAGTGTTTTTTATCAATATATAAATCGCCTGTAGGCTATTTAGGGAGGCAGATAATTCTAAAGATTTTTTTTATTAAATCCTTAGTATTTTAAAGAATACATATTTATGTAAAAACTTATTGTTTAAAAAATATCGCTGCACGCCAATGATATCCTGTGACAATGTTAGTCGATTTGACATTACCAGAATGTATCATTCAGAGAATTGAGTGTCAAATACAGAGAAACGACTGTTAATTTCAGAGAACCAAGTGTCACAAATTGTGTTGGTTTTTTCGTTTTTTTAATTAAATTAACCAATCGTACTACTTATCAGCTTGTGATATTGTAGTCAAAACAACAATATTGATTAATTATTATCGTTATATGTATATTATAGCTAACAAGGTTAGTGTAAATATCATTATTATTATAACCTTTGTGATATTTTCATAATGATAGTGATATTTTCATAATATTAAATAATGGAGAAAATTGAGAATCGATATTTTTGTTCATGGTGATGCTTATAAAACTGTCTTTATTAAATTAATAAACCACGTTCCTTAATCTGTCAAAAACGCAAAAAAATACATCAGTTTTACCTGATCGTTTTACCTGCATCTTCCAGATGTTTAATCCCCGTCTCCATCTTCGCTTGTGTCTACTTTAACAGCAAATACTCCCCTGACACTTGTTTTATCTTCCACCATACACCTCTAAAACGTACGAACCTTGTTTAATCTTATTCAAGAAGTGCACTAACATCTGCCATGTATTCCTTCCCCCGTCTAAACGTTAATATATTTTTTTAAAGTCTAAAATGATTAAACGTCATTTAGTACGCTGATATCATAATAATTGTCAATTAATTGCATGTGCTTATAACATATTTTGACACAATCTGTTCAGCTAATTGAATAATTTTATGTAAATGGAATTAAAGGTACGATTTCAGAAATATTTGGTTGATATTTGATATTTCCCCAATACGATTGGATATGCCATTAATTCTCATTGAAAATAATAGGTTCATATCTTTGTTCCATCTAATCTCAATTAACGTCGAGTTTGGAATATCTTGATCAGATATAAACCAACACGTTATTTATATGAAGGGGCTATAAACAAACCCGTACCTGTGCAGTTCAGGAAAAAACCGCACGAGTAAAAACGTGAAAGGTTTTAATCGTATTTAGGTTCATTATTTTGAACAATTTGTATTTGTATTCTTCCGTTGAATAAAATCTGGTTCACATCGTTATTTCAAAACTTTGAACATAAAAATACTAAGGAATATGTTCTGATATTCGTGTTTTATTTTTGAATAGTGTAGGTACTCAATGCAGGTAGAGTTTTACAGTGTAAAATTGACTTAGAAAGAATATAGACTCACAGAATTTGCTCTTCTCGGCTGAGCCCTGGAGACACATGCAGAGGAGAAGCAGCAGAGGGGGCAGCACCCCCAGGGCGCCCCCGCGTATCCTCCAATCCATCCTAGGCGCACTCGCACAACTCCCGAGCCCCCATCATCCCTTGGTGCACATAACCTCCAAATACACTCCCCGAGCGCGATCACCTATCGATTCCGGACCTCTCCGCGAACTAACCGAACCAGCCGCAAGCGAATCCACTGGGTTACTCGATGCGTTTACTTCCGGGACTTGTTTACACACACAATGTTAGGATTAATTAAGGGTTTCTTTTAAACGTCACAGCTCGGCGGTGGCCATGTTGGACGCGATAGGGAGGAGAAAAGCGACGCGGGGTTGCGGCGCGGAGGTCGGTCGTGGAATGGAGGGTAGCTGTGCGCGACGTGGCTGCGCGCTGCGTCCCCTCCCCTCCGCACTGTGTACCTCCCACTCCCCCCGGGGGAAGGAGACGCACCGACGCCCTCCCTCCACCCCCCCCCGCACACTCCACTACTCCCTACCCACCCCGCGACGCAGACGCGCGATGTCCAGCAGACTACAGGCGTCGCTCGACCATATTCCAGGAAAGTATTCTCTCCAGGTCCGCGAACGCCAGTGTACAAAATATACTACACATACTTTGTAATCGAACGCCACGATAAATACACCGTTTTAAAAACAATTAAATCTTCTCTTCAGAATAAGTAGATTTGATTTTAAGGCGCCGATCCTTGGTATGAACTTTATGGTTAACATGAAAAATTAAAGACTATAATTATCTGTGTTGAAAGCTGGTAAAGCGTATAATAGGCCACTTGCATGGATTTCATAACGACTTTGTGTGGATTTTTTTATTAAGATTACGAAAATGTTAGTAAAAATTTTTAGAAATGTATAGTTTTTTATTTTAAATTAATAAATCCATTACTTGAGCTCGTGACGTCACAACATGAAAATGTCCCGTCTCCGATTAGGTTCCCTTAATTTTGTAAAATTCCACACTGATTAATTTTTTTTTATATGGCAACACTTTGATTTCCGGCGAATTTTCGAATTTGCGTTTAACATTCACTAGATTTATTGTTTGTTCTATGCGAACTCATCCTTTGGTTTGATTTTTTGATAAAGATGGCGGTGTTTTTACAGGTGTTACGAAGAGAACCCCGTACAATTTATTGCTATTCGTGTGGAAAACGTTCTTTTTTAAAATGATTTTCGGCTATGTAATTATCGTTTTTTCGCACCCATAAAATTATGTCCCGTCTTTCCGGTTTATAAAAAATGGTCTAATTTTTCGGATTGAAATTTTCAAAAAATCGCCAGGGTTTCAAAAATTAGATTTAAAAAAAAAAACAGAATGTCTTAGAATATTTGCCTAAGCCGGAATTTTTTTTAAATGTGATGCAAGTGGCCTATTTAAAATACTCATTAGAGTATTGGAATTTTCGACCGTATTACGATGTTGCGTTTCTACGAAAAGATGCTTGTATTAATGACGACACATTCTCAAAACAGAGATGTATAATGCCAAAAAAGATTAAGTAGGTTACTTATAATACTTATGTACAAATTAATAAATAAATTTTATATCTAGTTCACCATTAGTACCTTTATTTGTTTGCAGATTATATATAAATCAAATATTACAAAGGTAATGAAAACAAAACTAAAAGGTTGGGTACAATAAGCCAAACGAAATTGTATTTCTAAGGAAATTGACGCTTTACTCCAATTCATTTGTATCATTTTCTCAAATTTGACTACAAAGGAAAGGCGCTTATACAGAATGGCAGACCGTTGCGCATTTTATGGTTATTAATAATATCTAATTCCAACGTTGTGAAACTTTTCATTTCGCTGAGAATTTCTAGGGTAACGTAAGTGTTTCCACTGACAATGTATTTTCTATTCCAAGTTTCCATTTGAAGGTTCCATTGAAAACGACAAATAGTTTCATTCATTCACAAACATTTTGACTCGAATTAATTTATTATGTGGGAAATTGAAGAACAATGATCATGCTGACATTTTGTTATGTTTTTATCTTGACAGTAATTTAACTCTCGTTCCAAAAATATAAATTAACAAGTATGTTAGTGAGAAAGAGAATTTAAAAAAAGAATTAAATGAAGACAATATTAACGAAAATCAATCGAAAATCTGGAGACAGAAAAATTAGAAAAAGATATTGGTTCCACTGGGACTCGAACCCAGGGCCCTTTGCTTACAGGGCAAGTGCTCTACCGACTGAACTATGAAACCCATTGAGTTTCGCTAATATTGTCTTCATTATTATAATTTGAGATTTTACTCATAAAGTTAAAATTAAAAATAAAAATATTCATCCTAGACTTGCAGAAAAAGTCAATAGATGTCGCGTATTAAAAATTAAATGGATAATTATTTATCCAGACACTATCTAGATAGCATTTAGTTCGGGTTGAATCTTGCAATCATATATAAAGATAGCAGCCAATAATATGTGCGTTGTCATTTGAAACTCGATGAAACGAAAAATAGCGGAATTAAAAAGGGACAAATACATACATTCATAGGATTTAGCCTGCGAGAGAAAGAGATAGTATAATTGGTCTACTCTTTGTGCGGTACTTCATAGCCTCCCCGCTCTTGTTTACTTTAGTTTTCTGAAGGTATAACTTCTACCGCGTGTGAATTTTTTCGTAGAACACATTAATAATATGTATGATTATCGTTATCTTGATATTTCATTTAAATTAATTTAATTTTTATCAGAATGACTCTTTTTATAATAACTTTTGAAGGATATTCCGATAAATGTATTACATCATTGAAGACGAAGATAATATTAACAGATCTAAATGAAAATGAGAAAAAGAACAAGACACAGAAAAATAAAAAGGTAATGGTCGCAGCTGGGAATGACTGCAAAATAAGAGGTCTCAATGGCCGAGTCGGTTGAGGCATTTTCCTGGTAAGACGTGATATCCTGGGTTCGTGTCCCAGTTGTGACCGTTACCTTTTTTATTTTCTGTGTTCTTTTTCATATTTTCTTTTAGATTTATTAGTATCATCTTCTTTTTTGTGCATTACAGATTGATATACTTAATGCTATTACAATACACATGACATGTACATAACTTTAAATTTTTTTCCCTCCACACAGGAGGCCCTGAGGAAAATAATTTCCCTCAGGGCCTATGTCATCTTTGTGGATGCTGTGTGGAGGGTATTTTTGAGGAAAGGAAGAAGTGAACATGGGAGAGGGGGAACACAGAGGCCGGTAAATCGTTCCACAGACGAGCTGTTGAACTAAAGAACGAGTCGTAAAAACGACCCGTTCTCATGTGACTAATGTCAACAGTGTACAAATGATGGGCACGTGTTTGGCGTGTTTCCCGACTATGCACCGGTGCCGAGGGGATCAATGAAGCTGAGGGAAATTATTTTCCTTAGGGTATCCTGTGTGGAGTTAATGTAAAAAAAAAATTTTTTTTTACAATAATTGATATTTTAGAGTTCTTACCTAAAATGACTCTTGAAATTTTCAAGGCCAATATTGAAAATGTCAACCTCGAGGTATCATTTAGCAGCACCATACCTCTTGTCATGCAATGCTGGGCCATAACGTCCGTTCGGCTATGTGGAATACAGAGCAAGTTGTGGGGACAACCCTGGCGTTAGTTGTTCGGTACGAACAACTTATAGCATTCCAAGAGGTATGTATGGGCTGTCAATGTAATAGTTTATAATTTTAAAAGCTGTTACTGTAAGGGATCTATTCCTCCTAGATTGGAGACTTTCGTGGCGCGTTTCAGAGAGCAAATCCACGTGATGCGTAAATCGGGGGTATTCACCATTCGTTCTCATATAAAGATACATTAGAATTTTTTTTTAATTTTTTCTAATAATTGTACGTATTTTTGCTGGTTTGGGGCCCAGACAGCAGAAGCGTATTCTAATTTTGATCGTATAATGCAGTTGAACATCGATGTCATTGCTTCGGGCTTGGAAAAGTGTTAACTTATTCTGCACAAAACTAAGAAGTTTGTAACAGGATGATGCCAACTCCACTAAGAAAAAGTAAGTTTGGAATCAAATGTAACCCCGAGCTTGTGGATCCTTTGTGGATTTCACTGATGAAAATATTTCATCATTTAGTTTACAAATTTAAAATCAATCAGACTTACATACGCAGCTGAGACTTGGGTACTAATTAAGAGTAATGAGCGAGCACTGGACCTTTTTGAAAGGAACATTTTGAGTCGTATTTTCGGACCGGTTTTAGAAAATGGATTTTAGCGTAGCCGTTACAACAGTGAGCTATATCTCTGTTTAAGGATATAAACGTCACAAAATTTATAAAACTGGGAAGACTACGGTGACTGGGTCATGTAGAGAGAATGACCGAGCATCAAGCACCAAAGTCCCTGCTTAACTCAAGATCGATAGGGCGAAGGAGCCTACGAAGACCAAGAATAAGATGGAGCGACAACGTCCTCAAAGATATATCTACCTTGGAGCTTCTAAACTGGAGAGAGCTGACACATAACCGAGATGAGTGGAAGAAGACTCTTGAGAAGGCCAAGACCCACCAGGGGTTGTAGAGCCAAGAGTGATGATGATGATGAATCAAATTTAATCAGGTTTTTGGAACACGTATACGTCATAGTGCCCCTTTTTACATTAGAGAATCTCATCTGCCCATGAAGATATTGCGTCTAAATCAAGTTGTAATTGATCATAAATAATAATAATAATAAGGTCTTTATTCCAAGATGTGGGGAGGTGAGTGCAATCCCACACATCCCATACAGAGTATAAGTACAGCATATTATATTGAAAACATAGGTATTTATAAATAAGAGTTAAGATGGAACGGAGTCAAGACTAAATAAAAATAAAATAATAAAAGATATAATGAATTTAATTTCAATGCAGTCCATTTTATTAACATACATAATATTATATTGTATCTTATAAAATTATAAAATTTGGTCAGCGAGACTCTCATTAACAATGTTTATTTTTAAATTATGCTAATCACCAATAATTAATAAAAAATTTTGTAGACGGCTTCATCCATAGAATTAATTACCTCTGACTTTAAATATAATTCAAGTAAACTAAAAACTCTTTACTGTTCGTTCGTTCGCCCTGAATGCTGGTGTCATTTGTCATCCTTTCTAAACTGTCCACATTCATCACACCGGATCCGTGCAAAATCTCTTCTTGCGATGAATTACATGTAGGTTATGACTTGAAGGAGGCCAGTAGGTACTCACTACTCATAAAACCAACTTTAAAAAAAAATTTCAATTGGAAAAACAAAAAACCAAAAAAAAACAAAAATTATATTCAAAATTATCAACCGTATCTATTAATGACTGTGAAAACTTATCTTTTTTTTACATTAGCTCCACGCAGGAGGCCCTAAGAAAAATAATTCCCCTCGGGGCATATGTCAACTTTGGGGATGCTTTTGTATGGAGGGTCTTTTTATAAAAGGAAGGAGAGGAAGTTCTAGGAAGGAATAGGGTATTAGGGGTGGGTAGGAATCTAGGGGTCAGTATGTCAAGGAGTGACGGACATACAAATCCATCCCTCCAACTGCGGTGCAAGGCGATGTTCCGAGAGAATACGACTGGAGAAGTCAAAGGGAATCCCTCAACCATTATCTTCCAATCCGGCCCGACATGCAGTAGGAGGACAAACGCATTGCCCGCCAAGACCTGAACAAACCTCACCCCATGAACCCGAGGATCCCTGCTAGGTTACCAAACGTAGCGAACCACTTGGGGTGACCTATGGCAGGGGTGTTGGTTATCCAACAAATGGTTCCCGGGGCAGCGGTACCCATATCCGCCTCCCAAATATAATTGAAAACTAGAAATAGTTTGGATGCAGGTGAGTTCTGCAGTTGTTGATTTGTATATTCTTGTCAATTAACATCTGTGTTTGTATTTTCTCCTTAATAAAAAAAATAAATATATAATAAATAGAATAATAAAATATGCTGTCAAGTTTGTCATCGGTTTTTCGCAAATTAAAAAAAAAAACGCTATTATTTATATGTTAATATATATAATTATGCGGAAACGTAGTATTAAATATAAACATGGTTAGCTTGGGTGGAATACATAATGCTTAAGAATAAAAGCATTGAAGTGAATATTAACGCTACGAAGCAACAGAAAATTAAAATGTTAATTTCGAACAAGGTTTATATTTGTGTGTGTTACGACACTGGGGCAATATGGTTTACATCACTTAACCCTAAAACTATTAACGAGCTAGTAAAGTTGTCACAGCACGCAGGCCAACTTGTAAACACTATACAACACTCGCAATGCATAGGGCACGTAGTGTGTATATTGTGTATGTAGTGCTTTTAATTCAATGTTAAAAATGAAGTTAAAGAATTTGTTGGCATGGTAGAGTCGATTAAGTGTAACTCTCTGTAGGTGACATAGAAGATATCGTTGGTCAGTGCAGAATCAGATGAGTCGCTGATTAAGGGCGCATTCTGATAGGCAGAAGTTCTCGCTTTCGCAGCATAAAAAGTGCATGGGATCTATGAGTATACGCGTTGGGGACATTAAGTTAATCTCTTTCAACGTAGGCGGATATGTAATCCAATATAACAAGTAAAAACAAATAATTAAAAATTCAAAAACATTTTCAATCATATTTTTTTTAAACAATGATATTATGTGATATTTTGAATCGAAAAAATATGCAGTCGATGTATGTATGTAGGTATGTTGTGGTTAAGGATTACGAACGTGATCATTGGTTAACAATTCATACGATCGACAGCTCTTATATAATGAGCTGATGGTAAAAAAAATTATGATTAAATCGTTAAGTAGTATGCAACAACTGTAAGTGTACGATTGTGCAATAACTAGATTCATTTTTATGTAATTTTTACTGAATAACTTATTTCAAATACATGATATTTTTACCATCTGCAATAACGGTCATTAATTAAAAGTTATTATATTTCATAAAAAATGTGTAGATTGTAATAAATAAGTGTTAATAATTTAATCATGCTTATTTAATATTTAATTGGTGGGAGTAATACGGTCACTTTGAGAAACAGTCTATCCACAGCTGTACTTCAATTTGGGATTAAATTATAATTATTATAAAAAAATCACTAATGACGAACACTTCTTTTATTATGAAAAGTTCGATTAAATTTAAAGAAATTCACAATAGAAAAAAATATTGATCAAACAACAAGTGTGGCATTTTACCTTTTCTAAAGCAATTCAGTTTTTGAAAACTTTCAACGCATAAGCGATAGTTAAGTAAATATTTTTGATATAAAATTCCAATGGCGTCTGCATAATGTTGGCAATGCAATATGTTTCAAATTACATCCGTAACAAAACAAAAAAAATCTTTTTCTGTGGATTGCGAGTGCCGGTTAAAGCGTTTGGCTACCATATGGTCATTATCAGAATTTGATCAGTATGCTCCAGGAACCAGGGGGCAATGATACTCGGGCGGGATTTGCTCGTATTTATGCACTTCTGCATTCAAGAGCATCGATCCCTCGACGTCGAACCATCTATAAATAAAGTGACTCGTATTCCATTTCCAAACCGATCAACGAATAAGTTTAAAAAGTATGCACATGAGAAACCGCTACACATTTCGTGTTTCATTTGCATTCACACATCATTTCACAATACTCTTCTATTATTCTTGCTCTTGAAATGACCCGACGCTTGATCCACTTATTCAATTAAGAGCCATTAACCAGCGACCGAGAGTTTAAATTTCATCGAACGATGGTCTTGCGATCATACCCTTGCAACTATACAGGGCGGTTCCGATGAGAAAGATTAATTATTCTCCATACCAGCAGTTTAACATAATAACTCAATATCGACTTTATTTCATCAAAAATTTGCTCTGATAAATACCTACATTAAAAAATTCTCAAACTCGTGATGATAAAACTATTAAAATTATGTACTTTTGTTATTATTTTTTGATCATAAGTATTTATAATTTTTCAATAATGTCTAAACAAAATAAGAATGTAATTTTTTCATTAAATATATTAGTTTGTAAGATCGTAAATAAATAGACAAACTAAAGTATTTTCGTCACAAAATAAGGACGCGGATCTTTTTTTAATGATTTTATTTGAACTAAAATAAAAATTCTGAAATGTAGCTTTCCCAAATAATTTATTGATTTATTTTACTGCATGATTATATTATTTGAAATGTATGTTGTATAATACAAAATTTTGTTCGAAAATTTTACAAATCTGCCAACGACCTACGGCAAAACATTATTGTACTAAAAATAAACATATTTTCTCAAAATTTAAAACAGAGCTTTACTAGATAAAAGAACAGTCTTTCGAAATCAATTTATATTTTATTGTGGAAAAGAGTCAATACGTCTAAAATTTTATTTAAAAATGTTATATTTCCGGTTTTGTCTGGTTATTCCCTCTTAACCACTTGATCGTCCTCGAGCATCCCCGACCTCTTCTACAATTCACTATTGATTCATTTTTGCGTTCATCCGCTCTACATGTCAATGCCGTCTTAAGTTTCCCTCTCGTAATCTTATTCAATACTCTTTAATCATCAGCCTAGCATTTTTTATAAGCGTTTGACCTTCGTGATTATCTTTTCTTTGAATTGTAGCTTTTTTACGCGAATACCGCACAAGAGTATCGACTGCTCCCAAATTTCTGGAGCTAGGGAGACTCTGGCGTCGCCAATTGGGGTATGTTGTGAGGCTGAAGGTGGAGTGATAGGGGAAAGAGGTGAGAAGAGAAAGTGGGGAAGTACCTGACTATTAAATTCTAGAGTAATACTGAGAGTATCTTCCACTCTGGAACATGCCGCAAATGTACTACAAATATATATATGTATTTAAGTGAATAAATTGTGAAAACAACACCATTTTTTTTTCATGCCGGAATTGTTGGTGAAGAGCCTTTCATCTCGACCACGGAGGCATCATGTCTTTATTCCAGAATAAATAAATTGTTATTAATAATAATTAAGAAGGAATAACCTTAAACTAAATTCTTAAGCTTCAAAACCGTACATTTATTGTTCAACATAGTCACCGTTAAGAGGGACCAGACAAAACCAGAAATATGTCATTTTAAAATCAAATTTAGACGTTTTGTCTCGTATGCATACGCAGCCTAATAGTTTACTTTGATTTACTTTTTTTTAAATTGAAATTATTCGCCAAATAAATTTCAAAAAAACACTTTTACGTTAAAATTCAGCGTTTATAGACTCAATATGTTTGTTATCTTCTAATCAATATGTTTTATGTATAAGTATGACAGATACACGTAAGATTTAATTTATTAACATTTCTGAATGTATTTTTCATAATTTTACCAGAATTATTCATGGTAATATAAAAGGCCGGTTACATTACGGGAAGGAGAATTTTAGTTTGGATAAAGCGCTGAATACAAATCCTAACTTTTTTTATTTTGAATAATGATCCACCTCGAAGTTACGAGTTTTCAGAACAATTTGTTAGTTATGAAGTCAATTTTTCATTTTTAATGTGTTTAAAACGATGATAGCTTTTCACTGTCGGGAGCCAGTGGCCCTTTGTCATCTTCAATATTTAAGAAAGTTATAAGAATGATGGGATTGGAAAGGAACAATGCCTACTGGTGACTTAATTTATCTAGAAAAACGGAATTTTCAAAATAACATAGGAATTACCCTGATGTTGCTGTACTCGTATACTTTATTAGCTTCGTAAAGACGGACCGCACAACTCGCGTGAGCCGTTCCCAATTGGAAATAAAGTTAACAAATACTCCAATACTGATTGGAAGGCCTAATCTACTATTATAGTCACAATTGATTGCATACATTTTTTGCCCTGTAGATTGCTTAATTACTTAGCATGTTCAAAAAGTAAGTGTACTGTGACCATAACGGACGGTGGTTTTGAGGGTCGACAACACTGAGTGGTAGAGAGCGAGCGAGCATCGCAGGAACATGGTAGTACGTAAACTCACGTTGAAGCATCCAGTTGCGTGAAAGATGTCGGCAAAAAATCCCACCAAGTGCTGTGATTCGTTTTTCTCTCACGGAAGAAATAACACCTACAAGAAAAAAATGTGAGGATTTCTGAGCTCTATTGTGATTGGATATGATAGTCAGTGACTCACTACACCCCAGGGAAAAAACAGTCGTTAAAGTTGCGTCACACCAATCCCCATCTGCCTAAAAATTGAAAACTACATTTTAGAGCAAAAAAATGATGGCCTCAGTGTTTTGGGACCGAGAAGGCATCATTTCGGTCGAGTTTCTGCCTCAGGTTGAAGCCATCAATACACAACAATATTGTAATACAATGAAAAAACTCAAAAGGAGCATTCAAAATAAAATGAGGGGAATGCTGACCAGAGAAGTATACTTGTTTCACGAAAACGTCCGTCCTCACACAGCCTTAGCCGCCAATATGCTCTTGGACTCATTTGGTTGGGATGTTTTGAACCACCCCCGTGTATTCCCCTGACTTGGCGTCTTCAGATTATCATCTTTTCACCTTCCTGAAGGCATATATGGATGGAAATAAATTTTCAAGAGACGAGCAGGTGCAGAAAGTGGTTCTGAAGTGGGGAAAGAAGCTGGCGGGAGAATTCTTCGAGGAGGGCATAAAGAATCTTTTGACATGGCTCACCACATGAACGGGATGGCGATTATTTAGAAAAATAGTCAACACGTGTATCAACAATATTCTGTACATTTTTTTCTAATACACTTTTTTAAAAAATTAATAAAAATTCAGTACACTTACTTTCTGAACATACCTCGTATTTATAGTTGCGTTGTGCCTCCATTTCGAGTGAAGCTAGTGAGGTATGGAACTGGATAAAGTTGAAAAAAACTACAGTAGAATTCATATCCCCGAGACTCAGTTAAAAATGAAAATAAATATTCATCCTGGACTTGCACAAAATTCAATAGAAGTCGCATATTAAAAATAAATATTGATAAAAATTTATCAATGACGCTATCTAGATAGCATTAAGTTCCAGTTTAAATTTTGCAATCATACATAAAGATAGCAGTCAATAAAAACATGAAGAAAAGAAGACAAGAAAACTAAAAAATGAAAATAATATTGGTAGTTCTTAGTCGAAGTATAACACCGTTAAATATGACCGAATCGGATAGAGACAAATTTGCTCAGTTGGTAGAGTTGCGGCCGGGTAAGGCTTAGGTACTTGGTTCGAATTCTAGATGCATCCCGTATCTTTTTCTATATTCGATTGAGTTTCATGAATATAGCCTTCATTTAATTAGATATTAATGATTTTCGTTGTTAGTTTTTGGGGTGTTATGCCGTGTTGCGCTACCTCCTACTATAGCCGACGTTTCGGACAGCGTTGCAGTGTCCATCATCAGGGCAGATCCGGTAGATCCGACGATGTGTAATTGTTAGTGTAAAGTGTGTGATTATTTACTTGGAAGCGATACCGTGTCGCCAGCTTCAATTCACTACGAGCTGGTAGGTATTTCAGGAGAAAGGGAACTGCGATTTTAGTGAAAGCGCAGTATTTACGTTAGCCTGGGGTCCGTCCATGTGAGAATTGCCGACGAAAGTGGCGCCATCCTTATTCTAGAATTAGACAACAGAGTTCAAGTGGTTAAAGCGAAAGTAGCCAATATAAGCAAAAAAGGTTTTATACCTTTATATTGTATTATTATATGATATTACAGTATACTTAGACATGGTATTTTTTGCGTTTAGCTTTGGTGTAGCCGTCAATTACCGGATACCAAGAGCTGTTGAGCTTAGCTCCGTCGTCTCTATTAATATTAATTGGATTTTTGTAGATTTCGATAGCCTCCGTAATCAGGCGTGATCTGTAAGTTTTGGGTCTTCCCAGGACCTCAGGAACGAATCCAAAGTAATGGCCGGTCTCAATTAAGTGCTCGGCGATTGCCGATTTATCAGGGTGGCCGAGTTTACAAGCACGAAAATGTTCAGCTATCCTTTTTGAAATCGTCCGCTCTGTTTGGCCTACATAAACTTTGTCACATCCGGAACAGCTGAGTTTATACACTCCATCTGCTTCCAGAGGAAACTTGGTCTTTGCAGACCTCAGTAGGTCGTGGATTTTAGTAGTGGTTCCGAAAACAGTCTTGATGCTTTCTTTTCTCAACAGCCTGGCAATTCTGTCTGTCACATTGTGAACGAAAGGCAGGAAAGCACAGGCTTTTGACTCTTGTTCAACTCTGTCTTCGTTCGGTGTAGATTTGGCTCTTATAATTTGCCTTGTTTGACTTGCCGGGTAACCGTTGCGCTCCAGTGCATCGGTCAGCTTTATAAGTTCTGCTCCAAGTTTTGTTTCTTCACATATTCTGGTCGCTCGGGTCACCAAAGTATGGATAAGTCCTCTCTTCTGCGCTGGGTGGTGGTGCGAATCGGCATGTAGATACCGATTTGTATGCGTTGGTTTTCTATATACTGTATGTCCTAGATTACCATCTTCTTTTCGCATCACCTCCACATCTAGAAAAGGCAGGATTTTATCGTCGTTTTCCAGCTCCATTGTGAACTTAATTTTACTGTGGAGTGAATTAAGATGATCCAGAAATTTGTTTAATTTTTCTGTTCCATGAGGCCAAATGGCGAAGACATCATCGACATAACGCCACCATACCTTGGGAACAGCCGAGGCTGTGTCGAGTGCCACTTCTTCAAACTTCTCCATAAAAAAGTTAGCTAGTACTGGCGACAACGGACTGCCCATCGCAACTCCTTCCACTTGCTCAAAAAGTTCATCCTGGAATGCAAAATATCCCGTTTTGAGGCAGTGTTCAAAAAGTTTGCAAATGTCTTCCTCATAGATCTCCTTGAGCATTGTCATGGAGTCTTCTAGTGGTACGTTTGTGAAAAGGGACACTACGTCAAAACTGACTAAGATATCTCCTTCCTCAGTCTTAACCCTTTTGAGCTTACTGATCAGATCTGCAGAATCCTTAATCCAGGATTCAGTTTTTCCAGTTTGCATTTCGAGATTACTACAGATCTGAGCTAAGCTCAACAGCTCTTGGTATCCGGTAATTGACGGCTACACCAAAGCTAAACGCAAAAAATACCATGTCTAAGTATACTGTAATATCATATAATAATACAATATAAAGGTATAAAACCTTTTTTGCTTATATTGGCTACTTTCGCTTTAACCACTTGAACTCTGTTGTCTAATTCTAGAATAAGGATGGCGCCACTTTCGTCGGCAATTCTCACATGGACGGACCCCAGGCTAACGTAAATACTGCGCTTTCACTAAAATCGCAGTTCCCTTTCTCCTGAAATACCTACCAGCTCGTAGTGAATTGAAGCTGGCGACACGGTATCGCTTCCAAGTAAATAATCACACACTTTACACTAACAATTACACATCGTCGGATCTACCGGATCTGCCCTGATGATGGACACTGCAACGCTGTCCGAAACGTCGGCTATAGTAGGAGGTAGCGCAACACGGCATAACACCCCAAAAACTAACAACGAAAATGCTTTTGGCCGTGAAAATCTAAAAACTTATCAGATATTAATGATGTTCACGAAAAGAAAATTTTACTGTGAGTAGATAAATTATATTAACTATTTAGCACCTTTCATAACTACGGTTAACTTGAATTCACACCCTCGGGATAAATGTTTTCACGGAACGTTGCCAAACAATCATAATAATTCGTTTAAAGTTATTAATTAAATTGCTTCTGAAATTCAAATATAGAAACTAATTTCACAAAGTTATTAGAAATTCTGTGGATGGGTCCTACCCACCTACACCTGCCCTCCTTTATTAAGAATAAATAAACATTTTTGAAGTTCGACAATTAGCTGAATGGATTACTTATTCGTTTCATGTTTACAAACCTAAGAGAGGAATACACCCACATTTTCACAAATGATATCCTTTCTCATTTCCCTTTTTAGGTTATTTAAACAAAAACCATTTAGGAGCCATTAACCAGCGGCCGAGATTTAAATTTCGTCGAACATCATCTTGCGATCGTACCCTTACAACTTGCAACTGTACAGGTCGGTTCCGATGAGAAAGTTTAATTATTCTCCATACCAGCATTTTAACAAAATAACTCAATATCGATTTTATTTCATTCACAATTTGCTTTGATTAATACCTACATTCAAAAATACTCATACTAATGATGATAAAACCATTAAAATTATGTACTTTTTGTAATTAATTTTTGATCATAAGGATTTATATTTTCTTAATAATGTCTAAGCAAAATGATATATATTTTTAGATATATTAGTTTGTAAGACCGTAAATAAATAGACAAACTGAAGAATTTTCATCACAAAATAAGGGCGCGGATCTTTTTTTAATGATTTTGTTTGAACTAAAATAAAAATTCGGAAATGCAGCTTTCCCAAATAATTTATTGATTTATTTTACTGCATGATTATATGATTTGAAATACATGTTGTATAATACAAAATTTTATTTGAAAATTTAACAAATCTGACAACGACCTACGATAAAACCTTATTGTACTAAAAATTAACACATTTTCTCAAATTTTAGATTAGACTAGATTAAAGAACAGTCTTTTGAAATCAATTTATATTTTTTTATGGAAAACTGTCAATTTGCAAATGATGTCAATGATGCAAACTGTCAATTTGCAACTTTGATTTGAAAATGACATATTTCCGATTTTGTCTGATCATTTCCTCCTAAGTCGTTTTTTTACTTAAATTGAGTTCCTAATATGTGTTGCTTTTAAAAATAACTTCTTCTTAGTAAATAAGACCAGGAATCATCCATATATGGCTAATAAAAAATTCAATTACAATAATATACGTTAATTAGTATGTGCTACATATATTTCCTCACTGAAGCTAATTACATATCTAAGACAAAACATATCCAATCTAATCACTAACACTTCCCATACACAATTTTCTACCGCCTTTTGATTAGGATTGGAACAAAAATTTTATTTAAGGAATTAATGAAACGTTGCGATGCCCTGACAAATTAAAAGCGATTTTCCATTTCACATTTTCCCGAATAAACTCGCGATAAACTTAGGATAACCACCGCTAGATGGTGCTTATCTAGCGCGGTGTAATGCGAATTATTTTTATTCCGGATGTCCGATAAAATTATAAAACTGTTTGTCTTAATTTTGATAAAAATAGAACATTCTACAAATTATAAAAAACTTACTCCGCATCAATAAAGCTGTTAGTGTTAATTCAAAAGCAAAAACTAAAACCATCGAACGGTGAGCTTTGGTGTCATTGCACAGATGTTGCAGTCTAAACATTTCTGGGTGAATGTGACGTTGTTTGCTTAATATTGAGGAAGCCTATTAAATAACTAAAAGGAAAAACTTAGAAAAAAGAATATTAAATTACACAGAAACTAATAGAAATGAATGACGCACTTTTTAACCCGTTAAATCACAGGAGAGACGTATTTGTCCCAGCTCATATGGGCTTCATATAAATCACTGTAACTCCCTTACTATCATGGTGAGAAATACGTTCTAAACGATGTTAGAGAGGAAAAATACCATGCTTTATATTCAAATCCAGAAATAATCACCAAAAAAATTAAGATGTACGATGTACACCATTATGAAATGATTTTTTTTTTTTAATTTTTTGAAAATATATGTTAATTATTTTTATATGGAACGACAAAAAAGTGAGTTGATAATAAGGTTTATAATACATTTGCCTAATGAAATATGTATGTGTTTTTTTCGTTATCAGTAATTTTAGTTAGAAAAAACGTAAAGTGAGCCATTTTTAAAACTTTTTTTAAAAACGGCCCGCTAAATTTGTATATTTTGAAAATTATATGTTTATTTCGAATTAAAAAAAATTGAAAGCGTATTTTAACACCTTTCAAAAACAGTTTTTAGTTTTCGGACGTGTTCAGATATATTCCATTTATTTGCATTTTATTGTAAACGGAAATATATTTTGACCATCTAAAAAATACGCCAAAAGTCACCATAATAACCCTTCGATCCATTTTTATCTACAAAAAAAGAGTGTGGCAAATGGTTAATAATAATTATAATTTTTATTCGGAAGTTAATGGAAGTCCACGCATGTGACAGAGAGTGTAAATACGCAATAGTAATAACAAAAATTTGAAAAAGAGGGTAGCATATAAGAAAAATAACTAATCTATTTCAATATAATTTCGGTTGTGTAAGCGTGTTCTAAAATTCAAAAATACATAATTCTATATTGATTTTATTCCGCCCTAAAAATTTTTGGTGGTGCACGGGTCAGAATAGTTGCTTTCCAATCAGTTGATCGGGGTTTGATTATCACTCGTGGATATTTAATTTTTTTATTTGAAATTTAAAAATACGTAAATGTTTCTTCTTTTGTTTTATTTACATGTGATTATTCACTGGTCCCGTGACCTTTCCCGGTTCTAGGTTAGTTTAAAAATAAATAAGGAATCATCATCAATTTAGCACTTATTCTTCGATCCAAAGGATGGGCTAATATGTTTCTCTAATTTGCTTCAATACTCGAATCTAACACTGATGGCATTCCATGGTGAGATCATTAATTTATTCATGTATTTAAATATTTACTTCAAAACATTTTTATGTATATTTTGAGGATTCCTGGAAATTGGTTTTATGTTAAGTCACCCGTGATAAAAAAAGATTTCAGTACACTCATGAAATTTTTAAAATTCCTAAAAAAAAAAAAGATAAAAAGAAAATTGTTGTTGGATCAGCAGTGGTCTCGAATACCTCCGTTTACTTCTGCAAACGGTTCGGTCAGATACTTGGCATTCTCGACCACTGTCGATAGATTTCCACTGCGAAAAAAACACAATATAAACCAATAATTAATCGATTTGTGACGTCATATCTCTTTATCTTTATCATGATAAATTCAGTTGAAAGATAATGAATAATGACGCTAATGATTTGAAAGTGCAATGTCCTTGTCAAAAGCCATTCGGCAGATAAACAACCTCTTCCCAAAAAATCATCACAATATTATCTCATTTTTATGATCAGCAGTGTATTAATTACTAATAGGATGGATTCACGCTTGAATATTAACTTTGAAATTTGATGAATTATTCAAATTATGTGAAACAACCCGTTTTCAGGGTAGAAAGATTTTTGGCTAATTGTAATATGGGGGGTTGTTTTGTTACATTTTTAGCGAACCAGTGCTCTTTTCAAAAATACCTTAAATACACCACCGAAACGTAAACAGGTGAAAGTTTTGTAATTCATATACTGTAAGCCGGTTTTACTTATCTCTTTTTTTTAATCTTATTCAGTCTTTAATCAAAACTGAAAAAGATACTAGCTGTCCAATCAATCATAAATATAGGAATTTGACAATAAATTCATACGGTTAAGTCATAATGTATACAATTTTAATGCAACTGTCCATCATAAGATATAATAGATAACACATGAAAATTTCAATACATTTTGGTAGGTGGGTGTGGGTACCGCCGCCTCAGGAACACTTATTGGATTTCTTAAACTTTAGCTCCATGTAGGCCTTGAGGAAAAAAATCCCCAGGGTCTATGTTATCTTTGGGATTGCTGTGTGAAGGGTATTTTTAAGGAAAGGAAGAAAAGGAAGTTCTCGGAAAGAAAAACGTATGAGGAATGGGTAGGAATCTAGAGGTCAATGCATCCAGGAGTGACGGATTTATGAATCCATCCATCCCACACGATGCGTCGAGTATCCGGCAGGGGAGTTCTAGGTTAGGTCTCCCTCAACGAGTATCTCCCGATCCGACCAGGAATTCAATAGGCGAGCAAACGCATTCGCCGCCAACACCTAGACAAATCTCTAAAAATGGACCCAAGCGCCCCTTCTAAGTCACCAAATGTAGCGAGGGTTACCTAGGGCAGGGGTGTTGGTTTAGACATTTATCTTCTGGGAAAATCGTAAGATCGGCCGAAAAAATGTTAGGGAATTTTTATTTAATTTTAAAGATTTATCTATTTGATAGTATTGTGAAGTTCGGTAATTTTCCACGAAGGGATTTTTTTCTTAGGAAAATCACAAAATATCAGCTCGTACAATTGGTCAGAACTTAGGACGGAACATTTTTATCAACACATTTATCTTTTTGGTTTTGACTTATCAAGTTTGAAATATTTTCTTGTTACAAAATATTAATCCCAGAAAATTATTGCAAAAAAAAAATTCTCCGGGAAAATTGGAAAAGTTCAGCCCGGAAAATTTTGGAAAAATCATTTGTCATTTTGATTTTAGTTAAGTTAGAACTTTTTTTTAGTTTAGACTTTTCTGAAAATTATTTTAATAGTTTTATTATTTATTTATCTACTGGTGTATTAATCCGTGAGAAATATTTAGTAAGGAATGTTGGGATGCAGGCGAATTCTCCATTTAATGTTTTATATTTTATTTTTATTTACTTTCTGCATCTGTATTTTCTCTAATAAACAAAATACTTTAATTTCATTTTAATGACAGCGTTAGTGCCTAGAGAAACTAATTTAGCCTTCGAGTACCTATACCTAGTTGGATCCGATTTAAGTCAGAAACGGGTTTTCCGTCAGCAAAACGACTTGCTACAATTTTTACTTTTTATTGTCGCTTTCCACATTGAAGATCATGTTTCGGTTTTTCGATATAAGCATCTTCAAGAGTCTTGCGCTTTCCCGGTTTTATTGGCCTACTGAAAGTTTTGGCTGTTAATATAATCAGAAATACAAATAAAACAGGCCGCAATGATAAATTTGAAAAAAATCTGATGTTCCTATATTTTTCTTGCCTTGTACAAATAAATGCATTCCTCGATATCAGTTGTAGAAAATAAATAGAGAAGACCTAGAAGTGATGCGGATTTCAAACGGAATGTACTTGATGCATTAGTACGCAGGGGCGTGCACTCCATATAGGCACATAAGCACTGCCTACCCTAACGTATTTGTAAAACATAAACATGTAAATAATATTATAATTTATTAAATTATTGCTAAAAATAAATACACACTTTCAAAAATAAGTGCGACAAAGATGAGCAACCGAAACTACGCGACCGCCACATCAAACGGCATGCTACAAACGTGGCATAAACTGTAACTAGAAACTACTCCTCCGACTGCATCACTAAAATGCCGCCTAAGCAGGAATTATTTCTGCTTAGAGCTAACTTCATACAAGATATAATATCAATGTTTACGAAATGCACGTAGCATAGAGTAGAACTGTCGTTTTGAATTTGCTTTTATGAGTTTTTTTGTTAGTATTATGCAGTGCTTTTTGGAACAAATTAGCAAATGGCAATCAGTGACGACAGTGACATCTGTTGTTATCTAAAGTATGAAGTGTGAGACAACGCCAACGGCCTTTATCAAGGCCACCTCGGATATCCAGTAATTGGCTTGTGATAATATCATCGATCAATTAAGTCGATAATATGCATAAATGAAGCGATTATTTATTAATATTAGATATTATTGGATATTTGATGTGGCTTAGATAATCCAAACCTACATCATCTGCAGCCAGCAGCAAGCACATTTAGCGAAAACTCGTACGAAGGGAGTTATCTGTGTTAAGTTTTTTTTATTTGAATGAATTCGGCGGTTTTCTTACTGCCTGCCCTGATCAAAAGCTCTGTGCACGCCACTGTTAGTACGTATCTATTGCAACCGCACTGTTTTCATAATAATATGGTCGGTAGCTATAAACTAACTGCAGAACAATGCATTTGCACTTCGTTATCCTAACAGACCATTGTTAGACCGCTGATTTAATTTAAAAGTTATTCTCCATTTGGCCGCGTGATTGGCAGTTGTTCAATCCCATTGTTCGGTTTGTTAAGAGTTTTTTTTTTATATATGTAAAAAAATAAATAAACTGTGATGCGCTATATTATTTAAATAAGTTCGGTTTAGAACGACGCTCTGGATTCAGTGTTTAAAGTATTAATAGAAGTGTTGAGGGTCGACAAGTAGTGTTACGAAGTTAGCAATATTGATTGGCTAATCCGTTCAATTGAGCATCACCTCTTATCCTGTAATGCACTCTGAACTTGGCAAAGGCGCCGCTGACGTATTTTAAAGTCATTTGAACCGTGTCGTTACTTTGGTAAGTCGTCGGAAACTAAGCCCAGACAAGCGTTAAACAACTAAGCTACACAAAAACAGAAAACATGGACGACACTGCAGACGAATGCTTCGAGTGGTGGCATTCTAAAACTTTTGATAATTTACTGCTCAAACAAAAAGTGTCCGATGGAAATGTGAATAATCTTGAAACGGATAGTGGTATAAGTGCTTCAGATTACAGAATTGCAGATGAAGAGATGCCTTCGATAGTTGAAATGCGAACTACAAACTCACATGTACAGATAATGCCTCCCGAGATAGTGATCAACGAAGACGAGGGAGTGGATCAAATCGAGATGGCAAAAATTGAGAGTTACTATGAAAGAATTCTGACTCCAGAAGGAAATGTTAAATTTAAAAATTATCGAGTTCTTGCGCCAGCTCCTCCAGCCTTGCGAATGTATTCACCTTCTGGCGATATTCATACAACTCCTAAAAAAGGTAAGATAGTCCCGAAATTTGATCTCTTCCACGATTCGTTATTTCCAAGAACAAAACTGTTGGCTCTTATAAATAAAGAGCAATTATTCGGAAGCGTTGAACTGGAAGCTATTATCAAACCGCCTGGAATCAGCCGATATGCAACGGAGTTGATACGAAACACTACAAAGTCGAGTATGGATGATAGAATGGAATTTTTAAGCGGTGTGTTTTCAAAAAGCCCGTCCTCCATGTCCATTATGTCTGAGGATTCACAATTTATGGACAGGTTCACGACTCCTTCACCGTGCTCAGAAAATGCTAACCACAGTATATTCGTGTCACCTACACCTTTTTCAGAAAATATCAAATTTAACTTGTTTAAATCGCACAGCATCGATGTTGATGAATCAATTACAGAACCTTATAAGTTGCTTCAAAGGCGAAATTCAAATCATTGTCTAGGAGAAAATATGACACATCACATGAACCTTTCAGACGAGTTGAATCAAGCGGATAACCGTACTTTGAAAAGCTGCACGCGAAAGATGACTGAATTTGAATATTCATATTTCCATCGACCATCTTCTTCGATGCTCAACAAACCAGAAAATAAAACAAACTCCCAGAAGCCTCGTGAGTCAAAGAGGGCCATAATAAGGAATTTCATACAAAGGAATATGATTGAACGAGCGGCTCATCGTGAGAAACTGGCAAAGGTTGCTCTGGCAATAGAAGAAGACTGTGAATTCGATGGTTTCACTTTTGTGTCGTCAGCTCAGCACTTAGAAGACAAAATTGATGATATGCTTGATGAAGTCAAGGATCTGAGAAGTGAGTTGATCGAAATTCAAGACGATATTCATGTGAGTCATTTTACTGTTAGAAAAATCTATTTAAATCATATTTCCTTCTACACGTGTATCTATTTGAATCAGATTCCATAAAAAAGGTTTAAATTACCTGGGATTTAACATACCATTGTGTGGTTTTACAACCAGGTAAAGGTACATAATGTATGAGGAATTCCAATGTAAAAATCATCACATTACAATGGCATTCCTTAACGGATTCAGTTTCAAAAGAATTATTCTAAAAATAGATAGTTTCTGAGCACATTGAATCGTTTCCAGAAATGATATTTGATTAATATATCACTCTACCAAATATATCAACACATCAAGTTCAGTAATGTTAGATTCGACAAAATTTAGACATTTTAAAACCTTAGCTGATACTATGCATGTATTGAAAAATAATTTGAACGACACTTTTAATGTAATTTTGAATTTCAGGATGACGAAAGGAAAGTGCAGTCCCTTATTTTCGAGGCAAGGTCACTAGCGGTGGAGATCCGCGCCCTTAACTATCTGGAGGATATCATCTCCCTTCTAAACGGCAATGTAGAGGCTGTGGCCGCTCACAAGAAGTGGCCCTTTGCGGCCACGCTTGCAGGACGGACTAGGGACCCGGAGGCAAACCTTATCGTGTGATGGAATTAAGAGCTTACTTCAAAATTTAAAATAATCTAAATTCTCAACTACTTAATTGAATGCCATAATTTTTCTTTTTAAAACAAAAATTTCTTAGGTCCAGTTGTTTCGCAGAAATTCAAATTAACGTTGTCATTAAATAGCCTTCCAGCGCAATCGTTTTTTTATATTTTAAATGTTTCCGTTAAACGCCAATTCTTGGTGCCCTTTAGCTTTCTATCAAATTGTTATAAGCTGACAAGCTTAACAACGTGATATTGGTCCTCTTCTAATGAAAAAATGCTATACAGGTTTAGTCACCGAAAAGGGAACAAACATTTAACGAGAACTTTTCAACTGTAAAAAAAAGGGGTTGAGTAGTCTTTTGATAACCTTGTCGCATTTGAAATTTTGCGAAACAGCTGGGCTTAGATAAAATGTTTTTGAATTTATTTATTTTTATTTTACTTAAGTACAACAGATTAATCAATCATTCACATTACCAACAAGATTTCTCATTTTAACTTTATTAACATTTTGGGAATATAGGTAGGCGTAAAAAAAAGTTTTAAGATTATTGTAAATCTAATTAAATACATCAACTGTTTTAGACATTTCATTCAACAACACCATTTATTTTGTCAAGTTACGTTGTGCTAGAACATCTGTCTACAATGTGGTTTTCAGACACGTACAAGCCATAGCGTTCCAAGAGGAGTGAACTTGTTTATTCGTTTTTGAGTTATTGTTTATATAGTTTTTGTAAGCATCAGTGGCGCCAAGAATATTAGCGTGGTTTGACGTCACATAGTTATACTCGCATTCCTTACATTTTTTTAAATTTGGTTCTTACATTTTTAAATTTGACCAGTGCTATCATCTGGATTACATCAAATATTTTTGGAAACCTTTTGTTAATTTAAAAAACTGTAGAAAAATTTGTTGCCATATAAACTTACTATCCTTGCCAGCAATGAGTAGGTACTTATCAAAATATTTTTGAGAAAAATTGCAAGAAGGTTCTTCGCATGTTTACAAAACAAATATAACCTGTTATTGTGTGTTTTTAAACATTATCACCATCCATGAGGCCCTGAAGAAAAAAAATCTCTTAGGGGAGGTTCTTTCTACGGATAGGAAGAAAAAAGATATGAGGGGTGGATAATAATCTGGGGGTCAATGTGTTCAAGAGTGACGAACGTATGAATCCACCCCTCCTGTTACATAAGTCACCAAACTTAGCGAACTACTTGGGTGACCTAAGGCAGGGGTGTTAATTTGCCAATAAATGGTTTCCGGAGAGGTGGTACCCATACCCGTCTACCAAATTGATAATACTGTATTTTTTTATTAGTATATATAATACTGTATTTTCTGTAGTTTGAGAATTAAACCAAATGATATATTTATTTGTTGTAAGAAGATTACACTCGCACCTTTTCATATTTTCAATTGAGTTGTTATTTTTAAGAGTATTTTTGTTAACGAATGTGGGTATTTAATAAAATCAGTTCGTGTTAGGTTTAAAACTTGAAATGTTTAAAATCTTTCATTTTCTTTCTGTCATTTATCCAAGTTGGTACCAAATGTATATCATCATTTTAGATGCAATTAAAATGTAAATTTCCTAAGACTAATTGATCGATGGAAGCTTTCAATTTAATAGAAGGATTGACATATAATGGTTTTGATATATTACAGCTAAACATGCAATGCATGTTTAACAAATCAAATATTGCAACTGGGCTAAAACCAATTCTTCTTTAGATCTTGTTCTTGCTGTTTTTACATGTTAACACTAGCGAAAATTTATGAAATGTGGTAAGAAAGCACTACTTTTTAACAATGTATGTATTTAGTCCACTCACCATCAACTCAACAATCAAAACATAAAGCCAATATGAATATATAATAATTTTACTTTGGCGAACTCAGTGATTGAAGGGTAAGTCTCACGACTAGCAATCCAAAGGTAGTGGGTTCAAATCCCGAGGTGCGCAGATAAATTTTATATGTTTAATTTGTGTTATTTCTCCATTATTTGCGGCTTATGATCTATAAATAAAAAGCCTTTTATTTCTTGCAAATAGGTATGTTACAGAGTTATAAAAGTAGGAAAAAGTATCATTAACGTTATTAAACTCTTGTTGAAAAATTTAATATAGGTATCTTAAATTATTCATAAGCAAAAATCCCTCTCTTAGGCGAAAGTGGAGGTCTCCTCTAAATAATTCCATTGATCTCTCTCTTGAGCTATTTGCGGCCAGCAGAGGCCAACTAATTTTATTATTTCGTCTTCTGATCTATAGTACATAGTATATTACGTTCCAGAGTGGAAGATGCTCTCAGAATCGCCCTGGAGTACGACCACCATTCAGAATCGAAACATTTGATTTAAATGGCTTTAGCCGTGATTGGTGACCAGATCTGAATATCCAGACACTTCTTTACCTTCCTCCTTCCCTCCCCACTACCTTCAAAATCAAAACATACCCCGATTGGGATGCCATTTTATAACTGGTTCCATATGGTAGCAGTTGGGACATTCGTGCCATATTCACATAAAAAAGCTATTATATATATCTACCTATCAGAATAACATAAAAATCCAAAAATTTACTAACAATCTTCCGTCAAATTTAAAAATTATATAAAACTATCTGGTCCCCGGAATGCGTTGCAAAGCCATTCAAAGAAATAAATTGATTCTCCCTGCATGTCCTTTCCCGTGCGTCCCCGTTCCCTTCCATCTTCCGCGCCTTCCCCCTCCCTCGTCTCTTTCCTCTCCGCGAACCCCACCACCCCCATTCCCCTCCCCCCTGCCTTTCCTCCTAGCCGCTAAAATATATGAAATACACAGATTTTCATTTATACAAATTTCATAACGCCAGAGCTTATTCTTATGTATAGCCTATATGTTATTCTGATGTATGAGCTATATTATTGTAAAGTTTCAATAAAATCGATTCAGTAGTTTTTGCGTGAAAGAGTAACCAACACACATGCATCCATACAAACTTTCGGGTTTATGATATTAGCAAGATACTCGTATTTATACGAATTTAAGCTTAAATTTAAATATAACCTTGAGGTTTTATTTAAATATAAGTGTCATAGTATTTTGAAATACCCAAAAAAAACTGTTTCCTTTTTGTATTTTCTCTATTTACTATCATTTAATTCTTTAACAAATTTTACACAACTTTTTCATATTTTATCTATTGTATTGTAAAAACTAAACATTATTTGTATGTGGATTTATTATTTGTGTGAAATTCCCTCACTAAACACAAGACCCTTTATGGTGAAGAACAGCTATATTATGTTTACTTTATATCACACTGCGTTAAACGTGTAACATTTATTTCATTTTAATCTATAACACAACATGTTTTATATAAATTTAAAAAATAACGCCATAATCTACTACACTATATAAAGAGGTAATATTTGTTTGTTTGTGTGTTTGTTTGCATCAAATAGGCTCCGAAACTACTGAACCGATTTGAAAAATTCTTTCGCTGTTGGGAAGCTACACTATCCCTGGGTGACATATATTATTTATTTTTTTAAAATAAGCATCTTTACTAAAACTTCAATAATGTAACCCAGGGTGTAAAAAAATTACCTAAAATATTCTTTAAATCGCGTGCGCTGCGAAAACTATTGATGATAGAATAAAATAATGTACTACGACTTTATAGAACACATCATTATTTACAAAAAAGGTCGCGACAGCATATGTCTAACTATTATGGTTATGCCACAATAAGTATTCTTTTATTTTTAAAATTTAATTTAAATGTCGCTGCTTCAAAAGGCTCTTTATTTGTATCTTGGTTTTAATCCTTATCAAAATAAATTACTTCATATTCAAGACAGCTTCAATACCTTTATTTAACTTTTTGGATTTTTCAATTCGGATATTTAATTAGAAAGATATCACGAGTTTAGAAATGTTAGTATTAGAAAAAAGTTTCGGCTACGGGCCGGGCGGGAGAGGAGTCAAGAAATGCAGTGCCAGGGGGGTTGGCGGGACGGGGGAGCGGGAGAGCGGTGATGGGGAAGGTGAAAGTGGAACGCTGGAGGGGAACGCACGGGAAAGGACATGTAAGGAGTAACATTTTATTTATTTGAATATGGCATATATTATAAAAGAAAGTCCAAAAAAACGTGCAGTTCACAAAAACTCAGAAACGAGTCCCGGTTCGATCAAGGGAGTTATATGGTGTGGTAGATCTCTATGCCCCCTAGGGAATAAGGGTATCCGTTTTTACCTAAAGGGCGTGCTTTTAAAGATATAACTGCTGAAAGTTTCGCCCTCTTGAAATTTCTAGAACAGTCTTCCGGAAAGTTCTAGAAGGTTCCATAGAGCTGTAGGAAGTTGTGGAAGGAGTAGCGGAGTATGTCGTGGAATGATCAGGAATAGGGAATCGGGAACATCATTGTGCAACATTCTAGATCTTATTGTCTCAACATCTTATTGTCCTGAGCGAAGCCGGGTAACCCAGCTAGTCCAAAATATACATATAACACTATAATCAAAAATACAACTACAAGTATAAAACCAATAGTAATATCTCCATTGCTTTCAACTATAAAATGTGTAGTTTTAGGAAATAAGTATTTTGAGCTCGAATTTACACACTATATTTAGGTATATTTTATTTTAAATTGAGTTAACTTTATACTACGCTGTTTTAAATACCTAACATGCATTGTATAATTTCAAAAACAACTTATAAAGACTTTTTTTTCGGAGAATTTTTATTAAATAAAATTGTTACTTATATTGACTTATTTTTCTTTGTGCCTTTTTATCGTAGGTTGTCTATCATCAAGGAGTAATTTTTTTATGGTTCCAAATGTATTTTTTTTGCAACATTAACAGTATTATAATTTATATCGTTATCTAAAGTTTTTCGTTAAACTGCATAGGCGTGTTTGTTATTATGTTGTTTGTCCCTTATTAATATTTTTTTCTAAGAATTTTTTGTTTTGCTTTATCATATTGATATGTAATCAAAAATGTACAGTCAATGGAAAGGAATTTTTGCAAAAAAAAAAGATAAAAAGGAAATTGTTTTTGAACAACAGTTGTCTCGAATTCCCGACCACCGGGTCAGAAAATAGCTGGCAACGCTAGGGATTCGAAACACTCTGCTGCTACGTCAGTGACCGAAAAGACCAATAAAAATGACTTATCTTTTGATTTCGTTAAGCCAAGCGTAGGTCGATGACAATGACGATTTTAACTCGCTAATGACGTTTAGCAGGGGTACCTAATCATTGGCTGATTGATTAAACATTTTGTATGAATTAATACTAATGAAGTAATCCGCAGACAGCTATTTTCATGAAATGAAAAAAATTAAATGCAACACTGAAATTCGTTGTAAACGATGTTGTCAAAAATACAGCCATACAATACGATACTATTTTTAAGTGGACAACATCAATAAATTACGAACGCCAATAGGCATGGTTGGTAAAATAAACCTTAATAGACAGTTTCAAATTAAAATTAATACCATACTCACCTAAAGCTAAAAATTTACTAAATCTCTTGCACTAAATTGCTCGTTTGATTATTTTATTGATCTTGGTGAACATTGAAATTTGATACAAATGACAGATCCTAATTATTATGTAGGACCCAGAAGGGTGATTCTGTATATTTTTTATCAAGTCAGCAAAATCCGTCGGATGTCGGAAGGCGTCCATCGTGCGATATCGGCTGTCAAATTTCCGTTAAGTTGTGATTTTCTTGAAGATTTTCTATTCTATAGCGCGCAATGGCTTGATGTGTTGATGTTAGTTGAGGTGGATAACAACACGGTCGTGTGCCCAGCATGGTGGTCGAAAAATCCTCTAATCATGTAGGCGTTAGCCTAACTACTTTTAGGAGTCGGTGCGAAAGGGAATACCGCATTTAAGAAAACTGTGAAAATGTGTCGTATACGGCCGATTTAACACATGTTAGGCCCTCCGTTCATGGAGATACTTACAAACTACATGATTGTGAGGAAACCAAAGTACCCTGCAGATATACTACCTACTCTTTAATGCTGGTTTCCGTACACGGCGCTACCTGAAATATACTGAACTTGATCATTTTTCATGTGCAGCTGTGGAGTTAACACGAGATCAAGCGATGTCATATGACTTTTTTCCAACATCAATCCATGCCTTCTCCACTAAATCTTTTTTTATGTATTCTGGTAAAGTATAGTTATATAAACATGCATTTTTTCCACTTCCAGAACAAATTTAACATTACTTTCTTGTTCCGACGCCATTTCTGTTAAACGTTTAACGAAAAAGTATCAAACACAAATGATGCAACGCGTCGAGTGCTACCAGCACTGATTGGAAACCGAACGTCGCGTTGCGCCGTATACGGGCACCAGCAAAATCGTGCGGGGGGTACTTACGATCGGCGCGTATGATTCGCTCATGAGGATCAAGTAGCTTGTAAGTAGAGTCAAGTACCTACGGAGGCACTTAGGTTGTCACAAAAGATACAGAATCACCCTTCTGGGTGTGACAGATTTATAAAATAATAATAAAATACATTGTTATTGCGAAAGAACGTTACGAAATCATAATATTACGTTGGGTCAGCGCTAAGCGGTTTGATATTCGTGACTGTTTTGCGAGACGGTAGAGAAAGGGTTAAAAAGTTGAAAGGATGATAAAAGCATAACACGCCAAAAAAGGATGAAATTCATTACAGTTAAGCAAACCACATATGTATTACAATGTACCTAAATATGTACTACATAGGTGCACTGCGTTCACGCTCATACCGTGAAGTTTTAGACTGTTGACTAGAGAAAATATGAAAAACGTTTTAAGGCGATGCACCCTGTCGTATAAAATTCGGAAACAGGCCGCTAACAATAACGCTCCTAATATAGATGGTCACCTGTTTTGATTTATTCAAGAAAAAAACATCGCCGAAAAGCGTTTTTCATTTTATTTTGAGAAGTTCGGGCACAAATGTATGAAAAGGTTTATGATAATATTCTAAAGAATTTCATTTTCCATATCATAGAATAAAATCGTATCCGAAGAGGGATTTGTAAGAAGAAGATTTCGAACTTTAAAGCAGATTTTATAGGCCTGATACTTTATTTTTTCTGAACCTATAAAAATACCAATAAAAAATAGTTCGATTATTTCAAAGGCAAATACTTGATCTACTGACAGTATTTAATTATCTTAGTATCTAAAATATTTTTAAGTGATATAATTTTGATATTACCGATATCGAAATTATTACTTAAAATACTTTATTTGAAAAACGTCATCATGATTGATATTGTGAAGATGCAAGAGGAACGCAAAACAGGACAAGAAATTAATGTGAAACAAACAATGGACGTTTTACACGATGCTCTTTTCATGACAATCACCATATGGAAACTATTTCATAATTTTCACAGTAACGATTTCATACAGATAGTTGCCATTAAATAAGAAATAATACTTTCGCAGGGTAAAATTGTCAAAAAATGGCAACACCCTGAGCGTAGATCACATAAAGGCATGTCATTTTCCTTTGACATTGCCGTCAACAAATCATCAAAAATTCAAGAAATTAGCAATACCGAAGAGTAATGCACATATACAATCGTCAATAAACCATGTTACAATATTTTATCTGGTTTTAAATGTAAAACCAAACAAACCTGCAACATTTTCAAATAAAATAATTGCAAAGATATTTTTAGACAAAAGAATACCATATTTATTCTTATATTATAAACGAAGGATCTGCGAAGCAGAAAGCATTTATAAAAAAAATTGCCTCCGGCTCAATCAGGATTATTGCCTTTCAAGGCAATCAGATAATATTAATCTTTCCATAAATATCAACTAAAGAAATACACATTTCTAATATAGAATTTTATTAATCAATTTAATAATGTTGGTACCTACAAATTAATATGTATATGCCCACAATCAATTCCAATTTTGAAAATCAACACTTTACATTTTACATAATTATTATAAGTAAGAATAAGAATGATACACTGTACTCATTTAAATATTACATTGTTTCGTGAACACCTCACTAGGAGAACCTTTGCAAAGATGTTCACGTATTTTTGTAGGTAGTATTGTTGTTCGTTCATTATATTACTAGATTAAAGAATTTTACATAATATTTTAAGAAAGATAAAAAAGATATAGATTGATGATGTGTTGGACAGTTATATTATAGATTGTAAATGAAATCGCATAACTGTGTTATCAGGGAATCTATATTATAATCTGCATTACAATATTATCTTTAAAATCACACTAATGTTGTAATTATTTTGAAGTGAATAAAATAATTGAATTGAATTTAAAAACACTAATAAAAATGATTTACAAACCTTTCATGTCTGTGAACTTTATATTTATCGTGCTCGTATATATCGCTAGGGGTAGATCCTCTTGGGGGCTCGCATACCAAAGTTTGTTTAGCCCTGTTCCAAATATGCATATGGTATGGATATGATAGGAGCGTACTTACGCCAATCTTTTTATCAGCTGTGATATCAAAATTCTGAAAATATGACGTCACAGCATGTGCATCAAATCATAACGATAATAATATTTTTTTATATCAAATTGTTATAATAATGTATTATCAATATTTATCACTATCTGTGGCTACCTTTTTGGTTCCGCGGTAAAGGCGGCAGATTTTTTTTATTTTAGTCTTGGGTTGAGAGTTCGATCCCTGAAAAGGTAATATTTTTTTTCACAAATTCTTTTTAAAATGTTTAGTTATAGATTCCTACCCAACTCTCATATCTTTTCCTTCTCAGAACTTTCTATCCTTACTTATTTTAAAAAGATCCTCCAAAGATGACAGACCCCGAGGGAAATTATCCTCCTCAGGACCTTCTGAGTGAAGATAATGTAAAAACAAAATATCTTCCTTAGATACTATTTTTTCACTGAATTTAAAAGAAAAAGTAAAACTGGTATAGATTGAAAACATTTGTTTAAAATTATCTTTTTTTAAGTCAAATGGATTATTTTTTAAAGCCATTGATAAAAATAGTTGCGTTTACCTTTAAAATTTTACAGGTTTCATGATGCCCTAACTCACAATTCCAGGGATTTTGCTGCAGAATGGCTTATCTGCTTTACAATCAAATTTTCAAAACCATTAAGCCTTTTTAATGTAGGCTATTTTGGGTACCGCTTCCCTGGAAACCATTTATTGGATAACCAACACCCTTGACGTAGGTGGCCCCTCTACGTTTGGTGACTAACTTAGCGGGGGTGCCCGGGTTCGTTGGGTGAAGTTTGTTTAGATCTTGGATGCATTTACCAACCAGCTGCGTGGCGAGCTGTGGATGGAGAGGCTGGTTGAGGGAGACCTTTTGACCTCTTGTCTCTCTCGACCCATTGCCTTGCACGGCAGAGGGAGGGATAAATTCATACCCTCGTCACTCCTGAACACATTTACCTCAAGATTCCTAAACTACCCTCAAACATTATTTCCTTCCCAGAACTTCCTCTCCTTCCTTTCCCTGAAAATGTCCTCCACACATCATCTCCAACGATTTCATAGGTCCTGAGGATATTTTTTCCTCGGGGACTCTGTGGAGATTATGTAAAAAAAGATGTCATAACTCACCGTTCCAGGTATTTTGCTGCAGAACAGATTATCTGCTCTATAATCAAATTGTCAAACTAGGCCCGTTAAGTAAGCGTTCAAAAAGAAGAAGAAGGGGAGATATTTAAATACGAATGTTAGAGGGAGCGCGCTAATATTAAGAACAATAATATTTATGCGGAAATTGGGAAAATGTTTATAAAACACGACTCGTTCAAAATAGAGCAATAATCTCATGAGAAATGTCTTAAATCTTTAATATATAAAACAAAGCCGGGTTAGTTACACAATTTATAACTCAAGAACGGCTGGACCGATTTTCTTATCTTTGATTTGTTGGATTTATCTCCGCCCCGAATAGCAGAATAGCTATTAAAACTTCGGAAAAATCACGGAAAAAAAATTATGAAGAGAATTGTTTTCTTCGTAAATTTTGTATGGTACGAATTCTCTTCTTTTGAAAGAGCTGCAGCAATATTGTGATAAATATAATATTGAATAGTGAGTGAATAGGCCGCTTGCATCACATTAAAAAAAGCGTTTTAGGCAAATATTCTAAGACATTCCGTATTTTAAAAAAAAAATTTAATCGTATTTTTGAAACCCTGCCGATTTTTTGAAAATTTCAATCCGAAAAATCAGACCATTTTTTATAAACCGGAAAGACTGGACATAATTTTATGGGTGCGAAATAACGATAATTACATAGCCGAAAATCATTTTAAAAAAAGAACGTTTTCCACACGAATAGCAATAAATTTTACGGGGTTCTCTTCGTAACATCCGCCATCTTCATCAAAAAATCAAACCAAAGGTTAAGTTCGCCTAGAAAAAACAACAAATCTAGCGAACGTTAAACGCAAATTCAATAATTCGCCGGAAATCAAAGTGTTGGAAATAATGGATTTATTTATTTAAAAATAAAAAAAACTATACATTTCTAAAATTTAATAGAAAATTAAATTTTAGAAATGGATTAGGAAAATGTTAGTAAAAAAATCGATTTTATCCAAGTCGTTATGAAATCCATGCAACTGGCCCATTCCAAAAATTCAAAAACGTCAAATTTCAATGCGCTGATTGTTTTGCTTTTGTTCTTAAACATGTAATGCTGCACCTCTTTCTTACACACTAAATGACAACAGTCGAAAATGAGACAAACGGTGAACGTATGTCTGCACCCCTCCAAAGGAAAAATACAATAATGATAACAAATCTCCCTCACACGTATAAAGAAAAGAAAACGCATTTTCCGTAAGGACCGTAAGTAAGTGGAAAAGTAAGAAAATCATAAAAACAAAACACGGTCAATGGTGCATCGATAATTGCTTTATTGTATAATTTTTAACTTAATAAAAACACTGAATTTATTCGCTAATAAGTTAACACAACATTTATTCATTCTTAAGCGTTACGAAGTTCTCCGGGTCAGCTAGTAGCATATAAAGAAACACTGTGAATTCTTTCATGCACATAACTAGTAAAATAAAAAATAAAAACGTGTTTATAATAATTTTCTAAGCATATTTTGAGTTTTTTTCAAGAATATGTTATAAAACGGTAGAAATTCGGAATGACGCGGCTTAAGCCATTTTTACCAAAAAAAAGTAAGCCTTTTTTTTAAAGTAAAAAACAATGTCCATGTATACGAGGTTAGAAAGCAGTATGCAAGTACTTATATTAATATAATACAAAAGAATAAAGAATGTGGCAGCCCGTGGAATAATTCTTCTGAAATCTATAGAGAAAAATATATACAGATAAAAGTGTTAAAAGTAAGTAAATAAAAATAAAAATGCTGCGCCCGGTTGAGGAAGCCTGGAATAAGAGAAATAAAGAAAAAATAACAGAAATAATATAATGCAAGTATTTACAAGAATAACAGATAAACAAGATAAGTTATATGAAAATATTTTTGAGATATCCATTAGAAATTCTAAAAATCAACTGTTGAGCCGAAATTGCTGTAAGCGTTACTAAACAAAAGACTTAACTGATCGGAGATTCAGATTGATCGATCAAAAAGTTGGGAAAAACGGTCGGTAATATTTCTCATATGATAACAAACGACGTGCATTAGAAACACGCCTCACAACAGATCTCTCAGTGGCAAAGCCAAAGTTGGTATATTATTATTATTACCAGAAGTTTAGCTTAGATACAGTTTTTTTTAATATCCCGGAACGTCATTAGGTCATTACAGTTCTAATTCACATAATACAGTTGGGCCGGGGTTGCGTGTCTTTTTGTCATTTATTACCGATTAATTTTCCCAAGAAAGTTTGTTTGTATTGACAAATTATAGCTCGTCCCGGTATCGAAAACAATGCTCATAGCCCAGTCATAAATTGTAGCCCCGTGATAGGTTAAACTTCTTGAAGCGGTGATGTAGAACCATCTAAATTGGCCCTACGTGTGAAAAAAAATTATATTTCGGGCCCAATGAATACAAAATATTATTTTTCAAGCATTTTAATTAAAAATAATAATCAGTTATATAATGAATAACAAATCACTTTGTATAAACCACTATATTATAATACTAGCTTTTACCCCCGGCTTCGCTCGCATATTCGTCCCGTAGTCCCCAAAATGTAGATAAGTACCTATTTTATATTTGTATCTACCTACACTAAATATTAATATTAGAATACAATTATTTGAATTTTCGCTATCAAAGAAATAATATTGACAGCCCATTTCGAACATTTACTAAGTAACACTTTGCCAATTAACGTATAATAGATAATTTCATAACGCCACAACGCCGCTTTTAACAGCTTTGCCAATAAACGTATAATAGATAATTTCATAACGCCACAGCATATTCATAACGCCAGAGCTTACCAATATATATACCCCATGTTACTCGCAAATAAAGTAGCTTTCGATTAGTGAAAAAAATTATAAATTCCATTCGATATTTATTGCGTGAAAGAGTAAAATCCAACCATCCATCCGTAAAAACTTTCGCATTTATAATATTAGTAGGATAGTGGTTTATACAAAGTGATCTGTTATTAATTATATAATTGATGATGCCACAAGGTAATTTTGCGAAGTTTGAAGAAGTAATAATCAGTTTAAAAAACTTTTCTTGTTTATTTACAACTGACGTGTTTCTTGAGCAATGCTCTCACCTCAACAGGGTTTACTTATAACTAAATTACAAACAATATAAACAATTGTGTTAGAAGAAATGGGGGGAATGGAGGGGGGGGGGGGGAGTTTACAATAGGAACAAATTTATCAGAGGATTCGGAAAGGTTTTTTGGATTTTTGATAATATTTCAAATCCTCTTTACACTATTTCTAATTACAAAAAATTTCAGTATTTCTAAACGGATGCGATTACTGTACTTCATATCTGCAAAACTTCTATAACATTATTAAAATAAAAAAATGTGTAAAAATATGTGTCTCCAATAAATAATATAATTAGTGGTCTCCGAGAAACTATTGCGTTTATTGTCTTAATGTTCCTTTATCCTAATTTCAAAGTCCATCGAAGATTTACCTACTCTTATGTATAAAGGGGTGACCGGAAAACACATCTCAGAACCTCCTTTAAAAAGTCATTAAAAGTGATAATAAAAAAATTGGTTAAATAGATTACGTTAGGTTAGGTTTATGAGCTTTTTGTCATAGCTTTTAATGGCGTTTAAAAGAGGTGTTGAGTTGACTTGATTCTGAGTTGGCATGGAACCTGTTAAGACTTTATTTTGAGTAAAAAACTTAATTGATATGTTGGTCTACGGTAACTTACTTTCCTGGATGTTATTTTTTCTTCATTTTTTTTCTCCAAAACCAAACAAAAAAAAATTCTTCCCCTTGTCATCACTTGTCATTCAGCCGAGTAACCGCCAAATACATCACTCCGGCCCTAACTGTAAACTATTATGTTCTAAGTTGAAAAAAGTAGTTTTTTTAATATTGTGACAACTGTTTCGGCTTACAAGGCTATTTTCAAAATGTGGTTAGAACCCTTTGAGACGACTTATTTATTTGATTTTAAATTTCAATTTTCAAATTGCCTGAATTTATTTATTACCGGTTAAATCGATTTATTGAGAAAAAGTATCCGGTCACAATTATTTTCTCAGTAAATCGGTTTAGCCGGTATAATTCAATTTATAAAATAAATCATTTCTTCCCAAATCTACCTTCAAAATTGAAATTTAGAATCCTATAAATAAGTAATTTCAAAGTGGACTAACCACAGTTTGAAAACGGCCTTGTAAGCCGAAACAGCTGTCACAATAATAAAAAACTAAAATACTTGCAGAACTTAATAATTAATTATTAAGTTTAATTTAAATTACAAGTTCAAAATTGTCATTTTACTTTATAAGACACAAATATCATTAACTGAAAGTCACTACTTACATAGGTATATTATAATTTTGAATGGCAACAGGATAGAAATATTCCCAAACAAATTATGTTTTAAATTTTGAAGCATCCTTTAACCAATCTAGTTAATCTTAAATCGACGCACAACAACCTAAGGAAAATTCAATGAAATGGGGTTATGTATGGATCAAGGGGGTTACTTTCGTCACCCTGTATTATTTTTCAATTTAACGTCATAGTTTATCTTTATTCTACCACCAACGTGTGGTTTTTCACATGTTTACGTCATATCCTATGCCCCAAATGTCTATTTATCTAGCCAAGTTAAATAGTGAATTCATATAATTTTTACCAATGTTCATTTCAAAGCTTTTAATTTGAAAACTTTCGTTTCAAAGTTATTTTAAAAGTATCTAAGAAAAAAACAAAAAAATAATAATAACTGTAATGATTAAACTTTTTTCTCTTATTTACTAATAAAACAGGTGACTTTTGCAAGTATCATTTAGTATAAGAACTTTTTATCTCAAAATTAATGCTGTCGTTATAAGTTCTTTTAGAGAAAAGTTTTTATGAATATTTTATAATTAATAACTTTTTGGTATAACTTTATAAAATAAAATGCAAATAACACCAAAATGCTAAATTAAACAATTTCTTCATCAATTTGGGAGACAGGTATGGATACCGCCAGCCCGCAAACCATTATTGGATAATCAACAACCCTTTTATGATTCGCTACATTTAGTGACTAAGCAGGGGTGCCTGAGATCATGGGGTGAGGTTTGTTTCAGTCTTGGCGGTGGATACGTATACTCACCTACTGCGTGGTGGGCCGGATCGGAAGAGAGTGGTTAAGGGAGACCTTCTGACCTCTCCAGCCTGACTCACTCGACCTATCGCCTTGCACCTCAGTGGGAGGAATGGTTTCATACATCTATTATTTCTGGACATATTGACTGCTAGAACTCACCCTTCATGCCTTTTTTCCTTCTCAGAACGTCTTCTCCCTCCTTTCCATAAAAATACCCGCCATACTGCATCCCCAAAGATGACAATAACCCTGATAACAACAAAAAATCAATAAGGGCACTGTTGTGTGGAGCAAAAAAAAATATATACTATCGATAGATTTCGAAAAGAGAGAGATTAAATTTTGTAGTAACTAAATTAGCCAAAAACTAAATAGTACCAGATTGTTTTCAAAGTTTTGGTATGTCACCGTTCTGCATCTACCAGTTACCTTCTCATAAATATAATAATATTGTATATTCATGATATTTTCCATTAGCATAAAGTTTAATGTTTTATTATGGAGCTTAACCCAATTAAACTTCAATAACGATAAAATCATAGTTTGTAAACAAACTTTAATTTACTTTCCGTGATGGTACTAAAACTTTCAATTAATTTTTTTGGGCTAAATTATTATTACTACAGGCGAGCGGAATAAAATTGTGGTGGTTTTTCGACTCATGCGTTATGTGATACTAAATTGTCAATTTTTTGTTCAATCATTAAGGCTCCGCATCCGAGCTCAAAAAGAAAAATATGGAGAGATATAATGATAAAGAAGCTCGCTAATTTTTGAAGAGATAAAATCGATGTGAAAATGTTTAATAAAACACGACTGGTGGAACGAGCTCGAATGGAGCAAAAATCTCGTGGAACATATCTTTAGTATTATTTAATGAAACATTGTGATTTTTTTCACAACTATTACTTTTAAAATAACTGAAAAAAACGTGTTTATAATAATTTTCGGAGAATACTTTGCGGTTTTTTTTCTATCGAGGGAATTAGACATGATTTGCGTTTCAGCGTGGAATGCGTCTAGATATTATCTTAAAAAATAACATATATTTTTTTAAGAACTTCAAATTCAAATTTTTAAAGGAGATATGTAAGAAATCGGTAGAAATTCGGGTTGCAGAGGTTTAAAGAAGAGATTATATTAGAATATTGGTGCAGTTTTTTAGAAGTTGACGATAATGTTATATAACCCATTTTAGTGATTGGTGAACAGTTTTTTGTAAATCAGACAGACTACGTTTATTTTCTCAAGTCAGTAGATCTAAGAAATTCTTAATTCATACTAAGACCAAGACTTAACTAAGAGCACTGTTCGTTTTGTTTAACTACTTACAATTTATAATTTAAATCTGAAAAATGTCCTCTACAATACAGGTGAACTCCTAGTGTGGTGAACAATATACTATACCTTTGTAATGTAAATATTCTAAGAATAAATAAATAAAATAAAATAAAAATACAGAATCTAAAGATAAGTATATCTCTATGAGACAAGGACAGCGTAATGAAGGAAGGTATGAAGAAACATAACTGCTCAGGCCTAGTTTTAATAACTATTTCAGGCAACCTTTCGAGAATTAAATATGGCCGATCTACAATATTTAGGGCGGTAAAATGAAAGCATTTCTAGAAAATGACAAATTGTTCTGTATTTCACTATTATACTATACTTTAATAAATTAAACACTATTCTTATCATGGCTAATTCACCCTTACTGGATCTTACTTGTTCATAAATCCGTTTAATTTTATTTATACTGTCTGTCAAGGGTGGTTGAAACATTGACAATAGCTAAAAAACATTTCATATCTAAAATGGAAGACATTTTCAGGATCTCCCTGAATGACCACCATATAGAACTGAAACGTAGCTCGAAATGGCTTTAGTCGTGCTTGCCAGGTACTTCCCCGACTTCCTCTTCCCCATATCCTTACCCTCTACAGTACCTTCAACTTCATAACGAACGCCATTTGAGGATGCCATAGTGTCACTGGCTCAAGTCGGTCGAGAGCATTTGTAACTCTTGTGCGGTGTTCACATTAAAAACATAAAAACTGAAAACTTTACATCTCTTTCAATATTATTTTTGCACTGTAATGTGATTATTCAAATGAACATTCTTTAAAAAAAACAATAAAATTAATAATCCTCTATTCGGGAACGAATCACCATAATCGAATGAAATAATCGTAATTAGTTTAACAGATCACAAAATCAGTTAAATCATTTAAATATAAAAATTTATCAGATCAGTGTTTTGATTGCACCTGAATTAAACAAGTTTGAGAATCTTCCCAGTCTGTTTCTTCCACGGCGAGCGCCGCAAAGCAAAATTATTTTTTAATTAGAACCCAAACTTTAGTTAGCGTTCGTTAAAATCAGCACTACCGTTCCCTTGGTGGATTTTTGACATTCAATTATAAAAGTTTGTTTTCGAAAACGGATCAGTGGCTTACTGGATTTATAGTATTTAGGAAAAACTCGAAAATGATTATGAAAACCAAACGCCTCAGCACGCTAACTCAATATGCACTACTATATACTAAAATATGTTTTTATTTTCAAATAATTTTGATGTATTTTTTTGTAAAAGAGTGGTTTTATTAATCTTGAAAACTGTTTATACATCCATTCATCTAATTTGTAACCAATATTTTAAATGTCAGTAATAGCAACTTCGTGGTGATTTTCATGAATGCAGATTTGATCAATTTGGGAGGCGGGTATTGGTACCGTCGGCCCGTGAACCATTTAGATAACCAACACCTCTACCATAGGTCATCACAAGTGGTTCGCTACGTTAGGTGTCTTGGCATAGGTGTCCGAGTTCACGGGGTGAGGTTAGTCCGGGTCTTGGCGGTGGATGCGTGTGCCGACCAACTGTGTGGCAGGCCGGATCGGAAAATAATGGTTGAAGGAGACCTTTTGATCTCTCCAGAAGGGCCGTCACTCTTGACTGACCCCCAGATTCCTATCATATACCCTTTTCTTCCAAGACCTTCCACTCCTTCTTTTTCTAAAAAGATACAATATACGGCATCATGAAATATGACATAAGCGCTGAGGGGAATCATTTCATGAAATTTTTTTTTTTACTCAATATTACACGTGTTTCTACCATTTTTGATTGGGTTTGTTGTCAATATAATTAGGATTACAACAATCTTTATCTCTTCTCGCAAATAAATATTAATTTGTAAATAGGTACTCGTATTTGTAAAGGCAAGTCCAAGGAGTTAAAAAAAGTCCAATAAAAGCAAACAATTTTCGAACATTTGTGTTTGGACATCAATCTGTGCGTGTGCAATTATGCACAATCTGCCAATAAAGAAATTGTTTCATGTATCCACGATTCAAAATAAGTATTTAGAACAATCAATAAAAAGTACAATCTAGTTAATATAATGAATTTGGTAGCTATCTCTGGTCTGGAGCCCCAAAATACCTGAAAAACCCCTGGAATCTGGGCAGAAACTCGTCCGTCTGATAGATTCTCCTGTCACAAACGAATATCAATCTTTAGATCACAAGCGTCGGGTGGGAATGCTGTCTTTGTTCTACTTTTTTTTCAATTGAAGATGCTCCGAGGAACTAAAGTCATTGATTACTTCGGCTCCGGGCTCAGTTGGGAAGCATGCTAAACGCGCCCAACATTTTTATATACAGTTGACATTATCACATGATAACTGGTCGTTTCTACGACTCATTCTTGAGTTCAACAGCTCAGCCTCTGTGTTTCCGCCCTCCTACAACATGGGTCTCTTCAAGACCAAGGTTCACTCCGTTCTTTCCATAAAAAGACCCTCACAAACGCATAGGCCCCGAGGGAAATTATTTATTACTATTTGACACAAAAGATGTTGAAAACATTAATTTCTAGTAAAGGACCAAAATAGAAGATGTACAAAACCAAATCAGTTCTTAAAAGAGCTATCAAAAAGAAGAAAAAATAAATGGTTATTAAAATGCTTTTTTGTTTTATTGTTTTAACGTCCCGGTAGCAGCCCTTAATTTTTATAGTTCATGAAACTATCAAACTATTACCGCATTTCATGCCAAAGGCAACCGCCAAAGTTTCGCAGAAGCAAACTAACGTACAGAACGTACATTAACTAAGTTAATTTGTTAACAATTTTAGTATCGATTACATGAATCGTCTGGAATGAACGGGGGATGCCTGAAATATACCGAAATATAATGAAATTATTATCCGTCCTCAGTAGGCGCCTGAAACCAGAACCGTGCGGTAGAGTCGGTTGCCTTCACGGAAGATTATTATATTATATTATTACATTGCATTATTAGTGTAATGATGTGAGATGTGAGACGGATTCACGTTGTTTGGAAACTTTTCGAGATGAGACTAGCGCGTGAGTTGATTTCATATTTGTATTAAAAAAGTAACTTATAATTTCAGTTCCATTTTCTCGACAAAATTATTTACAAAGTTTTTAATGTTAAAGTTTTTATCACCAATGTGAATTAAAAACAGACTTCACAGCTAAGCAGTTTTTTTCATAATGAATTTTTTTTTCAATTCAATTTTTTTGTACCAATGTAAAACTATATACCTAATATGTCGATTGCTAGACTTCCTGGAAATTAAATAATAATTTTTGAAAGCTTGGATAATCAGACCTAGACACCAACAAACTTTCCAAAACAACTTTTTTATTTGAATACCACACTAGAGTCACACTGCTCCCGTCTAGAGCCTTTGAGACTGTGTCATTCCCAATCGGGGTATTTTGTGGGGCTGAAGGTAGTGGGAGGAGAAGGAGATGGGAAAGTGGAGAAGTACCCGACTATCCATATCTGGTCACCAAATACGGGTACAGCCATTTCAAGCAACGTAGAAGGTAGTATTTTATCAGAGTGATACTGAGAGTCCTCTTTTCTGGAACTTGTCGCTAATATTCTATATAATATTTTTAAATAATGTATTATGTAATAACATAAATGAACCAAATAAAATTATTTGCGCACGCCGGATTTGAACCCGTGACCTTCGGATTGCTAGTGGAGAACCTTACGCCTCGACCACGGAGGCTGTCAATTACTAGGACCTCTTAGATTCTGAACTCTGCTATTTAACCATAGTTATATTGAGAGTATTTTTCACCCTGAAACGAGGCACACAGTAAATCACATATATTAGTTAATTTCCACGCCGCATTTGAATTAAAAAAGTACATTGTGAAAAATGCTTGTTCATGTAGTTTGTCGCAAATCCCACACTACGGTAGAAAAAATATCCTATTATTTTTTTTATAAAGTTAGCACGCTTTTTAAAATATCTCGTTACTCGAACTCTAATATTTCTACAAATGAACTGAAGAACTGGCGAGCAGAACTGCACTAGGCGACTTTTATAAATCTGTCAAAGTCAAGCGGGATAAAAAAAGATGTATTTAGTTATATTATTCCCACCTGAATTACCATAGATTTAACGTAATGCAGTAATTTAATATAAAAAATACATTTCATGCAAATACGCATATGCACGACCGTAAATAACATATCAGCATGATTCTGAAAAAAAAGTATCAAAGTTTTGCAATAAAATCCAAATTAATTGAATATTTGTGAACGTGTCTGAAAACAAAAAGCTTCTTTGAACGCAAACTTTAAACGGCTCACTTTACGTTTATTTCTATCTTAAGTTACTATTATTGAAAAAAAACACCCATATTTTATAAGATAAATGTTTTATAAAGGTTATCGTCTCCTCGCTTTTTTGTCGTTTTATGTATAATAATTATATCTACTTTTCAAATTTTAGCTTTTTTTTTAATTGCAGTCGGAAACTCTGGTTTCATAAAGGAGTACATTTTAATTCTTTTGTGGTTAACTTTGATATTGAAATACATAGCGTTGTGTTTTCTCGTTCCAATACTGTTTAGATCATATTTCTCACTATGCTAATAAAGGGGATACAATGAATAGAGGTTAAACGTACTTTTCGAAAAAAATCTTCGAAATTTTTGAATGAATTTTATTACTAAACATTGTGTATTATTCCTGATAATGTATTCCATAAGCGACTTATATTTGATCTTCGCCTGACACTTCTAGAAATTCAGTGCTAACAGCGTGCCCCTCTCTATTAAAGCCTCGATCACATTGAGCGAGTTTACAAGCTACTAGCCGGCACTTCACTATCTACTAGTAAACTTCTTCAGTGTAAAATCTGCTAGTTAGCTAGTAATATGATTACACTGAGCGAGTTCACTAGCAGATAGTGAATACGCCGGATAGTAGCTTGTAAACTCGCTCGATTTAATCGAGGCTCAAGGAAAATTTATAATTCCTCCACCTTTTACGAAAATAATTTCACCGATGAATTACACTTTTGATGTGTGAAACAAAATGCATTAATAAAATAATAAACATCGTTAAAAAAATTAAAACATGACGACTGCAATATTAAATAGTTTCTATGATAAATTCGTCGTTGTAAATACAAGCGACCTTTATAATACATCACGTGTATCAAATATGTAATAATATCAATATCGCCTGTCTCCGAATTGCGTGGAGAAATAGTCCTGCTCATGTTTTGTAAATAATAAAACATCGAACCGCTCCAAAACTAAAAGGGCGTAATAATATTAGGTTTTCAGGATATATATATATATATATACAGGATGTTAGGGGACGTACTTGACTTACTTTAACTAGTGATTCCTGATATTATTTGCAGTAAAAAATGTTAATGAAATTTTGGTCTTCGGTGACTTTGAGTTTTTTTTTTCAATTTAGTTTCTTCAAAGTCTGGATTTGTTTAATACCTACTATTGGTTTATGTTTAATTTGAAAAAAAATCTTTAAAAATATCACTAGACACAAAATTTCATTAACATTTTTTACTCCAAAAAATAATGTCGGGAGTCACTGCTTAAAGAAAATCAAGTACATCACTTAACAGCCTGTATGTATAGTATGAGCACATTAAGGATGAAACTATGTAATTTTCTTGTAATGTTCAATTGTCTTTTCTTTTTCTCTTATTTTCTTTTCCATTTAGTTGTAATCATCCATATTTGTGTAACCTTGTTCCTTTTTTCTTTAATTGTTTTCTATTGTTGTTTGTTCTACTCAACCTGTCTTTTATTTTTCGTCTATGTTGTATGTGAAACTTATATTTTTAATATCTAAATTCTTTTGTAAAATTGCAACTATTTCCTCCCGCCCATGAATTGTATGTTCCTCCTGTCCTAAATAGAGTTCTGTAACGCATCGGAATTGCTCTAGAAAGAAATAAACATATTCTTTCACGGAAGCGATCACTAAAAAAACATTTTATAACGTGCTAAGTGCTCTTTACGTAAGCCAAAGTTTTGAAAAGCCTTACTGTACCCATCACCAGGGCAGAAGTTGACAGATTTAACATTTTGAAAGCAATTTGAACAAAAAAGATTATGTAGAACAACACCTTACAAGTCAAAGAAGAAACGTTTGTAAAAACCGTTAAAGAAATTTGGTGAAAGGTTTGCAAAACTATTTTATTTATAGAAAATAAATTACACGTCCGTGAGCGTTATTACTTATGCATGCTGAAAATAGCTGCGTGTTATATTCTTTATTAAAGTTTCAATAGTGTTATGTCAATTACGTGACCTAAAAGATTCCTAGGAAAGCCACGAACAATACGATTTTTAACTTTGTTTCTTTTCTGAATACCTCAACGAAATTATAATTTGCATGGAGTGAAACTTTTTCAGTCAAGTAAACTTTGGCTGGCTCTATTTTATGGCAAAGTTTCGTTTAATTTCACAAATGTAGCAATTAGTTGCAGCTGTGCTTTTTTCTATATTACAAAACTGCAGTTGGGAATGTAATTTTGTCTGAGACAATGTTAAAAGAGCATCTGCATTGTGAGCTTTTATCGTATCGTTAGCATAATACTATTCCGATGTATTTCTGAAATTTAGTTGCCTAAACCACAATTAGATTTTATCTTAGGTATGAAGTTAGTAGTAAGGTAAAAAGTTATGCTGCAATTATTTCACGTTCCTTCAGGAAATCTTATTTTTATGCAGTTGTTTTTTTTACCACTGTGGTGTACGTTTTACAAAACAGAGTATCCAATTCGATTTTAAAAAATCTTTCATTTTGGCATGTTTATCTGATAATATAATAGGTATTATCAGTAATTTTTAAATTGCAGGCACTACGCATTGTACGGCACATAATAGCCATAAAAATATAATACAATAGCTAGCAACACCAAGGCCCACGCACCGAGACAGCTGTTCACAATTCGTTTTCCGCAAATTCATTCTCGTGAGGTGCTTGGGTCTTGCTGGTTCGCAAACGTGTGTCTAGTAGTATTCTTACTTGTTAAATTTAGTAAAACTAATTGTCGTATAATTAAACCTAAATATGAAGTTGTAAATATAACATCAATCCAGTTAAACATAACCTCTTCTCATTTATTACCCTTAATATAGAGTCAAATAAAGTGGTCGGATCGGCCACCAGGTAAGTATCGCTGTACAGGCCACTTAATTCCATCCCTTATAAAAAATCAATACAAATATTATTAATATGAAAGGGCGTGAGTGTTTTTGTTACGCTTTCACGCCTTAACCACTAAACCGATAAAAAAAATCTTAAAGCTACATCACATGCGAGTAAAATAGGCTGTATATAATGGTAAGCTCTGGCGTTATGAAATTATAAATATTATATTTATTATACGTTTTCTGTCTCCTAACGAAAGTGAGTTATTGCTAACGTCAGAAGAAAAGCAAAACAAATCGTTATCTTGGAAACGATGTTGATATGTTTGCGGGAAATTTTATTTCAGGCGTCGTAGTTAATATCTATCTTCTACCTATCTATCTATCTATCTATCTATCTATACAATAAAATGAATCGCCGAAATGTATGTACGCGCATAACTTCCGAACGACTGCACCAAATTGGATAATTCTTTTTTTTCGTTATTGTCAGGACAAGGTTTGTATAAAACTACTGGTGAGCTCTGGCATTATGAAATTCGCAATAGATTGCACGCGAGCTGTTTGAAAACGGAATGTATGGAATGCAGGAGGGGGGAGGGGAACTCGGGTAGGGGTTTCGCGGGAAGGGGGAGGAGGAACCAGGGATGGGAAGGGGAACCCAGGAGGGTGGAGGGGAACTCGGTAGGGGTTCTCGTGACGGGTGAAGGGGGGAGTGGAGTGGGGAGAGGGAAGGTGGAGGAGGCGAAGTGGGAACGTGAGAGGGGAAGGGGATGCGGGAGAGGAAGGGGTGGCGGAAGGGGAACGGGACGAATGGGAAAGGACATGCAGGGAGAAACAGTTTCTTTATTAAATGGCATAGCAACTAAGTAGTTAATATTGGAATTAAAATTAAAATTAAGCAAACCCTTAAAAAGTTCTGCAAATTGATTTCTCGAAATTCGTTACATATTTTCACATCCTTCAAATTTATTCTATAAAAAATTTTCCTTCCCGTATATTTTACAAAAATGTAGGTTTTCACCCGCCATCATTTTTTTTACCTTGGCTCCACATAGGAGGCCCTGAGGAAAAAATCCCTCAGGGCCAATGTCATATTTGGGGGTGCTGTGTGGAGGGTATTTTTAGGGAAAGGAAAGAGAAGAAGTTCTGGAAAGGAAAAAGGTATAAATTGTGTGTATGAATTTGGTGTCAATGTGTTCAGGAGTGAGAAACGTATGAATCCACCCCTCTTACTGCGATGTAAGGCGATGGGTGGAGAGAGTCGGGCAGGAGAGCTCTCAAGTAGGCAGACCGCCAGTAGGTGAGGAAACGCTTTCGCCACCAAGACCTAACATAATATAACATTTTCACGTGAACCAGATTCTGTGCACGGATCTTCAAAGTTTAAAAAAATCATTAGTCTTTATCGTCATCGGGTGATTATGGTTTCAATAATCGTAAACGAATAATATTTTAAAACCTTACCATGATAGATAATAAAACCTGGGCCTCTACAAAAAAATAAATATATATACCAAAAACTCACACCTCACACAGGCAAAGAAACTTTAAGTACTACGTAATCAAACTATATAAATGTATGCCCACCACACTGAAGCAATTATTAACTACAAATATATCTACAATTCTTTACAAAAAACACATCAAAGACTGGATCAAGTAACAAGGTATTCAATTTACTCAAAAAATTATAACACCTAACCAAACATAACCCAACCCAAACATTTAAAAAATTTTGTTTTTTAAAACTTTGTTTCGGGGCGGAAAATAGAACCACAACATTATTTATTATACCACTGGCGTGTGATCCAAAGAAAAAATATACCCAACTGTTTATCAAGACAATGTAATAATTTATTAAGTGTATGATCAAGAATAGAAATAAATAATATTAAAATAAATAATTATTATTATTGATTACGCAAAGGAAAATATATTAAATAATCACTACCCTAATCATCATAGTTAAAATCGTTTCACGAACTACAATAAGCCATTTATATCTCATTAAATCGGTTTTCATTATAGTTTAGGCAGAGATAATTATTTCAACCACGCACGGCTAAAACTAAACCAATCATCGTTAAGCTCATCTTACGCATTCGTGCTCACCTTTTACAACCAAACATAAATATAAGAGAGAATTGCAAGTTCAGAAATACTTCTTAGCAACAAACATATCGACATATAAAAATAACTAAAAAATTCCACTCTCGATTACTTAGTAACGTAGCAACCAAATAACAACCCCAGAAACAAGGGTAGTAAACAGAACCTCAAGCGATCATGGCGGACTTAAAATATTGTATGAAAGTAATAAGTTATGACAAAGCTAAGTAATATTTGGTTTTAATTATGGCTTCAGGTAAGAAAGGCGCTCAGGTTCAACTTCAAGCTGAGATCAACACCAGCGAAGAATGGGAAAAACTGCTCGAAAAAGAAGGACTCATAGGTAGGTTACATAAAATATTAATTTCCTTCTGTATTCTCGAAATATACGCTAAACGATTTCCTAATTTGCATTACTCTATAATAATAGTTAGATAAAGACTCTGAATTAATGCGAATTAGCAAAAACCTCAGATTCGGAATCTGATTAGCATATTTTAAACGCTTTTATGCTTGAACTGTAATCGGAATGATCCAAATTATTATATAAGATCGGAATGAATATTTTACAGAAAGGAACGTCACGATAGTTTCGTTAGGCAATCTTGATCGTAAAACAGGAGCAATAAAATAGGCTATATTTTGCTCGAACACCAAAAATGCTGAGGTTATGGAGGCATAAAACTTTGCTCATAAAAAGAGCGAAAAAATATTTAAATAACACTTAGTAGAAAGTTGTGTTATGGGCGTAGTTTTAACATTAATAATTTATTTGTTTTTCAGTTGTAGATATTTATTCTGAATGGTGCGGGCCGTGCATAGGAATGGTGGGGAATTTGAAAAAGTTGAAGGTGGAAGTCGGAGGGGACAACCTGCATTTGGCAATAGTAAGTTTAAATTTATTTTAGATTCTTTGAAATATATTATCATATAAAGGGTTTAGATTTGTAATGATTTAATTTTCAGGCGAAAGCTGATGGAATCGATTGCTTGAAAAGATTTCGCAAAAAGAGTGAACCAACTTGGATGTTCATTGCGGTAAGAAAATAAAAATAAAATAATTAAATAGCAATAGCTCGAAGGGTGAGCTATTACGTAATGAAATTAAAAAATTTCTGTGGTGTTTTTCGAGTCAATGCAACAATTTTTAGATTGCAATGTTATTTCCTTCATGAAATATGGAGCTTTTCAATTTCAATATCGTAATGATCTACGCACTTGATTAAACCGGGAAGTCATGAGTTCGATACCAGCGAAACGCACTCATGATTTTTTTTTTCATAGGTATATGAGATCTGTTAGGTGGCTTAAGTGGGTTATTGCGATGTTAGTTAAAATAAAGTGCAATCTTCCAAAAATGACATTAAAACATCTGTAGCAAGAAAAATTGGTAAATAAATTATAATCAATTAATTATAACACTAATTAATTGATTATAATTTATTTAAAAATTCATATTTAATTATTATAATTTATTAAAAAAATAATATTTTATTATTAAATCTCACCTCGAAAATACTCATGGTGAGATTTAATAATTATCAGTTTCATGTTTTTTCAGGGTGGTAACATAGTAAATTTAATGTTTGGGGCGGATGCACCAAGATTGACCAGACTAATAATAGAGGAACTAAAAAACGAATCGCAGGCTCAGAATAATGAGAGAGAAAGGGTTCAGATACCTTTTGACCAGCTCACGCCAGCGGAACAGGTGAGAAAAATCATTTAATTTATTTTATAATTCATTCATTCAGGGTCCCTAGAACAGGAGCGTCGAGTGGTGTACCGCATCCTCGTTACAGCTCGGTGATAAGAAAATTAGAGCTTAAGGCGCCGCAACTCAAATTTCTACCGATTTCTTACATATCTCCCTTAAATATTTGAAGTTTTTAAGCTCTTAAAAAATATAGATCTGTTATTTTTGAAGATAATGTCTAGATGCTGCCCAAGCCGAAACGCAAACTATATGAAATTCCCTCGATAGAAAAAAATCGCAAAGTTTGCTCCAAAAATTATTAAAAACAAGTCTGTTTCTATTATCTTATAAATTATATTTGTGAAAAAATTCACAGTGTTTCTTTAAATGATACTTAAGATGCTCCCCAAGAGATTTTTGCTCTATTTTAAACGAGTCGTGTTATATTAAATATTTTCGAAATTTTCGCTTCGATTTTGGCACTATAAATGTTAGCGCTCTCCTCTAGCATTCGTAATTTCGTATCTCTCCATCTTCTTCTTTTCGAGCCCGGTTGCGGAGCCTCAAAATGGAGACGAAGTTTTCAGTGTATAAAATGTATAATTTTCTTCATATCAGGTGTATGATCCCAACTTATTCAATTTGGGAGACGGATATGGGTACCGCCGTCCCGGGAATCATTTATTGGATTACCAACACATTTGACTTAACAGAGGTCTCCGGGGTCATAGGGTGAGGTTTGTCTAGGTCTTGGCAGCGGATGCGTTTGCCCACTTACTGCGTGAAGGGCCGGATCGGATGAAACGGATTGAGGGAGGCCTTTTGATTTCTCCAGCCGGACTCTTTCGACCCATCGTCTTACACCGCAGTGGAAGGAATGGATTTATGCGTCCGTCATTCCTGGACACATTGACCCCCAGATTCCTACACACCCCTCATACTTTTTTTCCTTCCCAAAATTCCTCTTCTTCCTTCCCCTAAAAAGACCCTTCACACAGCATCAACAAAGATGAAATAGGCCCCGAGGGAAATCGTTTTTTCTCAGGGCTTCCTGTGTGGAATAGTTGTAAAAAAAAAGCCTTAGATACGGTCACCATACATCCGGATGATGAACGAGTGAGTATGTACGGTCCAAACTGTCGAAATGAAATTTTCAAATGTGGCAGGAGTGACAAAAGTTGCAGGAATCACAAAATTGAGTCAAAAAATTGAATATCTGAGCTATGCTCGGCATCAAACCTCTGCTACACTACAATTCGTGGATGACGTAATATACCTAGGCTTGGACACATACCTGCTAAGAATGCCATAAGGCAGACTTCTTTAAAAAATACTGGCGACAATTCCAGAGAAAAAATGTTAAATTGGCCGCCTCTAACAAAATTGGTTAAAGCAACTTCAGTTGGGCCTGCAATTGACGGTGACCACTGAAGTAGTGCAGGGCAGTGACTACTCAAATACGACAAGAGGAAGAAGGTGATTGTTGTCAATGAAAACTGCGTGAAAATATACCAATATATCCTCTATACAGGATTGATCTTAGTCCGGTTGAACCAATCGGGCTCCGTGCCTTGGCATGGCCTGATATGAACTAAAAGACAAGAACAAAGACAAACAGAAATGTTTGGTTATAATTGCAGATAAACGAAGCACGAAGTCGTAACTGCCTAGCCAAAATATCAAATGCATATTTTATAAGAATTATGAAAATCATACGAGTAGTCAGGGAGGCTCTAGAAAAGGAGTACAATCAAGTGAATCAAGCAGGTACCTAACCTACAGTCAAGACTTGCGATGATTTGGAATAAGAATGTGTTGAGAAAATGTATTAATGTCGATGAAGCAAGGAGCGTATGCCAAAATGAAGTTGTTTAGCGTTCAAAATTTTCTGCCAACTGCTGCAGGATATTGAAGTGATTGTTAGTCAAAAAATAATCTATACCTATTATGAGAACGTCTGTCTTTAACTTTATGACAAAAATCCAAAACCCTTTTACTTCTTTTTACGAATAAATTCCCATGAGAGAACAGGCCCTTTTTGCCACAGATCGGCTGTGGAATGATTGCTGGACTCTGATTCCTTCCTGCTACAATATTGACCCATGTTCACTCCTTCCTTAACCCATGATGCGTATAAACGCGTAGGTATTTCCGCGAACCGAACCATGAATTACCGGAAAAGAATGAAGCAACCGCAAGCGGCGTTTCGCACCGTTTGACGTTGCTTCGTTCAACATTAAGGCTCCGCATCCGAGCTCAAAAGGAAGAAGATGGAGGGATATTACGAATGTTAGAGGAGCGCGCTAATATTTGAAGCGACAAAATCGATGCGAAAATTGCGAAAATGCTTAATAAAACACGACTCGTTTAGAATAGAGCAAAATTCTCGTGGAACGTATCTTAAGCATCATTTAAAGAAACACTGTGAATGTTCACAAACTATAACTTGTAAAATAACTAAAACGAACGTATAATTTTCGGAGCATACTTTGCGATTTTTTTCTATCAAGGGAATTTTATATAATTTACGTTTCGGCGTGGAACGCGTCTAGATATTATCTTCAAAAATAACATAAATTTTTTTAAGAAAAAAAAACTTAAAAACTTCAAATGTTTAAGGGAGATATGTAAGAAATCGGTAGAAATTCGGATAGCGGAGGCTTAAATAGCAGTATCTTTTTCATTGGAATCTCTTATTTGATTCACCATTGCATACTTGCCTTTCCGCAGTATACATTTCGTAGTTCTATTCTGTGAAACTTCTAGCTTGTTTAAGTTTCCTTCATTGGCCAAATATAACATCGTGGAGCAGTAAACTGAATGTGGTGCTACTATAGTTTTAAAAAACTAGCGTTTCCATTCAATATTATAATGTCCCTAAGGGCCCTATTGTGTGGATGTAATTCACACATTTAAAAAAAATTGGGTAGTCTTGAAAAAACCTATATATCCTTGTACAAATATAGCCGATCCCTATATTATAAAGGCACAATACAACAAAAAATCATTTCCTAATCCCATGCGTATAGAGTGCAAACCATTTCTCAAATATGTGCCATTTTTCAGGCACGTAAATCTATTTCGGACGCGCGGCTTGCGGAAATAGCGGAAATCGAGAAGCTAGCGGCCAAGGCAGCGGGCGCGGAACGGCGACGGAAGCGTTGCGAGCTCATGGCACCCTTCATAGCCGAGCTGGACGTGTTGCTGTTCTGGCCTCACGCCTTCGACGGACACAAGATGATCTACGAGGCCTGGGATCCGCTGGGTGAGATCCGCAGCGAATAAGATAGAAACTAATGTGAACAGTAGACCTCGCGTCCAAAAAATTTTTTTAATAATTTTTTCTTATTTGGTAAATCAGTATCAAAATTTCCCCTGAAATCATAAGATTTGTAAGCAGGCAATTAAATGCCTACCTACTTAATTATACACCATAATATTATGTTATACCTACAACATTTTATTAACCCCGACGTAAGGAGCGGTGTTATAAGTTTGACTTTCTGTGTGTCTGTCTGTGGCATCGTAGCTCCTAAACGAATGGACCGATTATGATGCATTTTTTTGTTTGAAAGCTGACGTCATCGAGATGGTTCTTAGCTACAATCCATGAAAATCTGTTCGGGCGTTTCAAGATCATCAGTTCTATTTTGTGTCGGGGGTTGTTCAAAATTTTGAAATTTTATTTATTTATTTCAAATTGAAATTACACAATTTGTCTAAAGAAAGGTGACCATCTCAATGACGAATCTTTTTTCAATCTTTCTTCGGACAGGTAATAATAATAATAATAATAACTTAGTATTTATATAGCGCAGTTTTGTGTTATTTCACTTCAAGTGCGCTTAATTATAATAAATTTAAAAGTAATCCTATAGTGTTCCTCACGAGTACTTACAAAAATTGATTAAATAATGTGAAATAAAGAATATACAGTAGTGTATAATATACAAGACAATGCCAAGAGAACACAATCAACAACAACAGTGCTGTTTTGTTACAGGACAATATAATATATAAAGATAAACAATTAAACAAGAATCACGAAAACTAAAATATATATATATAAATTGTTATTTAGTAGGTACCTACCTAAGTAAATAATATTATTTTTTAAAAACTTTGCTTAACAAAAAACAAAGAACAGTCACTATGTTTGAATCTTTTATTTTTTTAAATATTATTTACAGACCATGTTCCGTATGTTAATACTCATCCTAATTTGACTGTCCTAAAACGGGAATCCTCCTAGTTGGGCAGTCAAATAATTTCTTAAATAATGTAGGTATAATCTTTTACTAAATAAATAAATTTTTAAAAATAGATAGATTGCAATTTTGAAAAAAAATGCGGATCAGAAAGTTCAAATAAGCACAACGATTTCACATAAGAAACGAGAATCTTTACTAAAACATTAAAACGGCCAATATCTTAAAACGGAAACGGAACGTACAAACAAATTTACACACATACGTAATGTAAAACAGTCGACTTAAAACAATAAATTAAATCCACTTTACTTATAAGACGTGAATATTCGGTAGGTACAACGCGGAAAAGTGAAAAACTTGATCATGGTGTACATGTGGAATAGGGTAGGTATTGTTAAACAGGCTTCACGCCCGTTTTAGCTATTACCAACGCTGAACCGGCACAAAGCACTCTTTTTAGGGTCAATTGCCTATTTAAAAAAAAAAACACTGAACCGACACGCCAGAATCTAATAAGCACGACGGAACATGTTTTTGTACCGGCAATTGGCAATCTCTGTCGATTGGTATTGAAAGCCACATTCCTCCCTGAGAAACCAATTTGTGGTAAAACAATGAGAGAATGCCACCCCGGCGTAGGTATATCATTCGGAATCGGGCGAAATCACGAACTCATTACAAAGATGGCGATAAAGTTAAATTTCCCGCAAAAAAAACTTAACCAAAAGGCGTGTTTTATTTTATTTTCTGAACTTGAGGCACAAATATATATTTTTTTAAATCCGACCATTATCAAAAGAACTTAATTTGCTTCATTATACATTGAAAAGGAGTTCGTAGGAAGAAGATTTTGCACTTCGAAGCATTTTAACTGACATGAAACTTAATTTTTTGGGGGCTTGTAGCGACTACTTCGCATTGCGTCGCCTTGAAAAACTGCTTTTTGATTTTTTTTTTTTTAAATATATTATACATTCGGCATATCGATAATAATTTATCAAATCCTTGACGAAGCATGTAGGTATCATTATTGTACAAAACGTTAAGGGATGTACTGTACTCAGCTTACTTTAACCAGTGATTCCTGACATTTTTTGAAGCCTTGTCCTGCGTTTTAGTTCTTGTCCAGCGTTTTTTTTTCTTCTTTTTTTTTATTCACAACCAAACCAAAAATTCTTCCACGTGTACCCTAACCGCCCAACCGCCCTTACTGATTTTTTAAGTTTTTAAGTTGATAAAAACCATCAATAATGTCACCAGGGACCAAAATTTCATTTTTTTTAACATTAGCTCCACACAGGAGGCCCTGAGAAAAATACTTTCCTTCAAGGCCTATTTCATGTTAGTGGATGCTGTGTGGAGGGTTTTTTTAAGGAAAGGAAGGAGATGAATTTCTGGGTTAGGAAATAGGTATGAAGGGTGGGTAGGAATCTGGGGTCAGTGTGTCCATGAGTGACAGACGTATGAATCAATCCCTCCAACTACGGTGCAGGTCGAACGATTCTGGCTGGAGAGGATGAAAGACCTCCCTCAACCAGTCTCTCGATCCTGCACACCACGCAGCAGGTGGGCAGACGCATCGGCCTCCAAGACCTGAACAAACCTCACCCCATGAACCCGGGCATCCCTGCTAAGTCACCAAACGTAGCAAACCATTTGGACCTATGGCAGAGGTGTTGGTTATCTAATAAAAGTTTCCTGGGGCGGCGGTATCCATACCCGCCTCCCAAATTGATTCCTATTTACATTTTTTACTCAAAATAATGTCAAGAATCACTGGCAAAGTAGGTTAAGTACCTTATATTTAAATTAATTTGTAATTCCACTCTACACAAGAAAAGGCATTTCAATTTGGGTGGCGGGTATGGGTACCAACAGCTCTGCCAGGTCACCCGGGTCACCCCCGTGGTGGTTCTCTACATTTGGTGACTTAGCAGGGGTGCCCGGGTTCATCAGGTGTGTTCATGTCTTGGGCTCACACTATCTGCATGGCGGGCCCCTTTGACCTCTCCAGCCGGTCTCTCTCGACCCATCTTCTTTCACCGCACCGGATTCATACGTCTGTCACTCCTGGAGACACCGACTCCTAGATTTCAGGTAGGAAGTGTAGGATAGGGATGGGTACCCCTCATAACTTTTTTCTTCCCAGAACTTCCTCTACTTCCTTTCCATAAAAAGACCCTCCACAACCCTGAAGGCCTCCTGTTTGGGGTTAATGTAAAAAAGGTAATTTTGTTTTTTGGACTAATGGAAATTTTGATAATCTTTCAGGTATTTCAGTCGCTGACAAAGAATCTCCTAAATTGAATGAAGAACAAATAAACGGCCTGTTCTTTGAAAATGAAGAAATTTTGGAAAATGAGGCCGCAATTAAAATTCTGCTAGAAAAGGCATGCCTGGCTATTTTATTGAAAATAAATCCAGAAAAAGGCGATATATTAGGTTTGTTTGGAAATATTTTTGGCCATCAAGTAGATGTTGTTGGTAGAAATAATAAATCATTAAAGTCTCCCTTACTTTCCTTTCGTTACGGTGGAGTTTAGTGCTATAGTGGTTTTACCATGAGTGAAAAATTATCAAAAAGTCTGAAAAATTCACGCTTTGGCAGTTGGAACTTGGAACTCTTGTATTGTCATCATGCAAAACTTATACTAAATAAACATTTTTTATGTTCAGAAAAGGTGAAAAAAGTTGTGTACGAAGATGTGACCAAGTGCGAGAAGCCTCCAGCGGGAGGAGAGGACGCCGACAAAGAGGAAGAAGTGTTCCAGACGGTGGCAGACAAGTTGGAACTGAAGAAAGATGAGGACACGGTCATCCCAGGAATATATTCTCCCTCTGATCCCATATCCAAAGCAGCAGCCATCAATATACTCTTCCCAAAAGTATGTGAAACTGAATAATATAACTTAACTTTATTTATCAATTTTGTCAGTTGTTTTTTGCATACAAAATAAAAGACAATATCGTATTTTACGCAAAACTTACAAAACTGAGCGATCGGTTTGTATTGTATATTGTATATTTGATTCGTTGATTTCCAAAACCCACCCTAATTGATATTAAATCAAGAAAAGCATGAGATGAGTTTTCATGATATCAGTTTTTTTTTTTTTACACGTTAGAACGATCTTATAATACCTCGATACAACTGTTATTTTCTATTTAAATGTTTAATATTTATTTAAAAAACGTGTTTTAATTATTATAGGCCCATATTTAAAGACGATTTATAAAAAAAAAATAGAAGAATTTTGGAAATAATAACCACGGCATTACATTCCTTGTGAGAAATCACATCAGATGGCATTCACACCTAATTTTTGACCAAAATTCTTTAGGGCGGATATTGAAACTCAACAATTCATTTATACATTTAATCTGTAAGATTTTATATGTAATAAATAATTATGGACAGGTTTTATATTGATTATATTGGTTACTAGAACTAAATAGCCAGGTACTTCCTATCCTTCCTCTGATGCTTTGCGAGGGTCTTTTTGAGGGGAAGAAGGATTGAACACGAGTCTTGAAGAGACCCATATCGTGGGAGGGAAGAAACATAGAAGCCGGCAAATCATTCAACAGCCGAGATGTTGAACTTAAGAACGAGTCGTAGAAACGACCCATTCTCATGACTGTGTCAATTATATACAAATGTTGGGCACGAGTTTGGTGTGTTTTCCGACTATGCAATGGAGGGATCGGTGACACTAATTCCATTGAAATACCGGTAGAACAAGGACAATATTCCCACCCGACACCTGTGTTCTAAAGATTGCAATCTGTTTGTTAAGATAGGGGATCTACCAAATATGGGCTGTCCACTTCTGGGAATCCGCAGTGGAGCGTACTTACAATTCGTACATGGTCAACAGTTGTGTACTATTTAAGCATCTGCATATAGCAGAGTACAATATATCTACTGTTTTGGAAATTTTATTCAACAGGGCGATTGAAAATAAACCTATGCCGGTGTTATAAAACATGATGCATTTCTTCTTTATTTTTTTCTCCCAGACCATTGCTCAATTTGTGGAGCCTGAAGTACCCCCCCTACCACCCCATGTTGCAGTGGTATACGACGCCTTTAAGCGAAGAGAGGTTTTAGAGGCTTGCACTGCTAATGAGAAAGATGTCCTGAAACTGGGATTCTTCGCATCAGGCGACCTTCAAAATATCAAGAATATTGGCATAACTCTAGAAGAATATGAAAACAAACACCAACAAAAAGAATAGTAAGAAAAATTGCACATTCATTATTTTTGTCTTCGTAAACATTTACTTTTCACGCAAATATTCAGTAACTTATCGTGACTAGTTAACAAACTGAGCAAAAAATTTCCATTTATGTCTGGGTTTTTTTCTTTGGCCTTTACACCATCATTTGGGGGGGCGGGTTTGGGTACCGCCGCCCCGGGAACCATTTATTGGATAACCAAGATCTCTGCCATAGGTCACCCCAAGTGGTTCGCTGCGTTTGGTGACTTAGCAGGGGTGCTCGGGTTCATGGGGTGAGGTTTGTCCAGGTCTTGGCGTCCGATGCGCTGCTCACCTGCTACGTGGTGGACAGGATAGAGCGAGACTCTTTGAGGGAAGTCTTTTATCCTCGCCAACCAGAATCGTTCGACCCACCGCCTTGCACCGCAGTTGAAGGGATAGATTCATACGTCCGTCACTCCTGGACACACTGACCCCCAAATTCCTACCCACCCCTCATACCTTTTTCCTTCCCTTCCTTAAAAAGACCCTCCACACACCATCCTCTAAGATGACATAGGCCTTGAGGAAAATTATGCAAATCCCTATGTTAATCAATTCCTATGTAAAAAAATATAGGTTTTTGCCTAGAGAAAGTAAAGTAATTTTGAGAACAGAGAGAAAAAAAAAGTATCATTATTAATTATGAATATTGATTATTAATTAATAATCGCAAAGGGAGACAAATATTCTCGGGTTGCGATTAACCTGACATTATTTGAAATTCTCCTACTTTCATCATTATAAGCGGAAAAGCTGCTTGTACAATGATGGAGGACTTAACTAGCAGAGCATTGAACGTGCAACTGGGTAGGAGAACCTGACCACATTGTCACATAACCACAAAAATTTTGCTATTCAGAGATCTTGAACAGGATGATTCGGAATAAGAATGTTCTATTTAGTATGTATCAATATTGCCATATAAAAATCTTGATTAAGTACCTTCCTGAGTGTATCTTCATAAAAGTATGTACTTACTTTCGTTTTATTTGTTGCATTCTCTAGCTGTTGTCAGGTTATCAAAATAAGAAACTGCACGCCACTGCCATATTATAAAAATGTGTCGCCTATTAAATTTATAACCTCAATTTTCCCTTGAATATTTATTAGTGGAGAAAAGTTGGTTGTAATGCTCTCAAAAACCAATTGTGATACGATGCTGGAATTTGTGGAGCTAGGCCCAACTTACATCAGCCCCAATGCCGTTGAAGGTGCTAAAGAATGCAGCGTATTCTTCCCGCCAGGATATGGAGAAAAGCCTAAAGAAGTTGTGACTAAAGTCAAGAAGAAGAAGGGAAAGGTAACTTCAACTGATAATAAAAAAGTGGTCCTTACAAACACATAATAGAAACGGAGAGGCATAACTCCCCATGAAAAGTCGTGTACTGGACCTAGAGGCTGGTACTGGCTGCTGACACCTGCATTATATATTATAATAATAGATGCCCCTCGCTGCAGGTTGTAAAATAGTTGGATAATTAAATTTTTGTGATTTGCAGAAACGTGTTGATCCTAACAAAGTCACTTCTGCTGAAAAAGTGGATACTGAAATGTCTGAAAAGACCGCCGAGCAGAGTATTGCCACTGAAGTTGAAGAAAACGGAGACAGAATTGAGAGTGATGATGGCATGGAGACTTTGGAAACTGAGGAGGTAATGATAAAATTGCTATAAATATTTGTGATTGAGATAATTTCAATGTTACGATCTTCATGATCAGGAAATGTTTACAATTTTCCATATAGCCTTGCAATTTACATCAATACCGGCGAAGCAAGGCTGTTATCATCATCATCAAAGTTATTCATTTCATTGTTTGAGTTTAACACTAATTTTTGTATTGACCCATTAGTGGTGTCCACAGAGTTTTTAATCAAGGTAGGCAGTAGAAAAACAGTAAATTAACTAGCAGTTAAAAACCCGCTCCGCAACTTTTTGCTGCTAGGCCCTGCGGGCGGCTTTTGGTACGGCTTCGCCCGGTTTGAGTATTTGTGACCATTTTCTAAATCCGATAGGAACTGGTTCCTAAAATAGCCAGTTCCTCAGATCTATTGCGATCCAGTGAAGCTGGACACCGTCGGTGACTCAACAAGACAAAGTAACAGTGACAAAATAATCGAGACATGCAATGACGTTGAATGTAATTTATAACAACTTCGTCAAGTATTGCGACAATCTTTCTAAATCCAGAAGGATACTTGAAGAATAAAAATCCGTAGCACTTATACCTAGGGGGAATTAATCACACGCGAACTGTTGACGGAGATTGGAAAATAAATAAAAATAAATGTCTAGATATGTACTCCTTTGAAACCTGGGTAGGAGCACTTAATTTGGAATGTATTTCAGTTGAGATTGACAATTTTAATTCCCCCAAAAGACTACTCTTACCAAATGAAATTAGTAATATGGTAAGCGATATGCTAACTAAAAAATATTCTGGATTCAGCCAGATCTTCACTGATGGATCAAAAAAATCAGACCAAGTTGGAGCAGCTTTCATTTCAATGCCAAACAATTTTTCCCATCAAATAAAATTGAATACAAATTGCACTATTATGAATGCAGAATTGATAGCAATCAAAGAAGCAGTAGAATATGCAATTAAAAATAAGTGGAAACAAGTTGTAATATTAAGCGATTCTAAAAGTGCACTTCAACATATTAAAAGTATTCCGAAAGGAGTTCCCTGTAGGAAAATAGGCTACAATATTGTTGAAAAAATAAGGCGGCTACAGCAGAAAGATGTGTCCATATGTTTGCAATGGATTCCATCTCATGTAGGAATACATGGGAATGAAGAGGCGGATTTGTTGGCAAACGAAGCATGTGTGAATGGAAGCATCTACGACTGGACGCCAGACGCTGAAGATTACTCCCAAAAGATAAATTCCATATATAATAATATGTGGAATAATCATTTTGAAACATTGTCTACCAATAAGGGAATATGGTACAGAAAGCTCCAAAATGAACCGTTTAAAAGACCATGGTTCACTGAGGTTAATCTGAAAAGATCAGAAATGAGAATCATTTTTAGATTAAGATCCGGACATGCACTAATGGGAAGAATATTGTGTTTGATAGGCCTCTCTGATTCTCCAATGTGCTCGATATGTGAACAAATTGAAGATGTGGAGCACACATTATCAAAGTGCATTAAATATGAACGACAGAGAGTGACAATATTAATGACCTCGAACCCATCGGAAGTTCAGAATTTAATAGCCTCAACCGAGTTTCATGCCATATCGAGAATAATGAAATTTATTAGATCATGTAAACTGGAAAATATTTGAAAGTGAATTTTTATACAAAATGAATATAAAAGGACTATGTACCTTTTAAAGATCATTAGAGATTTTAGATAATATTATAATTTAAAAACAGATGAGGCAAAAAATGACAACATTGTGTGAGTCAGAAGCCTCGATAATATACATGATTTAAAAAAAAAAAAAAAAAAACTGTTGACGGAAGTAGTGACATCTCGTGACGAATTCTTGAATTTAAAACCAAACTTCAACCACACGCAGACGCTAAGGTAATAATATAGTTCGATTGGTATTAAAAAACTTACCACAGATATGGTAAGTTTTCGCTAAGAGTGGCCAAGCTGCTGTTATATATATTTCAATGTAGGTTGCTTCGGCAGACGATCATTGAAGATTTTTTTAAGCATTAATTTTGCCCTTTTTTTTGTTTAATAAGGAACTCCAGTGAAAAATATTACGGCTCAAAAAAAATATGTTCATATAGACCAATAAACGCTGATTCTGAATATATAAGTTTTATTTAATAATATTAATCGTACAGTTTTTAAAAAAATATTAAAAAGTGCATTTTTAATATTCTCGTTAAAACACAGCGTCAGGTTGGTATGCCGTGTAATGCTGTTATGGTGACGTCACGATGGTAATCACTGTAATGACTGGTTTGTTTAAGCTGTACGTCATTTGTATGGGAATTTAGGTATGACACAAACGAATGTTCTATATATTTCTTATTTTTGAAGATGTCGTAAAAGCACATACCTTTATAGAAACTAAATAGAATTGCCTTTTAGATTTTTGTATCTGACATATACGATCGCGTTTGAAAATTGCAGTATTTTAAGTTTCAAAATGAAAAAGTTTAAAAAAAACAGCTGACTGTAAACATAATCTATTAAATGGTCGAAAAGTTTACGAAAATTCAAAATTTTAAAAATACAGTCCTCTTACTTTATGAATTTGGAATAAAACTGTCACTTCACTTTTTATCTCGTTCATACAATTAAAAATGATAAAAAAATATTTTAATGATTCCGAAAAAATAACTTTAAAAAGATGACATCTTGGATTCGGTGTTAATGCGTTGATTTCTTTATTTTGTATTTATTTACACATGCATTAGTCTTTTACATTATTAAATAATATTACTTTTATGGAAGTTTTATTAAATTCACGCGAAAAAGTCATTAAAAAAAAATTTCAGACGTAACCTTAAACCTATCGTACAACGAAAATAAATCACCAACAAAACACTATTTAAAAAGGACTAAAACTGAAAAAAAAAGTAACGCAGCATTGGTACTTATGATGAATTACACTAATATCACAGTGAATTGATCATTTAAACGTAAATTAACATCAAAAACATAAAACTGCAAGTAAAATTCATCATGCCATTTTTGCGAAGCTTCTGATCTCGCCGTCGCCATAGACGCCATTGCCCATACACCATAAATAGACCAATCAACGCGTTAATAATAAGCAAGATGGCCGGCGGCGCCTGCGCAAATCTATGTGAGATTCAAGGAGACCAACATAAAAATCATAAAATACGTTTATTCGTATTTAGTAGATGACGTCACAAAATGCATAATAGATATGGTGTTTTTAGAGGGACCTTGAAAAATTAAAACTTTGAAAATTATTTTAACTATTAAAACTAACTCTAAAAAAAAAAAAATATGCAGTTATTTAAGTTAGAAGCTCATTATTCATAAAAAAAAATTAAAAAATTGGACTGGACTTCTCTATTCCTACTTGTCATTAAAGATATAAATGTAAATATGGTTTTCATTCACCTGTATGTAAATATGTATGGCTCGATTATCCGAAAATACCGGTTTTCCGATCACCCACGTCCCTCAATTAGTTCGAATAATTTACGCTCTACTTACTGTATTTCATAACTTGAAATTGACCGGTTTTTTTTATTGATCCCCAGGTGGAGTGTGGAGATGATGAAGGATCACCTGAAGGAGAAGACAAGGCTACTTCTCCCATCCAAGATGGGGAATAAATACCTGAAACATAATATTCAATAGATCGTATAATATCATTGATATCTACCAAAGATATTGAAATACAAGAGATGTGCTATGACTACCGTCTAATGAGAATAGTTTGAATATGGAAAGAATTCGTTCATTTAGTCGGTTTTTTGAAGACGTGCAGTAGTATTGGTTAATAATATCGGCGACCCCAGGGAACACAGTCCCACCCAGTAAAAACTGTCGATAGCACATCTCTTATATTTCAATATTTTTGATATCTCTACAAATGTACATTAAAAATAATTGACTTGCATAGAGTCCGGCAAACAAGTGAACCTGTTGGTAGACGCGCAGAAACCGATTTTGGTAGGAAGCGGGTTCAAAAGGAAAAAATGACCATTCTGGATTCCCAAATAACTTTGACAAAGCGCATTCTTTAGTTTGCCAAGCTCTACCTCTTGTAAATAAAACAAAATATTTGAAGAAGTATTTATCTATTTATTTCATATAGGTACATAATGTGTTAACAAAATTTTTGTACTAGAAGTGTGAATATATTCTTCGTAAAATCTAATCTCTAGGATAAACATTTTATTCGTATATGTATAATAATAATAATTAATTGCCCTTATATTTAATTATAATATTTACAAAGCACTTTTTATTACGATCATAAAGTGAAACTATATTTATATTTGGACTGAAAATGTTTAGGGGTTAATTTTAAAATGTAACCACTCATTTTTAGTATCATTACCTAAATTATTTTAATATTAGAAAATATCTGGCAGTGAGCTTTAGTGATAATAATTATTAACACTCTAATATGGATGTATGCCGACGGATTAAATTTAAAAGGAGACTTAATGTACAAACGGAGGTGTCGACATACACACTGAGAGCGAAGGCAATTTATGTGACTTTACAAACCGGCAGAACAAGGACTGATTCACACATTACAAACAGACCGTAAACATTGATGACTCCTTTGTTATCTCTCTCTCATACTCGTAAATGATGCATATATCAGAAAGAGATGTTACAGAGGAACTCTCAGCAGCAGATGTAGAATATCTTTAGTGTAAGTCCAATACCACGGAAGAACCATTTGTAAAAATGTTCAAGAGGAACAAAAAACTATCTAGGGATATACGTGCTTTTGCTTGCTTATGTTCTGGGGATGGTTCATTTGCAGTTTTGACTTTAACTGATTTCAAGCATTTTATTGGTCATTTTCAAAATTTGATAACACCAATCAATGTGGCTTGTTCTGTTCAACTGAAAGCGCAAAAAAAACATATTTTGAACTAATTGGTACATACGAATGAAAGGTATTGAACTTACATAAACGATATAATTTGAGTTCTTTGTCACAAACTAAATCAATGAAATTGAACCCTTCAATGGGTGTAAACTATTCATCATCCCTTCATCAACCCAATCAAAGGGCTGTACTATGAAGATTAGCAGCGGTCTTCGATATGTCAGCTATATAAATAAATAATGACAAACTTTTAAAACAAAATTTCTAGCTGAATAAATTCTATAGATGAATCCAAATTATCCGGAAAACAGTTATCCAAATGTCCATGGTTGTATAACGTATGGGTACATATAACAGTATTGCACGGAGAACCCAAAAGCTATGTGTTAAATATATAAGTTCACTACAGGAAAGAATATTCTGTAATAACTTTTAAAAAATTAAAGCACAGAATCAAGGATCCAACATATGAAGTATTCACAATTCATCAGCCTTACGGATGTTACTCCTGTCAGATTTGTGTGATTTTTATGGCTGTTATTTGCTTTTTCTGTATGAAAGACAAGATCAGAATCGCTTGCGCCAATATCATTCTTGATGAAGTCAAAAGTTTCATTCACCTAGCAACACCATATTTTTAAATGAATTATCTATGGAATCAAGATGTCAGATTTGCCGCGATTTGAACTGTCGAAAAGTGATATCTCATATCTGCTTGATAGTTCACAAAAACATTGAAAAACCTATCAATTTATCAAAAAACACAAGTAATGTTGATTTTATAGATAGTTTATTGTTCAAGGAATGCGTTTCGGTAAATAAAATATACTATAGCTCAAAATTAATCCACAAAATATTACTTTAAAGTGATGTATTCTGTAATTTCCAGTATGCAATAAGAGAAAAAGAAGAAATTTCAAAAATGGCCCTCGACAGGTTAAAACTAACATTTTTTTTTACATGAATTGGCATTATACAGGTTACATATATATTAAACTGAAATCAGATGATATAACAGACGCAAGTTGTTGGTTTCACCGATTGCTCGAATCTACTACTGAAATGGATTGTACGAATTAGTCAGCTGGTGACAGTAGCCCAGTTGTTTTAGTGTGAATCAGTCATTTAACATCATTAGTTGAACACTTCATGCGTGAGATTACAGATCTTCAGATCGGAACAGGAAGTTGACGCTCATTACAGTATTTATTTGACTAAATTAAAACTACATATATAAATGTATAGAGCTTCGAAAGCTGCTTATCTCAGAGAGATGACGTACGAACGTAGTTTACACCACCGAGTCTTTGCGAGTCCTGCAAATAGAAACATTTTTATTAAATCAAGTACAAATAATAATAAAGAGAATTTTACTACAATGTTAGAAACAAAAATAAAATTACATTTATAGAATCTAAAACAACTTGCAAACACAAATGCCCAGAAAGAAATTTTGTGTCAAATATATAGTAAATAACAAATTAATGGAAAACTAATCGATGAAATAAAGGTCAACAGCTCCCAGATACGTTAACAAAAGGAATAATACTTCCAAAAATAAAACTGTGAGAATGACGGAATTAATAAAAATTAAAGGGAATAGCGAGGGGAAGGAGATTAAGAGGGGAAGGTTGGATGATAGCTGGTTTTTCTGATCTGGTCACTAAACATGATGGTCTATAAGAGAGATGTAACGGAAGTGTTATAACAGAAACAGAAGTGAAATCAGATAATATTATTTTTTATGATGCTGATGCGGATGCGAAAGTGGAATCGGATGTGTAATTGGGATTAGAAGAGAGCCTTTAAACACTTTCGTTGGATGAAGTATATGTATTTTAAATTTAATATATGTATATTCAAAATTCAACAATGACAAGAAATAAGTTTTAACCAAAAAAATAATTGTGCTGCTTTTTTGTCTTATAATTGGTGGCAAATAAGAAAAAAAAAATCATGCAAAACGACATACACTTAGGGACGTTACTTAATTAGTGAATACAGTGAAACTATCTTAAGAAGTTTTCCAAGGGACTGAAAAAAAAACTTGTCAAATGGTAAAATTTTATATGGGATAAATTGGGCCACTCGGTCTTCAAGAGACCGAAAAAACCAAACTTCTAAAGCATGAAAACTACTTAAGAGAGTTTCACTGAAACCTAGTGAGATCTCTCCAACAACAACAAAAATTGTAACTATTGTTTTAATCAGTTGAGTGCCGATTGTCATCCGGGTGACAATATTTCAAGCATATGCGGCCACATTCGGCACACAACAAGTTAAAGTAAGTATTCAATAAAAATAAATTAAAATGACTAGACTGAAAAATAAAACAAATCACGCAAGGCGCTGGGCACATGCCAGTTGCTCTGCGATCCAAGTAGCACACGCCCTGCCAATGTTGCCAAGGAAACAAGAAGTTAAAAAGTTTGGTAGAATGAAGTGAAAAGTATGCATCTGTGGAAGCAAAACAGAGGTCAGTGCTCACCAAATGTAATTGTTGTCAGTGTGCGGCGCTCGCATGACTCCCACACCGCCCCCGAGGCGCCGGTAGTTCATGGCTCCGCAGAGGCGCCACTGGTTGGACTCGGGGTCAAACACCTCGATGGACTTCAGGTACGCCGTGCCGTCAAACCCTCCCACGGCGTACAGCTGCCCGTTCACCACTGCCAACCCAACCTGACCACAAAAATGTACATTGTCATTTGGTCCTTAAGTTTTTATGGATCAACATCAAACAAGACAATCCCATAACGCAAAACTTTGATTGAAAATGTCTAATTTTTAGAGTTCAGAAAAAAACTTGTGATTACAATAATTATGGATTTTAAAAATATGTAGGTAGTTTGTTACTATGAATCTAGAAGTAAAATATTTTAATTAGATCACCTACCCTAGCCATTTTAAAAAAGACAATTAAAATAATTTTCAGTTAAAAAATTACATTATAGGTAGGTACCTACTTTATCGCTTGTCTGAATTATTCTTCATACAAGCAGTTCGAACTTTAAAACTGACACTTATATTTAAAGAAAATTGAGTTCATTGTATGTGAACAAGTTATATAAATTAGGAAGATTGTTTCAAAAATTATTTTTACTATTGGACAAAGTTTTTCATGACAAAATGGATTGCAATCGTGGAAAAAATTCGGTTTATGGGAGGCGGTCCCAGAACATTTTTTTTTTTTTATTTATACTAATTATGGGCCGGAAAATCCGAATGTGAAAGAATTTTTTGTCGGAAAGCAATATTAACTGAATTAAACGACTTTAAAATTTTTCTATACACTGACACAAAAGCACGTAATTTTTAACATATTCTGACATTTCAAGTCATATAAAAACAAGAACTATACTAATTATGTGCCGTAAAATCCGAATCTGAAAGAATTAGGCGTCGGCAAGCAATATTAACTGAATTAAACGACACTGACACTTTCTAAACACTGAACACTGATTACGAAATACGCCATTTTGAATGCACCCCGACACTAAAGTCATAGAAACATACCTTATAAATCGCCAAAATCATCTTCGTCCGTAGTATCTTTATCAAATTCGCTAGTCTCGAAGGGTTCCTGTTGATTGCGCGGGTCATATAAGAGTCCAGCTAAGCGGTAAAACTCCAGAGTGGGATCTTGCAGGCGTTCTTTGCAACTTTTCAGAAACATGTATCGAGCCTTACCAAACTTGGATTCGTCAATTTCTACGATCTTACCAGGTCCACCGATCTTTTCTAAGCGACCAAAGTAAGAAGCAAGTATAACTTCCCGGCAGAAAGAGGACCAATCTACTAAGGCTTCCTGCGCCAGCTCTAGCTGTAAGCCAGTAAGCCGTAAAGACGCACCTTGCACCCAAAAATTAACGAATCCAAGAATTTTCCAAATTGGCAAATGAGACCTTGCAAAAAACGTCCCGGTTCGAAACCCCACCCTTTTGTCGCACCGTTTAGCCTTCTTCTTGTTTTGCGTCTTCTTGTTGCCATGGCAAGTCCATCGAAAACCATCAACACTAAAAAAAACCCTTTCTTTAACACACTTTATAAAATAGAATATTCGCAGATAAAAAAAAATGCAATAACAATGTAAATAAAACCTCACCGATCTTCTTCCGACCTCAACTTCAACGCTTGCCCGCAATCCATACAATTATAAGTGCCACTTTGAGGAATGAGGCCCCATTCCACTAACTTCTCTAACATTTGGTTTTTATCCCCACAAATCTCATAAATTTTCACTATATTCATAATTACGTTGAATTCACAGCGACTCACCAACAAAGTACCGGCTACCGGAAACCGGAAACAAATGTACAAAAACACGTGCCGGCAGTGTTACCAACTATCAAAAATATTTATCCCTAAAACGAAATAAAAAAATTAAAATATTATTAACGTAAAACTTTAAGCCACGATACCTCCTCACATGATAATTCATCACATAACACATTAACCTGATGAATTAAGACTATCTCAACGGCCATATTCTTAAACCAAAAGTATGAAAATTCGTAGTCTTAAAAAGTTGTGACGTAGACCGGTCACCAATATCAATGTTCTTATATGAATCAATGTGAATAGATAACAGCAGAAAAACATACCTTAAGGTTTGTGTAACATGGTTTGTGCCCCTTTATACCGCCTGCTCGCGTCAATTTAAAAAAACATCCCAGTTTTCAAGTAGTTTAGCGGCTACGCAAGGTTTGTGTCACATGGTTTGTGCCCCTTTATACCGCCTGCTCGCGTCAATTTAAAAAAACATCCCAGTTTTCAAGTAGTTTAACTCGGAAGGAAGAAATAAACGGCTAGAGACAATAAAATTAAATCACTAAAATTAAATTGATATACATATTGAATTTAAAAAAAATACTCTGAAACCAATTGTGTTTTAAATGTACAATAGGTTTTCAGGCAAGTTTTTATTATTTATGCGTTATACTCGATACGAAAAAAAGAAATTTACATTGAAATTTTTTTTTACTTTGAAAAATTTTTTTTTACATTGAAATTTTTTTTTTTACATTGAAAATTAATTTTTTAAGTAAAAAAAAAAACGCGGCGTTTTTTTTTTTACTTAAAAAATTAATTTTCAATGTAAAAAAAAAAATTTCAATGTAAAAAAACTTGTCTAAAAGCCTTTATTCATTTTATTTTCAGAATTTCGTCAAAGTAGTGCTTACGTACCTAATACGCATGTTATTTATTTTACTTAACTTCTAGCTAATCGTTATTTTATGGTAATGATAAATATATACGAATAGAGGTTTGTTAATATTATAATTCTGTTAATATTATAATTATTATTATTTATTATAATTCGTAATAACCGTGGCCACCTAGATCGAAAAATTACCCTTAAATTATAAACATGTTATTTTACGTTATTGATATTACTGCTTAATGGCAACACTTAATTTTATCTGTTGTAACATCTTTATTCTTTTTCTATGTTTTCAAGCGAATTCGAGTGTCAAAGTCCTTCAAAATGTCTTCTTTTTTTTCTGTGTATAGCAAATTTTAAAGTCGTGTAGTTCAGTTAATATTGCTTTCCGACAAATAATTCTTTCAGATTCGGATTTTCCGGCACATAATTAGTATAGTTCTTGTTTTTATATGACTTGAAATGTCAGGATGTGTTAAAAATTACGTGCTTTTGTGTCAGTGTATATAAAAATTTTAAAGTCGTTTAATTCAGTTAATATTGCTTTCCGACAAAAAATTCTTTCACATTCGGATTTTCCGGCCCATAATTAGTATAAATAAAAAAATAAAAATGTTCTAGGACCGCCTCCCGTAAACCGAACTTTAGCCGCAATCGTTTTAGCAGAGAAGTTAGGCGAGAATGCTGTCCTTGTTCTACGCGTACTAGCATCATTGATCTCTTCAGCTTTTCAAGAACAGTGGAGAAATATTCGATACACAGTCATTTTGTAAGATGGATACATTAAATAGTTTCTTACGCCGCTTCTTCTAGAGGTCATGGCCACGATGGGGCTCCAGGTGTTGGTGTGCGGGTTGTACCTCTCGGCGCTGGACAGTTCCATGCAGTCGTCGCGCCCTCCCACTGCGTAGATCAGGTTGTTGAACACGGCGCAGCCCAGGTGCTTGCGACGGGTGGACATTGGACTCACCACTGACCACTTGTTTTGTCTAAATTCATAACAAAAAATCAAACATAAGTAAAATAAGACTGAAATAATAATAATATGATAATGAAAAAAAAAAAATAAAAACACACATATTTTATTAGACAAATGTATTATAAACGTTATTATCATCTCACTTTTTGTCATTCTATGTAAAAATAATTAGTAAAAAATTCCTAAAGTTTCAAATTGCGATCTGAAACTTTGGTTTCATAAAGGTGTACACATTTTACTTATTTTGTGGTTAATTTTTAAATTTGCATACAAAGCATGGTGTTTTCACTTTCTAACCCATTTAGATTAAGGATGTTATGGATATGCAATTTTGGATCTGGATACGGATAAGGATATAGGAATAATATTATGCCGGTTTCGGATACGGTTACGGATACAAAATTATTTCGGATTATCCGCTAGTTTCGGATAATTTCGGTTACGGATATTAGAATTTTAAAATTATAAAAGTAAAATACAAATGGCAAGATTTGACTTTTATTTCTAGTCTATATTAACATTTGTTTTTACAATCAGTCACGCGCGGCTTTTATGACAAATGAAGGCTCGGCCATGTCATTTAGACTCTGCCTTTATCCGAAAATATTTTTTATTTTATTTCGGATATCCGATAGTTTCGGATACGGTTACGGATCTCCATAACATCCCTAATTTAGATCATATTTCCCACTATGTATAACAGTAAGGGAGACACAACAATTTCTATGAGACCTATCGGAGTCGTCCCGAAAAGTGAACAAATTAGCCTGACGGGTTAAATAGGTTACATAATATATTTTTTGAAAATAAACAGTTTGTACATAAATTCGGAACGACATTGAAAAAAAAATGTTAAAAATTTCTGATATAGAATCTGTTAGTTTCATTCTGTGACCACATACATATATTTTTAACCACTTTTTTGGGACTTTTACGTAGGAACAGTTTATAAGATTACTAGCAGATCCGGCCACACGTTGCTGTGGCTAATGAAACACAGTGCCATTACCCAACCTTTATAAAATCCACACCACCCGCTTGCCAGCTACCCGCTGCCTGAATTAAATATTTGAATTTCTCGGCTTTTCTCTAATATAATAAGAATGTATTATACATACAAACCTTCCTCTTGAATCACTCTATCTACTGGTGAAAACCGCATGAAAATCCGTTGCACAGTTTAAAAGATCTAAGCGCACAAACATTTTGAGCGAATCCATTTTATACTATGTAATGATAAACAATTAATTATATTACTGGCGTACAGCATTAGTATTAAATCATTTTTTGTAGGTAACAGAACTGCACCAGCACCAATCTTTTGTATTTTCAGCAATAAAAGAATATTTAATTAAATGAAGACAATATTAGAGAAACTCAATCAAAAATGTGGAGACAGAAAAATCAGAAAAATAGATTGGCACCTCTGGGACTCGAACACAGGACCCTTTGCTTACATGGCAAGTGGTCTACCAACTGAGCTAAGGTTTCTATATCCAATTCCGTCACTTTTAACTGTATCATACTTCGACTAAGAACTACCAACATTATCTTCATTTTCTTAACGCACATATTATTGGCTGCTATCTTTACATTCAAGATTCAACCCTTTATTTTATTTTAAATGCTATCTAGATAGTGCCAGGATAAATTGTTATCCATTTTATTTTTAATATGCAACATCTATTGACTTTTCTGCAAGTCTAAAATGAATATTTATTTTTTTTTATTTTTAACTTTATGAATAAAACCTCAAATTATAATATTTAATTAAATGAAGACAATATTAGCGAAACTCATTCGAAAATGTGGAGACAGAAAAATCAGAAAAACATATTGGCACCTCTGGGACTCGAACCCAGGACCCTTTTCTTACATATCAAATAAAGTATGTAATCTTTAAATATTACTAGGCTAGCCTAGCCAAATTCGATTTCAAAACAAAGCGTATACCATAGACATATGAATATTAGTAGACCTGCCCTAAGCGATAAAAGCGTATTATTTCCCCCTCCCATTGGAACCATTCCATTGGAACCGGCTGGGATCGTGTATGGCTTCGCGTCAATCTAAAAAACATGACGTCATCATTCTTCTGCAAGCCAGCGTCGAGCACTCATCGGTGCATTTTACGAAATAAAACGGTTAACATAGTGGCTTGTGTTTTGAAAACATGTAAAAATAGAAGTGAAAAAGAGAATAAACAAAATTGTCGTATTACATTCCATAGGCAAGCATTATTTTACACTATTTTAAGCCAATTCAGATCACATAATATGATCATTTTTGTAACATACACTGTCACTCGAGATACATGACGTGTGCCCGTCCCTGTTTACTGGGGTAAGTAAATTATGAAACATTTATAAAAGTGTCTTCACTTAATACAGCAACAAAATATTGAACTCGACCTTATAGGCGACCTTACTTTGCATATTTGGACTTCGCAAATGTGTTCATTACGCGGCGAACAATTCGCGCTCCCATGTAAAAAGGTATATTCATTCAAAAGCAGAGTTTACTTTTAAGAACGAAAGTGTGATATTATAATGGGAGATACCTATATACTGTCAGATTGAGTTTTGACGAATCACGTATCACCAAAGCCGTCTTCCTGCCCTTCGTCCTGCTGTAGTTGGTTTCTACCCCTCACCTTTCTGTTCTGGTCTATTAATATTCATATGTCTATGGCGTATACATAATAGGCCACTTGCATCACATTTTTTAAATTCTTTTTCTAGTTTAGGCAAATATTCTAAGACATTCTGTTTTTTTTTTTTGTATTTTTGAAACACTGGTGATTTTTTGAAAATTTCAATCCGAAAAATCAGACCATTTTTTATAAGCCGGAAAGACGGGAGATAATTTTATGGGTGCGAAAAAACGATAATTACATAGCCGAAAATCATTTAAAAAAATAACGTTTTCTACACGAATAGCAATAAATTATACGGGGTTCTCTTCGTAACATCTGTAAAAACACCGCCATCTTTATCAAAAAATCAGACCAAAGGATAAATTCGCACAGAACAAACAATAAATCTAGTAAACATTAAACGCAAATTCAATAATTTGCCGAAAATCAAAGTGTATCCCATATAAAAAAAAAATCAGTGTGGAATTTTACAAAATTAAGGGAACATAATCGGAGACGGGACATTTTCATGTAGTGACGTCACGAGCTCAAATAATGGATTTATTCATTTAAAATAAAAAAAAACGATACATTTCTAAAAAATTTTCCTAACATTTTCATAATCTTAGTAAAAAAATCTATCCACACGATTTTTTCCAAATCCTTATGAAATCCATGCAAGTGGCCTATTGTGTTAAAGGAACATCATAATCATCACCATACAAATATTTAATGTGAGGCGCTAACCTAGGATCGTATCTCTCGACAGTGTTGAGTGGGCACTGTCCATCAGAGCCGCCGATGGCATAAAGGTATCCCCCGAGAACCGCCACGGCCACCCCCAGTCTCCTGGTGGTCATGGCACTCACCTTGCACCACTTGTTCTCTTTGGGATCGTACCTGCAAATTGAAAAGGAAACCATTGATAAAATTTCAATAAACAAAACGACTAACAAAAATATTTTAACCATACTCAAGATGGATTGTATTAAAAATAGGATGTTTAATTTTTTTTTTTTAAATAAATACATTTAAATATTCCCGGATTACGAATAACCGGACAATACTTGTAAATCTCCTACTACCATCACAGAAAGCGGAAAATTTTGCTTATATTGTGATGGAGGACTTAGCCAGCCGAGGAATCGTATACGGGATGCCTAGGTGGGACCCAAACGATGCCAACTCAGCTACTGACTGATCAAAATATTTTATAATAACACTATTCACTGTCAATATGACAGAGTCAATAGGTGTTCAACATAGCAGCTTAACTAATATAGAGTCAAATTACACCTCTTACACACAACTGCCAACCAGAGGCGGCCCTGAAGTTGCCAGCAATGCTTTTCACTTAAAAAATGTACCATCATATAATACAAGTGTGTCAAATTAATTAATAGGGGCTAGTGTTGTAATTCATTCACTTGACTGAGTTGCATTTTTAAATAATTGTAAAATTCACCGCGCACAAAGCGCCAATGGATAAATTTTGTAGCCTAAACATTGTAAATTAGTTTTCCTAAAGTAAGGAGCCATTCAAGTATTATGTAAGCACTTACAGGGAGGCGGGGGTCTTTGCTTTGCTTATTTTTGATGACATGGGGGGTAGGGAAGTCTGGATGGTGATTACGTCAGCAGTATCAATATTTTTTTCAGATTTTCTACAAAATTTAGTCAATTTTGGTTTGAACACATATGGCAAACGAAACGCATTTCCGGAGATTCCCGAAAAGGATACGTTTACTTGCTTAGAACCGAGTATGGGAATTACCGCGTGCTATTCACTTGTCTAAATTTCTGCCGCCGATCTATTGTTTAGTTTGTTTTGTTCATTAATATATTAAGATTATAATAACTGTGTCAATAAAATTTGCTTAAATAAATATTATGTGCGTTCAGTGCGTTAAAGTCCTCTATTCCAAGCCTATTCCTTATTTCTAAAGTTATAACTGCTGCTCATGGATTAATAAAGAAACCAGAACACATTGAATGCATGTACCAATGTTTATGTAAGCATGGGAGGGGGGGGGGTAAGAGCTTTGCTTACTTTTGCTGATGAGGGGGGGTTAATAAAAAATCTGCTTACGTAATATTTGAACGGACCCTTATCCATATGGGACACACACCACTATTTGCACTGACCATTTGCATTACTTTGTACAAGGTTGCGTCAAGGCACCTCATGCGTGCATTGATAATGTCTCATGTTACCATTTCAGCGCGCCACCTTCGAAATATGCACAATGGACTCTTTTGCTTTTGCATGGGAGTCTTCTAATAGAAGATAGCTCAAGTGACCTGGCAGGAATTATGACTGGAATGAACATTTGTATATGATGACTGGAGGACAGATGATGTTAGGTGAAGACTGAAGTCAAGTAGTGCAATACACATATCAAGGAATTGCCTCACTTGCCAACATATACCGGCTTTGAACCACAGAAATAGTACAGGTTAAAATCTGCATATTGCCCCACCATACTTGATTGATTTCTATGTAGTAAACAATCTTACCGAATGGAAACCCTTTGTTTGAGTCTTCCTGTATGGATATGTCAAAATATGAATAGAGAATTAAACAAATTGACCCACATTATTTGGAGTAAACTATTGTAAGATCACGAGGCAACCGGTATTGAATATTTGAAAGGCTACTAAAATAGATTTACTTATTGAAATAAACTTTTCAAAATACTGACTTTTCCACATGATTGAGGCACTGGACCCCATCTTGTCCCCCGACAGCGTAGAGAGCTCCGTCCAACACGGCGACACCGACCGAGGTGCGGCACGAGGTGGTGGGGGCCACTTCGCTGCACCATTGATTTGTTTGAGGATCATATCTGAAAATAAATAAACAAATTGTTATATAACTGTGAGTATTGTAGAAAAACAAGACACTATAGACCAAAAAAAAAAAAAAAAAAAACTTAAAGCTGTCATAAAAACGTAAAAAAAAAAAAACGGAATTGAAGTGTGTCTCAAACTTTATTCTGAGATTGAAGTATTACACAATACCTACAAACATATGAACAGGGAGCAAATCATTTTAAGGAGACCTTTGTTTGTGAAGTGGTAGACTTATCAAAGATAGATGGATCAAAAAATAATCTTACGAATATTATAAACGCAAAAGTTTGTGTGGGATATACGTGCGTTTGTTACTCTTTCACGCAAAAACTACTGAATGGATTTGAATGAAACTTTACAATAATATAGCTCATACATCAGAATAATATACATAGGCTATAATTTATAAAGTTAGCTAGGAAGGGGACACGGGAGGGGAACGGGGACGCACGGGAAAGGTGATTCAGGGAGAAACAATGTATGTATTTCTTTGAATATGGCATTGCAACGCATGCCGGGAACCAGCTAGTTTAATAATAAGTTTGTTTTTGTTAGGAAACTGAAGAATGAAACAAAAAAAACATTAAAAGAACATGTCCAATTGAAAACCAAGTCCAAATTTAAACGGAATTGATTAACGTCGCTACGCACCCAGTATCTTTGGGCATTTACGGGTAAGACGAGAATACCGGCAGGTGTTCCAAACTTGTTAGAGAACACGGACGTACAAAATACATGGACTTACCCTAAGCGATAAAAGGCGTATTATTTCCCCCTCCCATTTGAACCATTTTTCGGAACCGGCTGGGCTTGCGAGAGCCACGCGTCAATCTAAAAAATGTGACGTCATCATTCGTGTCCGGACCAGTGTCGAGCTCTCATCGTAAATAACACGGTAAAAATTGTGGCTTGTGCTATAAATACGTGTAAACATAGAAGCGAAAAAGAGAATAAACCCAATTGTGGTATTACATTCCATAAGCAAGCATTATTTTACACTATTTTAAGCTAATTCAGATCACATAATATGATCGTTTTTGAACATACACCATAAATATACCAAACCACTCGTACATACAATATCACTCCGAGATACATGGCGTGTGCCCGTCACTGTTTACTGGGGTAAGTAAATTATGAAACATTTGTAAAAGTGTATTAACTAACTACAGGAGCAAAATATTGGACTCGACCTTATAGGCGTCCTTACTTTGACGTATTTGAACTTCAAATTTGTTCATTGCGTGGCGAGCAATTTGCGCTCCCATGTAAAAAGGCCTATTCATTCAAAAGCAGAGTTTACTTTTAAGAACTAGATGATGATTTTATAGTGCGAGATGCCTATATACTGTCAGATTGAGTTTTGGCGAATCACGTATCACCAAAGCCATCTTCCTGCCCTTCGTCCCGCTGTAGTTGGCTTCTACCTCCCACCTTTATGTTCTAGTCTATCAATATTCATATGTCTGTGTTAGAGAAACTTTTTTTCAATCGCTTCCTTTATATGTAACATGATTTACTGTACTTGTAACTTGTTCAGATCCAGGGTTTTCTTGTACTCTCAGTAACACAAAAAAAAAGTAGAAAGGAGTATCATTCACGGGTAAACAAAGCTGTTTTCTTACATTTCACCCTTTACGGGTGGCGACCACAGTAACCAGATAAAATTTAACAGTGATAAAACAGGAAAAGTGACAAAAATGGGTTGGATTAGTTTAGGATTTTTATATCTTCACCTTTTCTTCAATGTTCTGTTTTGTCATGGAACCAACGAAAAACACCCACTTTTTTTTAATTTTAATAAACTGTCAATAAAAAATGGTTACCTTTCAATACTGTTGAGGTAGCTCTGTCCGTCGTGTCCCCCCACGGCATACAACAGGTCATTGAGCACTGCAACACCCACTCCGCAGCGCCGCTTGGACATGGGAGCCACCATCTTCCACTCCGACGTCTGTGGGTCGAAGCGCTCCACCGAGGCGATGGCGTCTCCGGAGCACCAGCCGCCCACTGCAAACAGCACTTCCCCTACGGATGAAATTGGACATTAGAACAGTGAACAAAATAGAGTAATTTGTTTTTCAAGTTTTTTTAACTTGATCTGTGCATGATCTGTCGCATGTGCGGTCCATTGGCGGTTATCCAAATGTAGTCTTCTTTGATTAAATATTATAATTTGAGTTTTTACTCACTAAGTTATTCCAAAAGTAAAAATAAAATTTGTGGATAATTATTCAATTTAGTTTAGTTTAATGTTTATATTAAGTTTAGAAATTACTGAATCAAATAGGAAATAGGATAAAATGTAAAGTAAACAAATAATTCTAAATATGTAGGTAATGTATATGTATATGTAGTACATGCAACATTTAGCAGCCTTCCACTGCTTAGTAAGGAAATTAAATCAATCAGAACAGCTGACCCATTTTCGATACTTCCCGTTCATGCAAGTTTGCTTACATGTTAAAAATAAAACATCACCTTGCAACTCTTTCCATGGTTGATGGTGATGAAATGTGTCAATAAATCATTCAATATTTTCACTTCCTTCCAAGTGTAGAATGCTGACTTGATATTTATGCAGTTAGTTAATTCAGCAGTCCCCGAAGTGGGTTCCGCAATAGATTCCTAGAACTGCAATATGACAAATGATGATCAATAAATGAATCTTTAATTAGATCCTTTTTGGCTCAACAAAATAGTATTTTGTATAAACATATGTACATAGTACCAAGTGGTTAGCTACCTCCACATCAGTAACATAAGGAAGTTTTGATATTTCTCAGTAATATCAATGAAAAGATAAAGCTATGCAGATTCCATAGTTTTCCACTTGTTTCAGGACACCATCTGTATGTCCAGAATATGTCTGATATATTTCAGAATGATAAAATCGACAGCATTTTGTGGTCTGATATTGAACAAGGAATTTTTTTTCACCTGCGTCGCATTCCTATTGAGGCATACATCTCAGACTTTTCAGAATGAAAAAAACCACAGCATTTTCTACTTTATGTTTTAATGCTGAGTTATTTAGGATTTTTCTTTGACTGCGGTGCTTTTTCATAGTGCTTTAAAAAGTACTAAATGCTTTTCTTCTCAAGTCAGTTCTTCATTGCTGAGGATTGTGACCCCTACTCCAATTTGGTTTAGATACTAAGTATTGAGCGGAAACTGTCTTAACCAACTAACTTAACTGTTTTAGGCATAGAGGACGGATCGCCAAACAACTCGATCTTGGCACACGCTCCTTGCCTCGTTCACATTCATACATCGTCTCATACATGCTCTTCTATTATTCTGACTCTTGACATGGCCCGACTCAAGTATCTGATTCACTCGGTCGTGCAATGTCTTCCTCGGGCGTCCCCGACTACTTCTACCATTCACATTTGCGTTATATATTCTCCTTTCACTCCTTTCCTCGTTCATTCATTCATTCATATGCCCAAACCATATGAGACTCCCTTTCTTAATCTTACTCTTTGCTTACTGATTTTCATAATAATAAAAATCTTCAGCATGTATTGATTTGGCCTCGGTCCTGGCTGAATTTTCGCATGTTTACAATGAAATCATTTTAATAGAAATACTTCTCGAATAAATATTAGACCCTTTTATTCAAAGCTGTGCTGTTTCTAATTAATAAACTACACAGCTGTTTGTTCCTCTTGAAAACCCAAGTAAATGAGTTATGCAGTGATATAATACGAACAACAATATAAGATAAACATAAGGACTGTTTTTTCTTGTATCTTGAAGTCAGGAAAAGTCTTACAAGTGACTCGTTTATAAATTAGTTTCAATTTAGAATGCACCACGGTGAAAGGTTTATGTAATGGGTACCTCTTCTCGTGGGTTTCCGTGGTCTGGTCCTCGGGCCCTGCATCAGCGGCCGCTCCTGAGGCAGCAGCAGGTAGTTCTTGGCCTCGTCCACCAGATCCCGGCACTCCTCGTCTGATCGCACCAGCAGGTCGGAGCTCACCGTGCCCACCAGGAACTTGGGAGATAGGAGGGGGAGGCGTACGTGTTGAAGGACCTGGAAGCAATTTTAAATGTACATAGTAAATAATCTCTCTCGCATATAAAAAAAAACTCATTTTCTAAATGGTTTTCCATGAGCTAGTGGCATTAACTGTGGCATTCCCGTTCAGATCTGATCACAAAACATAATAAACATATTGATTCTGAATGCTAACCTTTGATACTGAAGTGCCACATCTAAACTGGAACACAATGCCCTAATCCTAAAATTAAATTTGCTTTTCTAATGTTCAAAAACTGAATTCCTTGCTTTTTGCAACATCTTACTGACAATTGGCTGAAACACAAAATTGGCCAAAATATTGCACATAATACAAAATCAACACATCAGTTGAAAGTCAGTTAAGCAGTTAAGTAGGAACGTAAAAAGGGGGGAAATAGAGGATTTTAACATATATTGTCATATGCTACTTACTTGTGCTAAATGCTGGCGTCTTTCTGCTACATTATATTTCACCCAGGACATAACCGAGTTGAAGGTCTGCTCCTCATTTCTAACATTCAGTTCATCTGACGAGATTATGTCCACTAATTGTCCTACGGGCAGCAACAGAAATTCTTCACTCTCCATAACCTGAAAAAAAAAACAATAGTTTTGAGATGGATTCAAAACACATTAGGACATTTTTTTTTGAAGAGTTTTATTTTACGTGTACATTTGTTACTTAATTTTTATTTATCTGCTACCGGTTTCGATACATTCGGGTCATTCACTAGCAAGCTTAAACCTAAATTTTTTAGTTTACAAAATGTGTAGAAATTGTTACATAGTTAATGTCCAAGAAATACAAAAACCACATTAGGACATAGTAGCTCGTTGTCTCATTGGGTCAATAAAGGTAAGGAATCAACATAAACTAAAGAACCTGCTTTGAAATTCCCACAATGACTGCGAAGCAAGCCATATCAAACTTTACTTTCTTGCCTTCGGTTTAAGTCGATTCCTTAGCGCATACGTACGTGGAGCTACTTACAAGCGGCTCGAGCTTCACACGCATACCAAGCGCACCGCTTGTCATACTATTTTGCTAGTATGGCGGACACTAGCAAAGTAGTATGACGGGCACTCACGAGCGGGTACTGGAACACAGGGCTCAACGTTTTGATAACAGAGTGTTTAAGAACCCATGTTCCAACTCAAATTAATTGCAACAAAGTTTCTAGAATGTATCTCACTTGTAATTCATTTACTGCCCACAATATAAACAAATAACCGAAATACTTTGTGTACTTATTATTTCTTATGACTAAAGAACTATGGCACATTAAATAGAAAAATAATAGTGCGCTTTTTACCTCCATAAAATTGTGCTGTGTGAACTTATCCGCGATGCGCAGAAGTTCTCTACAGGAGTGTGTATCGGCAAATGCTCGGATTCCAAGGCAGTTGGTGGGATCCAGTTGTCTCTTGAGGAATTCGCAGCATATATCCTGAAAAAAAAAACAAATAATAGTGTCACTATTTACTAATAAAACTCACATATTTATGAGGCTTGTCAATTTCAGTAACATCATTAAAGCACAACATGAATTATATGTATAGGCACATCGCTGAAAATGCAGGAACTTTCTCATAAATGACAAATGTAACAGAAAGGGGCGTTAAAACTAAGTTACAAGAAGCAGGACAAAGCTTTGGTAACATCATCAGACTTCAGTTAGCTGAGAATTTTTTTTAAGTAGACAGAAAGCATCATTCAATAATCACCTGTATCTCTGCAAGCTGTAATAGACATGCAGCGGGTAAGAGTGTCTGAACGTTCCCCTCCTCAACCATGATGTGCGAAGTGTAGCAGAAGTCTATGAGCAGCTCCATAGCATTCTCATCAATATCCCGAATGGTGACCTCTGTCTGTCGGGACTCGGCCAGCTCCCCGGTGAACATGGCGCGGAAGTAGGGACTGCAGGCTGATAAGATAACCCTGAAAATTGGAAGATTAAAGATTAATGTAATACTTAAACGAAACAAAAAAACTGTGTTATGATAACATTTCTAAATCAGGTCAATTTGTGCTTTAAAATATGTAGTTCAACACTTCTGTGGAAAGTCAACTACATAAATTATATCACACTCAGGTAAGTTTAAATTTGTAGGCTTTTTGATTTACATAAAAATATCTACACTCGCTTACAATTTGCATAGGAAAGGTTTTGTGATTCACAAGGCTTCAATGATTTCATCGATTCATTGCCTTTAGTATGTGCAGTCCTCAACTTTTACAAATAATTATTTAATGTATTATGTAGTTATACTCATGTAAACAAAAAACTAATATTATTTACATGTATGTATGTATCTAATAAAGTGAACAAGGCACATTATGACAATTACAATTGGATGTTTTTTAATAGCTTTTTGCTAATGTCTCTTTTTTTATAAATGACAATAATTTTATTCTGTCATCGGACAGAAAAAAATGGCTTATTAATATGAATTACGCATAAAATATTATCTTTCATGACAACCAAAGATATTCAAATACAAGACATATGCCATGGTGTCCGCCCGACTGTCGGCAGAATACTTCCTAATGGGAATAGTTTGAATACGGAGAGTAGTTGTTTTTTTGTAGGTGTGCACTAGTATTGGTTAACAATATAGTTTGAATACGGAAAGAATTCGTTCATTTAGTTGATTTTTTTAAGGTGTGCAGTAGTATTGGTTAATAATATCGGCGACACCAGGAAACACAATCTCACCCAGTAAAAACTGCAGATAGCACATCTTTTATATTTCAATATCTTTAATGACAACCAAAAGCATGATATTCACTGCCAATATTTGGAATCACTGACCTACGCAAAGCACAGAATACTGAAATCAATAACTTCAGTAAGTATATAGAATTAAACAATTATCCATATTTCTAAAATGGCTGTTTTGAATTGACACAGCAATATGCCGCATTTCTCTAAACTTTACTACATATTACTGAGAGATTGTAAAACTCAACGATCCCTCGTACAAAAGCATTTTTCATAATTCGTCGAGTATAACAGCTAAATCCGTAACAGGATAAGACAAAACAGTGACAAAAAGAATTAGGCAAGGTAAGGTTTGGTGCCATCTCAGGAGACACATGTAGCTATTGGGAGTGGAAAGCACCAATAGATGTAGAAAATGTGAAGAGGAGGAAGAGACTCCAATTCACTTGTGGTGCCAAGACACATTGTGGAACCAGAAGACTTAGCCACATATCCAATGACAACTCTGGTAAACTTCATTAAAGGGACTGGGTTATTATGTTATTATTAAAGGTTGAGGTAAAATGGGAGATAGTACAATGGGCCTATGGCCTAACTACTCACGGGAACTAATTGTAAACCGTCTCCGAAAATTAAAAACAAAAAAAAAGGTTTGGTAATATTTGTTATTTGTCCATTTTCTTCACTTTCCTTCAATTTTGTTCAGTTTTGTCAATGCTCTGTTTCGCTTTAGTTAAACAAAGCGGAGATAAGAGTAATTACCGATGTGCGAATATCTTCCTGTTGCCGACGTTCAGAACGACATCGCAGAGCTCACGGTGTCGCCGTAGCACGTTGAGCTCCTGCAGGGTGGCCCGGGGGTGCTTCTCCGAGGAGTGCGGCAGGCGCGCCGGCGAGGGGGGGCCCTCGCACACGCCCATCTCGCCCATTGCACTGTAATAATATCATTGTTAAATACATACATACATACACTCATGAAAGATCAGATTTTGTAATTGTAGGATTTGTGAAGATGAAAGTATTTATAAAATATATGCCACAAAATCACATTACCTTTGTCATACCTTAATCATATTTTGTTTATTGTCAAATTAGAAAGACGTCAAAAATTTACCTTTCGAATTAACAAAGTTGGTAAAACAGAAAAATCATCCTTAAAAAATTTAAACAAAATAAATACAATTTTCATATGTAGAATTATTAACCTTTCAAAGCAATTTTGAGTTCATTACGCAGGAACATTTCACATCATGCACAACATCCCAGACAACCGAAATGAGTAGGTTTGATATAAAAGAATCCAGAATATATAAAACGCATGTAGAATTATATTTGGATACAGAAGGTACAACAGCGCATCGACAATGTTTACGAGCTAGGACTGCGTGGATTCAATTCGGTCTGATGAGACACCGGGACACTGGAGCCAGGATGCGGCTAATGGCCTCCGACAACACTGTGGTTAACGCAGCCTTCCAGCACCAAGCGCCACTCCTGAGTGAGCACTGGGCGAGCTCACCCCAGACCACGCCCTATATTATAAGTGAATATTTATTATTTACTTTTATTAGAATTTTTTTTTCTATTCTATGTACGTTTCTATACAATCTGTTGTGTAAATGTGTATAATTAAATTCTGGAATAAAACATTATTATTATTAATAAAGCCGTGCCATGTAAAATGATGCTTTTTTTTGCGAGAATGCTGCGTAAGATTCCCAATTGCCCCAAGCTTTCTGGAGCCAGTGGGACTACTGCATCACGAATCGGGATATGTTATGAAGCTGAAAGACGTGGGGAGGGGAAGGATACAGAGAAGAGGAAGGTTGGGAAGTACCTACTAAGATCTTGTCACTAAACATGGTTGAAGTCATATCAAGCAACATTACGATTCTGAATGGTAATCATGTTCTGAAAAGAAAGACGATTGAGTGAAGCATGTTAAAAGTTGCCAACGTTGTCATTATGACATCTGACCTCAAGTGGAACTACGCTGGACACGTGGCACAACTTGCAGATGACTGAATTACAATATCTTCACAGATGCGATTGGCCTTAAAAATCACTGCCAGCTATTGAAGCCAGCCCTTCCAACAATCCAGTAACATCAGGTTTTATATAGTGCCAGAATGTGACATTCTACTGTTCACATATCATAGGCAGGGCTGGTACTGTGCAGGTGCAATTTGAGAATTCCACTCCGGGCGCCGAATGATAATAACCTAACACAGCACCCTTGAAATTTCTACTAGGGCCAGGTGCCTTTTAGATCAGGGCCAACCCTGAACACTGTACATGTAGCTGAAAGGACGAACTCGCAAATGGCACAACGTTAAGTTCTAAGGGTATCTCGATTTCAATGGTCATTCAACCCAAACGGGAAGAATAGAAGGTCTATTAGAAAATAAAGGAAACCCTGGAAGTGGATTACACAGGATGTGATAACATTAATTACAAAATTAACTGGCATAAATACAATAAATATTATTTTGCACCACCGTTTTAGTATCAAGGGATGTGATTACCCTTATTGAAATACTTGATAGAATTTTGCCATGTAACATTGCAAACTGTTTTTTTTTTTTTTTAAACTGCGGGAATAGAAAACAAGCTACTAAATAAATCACAATACATAACATCCGGATGGAGAGTAAAATGTGTACAGAAATGCTGCACTCACAAGCTGAAAGACCCTGTGTTGATATTGTGCATAGATCCATAGATGCATGCAATGATACATACTAATGATAATGGTAGAAAGTAACATAATAATAATAACTAAATAAGTAAACACTTACGTGTTATGGGCTCGGGAGAGTCCCAGCTGCAGACGCAGCGGGGGAGAGGTCCAGCCCCACACAGAGTCAATCTAAACACAATACAAACCTTTCAAACAACAAACCACAACCAATTCCCAGCTTCCACAAACAAATGAAGATTAAAATGAAAGAGAAAATGGATACCCCTTTCATCTCAATCATAACATCAAATAATTACTCAATAGGTCCAAAATACTGCGTTTTCTGTTAAGAATGTGGTCTAAAATTATCAAAGATTGCAGCGTTACAAAACATTAACGAATTTAGAAAACAAAAACTGATATTGTTGGCACGAAACATGACATGTAATATTCATAGGAATAGGCGGAACCTTGTTCGACATTTACATGTATTTTGAGAGCATTATTTGCCTACCTTTGATTTTGTTTTGACGACACAGTGAAACACATACAAGTCGAGGGTTTAAAATTGAGACTGGGTTTGTTGTTAGACCTTGATGGAAGATACGCTGAAATTTACACAAGAAACTAAAAATACTGCCGTCACAGATCTCAGATGTTTTATGTTTACCATTTTACCCCGTTAGACGACTGTCAGAAAAATCAAGATGGCCATTTATTAAAATGGCAGCACTGCTTCCCGGTAGGTACCTGATAAATTCAAACAGGGGCGGTTTTTCACCATTTAATAATAATAATATTCTGAATTACTTATTACTAACTGTTATCTACCTAGTACAATTTATTTTAATTTTTTAAAGTGTGTTTTGAGCGTGGACTCAATAGCGGAACATTTACCAAGGAGGGCACTGTCTTCTATGACATAACGAGTGTGATTTCCATATTAAAATTCAAAGTTATCGCGTTAGTTCATATTTACGTCATCCTTAACTTGTACGTGTAGCACTTAGCACTGCATTACATAAAGCAAAACTAGGAATAAATGTAATTTATCACTAATTATTCCACCCACTGCCGCACTTTTAGGCACAGAAAATATAAAGTACACTTTATTTCAACAATTACTACAAGAAACCACTATTTACATTCACAACATGGGTTTTTTAGGTTATTAGTTTGGGTAAACTAAGTAACTCGTACGTATTTAGATTGAAATGAAACTTTGAAAATGTCAAATCCATGCAAATAAAATTAAAATGGCGGTAGAGGGATAGTTTAATGCGGGAAATTTTGAACTTTGAATAAAAATAATTTTTGAGATTTGGTAGAAAATGAAAATGATGGTAGTGTTGAGAATAATTGTCAGACATCTGGAAAACGGCAGTTTTTTTCCTCAACTACTAACTCTTTGTGTGAAGTACAAAGAGTAGTAGAGGAAAAATGAATAATAAACAATCATAAGGTGACGATATAGTTATTTTACCTGGATTTAAAGTTTTTACCTTTTTTCTTACTACGTGAAAAGCAAAAGCGTCAAGTTTATTTCCATGGACCGCAACTGTTAAAAAAAATCTTTCAACCAACTAATCTTTTCAAGTTTTTAAAGTTACGAGTAAATTAAGCATATATTTACATAATTGGTATTTTATTACGGTACCATGAACTACAATAATTATTATTAGTGTAAAAAAACACAAAAAACATTCCTAATCTAGTTTGCATTGCCCTGATTAATCTGAATCTCGAATTATGTATGTTCTTTACTATTATACTCCACCCATTACAATTTTTTTTTAAATGTGTTGGCAACTTTTAATATGCTGGATTAGAGTTTAGAGAAAATACATATATGCCTTAAAATAAAATAACAAAAACGATTATATAAAAATAAAAAAATCTTGGACCCGAGGAGGTGGGTAAATAATTAATTTATTATAAACCAATAATAGCAGCATTAGGAACTATGCGTAAAAAAAACGAGTGTGCTAAGACCACACGACTGAAGTAAAACTTCAATAACTTATAAAAGAAGGAAGATAGAAAATGTGCGCCCGCGCTACTTTCTCTAGCTCCTACAGTGTGATACAGACAATAGGCCTACACTGTGTCTTAGATATACGAAACGTAACTGGCTATGAGAGAAAGAGAGGAAGAAAATGTGTGCTCGCACCTCTCTCTCTTGCCCCTACAGTAAATACGAAACGTAACTCTCCATCTTTCTAGCTTCACTAACTTTTATCTCCCTCTCAACTTCCATTCGCCTCGCCCGATCACACTTTTTGTAACGCTTTCGTCACGCATTCATCAGCTTACTCCTCAAGTCACGCGAGCGTAAAGAAGTTTTATTTCAAAAAATTGTCCCGATGAAAGCACAAAAAGTATCGATAATAACGATCAATGAACAAAAAAGGAATACACGCGCATCACTAGTGCCGAATGATTTTGACAAGTCAACAAATCTGAAATGTCAAAAATTTTGTATGAAAATAAATATGATTTATCAAATGAAGATGGAATTCGTCAGGCCTGCGAGGAAATCGAAAAGGAAGAGGTAATTATAATATTCAATGATTTTTTTAAATAAAAATTTAATCTACAAATTATCATATCTTACAAACATTCAATTTTCATTTTAGGACGAGGTGAACGCCGCTCTCGAAGCTTTAATACAAAGACAGTGCCATTTGGGAGGTAAATTACGTTCTATAAGTCAGGCCCTCCCTAATTTACAAAACCTCAAAGGCGACGCTTGCAATCTGTCAGAAAGAATTACATTTACGTCTAACCTAGCAGAGAATGTTAGTGCAAAAGTTCGGCAGCTTGATGAAGCCAGGGTAAGTGCACAATATCAATAGTTTTTGCCCAAATTTTACCACGATTTTCTTCTTTCTCACAATTTAAATACTTTTCAGAGTCGAGTATCCGAGTGTCAACAGAGAGTTCACGATCTGATAGATCTCCAGCTTTGCAGTGAGGGAGTTCAGACCGCTTTGAAGAATGAAGATTACGAAAAAGGTTTTTGCATTACTATATACGATATTTTTTATTTATTTATATAGAGTTTTGTATGTTGATTTCAACAATGTACTTAATCTAATTCACGAAGTGTTCACATCGCACATCGTATGCAATCTCACAACCTCAATGCCAATTTTGTGGAAAACCTAACGAAGGATTAGAATAAATTTTACAATGGTGAAAGCTTTTTTAATAATAGTATGAGAAGATAATGAAATCTTTAGATTTTTCGCTGTTTCCAAATTCTCCCTAGATTTGTCGAAAACTCCCATTCTGTATTTGGAACTCTCTTTAGACTATAGTATATCTTTTTTGATTTTTAATTCCGTTATTTAGTTTGGGAAATAATAATAACAATCTATAGTGCAATTTAGTGAAGTTTTTTAAGAACACCTTACTATAATAACTTCATCTTTATTATTTGTAAGATGCTAAATGAAATAAAGTGACGGTAATTTAAGGGTGTTTTGTGATTTCCAGGTGCAGCCCACGTGCACCGCTTCCTGTCCATGGACCCCCTGATCCTGCGACAGACAGCGGCAGACGTGTCGGACACCTCCGATAGCGAAGGCGCCAAGATAGAGAACAGGTCTGTCAGCAGCAGCGCTGTCAACCAGTCCTGTCTTACGCTGCACAATGCGGCTGATAAGCTTAGAACAGCCGTTACTAACAGGTTACTATTATTATCATTATCCTGCTATAGTCAAAAATCGTATTACATCTACATTCTCTTAGATTTCTTTTTAATTTCTTGATTTATATAATACATACCCATAATTTTTTTCTCTATACATTATTAATCAATTAACTCTTTTTATCTAATTACTTACCATTGACTACTGAATAATATGTGGCTTACAATCATATTACCTGTGTGGAGTTTTTTTAGAATTACTTTGTGGAGTTGAAACACCTTCAATATGAAAGGAATAAAAATTTTTGGCAAAATGTCTTACATTATTCTTTTGATATTAAATTTAGTGAAAATATTAATATTACATTTACTTTATTTTTATTTCAAACCAGCTGAAGTCCCAGCGATGCCTGGGCTTTATGCAGAGTTTTTCGAAATCACATGTATACATATGCATTTTCCTCTTATTTTGAATGTCAAGTTTGCAAAATTTCTTCAAGAAGTATCAAAATTCTGCTTAGGGGTGGGAAAAGGGGGTGTGGTGGTTTTTTGTAGATGGTTATCTTCCCCTGGTTTTGAATGTCAGTATCAGAATAAAACTGTAGATTTGTATAAAAATCAAGTCCATTCCGTCCGCCCGTTACAGACACTCTTTTTTATATAAATATGTATGCACTTTTTTGCGTTTGTATCAAAACCAGCAATTATTTCCAGAGCTTGTTTTGCGACTCCATTATTCAATCAATATGTAATATATGAAATATTATTTAACCTTTATTTATAACTTACAAATAACATCTTCTTCTTTTTCTCGTGCCGTTTATGTTTAACGGATGTTGGCTATCATGTTGGCTATGGACTTTGTTTACTGCGGCCTGGAACAGCTCTACAGTAGACTGGCCAAACCACTGTCTCAGGTTTTTCAGCCATGATGTTCTCCATCTTCCATTCTGGCAATCTTTCCCTGCATTATGAGATGCAAGATCTCGTACTTCTCTGGATGTCTCATCACATATCCTAGATATAGAAGTTTTCAGATTTTTATTGTTTTAATAACTTCTTTTTCTTTATTCATTCGAACCATAACATCTTCATTCGTAACCCTGTCCATCCAGCTTATTTTGAGTATTCTTCTGTAGATCCGCATCTCGAATGCCTCAAGTCGCCTTATCAGTTCTTCAGTAAGCGTCCATGCTTCCTTCGATTTCCATTTCCATTTTGAAAACCTTTTATGCTAATGATTCTAATATTTTTCGTATGCCTCTACTGAAGAATGAAGCTGTACTAATTAAACAATTTAGCAGTATAAAGATTTTCATTTAAGTCAACTGCGTTATTTTTGCTTATGAGCATGTATTTTGTTTTAATTGTATTCAGTTCTAACCCAAAATTCTCACAAGTCTTCACTACTTGATTCAGCAGAAGTTGTAGATTCTCAATGCTACTTGTTAGAAGTACCACATCATCTGCATAACGCAGGCACACAAATATCAAAATATCAGATTATTATTTTAATAATTTAAGAAAATATTATAATAATCATCAAGGAAAGTATTTCTCATAACAAATAATAGTACTAAAAAGTGGAGGATACTATGAGTGAAATATTTAAAAAAACAGTTTTGCTCAGAAAGCACAGTAGTCAATCTTAATCCCCATTTATGCTTATTAGGGATTGCTGCACCTACATAAATAAAATATTCATATCTTCTTTTTGATTTTGATCCTTTCAAAATGTATGTGTTCGGCCACAGGTATTTAAATATGAAATGTCTTTTTTTATGTGAATACTGCACAAGAGTCCCAACAGGTCCCAAGCATCTGAAGCCAGTGAGACTATGGAATCTCCAATTGGGGTATGTTGTGAGGCTGAAGTTGGAGGGGGAACGAGATGCATAAGAGGAAGGTTGGGAGTACCTGGCGAATCAGATCTGGTCACAAAACATGGTTAAAGTCATTTCAAGGCTACGTTTCAATTCTGAATGATTGTCTTACACCAAGGCGATACTGAGAGTATCTTTCATTCTGGAACGTGCCACAAATATACTTTATATTATTTTAAATTATTAAATTGTGAAATAAAACAAATCATTCAAATAAAATTTACTTTAGCACGCCGGAATTCAATGTGCGACCTTCGGATTGCTAGTCAAGAGCCTTACTTCTCGACCACGGAGGCCGTCAATGTTAGATTTTAATCCTTTTAAAATGTTTGTGTTCAGCCATAAGTATTTAAATATGGAATATTGATGAATATTTTTGTGTTAATCATTTCAGATTCAATGAAGCTGTCAAAAAAGAAGACTTGGCATCTGTTGAGAGGTTTTTCAAAATATTTCCTCTGTTAGGAATGCACGATGATGGCCTTCAAAGATTTGCCGTTTACCTCTGTTCGAAAGTATGTCAATATTTATTTATTGTTATTGTTTTTAATTCGTAGAACTCTATTTAATTGTTTTAAACATAAATTGCGTTCCACGACGCTCGGTTGTCAGTAGTGGCAGGTGGCCTGCCGGCTGTGATGGATCCTTCATGTGTAAAATTCTAATTGTACACCTACCCCATAGACATATGAATATTAATAGACCAGAACAGAAAGGTGAGGGGTAGAAACCAACTACAGCGGGACGAAGAGCGGGAAGACGGCTTTGGTGATATGTGATTCGTCAAAACTCAATCTGACAGTATATAGGCATCTCACATTATAATATAACCATTTAGTTCTTAAAAGTAAACTCTGCTTTTGAATGAATATACCTTTTTACATGGGAGCGCGAATTGCTCGCCGCGTAATAAACACATTTGCGAAGTCCAAATATGCAAAGTAAGGTCGCCTATAAGGTCGAGTTCAATATTTTGTTGCTGTATTAAGTGAAGACACTTTTATAAATGTTTCATAATTTACTTACCCCAGTAAACAGGGACGGGCACACGCCATGTATCTCGAGTGACAGTGTATGTTACAAAAATGATCATATTATGTGATCTGAATTGGCTTAAAATAGTGTAAAATAATGCTTGCCTATGGAATGTAATACGACAATTTTGTTTATTCTCCTTTTCACTTCTATTTTTACACGTTTTCAAAACACAAGCCACTATGTTTACCGTTTTATTTCGTAAAATGCACCGATGAGTGCTCGACGCTGGCTTGCAGAAGAATGATGACGTCACATTTTTTAGATTAACGCGAAGCCATACACGATCCCAGCCGGTTCCAATGGAATGGTTCCAATGGGAGGGGGAAATAATACGCTTTTATCGCTTAGGGCAGGTCTACTAATATTCATATGTCTATGACCTACCCCATGTAATGAGTACTCAAAGCCGTAGCTCGAAGGATTTCGTAGCAGTCAGTAAGAAAGGAAGGGTTACTGATTGTAGTTTTAATATGCAATTAAAACACCAACAATATTAACTTAAAGTGTGCTTTGTGTGTTTTTTTTTTTTATTGTACATATAATATCATCAGATTCATTAAAATCATGTGAAGTATCTAAAATAATATTACCGTAATACCAATATTTTTTTCAGATTCAAGAAACATCGCAAAAGTCATTGCACAGTGCTTTAGACACAAGTTCCACGGATAAAAGAGCAAGTGTTATATTTGCTGATACATTAACCTCATTATTTGAATCTATTGCCAAAACCATAGAGATTCAGCAACCACTCATCGAGACTTACTATGGACCAGGCAGACTACTGCCCGCCATATCAGTCTTGCAGAAGGAATGTGATAGGCAGGTCAGCAGGATTATGACCGAGTTTACCAAACACCGGCAGTTGAATAGGATCACGTATCAGATCAACGACTACAATAAGAATGGTGGATCTAGTTCCTCGGGCTCAACAAAAGAGAAACTTGACCCGAAAGCTTTGGATGTAATGATCGGAGAAGTGTCAGTTATGCATTCCAGGATGGAGTTGTTTTTCAAATTCTTGAAGCGTAGAGTCACAGTAAGTATAATTATTTTTTATGTGTGGGAATGTGGAAAACTCAATCGGAGCTATTTAAAAAAAAAAAAGTGAAAGGGAAGGGATGGAAAGCGAAAGGTTTGGAAATTGTACATCATATGACACCCTCCGTTGACAGCCTCTGTGGTCGAGGGGTAAGGCTCTCTGATAGCAATCCAAAGGTTGCGGGTTCAAATCCCGGCTTGCTCTAATAAATTTTATTTTGATTATTTTGTATTATTTCACAATTAATTATCAAGTAAGCATGTAATTATCAATTAAGTATGTCAGTGGAGGGCCTGTTGGGAAGATTTCTTCTACGTTGAAGGATACTAGATTTGCATTTCAATCCCTTTTAGACATAATCAGACATGATTGGGTCTTTGAAACATTAAATTTAATGAGATTATTCTTACCCCAAGAGAAAACACTCTCGAGGTAACCGTCAATTTTTTGCTTCAGAGCACTCCAAGCTGTTGGAGTTTGTGTGCCCTTTGGGGGCTTGACAAACGAAAAGCTATTGTAGACTGTACTGTCATCCGCGTAACAATGAAGGCACAGCTAAATTTTCCTGTGCGCCAGCTGATTCTATTTTCCTAATAATAATTCTTAAAATGCTATGTTTTAAGAATGCTTATTTCATTTTTAGAATGCAAAATGTCTGGAAATTGTTTCGTAATGTCAAAGAAATACAAAATAATAACCTAAAACTCACTACGGACGAAATTGCATCAGCTATTTAAGTTGACAATAGATTCTAATCAATTTTGTCCTTGTTTTTCAGAGTGATATTGAAGTGGGAGTAAGTGATGCTGAAAAAAGGACCTCATTACAGAATGATTTGACCACATTGATAACCAAATCAGCCCTCAGCAGGACTGGACAAGATTTACTTGGACATTATCTTCTTTTGGAAAGGTAACATAATCTAATCATTTTGCTCAGATTTATATCACCTTTATTATTTGTACACACCTGCTTAAAATGTTTCTTTTTTTTTTCTAAATTTATTTTTCTTTTCAAGGTATTTTATGGAAGAAAGTGTTCAGATTGCCATACAAATAGATGCCCTGGAAGATGGCCAATTGACTACCAGTTTGATTGATGATGTATTCTTCATTATAAGGAAATGCATCAGGTAAATACGCGCCATCAAATTTATATAAAAATATTACGTTTATGCTCATAATCTTTTGTTCCCTCCAATTTTGATAATTTTCAAGGGGGATATTGTAAATATTCTGCATGTACATAGTCTTTTACTCCCTGCAGAAGTGAGTATGCATCTTTGTAATACTGGTTCATGTATTTTTACAATTCAGGAGGCAGGTATGGGTACCGCCGCCTCGTGACCCATTTATTTGATAACCAACACCCCTGCTATAGGCAGGGCTGGGCAAAATACATGCTTTGCTGTAATTAAAATACAAAATTACAAATACTTTTTCGCATGTATTTAAAATACGAAATACAAAATACTTTGAAGTCGTGTATTTGAAATACAAAATACAAAATACAGTATTTTAGCCATTTTTTAATTTCAAATAGAAACTTTGGTTGCGATAAATTGTCGTAAGTGCACTTATCTAAGGGTGCGTTTCCATATAAAAGCAAAGCTGAGCAGAGTAAAACAGAGACGTGCAAAAATTGACCAATCATATTGCTTAGAATCTTAGAAGACACATCTCATCCTCGCTCCACTTGTAAAGTTTTGTGGTATAGGACCCAGGTGTTAGATAATAATTATTATTATTATAATAACATGACATTTGTATAGCGCAGTTTTGTGTTATTTCACTTCAAATGCGCTCTGTTAATAACTCAAAAATAATTTAGTATTCAGCAAATTATTCCCATAGTGCTTGATCTAATACTATGACACGAAAATGTAGAATACAAAGCAATGACAAGTATAATATATAGTGACCGACCAAAGGTTCGGTTTCGGTTTCGGCGAGTTTCGGCAAAAAAATCACTTTCGGTTTCGGCAGAAAATCTGCCGAACCTTCGGCCGCACCGAAACTCTGCGTTCGTGAATTATCGCGCGTCGTTTGGCTGACTTCAGGTGAGTTTGTGGCTCGTTTGCCAAATTTTTGTTCCAATAAGTAGTTAGTTAACATGTTTGTTAATTTTTACATGTTTTGTTTGTTTTATATCAGTAATGTACCGGTAATAATACCCGCTGCCCAAATTGGGGGGCGGGTAAGGGTACCGCCGCCCGAGGAAGCATTTATTGCATAATTAACACTTCTTCCATAGGTCACCTTAAGTGGTTCGCTACGTTTGGTGTCTTTGCAGGGGTGCCCGGATTCATGGGGTGAAGTTTGTCCAGGTCTTAGGGGCCAATGCGTCTGCCTGCCTGCTCCATGGTATGCAGGATCGAGAGAGACTGGTTGAGGGAGGTCTTTTATCCTCTCCAGCCGGAATCTCTCGACCGATTGCCTTGTACCGCGGTTGGAGGGATGGATTCATGCGTCCTTTATGCCTAGATACACTGACCCCCCGATTCCTACCCACCCTTCATAATTATTTCCTTCCCAGAACTGCCTCTCCTTCCTTTCCTTAAAAAACCCTACACACACAGCATTCCCTAAGATGACAGGCCCTGAGGGAAACTATTTTCCTCAGGGCCTTCTATGTGTAGGGTTGTCATACGTCTGGAATTTTCCGGACAAGTCTGGAAATATAGGTCTTTGTCCTATATTTCCAGACTTGTATACTAATATAGGTCTTATTCCTATGGGAATCCTATAAACAGTCCGGATTTTCTACATTTAAATGGAGATTGATATAAAAAATGAAATAAACCAAATTATTTTTATTACAAATCAAAGTAAAAACATCCCTTCTGATATTTAATGCTCCCAGAAATATTTTTAACACTTCCGAATCTTTAATAATAGTTTTTAAGAACATTTCGCAAGCCATATTTTAAAAATTATATTGTGTTAAGAGAATCTACTTGACAGACTCTACAGAAAGCCTGTTCCTTTATTTTGAATATTGGGTTTCCATTAAGGAAAAGACCCTTTCAACATTTGCATTTTGTGCCTGCATTGCAAATATATAAGAGCATATCTTTGTTCATTCCGTAACTTTCGAAAGTCTGGAATTTTTATCAAATGTCAGGATTTTCTGCGGGATTTTGATTTTTTGATCTGGGAACCCTACCTATGTGGAACTTATATAAAAAAATAATAAATAATTATTTTTTCACATACTTCAATTTTTATTTTCTTTATTTCATTTAACATGTTCATTAAGAATATTGTGATTGTAAACGCAATTAAAATACTCAATTAATGAGGTCCTGTCCTTCCTTTATAATGTGAGTGTTGATTATTGTCAAATTCTTTTTCCAAGAAGCAGTTAACATGTTTTGTTAATTTTTGTTTGTTTTATAGCAGTAAAATAAAAAAAAAAAAAAAAAATTTTTCACGTGTACTTCAATATTGTTTTTTTTTTAAATTTCATTTAACACGTGTTAATTGTCTGTATTAGTGTAGAAATATGCCAAATTTCAGTATAAAATAGCTAAAAAGAATCGGTTTCGACCAAAACTTGACATACACCGAAGATTCAGTTTCGGTTTCGGTAGAAAGTCCTGTTTCGGTCAGACACTAATAAATAATATAATACGATACAAATAGTGTTGCCAACTTACTCTAAATATTGCGCTGGATTCTAACGTTTTCAGTCTATGTACTATCTTCGTCAGTTTATTTTTCATTATCATTATTAAGATCGCTAAATGTATTTGAAAATGTATTTTGAAGCCATAATTTAAAAAAGTATTTGAAATACAAATTACAAAATACCTCAGCTTCCGGTAATTGAAATACCAATTACAAAATACATTCTTAGGAAGTAATTGAAATACAAATACAAAATACGTATTTGTATTTCAAATACGTATTTCAATTACAAGTAATTCAAATACTGCCCAACCCTGGCTATAGGTCACCCCAAGTGGTTCACTGTGTTTAGTGATATAGCAGTGGTGCTTGGGTTCATGGGGTGAGATTTGTCTAGATTTGGCGGCGAATGCCTTGGCCACTTACTACGTGGGGGGCCGGATCGGGAAAGACAGGCTGAAGGAAACCTAACCTAGACCTCTCCAGCCGGACTCTCTCGACCCATCGGCTTGCACCGCAGTGGTAGGGATCATGAGGTCTGTTATTCCTGGACACATTGACCTTCAGATACCTACCCACCCCTCATACCCTTTTCCTTCTCAGAACTTCCTCTCCTCCTTTTCCCTAAAAAACCCTCCACACAGCAACCCCAAAGATTTTCCATGCCATTTTCATACATACATATCATGTTTCTTTTTTCTACTGTATTCAGTGTGAAATTTACAGCACACTCAACAATTTTGCAACAATGAGGATTGAGTTTTGTATATCCTGAGAGCTACCAGATTATCATAGTCCCTAACTTTCTTAAATTTTACATTCAGACGTGCCTCATCAACGGGCAACATCGACGGAGTATGCGCCGTGGTGAACATGTCCAGCGGTGTCCTGGAGGGCTCCGTGTGCAAGGCTCTGCGCAAGGCCCTGCGTCAGGGCTACCCCTGTGGCTACCTCGACCTGGCGCAGGCCTACTCCGCCATCCATACCACCATCCAGCACGGGCGACTGCAGCCCTCTGACACAGAGGCTCAGAAAGCCATGTTCTTGGTATGACTACTGTACATTGATATTTTTTGTTGTTTAACTTTCAAAGTAATTAATAAGCTATTTTGCATATCCTCCTTCTTTCACCAGTGTTTCGGATACTCTTACAGTTTATTGCCCGAAAAGATTTGCAACACAATGCTATTGGCCGTAAGAATTTAAAATTATAATTATGGATACTCTCTCCGGATTCTACAAAGCTTGGTGTTTGACATTGATTAGTCAGCGAAAGTAGTTAGTAGTTTTAAGCAATTTACTGCGAATCCTGATAATAGTCGAGTTATGTAGCTTTTCCATCAGTGTGGGTCCTGAAGGTAGGCGTTGTTCAATTTTATGTAACCGTATATGTATGACGACAGTACCTGACTTATTTAACCTTTTCCACGCGATCGTAACAACAGTTGATACGGCAAAAAGCCATGCCTCACACGCGCCCGTATCAGCCCTTGTTACGCTAACTTCGACTGCCGATATCACAGAGCTCCTATGTAACAGTTTTTTTTCCCGCTCGCTAGGACATTCGTGTAACTATCACGATGCTGACATCTTCAGGCATATTTCGAAAATAAAATTGTATTTCGTAAAGAACATCTATAATCAAGTGAATGTGTCATCGTGCCTTTGAGTGCCATAGTTCACAATTTAGTCAACAGATGGCGCTAGTAGTCACTCGCTCTTTGCACATGCGATTCCGATTGACCATATTGGACAAGCGTCGATAACATTTAATGTCGAGATCTCGCGTATTCTAAACGTTTGTTTGTGTTGTGAAACTGTGATTTTGACTTTACATAAAAATTTTATTAATTTAAGTGTCATCAGAATTTTATAACATGTCTATTTTGGTTATAAATTAGTTACTTAGATTGAGGTACCACTTGTGTCTATCAACGCAGTGTCCTGAGTACAAGCACGCGGATAAATGGCGCCACTTTTAAGATAACATGGGTTTTTTTTTGTTTGGAATTTAATGTTTTTGTTTTTATAAACATCTAGGAGTGTTTACAGACGACGATTTGGTTTCAAATTGTAGATAATAATCTCATCTGTTTATATAGTATGATAAATCATGCCATAATATGCTGTAATTTGACATAAAATTGGATGGATAGGTATTTGAAAACATGTACCGCGTATGGGTACTGAAAAAACGGAGTAGTTCAACGCGGGGAAAAGGTTAAATGTACATTCTATAGGGTCAGTGGCTGATTAGATTGTTCATGCACAGTATGCACCTTCAAAAATATCGCTACTTGAATTTATGTTTGTATATTCAATGCGTGTGTATGAATTTAGTATGTATGTTCGTATATTCGATACATGTGGAATATAGTATGTTCAGTGAATTATGTATGATTATGTTGAAAATATAATGTAGACGATAAGATGACTAAAAACTCTTTTTTTACATATTCATTTTTAATTTACATATTTTACCCTTGAGGTGATTTATACAAAAACGGCGCTCTACAAGTTCCAATTATTATTATATCGGTTTTAGGTATATGTAATAATGTTTATACTATCTTAAATTATGTTATTTTTTTTCAACAGGCGCATCTGAATAATAGCGATGTAAGCATTGAATATGTGGAAACTCTGTGCCAATCCATGCTTAGTGAAATAATACAGCAGCATTCTTCCATGAGTGACAGTGAAAGAGGAAAATTAGAAAGCTGTCTATCAGGTAATTTAAGAAACTTAATCAAAATAGTTTATTATGTATAAGTCACAGAGCTGCCGACCAACCTATTTGTGTAGAGCGGGGAGGTGGCGTTGTTATCCCTTTCAGTGATTTGTCAATAAATTAATCTGATAGCCTACAGGCAACTTGCTTTGTAGTATCACTATTTAAGTCTTCGAAAATTAATGCTTACAAATAAGTAGTCCTTTTTACAATGGCGCGGGAATTCCTCACTGGGTAATAAATGTAACTGTGAATCCCAAATTGGGTTCAAAAGATTAAGCTTATTTTCAAAATCGAATATTTTCTTGTACATAGTATTTAGTTTGACACTTACAAATGACATGATATATTGTTATCTGTTCTGATGATGGACACTGTAATGCAACACTACATAATACCCCAAAGATAAATAACGATAATACTTTTCCAAATGTTTTATAATTTACTTTTCGCAATAAACTAACATGTGAACGATTAGTGAACGGCTGACGGTCCGGTTAGAAACGGACATTCAGACCCTATTCAAAAAAGCCCCACATTGGACTGCGCTGCAAACCATTTTACTTTTCTGCACAGCTTCTGGTTATTTCGTTGTACACTCATCAGCGGTTAATATATTAATGGTATCGTAGTTTATTCAAAACACGCTCAAACTCTCCTGGTGCCAAGAAGAGAATCAAGTGGCTTGCCTTCGGCTCATCGAAATAATACCCAGATTTTACATTAGGGCATGTCTATCTCTTCTTATGTCAGTGATGCCAACTCTCTTCTCTTCCACAACATATCAATACGATCTGCCTTTGTTATAATTTTTATTATTGTTGTAGGTCTCTCTGGTGTGACTGTGAATCTGAGGAGTGTGGCGGAGTATGGTCTCCAGCTGCTAAGATCCAGTGCTGTCAAACCACGACTCAACCCATGGATTGATTCCTTCAATCAATACAATCACCAGCCTAGTGAGGTAAGCATTCCCCAATCAATGAATTTACTCTCATTAACTTTTTTTAAATATAATTTTTTGTATTATTTCACCTGCCATGTTAGGGATCCCTGTTTTATAGCGGATTGAGTTATATTAATTAGCTGTAGTTATTTTATTCTATTCCTTCTTCATGTTTACAATTATTTGTTCTGAACAGGTAGATAAATTTTCATTATTTGTTTTTGGGATCTTATGCCGTGTTGCGCTACCTCCTTCTTTAGCCAACGTTTTGGACAGCGTTGCAGTATCCATCATCTGCTGGATCTGCCCTGGCTGTAAAAACCCAAAAAACGTATCCGGATAGATAAATATGTATATACTTCTGCATTTCTACCCATAAAATAAATAATATCCACACTGAAATTGCAGTATGTCAGTTTCAACAAAAAAATTCATATTGGCTGTTTATTTAGAATTATTTGTATGTTTTTTGCAGATAAACTTGTTTTTTTTTAAATTCAGAGTTTCAATTGTAACTTTTCCATTTTCCAATGAAATGACATAATTTTTTTTCTTCTTTGCAGGATGATTTTGCTGCCTATGAGTCTGAAGAAAACTTTGCCCAGACTTTGATTATGAATCTGGATGGCTTACTGAGTCCCTTCAAGGACACCCTCACTCCAGCCAACTTCGACTCCCTCGTCACCACCGTGACTGTTGATTGCAACCAGAGATGGGAGAAGCTCATCTTGAAGTCATCATTCAATCGGGTACAGATAGTGCTCATTACATACTATTGCAAGCATTTTGGGAAGATTTGGAAGTTTTCATTGTTTTATACATAGAGTTATTAAGGGACAGACAGAGATAAATCACAAATCGGGTGAAAAAAAAAAAGAATGATTTTTTCAAAAACCGAATAATTTGTTTCAGAATTTAGTTTCACATTTTTATACAAAATGTGAAACTAAATTAATCTCTGCAGTAAACAAGCAAGTGAAAGATGTCCTGTTAGAAACAAACATTCAGGCCTTGCGCAGAAAAGTCCCAAAATGGACTGCGCTGCAAACTATTAAAGTTTTTAGCGAACTGTACTTTTTTGCGCAGAACCCGCGATCTCTATCAGAGTAGAATGGTAACTTTTTATTTTTTTTATATGAATACCGCACAAGAGTCCCAACTGCTCCCGTCTGAAGCCAGTGAGACTATGGCATCCCCAATTGGGGTATGTTGTGAGGCTGAGGGTAGTGGGGAGGGGAAGAAGATAGGGAAGAGGAAGGTGGGGAAGTACCTGGCTATTCAGATCTGGTCACCAAACACGGCTAATGCCATTTCAAGCAACGTTTCAATTCTGAATAGTGATCTTACATCAGGGCGATACTGATAGTATCTTCCACTCTGGAACGTGCCGCAAATATACTATATATTATTTTAAATGAATAAATTGTGAAATAACACAAATTAAACAAATAAAATTTATTTTCCACGCCGGGATTCGATCCCGCGACCTTCAGTGTGCTAGTCAAGCGCCTTACCGCTGCACTACGCCGGTCGTAATATGGCTTTTGCTATTTGACGGATGTTTCCTAACTGTCTCTTTTACTTACATTTTTCTTTCTTATTACTAATTTCCTTCTGTCTGTTAATATTATCACAATTCCACCAGCTTTAAGCAGTGGAATGTATCTTGTATGTTGTTACAAAATATTTTTATTAATTTTTTATTATTTCTGTTTTGTTTCCCTTCAGTTGGGCGGTCTAATTGTGGAGCGCGAGGTCCGCAGCGTGTGCTCTTACCTGGGTGGGCTGTCCTCTTTCTCGGCGCGCGACAGGTTCGGTCGCCTGACGCAGGCAGCGGCCCTGCTGGCCGTGGAGAAACCCTCGGAGGCAGCCGAATGGGCGGCCGGGGCTGCCTGGAGACTGACGCCCCAGGAGGTGCGTCAGATACTGGCTCTCAGGTAGGAACAAATGTTTAGTTATAGCTTTTGATGTTTCTAACTACAGTGAAACCCTCTTAACTTTTTAAAGACTATGTCGTTAAAGAATTTGCGATACCCGTGGACTGGTATTTCAAATTCTCATACATATGGGTCATTATTTTTGTACATTTGATGTGAATATTTGAGGATTTTTCTGAATATTCTTTCACATGCAGATACAGTGAAACCCTCTTACGAAGTTTCGTGGCTTAACCTCGCTCTCGCCGTTTGGCCATATGTGGCCGCGGTAGGAATTTAAAAAGAAAACTTTTTTGGATGCGATTTTGACCCTTATGCATAAAGAAATTGTATGAAGAACAAGGTCTGAATGGTTTGGGCCATTCTCGTTCTTGACGTAACAAAAAGCCGCATAGCGCCTAGCCTCTCGGAATAAATTACAAAAATTATCTTTCGTTGACTTGGCGACCTCGGCATCACTTCAACTGTCATTTTGTATGTGTAAACTTTGAAAATGTAAATATTTTACATTTTCAAAGACGTACCAATGTCATAACTTGTTCGAAAACACCCTTGGATTGTTTTTTTTTTCACGTAGGGTGTCTATTCAGGTTTGTGTAGAAATAAAAAAATAAGTTCATTTTCGTATAAATATATTTTTTTACAATTTTTTTCCGGAGTGGGAAAAAGCTAATTTCGCCCAAATACGCCCGGCTTTAGCCAGGTTAAAGAGTTTGGCCCCTTGGCCCAAAATTGGCCCAATTTTTCCCCCACATACGATTTTCCTGCCTAAGAGTTTGTTTTTTCCGGTCCCTTGGAAAACTTCTTAAGAGGGTTTCACTGTATTATCACTTAATTCTTTTTATACGAGCGTCATGTATACATACCAACCGATCGCGTGCCTAAAAGATGAGCGTTATCTTTACATGACGCCTATGTATGAGAATTTGAAATACCAGTCCATGGGTATCGCAAATTTTTTAACAACATACCTAGGCTTTAAAAGGTTGACAATATTTCGTGCATTATATGGACTAGAGTAAAAATAACATGAAACGATTTCACCGCAATTGTTTATTTATATTTTTTATGACATTGTTTTTCAAAGTATTTAAATAGGTAAACATTTATTTTGAGAAACTAAAACGGCTTTTGTTTTTTTTTTATTGTCATTTATTTAACCCCCGTAGGGCTTTTACAAACATAATCCTGAAGATCTTCAAACAAAACATTGAGATTTTGAAAAAAAAAAATCATTTTCAGCTACAACATCAATAACCTCGTATTTTTCAATCTTAGCTCACTGAAAACTCACGGACCTCCACTGGCATTTATGTATTTTATACAATCTTACTATATAAAAATGAATGTTACGTCATTTGTCCCTTGTGCGTTCCTGAACCATTCATCCGATTGCGATGAAATTTTGGTGAGTTGTTGTATGCACGCTTGTTATTGTGGTGAGCTCTGTCATTTTGAAGGTTGCGGGACGAGGGAGGGGCAGAGGGAGGGATTTCAAATGAGAAAAATTCCAACTTCTCTCACTAATAGGTGTAAGAATTGTGTGTATTTCATTGTTTAGCAGCAGGGATGGAAGGAGGGAGAAGCAGAGGAATTCTGGAAGGTGGAGTTTGCGGGATGTGGGTCGAGGGAAGGGGGAAAGCGTGGAAGTTGGAAAGGAAACACAGGAGAGAGGAGGGGATGCGGGAGTTGGGGGTCGCGGGTCGAGGGGGAACACGAGAGGGGGGAAGGTGAAAAGAGATGAGGGCGAGGAAGGGAACATGGAAGAGAAATGGGGGCGGGAACGGGGAATCATGGGAAAGGACGTGCAGGGGAGGGGTGGGGGACGAGGGAGGGGTAGAGGGAGTAATTGCAAAGGAGACATAGTAGCATTGGGGGTAGCAGGGGTAACTTTGATAATCCATGCTTCTCACTCAGACAGCTGTATATGGCCTGCTAACACTTCGGAAAATTTACTGATTTCATCGTGTACGCACCAGACAGTAAAAAAAAAAAAATTGTATCTAAAAGCACTTCAATAAAAAGAATTAAAACATAAACCCTTTTTTCTTTGAGTGGCATTGCAAGCATGTCGGGTATATTTATAAAAATAAACGAGAAAGAAAGACAGAAATATATTTTCATCAGCAGCTATCAACCAATGTTCTTTTGCCAGAGTTTAACAATTTTACTATATAAATTTGCTCTATTCGATGAAAAAAAAACTTATTAAAGCCAGCTTACATTGCTATATTGTTGAACTAAATATATCTACAACATCGGAGTAGGTATATGTTTCCCGAATTTTGGATTCGTCTCATAGGCGTATAATATTGCTAAGTTGAAGAAGAATTACTAGAGAATTTGAAAGTGAAACGATTTATAACTATAAGGAGCAGTTGTTTCACAGAATTTTAACAATTTATCAAATCTCAAAGTTAATTTTCAAATTCTGTGAAAGTTCTGGTAATAATTCAGTTTTTTGAAACAATTGGTCCATAATGAACACAATTAATAATTGAACGTTCATTGGAATAAAATTTAAAATCAATGCAATTAGTATAATTTGTTACCTTAATAAGATTTTACGATAGGGGAAGTAGATTGAAATGCAAAGACCGTGATATTAATCAGTGGCGGCCAGCTATAAGGTGCGGAGGAGCGCCACACTCCCAAAATGTATCTATTAATTTAAATCTAATCTAATTTAATTAATTTAAATCTAAAAATTCCCAAGTAACAAAAAACATACTTATTTCCGACACGCCTCATCACAGTTCACAATATACACTCGGTTATAATGCATGCGTAATATAGGTGCCTACTGGACTGCACGCGTAACAAAGCAGATCGTTGTGTGCCTATATTCAGAGTGGTGGTTAGTTTTGCAAAGCGATCACAGGAGTTCTTCCATAATTGTATAATGAGCCAAAATCGTAGGTAGGTTGAATGCTTTGCAAATTTTACGAAATTGCAGGCGGCGATCCAAAAATTTCCACCACATCAAAAAGAATGGTTCGTTCTATAGCATGTTAAACGGGGAAACATTTGTGTCATATTATTATCCATATCGTGTCTTTATTTTAATACCTACTCTTTTTCATGCTATGTTTCACTCAGCATCGATTAACGACATCATACAACATAAACATTGCGGACATTATTTGTTATGAGTTATTACAGTATATATTTCATCGGAGTTTCGGAGCGTCAGGAAGACTTTCGTATGTGTGATAAACTGAACATTTTTTTAACTCGATTTTCGTGCCAATAAGTATCTACATACAATTTTCTGGAATCAACTGTTATTGAATTTGAATTTACAATCGCGGCGACTTTACAAATGCTGATGGATCAATATTTATTTTACTAGTTACTCTTTTACAATAATGGAATATGGAATACTTTTCAGTGATTTGTTCCTCACAATCCTTATGACGTCTGTTTAGATTGAACGATGTTGTTAAACTTTAAAAGAATTTAATCTTTCTTAAGAAATACAATTAATTTAGACTCAATGTGTTGCATGCACCCAGAGATAATGGAGGATCGAACTAATTTACGAATAGGTAGGATTTTTTCATAATTGAATTTATTTTAATTAGAGGAGGTAGGTTTAAAATTTATGGGATATCTCTATGGGATGAGTGGGATTGCACTCACCATCCCACATATATATTCCATAAAGACCATTATTATTATTATTTTAGCGCACCACCAATTTTTATGAACACCAGCCGCCACTGATATTAATATTGTTTTCAATTTAATTATGACTGAATTCTTTCGTACGTTGATAATGATGATTAAAACAAAAATATTGTTATTATTATTGCGCGCATCATGCGTATTTTTGCTACACAAAAGGCCAATTAAAGAATGGAAAATAAAGAGCTTGTTATTCTGATGACGGAGGAGGTTAAACAATGCGATGATTGTCACACTAGAACATGTTTTGATTTACATTTGTCAATACATAGAGTAAACTAGATTGGCCCTAGCAGTACGAAATAGGACCCAGTTTATCCTATAGCAGTTCATTTATGCAAGCTAAACTATCGAAGAATTAGATCACCACCGGCCGGTTGAATTTTTACTACCCACTGAAGTAAGCACATTTGTATTATTTACGTGATTTTTTAACTGCTTCCAGTGCAAGCCAGTACAGCCACGATAGCTTTTTGTTTTAAGCCCCAAAGGATACTCAACCTCTAATACCTCAGGGATTTTAAGCAGAGAATGGACGGTTACCTCTAGAGGGTTTTGTAATAATAATCCCATTAAATTTAATCTTTCAAAGATCCAATCATGTCTGATTACATCTAAACGGGATTTGGATGACAATCTATTCTTCTTCAATCGAAGCAATCTTCCCAAAACACCTTCCACTGATATGCTTTGTGAAACTAAGTGACCACCTCAACACGGCTTCACCGAGGCCAGAGTCAAGTTAGCCTCTTGGGCCTTAAGTTGGGCGTACTGTACAGGACCTGCAGATACTTTAATAGTACAAAATTGCTGACCCTGTGCAAATCGCAAGTGCATCCTACTCTTGAATTTGGCAGCCACCTCCCCCAAAATACTTGAAAAAGCTCTTATTCTGTAAAAAAAAGAAACGGAAAAGTAAAGCTTTGAGGAAAGGCTTTTATTACATTAATATTACAAATCTGTTTAACATGTAAAAAAAATGTATAATTATTGTAAAAACAAACAAATATTAAATAAATAAAAAAAAAAAAAAAAAAAAAAAGCAAAGCCGCTAAAGTAAGTCATCGCTATTTGCTGCTGTTACCGTGCCGTTGCAGTAGTAATTATAAAATGGCCCATTAACAGTTAAAACAGTAGGTACCAATAGGTATTGTAAGTTTTTTTTTTGAAATAGTCAATTCACCCTAAAAAGAGTGCTTTGTGAGGTATTGTAAGTTGTTGTGTTGTAAGTTTTTGTGTCTTTGTCTGTGGCCAGAAGGGTAAAGGGGTCTCCACACGGTGCTGCCGCAGCACCAACTGCCGCAGAACTTTAGTTGACTGTAGTCAAAAGCGCCAGCCGTATTGTTATTATAATAACAATACGGCTGGCGCTTTTGACTACAGTTCTGCGGCAGAACTTTAGTTGACTGTAGTCAAAAACGCCAGCCGTATTGTTATTATAATAACAATACGGCTGGCGCTTTTGACTACAGTTCTGCGGCAGTTGGTACTGCGGCAGCACCGTGTGGAGACCCCTTAATTATGTATATTTTGCGACACCCTAAGTGTACAAACAGACAGAACGTGGGCTTCGGCTTTCTGATTAGTCGGCGCATGGGCGGCCGACTGTCGTAGGCGTGCCGAAAAGTTGTATGTAAACGTACAAAACCGCCTATAGTGAAGCCAGATTCAGATGACCATAACTCGGTGCAAACTGCCGCTGGCGGACTAGGGCACTGAGCGCCGGTAATCTGAAAGCCGAAACCCGCGTTCTATCTGTTTGCATACTTTCGTGTTAAATCGGTCGTTTTTGACATATTTTAACAATTTTCTTTAATGCGGTATTCTGTACCGCACTAGGCAGATAATTACTGCGCTTGTATGAAGACTCTTAAACAGCGCCCTTGAGGTGATTTTTCACAAAAACGGCGCTATACAAGTCATCCAAGTATTATAATTATTATTGTTAAACGTAGTTATGTTAACGCCAGAGATGTCAGCGCGTTTGCCGCGTGATCCTCGTTAAGAGATGTTAGTCGCGGGAAAATTTGCGAATCGAATGTCATCGCGTACAAACATCATAATAATTAGTGTCCGACCGAAACATGACTTTCTACCGAAACCGAAACCTAAACTTTTTTAGACATGTTAAAAATCTATTGTTACTGAAATTTGGCTTATTTTTTACACTTTTACAGACAGAACACTTGTTAAAAGAAATTTTAAATAAATAATGGAATTTTTTTATTTTTAATATTACTGCTATAAAACAAAGAAAAAAAATACCAATCATGTTAATTACTTCTTGGAACAAAAAATTCACAATAATCAGCACTTACATTATATTAAAGGAAGGACATCATTAATTGATTAATTGAGTATTTTATATAATTCGATAATTACACCCCTAGTGGGGTTAATAATTACACGCTAAAAATGTGTTTAAATTGTGAAGAAGCAATAAATAAATAAATAAAATAAATTCTATAATTAGTTTGATAATTCACGAACGCAGAGTTTCGGTGCGGCCGAAGGTTCGGCAGATTTTCTGCCGAAACCGAAACTGATGCCGAAACTGAATTTTTTGGCCGAAACTTGTCGAAGCCGAAACCGGACCTTCGGTCGGTCACTAAAAATAATATGACAGAGTCATTTATGAACGTAGTGGTTATAATAATCAATTAATAATAATTCGTATTTTTAAGTAGGAAATTAATCCACACCAACTGACATCAACACGTGACAGGCATAGACAAGTCATTGAAAGCCAGAGAAAATCACAGAAAATTGACAGCCGATAACGCACGACTGACGCCTTCCGACATCCGACGGATTTTACCTTTTTGACTTAATTTTCTCGTAACGCTGACTTGACACAAAGTATACAAAAACACTCTTCAGGAACGATTACAGTAATGATTAAAGAAACCTGAGAAAATTTGTATTTCTGATCTAGTTTGTTGAATGTCTCTGGTTGTGCTGCAACCTGCCTTGGGAGGCGCAGTTTCCGGTTAGAGTGCCCCCACAGAGCCTTTGTCTCGCAATCCTTTGTCAATACGGCTACTTGCTACTTCATTATGCAGTGCGGAGCGGAGCCGCCATTTCGCTGTTTCCATATCCATATTTGTGTTTCACACGCAAATAATTACTAATAAACAGTAATTAACATTGCAATTTTGTTATTTTGGGCGTCATTGATATGCCGGGTGCAGTGAAAAGGCACTAATCGAATCGTAATTTCGTTACTATTGTATATTGAGAATAATTGCTTGCGCAATTTTCGCGTTACTAACTTTTCATTACAAAAAAACCTTTATTTTGATTTGTTTTTCAAGTGATTTTGCGATAAATAAAGATGGAGGCATCTACTGGATGGTGACCGGCCAACTCAGAATAAAACAAACTCAGAACCAACTCAGAAAGGTTAAAAGAGTGATGATAAAAAACATATAAAAAATTGATAAAACAGGTTAAGTTAGTTTAGCGTTACCGGCTACTTTGAAATTATTTTTTAATTTATTATTATTTAATCTATAAAAACAGTTTATTAAAACAACTTCTGCTGTGTAATTATTATTACGCGTAACAGCTGTTTCCTGGTAGTCATGAAACGAATAATAAATTTGGGTGTTTGGAATTTGTCGGACCGACATCTAATAAATAATAATTTAGGATCATCTCGTAAAAACCCAAAGAGTAAAATACCCAAACTAAAAAATAGCGGCATTTATAAACTCCAGTGTGATGAATGCAACGTTGTTTTTTATGTTTATGAAACATATTTGCCCCGAAGAAAATAATTCCTCTCCTAACCTATGTCATCTTTGGGGATGATGTGTGTAGGGTCTTTTTAGGAAATGAAGGAGAGGAAGTTCTGGGATGGAAAAAAGTTATGAGTGGTGAATCTGGGGGTCAGAGTGTCCAAGAATAACAGACCTATGAATCTATCCCTCCCACTGCAGTGCAAGGCGATGCAAATGTATTTTTCAATGGTGTGATGAAAAATTGATATATAAGTAATTGCATCTGGCTAGCTGTATATTATAAAAAAACCGCAAAATATAAGAAAGTCGCAGTATAAGAGATGCGGGTATACATTTGTTTGTTATACATCGGGACAATACAGGAAGATGTAGGGAATATGGGAAATACGGGAAATGCGGGAGCACAGTAGTATAAAGACCCCTGCCAGCCCTAATCACGAGACGTATCACAGGAGCCTTCCAGTTCACAGTTAAACTGGCCGCCTTTTCTGGGAAATAACAATTAGCCTTTTTTCTCTACCCTCATCCCTTAACCCTTTTTGTCAGTTTTCCTTCGCGCGGAAGCCACTTTCACATCGACTTTTTAATAAAAATACATTAGGTACATATTGGTCATACAGTTTTCAACACATTTCAACGGTATTTTTAATAATAATATCTAATTATTCTTAGACAATAGCGTTCTTTTTGACAGATTTTTCTCATATTTACGATTTTAAGGCGTAAAGGTTTGTATTGGATCTAAAAAAAAAAGCAAATTGCGTTCATCCTGTAATTATTAAGTTCTGGGAATAAAATAAGTGTGAGGGTTGGGTAGGAATATGGGAGTCAGTGTGTCCAGGCGTAACAGACGTATGAATCTATCTCTCCAACCGCGGTGCAAGGCGATGGGTTGAGAGACTCCGGCTGGAGAGGATAAAGACCTCCCTCAACAAGTCTCTCTCGATCCTGCCCACCACCTGGCAGGCAGGCAGACGCATCGGCCTCCAAGACCTGGACAAACTTCTCCCCATGAACCCGGGCACCCTTTCTAAGTCACGTGGTAAAACGTAGCGAACCACTTAGGCCCTAAGTGGTTATGGCCCTCTGCCATAGATCACCCTAAGTCTTAGGGAGATCTATGGCAGAGGTGTTGGTTATCCCATAGATGGTTTCCCGGGCGGCGCACAGTTGGTATTTTTGAGTGTCTAGTTCGACTTTATTATTATAGTTTGTACAATATAAATTATCATTATGCGAAAAGAATGTTAAAACAATATATATTGTGCGATTCAACCTGATACAGTCGCTTTTAATACCTACAGCAATCTATACATATAAATATTTGGGTTCCGTATGTTTGGGATCGTAGATCTCAGAAAGTAATCGATGGATTGACTCAAGATTTTTACAGAACATTTCATTTTAGCAGAAGAGTGTTTCTATATATATAATGGTAAGTTCTGGCGTTATGAATTTTGAATAAAAAAATTACAATAGACAGAAATCGCCTTGGTGCTGAAAAAATTAAAAGTTGTTAAAGTAAACCCTGAATATACCAGAAAACTAAAGTTGATGTGACACATTTATATCCATTGAACACAGAAAACGTAAAATTTTGCCGGATACATTCGGATACATTTTTAAAAGTCTCGTTGAATTCAAAACTTTTAGAAAAAATACGTTTCGAAAAATCGTTACTTCAATATTTTATATCACACTAAAACGCAAGTTAAATAGTTATGATAATCACCTGATTCCTAGATTTCATCATAAAGATTCAGAAAACACAGTAGTTATAGTTGAATTCCATCCATCCGCGGAGAGATCTAAACTTGACTGATATAAAATTACTCGTTCGCGTTTCGAGGTAGTGCGTATTTGCGATGGTGCCATAGGTCGCAAGCAGCTAAAATGTTATTTTTATTGTTAGATTAGACATTTATCTACCCAATTAAATTAAAATGAAATCCGGAAAGAAACCTATCATTTTATAATAAAGTCGAGCTAGATACCTTGAATTGTTAACTGTGCGGCGGTACCGATACCTGCCTCCAAAATTGAATCCCAAATTGAATATTATTGTAGGAAGAGAGAGATAATTAATTATCTTGTCTGAATTTCCGTGAAATCATCTTATTTCGCTAACATACCTCGTTCTCTAAGTGAATTTCTTTAACAATCTGGTTCTGTTAAAGTTTTAATTGAAAATTAACCACCATTGAATGCATGAATCCTCTCGCATACGTCATTTACGTGACTCCAGAACTCCAGACCTTACCCCCCGCAATGTTCCTGGAGGACTCGGGAACTTCCCCATAGTGTGGGCGGGTGGTAATGTGGCATGACGTTCCCGCTTCCTCGACAGTCCTACATTACACTTCCTCCTCCATTCAAATTCCTTCCGGAGTCATGCGACCCTAGGGCGTGGGCGGGGGCGGGGGTGATTGCAAAGTACCATGAGTTTTGGCGTTGACGCTCTCCTTACCTAGTACCTACCTACCTACCTAATAGTGATGGGAGTAATCGAAATTTCTGTCTTCGAAACTTTTAAAATTATCGCTCGCGTTCCTAGGGGAACCGCTGCGCGACCTTTTTCGTACAATTATTCAATTTTCGTACAATATTTAATTTTGGATTTCAGGCCAAAATACCGAACCAAGCGGAATATATATTTTAAATAAAATGGTTTAGCTAGTATCTAATACATAATATATGAGTTGTTTTATAGAAGTGAAAACTTGCAAAACAGCACCATTGTGATTTGAAACTCGATGAAACGAAAAATAGCGACATTCAAAGGAAACAAACTCACACAATCTATAGGATTTAGTCTGAGAGAATAAGATGGTGTAGTCGGTCTCCTTTTTTTCCCTCATTTGTGCGATGCTTTGAAGTCTATTGGTCTCCTATTTGTGCTATGCTTCGTCGGTCTCCTCTTTGTGCGGTGCTTCGTAGCCTTTTCACTCTTGTCCGCTTTCGTTTTATGAAGGTTTCACTTCTACTACGAACCTATAAACCTAATAACCTTTTTTGTGCATGTTTTTCCATCCCCCGACGTAAACATTTGTTTCTTGTACCTAATTAAGTTGAGCCGAAGCGTTATTTAAATTATTAATACCGTAGCGTCTGCGTGGTTGAATTTAAGAATCCGGCTTCGAACGCATGTCTGCCACCGCGCCTTACCCGTTGCACCATATAAACATCTGTGTACGTGTATTTTCAGACAAAGCTATCGTTGGAATTCAGTTTATAATTCAAGAATTCGTCACAAGATGTCGCCACTTTCATCGGCAAGACGAATAGGGACGTGCCCTTCCTGGGTATGAGTTCTACGAATTTGTAAACCTGGAGTATCTCCCGGATTTCGAAATTGACGGTAATACTCAGTTGAATCAAGCGATTGTATATAACATATGACGTCATTGTCCGTCCCGGTTAATTTTTCGCGGTGATTAGCCATCACTGGTTGATACGTTGACAGTGGATACGAGGAACGGGCTAGTTTTGGAACCAGTTTCTATTGGATTTACAAAATGATCACCAACACCAACTGGGCAAAGCCGAACCAAAAGCCGTCCGCTGGGCCTAGCTAGTTTAAATTATGAAGGCGTATTCAGTTGGAAGCTGAAATTTTACAGCAAAATTATCTAAAATCGTAATTTGCCGAATACTTTGAAAATTACCGATCAATGTTGTAATGAAAAATCCATTTGTTATATCATGGGTAATTATGAAATCAGAGGGTTTGTCAGTGCTAATCCTATGGCCTATGTATCCCTGGTAACGGGTAACGGGTTACGGACAACTTCTGTATCGATCCGCCTAAGCCCCGCGAATAAATGGATCACAGGCGCCGGATACCAACTTTGTCACTGAAAGGATTATTTGAAAAATGGAGAATTCACAACTCGATTAGACATAATTCGCTCCGGCAGTTTGTTGTTTATCACATTTTTACTTCCTGGAAAACATTCCTTACGGAAAACGATGAAATTCACAATGTTTTTCGCTGGAAACGAATCGTACACTCATCCACTTAACTTTGTTGTCAGATAATATTGATAAAAACGATAAATATTTTTTGTATTTTGAAATTATTCGAAAACATCCCGGATTCCGCAGCAATAAAGCAATACTTTTTGATAGAGTTGAATCGTAATACAAAAATATTCTACGAATTGAAAATAAGAAGATATTTTTCGTGTTTTCTTATTGGTTTTTATAGTAATTCAATAGATAGATATTACTATTTGAAATAGCTTTGAAATGAAGTGAAAATCTTATAAATTAGCAAATAAACAATATATAATTCCATAAGTCGAAGAATTTCTGTAGTGGCTTGCTAATACTGTATAATTTACGTTTTAAATCGATAATAAAAGTCAAAACCTAATAACATTTATAATAAGTGTTAAGAATAGCATTGGAAGAAATATTTGTTCACAGCCCTTAAGATGACTTTTTACGAAAACGACGCTATACAAACAATCCGAATATTATTTATTTTTACGACTTAGTCCGGGTTAAATCTTCCCCACAGGAAAAACTAAACCCTCCCACACACTTTTCCACAAATGATCATCTAGTCATTTCACGCTATTTAAGCGCACTATATAAGTATAATAAATACAAAACAATACAAGAACAACACGTCAATCTACCAGAGACCAAATGGGAAAATAATTCACCGACTCCAGATATTTTCGTATCAGACGGTTCGGCTCGGTAGAACTCCTAACTGGACCGATAAATCCTATTATTATTATTATTATTAGTGCTTCCAGTTTGGGTGTTATGAGTATTGATTCTTATTTTTCATTGGCCTTATAAAAATATCTTTTCATTTCGGGTTATGAACCTTGGCAATTAAAAAGGTTATATTTTTCCTTTCTGTTGTACGCTTTACCTTTAACCTCGGAGAACAATAGACTCGTCCTCTGTTCATTTTCTAATGTTTCACGGCCAGACCTTCTTTCTTCGGCCTATTATTCTTCTTATGTCAATTTTCCCACCATAATCCTTTGTTGGTTCTGGTACCTGTCACGTAGATGAGGTATTTTTGTTTCCCTACTCTATCAAGGAATTCAACGTTGGCGAATATCCTTCCAAGAAATTAACATTAGACGCAGTGGCGGTCCTTCCCTCAGGTCAATTGGTCAAAAACCTCCCAAAATTATAAGATGACAGTAAATAATATTATTATGAAAGTAAATCAAAACTACTGATATTATTTTAATATCTTTGAAATTCACCGCGAGATAGCCGGCAGCGGCAAGTAGTGACATCTAACGTCTTAAATAGAAGCTTTCTTTCCCACGCACTATGATTGGCTAGGTCAAATTATGAAATACCCCAATATCATATCTTCTGTCTCTTTACGTACCACACAATAAACGAGATGGCACTATGTCGCTTAGTAAAAAGTTTCCGGATTCTGAAGACAGTTTGGGTCAGTGCCGTGAGGGAGAGAGAGCATGCTAAATATTATGCGTCTGAAAGAGATGGTTTGATAAACGTAGGTTGATTTTGAAAATTTTACGCTTGTCGCAAGAAATAATTTAAAATATAATAAATTAAATGTAATTTGACTTTGTGGATGAATATGATTCTCAAACTCGTGAGGTACCTACAAATGAATATTATCTTATTTAATTTGATATTGTATCATAATATAATTTTTTTAAATGACATTCCACTACTGGACCCCTAGAGCCACCTCTGATTAGACGTTAAATGTACAATTACAATTCTAAATTTTCCTCCCAAAAACCCCCTTTAAAGATAAAATTACGTAGGTGCAGAAATGATATTTTGTTATTTTCAAACAATGTACAGTAGTACGCCGATTATTCGTGTTGGTTGACGGTTTGCTCTGACCTAAGCAATTAGCCGACTCTGCAGAAGTCACGTTTGGTGTTGACTTGTCAATTCTAACACAAATATTGTTTTGACCTTTTGATGTCTGAAAATGTAAATCATATTGATATTACTAACTATTAACTCTCTTATACGAGTATAATAATGTTATTATTTGTCAACACTTCTCTTTATCATTTAAAACTAAATATAAAAGTTTGACAAATCGGCGGCAAAAATTTGTTTAATAAGTAAGTCATACCTATTCTGTTTTTACCGTCGACACTACAGAATGTTCAAAAGTCTGTGTTCATAATAATACTTTTACACATTTTAAAATCTACAGTTATTTGAAATATTATTATTATGTAATTTTGCTGTATAAATGTAAATAATGTAATAAATAAATAATAAAACATCTGGGATTTTTTGTAGTATATACTTTTTTTATATTTGCATTTTCCCTATACAATTTAAATATTGGATGATGATGATTTTAATTACCGACTACCATCGACGTTCTATTGTTTCTGTGAGTTAGTCAGCATCATAAATTAGCACGGAGTTCAGAATATAATAGAGATTACTCGTAGTTCTAACATTTAATGATATCTTTATGAGTACAAGTTACAATTTTAGAAATAATAATTCTCAATCAAAGAAGCCTTAGCACATGAAATCTTGCCACATAACAGTTAATTAGACCGTCTATTATTTTATTTCAGTTGTTCTATTAAATGACTTTGTCGCCCTGCGAACCTTTATGAGACTTTAAATTAAAACCCACAGCATATAAAACAAAGAGCATCGAACAAAGCTTTATAGCGCGCGGAGCTTTTATCAAAGGATTTATTGCCCAACGTATGCAAATTATCGTTAAACTTACTTCATACGATGGCAACAGGGATTGCAATACCTGATAACGGTATGGCGACTAATCGATGTAATCGGTTGTGAAAATTCGTTTTTTGTACTATGTATATTTGGTGTTATCGTCTTTGTACTAAAAATACCTCCGTTTTAGTCGGTTTTACTGTAAAAACGTCAGATTTTATCATTATTTGTATTGTAAAAACGCCAGTTTTAGTCCGCCTAGGAGTACCACAAGAACACTCTTAAAATATGTGGTGCTATTAAAACCAATTTAAAATATTAATTCATAAATTAGTCATATTTCAGATCCACGACTAAGATGGCCCTTATGGCTTGTTCACACAGGGCAAGTACCTAGTTAGTCGAGTAGCGAGTAACTCGCTACTTGACCGGCCGAAAAGCGTTCGGACTAAGATCAACTAGAGTTCATTGCAAGATGACGAGCTCCCACGCAACGAAGTAAATATGTTAATTACGCTGATTGTAGTGCTTATTTTAGATGAGGTGGAAGAATAAATTAATGAGATGAAAATAAATAAACTATGGACACTAATAGCAGCATAAATAAAGAATTTTAGAGTATAATATTCGCTCCCACGGCACGACTTATCTGCGCGTGGTGGGGGTCGCTACTCGCCGAAAAAATAGAACGAAATGGATTGACTACTAAAAAGCTGATACTCTACTGAAATTGTGGTGTTCGGACGCTTTTAGTTACTATACTCGCTACTCGACTAAAATACTTGCCGCGTGCAAACGGCTCTTTATTAAGGAATGTTATGAATAAACTTTAACCTGGCTATCAGATGTTATAACTAGTTTAAAACCTTTAACTGAAACCAATGCACAGTGGTCCCGCCGTAGGTCATAGCCCTAAAATATTGATGTCCTCATCATAAGGTGATTATTGTACGTAAGTAGTGACTAATTACCAAACTAATTGTAGGTTTAAAAACGATCCCGGTTCCCCAAAGATTTCATTAGTATTTCGGTTTCCAAAGTGATCTGATTGCGGGAAGTGCTAAATTACTATCATCCCCGCCTTTTTTACTCACCGTATTTACCGTCGCTAATTAGTTGGAATTTTTTATTTGCGAGTGTTGTTTTGCAATGGAATTTCAAGTTGAAGGTATGTTAAATTAGTTTTATTATTTTTTGAACTTATAAATATATAGGCTTTTGAATTGTATGCTTGCTACGCGCGTATAAATTTGTTGGTTAAATTAAAATTTGTATTTGTGTTTGCATAAACTTTTAACTACATTCCTCAGCAGTGCCACAAGTTTTATTTAATGAAAAATGTTCCTTAGAATAAGCAGTTTATGAGGCATATATTTTTCTCCGCTAATTTTTGCTTTTTTCTTAATTACGCGTCATCTAAGCCATTCTTATACCGTCGTAGAAGTTAAAGTCTATGAAAAAACATGGGTATGGTTGGTACTCGGTTTATGTACGCATCACCTACGCTGTTTTCCGACGTTTCACGTAAAAATTGCAACCATTGCAATGGTTAGGTACAGCCTTTCAAGCGTCATTTCGATTGTGTTTGTTGAAAACATTATAATTTGTCAAAATCCTTCCGAGTGTTTATTTTGTACCACAACAACTACTATAATACGGGCATGTGACTAGTGTGGCGGTCGAAAAGCACGTACAAAAAAATTACTTGCATAAACAAAAAAGGTTCTTCTGTATTCTGTTTGTTACCTACGAAAAAAATCTAATTCAAGATTTCACTGCCTGCGAGCTATCGGTGACCGTAGTATCTTGTTTTAAAAGTGTATTCGAGTAAAGTTCATCAACTTTAACACCCACATTCAAAAACCCAAAATATCACATAAGTAATAATCGAAAGTCCATGGCAGTATTTTTTGCGTAGCATCGGAATTCGAACCCTTAAAATCCCCTCTCAAAAGTCAGGTACGTAAATTAAGGTAAAAAACATACTTCCCGTTATTGTAGGTTGGTGGCTACCTACCCCTTTTAAACTGTTATCGCTATTTTGGTCCGTGGAATTTCCAACCCTAATGGCCCCCGTGAATGAGCACGTTCAAACTTCATACGTGCTGTAGAATAACGGTTTTATTACCTGCGTCCTACATATTTGGCTCTCCACAAAGTTGCGTGATTTCATCTTGCGAACATTTAGAACTATTCAGTAATACATGAGTGCCATACAGAGTGCATCATTTATACGTTAAAGTGCATATAGCGCGCACACTCCTCGTAAAACCCCTTTTATTGAAAAAAATATAGACAAGTCTGATTTAATGGTTCTTTTCACCTTTTTTACATTAACTGTACCTAGGAGGCTCTTAGGAAAATAATTTTCTCTATGAAAGATTCGCCATTCCTCATCTATATGAACATAATTTTTGTTAAAATATTTTTCATCGTAATGAAAATAATGCATATGAAAAAAAATCTGTAAATTAACACGGAAGATCTTTGCTTTGCAATTATCAATTTGGGAGGCGGGTATGGATACTTCCGCCTGGGAACCGTTTATTGGATAATCAACACTCCTGCCATAGATCACCCCTTAGTTCATGGGGTGAGGTTTGTCTAGGTCTTGGAGGCGAATGCCTCGAAATGGGGGGCGAATGGGGGGGGGGGGGGTGGGGGGGGGGGGTAGTCGGAAGAGACTGGTTGACGGAGACCTTTCGACCTCTCCAACCGGAATCTCTCTACCCATCACTTTGCACCTCAGTACGAGGGATGGATTCATGCGTTCCTCCTCCTGAACACCTTGCTACCCGCCCCTCATACCTTTTTCCTTCCCAGAACTTCCTCTCCTTCCTTTCCCTAAACAGATCCTCCACACAGCATCCCCATAGTTGACATAGGTCCTGAGGGATTTTCCTTTCCCTGAACCTTCTGTGTGGAGATAATAACAAAAAATCATTCTTCATGTAACCCAGTCCCCCCACTTCTTAAATTTAATACATAGAGCTGCTTCTCTTTCCTTTCACATTGCCGTCTTTACGATGAATCCATACTTATATTTTCATTTTATTAACATTATTTAATCTCTGACTGTAAAGCAGGCTTAATTCCCTCGCTGAATATTTTCATATGTAGCATAACATTTTACATTCGCCTGAATGTTAATACATATTTTAAAATGATTTCAAGTTTTAGCTGTCATAAAAAATTCGCTGGTTACTATGTAAGTATGTAGATTGGATATCATTTTACGACGTAGGTAACGTAAATCCATAAAAGTTTAAAAATTTTTATTAAAATTCATAATGTTATTATCGAGTTCTGCAAGTATTTTTATTACAGCTGTTTCGGTTTACAAGGCCATTTTCAAACTGTGGTTAATCCACGTTGAGACGACCTATTTATATGATTTTAAACGTCAATTTTTGAAGTTTTGTATTTATTACCGGTTAAACCAATTTGTTGGATACTAATTAAGAGAGTATTATATGGGATTCGGAATCTTTCCATTTTTCCCTTGCACTAAGTGTAGGGGTTTTCTTAATTATCGTAGAATGACGTTATTTCTATGACTCATTTAAGTGCATTATATTTTTTAGGTTTGGTAAACATACTAAGTAATTTTATTTGATTAATTTGTGTTATTTCACAATTAATTCATTAAAAATAATATATAGTATATTTGCGGCACGTTCCAGAGTGGAAGATACTGTCAGTATCGCCCTTGTGTAAGACTACCATTCAGAATTGAAACGTTGCTTGAAAATGGCTTACTCCGTGTTTGGTGACCAGATCTGAATAGCCAGGTACTTCCCAACCTTCCTCTTCCCCACCTCCTTCCCCTCCCCACTACTTTCAGCCTCACAACATACCCCAATTGGGGATGCCATAGTCTCACTGGCTCCAGACGGGAGCAGTTGAGATTCTTGTGCGTTATTCACTGTAAAAAAAAAATATAAATAAATAAAAAACCAAGTTTAACCGGTAATAAATCAATTAGACAAATTCAAAAGTTGACATTAAAATCATGTAAATAGGTCGTCTCAATGTGGATTAACCACAGTTTGAAAATGGTCTTGTAAACCGAAACAGCTGCAACAAAAATGCATACTAAAATACTTGCAGAACTCGATAATAACATTATCAAATTTAATTTTAATTAAATTTAAAAAAATGGAGTTCTACGAATTGAACACAAAAAAAATTTGCTCTTAACCAACCTTATCAGTATGCATAATATTGTAATTAATATTTACCCATAAATTATTGTTATTTTGATTTGATTAATGTACACTGTATCCCAAAGAGTTATATTTGTGTTTGGGGACAACATGATTGATGTGTATTATTTATCTATCACTGTTCACTGTGTATTATTTGAATTGTAAATAATTAGCCGGAAGCTAAACATGCAATAGCTGAAATTTATTTTCGGATGCTGCTTCATTGTCTAAAATTCTCATAAATGTATGTATAGATAACTACATATTTTGTTGTACAATCTGGATAGTTGGAACTCTGCGTGGAATCACGTTTATTTTTCCGTTGTGAGTTTTTACTATCGGTGTTTTTTTCTAAGCAAAAGTGATGGTTTTTGAACTGATGAATGTTTGTAAAATTTCGACGTGTATTATGTTTGTAAAAGCCCTCTATAAATAAATAGATACATATTAAAAAAAAAACTTTCTTTGTTTAAAACTACTTTATTTTATTTATAAACGTCGACCGGTTTCGGTTGATCTCAACCTTCTTTAGGACATAAATATAAACGGAAAAATGATATAAACTGAGAATAGTCTATGTCCTAATGCCATGATTTATAATTATGTCCTGACCTGATGACGGATGAGTTAATCGAAACCGCTCGATGTTTATAAATAAAATAAAGTTATTACAAAAAATAACGTTTTTTATTTGTACCTGGGCGGGCTGAAAAGTAATGCACACATGCTTGTAAAACACCAAAAAAAAAACAAATAGCAAGATCAGACAAAAAGTAAATTAAAGTACAATTCTTAAGCTTCAAAATCATACATTTTATTTTTCAACATAGCACCGTTAAGGCTAACGCTTTTCTCCCAACGTGTAACAAGTTCCTCATTACGTAACCGAAAAATTCTTCCGACATTTCTCGAATCCCGGACTTGACAGCTGCCTTAAATCGCAAGGCGAAAGATCGGGGAAGTAGAAGTGTGTGGAATCGGTTTAAACTTCAGGTTTTGCAGATGCTCTAATCGACGCTGTTTGTTCTCGTCTGTGAAACGGCGTGGTACCCATCCTCCACAGATTAAACGGTATCCTAATTGTTCAATATTGAAACCAACACGTCTTTGGGTATTTAAAAATGGTTTGTGATAAGCTTTTGAGTGATTCGCTGGTCATTTTGTATCAAATCGTGGACGAGTTTGGATTGTTTATCGTCTGCATCAATGATCGGACGTCCGCTGCGTGTTTCATCGACAATTGTTGGTTTTCCAGGCTCACAATAATGAAATTTTACTACCCATCGATTTACAGTAGACCCGCCTTGTCACCATAAACATCCTTTAAACGACGATGAATCTCAGTAGGAGTCACTTTGACAGTAGTTAAAAATTCGATTCACGCTGTTTACCTTGCGTTGGCATAACACTAAAACACGTATTCAAAGTTCCGCTTCTCAAAATACGCTGGATGAATTCAATGACCTCAAAGTTGCGCGCACGTATAGAGGCGGAAAGTCACTTCTATATTCCACCTGGCGCTCTTCTGAAGGTCATTTTGTTCGCGATGTACAAGCATGTGTGCATTACTTTTCAGCCTACCCACGTATAATGTCAAGCCACAAAGTGTTTGCTTTCTTCGATAATTTAAAAAAATAGATAATCCCTAGAAGTGTGATCTTTACCGATTTGAAAGAGCACTGATGTCGCCAATCCACATAAGACCTTACGACTCTTAAGCCTCAGACAAAAAACTATTGAAATTGGAAAAAATATTTCAATTTAATATAAAAATCTATCGGGCGGCTGCGGCCTGGCTTTAATTAGTACGCAAATCTACAGTTTTATTCCGATGTTGATGAAATTTTGCACACTTGACTAAAACAGGAGGAAGGTCACTGTCGGTCACTGTACATGAGATTTTGAAAACTCTGCATAAATGGCAACCCTCGGGCAACCCGTGGGACTTCAGTTGGTATTATATAATAACAATAAAAACATTTATTTGTCAGTAGATTATCAGTTGTTACGTATTTTTACATCATATTTGGTTTGTTGACAAAAATGTCACTGCTCAGCAGTAGATATATTCTGGACCTAGAATGCAGCAGGTTTTCAGCATGTATAAAGAATATAAATAATAGTGTCTGTATGGATTTGTTTTTTAAACAAATTTACTGTTTCGTTTCGAAATTAACGAAATTTTGCTCACCTGACCTGCAAAACAGATGGAAAGTCAATGTCTGTTTGAGGTGTCGAAAAACTACCCCAATCCCCTTTCCCACCCCTTAAAGCATAATTTTGATTCTTCTTGAAGAAATTTTGGTCTCTCAAAACGAGACAAAAACTGTCTAGGTAATCTAAGTTTGAATCTTTCAAATCATTAAACATTATTGTAAAAATGATTATTGTACACAGTACCTTGTTAGAAGCCTAATAGAACATAACTCCATAGTCTGGTCGCCCTTCTACAAAATTCATATTCATAATATTGAAAGAATTAAAAAAAAAATCTACGTTTAGTAAATTTTAAACTTATACCTTTAGAGCACATAAATTACCTGCCATTAATGAATATTTTTAATATTCCAACTTTAGAAAACAGACGAAAAATAAACGACCTAACCTTTTTATTAAAAGTATTAAACTCTAAATTTGACTGTTGTGAACTCCTGCAATTAATAAATCTACATGTACCTACACGAACAACTAGATAAACATTTACATTTTATATACGTACATCTCATTCTAACTATGATTTCCATTCTCCAATACAACGTTTACATAGTATTGGTAACAAATACTTAAACACTATGGATGTATTTGACAATAATTTTAACTTAGCAAACTTCAAACGCCATATGTGCCAACTATGTATTTCTACCTATCCCATAAACTAATGTGAACAACAATTTTAAACATTACCTACTTTATGTCAACTCCTATATTTTACGGACCAAATTTTGTTTCTTATATTTTAAGTTACCTGTATTTTGTTAACGCTTATATTTTATGTAACCTATATTTTGTTTTTAACATATATTATGTTACCTGTATTTTGTAAACTCATTATTTTCACTGTAATTAATAAAAATACTGCATTCTATGTAAAAGACCTATGGACGTTTAAGTAAATAAATTAAAAACATAAAAAAACCTGATTTAAAAAAAATCTGTGTAAATCCCGGGCAACGTCGGGGAGTTCAGCTGGTTTTTGATAAATTTTCAGCAGAAGTAAACGCCCACAAAATCCTGCTATCGTTTTACCTCTTCACTGGACTACGGTCTTTTCACAGTTTGATATTAAGGCTCAGTTCCCGGCCCCAAAAAGAAGAAGATGGAGAGATATGAAATTACGAATGTTAGAAGAGCGCGCTAACATTTACAGCGATAAAATTGATGCAAAAATCATGAAAATCTTTAATAAAACACGACTCGTTAAAAATAGAGCAAAAATCTTGCGATAATTTTCTTTAATTTTATTTAAAGAAACGCTGTAAATTTTTTCATACATATAACTTGTAAAATAACTGAAACAAACGTGTTTATAATTATTTTTGGAGCATACTTTGCGATTTTTTTCTATAGAGGGAATTTTATATAATTTGCGTTTCGGCGCGATAAATGTCTAGATATTATCTTCAAGAATAACATATATTTTTTTAAGAGCTTAAAAACTTTAAATGTTTAAGGGAGGTTTGTAAGAAATTGGTTGAAATTCGGAGAACCGCCTCTTAAAACGTGAAAGCATATTTATGAAAATATCATTTCATTATGCCATCGTCTACATTTCTATGAATATATTTGCTTGCGATATAATCTGTAAAACTTAATATAAATAACAGTTTTTCTGCCACGATATCTTGTGTTCGGCGCATTCTGCATTGTAAAGGCTCCGTCCCGTGTCTGTTTGCATTAACTGCCCCAGTAAAGAGTGATGGCGTCATTAACGCCACCAATAACCTCTCACTCTCCATTCAATGCAGCCAAACCAGCGAAATAGAAAATACAGATTCCCCCGGTTGCAGAAAAGACATCGTATTTAGTAGAAGTTCTTGATACCCTTGAATTCTATTCACTTCTCCAATAATATGCGTTAAGGCGATTCATCTCGGCGTGTAACATTCGGAATCAGGCGAAATCACGCACTCCTTACACAGATTACGATAAGGTTGAAATTTCCACTTAATACGGCTGCCTGTTTTCATGTATGCAAAAAAAAAATTCGCCAAAATTCTTGTTTTGTTATATTTTACGAAGTTCAGGCACATGTTTTAAAATGTTTTCTGATCATAATCTGAAGAATTTAATTTTGCAAATTATACCACAAAACCATAGTTCTAGTATTAATTTTAACTGTTTCATATTAGAATAAGTTAACAATAATAATCTAAACGAAAATATGAAAGAGAACAAGACACAGAAAAACAGAAAAAGCAATGGTCGCAACTGGGACTCGAACCCAGAACCTCTCGTCAACTAAGTATTTTCTCCATATTACGGGCAACTACCCTTTTAATTGAAAGCAATCATTCTAAGAATTGGTTTGTAACCTGGATAGCGTCTCGGATAGATATATGATGGATATATATATATATATAATGTAATTCTAAAATTTGAAAATATGAGATTGGCAAATATGACGGCTTTGACAGAAGGTGGCAATAGCGAAATTGGTTAACGCGCTCGTCCCGGTTAGACGGAGAGGTCTGGGTTCGAGTCCCAGTTGCGACCATTGGTTTTTCTGTTTTTCTGTGTCTTGTTCTCTTTCATATTTTCGTTTAGATTATTATTGTTAACTTATTATAATATGATATATTTCACTGATGGGAATAACCTTAAAAAAAGTATAAAAAGTAAGTTTTTCTTATAAAAATTAACTGTTTCTTTTATATTTGTTATAACTTAAACATATTGTCTCTTATGACGTGAATTGAGTGTCCAAAGGTTTATATTTTTCTTCTAATTATATTGCTACGGTATAAACAAGTATAATTTTAAAAGATCGATGATTTCTTAATTTGTTGTTCAAGTTTTTATTTACGCCTTTATTACATTTTCCGGTTAGTAAATATTGTGTTTTATGAGAGAATATTCTCGTATTTTTCTTAAGTTTCATTTTAATTCGTAATTGATTACAAAAAAGCCATCTAGATATTTTTTCGTTTAAAAGAGCTGATCGTTTAATCCGACTTACCTATATCGGCACCTTTAACAGATGTTAGCAAACTTCGAAATTCAAAGAGATCATTTACCATCTTTAAAAAATTATGTGAATAATGATATAATAAGATTAAGACAGAAAAATAACCAGTGAAAGATATCCCCAATTATGATCATCAGATGACAGACCATAATTCAGAATCGAATAATTCGGTTTAGTGATCTAATCTGAAATACTTACTACCTACCATGTAAATAATGTGTCATTTTCATTTTAACACCCCTTTGAAAACTCATTTAAAGTCATGAAAAAAACCCACAACCTAATCTATATATTTTAATTTTAATGACTCTAGACTATAACGGGGTTAGCAAGCAGTATGCAAATACTTAAAAAGATCTGAAATCGATTTTCCAAGTATACAAAGTTACGAACTTGCGTCATCACGTATCCAAGACAACTAAACCGCTGGGCAGTCCTATCGAGAATGAAATATCGTCAGCCAGACCGCAAGGGAGACCTGGTTTCCGCGCCCCTTAGCCGGCTTCCAGTTTAGCCCTCGACAAACTGTACTGAGAAAAGGGGGGAAGATGCCCGAAGACCCTGAGGAAAGAGTGTGCAAAATCACCAGAGGTAAGGAAAAAAGGCATCGAGTCCGCGCGGCCCAGCCACAGCCCAGCTCATGCTTACGGGGGTCGCGGGACAGCTTGCTCGGGGGATTCACGGGTCTATATCAACCCCTTGGTGGAGTGATGAACAATACAGTGTATTTCGAAGTTCAGTTCTAGGATAAAAAAAGTTAATTAAGCCTTAATCAATTTAGAATGGTTTGTCGTACGCTGTTGAACGAAACACAAAATAAAATAAGGAAAGAAAAATAAAGACAGTCAAAGTTGTGCAATTTATTTGTCTGGTCATTGGAGGCGACCCCCCCACTTTCCCAACGGCGTTATAAGGAACATAATATGGTTTCCTCCTTCACCGCACACGCCAAGACTCTATTTTATTGAACGAAGCTACATTTATTTGAACGACTCTTTACCCTCCAATGTCCATGCATACGGGGTTAGAAAGCAGTATGCAAGTACTTATATTAACATAATACAAAAGAATAACGAATGTGCCAGCCCGTGGAATAAATCTACTGAAATCTATAGAGAAAAATATATACAGAAAAAAGTGTAAGTAAATAAAAAGTTGTCTGGACACCAAATAATATCATGTTTATCGACGTTTTGTCATGTCCTATTGCCCATCTAGAGGTTCTATATCGATGTTCTTGGTATTAACACAGCCTCTAATAATAATATCTCCCTTCATTGTTCCCCACTTAATGTGTCCTTGTTTACGACATTATCCGCCGGAGAATGACGGGCACAAAGGGGGGGGGGGGGGGGGGGGAAGAGGCGGTTATTATCCGGAGTATAATATTATATCCGATTATTTTGTTGTTCGATCAGAGTAAGGATTTCTAAAGGGTGGTTTTAATTGTCCGCCTAATACCCGAGTTTTACTTATTGTTTTATTCAATCTAGGAGTCCCAATATCCTGGAGACAGTGGGACTATGGCATCTCTTATTTGGGATATATTATGAGTCCCAGTCGTAGAATTAAAATATTTTACTACAACACCGGTAGAAATAAAGTTTTTTTATAAGAACAACTCTCTTTTTATAAATTTTGAAGGTTATTCCCATCAATGTATTACTAATGTACTAGCATCATTGATCCCTTCGTAACCGGTGCATAGTCGGGAAACACGCCAAACGCGCGCCCAACATTTGTACACCGTTGACATTTGTCACATGAGAACGGATCGCTTTTTCGACTTCGAGCTCGGCTGTGGAATGATTTGCCGGCCTCTGTTTCCTCCTTCCTACAACATGGGCCTCCTGTGTGGAGTTAATGTAAAAAAAAAACAAAAAAAATGTCGTTCATACTCGTATCATTGAGAAAGAAGAAGATAAAACTAATAATCTAAACGAAAATATGAAAGAGAACAAGACACAGAAAAACCTTAAAAGATAACGTTCGCAACTGGGACTCGATCCCAGAACCTCTCGTCTAACCGGGACGGGCGCCTTTACCAATTCGGCCATTGTCACCATTGTTAAAATTTTTAGAATTATCTTCGTCTAATTTTTCCATTTTATAGGCAACTGCCTTTTTCATTGGAAACAATCGTTCTAAGACATTGTAACCTAGATAGCGTCTCGGATAAATATGTCCGATTTTTATGTTTATATGAAATATATGTTTGATATTTTTATAAAAGTTATCTTTTTCTATTTTTCTGTGTCTTGTTCTCTTTCATGTTTTCATTTACATTATTAGTGTTATCTTCTTCTTCAATGTTTCTATAAAGTTTTACAAAAATCTGTTTCAAATTAAGAAAAATTGAAGTTATTTAACAAGTGAAATGGTTTGATGTTGCTTACGATAAATTTCATTTGCAAACGAATATTTTGATTGCCATAATAAATTATATCTTTAAAAATCCGATATTTTCAAAGGTTAAACGATGTTAATTAGTGGAAAACCGATCTCAAATGCCATTACACTCTTTTTCTAATGTATCGGAGGTCGTATTATTTGATTGCTTGTCGTCCAAATCTATTTGCGATGGAATGTGTCAACATTTTTTTTTATTAATTTTACAAAATATGGTGATTGGGAAAAGGTAATTAAGTTTCTCTTTCATTAAAATTTTTTATTAAATGGAAAAAATAGGATTGTTATGTGCGGAAGATAAATTAATGGGGTTTTTTAATATTTCATAATAAATATTCACATAGACTTATTATTTTTCATATAGATGACAAGGCGAAGAAAAAGAAAATAGCAATCATCTGAATAACTCAATCGCGTTTTACAATTGATTTTATACCCGCGTCATGTTGAATTCTTTCCTCAATTGCATCTTTTCAACTGTTTCTCCCAAGCAAGATTAAGATTGCATCGGCAAACTTTGTCATGAAATATGTAGAATATACATAATGTTTCGTTCTGTCGACAACGTTTCCTCGTTTTAATTTTTAGTAAAAATAACAGATTTTTTGTAAATTTACAGCACCTCTTCTTCCTTGCGCTATCCCAACACATTGCCTAGGTAGGCTGTTGGGGTCGGCACTTCTCGTTCTCAGGTTGTAGCTTCTTCGGTTCTGAGTATCGCCTTCATCCAGGCCGTTTCTCGGAAGTATTTTGGAGCATTGAGTCATCCGGGAGTTCTTTGGTCTTCCTCTGGATCACTGTCGATGAAGCTCCATAGACATTGCCTGCTTCACTGTGTGGTCTGATGATCTCCGTCTTAAGTGCCCATACCATCTCAACTGTCGTTCCCTTAGCTTACTGTTAATAATGTCCGTGACACCCAGGCTACCATGAAAGCGTGAACTTTTAATCTTATCTTTTAGTGATACTCCTGCCGACCATCTAAGCATTCGCATTTCTGCTGTTTCGAGTTGCCTATAAGTAGGATTTGTACATAGTCCAGCATTCGGAGCCATACATTAAATTTACAGCACCGATTTTTTATAAAAAAAGTGGAGGAGATGTACCGAATATGGCATACGTCCCTAATGAGATGGTGGTGTTTCTCATTTATGTAAGAAAAGCCTCTATAAAACCCAGCCTTCCCGATTCCCCACCAATCGACCTTAAAAAGGTAAGTACTCGTCCGGACGCCAAACACACCACACTCACCTGAGAGAGTGATTAAGTTTTAAAATTTTTAGTTTGTTTTTCTACGTAAGTTTCACTTTATTTTTTCTCAAAAAATTTTCTCCACAAAATTGTCAATCTTTCACTGATAGACAATTTATTATTTAAATTTTATATATTTCGTAATAATTTAAAGTAAAAATCAAGTAGATTTTATTCTAAGAATATATTTGTATTGATCTTGTTTCTTATATGGGATTTTTTGATGACCCTGATATGAAATACTATCTCATATTAGGAAGAGTGTTTCCAGTATGGAATTCTAATAGAACTAAATTTCTTTTTGCTATTTCAGGTTGTATTTTGGCCTGTCGTAGTCGAAACAGTGTGAAACAATGTCATAGAAGAAACAGCGGAAGACGTGAGACAAAAAAATTATAAAAGTCATGGAAGCTATAAAATCGAAGACTGTGGGATATCAGAGGCGAAGAGTGGATCCAATTTTTAGTCTGCCGCCATTTATGCTATTTAGAGTGTTCGGGAGCCGATAATATTGTTTTTTTTTTATGTGATTATTGCAAGCAAAATTTAAAAAATCAGTGTATCCCATAATAGGAGCACTTTTTTCTATTGTTTTGCCTTTCGTTAAAAATGAAGAAGTTTTTGTGTTTCTTTTAATAGTTCATTGATATTTTAAGTTCCGTAACTATATTTCCAAAGATTTCAATGTATAATACTTAATAATTGATTCAATTATAAGTAATCAGATTTTGTTTACCTAAGCTAGTCAATATTCGGTACATTTTCTCTCCTATTTATATATTCAGATCTCTGATATTTTTGTGCCTCTCTCGGTTTCCATACAGGTTGGATCCAAGAAATTTAACGTTTGAAGGCGAATAAAATAGAAAAAAAATATATTGCTGATAAATAAAATTTATCTTTGGATAACGAAAGAACAGAACTTCAAGTTTTAAACAAAATATCTTCATGTTGGTATCCACCGTCACCGATTTTTGAAACTCCTTTCTACAAATTTAAACATGTCTACTGGAATTCAAGCTATTTACTGCCGAAGTAGATGTTTTTGAAGTGAAAACTTCTTTAGCACTGTTGTTATTTGAAAAGCGATGAAACGAAAAAGCGACATTAAAAAGAGACAAACACACATATCTGGAAGATTTAGCGACATTAAAAAGAGACAAACACACATATCTGTAAGATTTAGACCACTAGAAAATGATATAGAATAATTTGTCTCCTTTTTGTGCGGTGCTTTTTAGTCTCCCCACTCTTGTCTACTTTAGTGTTCTGAAGGTTTCACTTCTACCTCGTGTGAACTGCCCACTTGTAATTTTTTTGTGGGGTTATCTCAAGGCAAAGGTTTGCAAACACCGCCCTACAACCCTGTTTCAAATGAAGAAGGCAGGAAATAATCCGAATTTCGGTGAATATGTTGTAGCTAACATAGAGAGAGGAACTTCAGAAATCGGTTTCATCACTGCATAGAGAACGGTGGTCACCACCTTTCAGATGTTTAGTTTAAAACTGTTCGATTTAAAACTTGAAATTCTGTTCTTTTATTACACAGAAATAAATGTTCGCCTTTAAAAAATTATGTTTCTCGGCCCCACTCTGTACCTTATTTTAACGATGAGTTTCCAGACACAGTTCTTCAATTGCAATTTGGTGGCTCTCCTCCAAGTGGGCCGAATTACATATTATGACATCCAATTAGAGTGCAAATTGTTTCACGTGCAAATTGCATCCTTCGCCATTTATTCACGTGAACACGTTTATACCGCAAAAACCTTAATTGCGGCAATTATCGTTTGCGGAAATTTTTCAATGTGTCGTCGTGTTCGCGCTTAAATTAAAAATGAACACGCGAGTTTTCCGGCCTCACGTTTTCCTTTGTGGAGTCAAAGAATATTAGTAACACCAAGAATATAACATTGTTTCACAATCTAGTTTGCGTGTTTCGGTTCAGTTTGGAACAAAACAGGCAATTTGTTTTAATGCCTTCAAATTCAGAAATAAATATTTGTATATCCAGTGCACTAAGGACTTCTCTCCCAGGGCAATTAGTCATATTTACCATATTTTAAATAAGCCATAATTACGGTAATATTTTATACCAGCCGTATTTTCAACGTGAAAGTGTGGGCCTATAATTGCTACTTTATCCGAGCGTTTATTCAAATTCACTCACCGTTTTGAAGCCTTTATTGTTTCTGTTTTATGTGTAGTGCGATAAAATATAGGTGAACAATTATTTATGTTTCGTTAGTAAAAATAATGGCGAAGCAATTATGTGCACAGTTTTCATTAAAATAATAAATTGACATGACGACTTTTATGATATAATTTATAGGAATATTTTAAAAACTTTTGGAGGTTATCACCATTAATGTAATATATCTTTGAAGACAAAGATAATATTAAAGCGTGAAATAGAACAAGCCACAGAAAAATAAAAATGTAACGGTCGCAACCGGGAATCAAACCCAGTATCTGTCTTTCCCGGACACAGTCCGAACCCAGGATCTATGTACCGGTAAGACAAGAGATCCTAGGTTCGCCCATTTGCGACCGTTACCTTCAATGATAACTTATTGCAGTATTACGACGAGCTCGGAGGGCTCTGGGTGCTGGGTTCGGAGAAACATGAAAATGACGCAGTTAAAAATATTTAATATTATTCAACTTAGAACAGTCAACCTCAGTTAGGTGAAAACTGCAATGATACTAAGGTATTTGTGTCGAAAATTAAATGAAAAAAGGACGTAATTAGTAGATGAAAAAATTTAATAATGTTTAAGCATTTCGATTCTTAAAATGGTCGATAATCATGTCGTGGATCACCAGTCTAGACAGATAATCGATAATCAGGTCGTGGATCACCAGTCAAGACAGATGATCTATGATCAGGTCGTGGACCAGTCAAGACAGATGATCAGTAATCAGGTCGTGGATCACCAGTCAAGACAGATGATCTATGATTAGGTCGTGGACCAGTCAAGACAGATGATCAGTAATCAGGTCGTGGATCACCATTCAAGACAGATGATCGATAATCAGGTCGTGGATCACCAGTCAAGACATTAAATATCAACGATTTTTTTAAAACCGCCTTATAAGTATTACCAATTGTCCCAATTATTGTGTTGTAAACTGCGCTTGCTCTCAACACAAGGATTTCCGAACCTGAATTGATGTAATTTAAAAAAAAAAATTTTTACACAGGAGGCTCTGAGGAAAAAAAATCTTTCAGGGCCTATATCATCTTTAGGGATGCTGTGTGGAGGGTCTTTTTAGGGAAAGGAGGGAGAGAAAGTTTTGGGAAGGAAAAAGGCACGATGGGTGGGTAGGAAACCGGGGATCAGTGTGTTCAGGAGTAACGAACGTATAAATCCATCCCTCCCACTGCGGTGAAAAATCGATGGGTCAAGAGAGGGCGGCTATGGTCAAAAGGTCTTCCTCAACCAGTCTCTCCGTATCCGGCCCGCCACTTAGTAGTAGGTGGGCAAACGCATTCGCCGTCAAGACCTAGAAAAACTTCACCCTGTGAACCCGGGAACCCCTGCTAAGTAGCCCTGTAACCACTTCCGGTGACCTATAGCACGGGTATTGGTAATCCAATGAATAGTTCCCATACCCTCCTCCCAAATTGTAATGTTTAAATACAGATTAATAAACAATAATTAAAAAAAAAAGTTTTCTAATTGATATTACCTAGATAATGCTCACCACTAGTGGGGTACATAGTTAAAAGTCTGTTTGCTTCACGTTGATAACGTAAAAGATTATAAATGTTGGCATAAATCGTTAGGCTTTGGCATAATAAATAAACGTTGGTATTATTTTCCGTACATTGCATCTTCCGGGCGTTTGTTTAGGATATCTTTTGTGATGTAATATCGAGCTGTACCCGCGTTGTTGAACTAACGTTTACCTACAGCTACAGAGAAGCTTGGTGAAATGGAGCTTACAAACTTTACAATGCGGGGTATTTTATTAGGTATATGAGAATGTTATCATGTTTCCAGCCTTAATATTTACTTTACTTTTTGTATTTTATATATTTAAAAAAAATCTGTGTGTTTGTGGGACGAGGCTTCCATTTTATTTTGTAGTAGGTAATGTTTGCCAAATTTGAAGAACATCATATCTTTTTTTTTTTTTTACAGTGAATACCGCACAGGAATCTCAACTGCTCCCGTCAGGAGCCAGTGAGACTATGGCATCCCCAATTGGGGTATGTTGTGAGGCTGAAGGTAGTGGGGAGGGGAAGGAGGTGGGGAAGAGGAAGGTTGGGAAGTACCTGGCTATTCAGATCTGGTCACCAAACACGGCTAAAGCCATTTTCAAGCAACGTTTCAATTCTGAATGGTGGTCTTACACCAGGGCGATACTGATAATATCTTCCACTCTGGAACGTGCCGCAAATATACTATATATTATTTTAAATGAATTAATTGTGAAATAACACAAATTAATCAAATAAAATTTATTTGCGCACGCCGGGTTCGAACCCGCGACCTCCGGATTGTGAGTCAAGAGTCATAGCCACTGGACTACGGAGGTCGTCTGTAACGTACTTTAATCCCAGTGATTAAAATTAGTGAAGAGTGTATTTAATTTGGGAGGAGGGTTTCTTTCTAGATTTAATTTGAATTTAATTGGGTACCTAAATGTCTAATCTTTTTAGAAATTGAAAAAAAAACAACATTTTAGCTGCTTGCGACATCACGGCAACATCGCAAAAACTTACTACCTCTAAACGCGAACGAGTAATTTTATGTCAGTCGAGTTGGAATCTCTACGCGGATGTACTTGTGCACGTCATCGTGATAATTCAACAATAACAACTATGTTTTTCTGAATCTTTATGATGAAATCTAGGAAATCAGGGGATTATTATAATTATTTAACTTGTGTTTTAGTGTGATAAAAAATATTGAAGTAACCATTTTTAAAATCGAATTTTTTCCTTAAGTTTAGAATTCATCGAGACTTTTAAAAATGTTTCCGAATGTATCCAGCAAAATTTTAGGTTTTCTATATATAATGGACATGAATGTGTCAAATTAACTTTAGTTTTGTGACATATTCAGGGTTTACTTTAACAACTTTTAATTTTTTTAGCACCAAGGCGATTTTTGATGTACAGGTCGATATATACAAATTTCATAACGCCAGCGCTTACCATTATATATAGAAACACTCTTCTGCTAAAATGCAATGTTCTGTAAAAAAATTGAGTCAATCTATCGATTGCTTTCCGAGATTTGCGAACGCAAACGATTTTCGAACATACGAAACCTAATTTTTATATATATATATAGATTGCTGTAAGTATAAAAACGACTGTACCAGGTTGAATCGCGGAATATATTTTTTTAACCATCTTTTCATAAAATGATAATTTATATTGTCCCAAAAACATACTAAAATACTAAAGTCGAGCTAGATACCTCAAATTACTAACTGTGCGCCGCCCCGGGACCCATTTATTGGATAACCAACAATTCTGCCATGGTTCGCTACTTTTGGTGACTTAGCAGGGGTGCTCGGGTTCATGGGGTGAGGTTTGTCCGGGCCTCTCGGCGGATGCGTCTGCCCACCAGCTACCTGGCAGGCTGGATCGCAAGAGAATGGTTGGAGGAGTCCCTTTAACTTCTTCAGCCGTACTATCTCGGAACCGGCCTCATACCCTTTTCCTTCCCAGAAATTTCTCTCCTTCCTGCCTTAAAAAGACCCTCCATACAGCATCTCCAAAGATAGGCCCTGAGGGAATTCTTTTCCTCAAGTCTCCTGTGTGTAGCTAATGTAAAAATAAAATAAACATGAACAACGACAGATGATAATCTTCTAAAGTACTACTTGACTGACATCTGTTGGTACACCACAAAATTACGTATAACTAACTATACTAACGACATCTGTGGAATGATTTTAAAACCACATGTTAAATTCTATATACTAACATATCCCAATTTTTTTTCAATGCGAGTATGAAAACCATTTTTTTTTTGCCCTTAAAATTTTTTGTTGTTCCCTATTGAGAAAACCAACAGTTTATTTTTTAAAGTATGGTCTTATAAGTATTAATAATTGCATCATTCATTTCAACTGCTACAAAGTGCCTGCAGATCCTTAAAATGTGTTTGGAATATTACAAAAACGACGATATTTCAAATTTCACAAATTTTTTGATATGTGCATTATAAATCTAATTAAACGTTATGGAATATTAGCAGTTCGATATTTTTTTATGAATTAATTGTTATAAATATATTTTAATTGTACAAAAATTTCTATTTTTAATTTTTTTTATTTGTGGCGACCAGAACGGTCGCCCCCTTTTGCCACAATCCTTGCGCCGCCACTGATATAGCAAGCACATTCTCGAAAGGTACATACTACCTACTTTGTAGTGTTTCACGCCGCATACGGCTGCATATTTCGGGAAGCGCATCGAAAGGCCTCGACTCAACAGCCGTCACATTCTTACGGCCGCGGAATGTTCCAGAGGCTTCTCCGCTTTGCGCGGGCGCTCAATATCACTTGGCGTTCCGGGTACTCACACGGTCGGCTATATAAAGCGCATAAAGTTCCAGTCTTTAGTATCAGTAACATCACCAATACATAGACAGTGCATCCAGTGATAACGTTCCAGTGCGGTACTGGCCAGACTCTCGGCGACTCACTGCCGACTGTGCCGGTGCATCATCAACCTTCGAGGACGCAACAAGCGACACAATTGCCCACGACAAGTCCCACGGCGGGCCTTCTTGTCACGCAGGCAGCAACTTTTCAGCCACTGAGACTTCATTCTCTTCAGGTTCACCGCAGCCATCTCCGCGACACCGCGTCGAGCATCCACCCTGGACGTCAAGGTCATCTCCACCAACACGGTGCGCAACTACATGCTGGCGACATGCAGACACGAGTTCTGCTACACCACTGCATCATCGACCTTCATCACTGCAACACCTACGAGCCTCATCAATTCGCTCCTGTCTACACTGTTACTCTACACAAAATTCAACATCGCTACGTAGCAGCAATAAAGACTGACTCATACATCGACTGACGCCTTTCATTTCAATCGTCCCCCGTCTCTGCCGATCGCTGCCCGCTCCCTTATATTTAATAATTTTTTTTTTTTTTTTAATTTTAAATTAAAAAAAAAAAGTTTAAATGGAAAAAGAATGCGAATATTGTAAATAGTAGATATTCAATAATGCTTAAAGTCATTCATGATTCTCTATATGATTGTTAATAATATATATATTATTAGTGTTTTGCCTTTATAACAGACAATTCGTTTCTAGTAGAATATCCCCCTTTTCCACGCGCACAATATTAATCATAAAAAAGGCAAAATTCTTCCAGGGATGGTCCACAACACGAGTAAGTCGCCAGTTTCAAGACTGTATTTGGTAGGAGTCGAGCGCCTCGCCCCATTATGCAAACTCCATTGCACAGCCCTCGTATTATAAACTCTCATTGAAAGTGTTGTGCATTCTTGCTGAAATTTCATGTGGTGATATTTCAAGTTATATTTTGAACTGGCTCTCTTGGAGCTGTTTTAGTATTGCAACGCTTCTTTATAGAAATAAGCAACAAAGTAATAAGAAATATAAGCAAGTTTTATTAGGAATTTTATTAGAGAAGAGAACACTATTTGATTCAAAATGTTTCGTCATCATTTAAAAATTGCACATTTTTTTTGTTTAATTTTATTTTAAGAAATTCAGGCATGAATATAAATATTTTACGATCATTTTCTAAAGAATTTAATTTTCCACATTATACAATAAAACCACATCCGGAAAGGACTTAATTAATAATAGAATAGGCTTAATAATGACATACCCACCCCTCAACCTTCCTTCCAGACCTTCCTTTCCCCTCATAAAAAAAAAAAATAATAAACAACGTAAAATCATGAATAACACAATAACATCAACTAACGTTATTACAACGGCGAGAAGCAGGAGTCCCCGGTGCAGGCCAAAACTGTTGGTGAACTTCACCAACATTCGCGGCCTGCACAAAAACTTAAACTCAGTCCACCACCACCTTCTCACCCAACGTCCCAACCTTCTCTTCCTTTCCGAAACGCAGATAGCTGAGCCTACAGACGCCTCCTATCTGGATTGCCCGGGTTTCACCCTCATGGGCAAATTCAGACCCAAAGGGGGTGTCTGTCTCTTCAGCCGAGCTGATGTCAACTGTGTGCGGCTTAAGGGCCAATAACCAGCCAGTGGCTGAGAATTTAAATTTCGTCGAAAGATGTTCTTACGATCATACAGGGCGGCTCCAATGAGAGAGATTAATTATTCTCCGTACCAGATTTTTAAAAATAACTACTCAATATTGATTTTATTTCATTCAAAATTTGCTTTAATTTATACCTACATTCAAACATGCTGAAAGGCGCGATGATAAAACTATTATAATTATGTACTTTTTGTAATTATATATATATATTTTTGTGATTACATATTAGGTAGGTACCTAATTTTTTTTATTTTTTTTAATTTTTTAAATTTTTTTTTATTTTTTTTTATTTTTTTATTATTTTTTTTATTCTTCATTTTAGCACCTGCTAAACTGCCAGAGCAGTTTGTCATAAGTATTTATAATTTTTCAATGTCTAAGCAAAAGAATAATGTAAAAAAAAATCTTAAATATATTAGTTTGTAAGACCGTAAATTAATAGAAAACTATATTCGTCACAAAAAACGATTTTTAAAATTAAAGTTTTGAAACATAGCTTTCCCAGATAATTTATTGATTTATTTTACTGTATGATTATATGATTTGAAATGTGTGTTGTATAATAGAAAATTTTGTTTGAAAATGTAACAAATCTGCCAATGACCTACGGTATAACCTTATTACGCTAAAAATAAACATATTTTCTCATTTTCGTTGTTAGTTTTTGGGGTGTTATGCCGTGTTGCGCTACCTCCTTCTATAGCCGACGTTTCGGACAGCGTCGCAGTGTCCATCATCAGGGCAGATCCGGTAGATCCGACGATGTGTAATTGTTAGTGTAAACGTCGGCTATAGAAGGAGGTAGCGCAACACGGCATAACACCCCAAAAACTAACAACTAAAATGCTTTTGGCCGTGAAAATCTAAAAACATATTTTCTCATAATTTAAAACATAACTTTACCAGATAAAATAACAATCTTTCAAAATCAATTTACACTTTTTTGTGGAAAAGAGTCAAAACGGCTAAAATTTTATTTAAAAATAAAATATTTCCGGTTTTGTCTGGTTAATCCCTCTTTAGGAATTTTTACTCATTTTTACTATATATGTTATGATTATTTCTCCCTATTTTCTTGTTGGTTGTTTATCGATCCTGTCACTTTTGTAATGAGTTTTATTTTTATTTTCAGGAGTGACTTCCGCATGGACGTCATCAAACGACTGAAGCTTTGAAACCATCTCTTCGCACAATGTACCATACTAACATTTAGCTTATAATTATTGTTGCATATTTCGAAATAAATGTTAGTTGTCCTTATAATTTGCCACTTTATAATTTGCATATTATGTTATTTTTAATATTACATAACTATTGTTATTTTATTATTATATCCTATTCCGCTATTCAGTTTATTGTACCTATTTTATGATTATTACATTGATAATTCAATTAGGTTTTCGTTATTTTTACTCTATTTATATGTATCCTGGAATGAAAAGGTCTATTCAGAATTCCCAACCAAAAGAAGAAACGCAACCTTCAGAAATGAAAGCTTTTCCTGAAATGGCTATCGGTGAGTACAGGTTTTGACTACATCTACAGAAACAAAAAGGTAGTGAAGATAAAGATATAGAAAACAATTATATATGTCCAAATCAATGGTAATAAAAGAGAAGAGAAGGAAAAGTCCGTGGTCATCAGAAGCAAATACACCAGATATCTGAAATTCACAATGATTTTACTGTTGGTCAGCGACTCTTAAGATCAGGCCATCTCAAGCCCGATTGTTGGCCCGCCGACATTTTATCCCACGGCAGTTGATCCTCCCGACAGTTGATCCGGCGAACAGTTGACCCGCCGGACAGTTGATCTCCTAAAATATTATTTCTTCAAGTAAGCATTCAAAGAGGAAATACGGCCGTACAACCAAAGTCGATATACTTATGTCTGCAGGCGTCTTGAGTGAATATCAAATATTTTTACTAACAATAATTCCGACTCCCCGAAGAAGCATGCGGTAGTAACAAATACGACATACTTATACGTGTAGTCGGCTTAGCAAAAAACCGCCAAAGGTTTCTACTTGCATGTAATTTAACTTATTTTATCTGAATACCGCACAAGAGTCCCAACTGCTCCAAACCGTCTGGAGCCAGTGAAACTACGGCATCCCCAATTTTGGTATGTTGTGAGGCTGAAGGTAGTGGGGAGATGAAGGAAATGTAGATAATATATCTGGCTATTCAAATCTAGTCATCAGACAAGGCAAAACCATTTCCAATTTTTTATTTATTTTTACGATGGTACATAGTGTATATAGGTATTAGACGTATTACTTGAAACTGTCAAACTATCTGCTAACTGTCAGGAGGATCAACTGTCGGGTAGATCAACTGTCGGTAGGCCAACTGTCGGGGGGACAATTGTCGCTGGATCAATTGTCATGGAACCAGTGCATCACCTTAGGTAAGTTGCATTATGTCCTATGGCTACCAAAATAGGAAGTGATTAGCCTTTCCAAGAACGGGAGATCTTTCTTTCTTTAGCCCCTATGTGGTTTAAATTTTCATTTAGGAATTACATAAAATTTTACGATCTCTTTAATAGAGTTCCTTGTCTGTACATCCAGAGGCCGTGGCTTAAAACCCTTCATATTGTGATTATACGATTTGTTTTTGCTTACATCCTTCTTAATTTCGCATCACGTACCGGTCACCGTGTATTTTTCCATTTTTTGCTTTACGCAAAAGGAGAGACCAAGAAGAGACTTGTAACTAAATAGCCTATTATTAAGTAAGGATCTCACTTGAAAGTGTTAACCTTTAAATAAATTGTGACTCCTAGGTATTTGATACGGTCTATGGCCATTTGAAAGAAAACGTATTAATCTTGCTCCGCTTCAATAAACCCAAAGCCCCAAATTCCGGATATCTTTATTTGCACAAAAAATACGTTGAATATTCATTGAGGAATAAAAGCCCTCGCAGTTCAGTTGGAAATATGCTGAAAATTCGCGTAAAAGTAATACGATTTTATTTCAACAGTTTTTAATTAAGACTTTCTTCTTTCTCTTCTCCCCCAGCACCCAATTACGCTGCGGTCTTATTTTGATTATTCATCCCCTAGTCCCGTGGCATTACTGGTAGGTGGGTACTTTTTTCCAGCAACTTCATTAACCACGTGATCGACACCGTCGCCTTAATGAGTAAACCGATTAGCGCCGCGCTGCGTTGCGCCCCAGGCTGACCTTCGTCTTGCCAGTCTCCTTGTTACCCCGGGCCCTCCACAGCTAACATCCTACAAGCCGCAACCAGATTACCTTGATATCATCTCACTGTCCGACCCTGTAAACCGCTGGAGATGCGATATTAAAGAGGGAGACAAGTATACCATCTCGCGTACACAACTAAGCAATACAAAGGAAAACACATTTTCTTACCTGCAAATCCTGCGTTTTATATAAAATTCAAACGGACGAAGACAATATGTAAAAACGTTTTGTTTAAAATCACTACGTGATTTCGTTAGGTTGTTTTTTGAAGGGTTCCTTTTGAAGAGTTCCCTCGAAGTAAATATTTGTTTCGAGATTTTTCTTAGAAGCAAATCGTTCTTCCCTATTATGGTTCCTACAATTTTACCACCGGGATGTTCCGAATTCAAATTTAATTTAATATCCCAAAACCCCCGCGGCTCTGTAATTGCAATATGGTTTCCACTGAGACCTGTCTGCTTCATAGTGCGAATTTAAATTCTAACCCTTTGTTGCTATTTAAAAAATATCCCCCTTTCTCTTGTCGCGGCATCGCCACTGGTAAGATTCCGCGCGCTAGTGAAGTTATAAACAATCTCACTTTCTTAATTACTTTTTGTGCCGCTTTTCCCTGAAAATTGCGTTTTTTTATTTGCGAGCTCGGGATGAAATTCTTGTGTTTTTATTCCAGAGATAAAGTCCTACGTTCTTTGTTATTGCGAGAATGCTATCTCTCCTTCTGGTTTTGAAAATGTCTTTTCAAATTCATTTCTTTATTAAAATTTCCAAAGCGTTCCGAACGAATAAATCGGAAAAGTACTTGAAATCTTCTCGAAGGGCACGGGCGACTTTTGATTTTTGTATTTCCTATTCATTGAAAATAACGACAAAAGCTTTATTGATCGGTGCACCAGATATGTTAATATAGAATCCCCGTGTACGAGAATATCCAAGCATTTAGTTTGGTACATTCAAAATGCTTTTATAAATAATTATGTTTTAAACATTTTCTTCGTTTCAATTATGTATAATAAGTTCATAATTTGTACGGTGCTGTTTTCGTGAAAAATCACCTGGCGCCTTGAGTTGATGTTGTTCGGAAAGATCGAGGAAAGAAGGGTAAGGGAAATCCTTTCTTTAATCATTTGTTTTTATGAAGATTTAGCCATTTAGATATTTTAAATATGCATGTACTGTATTTTACACAAAGATTCTACAGATAGTGGGACTTTGTCATCCTCTTATTACGGCGTGTTGTGGGGTGATACAAGGTATATAGGGGATTGTTTTTTTTTTAATAAAACTTAACTAAACTCATCGTTTCAATTTTGAATTGTGATCTCTAACAAGTCGATGCTGAGAGTATCTTTGATTCTAGAAAACAGTGTAATTTTTAGATTATCATGCAAATTACACATCTGGCCTGGTGATTGACATTGTAACGCTGTCCGAAATGTTGGATAATGATGGATGTAGTACAACTTGTCATGATATCCCAAAAATAAATCATAACACTTCTGTGAAAATTTCGAATCATTTTTTATGTTTTTTTATGATTGTTCATTAGATTGTGTATTAAAAAAGCTCTTGAACATGGTGTTCTATTTTTTTAATTTGCTTTTGTTATACGTTTATTAGTTATACTTCAGCAAAGTAAACCTTGATCGGTTAGTAGATGTACAGACATGTCGGGATCCCACCTAGTACTGCACTATTACATTTCACACTCAAAACGCAACACAAGCAACAAAATTATTCGTAATTCAAGAATGTTTGGATTTCTTAAAAAATAATGCAAATTATTAAGCATTGCATTTAACACTCAAACGACATCACTAACAACAAATTTACTAATTCAGGATTGTTTGGCTTTCTTTAAAAATAATGCGAATTCAAAAACAAGTTTTTAATTTCCAAATAAACGGCAAGGTGGAAGAGTCCTGCTTGCAAAATTAGCAACAATATATTTTTTTGTACCGTATGTACCTATGAGTATGTATAATGAATAGGTACCTTCTTAATAAAATTTCACGGTAATAATACCACTTTGCAGCTACGAGATCCAGCGAGCTTAATGTTTTCAGCAGTCCTGAAAAGTAACGTTGAGAAGCGAAATATTCAGTAAGCACGCTGAAAATAATGCTTCCGTGTGCCTTTCAGGCGGCTGTAACCTATTATGTTTATGTGCATTTTTGGCGCAGTACCAGTTTACTGCTTCCATTTTTTCAACGTACAAAATGAAAATATCTGCTATGCTTTTCTACCGTATGTCTTCCAGTTCACTAATTACTACAACGATGTGTTGTATTTTTTAACTCCGCCATATTTCTGTAGAGTCTGTGGACTGTTTGCTTTATTCTTTTCTTTCTTCGAATCATCATAAAAAAGATCAATGGAACAGTTGTCCTTGTTCATTATTCGTCTGATTGGGAATTGGATATTTTAAAATGAGATTTTTTTGTAAATGTATAAATAAATTCAATTTGTGACCTATAAATAGGGTTGTTGGGTTGGGAGATGTGCAAATTGTTGTAGGTTCACAGTGATTCAAAGTGTTATGGACTACGCGTCGGTGTTGCCGATAAAGCTGTTGATTGTTTTTTTTCTTGCGTTTCTTCCAGTGAATTTTGCTGACGTCTTTTGTTGGTTTATTTTTTATTTATTGTTTTCAAGTTGAATTTGTAGAACTCCATTTGAATTTTTTACTTTTTTATATACTCGATAATATTATTATTGAATTTATAAAAACAGTTTATTTATAAACAAGTTCTGCCATGTTCTACAATATAATAACCAACTACTGTATAATATATCTTTTCTCTTAATTATTATTTTTTTTGCATGCATTATCATTTGGGGAAATATTTAAGTGTAATAACCATTAATAATTTCAGACATTTTACTCGAAAATCAATAAGTGCGTAGGTACCTAATAAAAATAAAATCAATAAGTTTTTCATTATAAGTACCCTTATAAAAATAATATAAACGTATCGTCTTTAAGTGGTCTAACCTACTGGTTAAGCATTATAATTTGTTTTTTATTGTTTGTTCGAAAAAATATTTAAATATATTTTTATCACAGGGAACGGTAGTTACTCGCTCTTTGAAATTAACAAGGAACCTGAAATGGATTGATTTTCAAAAATAGAGCAAATAAAAAAACTGTCATTGTGCGTTTGTTTGGATATTGTTATTTTTTTCATTATGGAAAATTCCTCTTTGTAACATTGACAAGAAACTGATTTCTGTTGTATAAAATGTTGACAACAGACTAATTGTGAAATTGAACATGTTGTAATGGACAACTAATTACTTGCGCGATTCAAGACAAAAGGATTACACTTATTGATCAGAAATTTGGAGGCCTCCCGAGCTGCAGAGAATTGCATAATCAAGGTTGGTGAATTTGTTATTTTTCTTGGAGTGTAAGACTGCTCTGTTCCTTTGTGATATATTTGTTCGCGCAGGTAGAATTTCATTTTAGGATTTCCTAATCGTATATTGGGTATTAAGCCCAGAGAGCTTGGGGAATTTACACACCTCATGCTCACAATTTATAATGCATAATTATGGTCCTTCATAGCCGGATACGTTCTAGCAAGTTAATATAATATAAATGGACATTCGGTTTACGTAATTTTTGGTAAATCCGGAATACCTATATTATATTGCTGGTTCTATTTATGAAGGTTTTCAGAGTCACGTATTAATTGGTGATTTTCTTGAAACACCTTCCTCTTATGGAATTTGTTGGTTATTTCGATTTTACATACTTTTTTCGGTAAATATCGGAGTACCTACCTGTATTATTGCAGGTTTTTGTTTAAAAAAGCAAGTCTAGCAAGAATTTGTGTAATAAATTGACAAATTTCATTGAAAGCTATTGATAGCATTTTACGTTTTCTTCTGTAAATTTCTGAGGTACCTACAGTAATTATAATTATTGTAAACTTTAATTTTTATGATAAAGTTATTGTATTTTTTTAAAATGCCGAGAATTACAGAAGAAACTTCAGATGATCAACCGGATCGAATGCTTGTTATGTTAACAGCTAAAAGGGAAAGACTTTTTTCACGCATTAACGATCTATTCAACTTAACAAAGAATATCTCGGATTTCGATTCCAGAAGGAATGAGACATTTATGGTGCAGTCCGAAATAATTGATCATATGCAAACACAGTTTGAAAGCATTATTGACGATATAAATGATCGTCAATTGTCTTTAAATCCAAGTTTTCAACCGGAATTTCAGGCTTTGAACGCCTTTGAAGATCTTTTCTTGAAAGTGAAACGAACCCGTAACCAGATACTGGCCACGGCACATACACTCTCGACTCAAAATAATTCTCGGGAACCTTGCGTCATCAAGCTTCCCGCCATAGATTTGCCGAGCTTCGACGGGAAGATGGAAAATTGGGCAAAATTTTATGAGTCTTTTAAAGCTAATATACACAATAATAAACATCTAACGGACGCTCAACGTGTTCAATATTTGGTTGGGAAATTGACGCACGGGGCGCTTAAGGTCACGGCCGGCATTGTGCCTGCAAGCGACACCTATAATATTATTTGGGATGGGTTAGTAAAAAAGTATCAGGATAAACGTGCGTTAGGTACGTATTATTTAAATAACATTCTAGATGCCAAGGGTTGTATAAATACACCTAGCAGTCTTGATGTTTTTATTCAAAGTTTTTCCGCATCCGTTTCGGCATTGAAGCAGTTAGACATTGATGACTTAGCCGATTTTATAATTTTGAACTGTGCGTTAAGAAAAATAGATCAACAGACTGCTCAGATTTTTGAGTTGACTGTGCGGGGTAAAGAAGTGCCTTCATACACAGAATTAATTTCTTTCGTACAAGATCAAGTGAAAATATTAGAGCGTTCAAAGAGGTCATCAAGTGCCATGAATAAGCCGCCTACGGCGACTTCATCCCGTTCGAACAATTATAAATCTTTCGTCGCGAGTAATGAGAATGTACCTCGAGTACCAACTCCGCCCCCGAAATCTTGTATGTTTTGTAAAAAAACTGATCATGCAATTACTGCTTGCTCTCGGTTCAAAGGGCTAAGTTCTCCACGAGCCCGTTTTGATTTTATAAAATCAAAACATTTGTGTATAAATTGTTTTAGCGCATCACATGCTGTAAGCTCTTGTAAATCGTCGCTTATGTGCGATTTGTGCAAAAAACCACACAATACCTTACTACATTTTGGTAGTGGGAATAATTTGAAAACAAATACTCATGTACATACGTCGGAAGTACTTACCAATGAGGAGCAGTCTTCCCCCCCTTTGGTACCATCCAGCGTCAGTGGAACGGATAATTGCAATATGCAACTAGAGGAACCCTTGCGCGTTAGCCCTTCGTGTTCGCTGTCAGCCAAAGTAACACCTAATTCGACAATTTTACTTTCAACCGCTCAAATATATGCGAAACTTAAAAATGGTAACAAAATGATTGTTAGATGTTTAATTGATAATGGATCGCAGAATAATTTGATTACGGTAGATTGTTGCAAGTCGCTGAATTTGCCAATAATTCCTTTGAGTAATTCTTTTGTTAAAGGAATTGGTTCAGCATCTCGACCAATTTTTGGTTACGTTTATTTGGACATTGAGTCTCGCGTATACCCAAATAATAAATATAACATACATGCGCTCGTTGTCGAGTGCATTACCGATAAGTTACCTAATCACTATATAGCAAATGGTGATATGAGCTACTTAGAGGGCATACCCCTCGCTGATTTAACGTGGAATATTCCTGGGAATATAGATGTCGTCTTAGGGGCACAATTATTTCCACATATCTATTTAGGGGACAGGGTTGAATCAGGGACTAGTGCACCCCCCGCATTATCGACCGCGTTTGGTTTCGTTCTAATGGGTGACTACCCTCATAAAGTGACCAATACAAATATGTCATTTTCCGCACTCGCGCTAAATGATTTAGTGCAAAAATTTTGGCTGTTAGAAGAAATACCTAACATACAATTTCTGAGTCCAGAGGAGACGGAATGTGAGAATCTGTTTACTTCATCTATTTCTCGCGCTGACGACGGGAGGTATTCTGTTGCTTTACCTTTCTGTAAAGACCCGAACCAATTGGGGAATTCTCGAACTACCGCTCAGCGTCGATTTATGGCCTTGGAGCGGAAATTTAAACAATCGCCTTCTTTACAGGAGAATTATAATAAAGTTATCAGTGAATATATTGAAAACAATTACCTGTCAGAAGTCCCAGAGTCTGATATTATAGATGATGGATATTATATCCCGCATCACGCCGTCATTCGTTCTGATAAACCCATGCCTCGGATTGTGCTTGACGCTAGTGCTAAGACACATACAGGGCTGTCACTAAATGACATCTTGCATACTGGTCCCAATCTACAAGCTGATTTGTTTTTGCTTTTACTTGACTTTCGTCTTTTTCCCATCGCTATGACTGCGGACATAAAGCAAATGTATTTACAGATTGAAGTTCCAAGCAAGCATCGTAGATATTTGAGAATCTTATTTCGATTCTCCAACAACGATATCATATGAACTTTTCAATTTAATCGGGTCCCTTTCGGACTAACGGCAAGTCCATACTTATCAATGCGGACTGTTCGTCAGTTAGCCCAAGATATGAGACCACATTTACCGGATGCTGCCAATGTGGCAGAGTCCAAGTTGTATATGGACGACCTGGTCTATTCTATTGAAGATGAATCCAGCGCCGTACGTCTTTCTCGAGAATTAATCTCGTTATTCAAGTCCGGTGCCTTTGATTTGGTCAAATGGACTAGTAATTCTCAAGTTGTACTTGAAAACCTTCCAGATTCTCACCGCAGTACGGTGGACTTTACTGTTGGTTCTAACAATACCTCTAAGGTGTTAGGCCTCTCGTGGGAACCAGTTGATGACAGCTTCTTCTTTACGACTTATTATGTCCAGGAGAAGTGTACAAAGCGGAATATACTGTCTATAGTCGCCCGCTTATTTGATGTCCTCGGCCTGGTCGCCCCTTCCATTCTGTACGCTAAATTGCTTATTAAGGAGCTATGGCTGTGCAACATTGGTTGGGATGATACTCCCCCTGAGAGCGTTATTCAAAGGTTCTCGGCACTCACACAGGAATTTCCTTTAATTTCTACGATAAAAATCCCGCGTCATGTAGGTGTCCTAAAAGACAGTACAGTGCTCATCGTTGCTTTCTGTGATGCGAGCCTGAATGGTTATGGCTGTGTGATATATTTACACACAACTGATCTGTCTGGGAATATAACCGTGAGATTGTTGTGTGCAAAATCAAAGGTCTCTCCCACCAAAGTAACAACACTCGCTCGTTTGGAGCTGTGTGCCGCGGTCTTGATGTCCAAACTAATTCGGACGGTTCAAAATAGTTATCGTTCGCGTCTTACTATTGCAGGGACTTATGCGTTTTCAGATTCTACCATTGCGCTTTCATGGATACATTCGTCGCCTCATCGATGGTCGGTGTTTGTTAGTAATCGCGTGGCTCAATGTCAGGAGAATTTGTCTCCTGAAAACTTTTATCATGTCGCCGGTAGTGAAAACCCTAGTGACTGCCTTTCTCGTGGCATGCTTCCTTCCCAGCTTATTTCACACGAATTATGGTGGAATGGACCATTGTGGATTCGCAGCCCACCCTCGGGATGGCCATTAAGACCGTTTCATTTCTCAAATATCGGTGAAATGCCTGAGCACAAAACTAATGTGCTCACTGCAATAGTTCAGCGTGAACAATCGGTCCTGAGTGAACTGGCTCAGCGTATATCCACATGGAATAAACTTTTAAGGATTGTCGTTTTTGTCCTCCAATTCGCAAAAAAGGTATCACCCTCTTCTGGAACGGTCAATAATCTTATGACTGCTGAAAAGGCTGTGATTCGTTCCGTGCAGAGTATTCATTTTATAGAAGATATTGCTGCACTCCAGAAAGGCGAATTGCCTTCAAAAAAGCTTAGGAATTTATCAGTTTTTCTCGATGAGGATAATTTGTTACGTATTGGTGGGCGGCTTTCTAAATCGGATTTACCATTTGAGGTTAAACATCCGGTTTTACTACCTAAAAATGACTGTGTTGTGAATCTTATCATCGATCATTTCCATGTCATGAACTGTCATACAGGCCCTGGACTTCTTATGTCCATCTTACGGCAGCGCTATTGGATATTAGATGCCAGGACTGTTATTAAGGCAAAAGTACGGAAATGCAATTTCTGCTTCCGCTTAAATCCGTCGCATCCTATACCGAAGATGGCAGATTTACCTTCCTATCGTGTTGTAGAAGCAAAGGCTTTCGTTCATACCGGTGTAGACTATGCAGGTCCCCTCCGTATCACGCTTGCTCGTCGGAGAGGACAACATTCACAAAAGGCATATGTCTGTCTTTTTGTATGTCTTGTAACCAAGGCCATTCATATTGAGTTGGTCTCTGACCTAACTTCAAATGCTTTCCTGGCTGCTTTCAGCCGTTTTATTTCTCGGCGTGGCCCTGTGTCATGCTTGTATTCAGATAATGGTACCAATTTTGTTGGTGCCAAGGCACAATTAGATGATCTCTATAAGTTTTTGGTTGAGTCGGAATTTGAGCCCGCTTTAAAGCGTGAACTCGCTAATCGCCGGGTTGAGTGGAAAATGATTCCACCACGCGCGCCCCATTTCGGGGGTATATGGGAATCAAATGTAAAGAGTATGAAGACTCATTTGTACCGTGTAATCGGAACTCAGCTCCTCACTTATGAAGAACTACAGACCGTTCTGGTTCAAATAGAGTGTATAATGAACTCGCGCCCACTCACAGTCGTGTCTTCTGAACCCTATCCGGAAGTTATTACGCCTGCACATTTTTTAATGTCGACTCCTTTGCAGTACTTACCTGCTTCTGTTTTGACAGACGCTAAAATAAACTTTGCTCAGCGCAAGCAATTATTAGACGGCATGATTCAATCCTTCTGGAAGAAGTGGCGTTTGGAATATCTGCATACGTTGCAAGTCAGGCAGAAGTGGGCTACCACTGACCATCCTATTAAGGTTGGAACTGTCGTACTTATGGGACAGGAGGATTCACCTCCGTTAAATTGGCCTTTGGGCGTAATCACGGATGTTCATCCTGGTACTGATAAAATCATTCGCGTTGCGACGGTAAAGACTAGATACGGACTCTTTAAACGTCCTGTTGTTAAACTATATCCCATCCCAGCGCAATAATTTTGTCTTTATTTTATTTTATTTTATGTTAATATTCTATTATGATCTAATTGTTTCTGACTTAGCCAAGATATGTTTCTATTTATTGATTTTATCTTTACTTGTTTTCATATTCGTTGATTTTTTTTTTTGAAAGTTCTGCGAACTTCCAAGGCGGGGAGCATGGTTAAGCATTATAATTTGTTTTTTATTGTTTGTTCGAAAAAATATTTAAATATATTTTTATCACAGGGAACGGTAGTTACTCGCTCTTTGAAATTAACAAGGAACCTGAAATGGATTGATTTTCAAAAATAGAGCAAATAAAAAAACTGTCATTGTGCGTTTGTTTGGATATTGTTATTTTTTTCATTATGGAAAATTCCTCTTTGTAACATTGACAAGAAACTGATTTCTGTTGTATAAAATGTTGACAACAGACTAATTGTGAAATTGAACATGTTGTAATGGACAACTAATTACTTGCGCGATTCAAGACAAAAGGATTACACTTATTGATCAGAAATTTGGAGGCCTCCCGAGCTGCAGAGAATTGCATAATCAAGGTTGGTGAATTTGTTATTTTTCTTGGAGTGTAAGACTGCTCTGTTCCTTTGTGATATATTTGTTCGCGCAGGTAGAATTTCATTTTAGGATTTCCTAATCGTATATTGGGTATTAAGCCCAGAGAGCTTGGGGAATTTACACACCTCATGCTCACAATTTATAATGCACCTACAGTTTGATAATACCTTCAGAAAGCGAAACAAGTCAGAACTTGTTTATAAATAAAAAAATCTTAGTCGTTGCACTAAGCATTTAACCTTTTCATAGACTTTTATTTTTAGAATCTTACTTTCGAGCCGGATACACTGTGATAATAATCATCACTAGCGATATCCATAAATCAGCTTGTATCATCATACTTTGTTCCAATAGTTCATTCATATCGAAAAATGCGAAATTCGTGGAACTACAGTCAATAGTCAGGTATTGTTTTTTTATTACAAGCCTTTTGTAATATGTTAGATTTCAAAATTTTTAGATCCTTAATGATTTTAAGTAGAAATAATTTTGTATACTGTTCGTTCGTGTCTATAAGGGAGTTTGCCGCAAATATTGAATTTCTTGAATAATATTAAAATATTGTTATTTTAATGTTATGTCTTCTTTAGCATTCTATCAGAGAAGTATGATTATTCATTTAGAATACCTTATTCGTCATTTAGTGTCACCTGAAATAACATATGAGGTACACCTGTCTCATGTGTCAAATAACGGCACGAGAATGAAATATTGAAATGGAGTTGGTTTTCATGAAAAAATGTAAATTTTTTACCATTCCGGGGTGTCTGCACTATGGTTTTTATTTTATCTCTATTCGTATGATCATAATATAAGAGTATTGTAAAAGTTTTAAAAAATTGGGCGCGGTACCTACTACAATGTTTGAAAACCCCATGTGTTTAAATTATATATTTTTTTACATTACAGGGTGTTAAGGGATGTACTTGACTTACTTTAACTAGTGATTACTGACATTATTTGAAGTAAAAAATGTTTATGAAATTTTGGTCTTCGGTGATTTTTCGATGAATTTTTTTCTAAAAAATCAAAAAAAATATCTTCCGCATGTCGTCACTGGTCACGCAGCCGAGTTTTTTTTCTTACCACGACCCCAACTGTCCAACGTCTACTATTTTTCCATGTTTTTGTTGAAAAAAAAAACATCAGAAATTAGACCGGATACCAAAATTGCATTAACATTTTTTACTCCTAACAATGTCAGGAATTAATGGTTAAAGTCAAGTTCGTCTCTTAACACCCTATGTATTAGTTTTTTCACCCTGGTGAAATACTGTTCAGAATCTAAATGTTGCTTCAAATGACTTTAGCTCTTGTTTGGACGAGATCTGAATAGCCAGGTACTTTCTCTTGTCCATTTTTTCCCCTTTCCCACTCCCTCCAACCTCACAAAATACCTTTCTTAATTGTGAATGCCGTAGTCCTACTGGCTCCAGATAGTTTGGAGCAGTTCTCTTTTGCTGTAATCACGTTAAAAAAAAATCACGAACATGTCCTTCAGCGGGTCGCGGAACTACAATGTTTGTAAACCCCAGATCTAAAGTTTGGTATCTAAATCCAAAACTTTCAAGTTGCCGATTACACTTTTTCATTCCTTTGCCTTTGTCTTTTAAAGCTTTCGGCTTGATAATTTTCTTTTGATTGTTTTGTCGGCCATACCATTATTTATCCTAAAAAAGGAAAACAGCGACGCAATAACGTGCTTAATCCTACCGTAAATCATGTGATACCTTAGTTTACGTTAGTTTTAAAAGTTTACTGTTATGCAGTTTGCCAAAAAACTTACAGTAAAAAGTAAATATTTTATACAAAATATATTATAACTTATAACCTAAGTAAGAATCGTGGCTCCCTTATCAGGCACAAGAGCTCATCTTTTTTGATAAGGCATATATGACCGATGGTGACCTCTAATATAATATTTTGTAAAATAAAGGTTATCATTATGTACAATAAAAAAATTAAAATCAATATTTTGATGATTTTAAATTGATTATTCTGGCCATACTATTATTATTATTCCGTTATTTATCCCAGCAAAACGAAAAACCGTGACACAGTAATGTGCTTAAACGCGTCAAAAATCACGTTTTAACTTGGTTTCGATGGTTTTAATAGTATATCATTATTAAGTAGACTGACATATATTTCAATGATTTTTAATTCATTATTTTGGCCATACCATTATTATTCCGTTATTTATTTTATACCAAAACGATCAACAGTGACACAGTAACGTGCTGAAACGTGTCGAAAATCATGTTTTAATTGGGTTTCGATGGTTTTAATAGCCTATCGTTACGTAATTTGCCTTATTTTGATGATTTTCAATTGGTTATTTTGGCCATACCATTATTATTCCATTATTTATCCCAGCAAAATGATAAACAGTGACACAGTAACGTGTAAAAAATTAAGTTTTAATTTGGTTTCGTTGGTTTTAACAGCCTATCGTTACGTAGTTTGCCATATTTTGATGATTTTCAATTAATGGTTTTGACCATTCCATTATTATTCCATTATTTATTCCAGCAAAACGATAAACAGTGACACAGTAACGTGCTTAAACGTGTCGAAAATAAAGTTTTAATTGAGTTTCGATGGTTTTAACAGCCTATGGTTACGTAGTTTGCCTTATTTTTATGATATTCAATTGGTTATTTTAGCCATACCATTATTATTCCATTATTTATCCCAGCAAAACGATAAACAGTGATACAGTAACGTGTCACAAATCAAGTTCTAATTTGGATTTATTGGATTTAACCGTCTATCGTTACGTAGTTTGCCATATTTTGATGATTTTCAATTGATTGTTTTGACCATTCCATAATTATTCCATTATTTATTCCAGCAAAACGATAAACAGTTACACAGTTACGTAATTAAACGCGTCACAAATCAAGTTCTAATTTGGTTTCGTTGATTTTAACAGCGTGTCGTTACGTAGTTGGACCATATTTTCATGATTTTTAATTGGTTGTTTTGGCCATCCCATTATTATTCCATTATTTATCCCAGCAAAACGGAAAACAGTGACTCAGCTATGCGCTCAAATGCGTCACAAATCAAGTTTTAATTTAATTCAACTAGGTTCCGTCGGTTTTAAAGGTCTCACGGCGCATATAAAATTCAGCGAACTAGTTTTGCGACAGACCTCACGCGGCAAAGACTGGTTGGGTTTCTCTGCCTACCACGACCGGGCCTGCCCCTGGGACCTCCTCGCTAATGAACATTTAACATTTTCCGATTAAATGTTGCTGTTTGCTTCGGGGAGGCGAATGGAGGGTTTACAAGCGCCGCAATCTCTCTGGAGACCTGTTTCAAATGACTAGCTCGCAATAACGCACTGTTGTTTTTGCGTTAGTTGTTTTAACTTTGCAAAAACAGTTGGGTACAATCGTGTATAGAGCTAAAGCTCGCAAAAACCTATGTGATATAATTATTTTTTTGCGTGTAATTGTTTCTATTTTAACTTAATTTTCAATCAAATGCGGATAAATATTATTACATTTAGTCCGTGAACCGCCGAAAATTGGCTTTGTTAAAAATTCAATTTAATTCAAATTTTAAAACTTTTACGATTGATTGTTTAAACATTTTTTAACAATTCATCAATTATTTGAAGTTGATTTTCACGTTCTGTGTAAGTTGTATTCAAGTTATTATATAATTATATGCCAGTTGCTTCACAAAACTGAAATAATCACAGAACTTGAATAGAACTTTCACAGAATGTGAAAATTTACTTAAAATATTTGATGAATCTTTTAGGTTTATCGAATTTCCATTTAATATGTAATGACGTCCTACCAGTAATAATAATTATTCTTCTAACGAGGCTAAAGAAGTTTCACTTCAAAAGAAATTCAAAAATGTCATCGGAGATCAAAATTTCATTTACATTTTTTACTGCAAATAACGTCAGGAGCAATGTAAAATTAAGTTCTTAACACCCAGTACACATGCTAACAAACTAATTTTCAAGCTGGGAAAAGTATTTTTTTAATAGAAATAACTTTAAAAATAAAATCCTTTAAAGTAATTAGTATAAACAATTAGAATAAGCATTTATTTTCTGAAGTTTTATTCATCCTCTTTTCGTTCGACGGAGAAGTTCGCGAACGTTTTTCTCTAGTGTTAATCTTTTCTTCATTGAGAGCATTTCGCTGAAGTTAATTGCAGTTTCAATGTCGTCTAATTTAATTACCGCCTTTCACTGTTCTTGAGACGAACTCCCCGTTAAAACGAAGGGAAGACTCTCACGGACCAGCCATCTTCATTTTATTTGCAATTTGTCCTCAAGTACCTACCTACGTTTTTTTACCTACCTGCCGAGCGATTCTGTATGTTTTGTGAGATCAAGATAGATCTCGGTTCTGAGTTGGTTTCATTCTGAGTTGGCATGGAACCGCTATTAGTATTGACCGGATAATTAATCCCCCGACGGTTGGCCCCCCTAAATTATTATAAAATTATAATTTTATTTTTCTTTATTTACCAATTTCAAACTTAAAATAGACTTAAAAATACATTATAAATAAGTTGGTATGGATATTTAACGAATTTATTTACAGTGTCGATTTTTTTAACTTATTAATATGGGGGGATTATATTTGTCAGGCGTGTCGTCCCGTGATGTGCTCTGTCGTGATGGCTAGCGTTCACATCTATAAGTCGTGTTTTGACGCTTTCTGACGGTATTTTGAACCAACAAAGTCATCACAACACAGCACTGGCCCGTGCACACTTGTCTGATCTGTCATGACGCGGCCGTCCCCGCGCCCCCCCCCCCTTCGCCGTTCTGACGAAAATCGAAATAGCTTTGTTGCGACACGACAGATAGCGACTCATTAATATAAACGCCACCATACTAAATGTATGAAACCGATACCGTTCTGACGCGTCACGACACGACACGACAGACAAATGTATTTCCGCCTTTATTTATTTACGGTACAAATACCTTTAAGTACAGAATATTTTTTTTACATAAAAATGGATTACAAAACAATTGTGCAGTTGTCGTGTTGCATCTAGGAACATATATGTTCCCAGATGTCTCAAAAAAAATTGATGACGAGGAAGAAAGGAAAAAAATGTACCAAAAAATTAAAGAAGTCCAAACTGAAAATAAAAATCTTAACAATATTATGAATAAAATACAACAAAATGTTCTAGAGACATCTCTAGAGATACAAGGAATTGCGGTGAAGAAAAATGATGACCTACGAAAACCTATCGAAATGCTGATGTCAACCCTAGACTGCAGTGACGTTTTGAAAAACAACTCTGTGGTGAATTACTATAATAATCCGGCTAAACAAATTATAACCATCCAACTTAACACAAAAGAAACTAAGGACAAGATCATCAAACAAAAGAAAATTAAAGGAATCTTCACCCCTAAGGATATAATGTACTCCGACTGTAAAATTTTGGAAGAAGGTAACTTGTAAATGAAATGCATCTTCAGGAAATTAAAAGGACTAGTAATTTTTATTGTTATATTCCCAATTACATTGTGAATATCGTTAGATCCAACCACCCAAGACAGACCAAGGAGTTTATGTTGTTTATGAGGCTACGTCGAAGAGAAGAGAGTTAAAAAAACCCGCAACCGGATCTTTTATAAATTACTTGCCTGGCTGAGTGGGAGTTTGCATCTAGCGATATCTATTAATAGTTCTTACAACTAATTAGTTTGGTTCCCAAACAAACAATTCATTTTATCTACATATTTTGAGAGGTGTGAGTCCTAGCTAAAAACTAACCCACAAATTTATACACCGACTCAACAGAAAAAAATATTCATTAACGAAAAACTAATTTCACTGTAAAATGGATTATCCCGATGATTTCTCGGACCCAAACATAAAGGTATGCGAAGAAGTAAAAAATCTAAATGACTACATAACTAAAGGAAATACAGATTTCAATATAATAAACAAAAGAAGTATACGTAGACATTTTGATGATTTCTGTATTTTCCTCAATTCTCTAGGTTTTCAAACTGAATCTGAAATTATAAAATACATTGACAAACTAAACTCAAATACGGCCAATGGTCTAGATGAAATAAGCTGTATCACAATCAAGTCTATCAAACAACATATTTCCATGCCACTGCAAAACATTTTTAATTCCTGCTTTGAAAAAAACATTTTTCCAAATGCATTTAAACTTTCAAATATTTTGCCGATACATAAATCTGGATCGGTCTCTAATATTGACAATTACAGACCAATATTGCTGATATCCCAACTTGCAAATATTTTAGAAAAAATTATAAAGACACAAATATTAGATTTCTAGAATCTAACGCCCTTCTGTCCCCAAACCAATATGGTTTTAGATCAGGACTCAGTACAGATGATGCCCTATTTAATCTAAAAACGTATAATATATTATATACCAATAAACAAAAAATATATAAACCAATATTGACTCAAATATGAGAAGTATAACAATCTTTTTAGACTTAAAAAGGCTTCGACACCGTTAATCATAATAAACTGATTAGAAAACTTAATAACATAGGAATTAAAAATAATTGTTTGTCACTCTTGATAAATTATTTACTTGATCGCAGATAATCCACCAAAATAGGTATAAATATTAGTAAACCAGCATCTGTGCGACATGGGGTTCCACAAGGAACAGTTATTGGTCCGTTATTGTTCCTAATCTATATTAATGACCTATGTAATGTAAGCATTCCGGGAAAACTATTCTCATATGCCGACGATACTGCAATTACAGTTCATGGTAAATCCTGGGAAGAGGTCTCTGGAAATGCAAATAAGTGCACATACATTGTCAAAGAATGGCTCAATATAAATCTTCTAACTCTAAACTGTGAAAAAAAAAAACTCTTTATATTCCATTTTATAATACCAAAAAGGCGGCACCCTTAACTCCCTTAAATATAAGATTTCACAAAAATACTTGCAATCCTGTCTCATGCTCTAACTTTACAAAAATGAATACCGGGAAATAAAGTTAAATACTTAGGAATTATAATAGACAGCCAACTTAAATGGACAGATCACATAGAAAAGCTTGTAAATAAACTTAGGTATTTAACTTATATTTTAAACGTTTAAATTACATGGTCGACATTAAAATAATGAAATTGGTGTATCATGCATTGGTGCAATCATCGGTGTCTTATGGAATAATTGGATAGGGGGGGGGGGGGGGTGTATAATACGCACATAAAGCCACTAGAAATAACCCAAAAATTAATACTAAAAATAATATTGCAAAAAGATATGAACTACCCCTCCCTGCAAGTATTCCAAGAAGCTGAATTGTTAGAGATAAGAAAAAATTACTGTATACAATGTTTAAAATATATATTTTCTCGAAATATTCTTTTTATAAAAAATGAAAACCGATTTAGTAAAAGGTTAAATAATGTATTTGAAGTTCCACCGTGTAAAACTAGGCTTGCGCAAGACATGCGTATTTTATTGCACCAAAAATGTATAATGCTCTCTATAAGACTACAGAAATTGAATGTAAAAATATATCCTCCTTCAGCAAATATAAAAATGTAATAAAGTCTTGGATGAATACCATTGATACAAACATTTACTCGCTATAACATCTGACCTGATATAACTTAACAAATTTTTAATCTTTATTAACATGTTGTTTGAATTGTAATTCAGTAAACACTAATTTTATTTTTTATTTTATTTTTTGTTTATTTAATTTTATTCTTATCTACAAAGATAATGTATGTATATGAGTCAAATTTAAACCGTTTTAAAAACACACAAGTATACCCACGAACAGGCGATGCCTATGTGGGATTTTTTTGGTTAATCTGCTAATTAGTTTATTATTTAATTTTGAAAAGTTTATATATAAAAAAAACCTTTAAGTATTGTAAAATTATACCAATGTATGTACCAAAAAAATTATTAATAAAAAAAAGAAAAAAAAAGTTCTACGTCTTATACTTCGTGTTGAGGACACTTCAGATTCTTTAAAAACTTTTAAGATAGCATTTTTTTCAAAAAAGTTTTTTTTTGTGTTTTTACTATCGGATACAAATTAGTCCTTATAGACGCTTCCCCGAGATTTGTAGCACAGTGTAACAAGAGGAATAAGGCTATTGAATGAAATTTCTAAAACATTCATATTTATTGAAATAAAACACTTTGTTTGTAACCACGATTTTCTTATTTTAATTTTTTCAATACCGACCGGTTTCAAAAATTTAATTATAAAAATCGTGATTACAAACGAAGTGATAGTTTTATTTCAATTAATATGTCAAACCACAAAGTTTCTAATTTCTACCAAAAAAAAGATATATAATTAATAATTACTCTTCAAAATTGTTAAAATCTTCTAAAATGTTAAGAATGTTAAAATAATAAATCTTGAACTGTAAATGGATGATTCATCTGTCATACCTAAAATTTAAATTAAAAATATATTTTAGAGATGGTATTTTCTTTTTTAATTTTATGGCATAATATCGTTTTTAACAGGATTTATACGATGCTTTATCGCAAGTAATTACAGAAATCCTTGGGGCATTATGGGTGGTAGATTGTAGGATAGATTATGTTTGGATTTAATTTCTTATTTTTAAATATTTGCACGGCCATTTCACTAATTGGAAAGCGCAATTGACTTGATTTTCCTAAAAATGAAACTTAATGCGTAATATAACAATATATTTTTCTCGTTTCACGCCTCCTTTCTAATGGATTAGTTTTAATTAATTATTATATAATTTCTCGTAGTCTTAAAATATATAACTTTATCGACAGGACCCCTACGAACTGTCATAGTTCTTGTCCAAACTCATAATACCTAGAGCTCCAACGCAGAAGTTCTCTTCTCCACACAAGTCAAGTTTTGTCTCTTTGCAAATGGTAGGGTATTATTATCATAAAGCGAGTGCTTTGCTTTGCACCCATCCTCCCCCCATATATAATAATAACGAACTGCGAACCTCCTAAAATATTACATGAAGTACATATGGGTAATCTCGGCTAAACGGTTATTTCCACTTGATCCAAGCAGATTCTATGAAACAGGGTTTAAGAGGGTAACCTTAATATATTATAATAAAACAAATTTAAAACTTTTTTCAACTTAATTTTATTGACCGTAACCGGTTTCAGCTCGTTAAAGCCACCTTCAGACCGGTACAAATTATTCTTAGTCTACGTCTACGGCTTATATACATAACATATGGGGAAAGGGAAGAGGGGTGGTCTATTTGATCTCCTTTGATTGTATAAAATTGTTCATTCAAGGTTGGACTGCCCTGACACTATAACCTTGTTATCCTTACATATACCTCCAAAATATACCAGACGGAATATTTTATTTTACAACAATAACTTCGCTATGAATTCCGTGATGGAAATAATACACAGGTTGGGCAATGAAATAACGCTGACATATTTAATTTAAACTTCGGTGCATTTAAAGCCAAATTAGTCTACCACTTTTTAAATGTAAAAAAATTATATTTTGATTTTCTTTTGTTTGTTGTGTTTTTTTTATGTTCGTATTCCAAAAGCATACAATGAGTAGGTAATTAAGAAAAAAAATTAAAGGTTTAGTTTTTTTATGTTTTTGTTGCTTGTAGGAATATGAATTGTACCTACGAGTTCTCTAAAGTCATCCACGTGGAACTAGCATTAGATGTATTCCTATTTATTATATTGAGTTTATGCTTTATTTGTATATTTTGTTATCTTTTTTATTTGTGTTATAATCTTGTTTTAAATGAAACTTGTATTTGTTATTGTTGTATATGTCTATCGTTCGTTCGGAGACATTCGGGCGTAGCCAAATGCTGCCGAACATACAGCCGCTGGGCGCTCGTGCCGGCGCCACTTGAATTCTAATTCACTTCTAAACTGAGAGCTCCCGGATAATTACACGTTACCAACAACTAGTAATTCCGCTGTAATTCAATTAATAAATAATAATACAAGACGAACTTGCGTTGTAATTAACAATAGTATATTAAAGAATATTACAGTTATCTAAAAGCCCAATAGGGCGTCAATAAATAAATAAATAAATATAAGGATTTTAATCACATTTGTCACTAAGTCGTTTTAGAATCTCTAATTTCGAATTATTTTTGGTAATTCTAGTAGGCTAATTACCTTGGGTTTGTAGATCACTTCAATATTATTCAAGAAAAAACCTTACGAGGAATATGAATTATTATATTATCGTTATTATATTTATGATGTATGGGATTTCTTTATTGCTTTTTGAAGGGATACGTGTTTACATTGGATTGGTAATTATATTGAATTCCGTAAGTCTAAACTTAAACTTTAGGGCTATAAACTCAATAATTATTAATTTATTATACAGGTACTGTATAAATTTGTGGGTTAGTTTTTAGCTAGGACTCACACCTCTCAAAATATGTAGTTAAAATGAATTGTTTGTTTGGGAACCAAACTAATTAATTGTAAGAATTATTAATAGATGTCGCTAGATGCAAACTCCCACTCGGCCAGACAAATAATTTATAAAAGATCCAGTTGCGGTTCTTTTAATTCTCTTTCCTTCGACTTAGCTTCATAAACAACATAAACTCCTTGGTCTGCCGTGGGTAGTTGGATCTAACGATATTCACAATGTAATTGGGAATATAACAATAAAATTCACTAGTCCTTTTAATTTCCTGAATGATGCGTTTCATTTAAAAGTTTACCTTCTTCCAAAATTTTACATTTGCTCCTACGAGCCGGATAATTTAACGCGAGTGTTTAAATTAATAAAAGGAACCAGCACTGAAGAAGGGACATCCAGCCAACATGCAGCTTCCAGCATCCAGCCAGCAGCAGAGGCCATCAGATAAAAAAATGGTACAGGTACTAAATACGTATTTTAATTTCGAAATTATTATGAAAATTACAATGAATATAAAAGCGAAGACGTAGCAAATGATTCTAATTGCTTATTCATTACTAAGTTAGGGTCTATTTTTTTAGGTAAGCGGTTAATTTCTAAAGATTCTAGTCTATTTAGTTTATGACCCTTATTACAAGTATGGAGAACTTTAACGTCTCTGTCTTTGTTAAACGAGTGTTTGTTTTCTAATAAGTGTGATGATACATTCGACAATTCGCCTTTGTCATTCACCCAGTTTGTAAAGTGTTCTTTAATTCAGGTTTTGAATAACCTCCCAGTTTGACCTGTGTAATACGACGGGCAGTTTTTTATTTGTTTTACTATAATATATTATAATGCAATTCCACCATGTATTGTTAGTTTCAAAAATAGAAATATTAAAAAGGGTAGCCTTACTTAAACATGGTAGAACGTTTACTTTTGATAAACATTTTAATTAAATATGTGACTAACTAGTAAGCATTATTCAAATAGGAATGAACAAGCAATATAATGTCGTTATACTTCAACCACTCTACGATATTAAAATATTCACATTCCTTAAACTTTAAATATTACAGGTCGTCAAATAGGCATTAGATAATGAAGCATTCAGACAGGTGACAGAAAACAAGGCAATGCCAAGAGTGGAATTTATGTGGAAATGTTGGAAAAATCATCTGGCTTTAGGAATGCAAAATATTTTAATTATCATAAAATTCCTCGCAAATATTTTTCTCTACGCGCGCGTCTCTTTGGGTCGTTTGTGAAGATCATTTTTCTATTTTATCACATTTGCAGCTGGAAACCTATTGCCGAAGAACTTTGTGTGTGGCGTTGCACATTTTTCATTACGTTTTCATTACGGTTAAGTGACCTCCTTGCAACGTTGCCATACGACGGAGATTGCTATGGATTAATAAAGAAAAAATGGACGACGAAAGACATAATTATTTAATTTTTATAATGTTGTATAGAATGTAAAAAAATATTTATAGTTCGTTATAGATAAGATGCTATCAGTGTTGCTTTGGCGAGGGACCATTACAATTTGGGCGCTGCCCCGGGAACCATTTATTGGACAACCAACACCCTTGCCATAGGTTACCCCAAGTGGTTCGCTACGTTTGGTGACTTAGAAGTGGTGCTCTGGTTCATGAGGTAAGGTTTGTCTAGGTCTTGGCGGCGGATGCGTTTGCACACCTATTGCGTGGCGGGCCGGATCGGATGAGACTGGTTGAGGGAGACGTTTTAGTTTTTCTGAACTCTTGTTACCCATCGCCTTGCACCGCAGTAGGAGGAATATGGATCCATACGTCCGTCACTCCTGGAAACATCGACCCCCCAGATTCCTACCTCCATATATTTTTCCTTCCCAGAATTTCCTCTCCTTCCTTTACATAAAAATACCCTACACACAGCATCCCCAAAAATGACGTAGGCCCCTAGTGAAAAAGTTTTCCTTAGGGCCTCCTGTGTGGAGGTATTGTAAAAAAAATAATTCAGAATCGAATCTTTGCTTGAAATGGCTATATCTGTTTACCAACCAAATTTCAATATGCCAAACTTCTTATACCCCTCCCCAGTTGTTTCAAAACAATCCGCAATTTGGTTACGTCATAGAATCTGGACAGCTGGGAAATAAAATAAACCAAAGTGAAAAATATCAAACACGTCGTTCAATTTATTGAAAGTTACTTTTGGTTGTGGGTGAAAGGCTACGATAGTGAACTCCTGTCCATTTTTTTTTATTGAATAATGACCTTCTAACTTAAATAACTACATATCTATTTTTATTTTTAGAGTTAATTTTAATATTTAAAATAATTTTCAAAGTTTTGATTTTTCAAGATCCCTCGATAACCACCATACCTATGGTTCATCGTGTGACGTCATCACGTCATCGATAGTTTTATTCACTTTCAACAGGTGCTGTCATTTTACTCATTTTATATTGAAAAATCGATGGACGAATGACTTTAGGTGTGAGAAGTCGAGTCGTTTTTTATTCAAGATTAACTGCTTTTAATATAGAAAAACATTAGGTAAAATGTCAAAATCTCATAGCTTCTGTTATTGTTTTGTACCAAAGTGCAATACAATAACTATTAATCATCTTTTTTATTGCAAATACAAATGAAATCACAATAAAAACACATATAAATTTGTTGTAGACAACTTTTATTTTATAAACACTCCACCGGTTTCGGAAGCACCCTTCTTTCGTCAGGAGAATATTATAACATATTTATGTGTTTTTATTGTAATATTTATATGTGTTTTTATTGTAAATAATAGCGAGCCACAAAGTTAATGCTTTTTACAAACATACAAATGGAATCGTAAGCCGTCGAATTTTGTGTTCAGGTCTGACTTTTGCTTTAACATAATACATTGTATTATGTATAACACATGCAGAATCACTGGTATTTATAATACACTGATCATGACTTGTATAAAAGCCCTTGATAATAAACTAATTCGAAAATACGATCGATGTTATGGTAAACAAAATGTCAAAATTGACACGACTTTAACCTCAAATGTGGCCTATTTGAGGTTAAAGTATTTACTGTAGATTATCAAACATATTTTTTTACGGCTTACTACGACTTTAAAAAACAACTAATAAGGTGATTTATTTACTCAGTAGCTTTTATCCCACGAAATTCAGCACTTAGGTATGTAGTCCGTGTTATATTTGAAAAACATTTTCCTGAAAATATCAGATTGTCCGCAAATATAGCCCTTTTGTGAAGGCCTAAATAATGTTTCAATAAACACAACAACCATTACATGTCTAAATCTCTGTATGTAAATAAACCAAATAAAAACACGAAATGTTGTATTTAAATGGCTTGCCCCATACATTTTAATACAACTTCAAAATACCATCACCAGGAAAATCTTACATCGTGACGTCACCACACAGCATTACACAGCATACCAATTTGATGCTGTGTTTTAATGAGAATATTAAAAATCCACTTTTTAATATTTTTTGAAAAACTGTACCTTTAATATTATTAAATAAAACTTATGTATTCGGAATCAGCCTTTATTGGTCTATATTCTATTTGAACATATTTTTTAAAGCCATAATATTTTTCACTGGAGTTCGCCTCAATTGTCATTACCTATGATTAGTATTCGAGTCCGACGCCAGCTTTTTACTTCCTAACCTTTACATTACACTTCTTCCCCTTCCAAACTCATTTTCGTCTCTCTAAATTCCCCAATAATTGGAAATATTACAGTAACACTACCCAGGCCATGCGAGTCACCTGTCTCTATTACGTTATTAAAAATGTGCTGTTAGATGGCACCCTAAAAGCACCCGAGATTGGGGCCACCCTGTGGCTCCAGGGGTGCTCCTCGCTCTTTAGGTACCAGGGGTGTTGCGGATTTTCGCATCCACATCCGCAAATGCGGAAATGTCAAAATCAGATGTCAAAATGTTTGGTTACCAAACCCTGGTTACCCAAAGGATTCCCGAATCACCTCAAGGGCAATCAGGAGTAATAGCCCAGCACGGGAAACTCTATTTCTAAGAAGGGTCGACATAAGTCTTATCATACTATAGCCTCATCGAGGGCCATCGGACTTGTTCAGTAACAACGGGGATACATTTGAGCACAATTTATTGTAGAATCAGTAGGTACATACACACAATTTATCCTAACTAAAAAAGGCAATCTCTCTCTCTCCGGTCGGACAAACACGTGAAGTTAAAAGGTTCAATAGAAATTTAGGCACATTTGTTGCCTTCTAGTTATTTCAATAGAATTATTTTATCGGACAGCGAGCTTCGCGGTATTCCAACCTCATTCGAGATTATCTGTTTCGTCTCCAACACACGTACTTAGCACAAATACAGGCGCATCTTCTGAGCTTTTACAGTGTGTAATTGGAGCCTGTCCGACTTACAAACGTCGCTGAAGTTAACATGTATCACGAACCACGACAAATACTATCACAACTTCCGAGCAGTTTACAAAATAGGCACGTACAAACTTGCACATAATATCATAAATGAGTTTTGCAACTTGAGATGGGGATCTGTTCTGAGAATAATGATGCAAAACCAGTTAGAACTATTTGATTTTAACCCTAACCTAACATACTGATAATTTATTTTTCTTCGTACTGATCGAGCCAGACTTGAAGCATTTTTATACCTGTTGATTTTGGTCTGAATTTGAAACGATGGGCATTCTTACTAGAGTTAGCCTGTCTTACCAGACCACATCGGGCAATTATGCAAAATTAGAGTGCAGTTTTCAATTATTCAACATCTCAGATAACTGTTAGTTGCTAACAGTTCGCTGACTTGGAGTGATGCCCAAAAAACTATCGTTTGTGCGTTATAATTTTATTGTGGAAATTACAAGCGTTTTTTATGGCCGACTAGCCGAGCGATTCTATTTCTTTTGTAGGATCGTTATAGAGATAACAGATGGGATCTTCTGTCAGATTTGTGTGATTTTTACATATTTACTGTCACATTTTTTAGTTTATATCGTTTTAAACACGAAGAAAGTATGCATGATTATTTATTCATTTAATGTACCTACGTTGTACATAGAAAAAGCAAATCTGACATGAGATCACGTCCGTTATCTCGATAACGATCTCACAAAAGATATAGAATCGCTCGGCAGATGTGTCTTATCGGAAAGTATCGGTGCCCATAATAATTTAAATATTCTTAACGTGGTTCTGGTTTATAGTTTAGATTTTTAGATCATTATGCAACTCAAAACGGCCCATTTTGTATTGATTATCTTGAAACTACTTGTGGTATGTAGGATTATACATGTAGTTTCAACATCCTTCAACAGATGTCATTAGTATAGATAGTTAAGTAGATAGTTTTGAGGTGTCTCGATGTCCGTTAAGTAGTACCATAGAAGAGTATCGACTCTCGTCGTTCGTGTCTAATGCCCGAACGGTTATTGAAATAGTCGATGATATGCGACAAGCAACGGGCCTCCCGCAGTGTCGGGTTCTCTGGTTTCATAATAACTTAGATCTTCCAATAGACAGGACGTCTGATCCAGTTAAATATTCATTGTAAACATTACGAAGAACCTCTATTTTAAGTAATTTCAATAATTGGGATTGAAGAACATCACACTGATGAATAAAATGTTGAAACTTAACATTGTAATTAAAAATCGGAATAGTTATGGTCAGAAAAAAATACCGTTATACTTGTTCGCTAGGATGCTAGGTATATATTATTAATTGTCCTTTCGATTGGATTAAATTTTCATTGCACACCTAAGATCACTGACATGGTACTTCATGTAAAAAAAACTTTCACCAAATAAATAAACTATATTGTGTACTACTGGCAGACCCGGACACACGTTGCTGTTGCTAACGAAACCTTTATAACCAACGCCATCTGTTAAATCAAATCCACACCGCCCGTTTGTCAGCTGCCCCGCTGCCCGCTGCCGCTTGGCCAAATATATAATGTATTTCAACCAATTTATACAAAACCTTGACAAATTTTAGACCTAAAAACCTTACCTATGAATCAGTCTATCTATTGGTGAACTCCGCATGAAAATCCGCTACGTAGTTTAAAAGATCTAAGCGCACAGACAGCGTGAGTGACTTCATTTTATACTATTTTTATTTTAATTTTATTTTATTTATTTCTATTCTTCAACATACATACATATTACAGATAATTACATTGGTATACATAGATTTTAAGTAGTAATAAGGAAAAATAATAATAAAATGTTACTGATCCGTAACTGTATATAGGTAAGTACCTAGTAGTATTTTGTGAACACCTCACTAGGCGAACCTGTGCTGAGGTGTTCCCATGTTTTGGAATAATTGCGATTCTGACGACACAAGTAGAAACACCGAATCCTCCTTGATATTGTCAAGAAGGAGACTGTGGGTCGACCCATGGCGGCAGTATTGTATACATAAAATAAAAGATTAGTTGCAGTTAGGTTCTATATATACATGTATATATAGAACCTAACTGCTATATTTATTTTTTTTATTTATTTTATTTAGTAAAAGATTATACATTTATATACATTATTTAAGAAATTTTTTGACTGCCCAACTAGGAGGATTCCCGTTTTAGGACAGTCAAATTAGGATACGGAACATTGTCTGTAAATAATATTAAAAAAAAACAAAACAAAAATAAAAGATTAAAACAAAGTGACTGTTCTTTGTTTAGCAAAGTTTAAAAAAAAATAATATTAATTACTTAGGTAGGTACTTAATTACAGAGGATTAAAACATATAGATATAGAACAAACGTGTAAGCATTGCATATCATAGTCCTACACATATGGGTTGTATAAAATAAAATAAGAAAGAGAAGAAAAAGAATTAAAAAAAAAAAAAATTATAATAAAAATAATAATAGTAATAACCAATTGATACAGAAAAGATAACCGTGCTTTGCTTATCATAGTTATTAAAATTATCATAAAAGTAATTTATTTATTTATTTATTTACGCCCTTTTTCGGGGCTTTTATATATACAATTTAAAAATTACACTTGATTAAATAAAATATAAATACTATATATTTCTTTTACCAATAAATATAAAAGGTATATATTTCTTTTACTAAGAAATATACAGTATTTATTTTACATAACTGAACTGCCTCAGTAACAGCATTTTGTATTTGTCTAAAGATAAATTGAAGATGTCCACAGACTTGGTAAAATTATTTCCCTCCATTAGTATTCTGGGCAAAGAGGAATACATATGGTAGTTAGTTCCAGAATTTCTGCACTGAAATAAATCCTGACTTCTAGTATTACGTAGAGGAATCCGGAAGCTTATTAATTCAAGCAATAATGGACTATCAACTAAATCATTTAGAATTTTATAAAGAAATACCAAGTCTGTGAAAATTCTTCTGTCTGACAATTTGAGCATATTCATATCATTTAAAATAGTGTTGTAGTTCAACATAATTGCTGGAATACCCATTTTAAAATTTAGAAAACGTAAGAATTTATTTTGTATTCTTTCAACAGCTTGTGCATGTGTATTATAATATGGGTTCCAGACGGGAGAATTGTACTCAAGTTGACTTCTAACAAATGCAAAATATAACAATTTGATACACTTAATATTTTTAAAATTTCTAGTTAGCCTAGTTATAAATCCCAACATTTTTAAGCCCTTATTAGAAATTTCTGTTATGTGGTTAAAAAATGAAAGATTTGATTGAAAAGTGATGCCTAAGTCTTTAATTTGTGTTAATGTCTCAAGAGTATTGTTATCAATGTTGTAATTAAAGATCACTGGATTTTTTATTCGAGAAAATCTAACTACTTGACATTTTGAGATATTTAAGTAGAGTCTATTTTCATTACACCAAATCAACAATTTTTTGATATTATCTTGAAGAATGTTGCAATGGTAAATATTTTTAATAATTCTAAACATTTTGAGATCATCAGCAAAAAGTAAGAAAAATACATCATGAAATACATTTGTTAGATCATTTATAAACAAGATAAATAAGACTGGGCCAAGGTGTGAACCATGTACATACTTAAAAGTAAATTATTAAAACATTATGGTATCTTGTGTTTGCATTTCAAATAATACCTAGTCCTGCATACACATTTTATACAAATGAGAACTAGAAAGAGAACAGAAACAATAAAATGAATCAAACATTTAATAGATGGTTATTACTGTTGTTTGATTAGTAGAGTATTAAAATAATAGGTATAATGTGTACTTTTAACTGGTGTTGCATTGCATATATATATATATATATATGTAAAGAAGATGTGGGTCCAGGCTATGGAAAATATATAGTTGTAGCCCGACCTATAAAGTAGTTTATCTCGGTTTACTGTCTTACTAAATGCGGTTAGTTTCTTAGCACTTTTTAGATGTAAAAAGAAAACTATCGTACTCAATTCAATCCACGACCTGTATTCTGCTTAGCTATATAGTCAAGCGAAATCAGTTTTTAATTAGAGTTTATTTGGTATGTATGTATTTATTTATTAGAAAACCCAATCGGTAATAAGAATTTATTTATATTTCAGTACTTTGGGATTAAACGCAAACAGTAATTTTATTCTTATTACATTATAAAATCATGAAGAAGACCGGTAAATTAATAAAATTTAATATTCTATTTTCGGAACCAAAAGATTATTTACTGATCCATCAAGCTAATTTTAGTGTTTCAAAGGAAATTAAATCGGTTTCTTTTTGAGAATTTGCTTAGTTATCAAAATTAGACTTTTATAAATATTAATATTTTTCTCTTTCTTCTTAAGTCTTTCACGTAAAAGAGTTTAAGCATTTTTTTAATATCCCGCATATAAACCTTGTTTCTCGCCCAAACCGCGACACTTTGGGGGGTTCAAATTAATTTAAAACTTGGCAAAAAAATGTTAACCTTTTTTTTATTAGTGCCCAAATAAAAAGGTATGATAAATTTCTTATTTTTGTGAGATTCGGGTTGGGGTGTGGTTCGTATCAAAACGCATTTATAAAGAGAATTATTTGTCGATGCTCGGTCAGTTGTTCTATAAATTACTTTTGATTTCGAGTTGATATGAATCTACCTAGCATTGCCTAGCATCTTCGATTATTATGAATAATCACCCCAAAACCTTGCGGTATGACACAGAACATGATGTATAAGGGGAGAACAGGACGTACCCAAGGGATTTTAACCAGCGATTCCTGAGCATATTTGGATTAAAAGGTTGTGATAAACCCGTTCTCTCGTCTCTTCTTTTGAATTCTTTTTTTTTTAAATATTTTTCCATTTTAATTTTACTATTTTTGAATTCTTTCATCCTTTCAAGTTTTCTTAAACTTTTCTTTTGGCTCTGATCGATATTTAATTTTCTCAAAGGCTTTATATGTATGACACACAAGCCTTCATGAAAATGTGACCCTTATTTTCTTTGATTACTACAGGAAGCTATTTAAAACTCCCTTGTACTACATATCTTTATAGATATAAGTACTTAATTAATTAATACGTTATTTACGACCTTGAACGTAAATTTTCGTATTTATGTTGTAAATAAATTCCACCAAACGTTGTGTTATTTTTTGATTTATGGTGTGGGAACTTAATTACTTTTGTTTTGTGGTACCCTTTGATTGTGAAAGGAGCGTTGAGCATCGAATTTGATGGGTCTATTTCTTGCAATTCTAAATTTTATTTTATTTTCTTTAGGAACTAAACTTTCCCTAAACACTATTTCGATTTCCTACCTCTAATGAATTCGTAATGTACCTGTAATTAATGACATTTACCTGTTCAATTGTTTGTATAATTAAGAATGACTCAAATGGTTAATTGTTAGTGAAGTCTTTTGTTACTCAAGATTTATTTACTGCTTGGCTCTCCCCTATTTTGGTCCTGATGCTATAACGTACATATGACATTGTTTTAGTAGATTATTGTTATTAATTGATTGTCTTTTAGAACGAACTCAGAAATGCTCTTTTGCTTGCATAATTTGGCTCCAATCCTCCTGCAGATAAACAGGGTGGTCAAGGATCAACTAGAACTTCGCACAGTCAGCCGACGCAATTTTCCAGAGGGCCATTATACCTTGTTCTGTCAATCTTCCATGTCGTCGTGCACGTTACTCAGGTCTTTCTCAGAGCCCCAAAATCTCCAAATTCCAACTCCTCCGAAGTCTACTATTTACTTAGAGCGAACCGGTTTCGTTCTATACACAATCATATACTCACGGTTTTTGCAAGAGTTCGAGTCGTGAATTCTTATCTCGCATGCAAGAGACGATGTGAAAGTGACTCTGTCGAGACTAAAGCGCTAGCTGTAAGCGAGTCCACATCATCCAATGCACAGTACATAAGAAGATATATAATATGTATACATACGTTTGGGAAGGATTATAACTCGCAATGTGAAGCTAGCCAGCCTCGCATTCCAAGCTCGGATTTCGTGAAAAGGAATTCTGCACAAAACCTTAGCCGATGACCGAACATATACATATTAAAAGTGGGAAATATCAATATATAAGAATAAACTAAGAATATTTATTAGTTTTATTAATGGAAAGCTAATAACTCCAGGTTTTTGTTCGTTTGGTTGACAATTTTATTTCAGAGATTGTCATCTCTATTGATTTCTTGATTTGTTTGGTTGACAATTTTATTTCAGAGATCGCCATCTCTATTGATTTCTTGATTTGTTTTGTTGAACTGTTATTCTTGATTTTCCCCTCCCCAGGTTCAACTCTTTGATATAAATTTTTACTATCCCGTGATTTTTCAAAAGTCTCATGTAAATGATTGATACGTGTGAGGTTTTTATTCCCATAACTTCAAATGTTTTTCATGTAATTCCACAATTCATTTTTATACTACTATCCCGTGATTTTTCAAAAGTCAAATGTAATTATAAACTGTAATTTAATCTTCTTGTTAATTTTTCAAATCATATTTCGCTGCTATCCCGTGAATTTTCCAAATGTCAATTGTTACATAAACTATAATTTAGCCTTCATGTTAATTATGGTTATTTTTTATTTCCCCTGGTGATTTGATATTACAATAAAACGAGTGTGCTTTAGACCACACGACTGAAGTAAAACTTCACATTCTTATGTCGTCAATTAGCAATATAACAGTAACAGGAATAAGATATCCCCACAACATCCCCATCAACTCAACTCCAACTCCAACTCCAACTCCAACTCCAACTCCAACTCCAACTCCAACTCCAACTCCAACTCCAACTCCAACTCCAACTCCAACTCCAACTCCAACTCCAACTCCAACTCCAACTCCAACTCCAACTCCAACTCCAACTCCAACTCCAACTCCAACTCCAACTCCAACTCCAACTCCAACTCCAACTCCAACTCCAACTCCAACTCCAACTCCAACTCCAACTCCAACTCCAACTCCAACTCCAACTCCAACTCCAACTCCAACTCCAACTCCAACTCCAACTCCAACTCCAACTCCAACTCCAACTCCAACTCCAACTCCAACTCCAACTCCAACTCCAACTCCAACTCCAACTCCAACTCCAACTCCAACTCCCTCCAACTCCAACTCCAACTCCAACTCCAACTCCAACTCCAACTCCAACTCCAACTCCAACTCCAACTCCAACTCCAACTCCACTTTACTCCACTTCACTTCACTTTACTTCATTTCACTTCACTTCACTTTACTTCACTTAACTTCACTTCGCTTCACTTCATTTTACTTCATTTCACTTCACTTCGCTTCCCTTCGCTTGACTTCGCCTAACTTGGCTTCACTTCGCTTCATTTCGCTTGACTTCGCTTGACTACGCTTGACTTCGCTTGACTTCACTTGACTTCGCTTGACTTCGCTTGACTTCGCTTGACTTCGCTTGACTTCGCTTGACTTCGCCTGACTTCGCTTGACTTCGCTTAACTTCGCTTGACTTCGCTTCCATTTTACTTCACTTAACTTCGCTTGACTTCGCTTGACTTCGCTTCACTTCGCTTCACTTCGCTTCACTTCGCTTCACTTCGGTTCACTTCGCTTCCATTTTACTTCACTTAACTTCGCTTGACTTCGCTTGACTTCGCTTCACTTCGCTTCACTTCGGTTCACTTCGCTTCACTTCGCTTCACTTCGCTTCACTTCGCTTCACTTCGCTTCACTTCGCTTCACTTCGCTTCACTTCGCTTCACTTCGCTTCACTTCGCTTCACTTCGCTTCACTTCGCTTCACTTCGCTTCACTTCGCTTCACTTCGCTTCACTTCGCTTCACTTCGCTTCACTTCGCTTCACTTCGCTTCACTTCGCTTCACTTCGCTTCACTTCGCTTCACTTCGCTTCACTTCGCTTCACTTCGCTTCACTTCGCTTCACTTCGCTTCACTTCGCTTCACTTCGCTTCACTTCGCTTCACTTCGCTTCACTTCGCTTCACTTCGCTTCACTTCGCTTCACTTCGCTTCACTTCGCTTCACTTCGCTTCACTTCGCTTCACTTCGCTTCACTTCGCTTCACTTCGCTTCACTTCGCTTCACTTCGCTTCACTTCGCTTCACTTCGCTTCACTTCGCTTCACTTCGCTTCACTTCGCTTCACTTCGCTTCACTTCGCTTCACTTCGCTTCACTTCGCTTCACTTCGCTTCACTTCGCTTCACTTCGCTTCACTTCGCTTCACTTCGCTTCACTTCGCTTCACTTCGCTTCACTTCATTTTACTTCACTTAACTTCACTTTCATTATAGCGTTTCATTTAGTTTTGCGTTACACATGGTTATTTTCCGTGACATATTTATCAACTTACCCCCAGGTGTCGAGCGTGCGTAAAGAAGCCTTGCTTCAATAACCTCGAAGAGCTCCAACTAACTAATATTTGAATTGTTTATTTTACCCTTAATGTCATATTATGTAACCAGATCTCCTACTGGCACATTAACCTACTGACATATTCCCAAAAGTACCTAGTTTGTTTATGTAAAGCAATCCCAGACATTTTATTTGGTTTAAATTTAAACTGGATGTAGTTTCAAATTTTCCTGATAACTAAACCTTTGCACGATGCAGAATGAAAGAAATGTTACTCTCTCCAAATGTTGGGAGTCCCAATAATGAATTCCTACCTTTAGAGTACCTCAGAACTACTATATGGTTGTCCACATCCAAATACGTAATCTTCTAATTGGGTTCTATATTTACCTAAACATATAATAAATGCGCAATATCTAACCGCCTTTATTTAAACTGATTGTAAGTATCGTAATCTGAAGACTCAGTATGTCGTAAAAACACTACGAAGTCCCATCGCAGGCTATAATTGATAAACTTGCCCCTAGACATATTTCCTTCAGTGTCTACCGTTTATTACTTTACGAATCTGGGTGATTGTGTTGGCATTTGTTACCAAGATCGAAGATCACATACCAAATCCTAATCATGCTAGCAGTGGGAACGATAAGTGTTTGTTTCTTTTCGAGTACGACGCTGTAAATGACTAAAATTTATTGTAAGATGTGGAAATGTTTATTTATCTGAATGTATGCTAAAATAACGACTCTGTTTCAAAACAAATAAGGTACCTCCATCCACTCGACTAGATCCACTTGACTCAGTATTTTATTTTTGTCCCTCGCCTTTTAAGTTATGATGTGACAGTCCTCTCTTCCAAACCAAAACCCATAACATTAACTGTAAACAAAGAAGTCAGTTAGTTTTTATTATTGTGCCCACAATTTATTAGAACTAACGAACGAGTGGTCGGCCATGATTTATTACCATATTATAGTTTATTTTTTCTCACCTAGACGACACTCGACATCGAGGGGTTACATAGACTGAAGTTTGTTTATTTAAAGCAATCCCAGACGTTTTATTTTCTATCTTATCTGACTCGGTCCTTATTCAATTATTCAATCGTTTAAGTAGATAATTAGCTCACCTAATAGAGGAGATACCTTGACGTCCTAGTTCGAAATTTAGATATTCCTTGCTTGGCCCAGTTTTTTTGAAGGATGTAGGCACTAAATTCTACCTTTTTTTTTCTCTCATATCCTTAAATAAAATACCTATCGGAGAGTATTATTAAATTTTGCTTCTGTTTTCAAAATACGCACATTACAGAACATATTATAAATCTGTATAGCGCCCGAGACGATGGGCTCTTCACCCTAATATCATTATTATTATTATTTTTATGGTTACGATTCAAGCTGATACTTTATGTGGTCCGCTGCCAGCCCCTATATGTTCTTAAATAAATAATGCATTTATCTGACTAAAGAAAAAATCTGCGTGAATATAAGTAAGTAGGTATTTGTTGTTCGACTTAATTTCGAGCTGATGGAAAAAGATGGTGTGCCTAGAAAAAATGACATAATCTTTTAATTATTTGACAGTGTTTGTTAATATTTGTTATGTTGGATGAATTGATCGACAGCGTGTAACAGCATCTTCTAGGTCTGAAAATATTTTTAATACTTTTGATGTACTTACATACGTTTCCTCACCTGCACGATGTTGGTATCACGGCTTCCGCTTTCAATTTAAATGAAATCTTACCCCATTGTGAAACTCCTTCTCTTCACCAAAATTTCAAATATGTAGTTACTTTAATTCACCTCTGTATATCACTCAAAACCTTGTTGGCTAAGTAACGCTTCGTTTAATTAAATTTTAAACAATAGATACTTCACGATTTTTTCGAAATAATAGATATTATTAAATATCAATTTTTGTTTTACTACCGAACTTTTCTATTTTGCAATAAAATAATATTTATACTATAAATTATTATTTTAAATATTATTATTACCATATTTTATTACCGGAATAATTATTATTTTTTTAACACTCACGTATTTAACAATAAATCAATATTTGGTATTATTTATTTTAAATCTCAGATTTATTATAATTTTTTAATTTCACTTTATTTAACTGAAATATTACTGATGTGATTTTATCAACGATATTAAGTTCGAAAACCTAATTCTAAACACTGATTTTAAGTTATCTATAAAATAAAACACTGTTTCTATTATTATGTTCACTTTTAAACCGAAATAATGTCTTTTACTACAATTCAACAATTTACACTGAATTTAAATAACTTCCCCGTTTTACAAAACCGAACTTCAAAGCTGATCTCTAGCCACTGCCCCTTATTTCAACTAAACACTTTACTCTGAACTGTGCATCACACGCGCCGTTCAAAACCCATCTCACGTTCCAATATCAACAAAATGTCCCCTGTCCCTCTTTCTTTTATGGATATCCATTCAAATTAAAGTTTTTACCTATTTTGTCATAAATCAGTGTTTTTTATGGTCCACACTATTATTTTGAATTGAACATTTCTAAAATAAACATTGTCTCGCCTGTGTTCCAATTCAAAACAAACGCGCAGTTGGCTTATGCAAACATTCATTTTATTTTGTTTTCTGTAGCTTGTTGCGGTCGTTGAACTCCACTCTCTTTGAAGATAAATTCAAGGTTACTTCCTCTCATTAAATGAGAATGATATTCCTTTGTATTATCTGAGATAATGAGATAAACGCGTCTCATCACAAGGTAGATGTCATTTTGTTGTCCGATGACATTTTTTTTCTATTAAAAACATTCAAAATATTTTTCCATCACACGCCGCAACTGACTAGTTAAAGAGTAGCGCGTTTGTAGCCTAGCGGACACTTGATAAGCGTTACGTCTCGTTCTAACAGCATATTACCACACGGTTCTAACGCGTATCGCTCAAACACGCCACGACGGGATATATTGCATAGCGATGGTTAATTGAAAAACATATTTTTGTTTTTAATAGAAAAAAAAAATCATCGGAAACCAAAATGACAACTACATTTTTTACTCCAAGTATGCTCAGTAATCGCTGGTTAAAATCACTCGGGTACGTCCTATTCCACCATCCTCTTTCCCATCTTCTTGCCCTTCCCACTACCTTCAGCCTCACATCATACTCCAATTGGGGATGCCACAATCTCACTGGCTTCATACGGGTGAAGTTGAGATGATAATATATTCACATAAAAATAAGGTTTTTGGTGATGCTATGTGGAGGGTCTTTTAAAGGAAAGGGAGGAGAGGAAATTTTTGGAAGGAAAAGACACGAGGAGAAAAAGGTTAGGTATAGTATCAAAGGGCCTCCAACCGACTATTCCCGATCCGACCCGCAACCCGGCAGTTGGGCAGATGCATCCGCCGCCGAAACCTAAACAAGTCTAACCCCATGAGCCTGGCCACCCCTGCTAAGTCATCAAACGTAGCGAACCACTTGGGGTGACATTCAGGTGTAAGCAGAGGCTTTAGCTATGCAATAAATGTTTCTCAGGGCGGCGGTACATTAACCCGCCTCCCAAGATGCTTTTACCCCTAAAAATGACTATTTGGAAACCATTCAACAAAAGCCATTTAAGCTTTGAATAATAAATAAATAGCAATGCACCCTAACCGTCCTCTTCACTCTCTCATTTCAGGCCCACATTATTATCCGATTGAGATAGTCACAATCCCCACGCGTCGGACTCTTTCAATTTAAAGAACCGTACACTAATTTAGCTGTGCTTGAATTTTTACATTTATAAGTGCATCGCGTGTGCTCAGTACTCGGTAGAGCGCCAACGCTGCGTGGTTTCGCCCTGTTGAAATTCGATTTACTGCACGGTCATAAAAAGTGTTAGCTTATAAAAAGTGGAGTTGCTGAAAACTAATTGCAAACAGCAAATGTCGGTATCTAAATTGTGAAACGGTTGCTGGTTCTATAATAACAAGTTTTCTCATTATTCCCGCGTCCATCGGGACGGCGCACGGCGCGCGGGGACCGAAGTGGCGACAATTTGTCGGATTTCATTTGGTAAATGTGACTTATATTTTATGACCCATACAAACCATGTTTTTATTTTTTATAGTGTGAAATGCTGGTTTTTGTGATGTACCTACCTCTGTTTAGAAATGTTATTTTGGTTGACTCGTGAAATTGAATAATGGCTGTCTTGTTTATTACTAGCTTTACCATCGAGTTTCAATACATACTCGTTTCCGAATTAATTCAGTATAAAAAATTAATAAAAAATCAGTGTGGTGTCTTGTTATATTTTTAACACTTACATAAGTATATTAAAGTTTAATAGCTCATCATAGAAATTACGTTGCGAGCAAAAGTAGTTATTTGATCTAAAATCATTTAACAGAAAATGTATTTAGGCTCTCCGTTCGACTTATTTTCTTCTATTCACTTAGGGTTAAAAAGCCTTGACGTATTTTTAAGACTAATTAATATTTCAGAGCTCAATAGTCAATGAAGAAAATTACGGTGCGTGTTAAAAAATGTTATTGCATTGATATAATTTATTATTGACGTAAAAAGCTCTCCCAAATTTTGAGGTACCCAGGCTTTCCGTTCGATAAATTTTCTTCTATTTATTTTGGGTTAAAAACCTTGTCATATGCTTTGAAAAAAATAAGTATTTCAGAGCTTAATAGCTCAATATGGAAATTACGATGAAAGCTAAAGCAGTTGCATTGCTGTAATAAATAACTGCAAATTTTTGAGAACCTTATGCTTTCCGTTCGTCATATTTTCTCTTATTTATTTAGGGTTAAAAGTAATTATTTTCCAGAGTTCTCAATTCACTAGCTAATGCAGGCCGCATTGAAGCAGGATATGAGTATATTAGTTATCTGTGTAAATAATCATGTTTTGCTTCGTTGACGTCAAAATGGGATCTTACATACTTTTTTGCAAATACCGTGATATGTAGCAGAAAAGGGTAGGTTGGTTCGAAGTTTTCTCAGTGATAATAGCAAGTGTTCGATTAGTTGACGATTATGTTGAGTTATCTAATGTGGAAAAATACCTTGTTTTGATATTTAACATGGTTTCGAAATCTTATCCTTAAGGTGATATGCACCACATCGTGTCAAATTCGAGATCAGGCCGCTAACGATATTACTCCTTATGTATATGGCGATAAGGTTTAAATTCTCGTTTAACACCGGCCGCCTGTTTTGCTTCATTCACGAAAAAACGTCACCAAAAAGCGAGTGTTTTATTTTATTTAGCGAAGCTCAGGCACAGATTTTTAAATGTTTTATTTTCGTTAGGAATACATGTACATAGGAATTTAATTTTCCACATTGTACAATAAAACCGTAACCGAAAAGGGGTTCTTAAATAGGAGATTGTGATATTTAAATCAGTTTTTATAGGCCTGATAGTTTATTATTTCTAAGCCATCTAATTGATAATGATATTGCATAGCCACTGTAGCGACAGCGTAATTTAAAGTTTTTTTCTACGATTGCTCGAAATTTTTTGCTAATCATTTTGAATATTTTCCGCCCACATTAAAAAAAATCATGCCTCCTAATTTTAATGTGGAGACAAACAAACTGATTATTGTTCTATATTAGCCAATGAATTCACCTATCTTTTGACGATTATCACATATTCGTAGGTTTTAAAAAATATATTTTATAAACTCATAAACTTCTATTCAATTACTTACAAATAAGGGAAAATTTTCCAAAAATGGCAGCAAAGCAATCCGAGGCATTTTAAAAAGTGCCATATTGTGACAAAAAGCTCTCCAGTGGGTTATATATAGTGATTTTTCGAAGAAAACTTCTTCTAAAAGGTTGTCAATTTGTGATGTCATTATTTATTTATTAAAATAAAATAACTTAGTTTACATCACTTTATTTAAATAAAGTGATGTAAACTAAGTTATTTTCTTTTAATAAATTATATATAGTGCATCACCTTAAACATATTTTTAAATAATTTATATAGCGACGACAAAAATTCTTCATACCGAAATTATTTGCTCGGTTGCAATTCAATTTCACGTCAGATAATATTAAAATGCATCCATTTCTTTCCTTGCCTTTCTTCCGCCTATATGCACAGTGCACAGTGCACCCTGTGCACAGAGCACACTGCACCGGCGCGGCGCGGCGCGGCGCCCGCACTCGTTGAATGGAGGAATTTCACTTATCTCGGAATGCCGGTGCATACCCAACACGGATGTGTACATGCTCGAGTGCTTTGTATTAATAATTATTGCATGCGCCCCAGGTAATGGATTTAAGCCTCAGTGTCGGCATAATGCTGCAAAGTATGCCGGCAGGAAGGCTGAAGGCATCGACTATAGGTATGACTATAGTCGAAGCTGTTGCCGTAGCTACGACTGTAGCTATGGCTACGGAAATGTCTACCTCTGATGCGCCCATGGGAGCGCTGTATGCAATCTGCATAGCACGCCGCGAACGGAGATTATAATTGTTCCTTATTAACGTGAATTATGCACGTCTTAATTAGTAGCGTGGCGTGCTACAATTAATTTGCGATACTTACATGGTTCTCGCAGAGAATTGTAATTAATTAATTTATTATGCTTAACTCAGTTCTAATTGTCATTATGAGTCCGACAAGGCCATGAAGGTATTTTTTTAAGTAATTGATTTTTATGTTTTTTTATTATCAGGTAAATTTATTTTTATTCTTGACAACAATTACTCACAAATAAATTTGAACTCTTTCATAGGTGATATGCTTAGTGAAAATTTACAGATAAGAAACAGTAGTACCTAGTATCATAGAACATGTACCTACTGCCATTTGTACTATAATTTATTAAATTTGAGAAGATTGGATAAAAAAGAAAATTGGTTTAAGTAAACCTATTCAGCCTTGCTAAAAAAAACCATAGCACGACCGATAGCCTGTGTTTTTGCAGCAACACCAATAAAACAAATTTACACTAAAACACGAAATATTACTAATAACGTTGGTCTTAAAATACGTTTTAAATATCACTTTAAACGCGTTGTAAATCTGGCAACCACGCCATTTTACATACTGTACACATTAAATTGTTTGTTTTCATTCATAGCCGCTAACAATTAAACAGCGAGAGATTTTTTGTCTCCGACGATGTGCTTTGTAATTTAACAAATGTGATTGTAATTTCTATTAATATGAGTAATTTAACCTTATATTCATATGATTGATATATTTACCGTGTTTTTGTGGTTTTTCATAAGTTTTAGTGAAGTTATAATAAAAATAATTGTACTTTCAAAGTGGAAATGTCAAAAAGTATTTTAGATGGTATATAAAAATTCAAATTTACATTTAAGCATATTTATTTTATGAGAATTTCTTAAATTGGTATTAAAAAAAATAATAATATCTAATACATGTGATAGTAAAGTTATGAAAGAAATTAACTTATTTGGTTGTGCAAGAAATCTGTTTGAATATCAGTTATATTTTTAGGTTATTTTTTGGCAATAAAATAACTTTTAAAATATTTTATTAATTTTTTATTGTATGCACGAGAAAAAAGTGAGGTGACAGTTCCTTTTCAAATCCATTATATAAAAGGTCAATATTTTTTATATTTTAATTTTTTATATATTTCTGTACACTTTCATTAAGAAATTATTTAACATTTATTTCCCTGTTTAAATCTTAAAATATGGCAGTTTTTAAAACTAATGTGTATTTCAAATACAAAAATCTAAAAGGTAATTTTATCTAGTTTTTATAAATGGTATTGGTTTTTACAACACCTTCAAAAATAAGAAATATATAAAACATTCATCACATCAAACATCATCACTAAACAGAGAAACTACCCTTCCAGGCTTTGCAAACGGTGTGTATTTTTTTTCCAAGAACAATTTTTGAATTAGTAATGTTTTCACACCCGTGTCAATTGAATAAAATTTTCACGGGGTTTTTTAGTAAGGTCGATGTGTTTACTGTGTATTGTACTGTTTGTGATAATGATATATGATTGTGATGTGATTATGATAGCTCAGATGCTTTGGAGATCTAAAGCTTTAATGGAGAAGTAAAGTCCATGAGAATGTGAGTTGAAGAAGAATATTGCAGGATCCCAAAAAGACATGACGCGATCAAGTATGTGAATAAGAGATTAGACTCATAATGCATGCTTGTGATTTTTAATTTTATTTATTTTAATTTGTATACTTACTTCACAAGAGTCCAAGCTGCTCCCGTCTGGAGCTAGTGAGCCTATGGCATCCCTAATTGGGGTATGTTGCGAGGGTAAATGGAGTGGGGAGGGGAATGAGGTGGGGAAGAGAAAGGTGGGCAAGTACTCGACTATTCAGATCCAGTCCCCAAACACGGCTAAAGCCATTTCAAGCAACGTTTTAATTCTGAATGGTGGTCTTTCACCAGGGCGATGCTGAGAGTATCTTTCACTCTGAAACATGCCGCATTCATATCAACTATATATTGTTTTAAATGAATTATTTTGAAATAACACAAATTAATTAATTAAAATTTAATTTTGCTCGTTGGGATTCGATCCCGCGACCTTCCGATTGCGTGTCAAGAGCCTTACCCCTAGATTATGTAGGCCGCCAAAAAGGCCGCCGTGATTGAAACATCGGCAAAATGGTGTGATTATGAATTATTATAATAAAAAAAACGAGTATGCTTTAGACTTTAGACCACACGACTGAAGTAAAACTTCACTAACTTATGACCTCCATTAATAATATAAAAATAACAGGAATAAAAATATCCCCATCCCCCCAACATCCCCATCAACTCAACTCAACTCTCAACTCTCAACTCTCAGCACTCAGTTCTCAGCTCTCAGCTCTCAGCTCTCAGCTCTCGGCTCTCAGCTCTCAGCTCTCAGCTCTCAGTTCTCAGCTCTCAGCTCTCAGCTCTCAGCTCTCAGCTCTCAGCTCTCAGCTCTCAGCTCTCAGCTCTCAGCTCTCAGCTCTCAGCTCTCAACTCTCAGCTCTCAGCTCTCAGCTCTCAGCTCTCAGCTCTCAGCTCTCAGCTCTCAGCTCTCAGCTCTCAGCTCTCAGTTCTCAGCTCAACTCAACTCAACTCAACTCAACTCAACTCAACTCAACTCAACTCAACTCAACTCAACTCATATCATTGATTAGCGTTTCACATTGATAAGGTTTCATATTGATTAGCGTGTCACTTTTTTCGTAACGTTTCATACCTTTTCATAACGTTTCGTAACGTTTCACATTTTTTCGTAAAGTTTCATAATGTATTCTTCATTTTACTCCCAAGTGTCGAGCGTACGTAAAGAAGTTTTACTTCAAAAAATTAAGTGAATTGCGTCAACTATGAGTATCATGACTGTGAGTATCATGAGATATTTTCAAAGCGAGTAAACAAGCATACTAAACCTGAATTCAGCGCTAATAAGGATGTGCAGACCCATTCAGTTTCAACCGCCATTACGTCCTCAGTTGAATCTCAAGTTTTTTTACGGAATCTGGCTAGTTGGTAGGAAGTTGTACGGGAAATGGGAGCACGAGTACCAAGCCTCCTCCTTTCGGGGATCTCTATACAGCGATAAGATTCTGGCTGACTTGCCTGCGCGCATTGTTCTAGCTTCTAGCGTATCCTCAACTTGTCCCGCTGCAATGTTTTGGGTGTTCTGTACTCGGATGTGTAAAGGGCAGGGAATATGTCATAGGCAGCAGTTTACTGAAATCTTCGCTGTTTGCCTTACCGGCTACCTTATAAACAGACCATCTCCATTATAATTAACTAGCGCAGACCCCCTGAAAGTTCATGGGATATTGTAAATTCTGTTTTGGTAAAAACAATTAAAATAATTTTCTGTTAAAACTATTATACATGGTGATAAGGGACATACTAACCACTAAATTCTGACAGTATTTGGAGTAAAAAAATTTAATGAAATTTTTTCCTCCAGCGATATTTTTTAGTTTTTTTTTTATTATATATATATACTAACTAAAAACATTTAAAAAATCAGTTGGTATTGGCAGTTACGGTCGGGGTATCTCCAAATAATGTCAGAAATCACTTGTTAAAGTTAGTCAAGTACGTCCCTTAACACCCGGTATATAAGGGGATTGCGAATCCTCCTGAAGATCTGTGAAGAATTCGCACACGAAACCAACATGATCTATAATGCGAAAAAAACAGCACTGTTGGTCATAAAACACGGGGAAGGCCCAAAAAATATTCCCCCCGCCTTTTTAAACGGTGAACTTCTAAAAACAGTAGAATCCACCAAATATCTAGGACATATCATCAACAATAAATTAACAGATGACGAAGATATTGACTGGCAGAGGCGTGTACTGAGCATAAAATGCAACATACTCAGTAGAAGATTTTGACTCTGCAGTCCACGGGTGAAAAGGACGTTCTTCCTAGCCTTCTGCACCACCCTGTATCCATGCGAGCTTTGGGCAAACTTCAAAAAAAGAACCATGGAAAGGTTTCGTGTACAATATAATAATGCTTACCGTCTGATGTTCGGATTCCCCAGGCACTGCAGTGCCTCCTCAATGTTTACAGAACGGCTAGTTCCAGGATTTAAAGCTCTATTAAGGACCAGGATTGCAGGACTGAGTGGAAGGATTTACTAATCCAGAAATATTCTCATCATAGAATCCCGTCTGACTTCAGGTTCGAGCATCGAAGAACACTGGAGAAAGACACTGGCTCCCACAATATCAAATCCGATAGACCAATAAGAGCTCAGTAAAAGATTTTATCATATATCTTTGAATCCTTATTATTATCTAATGATATTTCTTCTTTTATTTTATTTTTATCTTTCTAAATTCAATTCAATTACTATATTATTGTTACTTTCCTATTTTTCTTTGCTTTCGATTTTTATTTTTAATCTATTTTTTTATTTTTTAGTCTTGACTGCTGCATATTAACTCTTATTTATTTATAAATTCCTATGATTTTATTATATGCTGTACTTATACTCTGTATGGGATGTGTGGGATTGCACTCACCTCCCCACATCCTGGAATAAAGACGGGATTATTATTATTATTATATATATATATATGTTTATTTTTAAAAATTTCATTATTCATCGATAATTTTAGTTTTACAATAATTTTTGTGTTTTTCTGTCACCAAACTAGTCAGAACCGGTATTGTGGTGAGCGAGGATTATTACAGGTATTCATATCGTAAAATTAATTTATCTATTAATTAATCATCACACATAAAAAATAAATAAAATTAAACCTTAAAAAAATTATAAGTGTCAATAACATAAAAAATAGATTAAGAAATGATACACAAGAAAGAAGTGCAAAAATTCAGTTTTGAGGTGTCATGAACTCTTTAAAAAAGGTTTGTCCTCTCTCAAATATCGATTTGTAAATACCAACAGCAAATTTGGATAAACTCTACTGGATGACCAGCCGTCGGTGTTCAGTGCATTGAACATTTTGGAGGCGACGAACCAGAATTGACGTTGAGCGAATATGGTTCTTGTCTTGGGGTGCATCCAATGGTTTGCCTTTGATTTAGTTGAGCTATATGAACATAGGTTGTTCGTCCATACACATCACAGCTATTATATAACGTAGCTAAATAACTACTTTATGGTTTGTCTGAATCACTCACACGATCAGTTTCATTTTTTAAAATGACACTAATTTCAGTTCATTGAACCAGATTTAACGAGGACGCATAGACAATCGAAATTTATCGGTTTATTATATAAGTAGAGAGACAGAGAGAGAAAGAATATGACAAAAAAATAGTTAGACGGAGACAAAGCATTTGAAAGAGGTACTATAGATAATCAATTAAAGGGATGGAGACAACAATACATATCTAACCACAAGTAACCAACAGTTAACTGGATTCCATGAGATAACAAAAGTTTGATGTATGCTACATTATAATATAAAGGACAATATTTAGGTAAATGATAATATTAATAAAGAAGGACCTCAGAATAACAATATAACACATACATAATATCATGGGCTGGGATGGATTGCAGGAAACAAGTTAAAGATGGGGCTATAGGATGTATTTTTTGATTGGATAAATTAATTTGTTTATTAAGTAGGAATTATGACATATTTGTATTTATTGTACCTCTTTCAAATACTTTGTCTCCGTCTAATTATATTCTTATCTTATTCTAATCATATTCTTTCTCCCTCTGTCTATCAATTTATATATAACCGACAACTCTGTCTTAATATTTAGTTTTTATTATATCCTGATGAAGCTTGGTCGAAGCGAAACCGGTCGATATATAAAATAATAAATATTGTTGGTTAAATAAAGAGTGTTTGTTTAATTTTAATATTATAATGTCTATCCACAAAGTAATACCATCTCTTGAAAAAAAATATACTTACGCATGCCGGGATTTTCCGTGACCATTAAAAATTCATCCAATAAGACGTAATAAAAAAGGTTGTTTGCGCTGTAAATTATTTTGCGTCCAAGGCTAACCCTACTCTCTAAAAATAAATCTTTAAATCTTTGATTTAAAATTCACTTGATAAAATTTGCTATTTGCTAATCTTTTAATGAAATTGGCTTACTGGTTGATTTTTCGTTCACTTACAAATAATATAAAACTTAACTGTTCTTATACATTAGCTCTATGCTGGAGGCCCTGAGGAAAAAGATTCTATCAAGGCCTATGTCATCTTTGGAGGAGCTGTATGGGGGATCTTTTTATAGAAATGAAAGAAAGGAAGTTCTGGGAAGGAAAAAGGTATTAGGGTTGGGTAGGAATCTGGGGGTCAATGTGTCCAGGAGTGATCACTGCAGTACAAGGTGATGGGTCGGAAGAGTCCGGCTGGATAGTTTAAAAGGTCTCCCTCAACCAATCTCTCCCAATCCGGTCCGCCACGCAGTAGGTGCAAGGCGATTGGTCGGGAGAGTCCGGCTGGAGAGTTCAAAGGGTATCCCGCAACCTGTATCCCTAATCCACCCACCACGTAGTAGATGGGCAAACGCATCCACTGCCAAGACTTAATTATAATACCTAATGCAACCTCACTTCATGAACCCGGGTACCACTTTTAAGTCGCCAAAGGTTAAAAAACCACTTGGGTGACTTATATCAGGGCTGTTGGTTATCTAATAAATGGTTCCCCGGGCGGTGGTACCCATACCCGCCTCTCAATTTATAAAATTGATTCTTTATTCAGATAAAAATTTATTACATTTATAAAAAATCTTGCAATTCTTATACATGTGAACTTATTAATACATCCCTAATCGAAAGTAACGGCGCTTTATTTTATGAATAACTAGCTGGTACCCGGCATGCGTTGTAATGCCACTTAATAAAGTAATTGTGTGTGTCAATGGGTGTTCTTTCCTATTCGTCCCCAATCCCCCCTGTTACCTTTCCAAATTCCTCCCCCTCCTTCATCGCCCTCCCCACCTCCCGGATTCCCCTCTCCCTCCCGCCTTCCCTTCTGGCTGCAAAATTATATGAAAAACACTTTTCAAAACATTTTTAAACTCGCGCGCCACCTATTGTAATATTTTAATACAAATTTAATAACTTCAGAGATCACCAGTATATATAGAAACCATCGCAGGCATACGCACAACATCAAATCACCAAAGTTTCTTCGCAATCGGAATAATGGTTTAGGAACGCATAAGGGACAAAAAAAGAAATATTCAATTTTATATTATTAAGATTACCTTCCTAACTGAAATTAGGTCTTTTTTTACAGATAACATCAGTATTTTTTAATTTATTTTACGAACAATTTTCACACCGTTTAAAAAGCCCGAGACCACATTCGCACACATTGTTTTATATTTAATCAATCTAAAACCCTAACGAGTCCCGGCGGTGACGTGGATGGAATTTAAACCGCACTTAATTATATGTGTAATTGATATGCGGCCCGCCACTGGAATATGAGGGCCGGCCCGGCGGGCGTGTAATTAGTGGCACGCCATTGGGTTATGGACCACCCCTAGAGAGGTACAGGGCCGGCCCAGCAGCCTTTCATCTTTGACGGGACCCGCAATCATTCATAATAAGTCATTACCGCGAATAATCGATCAAATAACTTGCCTGATTGAAACGATTCGATTAAAATCCTCTGTTATTAATTGGTGGGCTTAATCGCAATTTTTAATTGTAATTATTTTTTTAATTGATAAACTAAAACTGATAAACCTTTGTGCTATGCATAAAAATCTTGTCTTAAACGTTAGTTTATCAATTAAAAATAATAATTAATATTTGACAAGTTAAAGTATTGCACCATAAAATGTAGACATAATCTGTCTCGACGCCACCTAGCGAGTGATTTAGCATTAACCATTCCTCTCTCACAAAAAATAAAGTTGGTTGTTTTCAGGTGGAAAAATGTAATAAGCAGTAATTGTTGAATGAAGCACTAGTATATATTGAAGTATTTGGCGGGTATTAGATAAGCCTCCATAGCTCAGTGGTAGAGCTCCTGACCAGAAATCAGAGGGACACGGGTTCGAGTCCCGTTGGCGGCCAGTATATTTTCTCGGAAGATTTTTTCAATGTAGATTTTTGATTTTAATTATTGTTTATGCGATGTAGATTAAATTATTTACAATGCCGTTAAGAATCAATGTTTTATTTTTACTTCCGGATTCCACTCCTTATCCCTCCTTCCCACCCTGCCGCTAAACTATATGAAATATACACTTTTTACAGCTGCATGAATTTTCCAAATTTACTCCCTGCTATCGTTACAATAGATCATTTGAAGTCCCTCCCTCTGCCCCTTCTTCGTACCCGACCCCTCCCCTGCGTGTCCTTTCCCATGCGTCCCTGTTCCCGTCCCGTTCCCTTCCTGCGTTCCCCTTCCACTTTCCCCCGTCTCCGCGAACCCCCCCTCTTCCGGGAACCCCTCATCTCGCGCGTTCCCCTCCTCTAGCATTCCCTTTCCAACTTCTCCACTTTTCTCCCCTTCATCATTCCTCCTTCCACATACCCCGCTCTTCCATTATTCTCCCCACTTCCAAATCCTCTTTATCTTCCTCCTGCTAAACTGTACGAAATGCCAGCAAAACAAATATGTATGGCTATTGGACTGTCCGTGAACGCATCTTTAGCCGGTTTCTCGGTTATGCCTTTACGTTGTGAGAAGTATGGATTTTTAAAATTTACCCTTGCTATCCTCCACCGAAACTGTGTCTCCTTTGAAATCCATCCCTCTGACGCTCCCTCGTCGCCCACCCTCCTTCACCCTTCCCCTGCGTGTCCTTTCCCATGCAACCCCGCTCTTGCACTCGTTCCCCTCCCGCGTATCCTTCCCCTTGTACCTCCTCCCTCCCACGAAACCCTCTCGCGAACCCCCCACTTCTCTTTCGTTTCCCTCTCCCCCTCCCGGGTTTACCTCTCCTCCCGCCTTCCCTCTCTGCCGCTAACTATATTAAATACACACATTTTTCAAACAACTCTCTCGCCACCTATATTAATTTTTTTAGTTTACAATATGACGCCAGAGCTCAACATTATATATAGAGACTGTTGCGGGCGTGCGACCAACAAATCACCAAAGTTATATCCCAATCGGATGAATGGTTCAGGGACCGCATAAGGGACAAATAATGAAACATTTATTTTTATATTTAAGTTAAAGTCTCAGGCGTCACCGGGCATTGCGCAGAGATTTTGGAAATCAGATTTAGACAGTATTTTTCCTCTTATTTTAAACGTCAATTTTCAACCAAGAAATTAAAAAATCTGCCTTAAGGGATGGGAAAAGGGAAGCTACACTATCCCTGGGTAACATAGGCTGTATTATATTTTCAAAAAAATAGGCATCCTTACTAAAACTTCAATAATGCAACCCAAGGTGTAAAAAAATTACCTAAAATATTCTTTAAATCGCGTGCGCTGCAAAAACTATTGATAGAATAAAATAATGAAGTACGACTTTATAGAACACATCATTATTTACAAAAAAAGGTCGTAACAGCATATGTCTAACTATTATGGTTATGCCACAATAAGTATTCTTTTATTTAAAAAAAATAATTTAAATGTCGCCGTTTGAAAAGGCTCTTTATTTGTATCTTAGTTTTAATCCTTATCAAAATAAATTAATTCATATTCAAGACAGCTTCAATACCTTTATTTAACTTTTTGAAATTTTCAATTCGGATATTTAATTAAAAAAATATCACGAGTTTAAAATTGTTAGTATTAGAAAAAAGTTTCGGCTACGGGCCGAGCGGGAGAGGAGTCAAGAACTGCAGTGCCAGGGGGGTTGGCGGGACGGGGGAGCGGGAGAGCGGTGGTGGGGAAGGTGGAAGTGGAACGCTGGAGGGGAACGCACGGGAAAGGACATGTAAGGAGTAAAATTTTATTTATTTGAATATGGCATATATTATAAAAGAAAGTCCAAAAAAACGTGCAGCTCGCAAAAACTCAGAAACGAGTCCCGGTTCGATCAAGGGAGTTATATGGTGTGGTAGATCTCTATCCCCCTTAGGGAACAAGGGTATCCGTTTTTACCTAAAGGGCGTGTTTTTAAAGATATAAGGGCTGAAAGTTTCGCCCTCTTGAAATTTCTAGAACAGTCTTCCGGAAAGTTCTAGAAGGTTCCATAGAGCTGTAGAAAGTTGTGGAAGGAGTGGCGGAGTATGTCGTGGAATGATCAGGAATAGGGAATCGGGAACATCATTGTGCAACATTCCAGAACACTATCTTATTGTCCTGAGCGAAGCCGGGTAACCCAGCTAGTAGTGTATATAGTAGAAGTAGATTGCAAGATTCAACCCGAACTAAATGCTATCTAGATAGTGTATGGATAAATATTTATCCATTTTATTTTAAATACAGTTAAAAGTGACCGAATTAGAAATGGGTTCCATAGCTCAGTTGGTAGAGCTCTTGACATGTCAACAAAGGGCCCTGGGTTCGAGTACCAGTGGAACCAATGTTTTTTATGATTTTTCTGTCTACAGATTTTTGATTTAATTTCGCTAATATTGCCTTCATTTAATTAAATAAAATTTTCTAATTTGGTCAGGTTATTCGTAACTCGGGAATATTTGTCTTTCTTAATAAAAAAAACTTTTTTTTTTATAAGCACTTTCAAGTGAATCACATACTTTGGTCGGGCCATGTCAAAAGTCAGAATAATAGGAGAGTATGTATGAGACAAACAAGAACAAAAGATGTCAGGCCACACAATCAGAGGAAGTGAAGAATGGTCAAAATTAGTCATGAATTGGTTCACAAGTGAGAAGATGAGAAAATGAGGTAGAACATTTAGACCAGTGGTCGTCACACTTTTCTGGTCAAGGGCCACATTGGACAATTTGACACAGGGCGCGGGCCGCACATTTCTGGAATTGGGGGGGGGGGGGGGAGAATAGTTAAGACCGAAATGGTTTTTTTTCTACGCAATGTGTGGGCTGCCTCTGGCAACATGAAGGGCTTATGTTTTTTTTAATACTAGTTTTTATGTATTTTTATTTTTTTTCTAATTTTTTATTTTAATTTAATTTTCATCAGTAGGTATTTGATATTTTTTGTATATCTGGTTGTGCTTATTATTCTTTTATTAGAGCCCACACATCGGGGGGGATATGAGGCGCGCTCCGAAGTGTACGTGTGGGGGTGCTAATGGGTATGGATATCTACATGTAAATTGAAAAAAATTATATTTTATGAGAAGTAGTACAAAATATTAATTATGTTAATTTAAACTATCGTGTATTTTATGTATTATGATGTTGTATTTTTATCATTATTTCATCTATGTTGGCGTCCTTGGGACTGCATGCAATCCTCATTGCGTCTTCTAAGTGAGAGGAAAGGCGATTGCGATTTTTGTTTTTCAAAAAGCTCATTTTTGAAAATGAAGCTTCACAGAGATATGTCGAAGGAAAAATCGTCAAAATAAATTGAGCGCAGTCTTGTAAACATTTAAGATTGCTAGGCACATTTCTCCACAATTCAACATACTCCTGCTTTTCACGGCATTCAATGAAATAAGCTTTTAGTACTGTGTCGAATTTTAATTCAATGATTTCGTTTATCAAATTTGTTTTCGGAAAACCAAACTGGTAGAAAAATTTCATGTCCTCGTTTTCACAGTGCCAAGGGTTTTCTACAAGAATAAAACAGTTCTTAATAGTTCTGACATCATTAAATCTTTTTTTTAATTTCTTCCACATATTCCTTCAAGTAGGATACCATATGATGACTATCGGTAATAGACATGTCGGATCGAAGAGCAGCAACAGTTGGAAAATTGGAAAAGTCTCTTGCTTCGAGCTCATTTATATATAATTGCAGTTTGGATTCAAATGCAAATATTTTATTAATCATTTATCCAACCATTCATTCATTTTGCTGTCTGAATGAAGGCTATTTTATTACGGTGCTCCAGATTTCATGTCCGGGTTGAATCTTTCACAAATGAAAGACTAAACCCTTCCACACACTTTTCCACAAATGAATATCTAGTAAATTAACGCAATGTAATTGCACTATATAAGAATAAAACAATACAAGAACAATACGTCAATCCACCAGAAACATAATGGGAAAATATTTCACCGACTCCAGATATTTTCATATCAGAGGGTTCGGCTCTGATGAAATCCTAACTGGTCCGATAAATCCTACTGATCCCTCAATATAAATATTTAAAAAATCTTTCGTAATCCTACATGTATTTAAAATGACCGACTTTTGCATTTTTATGTACAAATTTTTTGACAAATCTAATACGCCTAAATTTTGAATGAGAGAGCTTGGTATAATGCCAGTAGCCGAAATAACAAATGGTAATATTTTTATAGTCTGAGAATGCCAAATTCTTTTAATTTCATTTCCTAAATCTGTATATTTTCTTATTTTTTCAGAAACAGTTTTCTGAATATTACAAGAATTTGGTATAGCGACATCAATGATATAAGTTATTTTCTTAATGTTGTCATGTAAAACTATATCGGGTCTATTATGACTAATTGTTCTGTCTGTCAGAATAGTTTTATCATAATAAATTTTATAAAATTCATTTTCTAAAAATGAATTTGGTTCATATTCATAATATGGTACATTACGGCAGTCAATCAAGTTATGTTTAATTACCAAACTTTGGTGAATTATTTTTAAAACTTGATTGTGCCTAAATGTATACTCGGACGGCGCTAATACAGAACATCCCGATATAATATGTTCTATAGTTTCCGGAAAAGCCAAACATTTTCTACATAAATCATCAATTTGATTTGCATCTTTGATGATATGCTTCCTATAATTTTTAGTATTAATGACTCTATCTTGTATGGCAAGCATAAAGCCTTCTATTTCTGCGCTCAACTCTCCAATACTCAACCATTTGTTTGACGAAAATTTGTCAACATATGTTTGGTTGAGATAATTGAAGTGTTTTGCGTGAAGAATTTTATTTGACCAGGAATCTAATAATTCCTGGTTGGTATTTATAAGAATGCTGGCATTCTCGTCGTATAAATTTAATGGTGAAATATTTCTATCTGCCTTGCATATTATTTTGTGCATTTCTGAACTATCAGCTTTCCTATGGAAAAAATTTCTTAGCATTTCTACCTGATTATGTTTTAAAGATGTTATTTATTATTATTATTATTATATTATTATGTTATTTATTATTATTATTATTATTTATTATTATTATTATTATATATGAGGCGATGTACCTATGAATGTGAATGAGACAAAAAGCGTGTACACTCTTTTTATTGACGTTTTAAAATAAAAAAAATAAGTACTAAAAACAAACAGTGGACACAAATTTATTTAGCATTATCGTAATAAGTAAGGAGTTCGGCTTTAAAAAGTTTTGGGATTCCTGTCCCAGCGGACTCCTAATGAATGTAGGAAATGACGCAGATAAATAAATATGTTTGTAGTAAATATTTTTTGTCCACCTTTCACATAATTTAACTTTTTTAAATGACATTATTTGGGAGGTAGGTATAGATAACCAGTGATTCATTGATAACAATGTATATATATATATATACATGTACTTTTAATTGATATATACTGTACGTTTGTGCCTGGAAGTAGTTGGCTTTTTTGTAGTGTTTACATTGTACATTCTGTTATATTTTATAATAATTTATTTATTACACTCAGCAATTATTACACTTCCCATGAAAGGGTCGTTTTCAGTGATCTACCGTAGAACACCCTACGAAACATTATATAAATCTTCCTTCCCTAAAAGGTGGTTTAATTTATCGTATAGTCATTAATTTATATCATAAAATGTAATGTAGCTTCCATAAAGTGTACACAGGAGAACTTCTAATATTCGCTGTATATAATAATACCCTCTGCTATATTTTACTTAACAAATTATCAAAATTAATATTTGTAAATTTTTATATTGTTTTTAAGTAACTAGTAGGTGTCTGTGCACAATAGACTTCGCGTCCAAATAAGTATTTTTCTATTTTTTTCTTATTTGATAAATAAAAACCAAAAATTTCCCATGTGATTTGTAAGTAGGTACGTAAATACCTGCATACTTAATTATAAACCGTATGTTTTGTGTCCAGGTTCGTAGAACTAACTCATCGAGGGGATGGAGCGGTGATCGGCTAAATATTCGTGACGTTGTTGCTTGGAGTCCTTGTTCCACTTGGAGATCTGAATTAACTGCAATACAAGTGGCAGTGTTTTACTTCAAGCTATGTAACGCGAAATTTCGAAAGCGACCGGAAGAGTTTTTTTTTAAAAAGGCCCGTATGAGCTAACCTTGTTAAACACATTTTCGAAGAACCTTGGTTTTGTGGAACATTTTTCTTAATTTCAAATAAGGAAGTATACAATTTGAGCAAGGAAACGTCACTCACCACAACGAAAATTCTTTTTTCAAATATTCTGTTTAAGTAGGTACTATTATTAAAAATAAAATCCGAATAAAATAGTTAATGGACTTTTCTTTTCAAAAAAATTTAACAATTCTTCATAATTTTTCAAGTTTATTTTCACGTTTTGTAAAAGTTCTATTCAAGTTCTGTTATTATATCATTACAGGCCAGTTGCTTTCCAAAACTGAAATAATCACAGAACTTGAAAAGAATTTTCACAGAACGTGAAAATTAACTATTAATATTTGATGAATTCTTAAAATTTTTTGATTTCGCCCTTGGAAAAAGAATCTTTACTGAACCATTAAAACGGCAACCATCTTGAACCGGAAGAAGAACTTAAAAACCAACAAATTTACAGACATTGGTAATGCCAAACGGCTGAGTTATAACGGGACTTCGGTACGCTAATTTTCTTATCATTATTTTTACGACACGCGAGGTTTCGGTACGAATCACAGGGTCCACCGACAAGTCTAGTACCACCCTCTTTAACATTCATATTAATATTATTATGGTGGTAAGCGGGATTGCATCTCAGAAATGCGACTTTATTTTTCTTGTTTCCCTCTTATTGATGATTGGATAACGTCGTGGTGAAAAGTTAGAAAACTACTCTGAAATTTCTCCTTTTCCGGACAGTTTTCACGATGTTTTTTTTTCATTAGTTTTACCGTGGTTTGACATCATAATCACTTGAGTAGACATTCTACTGAAAGCTGCTGAGTTCGATGCGACTTATGCTTGGAGAAAAGCCCATTTGATTTTCTATTTCTACAATATTTCCTTTGCCGCCGAGGAGAGGTTTAGTACACTGCGCTCACCACAAAATACATCTCTGTATGTTTAAAATAAAAGGGCTACGAAGCCCCATAACTGCTCTTCACTTAAGAATATTATTTACTAGCGCAGACTCGTGAAAAATCGCGGAATATTATAATTATATTTGCCTTCAGAATCATTGCCTTTCAATTTACCGTTCGGATGTTATTAAACTTTGAAAATGACATCTCTTTAATGACAAAACGCTTTAAATACTTTCTTTTCGAACAAAATCAATTTAGAAATCAAGTATGGCTACCGCCGCCCCGGGAAACATTTCTTTGATAACCAACACCCATGTCTTGGGTCACCTCAAGTGGCTCACTAAGTTTGGTGACTTAGCAGATGATCCTGGGTTTCACGGGGTGAGGGATGTCTAAGTATTGGCGGCAAACACTCATGTCTTAGGTCACTTAAAGAGTGAGTTTGTTGACTTAGCACGGGTGCCCGGGTTCATGGGGTGAGGTTTGTCTAGATATTGGCGGCAAATGCGTTTGCACACCTACTGCGTGGTGGGCTAGATTGGGAGACTGGTTGATGAGACCTAACCTAGATCTCTCCACCCGGACTCTCGACCCATCGCATTTCACCGCAGTGGGAGGGATGGATTCATACGTCCGTCACTCCTGGATACATTGACCCTCAGATCCCCTCATACCTTTTTCCTTCCCAGAACTTCCTTCATAAAAAGAACCTCCACACAACATCCCCAAGGATGACATAGGTCTCCTGTGCGGAGCTGATGTAAAAACAAAAACTGTAGCACCGTTTGTGAATGATAGCCATTTAAAGAATCATACGTTTGCGAAAGAAATAATAAAAATACTTTATAATTAAAATCTCTGCAACTTAACTGCATTCTATTAATTCATCTAAGATCTATCAAACATTTAAACAAAAGAAATGAAATTTCAAATAAAGAATTATTAATTAATACAATTATTTGGCACCTAGTTAGTGGTTTTCTGATATGATTTAATTATCATTTCCCATTTTGAAAATTGCAAGTTCATTGAATTGGATTAATTTTACATACCACGCAGTAATTCAGGCACATTCATTTCAAAATCAGGCACCCGAGCACCGCCAACTGAAATTAGTATTTTTAACAATATAGTACATTGTTTTTTTTTTGTGGATTCAGAACAATTGTTCTATTTTAACTGCAGATATTTTCTGGATTAAAAAAATATTCTCCCAGAATTAAAGTATATCCAATTTTCTGTTTCATACTCTTGATGGCGTTGAATTGTGCATTCCCCCAAAAAATATCCATCTGATATGCTGTGTGGAGGGTCTTTTTGAGGAGAATAAGGAATGAACATTGGGTCTTGAAGATATTCATGTTGTAAGAAGGAGGAAAGACAGAGGCCGGCAAATCGTTCCACAGCCGAGCTGATGAATACAAGAATGTGTCGAAGAATCGATCCGTTCTCATGTGACAAATGTCAACCGTGTATCTACATATGTTGGGCACGCGTTTGGCGTGTTTCCCGACTATGCACCGGTGCCGTAGGGATCAATGATGCTAGTTTCTCGGAGCAACTTCCATTGAAATATCGGTAGAACAAGGATAGCATTACCATCCGACGCGACGCCTATGCTCTAAAGATTGCAATCCGTCTCTTAAAAGATGGGAGAATCTATCAAACGGACCGCCTGTTTCTGCACAAAGTCGAGAGTATTTTTCAGGTATTTTGGAGCTCCGATTCAACCGTGGGGCGCACTTGTAATTTGTAAGGGTTAGCAGTTGTGTACTATTAAAGTATCTGCGGGTCTTGTACAATACGCCCAGTTTTTGAGAGGCTAACTTAACTGTGGCTTCGATGGCGCCCCGCAGGCTTTATTGGGCATATTAATCTACGAATTTATTTTGATAAATTTTTTGTTAAAAAAAAAGAAAAAAAAAAGTATTTTTTTTTTACACGTCTTGTGTCTTCTATGCAACTAAGTTTAAAACCTTGGATTTTATAAACATCCACATTTAATTTTTTTACTTTTATTTTTTTTAATTTTTTTTCTTTGTTTAATAAATGAGTTCCACACAGGAGGAAATAAAAATAATTTCCTTCAGGGCTTATTTCATCTTTGGGGAAGCTGTGTGGAGGGTTTTTTTAAGGAAAGGAAGGAGAGGAGTATTATGGGAAGGAAAAGGGTTTAAGGGGTGGGTAGGAATCTGGGGTTCAGTGTTTCTTAGACAAACCTCACCCAAGACCTCGACAAACCTAGACAAACCTCACTCCATGAACCCGGACACCCCTGCTTAGTCACCAAACGTGGCGAACCACTTTTGGTGACCTATGGCAATAATTAATAATTCATTTTAACCCACCGAAGCTTTTAGTCTTCTTAACTCAACTTGATCTGGTGTACGAGTATTTGTGGAAAAATAGACCGCTTGAATATTCCCACTTTCCACACGAAATGAAATTACGAACCAACGGAAGGCGGAACACATTTTTAGAGTAATCGGATTAGCCCAAAACTCTATGTTCGTACATTAATCTTGATTCATTTTCATTGTTTCGAATTCCCAGCAAAGTTTGTGTCGCTCCTCGCTCCTAACAGCCATGAGACCCTTTCCCAAAGCCGATAGGACCCGCACGACCGTAGAATCAATAGTTCGCAGAGTTGCCGACTGCTCAAATTGATAATGTTTTAGTTATGAGTTCCAACAGTATTGAATATTAATTGTTTCCGCGTTATCGTGCAGGAATGTCCACATTTTGGAAATACTTGGTTCGCGCAATATAATTTGTTGGTTTAGTATCATTTCAACGGAAATAAATCGCATTCAGCAAGAATTGTAATACTTTTTGTTCATTTGTGTGCACGAATTGTTTAATTTGAAATTGACGTCCATATTTAATTGCTTTTTAGGTAAATATATGTCATTATCACGCAGAATAAAAGTCAGGGATGACATGGTATGATCGAGTGAATCAAATATAATATTTGATCGTTTTATGTCAACAATCGTCGTAACAGAAAAGTACTTGTTTGTAGAAATATATAAGTTGCTGTAATAACAGAGCTGTGTAGCGTTCCAACCATAATATAGCTACCCCTGCCTAAAAATGGCGTGATGTTTAGTTGATCAGTTACCCTATTTGCGTAGGATTTGCCATATATAATATAATATTTCGACCCATGATTGAATCCTTATTTTCGCCCCCCTAGGAATATGTACAGGAGGTCAAGAGATCTACTTGACTTACTTACTTAATGTAAATGAAATTTTGGTCTAAGGTGATATTTTTGATGATTTTTGTCAACTTAAAACATTAAAAAAACCAGAAGGTATTGGTCAGTTAGGGATGGGGAGACATGTGGAAGATATTTTTGGTCTTTTTGAAGAAAATAAAACTGAAAAAAAAAGACATCTAAAAAGTCACCGAAGAGCAAAGTTTCATTTACATTTTTTAGTACAAATAATTTTAATAATCACTAGTTAAGCCATGTACGTCCCTTAACACCCTGTATATTTTTGCTCTTTCCATTATGTTTTCCTCGTTTGTCGCTTCGTTTCCATAATTTCATCGGTGTTATTCCATCTCCGTCTTTCTATTTTCTTCGTTCTGACACCTCAATTATCTTTTTACAACCTTCACGCCTTAATTTCTGCCATTACGAATAGTTAAACAATAAAATTTCAATACTCCTTATCACTGTTGCAACTCACCTATTATTATACTGTGTACATCTCTTCTCTGTAGGTATATTTCCGCCTTCGTATCTCTGTTATCAACTCTGTTCCAACTTTACAACTTGTTATCACCGTTGATTTTATATTTTCGGCGTTCTATCTTCTAAACTATTTTTGATCCCATCGTAGCAGGCTTTTTGTGTTTCTATTTTCGTTTTATATCAATTTGGGAGGCGGGAATGGGTACCGCCGTCCGGATAACCATTTATTGGATAACCAAGATCCCTACCACAGGTCACTCCAAGTGGTTTTCTACGTTTGGTGACTTAGCAGGGGTGCCCGGGTCCATGGGGTGAGTTTTGTTTTGCCTTGCGGCGTATGCGTGATCACCTTTGCCTGACAGGCAGAGACTGGTTTAGGAGACCTTTTGACCTCTCCAGCCGGATTCTCTCGATCCATCGCCTTGATCCATCCATGTGGAAGGGGTAAATTCAAACGCCAGCCACTCTTGGCCAGATTCCCCACACATTCCTACTGACCTCTCATACTTTTCCCATCCGATATATTTCCCTCCTTCTCCACACATCATCCCGAAAGGTGACATAGGCCCTGAGGTAGTATTTTTTTCTGTGTGGAGTTAATGTTAAAAAAAATCCCATCTAAGGCCTTTTGATGGCTTCTTAGATTTCTATGTCTTTCAACCACTGTCACGTATCAATTTTTGGGAGAACCACTCATTTTTAATAATATTTTCCATTTCCATTACCCTTAAATTATCCTCTTTACATGCTTTCACATTCGTTGCGTATTAATTACTTTTATACTGCCTTTTTCTTTCCATCTGTCATTTCCTCCATTCCACCATTCCGTCTAAGCAAACATTTTAATCTCTCCCTTTCCACCTCCGTTACATTTAATTTTAGTTATTCCATTTACGTATTTTCATTCGTCTCTACACCTCTGTCGCTCCGTGTTTCTATCCCAACAAGTCCATCTCTTTTTTTCTGTCTGCACTATTCCTTACTGGATACTTTCCACTCCTTTCCAGCGCCATTTGACATAAAAAAATACCAGAGAGATAAGTTATTGAATGTGATATGTGCATATTGAATATATGATCTCAGGGTTTCGCTTTAACTGCATTTCTGGGGAAGGAATCCATTTAATCGGGCTATTCCCAATGCGAGAAATATACATTTGCTCGTAACTCCAACCCGCCCCACCCATTTAGCCCGCACCAAACCTATAAATTCTCTTACCCCTGAAAAATACTTGCGAAGCGGAAATATAAATATGTACGCCATAATTCAAAACCCTCATTTTCAATGAAAACTTTTCTTTTCTTTTTTTAATTATTTATCTAGGATAAATTTGCTTCAAATAATGATTACAGGAGCAAATTGAGGTCCATATTTATGACGGATATGAATGAAGATAAAGCTATTTTATATAAAATTCTAATACCTTCTTCGATAATTGTAAATCCAATTTGTGGCATCATTTAAAGCTTTCGGGCCTCGACAGTATTATTTTAGAGAGTTAAAATATTTCAGCTTTACAATAAATTTCAAATAAATGGAATATTTCTGAACGTATTTGAAAACTAAAAATGGTTTTAGAAAGGTGACAAAATACGGTTTCAAATTTTATAAATCGAAATAAACTTATAATTTTTGAAATACGATAATTTTTAAAAAAGCTTTAAAAATGGCTTTCACCTTAGGTTTTTTCTAACTAAAATTACCGATGACGAAAAAAAAACACATACAAATGTTATTAGACAAATGTATTATAAACGTTATTATCATCTCAATTTTTTGTCGTTCCATGTAGAAAAAATTTATAAAAAATTCCCAAAATTTTATAAATTAATGGTTACCAACTTTGGTTTCATAAAAGTGTACATTTTACTTATTTTGTGGTTAGTTATTGTATTTAAATATAAAGCGTGGTCTTTTTTCACTACTAAAGTAAGGGAGATACAACCATTTCTATGAGATTTTAATTGTTAATGTAATGAAAATGATTAACTTTAATAATACTTTTGATCCTGATGAAAGAACCTTTGGTTTTTAAATAAATATATTATAATAATTATTATAAAAATCGTGGTTTAAGCAAAGGCGTTTTAGCATAGTTAATTATTTTTAATTAAAATAATAATTAAGTATCTTTATGTGAATTTTTTTATCTGCATTTCCCTTCTAAAATATAATATGGTTACAGTCTGTGGCTTTGAGTAATTCTTACATAAAAATTTCAAAACAATTTTCATTCTTTTGATGATACCCAGAAATGCTGAAAAAGGCTATAGTTTTTTGTTTGGCGTCCTAGAAAGGCTCCCTGAAACGAAGGCTTTTTTTCAACTTCTTTACGAGTCTCGCAGCTTTGCTGCACACTGATATTACATTCGTAGGAACGCGGAATATAATCCTTAATTACATTGAATCGCCGGGTTTAGGGCGTCTCCATATTCGTTATGAAAACATTTAACATTATGAAATAGCGGTGTTTGCTCGCCTAGAAAAATCTAAAGCCTGGCTCGTTTTAATGCAATTTTAACACTGAAATCCAATGCATTTTTAGATTTAACTATTCATGCTTTAAAATAATTTAAAAGCTTAAAAATAATTACTACCTGTGAGAATAAATACTTGATTCGTGACTCAATACTTGAGCTGGAATAAAATAACAGTATGTATGAATGTAAATCTGTCCCCATCTTCTATGGCTAACCTGGCGTATACATTTGCGAACCGAAGCGTGAGCCGAAATCCAAATTATGGGGAAGGAAAGAAGCAACCACAAGCGCTAAAAACCGTTTCGCCCTAAAAATAAAAATGATGTACAAGTAGAGACATAAACAAACTTGTACATTTGAGTAGTGGGGAAGGATGAGAGGGGGGGGGGGTGTAACTTATTAGGTGTTATGCTAGTCTCAGACGAGCGCTATACATTCATACTATGTGGGACGTGGCCTATTTCACTGTATCCCCAATGGAAATGTATGGCGAGAGATATGGTGAAATAGGTCAAACCCAAATATATATTAATGAGAAAACTAATTTAGGAAGCGGCTGTTAGTAAAAAGGTTTTGGTTATTAATAATATTTGAAGTGAAAACTTGCACCGTCGTGATTTGAAATTCGAGGAAACGAAAAATAGCGACACTAAAAAGAGACAGACATCTATACGATTTAGCGTGTGAGAGAATGAGATTGCAATTTATTTATTTTATTCACGGGTACTCGGTTCCAATGTAATACGTTAAATCCACGATCCCACCTAAGTCCCCTGTTAGTCCAGTCAACGAAGGAAAAATAGTGAAAATAATTTATGCAGTAATCGGTCTTTTCTTTGAGCGATGGTACGTAGTTTAAGGTTCTCCTCTTTGTGAGGTGCTTGGTAACCTCCCCCTCTTGTCCACTTTAGTTTTCTGAAGGTTTCACTTCTACACCGTGTGAATTGTTGATTTATTTTTCTTAAATGTGTTTAATTATTTTTACAATATTTTTGATTTTCATCCTTTAATTGTATTCTGGACCATCATTTCAAATTATGGAGAGATAAATCTGATTTTTATATAAATTTTATTTAAATGGGCTAATTTCTTTTAATTTTGGTTTGTCTAGGTATTGGAGGTGGATGACCAAGGCACACTGAACCCCAGATTCCTACCCAACCCTTAAACCCTTTTCCTTTCCAGAACTCTCCTCTCCTCCCTTTCCTTAAATAACCCTCCACACAGCATCCCCATAGATGACATAGGCCCTGAGGGAAATTATTTTCCTCAGGGCCTCATGTGTGGAGCTCGTGTAAAAATAAAAAATAAATTAAAATTTTTGGCACAAACTATATATTATACATTGATTTATTGAAGATGTGAAAATATATTATACCCACTCAACTACTGACCGGTCAGTGGTTGAGTGGGTATATTATCAGTCGCGTGTTCGATTCCTCGGCTGGCTTAGTCCTCCATCACAACACAAGCAACATTTTCGGCTTTTTGTGGTGGTAGTAGGAGATTTTCAAATATTGTTAGGTTATTCGTAACCCGGGAATGTTTGTCTTTCTTTTAAAAATTAAAAAATAAAATAAAATTAAACATTATACTATCCCATCATTATAGCCATCTATTGTCAGCACACGCACACCCCACTGGGTGTATATATAATGTAATATTTCAGGTTTATCGAATTTACATTTAATGAGTAATGACGACCTACCAATAATAATTATCATTCTTCCACAAGGTCTGAAAGGGGCGCGGAGAAAAGGGCTGACGATTGATAAATAAAATATTGGCCTGGCCGAAGCCCGTAAAATTTAATAACATCCAATTTGTAAATCGAGTAAAGTTTTCGCGCCAAAGAAACGCCTTTGTGTCGCTTATTTCATTTCCATTCGTATTCCAATAATTAAAACATTATTGGAGCAGAAACCGTCCTGTTAACGGTACTTAGGCACGATGGGGTGCAAATTAATATATTAATTTTATATACATTTATGAAATAAAATATTGAATTTTCTATATAACCATGAAATTTGTTCATTTTTTTAAGACAGACCGGTTTCACTTAATATCAAAGTCAAATTTCATCAAAGAACATATTAAACTAATAAAAAAATCATTGTGTGTTCTTATTACAGGGTTTTAAGCGAAGTGCTTGATTTACTTTAACCAGTGATTCTTGACATTATTTGGAGTAAAAATGTTAATGAAATTTTGGTCTCCGGTGACATAATTTATTATGTTTGTATTATTACACTAAAAACATTAAAAATCGATGGGTATTGGACAGTTAGGGGTGATGTCAGGGGTTGGTGGGTTAGTTGGCTGAGTGTCCAGTGACGACATGAAAAATACATCAAAATAGTCACCGTAGACCAAAATTTCATTTACTTACTCCAAATAATGTCCGGAACCACTAGTTAAAGTAAGTTAAGTATATCCCTTAACGCTCTGTATGTATACAGAGTGAGATAAAATATCAAAGGGAATAAAGGAACAGTGAAATAGAATGAGATTAATACATAACACAGTTACCAAGAGAAAGATACAAATAATATAAAATATAAACAAACTGTTGTTATGTTATGTAATTTTATGCCTAACCACGTGACTGTTTTCTACCAAAATAATAATTTTATTTTTGATATAAATAGCTTTAGTTAATTTTTAAATGTGACGGAAAATGAATGTAAAATTTTATTCGAAAATCTTTTGAAGGTTACCTGTCAATGTTAAACGTTAAAGAAGAAGATAACTTGAATAAATCTAAAGGAAACATAAAACAGAAGAAGATAAAAAAAGGTAACGGCCACAACTGGGAATCAAACCCAGGATTTCTGTCTGTATAAAATATTAAGTTAAGATTGCTACCAAAAAAATGATATCAGAGGTGCAAATAATCCAAAATAGAGCCCTACGTAACATTTTTGGCTTGCCTTGGGATACACCTGTTAAAGATATTTACCGTCACGCACTTGTATTGCCATTTAAGATTGTTCCTAGCTTTGAGATAACAAACACCATTTTAAATATTATTCAGTGCAACACCCACACAAATATAAAACTGAACTATAACAACGACGTTCACCAATATAATACACGACAACACAACAAACTACACATATCAAAAATACACTCAACAAAGTTCGGACTGAAATCATTAGAATACATTGCCTACACTAACTATAACAAACTGCCTGAAAATTTGAGACAGGTATATGCCTCTAACAAATCTCGAAATGATATATTGAAAACATATTTTTTCAAATGTTATTTGGAAAACGAGTCATAAGTAGGTACAAACTCTGTTCTGATAGCCCTAATTATCTTCAAATACTAAACTTATTGTATGATGGGCGCGGTTTATACCTTACTTAAATCTCGTCATGTATTTGTATGTAAACATCTTGTATTAGGTCTGTATATTTTTGAGCCCGTACCTTATATTGTATTTTCCTGATTTTGTTTTATCTATGCATTTCTTAGTCCATCTCATTAGTCCATCATGGAGGAAACTTTATTTTAACTTTTTGAAACCCAAAGTACATAAATCAAATGAGTCAATGAGTTATACAAATTCATAAAATGTTATAAGACATGTTTCTGTGAAATATTTGTAAAGTGATTCTTCATATGTTTGTATCTGTATGTTGCTTCTGTGAAATGTTTTGTAAATTTTTTATTCATAAATTGTGTCTACATATTGGGTTGAGTTGGGTTTAACTTCTCAAAAGTACCAATTGGCGATCCCTTAATGAGTTTTGATAACTCATGGGAGTGCAACTTCGTTGTATGTTTTTAATAATAAAAAAAAAAAAAAATTTCAACACAAATAAAATTTGGATATTTATCAAGGGTTAATTGAATCGTTAGAATTTCAAAATATATAAGAACAATTTAAAATTGAAAACATTAAAGCTAACTAACTTACCATCACGCCGTTTCCCCGCAGGGGTAAGCAGAGAGGATGGGCCGTCAAACAACTCGGTCTTGGCACACACTCTTTGCCTCATTCACATTCATACATACTCTTCTATTATTCAGACTTTTGACATAGCCCGACTCAAGTATCTGATTCACTTCATCGTGCCATGTCTTTCTCGGGCGTCCCCGACTTTTTCTACCATTCACAATTGCGTCATATATTTTTCTTACATTTTTTTTACTTTACTACTTTCTTCGTTCATTCGCTCTACCCAAACCATATGAGGGTCCCTTTTTAATCTTATTCATCAGCAATATGTATCCAAAAGCACGTCAATAAACAGAAATAAAACAGAAAAACTTACTTGTTTTGAGTGGCATTCAAACGTATGCCGGATTCTCGCTAGTTTTAAATAAAATAGCACATATCCGTAATAGATATTTGTTTACCTTTCGATTAACCATAATATATTTATAATATTTTCCTGTAATCGTGTTACGTTTTTTAATTATATTATCGTAAAAGTGAGTACCGTTGCATCACCAGCAATTTCCTCAAACTGCAGTGTGTAATATTATGTAGGTAGGTAACGTAAAACATGACGTGTGTTTTTCGCCATAAAAATGAATTTGAATTCACTTTTCCTGTTCGCGTTTCCGAAATTAAACGAATCTGTCCGGGACATGCCTGAACGTGGGATGGTAGGCAGTAGCTAACAGTACTACCCCTGTACACTGTTCCCTGTACCGGGTAGGCCAGGCATCCATCATAGACCGTGACACAATCTGAATATATTATTATATCACCGGCGCAGTGGCGGGTTGTAGTTTTTAAATGTTTTGTTGATATGCTGATTTTTCTGTTTGTTAAAAAACATTTTTGTTATTATATTTCTTTCTTTTAATTTTAACCACTTATTTCAACCACTTTGTTTTTTGCTTTTTTCTTTTTACTATTTGCTTTTTTAATTTAATCCGTTGTACTATTCTTACTTATATATTATCGCATATGTTGTGCCTTGTACACGAAAATATCATCGGTTTTTGTAAGGGTTTTGATTAAAAAGTAATTCTAGAAACGTAAAAAAAAAATACTGCAAACCGAGAAACAAACCTTTTGTATGTTGGATTCAAATTAACGGCCTCCGCTGTTGAGTTTTTACGGTCCTTTACTACGAATCCGAAGTTCGCGGGTTCAAATCCCTACGTGTGCAAGTGTTATTTGATCAATTTTTGTAATGGCATAATTTACGCATTAAAAATAATATACAGTGTATTTGCGGTATTTTCCAGAGTGGTAGATACTTTCAATACCTCCCTGGTACCGCCTATACCCAATCTTCTTCACCCCCACTACCTTTAGCCTCACACAATTTGGGAGGCGGGTTTGGGTACTGCCGTCCCGTGAACCATTTGTTGAATAACCAACATTCCTGCCATATGTCACCCTAAGTGGTTCGCTACGTTTGGTGACTTAGCAGGGGTGCCCGGGTTCATGCAGTGAGGTTTGTCTAGGTGTTGGTGGATGCGTTTTTGAACATGCAGATGACTCATACGTCCTTCACTCTTAGAGACGCTGATATCTAACCACCCCGCAAACCTATTTCCTTCCCAGAACTTCATTTTCTTCCTTTCCTCAAAATACTCCCATAAACCATCCCCAAAGATAACATAGGCCGCGTGGGAAATTGTTTTTCTCAGGGTCTCCTGTGTGGAGCTAATGCAAGTAAAAAACATACCTAACTGGGGATAACATAGTCTCACTGGGTATTTTATTTTTTATTTTTGTGACAGCTGTTTCGGCCAACAAGGCTATTTTCAAACTGTGGTTAAACCACTTTGAGACGGTTTGTTTATACGATTCAAATTTTCAATTATTTTAAGGTGCCTAAATTGAGTTAATTGCTAAAAAATAAATGAGACAGTAGATAATCTGTTTTGCTGGGTACTTGGAAATCTGTTTTCCCCGCACTTAATGTAAATGTTTTCTTAATTGTTTAATAATGACGTTATTGCTGCCACTTATTTAAATGCGTTATTATTGTTTAGGTTTTGTAAATATTGGAGTGTTTATTCACTAAGAGATGTAACATCTCGCAAAACGTAATTACAACATTAACAAATTTAATTCAAATTAAATTTATGAAAATTATATGCAGTTCTACAAATTAAAACAATTAATAAGGCATGGTCATAACCGAAAACAGTTAGCTAAGCTTAGATTGAGGGGTAATGATGCATTTTAAAAATTATATTTCACCAATATTCAATTATGTTATTTAACCGTTACTTGATAATGCCTTCCCTGAGGCGGAGTGAGGCGGATGTGTGGTAAAACTATTTATGATCGTGTGCAAAATTTCGATATCTGCAAAGAATGTAAGGCTGATGTAAGCAAAGTGAGTAAGATTAAGAAAGGGACCCTCAGATGGTTTGGACATGTAGAGCGAATGAAAGAAGGGAATAGTGTGAGAAGAATATATGACGCAAATGTGAATGGAAGAAGAAGTCGGGGACGCTCGAGGAAGACGTGGCACGATCAAGTGAATCAGATACTTGAGTCGGGCCATGTCAAAAGTCAGAATAATAGAAGAGTATGTATGAGACGATGTATGAATATGAGTAAGGCAAAGAGTGTGTGCCAAGACAGAGTTGTTTGGCAGTACGTCCTCTCTGCCTACCCCTCCGGGAAACGGCGTGATGGTTAGTTAGTTAGTTAATGCTTTCCAATTATACACATTAAAAAATATATTTATCGAAAAAACATCGCATCAAGTGCGCCTTTGACCCAGCCAGCAGCAGACGAATGGCAGAGAAAATTTTAATGAATTTTATTGGTTCAATCCTCGGGATTTTCAGTATGTTCCCGTCCGTTTTCGGTGTCTGCAGACATCTCCATAATATGCTTTGTGTGAAGCTCGCATGCTCTTCTTCTTATTTTTTAATCGCCTGCTCCCGGGAGTGACGTATATCTCCGCAACTCGCCCCCACTGAAATTAATCACAATTTTTCTCTCCGAGGCAACCGTTTATTCTTGGGTTTATTTTTATTTGAGTGTTTGTATGATTAATTTATCAGGCTTTCGGTAGGTATCGATCTGACAGGCTTCCAACGTATTCCAAGCTACATATTTCTGGATCATTTCGGCCTAAACTACTTCCCTTAACATTATTTATATTATTTTCTATCCCAATGCAAGGTTTTCGCGGGGGGGCATACCGGCTGATAAATTTGGAAATCTGTCGAATTATAATTTTTGACTTCTGATTTAATCTACTAAATAGTAATAATTTTTTTCTTGATTTCGAATCAGTCTAATTAATTAAATTTCTTGTTATACGAATTCAGTACAAATTTTATTCGCAATAAGTAGGAACAACAAATCTATAGACCACAAGTTATCCGGCTTTACACAAGAAAGAAAATCTATTAAAAATGGAAAAAATTAAGGTTTTTATGTAAAACAATATTATTATTATTATTTAATTTGTTTAAGTTTATTTATAAATCAGATGTGCTTTGCAACTATTATTACGGATGACAGCGATTACGCCCCCCGAAGGCATTATCAAACCATGCTGAAGCCACTTGCAGACAATCTATTTAAATTATTCGTGTTTTTTTGACAAGTTGCGTTTGTTTTATTAATAATGCCCTAATTAGTTCAGTTACCTAAACAACATAACTTTTTAATTACTAAAATCTAAAAAAAGTAGTTTTATATGTTAAATGAGAAGATACATATCGATTATACCAAACTTCTTTCCCTAATTAATTTTAACATACCCTAAAAACGTACACGCCAATCGCCATACAGAATTATTCCACACGCCTAATTATAAAACAAATGCAGCTACCAATTCGCCAATTAACCGTGCTCTTCATATGTTCAATAATGTTTGTCTAAAATCTCATATCGACATTTTCTCCGATTCACTTCCCAAATTTAAAAAGAGCATCATGTCAATAATGTAAATTGTTCAAGGCGCATAAATACATACATCACCTCTTTTCACATCTACAAACATACTGACACACACACACACCTACCCACAATGTATATCACCCGGCAATCACTTAATATAAAAAAGATACTTCAATGAAACATATCATAGATACCCACCTTGAAATATACTGAATAACTGTAAATTGTTTTCACCACTGTAAATAATGTACTGTCTGTTTCTGTTATTAAATAAACAATACCTACTAACAAATAGCGAATGAAAAATATTGTTAATTCTGAATTTGAATTATGAGATCGACCAAAATGTCTTAAAAATAAGTGGTCCCAATGGTCGAGTTGGTTAAAGCGTTTGTCCCAGTAAGACAAGTGATTCTGTTCCAATTGCGACCGTTACCTTTTTACCTTTTTTTCATTTAGATTTATGTGTATTATCTTTTTCTTCGATGATATATTACATTGATGGGTAAAGCCTTAAATTCCTATAAAAAATGATAAGAATTACGAAAATATTATAGCAAAGAAAAATATGAATATTGCACACTTGTTGATATATAGCACAATAAAAACCACGCATTATAACATAATGAATAATAATATTATGTTATATACCATGTAGTATAATATTCGAAATCGGGCCGCTAACAATAACGCTCTTTATGTAGATGACGATAAGGTTTAAATTCCTGTTTAATTCGCCGCTACCCGAATTTCTTCCGATTTCTTACATATTTTCCGTAAATATTTAAAGTTTTTAAGCTCTTAAAATATATATGTTATTTTTGAAGATAATATCTAGACGCGTTCCACGCCGAAACTCAAATTATATGATATTCCCTATGAACCAAAAATTATTATAAACAGGTTTGTTTCAGTTATTTTACAAGTTATAGTTGTGAAAAAATTCACAATGTTTCTTTAAATGGTACTTAAGACGACTTTCACGAGGTTTTTGCTCTATTTTAAGCGAGTCGTTTTTAATTAAACATTTTCACAATTTTCGCATCGATTTTATCGCTTTAAATATAAATGCGCTCCTTTAACATTCGTAATTACATATCTCTCCATCTTCTTCTGTTTGAGCGCGGATGCGGCGCCTTAACACCAGCCGCCTGATTGATTTATGGAAAAAAAAGTTTTATTTTATTTCGCGAAATTTATGCAAAAATATTTCAATGTTTTAAGATAATTTTCTAAAGCACTGAATTTTCCACATTATGCAATAAAACCATAACCCAAAAGGGGTTTGCACGTAGGACATATTGAACTTTATAGCAGCTTTTATAGGCCTGATAATTGGTGGGGTACTTGAACTCCGCTGGTCTATTTGCCAAAAATCAATCCGCTTATCGACAGTTTCATTCAACAGAAACTGTTCTCTTGCGGGAATTTCAGATCTGATCATCGGGATGGAAGTAGGTAAGTTGGGTTTGGTATCTGTTCTGGACATGAGTGCGGCTTTTGATACCGTAGATCATAGTATTTTATTAAATGTGCTTGAAACCGAATTTGGCGTTCGAGGCGATGTCCTCCAATGGATGAAATCGTACCTGTCTGGACGAGTAACTTCAGTAACTTTCAATAACACCTGAAACTCCCATCGAATTCGGAGTTCCCCAGGGTTCTGTCCTGGGTCCCATACTTTTCATTCTATATACGAATCGTCTCGAACGACTCATTCACTCAGCTGGCTTTGAATCACAAGGCTACGCGGATGATTATTTTATTTTCAAGTTTTGCTCCCCGGGTGAAAAAGAAGTTCTTAAAAACGAGGTGGTTAGTTTCATTAGCACAGTCTCAAGTTGTATGTCTGTCAATAAACTCTAACTTAATCCGACAAAGACGGAATTTATTTGGATAGCTTCTCCTGGAAGGCAAGCCCTCATAGATTTCAGTCCAATCCGTATTCAGGAAACAGATATAATTCCTTCTACAGAAAAAAATTTTCTTGGTTTCACTCTAGACAATAGTCTTTCTCTTGAATCGCAAATTTCAAAAGCTGTGAGTTCTGGCTTTTTCCATCTACGGCAGATAAAGTCAATCAGGAGATGCCTTCCCTCTGATGGAGCAAAGTCCCTCATAAATTCGTTCGTTGTCTCACGTATGGACTATTGTAATAGTGCATATGCTGGCCTACCTAAGACACAATTAAATAGAATACAGTCCGTCTTCAATGCTGCGGCGAGAATGATTTTTGGTGAATCTAAGTACTATCATATAACCCCGCTTCGAAGGGATCGTCTTCATTGGCTTCGATGTCCTGAAATAATAAGGTTCAAGATCTGCTTAATGACCTTCAAAGCATTGCAAGGAATGGCGCCAGTCTATATATCGGAACTATGTGTCCGACAAAACTTAAGCGAGAGACAGCTTACTCTAAGGTCAGCAGATCTGGATGTTACTATTCGTTTAATCGAACTTTCTCGGTCAAATCGAGCCTTTTAATATGATCGCTCTTTTCGTGTAATTGGCCCTCTCATTTAGAATAAACTTCCCTCAGCTCTTACTAATATCCAGAATTTGGCAGAATTTAAACGGGCTTTAAAAAAAAATTATTTAAAAAATCGTACCATTAATGAATCCTAACATCTTTTCAACACAAGTAATAAGTCATGCTCTCAACTATCCGGTAATCGTTTGGTTTCGGTTTCCTCCTAATTGTATTTTTATGTTTAATATCTGAATTTATTGTAAGAAGTTAGTGTATTATATTTTAGTTTAAAAGTTCTTGTTTTGTCCTGTGCTACAATAACACTGTTATTGTATATTATTATTTTCCTCTGTGCTATAACAGCACTGTTTTGTTAATCTTTGTTCTCTTGTCATTGTTTTGTAAATAATATATATTCTTTATTTCATAGGTATTATTTTATCAATATTTTGTAATGAACTTGTAAGGAACACTGTAGGATTATTTTAAAATTTATTATAGTTAAGCGCACTTGAAGAGAAATGACACAAAACTGCGCCATACAAATATTACGTTATTATTATTATTGATACTTTATTTTTTCTACACCTACCTAAAACTTGTCAAAAAAATACCCGATTATTTAAAAAGTCATGTTTTGTTCTACTCGCAGTATTTAATTAAAGCATCTAAGATATTTAGAATCGATCAAATATTCAAACCAAAATCACATGATTTTGCATTACTTCGTAGCCCTTTGCTTTAAGGGATTTTTACTCATTTTTAATACGTTGCTATTATTACTCCTTACTTGCTTGTTGGTTGTTTATCGATCCTGCCATTTTTGTAATGAGTTTAATTTTTATTTTTAGGAGTGACTTCCGCATGGACGTCATCAAACGACTGAAGCTTTGAAACCATCTCCTCGCACAATGGACCATACTAACATTTAGCTTATAATTATTTAATTGTTAAGTGTTAATTGTCTCTTTAATTTGCCACTTTATAATTTGCATAGTATGTTATTTTAATATTACATTAATATTGTTATTTTATTATTACACCCTATTTGGTTATTCAATTTATTCTACCTGATTTATGATTGCATTGATAAATCAATTAGGTTTTCGTTATTTTTGCTCCATTTATATGTATTCTGGAATAAAAAGATCTATTCAGAATTCAAAGCCAAAAGAAGATACGCAACCTTCAGAAATGAAAGCTTTTCCTGAAATGGCTACCGGTGAGTTCAGGTTTTGACTACATCTAATTAACCTTCTCTTTTTTCCTTTTTCTTTCGTTTTACCTTTCAAAACCAATTACTCCAATATTAATTAGAAGTGCAATGCAATACTTGAGTTTGGATGATATGGTTCCATTTTGTATAAAGATTTTCCCAAAGGGCGCAATTCAAAATCATCACTCAGAAAAGGTAAATTACTTAATCAATGAAGCGCCGTTGAGTTAATGTAATCACTGAACGGCGCCATGTTTAATGGACCAATTATTAATTAACGAATTTAAAAAATCGAGTTTTTAATGTAAAAAAAACTCACTGCCCCTTGAACGATTAAAAGTAGCTTTTTACGATGTAAAGATGAAATGACGCATGCGTGAATTTCGTGTTCCAATATTACACTGCCGGAATCACACACGGACAAGTTTACAAGGAGAGAATTACACAGGTTTAATTTAACTGTTTTCAAAATTTTCGGACCTTAAATTTGATATTCAGTAAATCGGTAACTTGGTTCAAATTAAAAATAAAATGGAATGGAATATTTATTATACGATGTCGGTTAGTGTAATGCAGCATTTGAACCGAAATGCGAGCCGAACCACGAGTTATGGGAAAAGAACGGCGTTTCGCACCTTTTGCTGTTGCATCGTTCCTTTCCGATAATTCGTGGAACGGCCCGCGTTTCGGTTCGCAAATGTTTACGCAGCATAAAACAGTTAGGTCGCTGTAATTTCATAGGCTCTCTCGGGGCTAGTATCAAAAGCTTTTTTTTACACAGGAGTACCTGAAAATGGAGATGCTGGAGCTGGAGCTTGCGAAGTTCGTCTTGGGAAAAAGAAGGAGAGGAAGTTCTGGAAAGGAAAAAGGTATGAGGGGCGAGTAGGAATCTGGGGTTCAGTGTTTTTCTGGAGTGATGGACGTACGAATTCATCCCCACTGTGGTGCATTGCGATAGTTCGAGAGAGTCCTGTCGGAGAGTACAAAATGTCTCCTAATCAGGCCCGCCACGCAATAGATGGATAAACGCATCCGCCAAGACGTTGACAAACCTCACTCCATGAATCCGGGCACCCCTGCTAAATCACCAAACCTTTCGAACCACTTGGGGTGTCCTATAGCAGAGGTGTTGGTTATCCAATAAGTAGTTGCCGTGGCGGCGGTACCCATACCTGCATCCCAAATTAAAATGATTAATTCAGTGGCTCCACCGGTTTCCTTTCAAATCTATACGGAAGGTATATCTACTTGAAGGTGTGCGTTATATATTTAGTGGTGTTAGGGTAGTAGGTGACATTTTCGATTTTTTTCAGATTTATTTTTATAACTTTAATTAAATCTTAGATTGTGCTCTAATTTAACAAGAATTTCATCGCTATTGTGTAGGGTGGTCAGGGGCCCAGTTAACTCATGCGCATTGTTATTACCATAACTCAAAAGCACTTTTTTTTTGTATACAGTTAAACACCATCAAACACCAGAGTGGTAGGTATTCGTCGTGTAGTATCGTCCTGGTGAAAGACCACTGTTCAGAATCGAAACGTTCCTCGAAATGTCTTTAGCCATATTTTTTGAACAGATTTGAATAGCCAACTTCCCCATCTTCCTCATATTCTTCCCTTCCCCACTCCTTTTTCAGCCTCACAACACACCACGATTGGGGATGTGGAATAATTCTCTGGCTCCGGACAGTTGAGAGCAGTTGGAGCTCTTCTGCCGTATTCACATAAAAAATTTCATAAATTTTAAATACACCACATAAAAATATAATTTTTTTAAATTCACTGCTTTAATAAGTTGTAAATTCTTCAAAATAGATAATAAGAATGAACATTTAAGTGAAATACATTTTCTAAAGCAACTTAAATTAGAAAAGAACTAAATCGGTTTACACTGAAATAGATGCTGACGTTGAACGCAATGATGTTTGTACATAAAATAATAAACAGTCTATTGCCAAAATACTTTTCAAACAAAATTATATACAACAAGGAGATTCACAGTAACACAAGAACGTCCAATGAATTCAGACTACCAAAAAGAACAAAGGCCAAAACAATTTATTTTTCAACGGGATGAAATATTAACTAAACCATAAAAACTACACCATTTTTATAAATTCAATATAAATCGTAAGAATCACATTAAACGATATAAAATGTAATAGAATTTGAGTTATAATTATAAACTTCAGTTTATAAATAAATAAAATAAAATAAAGACACAAAATTAACTCTTATCAAACATCAAGCGAGCTGCTGTATTAAAAACAGCATGATTTTTTTTTGCAGCGGTCAGCTCAAGTCTTGTGTAATGTACATAATATATAAAAAGATACGGCAGTATAAATATTTTCACATGAGAATATTTCGCTCAATCTTCATAACTCCACGTGGAAGGCAAATAATCGTTTAATGGAAAAACCTCCGACGGAGGTTGTTGATTTAATAATAAAAACTTCCAACTTTTCCCTTCAACCCGACACAGGTTGGCTGTAGTCAACCCTGATGTGTAAAAGCGAAAAAGAGTTATGGCTTGGTGAAAAAATCCAGTAAAAAAACTTTACCTTTCAGCGTTATTTTACCTGACCTTGTTTGGTTTAAGTAGTTTTCTTCTTGTACAGTACGTTTGGTTTCCTTTTCTTCGAAGATTTGATATCATTAAATAATATTATTTTTTACAGAAATTAGTGCTTTGATAAAGCAAAGTAATTTTATAATAACTTTAACCAGCCAGCGGCCGAAAATCCACATTTCATCGAAAGATGTTCTTACGATCGTACAGGGCGGTTCCAATGAGAAAGTTTAATTATTCTCCGTACCAGATTTTAAAAATTATTACTCAATATCGATTTTATTTTATTCCAAATTTGCTTCAATTTATACTTTCATTCAAAAATGGCGAAAGGCGTGATGATAAAACTATTAAAATTATGTACTTTTTGTAATTATTTTTTTACCATAAGTATTTATAATTTTCCAATAATGTCTAAGGAAAATAAATGTGCAAAAAAAAATGAAATAAATTAATTTGTAAGACCGTAATTAGATAGACAAAATAGATAAATTTTCGTCATAAATAAGTGTTATATTTTTTTAAATGATTTTATTAGAATTAAAATTAAAATTTTGAAACATGCGTTTACTAGATAACGTACCTATGGATTTACAACAATGTACGATTACATGATATGGAATATGTCTTGTAAAATAAGATTATTCGTTTGAAAATTTTGCAAATCTGCCAAAGACCTATGGGTATAACCTTATTATACTAAAAAAAAACATTTTTCACAAAACGAAAAGAGTCGATACGTCTAAAATTTGATTTAAAAATGATATATTAGGTATTCTCTGGTATAAACTATCCCGGCATCGCCCGGGCTTTATTCTGCATTAACCCTTGAAAGATAACGTGCGGCTCAGAGACGCCCACGAAACCGATATATCGCTGTCTTTTTTTAACCGACCCGTGTACAAGCTTGTGTTTCCGAGCCAACTCAGTAGTCGGTCAACACTCACGAGGGACGACCGCTGCTGATCGGTAAGTACCACAGTTTTGGTGCAATGACAACGCGTTGCGCTCTAGAAGCGCATTTTTATCTTCTGTGTAACTTTTGCAACTGTCTTTAACTTTCCATTTTTTCAGAATTTTTTGTAATTTGAGACTGATTATATGTTAGTAAGACAGAATACTAAAATTTTTAACTATTCTTTAAAAAATTTGCTTATTTATAGTTACTTCTAATTTTGGTTCCTTTTTGTTAAACCTTACATATTTCCTTAAAATTAAAAAATAATATCATATATTTGTGTTTATTTACTTATTAAAAATGTAACACTTGATTGACGTTAAAAAAAGTTAAATTGTTTCATTTTGTTAATAAATCGGTTTTTTTAAATGTGCGCCTCTCAGGCGCATGTTTATTTTTCAATACTAAAAATAAGATAATCTTTCTAGGGTTAAGGGGTGGACCGAGGGGTTGGGGGTGGTTTTTGAAATCTCGTGTATACAGAGACCTTCCTCTTATATTGAAAGTCACTGGGCAACATTTCAACAATCTCGGAATAAAACTAGATTTGTACAAAAAACAAAACCACCCTCACCAATCTACCTATTTTTATACAGGAATAAAGATAGATAGAAATAGAACATTCTCCATTCTCCGGAACAATGTTTTCAGTTTGTTTTATAAGATTGCATCATGCTTTTATTGTGAAAGTTAATCCACCCATATCAAATTGTTATGTTTTTCATTCCATTAACATTGTACACTAGAGACTAGAGGATGAAAACATTTTACTTCACTCGAGTTGCATTTACGACCACGAATTAATTCGCGGTCGCATCGGCGAGAACTCTGTAACTCAACGTAAATGTTATGCCATGTTTAATGTAGCAAGGTATATCGAATCTGTACAAATATGCATTTATTTATTTTGAAGTAGAGTACATCTAATAACATTTCACAAAAAAGATTAAAACACCAAATCGTCACCTTAAAGCAATAGTGAGATATTAAAAAAAATGCTGTTCTGAGATAATAGGACTTTTAGGTTTGCGTGAGCTCTAGCAGAATCAAACTAAATAATGTTGCATTTTTATGATATTGTATTAGAGAGGTAAATTTTTTAAGATCAACACAAAATTGTAATAATAGATAGATAATAATTTTTCTCATAGTGATTTTGACAAAATATACGTAAATCTGGAAATATCTCACTGTTGCACGGAGTTTTGTAATACGGGCATTTTTTTTTACAAAATATCCCAGTAATGCATCATGTAGAGCTCACGATTTTAAATCGAACTGCATATTTATCTCAAAAGTAATTTTTTCGAAGATGTCTCACTATTGATTTAAGGTGACGATATTACTCATTCATTACTGTTATAGAGGGAATAAGTGATAACAGATAATAAAAATTAACATTGAAACTACAAGCTTACATTCTGAGTATATTGTCATGATTTGGAAAAAGAGCCTTGAGTACCTTCTGCATGGGTGGTACGAGTACCCACCTGTAAGGGTGAGTTTTATTGTTATCAGAAAGGAAAAAGGTTTACAAATTCGAGACTTATATTGAAAAATAAAACACCCTAAAATTTAAATGGTTAGTTAATTAAATAATGATTCCGCCATTTTAAATTAAATTAAAATTACAACTTTCTTTATACCTACCTACAAATACTTTAGGTACACCTAAATTTTTATTTAATTTTTCTAATGTTTTTTATTTCAGTTCATAAAATACACATGAAGTCCAAAATTTGTATAATTTCATTTATTTTTTATTATTTATTTTTTTATGTGAATACCTTACAAGAGTCCCAGCTGCCCCCGTATAGAACTAGTGAGATTATGGCATCCCCAATTGGGGTATGTTGTGAGGCTGAAGGTAGAGGGGAGGGAAAGGAGATGGGGAAGAGGAAGACGGGGAAGTACCTGGCTATTCAGATCTGGTCACCAAACACGGAAAATGAATCATCATTACCAAACGTTTATACATCCTTAGCCTCTCGAGCGTTCGAGTGAATAATTGAAATACGCGTCCAGCGTCCGGAATTTCTGAGTTTTCGAATTAGAAAATTTCCCGCCCTCGAGAAAAAAATTATAACTCCGAATTTTAATATCGAGACATGTGAAATGCTTAAGGTGTTAGAGAGCCATTGAGTGCACCTATGATTAACCGTTCATTCAATATTTTAGGATTCATTAAAAAATTATAAGATGAAGACATCTCTTCTTAAAAACTGATAATTCTTAGTCATCTTTGTGATTAATCGAATAATACAGTGCCCGGAAACTGTTTAAATGATTCCAATAAATGTTTTAAAATATCTCTTCAAATTGGCCACAATTTGGCCAGTGAACACAAACGCAAAGAACGTGTTTAGTATACTTTGTATCTTGATGAAAAAACTTTTGCTTTTGAAACATGCAGATGATTTTATTTAAAATACCTAGTTGTGTAAACGAAGTTTTTTTTTTTTTTGAGTTCATTATTTTTATTTGTGCTAGTTAACGATTTATTAATCTACAGAATCCAATGTAATGGAGTATAAATTTTCCAGTGGATATTTTATTAACGCCCATTGACTGCAATGTTAATGTACACGACTTGTACTCCGTCCTCGACACTTTTAGTTTGCCGTTGGTCCATTCCCAAGTATTTAGGTCCTGGACCCTTTTTTTACCCACAATAATTTATTTATATCGAATTTCTTTTCTTGATAGAGAAGTAAATGCCTATCCAATAAACACACTTGCTAGAAGTTAAGGGTTTCGAAGAAATTATTTCAGCTTTAATTATTTCGGATTTCATTTCATTATATAAAATAAAATGAAAATATATAGATTCCCTCACGGTTTATCATAATTTCTTGGAGATTTTACCTTCTTTAGCAGCTAAACTAAAACGTTACTTTCCGGAAGAGTTTTTTGTTAAAGGGAAAGATTTTATGTTATTTATGAATAGCGAGTACCTTGTTGCCTTGCCTTGCCAAGAAAGTGTTTGTGTTTTATTTCTGTTCATCGAAGTGCTTCGGATACACAATAATTTTGGTCTCTCCGACTGGTATGAATAACTTAGAACGATTTCCGATGCGTAAGCAGCCCACATACAGCTGTCCGTGTGAGATGCATGGATTTTCCAAATTTAACCCTTCTATTCCCTACAGCTACTATGCCTCCTTCGCAATTCCTCCCTCTGTTGCTTCCTCGACCTTCGAAATTAAATATGCTAGTCCTAATAGAAGGTAGGTGATTTTTATTATTGATAATAATAGTGAAATAAATATGGTTTACGAATTGAAATCTATCTATCTTCTATCTATCTATATAAAAAAACGAATCGCAGAAATGTATGTACGCGCATAACTTCCGAACGACTGCACCAAATTGGATAATTATTTTTTTTTGTTCGTTATTGACAGAACAAGGTTTGTATAAAACTACTAGTGAGCTCTGGCATTATGAAATTTGTATAAAAAATGCAATAGGTGGCACGCGAGCTGTTTGAAACTGAATGTACCGGGACTGAATGTATGGAATGCGGGAGGGGGGAGGAGGGAGGGGAACCAGGGAGGGGGGAGGGGAACCTTGGAGGGGAGAGGGGAACTCGGGAGGGCGGTTCTCGGGCAGGGGGAAGGGGACGCGGAAGAGGAATAGGATGAATGGGAAAGGACACGCAGGGAGAAACAATTTTGTTTATTGAATGGCATAGTAACGCATTCCGGGTAGCAGCTAGTATGTAATAATTATACGGGTTTTTAAATAAATTTCAAAATACATGTGGTGTAATTTTATAAGCATAAATTGGTGCCACTCGCATTCATTAGTGGATTCATTACAAGTTTGACAATAATAAATTGCCTCACAGAAATATTGTATTTGAAAGTGAATAAGAATTAGATTAGGATATTCAGGCTGTCAGACGGGGTGTGGATTTTATTTAACAGATGGCGTTGGTTATAAAGGTTGGGTAATAGCGTGGCGTTGTATTTCGTTAGCCACAGCAACGTGTGGCCGGGTCTGCTAGTTTTTAATAAATTTGAAAAAAAAATTTTGGTAAATTAAATAAATAAACAAATTCGAACACCATGACACGGGCATGTGCCTAGCATGGTGGTCAAAAAATCCCTAAATTATGTAACCATCAAAGTAATGAACAAAGAAAAAAAAAGTAATTGCTTTATTTCGATATATTTATTATGGAACCCTAGTATGTTCGATTATATTTGCCTATTGTTTTAAAATTGCATTCTCCGTTAATCTACAGAACACAATCTGCTTAATTATGTTTAATTCTCGTTTTTGTACGTTCTTCTGTTAAATTAATATTTATTTTGTCAGTTTTGAATTTAAAGAAGAATATCTCAGGAAATTCCCCAGGGATTCAATAATTCACCTTCCATCGGATACTGGCTAGTAGCTGTGGTTTGTTGTATTTTTTCCCTTGCGACACTTAAAACTTGGCACGGGAATTCGCTTCCGGCGACAAACTACGTGTCCCGCCTTAGTGGCTTATAAATAAATTAACCTTTTTTCTTCCTGCCCAAAGAAAATAGAGGAATAAAGAGAATTTTGGCCGTTGGGTGGCGCCTTCCGTCAAAACCACCTCCACTCAGGCCAGGACACTGAATCAATTCAGCCTCTTATTTTAACTTAGTAGATCTTATTTTATACTTACGCTATAAACAATTATTCCTATTATAACTATTTCATTAAAATATTTGATCCTTTTCAAATCACTTTGTATTAAACTACAAAATTATTTATTGTCGAATTTTTTGTTTTATAACAAATTCATTATTTCATTATCTACATAAAATAAATAATGTTACACATATTTTTTCTGCACCCCAGAAGTATACGGATGCAAGTCCAAAATTTGAGAAAATGAGTTTTTGATGCAGACTTGAAGTAAATTATCTTGTTTACCAGTGGCAGAAAGTTACAGATCCTATCATGAAGAAAAATAGGATTTTCAAAAATATATACGGATGCAACTAGCTTTGATGCAACAACTATCTTAGAAGCAGAAATATGCACATGGACTTGCATCTTTATGATTTAGTTGCATTTTGAGTAAGTATTATGACTCAAATCCACTTGCATCCTTCAGTCTCTAATATTACTGTGCTTTCTGAACAATTTTCAAACACTTATCTTTTCATAATACACCATATGTCATAAGAAAATATTCCACTTCATTTTGAACCAGAAGGACTCAAGTCCGTGTTTTTGTTTGACTCAAGTCAGCGTTTTTTAAACAAAGCAAATAAAACGAAATATTTTACATACAAAATATTTCGTTTTATTTCCTCGTTTTCAAAACAAAACTAATTGATTTAATAATTACTTTTTTTATCTATCAGCATGGATATCCGAAGAAGTTATAAGACCATAGTTAAAGAAAAAATAGTTTTTTGGCTCTCTTGGAGATTTTCCTTTTTGGACTTGCATCCGTAGGCTTCTCGGGTAAGATTTATTCCATGTTTATTTTGTCTAACCACAAAGTAATTGTTTCTGAGTTATTGTGTATTTTATTAGTTATTATTATACAATTTAGTTATTGTGTGTGATCATTTGTTTGTTCTTCTTTCACCTCGCAACGGATTGACCGATTGATGTAATTTTTTGCAAAGGAATATTTGGAGAACTGGGATGTGACAACGGCTTCTTTTCATTTCGGAAAAACGTTTTATTTCTGTTCTTTGTACATTCATTTTTCACGCGGGGTGAAGCCGCGGGTAAAAGCTAGTGTATTAAATATATTTCAAACGTTTTAATGAAGTAGTTATGTATGGTGGAAAGGCTTTGTGTTACTTAAAATTGCTTTAGCCGATTTAGGTCACCAAATCTGATTAGCTGGGTAATTCGGCCTCTTCACTTTCCTCTTTTCCATCTCCTTCCCATCCCCCTACCTTTACGCTCACAACGACTTTTGTGCGGTATTTACATAAAAAAATAATGGTTTAAAACATAATTAAATACGATTATCTTCTATTTAAATAATAGATAATGTATTTGTCGACTGGCTGCCGGCCGGCATAGGTTTGATTTTATACAAAACTACAATTTTATTTCGAGATTGATAAAATTTTGCAGACTTGACATTCAAAATAACATCAAGGTATTGTCTACGCCTGATAAAATACTGCGTAAAGCCCAGGCAACGCCGGTGACTTTACTAGTCTTAAATAAATAAAAATTCTACTTGATTGATTGTCCTGGCCTGGATTGACGTAGCTATCGCTCCCATCCCCTCTACAAGATAACCTTAGAATGACAGATTAAAAAAGGAAACATACTTTAACCGCCTTGTTCATTTCCGTTAGAAATTTCAAACCCATTAAGGAAATAATGTTCCAGCAGCCTTGGATGCTTTTTGCGTGTGGTTTAAGAAGAGAAAATAATTTATAGCCTTAAGGATTTATTATTACAGGTGGATGAGTTTGTGTATTTGGTAAGTATGTTTACGAGACGTGGAAAAAGCTTATAGGGATATTGAAATAAGGACAAACGCAGGAAACTCCATTAATGGAGGACTGAACGCGGTTGGCGCTTACATAAATTTATTCAATGAAGTGAAGCTACCAGTACACAATGGAGTGCTGGTACCTACCCTGATTTACAGCAATGAGACATGGAACTGGCAGGAAAGGATGTAAGTAGATTGAATGCTGTAGAAATTAGATCTCAGAGGCGTATGATCGTCTGAGAAATGTGGATAAACGTATCAGTCAACTCCATGTATAAAATTATTATACTTTTTACCAAAAATATGTACTGTGACAGCAAACACGAACATCAACGAAAATATTGAAAGGATCAACATGCAAACGTAAGCATTTAATAATGTAACACTTGCTGTCGTTCAGTGGGGAGCTTTTTTACTCTGAAAAATTCAGGTTTTCATAAACATCCTCTGTTTTTTCTACTTCCCATCCGTCATTCCCTCATAACATTTCCTATCACTGGTTGCCACAGTCCCGCAAGTCCCGCAAGTGGCATTCTTCAGTTAAGGTTTAAAAAAAAAAATATTTAGACATTAGGATACTCCCTCGGTGAAAGACAAACGTTCAGAATGGAAACGTTGTTTGAAATTCCCAACAAAAACCTCACCCCAAGTGGTTCGCTACGTTTGGTGACTTAGCAAGGGTGCCCGGGTTTGGAGGTTTATCTTGCTCTTGGAGGCAGATGCATTTGCCCACTTACTGCATAGCGACTGATTGAGGGATATCATTTGGCCCCTCCAGCTGGACTCTCTCGACTCGTGACTTAATCCACAGTGTGAGAGATGGATTCATACGTCCGTATTCCCCGTCCGTCCTCGATTCCTACTCACCCCTTATTATTTTTCCTTCCCAGAATTTACTTTCTTACCGTCCTAAAAAGAACCTCATTTGGCCTCTCCAGCCGGATATTTTCGACCCACGCCTTGTTCCACAGTGATAGGAATGGATTCATATGTTCATCACTCTTCGACCCACTAACGCACGCACTTCTCAAACCTGTTTCTTTTCCAGAACTTCCTTTCCTTCCCTTTCTTTAAAAGACCCATAGAGCCTGAGAAAACGGCTGTAAAAAATTGAAAACATACCGTGCAATTCGTACCGTAAGAAAGATGATTTTTCTACAAATGCTGCTTATTGATCCTTCTATCTCCATAGACTATAATTTTTAGTAAAAATCCAAAAAGTGTATCGGTTTGGCCCCCCAGAGCCTGTAAAAAAACCTTAAAGTTTGACCCCCAAGCCTTGGGTTTTACATTTTAAAATTTGATTAATAAATTAATTAATCCGATTAAAATACATTTAATTTTAAAAAGCATTTAAGAAAATAGGTCAGCCTTTGATACATGACCTGATTGATACATCTATTTAAATGTTTCAATCAAAAAAAAATTTCATACATATAAAAATATAATTAATATCGGAGTAATAATTACGTGTATAACATATGAAACAATACACTTTAATAATTTTGAATTTGTATTTTTTTTTATTTTATGCTTGTTTGTAAATGATTAAGGTTTTTTTATGTTTGATAAATTACTAGCACACGCGATGATGTGAGCTAACGATAAATAAATTAAATTAAAAAATATACATTCAGCTTCACAAATCCCGCAATTACGCATCTTATGTGAATATTTTTAATTCTTCTTAGCTCCCGCTAAACTGCCACAGCAGTTTTTTTTGCTAGGAGTTGTTTTAATAAATAACAATATTACATTTACATATAATAAGTAAGTACTTAACCACTGGAGCGCCTTTTGCCATAATATGGCACTATTTTAAGTACCTCGGATTGCTTTGCTGCCAATTTTGGCAAATTTCCCCTTATTTGAAAATTTTTAAAGATTTTATTTATAATGAAGTAGAAGTTTACGATTTTAGAATATTTTTGTATAAATCCTACAAATATGTGATAATCAACAAAAATAGATGAATTCATTGGCTATATACATTGACGTATTATCGATGGCTATATAGAGCTATAATCAGTTTGTATATAATCCAAAATAAAATTTAGAGGAATGTTTTTTTTGGATTGGGAGGAAAATATTCAACCAAAAAATCTCGAGCAATCGGAGAAAAAAGTTTTAAATTGCACTGTCGCTCCAGTGGTTAATACTAGGTATAAAGAGAAAATAATCTAAATAATGAACGAAATACAACATGTTCGCTCCTTTAAAAGACGGCTGTTTTCAAACAGGATTGATGAATGAATCTGTTGATTGATTAAACGCTACCATTTGCAATAAATCAGCTGCCTGTATTGACGTCGCGAAGTGAAATGTCTTTTTACCTGAGCGGAAGAAAAGAAATCTTGTGAATTCCGCTTGATTTATTTACCTTTTTATAATGCCTCGCTTGACAACAGTATCGGAACACTGACAATCAATATTACTTTCAGACGGTTTGATAATCGTCTTTACGGGAGAAAACACGGTACAATGTACAAATAAAGCGAAAAAATGTTGTTTTAAGTTTTCAATCTATGTATTCTAGATTATTCTTAACTTGCAAATATTCATTACTAACTGACCCGTTGAACTTCGTACCACCTCGGAATCAATAACTGATGTGTTAACTTATAGCTGAATTAAATTCAGTTTTTTATTAATTTAAAAAATACACAATGAAGCAATCATCGATGCGCACCTCTCCTAGTTTTGTTTTTGTCAGTATCAGAGATGGCGTTATATTTTTTGTGATTTTCTTACTTTACAATTTACTTACGGGAATTGCGTTTCATTTTTTTATACGTTTGAGGAATATTTATTATAATTATTGTATTTTTCCTTGGCAGGGTTGCAGATATACGTTCACCGTTTGTCTCATTTTCGACTGTTGACATTTCGTATGCAAGAAAGAGGGGCAGCTTTACATGTTTAAGAACAAAAGGAAAACAATCAGCGCATTGACATTTGACAATTTTGAATTTTTGGAATTCACTCACTGTTCAATTTTATACTTATCACAATATTGCTGCAGCTCTTTCAAAAGATGAGAGATCGTTCCATACTAAGTTTCCTTATAATTTTTTTTCTGAATTTTTCCTTTGTTTTAATAGCTATTCTGCTATTCGGGCGTAGACAAATCCAACAATTCAAAGATCATAAAAATCGGTATAGATGGTGTAACTAACCCGACTTTGTTTTATGTATATTAAGATTATTTCGATGACTTTTGTGGTTGAGCGATTGATATCATCGACTAGAAATCCAAAGATCGCGGGTTAGAATTTCGGCGTGTGCAAAAAAATAAATATTTACTACGTGCGATGTTTCACTTTTCATTGATTTAAAATAAAAGTATAAGAGTATTCGCGGCACGATCCAGAGTGGTACGTACTGGTGGCAATAGTGAAAGATCACCATTCAAAATCGAAACCCTCAACACATAAACCCAAAAATTACATAGACCCTGAGGGAAGTATTTATTATATTTTATTTTATGTAACTATTAATGTAAAAAAATAACCCTTTTTTACTATAATAAATCTATTGTCAATTTTCGGAGCAAGTAGCCAATATCAGAAAAATGTGTATTTGTGCGCGTGAGTGTACATGAGTGCCAAAAAGATAATATAATGCATTGTCTTCGATAACGTGTTTATCTGCAGAGTTTCAGCTCGATCGGTTGTTGGGAAGTGGGTTAATTTCAACATCAAAGATTTGAAATCTTTCATTCTAGAAACAAAATAGAAATTAAATAAGAGTATTCAATAAGACTATTTAAAAAATTGGTACCTACCGTCGAATAAATCCAATTTTGCGCTTTAAATAATTTAATTTAATTTTACTTTAACTTCTTGTTGATTAATCGAAATTGCAGAAGATAACTGTAAGTGAATATGGATAAAGGTAGGAGTGACGCAATGGTTAAATATAAGTACAATTAATACATATTTTTTAAAAAAGGAGTAAGAAAATACAAATATCGCTTACACTTTTGATATCGGTTCAGTAAAACGTGAACTTCAAATTTAGCTCATCTATCGATTTCGTAATACCCCGCTTGCTGCAAGGTATTCTGAAATACTTTGAACAAATCTTCGCCAAATCGAAAATATGAACCAAGAGAAATCATCTTTCCGTGACAAAGTGGAAGGCAATTGTACTGAACTGTTCGTGTCTCTCCAGCTTATAGTTGGTTTCTACAGATCTCCTTTGAACGCAGGACAGTTAACGGGGAAAAAGCATGGTTGATCAAGATAATTAGCTTTTGGATTATGTTTCCAAGCAGAAAAAAGTGGACTTGAAAGTTCTATTTTATAAATATATACCTTATTCGATAATGAACCTCTTTTTGATAAAGTTTTGCAATTTTTATATAGAACGTCCATCGTCCATCATAAATTATTTTTTTTGTTATAATAGTATATTAAAATATAAGTGGATAAACAGGTCTTTAAAACACGCGCGATTTATCGAGCACGACGGCGTAGCCGAGTGCTCGAAATAAAGCAAGTGTTTTAAAGACCAGTTTTATCCACGAATATTTTACGCTATTTTTTTTTATTGGTACACTTTGAAAACATAAATATTGATATTATTATTAAAAATTTGGAAATAAAACTATTAATGAATTCGTGATGTGACATCACAATATCTTGTTGTCATGGAAATGAAAAACACAAACATTAATTTGCAATCTATCACATTTGACGTTTAAAATATTCCTGTCAGATTTATAGTTAAAAGTTGACATTTAGACTTCACATTTTGTTGATTTGTTGATGTTGCCATGGTAACTTTAAAAAACGCGCGTTCCATAAAGTGCGATTTAAACACGCTAGAGCGTACTTTAAATGAGTAAAAAAGGGCACCAATAAAAAAAAAAATTTTATTCAGAACAGATTTACTCTTTCGAGGATAATACAATTTTATTCGCGGTTTACATTCTCTCTTCCAAAGTTTGCCATCATTAGAGGTGATTCAAACATTTTTGCGGCACTATAAAAATTAAAGTTGTGAATAGCTGCTTAAACAAATCTTTTATTAAAATGTAATAAACCGCGCAATTTCAACTTAACGTCCATCAAATGTTAAAATAATTTCTAATAGACGTCCTGTTCTGAGATAAGATTCAGCCGGCATAGTATTTAATTAAGAATTTCCCGAAAAGTAAAATCTGAAGATATCAAATATCAATTAAAAACAAAAATATCGGATACTTGTTTTGTTTAGCTGAAGTAAATGGCTGAATCAACTTGAACAACTACTATAAAATTAATAATTGAAACGATAAACAAACATAGTTTAAAACAACTTTATTATACAAGTCTTACTAAATTCACCTATACCAGGCTCTAGCAGGTTGGTGAAGTATTACTAAACTTATGTACTACGTCGTGTATTTATATTATAATTTTAAACTAAATTTGTTACTTTGAAAACTTAACAAAAACTACAAAACTAGAGAAGGTACAGAATAGTAGTGTATATTTGGGCTGCAATGTAAATGATAGATGGGAACCAAGGGCGGATTTAGGGGGGGGGGGGGCACGGGGGCACGTGCCCCCCCCAGGACGGTATTTTTTGTGTACTGTGGAGATTCCATCACAGTACATACTTAGAAGCAATTCAAATTATCAGAGTTGTTAAAATATATTAATAAAATAACAGAAAGCACATGAGTCAAACTCTTGTCTATTTCTGGCTGGATTTGCGATATTTGTTTGTTGCATCCCATTCATGCACTTGCAAATGAAAGATGATAATCAGCGTTCGCGAGAGCGGTACGGTCGGGGGAAAGCGCGGTCGGAAAAGCCCCCCCCATTAAAGTTGACAAACACCAATTTCGACTTCATAAAAAATTGGTCCATCCTGGAGGGGGGGGGGGAATTGTGCTTTTGAGGGGCACCCCCCCTCCGCCCCTTGTGCCCCCCCCAGAAAAAAATCCTGGATCCGCCCTTGATGGGAACCTTCGGTTGAAATCAAATGCCTCGATGAGCAAGCTCGTGCAATTTATCCGCATGTAAAAGATGTTCTGCAGTCATGATCTCAACCTTGGATACTTCGTCCGAATTGGCAGATGCTACGTGTTTTCGATATTATTTTATGGAATGGAAACATGGACGCCTACTGAATAACTAATTTGGTGACTTGAGGCATTAGATTTGTGGATCTACCGAAGAATACTTAAAATAAGCTGGATGGACAGCTTTACGAATGAAGATGTTATTGTTCGGATAAATAAAGAAAAATAAGTTTTTAAAACTATAAAAATCAGAAAACTTCAATATCTTGGACATGCGATGAGATATCCAGAGAAATATGAGATCTTGCATCTCATAATGCAGGGAAAGATTGCCCGAAGACGGGACCCTGTAAGAAGGAGAACCTCATGGCTGAAAAACCTGAGACAGTGGTTTGGCCAGTCTACTGTAGAGCTGTTTCGGGCCGCAGTAAACAAAGTCCGCGTATCTAACATGATAGACAACGTCCGTTGAACGGACAGGTCATAAGAAGAAGAAGAAGAAAAAAACTTGAATAAAAAGTAATAATTCGATAGCATAATTTCATAATCAAGTTGTTACAATATTAAGTAATTTAAAAAAAAAAAATAATTTAGTGTGATTTAATTTGTTTATGTGAATAAACTGATTAATAAAATAAATGTTTCCGGGCACATTTTTTAATCTTAATTAATTTTACACTCGGATAAACATTTTTTAATAATAATAATGGAAAGATAATGTCGATCGGGGCGCAACATTTGCCACATTACAAGACGTATATCATTAGCTGCACTTGCCACCATTGCCACAGTGCAATATACAGCTTTCGAAATAAGTGGCAAGTGTAGAATCCAGTTCTAGTTAAAACGTTTTGGCACGATTGCTATCAATTTTATAGTAACTCACGTTTCAATTGCGCTTCACGTGCGAAAAAAGGAAAATTTTCAGCCTCCTGGTCACGTCACCAAATTTTACAGAAAACAATTTTCCACATCCCGACTCTGTGTAAATGGAATAAAAAATGTGAAATGCAATTAATTAATAAACAGCGTTACGGCAAAGGGTTCAGAAATACCTTTATAACGTATTTTATCATTATTTAAGCCTCGTTAAAACTCAAGGGAATTTCATCTAATTAGTAACGTTGTTAAATAAATAATCAATCGTATTAAAATAATCTAATGTTGAGATTTTAAGTGTGCAAAATGAAGAGTCCGTTTGATAGATTCCCCTACAGTTACTGAGACGAAGATAAATTACAGATTTTGAAGCATTTAGATCAGGTGGGAATGCTTCTGGGAATCCTTGTGATACCGGTTTTCAATGGAAGATTCTCCGAGGAACTAGTTTCATTGATCCCTTCAGCACCGGTGCACAGTCATCAAACCATCCAAATGTGCATCCAACAATGGAGTATTTCCACGTTTTTTTTATTACTTAAAAAAAGCAAAAAATTACGATAATTACAGCATTTTTATTTTATTTTTGTGTTGACGAATAAATTTTCTACAGCGAGTCAAAGTTTCCCATTTTTGAATTACGGCTAAAACGATAATTTGGGGCAGGGCTATCGTGTGACGTCATTAGCGTGGACGCTCACTGACAGTGTTTATTTATGCTGGCCAAGCTGAGTGACGCTTGTGACGTCACAATCCGATTTGCCAACCACGGACCGTTTTGATTTTGTCATTTTTAGGTCGTTTTTAATATTATTAAGATTGAATGAAAACATAAAAAAACATTTTTAGTGGGATGATTAAAATCAGAAAAATAATCTTTAAATATTCCGCAAATTTTCAACAGAATCCCTCGTTTATGAAAATACTCGATTGTACACGGCTTATATTTAACGTATTCAATAGATCGTCTATGGAACGATTTTGCCGGCTTCTACATTTCCTCCTCACTAAAGCAACTTCTTCCATAAAAAACCTTCCTTACAGCATTCCCGACGATGACAGACTGTGATAAAAGTCATGACCAATTATACCCCATGGCCTTCTGTGTAGAGTAAATATATGCATTTAAAAAAATAACACATAAAAACACGCCAGTTACGTGATGTTTTTTTAATCACGATATTTTGGTTTTTTCGTCGTTGAACATATTAACCAATTTAATAAATCGGCGTTTTTATTTATTCAATGTTTCACAGCGAAAACTACCAATGGAAGGGTTTGGTTAAATTAAACTTCGTCCGATGATTAATTTAACGGGCGATAATATCTCAAATCGTGCGGGAATTGATTTTTTGAAGCGGTGGGGTCACGTACCGACCCTGTATTCCCCGCCCGTATCGACAGCTCGTAGGCAAACGTACCATATATACCTCCTATACCTCTCATACATCTCATACAGCCAGCAAGCACCTGCAGAGTTTTCAATCACCTGTCTTTGTCTATAGTAAGCGGCCTTATTCAGAATTGAGCTTTGCAGGTAAACTGAGATTCTAAGACGTTTCGATAACGAGCCTGTCTTTAGTACGTGAAGATCTCAGAGAAAATTAAATCCCTGAGGAGAAATCAAGAGATATTTATGTCGAGAGGAAGTGGAGCATCGTAGAAAGGTGTGGTATCACACTATGATCGATTCAAATACGTATCCCATATTAGCTATATTTAGTAAACAGATCAAAATAATCAGATACCGATCTTCCTATCATCTTCTTTTTTCCCCTCTACTTTCAACCTCACAAATACAATAATTATTGTGTTTTTTTAATGTTAATACCTCACAAGAGTCCCAGATGCTCCCATCTGGAGCCTACAAGTGAGACAACGACATTCCCAATTGGGTATGTTGTGAGGCTGAAGGTAACGGGGAGGGGAAGGAGTTGGGGAAGAGAAAGGTAAGGAAGTACCTGGCTATTCGAATCTGGTGACCAAAAACAGCTAAAACCATTTCAATCAACGTTTCAATTCTGAATGGTGGTCTCACGCCAGGGCGATACTAAGAGAATCTTCCACTTTGGAACGTGCCACAAATATACTACTTATTATTTTAAAAAGTCTTATAAAATTTCTAAAACTATTTTAAATGTGTAATGTGTGAATAACATAAATTGATCAAATAAAATTTATATGCTCACGCCGGGATTCGATCCCGCGACCTCCGGATTGTGAGTCAAGAGCCTCACCCCTCGCCACGCCGGCTGTCATTAGCAATGCATACCGATGTTAGAAGTAGTTGGAACTCTTGTACGGTATACACGTAAGAAAACTACATTCAATGAAAAAAGTTCCCGTGTCCGTTTTTTTCAAACAATTCTACAGTTTATGCAGTTTTTAAGGACACTTTCTACACGAGAGTTCGAAAAACCACCCAACCCCCTTTTCCCACTCCTTAAATCAGAATTTTTATTCTTCGTGATGAAATTTTGTACACTTGACAAAATAAGAGAGAAGAATTACATCTGTATACATTTGATTTCCAAAAACTCTCTGCCCGGGAAACGCCAGGGCCTCCAACTAGTAATAAATATTTTTTAATTTATCATATTACAACTTCTTCGTTTCTCAATGATTATTATGCTCCAAAAAGGTGAGGAAGGCAGAAATCTTCCAAACAGGAATTTAATTGTTGATTCTTTTTTTACTCTACAGGAGATTCCGTCTTCATATTTCACAGATTTTTGTAATAATTCTTGAAACTCCTAAAAGAAAAGTCTTCATTATGGTTCCATGTTCCATAACAGTTGATTCGCCGACAGTTGGCCCACCGGCGCGGCGTACTTATATACAACTAGCTGCTACCTGGCATGCGTTGCTATGCCATTTAATAAAGAAATTGTTTCTCCCTGCGTGTCCTTTCCTGTTCATCCCGTTCCCCTTCCGCCTCCCCTTCCTCTCCCGTGTCCCCTTCCCCCGTCCCGCGAACCCCCCTCCCAGGTTTCCCTCCCCATCCCTGGTTCCCCTTCCTCTTCCCCCCTCCCGCATTCCATACATTCAGTCCCCGTACATTCAGTTTTCAAACAGCTCGCGTGCCACCTATTGCAATTTTTTATACAAATTTCATAATGCCAGAGCTTACCAGTAGTTTTATACAAACCTTGTCCTATCAATAACGAACATAAAAAAAGATGTATCCATTTTGGTGCAGTCGTTCGGAAGTTATGCGCGTACATACATTTCGGCGATTCGTTTTTATTTATATAGAAAAAGAAGATAGAAGATAGATAGATAGATAGATGTTCCGTGTATGGTATACTTAATTACACAAAATATAACTAAGTGACCCCGAAGGGATTTGCAGAGAGGATGTAGGTACCACCGAACAACAAATATTTCAAACATATTTTCATTATTTTATTTTCATTCATTCGTATGAAGGAAAAATCTGATTATCTGTACTCTGTATACACTATACTGTGTAATTGTATAACTGTATAAAGCGCATAAGTATGCGAAAATCGACACTGTCTATAAATTCGTTTTATTCATACCGAATTATTAAGGGTATTTGTAAGTCGATTTTACGATTGAAATTGGTAAACAATGTACCAAAATTATAGTCAATATCATTTCGGGGGGCGTACTGTCGGCAGATCAACTCTCGGGTCACCCTTCATTATACTTGCTTACTAACCCTTAAATAAAATAAAAGCATAAGATTCTCTAAGTATTACCCTGAAATAAATTTGATTTTAGTGACCTTATCTGAAGAGTCAGGCTTTAAAAAACCTTCACTTTTTCATCTCATCCCCCGTTTCTTTCAGTGGAATTCTAGCCCTCAGAAATGGAGTTGAATAATCCCCCTTTCTTGGGCAGGATTGCTGTAAGGATATCACTCGAAAATTAAAATTAAAAACCACAATGGTTCAGCGATAACTGGAGTTCAGAATAAGGCCTCTAAGGAACCTAGGTGAGGGCGAAGCTGCCCCTGTGCCCGGCTCGGCCCGTGGAGCCGCGTAAATAAATAAACGTAACGATCGTTCTAAGAGGCGCGCGGGGTGTTTTTCTTATTTCCGTGTGTTATTGGCTATATTTCTAAGTAAGTATTTCCTTCCAAAATAGAACACGAAGGATACTGTTCGAAAAAGAACATATGTTCTCATTTTGTTGATATTATAATATTTCCGAGATGTGAAATTGAAATTCGATTATAAAAACACTTAACGGTCTCTGTGGTTGAGTAGTTACGATCCTTGACAAGAAGTCCGGAGGTTGCGTGTAAGATCGAATCCAAATTTTGTTTGATTGGCAAGTGGTTTATGTTTAGATATTTTATCCAGAGGGTTTAGCAGTTTACAGCCCTTTACCATGCCTGTAAACTGGTTGTAGTGGAGACTTTGCAATTCAATAAGTTGGCACATATTTAATAATTATCTCGCCTAGAGGAAAGGCAGTAGGACGGAACGAACGTTGAAACCGGAATGTTTTGCATCGTCATGCACTAGACCAGGAAGCGGTGCTCAGTGATACCAGTCTGTAAAATCAAATTTAAATTATAATTTTAAGGTTGTTCGTTGCTCGGCTACAATTTGTTTTATTTCTCTATTTATTAAGAGTGTTTATCCAGCTAGCGGCCAAAAAATTTACATTTCGTCGAAAGATGTTCTTACCATCGTAGAGGGCGGTTCCAATGAGAAAGATTAATTACTCTCCGTACCAGCTTTGTAAAATTATAACTCAATATTGATTTTATTTCATTCCAAATTTGCTTTAATTTATACCTACATCCAAAAATGCTGAGAGGCGTGTTGATAAAACTATTAAAAATATTTACTTTTTGTAATTATTTTTTGATCATTAGTATTTATCATTTTTCAATAATGACTGAGCAAAATAAGAATGTTAAAAAAATCTGAAATGTATTAGTCTGTAAGGGCGCAAATAAATACACAAACGGACCAATTTTCGTTTTTTAATGATTTTATATAAACTAAAATTAAAATTCTGTAATATACGTTTACCAGATAATGTATTGATTTATTTTACTGCATGATTATATGTTTTGATATGGGTGTTGTATAATAGAAAATCTTTTTTGAAAATTTAACAAATCTGCCAACGACCTATGGTATAACCTTATTATAAAAAAAAAATTTTTTTCTTAAAATTTAAAACATACTTTTACTAGATAAAATAACAATCTTATAATTTTTATGATTTAGAAATCAATTTATATTTTTTTGTGGAAAAAAGTCAATACGTCTAAACACTGAATTAAAAATGACATATTTCTGGTTTTCTCTGGTTATACCCATTTTTTCATTAAAAGTATTTGTATTTTAAAAATTTCCAACTGATATCTCGTCCATTTACAATTAAAAAAAATTCTTTCCTCATGTGAGTGTGGCTCAAATTTGTGGCGCGCGGGTACCCGGATAGTTAGTGGGCAGGGATCGGAGAGGGCGGCGTCGGGGGCGGCCGATTGATACGCACGAAGCGGGAATGGGTTTCCGCGGGGCGGGAGCAATCTCCTCGCGTTTGTCGCCCCGTTACGACCCCAAACACATTCCATTTAGTATCTCCTTACACGAGAAATTCAGGTGGCGACATTTTTGCTTTTATTTTGTGGTGTTTTTACTGGCTCTTTATCGCCATTCATTTTGTGAGGCGGGAATGGGTACCGCCGCCCGGGAACCATTTACTGGAAAACCAACACCCCTGCCATAGGTCACCACAAGTGGTTCGCTATACATATATAGTGACTTAGCCGAGGTTCACGGGATGAGGTTTGTCTGAGTGTTAGCGGTGGCGGGCCTGATTGGGAAAGACTGGTTGAAGGCGACCTTTTTTCTTCTCTAAACCCATCGTCTTGCACCGCAGTGTGAGGAATGGATTTATACGTCCGTCACTCCTGGAAAAATTGACCTCAAGATTCCTACCCACCTCTCATGCCTTTTTCCTTCCAGAACTTATTCTTCTTTCTTTCCCTAAAAAGACCCTCAGCATCTACAAAGATGACAAAATGGTTTGCCTTATTACTTAATATATGTTTGACTTATCGCTAGTTAACCAATACAATAATAACAACGAAATTAAGTTCACAATTATTCAATAATGTACATTTTTAATTAATTTAACAACTTTCGTGGCTACTGAAAGACTCTTGGACTAAAGCCAGCTTAAAACTTGTTGAGCACAAAAAACTTAAAAACAATTTTCTTTTACTCGTTTAAAAACCACTAATAATGGAAATCCGAAGAGAAAAGTCAGGTAGGTACTATTTTAATGACTTTTTTTCACCCTTTTGTACATTTTTTCTGACACCTTTATTCAAGAACATTCCATAGTGAAAGTGTGGCTCCTTATTTCCACTGGTCTCAGATACTGGAGCGTTGTTTAAAAAAAAGCGTTTTATTAGTTTGCACTGTAAGCACCCGCGGCCCTCACATCGATTGCAGACCCGGTACGCTGATATATTGATACCAGCGCAGAAATATGTGCTTTAGGAATCACCGAAGTACCTGTCACGCGTAATGTTACATCAAAAAGTAAATGAATGCTACCCTTATTTTTTTTTATGCATTGAATAAAATAAGACTCAAGACATTATATAATATTTTTATGAGGCAGCAGTTCTACGAGTCCCACTTGAACCAAAGACGAAACTAACGAACTATGGCATCACCAATTATTGGATAATATTGTGAGATGCGAGGAAATGGAGGAGTGGAAGTTATATTAGTTCCAACATGAACATCTTACGATCTGGTTTCAGGCATAGTTGACGAGCTCTCTGTGAGTTCTACTATAGAAGAAGAAGAAAGTGTGAACCCCAGAAGATGCGTGTTAAAAATTCTGCGAGTTCATAATAAATATCTAGAAAGTACTTAATTAATTTTCAGTTTTTTTCACAAAAATAATATATTTGACAAAATATAACAAATTTACAACTCATTGGATAATTTCAGTATCACTCTGGTGAGATACTAAACACATATCTGTAAATTGCTTTAGATATTGATTCGTTTGATGGATTTCCATCATTAACAAACGGACTGCAATCTGTAGAGCACATGCGTCAGGTGAGAATACTTTTCTTGTTCTGCCGGTATTTCAATAGAAGATACTCCGGGGAACTAGCGTCGTTGATCTTTTTGACACGTCGGGAAACACGTCTAAATTGCGCCCATCATTGTTCACGACATTTGTTACGTGAGAACGGGTCGCTTCTATGACTCGTTCTTGAGTTCAATTGCTCAGCAGTGGAATAATTTGCCGGCCTCTATTTATCCACCCCCCTACAACATGGGACTCTTCAAGATCCACATTCACTTCTTCCTCTCAAGGTTAAAAAGAACCTCTACACGGAATCCCCAAAGAAGACGCAGACCCTTGGGGAAAATTATTTTCCTCAAGGCCTCTTTTGTGGAGTTAATGTAAGAAAAAGGTAGCGTGGGTACAAATTTACAGGCCAGATTAAATAATACGTGAACAAGAAACTAAAGCTAATATCAGCTATTCTAATAATAAGCTGTGTATTATCAAAAAGCGCTGTTTTAGAATATTCTAATTAAATCTGTATTTTGTCTGTTTCTTACCAAATTGTGGAGAAAAACGCTTGCTTCTTTATCTTGAATGAACTCATCAGGTTATTTTAACCTAAAAATACAGTATTATTATCATACATTGCAAAGATAACAGTTAAAGTTAAATATACATATCTTAGAACGAAGACAGAAATAGTAAGTTTTTACTTTTTGTTCGCCCTCTGGAAAGAAATAAAAGTCTCCCACACATCGCAAGTGCGGTAGATCAGTCTCCTTCACGACCAAAAGGGATTAACATTTAAACTGAGTTCATTGAAGGCACTATAAGCAACAATGTTACCATTGACGTACTCGATGTAAATTTATCCCCTCAGGACTCGGGCATATTCTGTCTGGTCAGATTACTTCTGAATGTATCCGAAAAGTGACAAAATACGCTTCCGATTTTGATTGCTAGAAATAAACATATAATTTTTGAAATATAAAATTTTTGAATGCAATATAAAAAAGTTTTTAAAATGACTCACTGTCAGTGGCGGTCCTGAGTCTTAAGAGAGCTAGAGTGCTAATATTGAAAAGAAATGACGTTATTGATGTTGTTGTAGCAGAAATTTTACTTTTTTACAAAATTTCAACTTTTGGTATTAAGATTTTCAGGATTCCTTCAGTTTTAGGATGCGCCGCATCCAGATGATGAAATTTAAAAAAAAAAATCATTTTCAGCTACAACAACATCAATAACGTTGTATTTTTCAATTTTAGCACTCTAGTTCACTGAAAACTTACGGACCGCCACTGCTCACTGCATATTTATTGTGTAAAAAATGTTAGCGTATAATAAAATTAAAAATATTATTTCGTCAGGATAATTTTTTTTTGTTATCCTTACGAAGAAGCATGTTGTGATGATAAGTGATGATAAACGATGTGAAACATTACGCCTTTTCCACTGATAGGATACCCCGCCGCACAAATATGGATAAACTATTTTCTTCATTCATATTCATACGTCGCCAAATACACACACTTTTCTGTTATTCTGACTCTTGAAATGACCCGACTCAAATATTTGTTTTTAAGTTGTGGCTAACACTAAATGGTTCCTTAAGTAGTCTTAAGAAACCGTGTGAGGATTTTTACCAAATCTCCGAGGTTTTGCTTTTACGCCATCTACAATCTTACGAAAGTGAAAAAAAAATAAAACGAACGATATCTTACGAAGCAAACCCGTCTCAGAACAGACAATAATATCGAAGTTCGACGGGTGACATAATTGAAAAAAATAATAATCCACCCGCGAGGTTGCACGCAATAAAATAGTTAACATTATGCTAAAGAGGCAGAAATCACAAAAGGCGAACTCCTCACTTCTTTCATTTTGGCGCTAGAAACCTGCACTATAAATACTAGTAACAAAACTTTGCAATATTATAAACGCGGAAGCAACAATAAAGCGAGTGCTCAGTAAAAATTCAATTTGGAAACCTCTATCAGCTCAATATGACTTCAGAGAACCATGACAACTAAATCTGATAATCCAATGATGACCCAATCTGAACATCCTTAATCAACTCAAATTACAAGAAAACCACTCGTTTCGACTTCGTGGCAATATCTCTAACAGAAAATCACCGAGACCAATTTTAAGACGTGGGAAGCGGAAACAGTGGCGTGACGTAAAATCTCTTAAATAAAATGGTTATGGGCCCCGCCCTTTGATAATGAATGTGTTTTGAAATAATATATTGATCAGAAAAAAATAATATTAATTGGTGCCTTGCAAACATTGATATAGTATATCTCTATGCTTGCAAAACGTTGAGTTTTGTGAGATTAACTCCGAAACCTTTGCACCATAGGAGAAACATTTTAGATTTGCACGACAGCAAATGAAAACAGATTAACTTTGTATTTACGTACCTAAAATAATACAAATACATCGTTTCCGCTTAAGCGTGGTTGTATGCAATTCATATTGCACTGTATTATGCGTGATTATTAGAATTTCGAATGTTGTAATTTTTACCTATCACTTTTAAGGTACACCCCATTGAATCGATTACTATATTATTTATTTATCTTTTTTCTAAAGGCGTCTTCATTTAAAAAAAACACTGAAGTCTAGAATATATTGTATATAGTTTTATTCTTAAATTCCAACTTGGGAGGTAGCTAGATAGATAGGTACCACCACCTCAGAAACTATTTATTGGATAACCGGCAATTCTGCCAAAGGTCACTTTAAGTGGTTCGATACGTTTGGTGATTTAGAAGGGGTGTCCGGGTTCATGGAGTGAGGTTTGTCAGGGTTTTGGCGGTGGATTCGTCTGCCCACCTACTGCGTGGCGGGCCGGATCGAGGCAGACTTGTTGAGGGAGGCCTTTTGACCTCTCCAGCCGGACTCAATCGAACCATCGCCTTGCTCCGTAGTTGAAGGGAGGATTCATACGTCTGTCACTCATGGACGTACTGACCCCCAGATTCCTAACCACCCCGTTGCATTTTTCCTTCCCAGAGTTTCCTCCTCTTATTTTCCTTAAAAAGACACTTCACACGGCAACCCCTAAGATGACATAGGCCATGATTAAAATTATTTTTCTAAGGAATTTCTGTGTGGCGCTAATTTAAAAATAAAAATATTTAAATTCATTGTGCATCACACAAAATCTCGCGTACATAAAGATTTTATAGAGTGAAGAAGATAATATACACAAATCTCAATAAAACATGAACCGGGCAAATACACAGAATACACGTAAATATTTTCAGGAAACACGATTTTGTGTCCATTTTCTTCATACATGAGGCCCCGGGGAAAATAATTTCCCTCAAGGCCAAGGGATTTTTTTAAGGGAAGGAAGTTCCGGGTAGGAAAAAGTTAGTAGGGATGGGTAGGAATCTAGGAGTCACTGTGTCTATGATGTATAAACCTGTGTAATGTATGAATTTTTTCCTTCCACTGCGCAACAAGGCGTTGGGGTCGACAGAGTATGGCAAGAGAGGTCAAAAGTCTCCCTCATCCGGCGTCTCCCCATCCGGCCCGCTACGCAGCTGGTGGCAGACACATCCACCACACCCCATGAACCCGGACACTGCCCAAAGTCGCCAAACATAGCGGACCACTTGGGGGACCTCCGGCAGAGGTGTTGGTTATCCAACAAATGGTTTCCGGAGCAGCCTAAAGGTTTTCAGAAATAGGTTTTTAGAGAATAAAGAATAAGTAAAAACTGAGTCCAGGGATTCACTGGATTAATTTTTAAAAATCATTTTTAAAATCGAATCATTTTGTCGACTTCCGTAAAGTAAAGTTATTATTTGTGCATATGAAGCAAATACTTTGTGATGTGACATTATAATTTAAAATAAAACAATAAATTTGTTAATACAACTTTTATTTAAAGATAAATTTAAAGTAAACACCTCAGACCCAAAAATTATTGCGAATTTTGCCAATAATTATTTCACGTCAGTGGGAGGCACACTTGCGAAAAAAATTCTCGACAATCTTAATACAACAGAATCCAAACTCGCTAAGTTAACAATCCCAATTTCGGTCATAAATTAGACAATATCCAAACAACTTCAAACGAAGTCATCAAAATAATAGAAGAGCTCAAGTCATCAAATTCTTGTGGTCCTGATAAAGTCTCATCAATTCTGCTAAAAAATACTAAATCCTTCATAGCAACTCCAATCGCGTATATTTCCAATCTAAGCTTCGATTCAGGAAAATTTCCAAATCATTTAAAACACTCTATCGTTATACTGCTTCACAAAAATGGAGATAAATCGCAGATACACAATTACCGCCCAATTTCTTTGCTCAATTCTATCTCAAAAATTATTGAGAAAATTGTAAAGAATCGTCTTAGTCATTACCTTGAAAAAAATAATATCCTTTCCAACAGACAGTACGGCTTCAGACCAGGATTGAACACTGAAAATGCTATTACAAACCTGACGAAAATCATCTCCAACAATATCGATAGAGGCAGAAAATGCATTGCGCTCTTCTTGGATCTAGCAAAAGCGTTCGACACTATCTCACACAAAATTCTCTTGAAAAAACTACAGCGCATCGGCATTCAGGGTCAGCTACTTAGGTGGTTAGGTAGTTATTTAGAAAATAGGAGCCAAAGAGTGAATATTAACGATACTCTAAGCGATCCAGCAGATATTAACTTTGGTGTACCTCAAGGAAGCACCCTAGGACCACTTTTATTCAATATCTATATTAACGAATTATGTAACAGTTCATTTGCCGATCACATTATCACCTTTGCGGATGACACAGTATTATTATTTGAAGGCAAAAATTGGAATGAAGTTTATAATAATTCAGAAATTGGTATTAACAAGATAAAACAATGGCTAGACAATAATCTTCTCACTCTCAACACTGACAAAACTAAATTCATCCGCTTTAGTGCAACTCAAGCGGGACAACCAAGAGATACTCAAAAAATTATTATACACCATTGCAATGACCCAAACACTTGTAATTGCAATACCTTAGAATATGTGGATAGCATAAAATATCTAGGAGTTATGGTAGACAAGAATCTGAGATGGAACGAACATATCGACTCAATTGCTACAAAGGTCAGAAAACTCACGCATCTTTTTATATCTATTAGAAATATCCTCTGCACAAAAGATCTGAAACTAATGTACTATGCAATGTGTAACTCATTACTTGAATATTCATCTTTAGGATGGGGAGGATGTACCAAATCAATACTGGACCCCTTAGCCAAAGCACAGAAATCTCTACTAAGGGTCATCCTTAAAAAACCATATAGATACCCCAGTAATGATTTATTCAAAGAGATAGGAGTTCTGGATGTGAGGCAACTATTCATAAGAAAAGTCATATTACACACACAAAAAATTCGTCACCTCTTCCCCTCCGTAGAACATTATCACAACACCCGACATGCAGGAAGGAATCCAATAGTTCCACTTACTACTATGACATCCCTTGCTCAAAGACAATATTCTTACCTAGGTCCAAAAATGTTCAACCTTATACCCGGTTCTTGGAAATTGAAAAGTGGAAGCGTCCTGCGTAAATTAGTCAATGATTGGAATATGAACTTAGGGAGAGTCGAAAGTGAAAGTATGTTGTTTAACTGATAAACTAAATCACCTAACGTTCCTGTTCACTGGACAGGTGAAAAATCCTATCACACTTCATTGTGTTCTGATATTGCGTCGCAATGTTTCGACATTATTTTTCAAGTTTTTGTACCTGGTATTTATGGTTTTGCGCTCCTGAAGCCTGTGGCTCAGTGTAGGTCTAGGTACATCACTACTGTATCACATGCACGTCGCACTAACTCTGTGTGAAACTTGGTACCTTACTACGGTAATGATTTATGATTTATAATAAATAATAAATACATAATACAACATGTATGACGTACGAAGTAATGCACCAATTTCACCAAAGTAGCACTAAATCAGGTACTATTTATTTATATTCATAGTTTCTGTTTCTTTGTTTGTATTTCTATCGATATTTATAGGTTTTTTTTGTGACATGAGCGCGGTGTGTATTCGTATTGTCGTATAATATAATATGTTCTGAAAACTTGTTTTAAATCAGTGAAAATAATCATGTTTGCACATAATTTATTACATACTGTAGTTACAACGCTTAAAAAAAATCATATATATTATTACATGCATAAATTATATCTAATATTGTAAATTTTATTGTAGTTTCTCCTATAAGTGTACTATCCATTAAAAGTTCACACTTTTAAACACATAATCTAACATAACTTCATATCTTTGTTGTAAATCTTATTGCAATTATTCCATCTTGTTATCAGGTACCTGGTTTACACTTATCAATACTACCATAGAGTTAATACTACTAACTTACCTACATATCATACTCTGTAAATTTGAATATATTATATGTTACCAGGTTAATTCGGTAAATCCGATTATTATATATGCTACCAAATTACTTTTTCTACATTGTCAAAAAAATGTATGTTCAAAAATTTGTTATATATACATTTTCTTTACTACATAACTTACTTTCAGAGAAAAATGAAATTTTTTGTTTTTTTTTGTTGTTGTTTTTGTTATGTATTTATGTACATTTCTTGGAATAATATGAACTATACCGTCAATTTGTCTGTCCTGGAACGGGAAACTTTCCTAGTTGGACAGGCAAAGCTTCCAAATATGTAATTTGTACTTTCCTTTGTATCTATAATAAATAAATAAATAAAATAAATAAAATAAATAAAATAAATAAAATAAATAAAATAAATAAAATAAATAAAATAAATAAAATAAATTTTATAAACTTTATGCCAACCGAGTTTCGTTACAACCGTAGCTTCTTCAGGGCAGTATAATATTCTACTAACATTAAGTTACGTGTGTTTTATAGATAACACAGGTCTGCGATTTTTTTTTCTTTGAAATAAGAAATAATTCCCATGTATTTTTAGTCGCTGCTTTCGGGAAAATTATCAAAAAAATTCCATCTCGTAAGGTTTTTCCGCAAAATGCAAAATACTATGAATTGCCTATGTTAAGGCGCAAAATGGGTTTTATTGCCGAAATATATATTTTTTATTAATTCCAACTTATTATAAAATAATGTTAGGATTTATAGACTGAAACAAAACATTTAGTAACTCATGACGATAAAATTAGTCAGCGTTGAATCATATATATCGGGATTTTCCATACTAAGTATGATGAGAGAATTCCGGAATTCCCAAGGTGCCCACTCCCTTCCATGCCCTTTCATTTATTTATTTCTGTTCCAACTTTCGTAACGTGCGTTTCAAAAATGACTTCAAGAGATTGTGTAAATTGTCTGATAGTTTTTGCTATATTTGTTGTGAATTTGTAGTGAAAAAACAACAAAAAATATTACTGATTTTCTTAAAAAAAGTGTATTTTGGTGTGAAGATAGGGGACCAGGACAAATCTTGGGCCCCGCATGAAGTGTGTTCAGGGTGTGTTGAAGGACTTAGAATGTGGTCAAAAGGTAAAGTTAAATCTTTTCGATTTGGTGTTCCCATGATCTGGAGAGAGCCTCGAAACCACAGCGATGACTGCTACTTTTGTTCGTGCAATGTGCAAGGGTATAGTACCAAAAAAAAAAAAAAAATTTGTTTCCCAAACATGGATTCGGCACTTCGCCCAGTCCCTCACGGACCTGGCATTCCTACACCACAAGCACCCCAAAGCCTAGACGATTTGCCATCATCAGAAAGTGAATTACAAAAAATTCTAGTGACGAGTTTCAAGTAGGCGACTCCAGTGGACCTCAACAATTTTCTCAAGCTGAATTAAATGACCTGATCCGAGATTTGGGACTCCCAAAAGAATCTGCTGAGTTACTAGGATCAACAAGGTAAGAGGTTTCACGAAGATATCAAGGAAATGGAGAGAAGGTATCAAGGTCGATAGGATACAAATATGATAGGCGACCACTGCTGGATGCTGCATAGGGAAAATATAACGTCCCACAAAAGAAAAAGCACAAAACGAAGATTCGAAACTAAAAAAAGGAGATTTTAAAAAGATTTATAATTTTACATAACGTAAATAAAATATTTTATGACTTAACATTAATTAAATTTGTATAATTTTATGATTTTTATTTATTTTTAACATTCCCTACAGAGGTATTGAAAGGCGGGTTTTGCCTATATTTTAATTTCCACTTTGCGGAAAATCCCTACGTGATGGGTCAAAATGGATGGCATTCTTGAATTCAGCATACCGAAATATATATAATTCACCCATTACCATTTAAAAAAAAAATTAAATGTCAATTAGCAGACCTGTGTAATATATGATTTAATAAAATGGGCTGAACTCCTCAAGTGGAGGAGGAAGAAGACATAAGTGTAGATGGAGAATTGGGAAGGGAACGGGAGTGTTTTTTGTCAATAGGGAACAATCTTAGTATTTGACTATTATTTAAATTTATTTGGTTATTAATTACCTTACTATTAGTATTTTTGGTTTTCCTTAGTTCAAGTGCCTCTAAATTATCCATCCTGATACCTATCGGGTTTTTATGAATTAGGGTGACGCCTGAGTTTTTATCAAATTTATTATTTTTTATCATTTTTATCAAATTTATTATTTTTTATCATTATTATTTTTACTTACTTCTATGTTTTTCCGAGGGGGCAGTCCTCCGGCAGCTGTCGAAGTGGCCCAGGCGGTGGTCACGCCACTGGTCTGGAAGATGGAAAAAGTCCCCAGGGTGAGCCCATTTATAAACCTCTAAACTGAAAATGCTTTATCGGTGACACCCAAGAAACAAATATATCTGCCCTGATGGAAAGCTTTTTATCTTAACTCGTATTACTTTATTTGTTTTGTATTTCGCTCTGTCCTCTGGAGTGTGCGCATCCATCTTTTCCGTCATAGATTAATCGCGTTTTAGAAAGGAAGTAAATAGAGAGATACCTCGCTGGCGATGGATGCCTCGGGGCTGTTCGCTGTTGGCTGTTTTAGCTGTTGGCTGCTAACGAAATATCAAAAATTAATTACGAGTATTTTAGCTTTTGCACGATGGTGTGTGAAAATAACACATAAAACAAACTTTTTAATATGAATTCTTTTATTTTCTTGCTTTAATTTTTTTTTGTGAGAATTGTACAAGAGTCTCTCTTAACATAACCGTATGGAGCTAGTGAGTCTATGGCTTCCCCAATTGGGAAAAAAATGATAAAGAAGAAGGTTGGAAAGTATCTGGCTGTTCAAATCTGACCACCAAACAGCCCTTTACAAAAACGCTTCGATTCTGAAAGGTGATCTTTCAAAAGGGCGATGCTGATATATCTACCACTTGCATTTAGTTGAATTTGTTTTTAGATTTGAACCGTTGACCCCCAGATTTGTGTCTAATGATCGTGACCACTCAACCACGGAGGCCACGTCGAATTTTGTCCGTTTTATATTATCGATTCACGCAATTACCTTCAGATATTTAATTTTTAAGTCCGTTATTTAATTGAATGAATATACTAATTCCACTGAGCAAAAATATAGTCCAGATTCTCCCTTGACAAATCCGATCATTTCATATATAAATGTATATGAACTTCGGAAAACACTGGTGGTACGTATTAAAAATCAATTAGACGTGTGCAAACGTACTAATTTCTTTTGTTTAATGAATATTGTTTATAATTTTGAGATTTTACGAGGTCTCTAATCCCGTTACATATATACCTTCCTAGGTACTAATAAAATTATCTTTAATATTTTGAACGGAAAAATTGGTTGTTATCTGGTAATTTAATCATGCTGGATAATATCAACGAAATTATTTGGTTTTAACTACATAAGCAATCGAAGGGTCACGTTTTCATCCGGGTGACGCCAGCCTAATCAATTATTATTATGTAAGCCTGTGTTTTAGATTCTGTACCCTTATCTAAGGTTCCTCTGATTTCTCCACCAACTCAAAAGCAACAATTTGTTAAAGATTTTATTTATTACAATGAATATTATTAATATTATTTATATTAATTTTTGAAAAAATAACTTAGTTTTAGGTATATAACAATTCTCTTTTCTTAAATTGGCTCGATACAAGAGATCCTGAGGAAAAAAATCCCTCAGGTTATCTATCATTATTGGTGATGCTGAGCGGAGAATCTTTCTAGGGAGAGGAAGAAGAGGAAATTCTAGAAAGGAAAAAGGTACGAGGGGTGAGTCTGGATGTCAATGTGTCCAGGAACGACGAACGTATGAATCCATCCCTCCTACTGCGGTCCAAGGCGATGGGTCAAAAGAAAACGGCTGGAGAGGTCTAGTTTAGGTTTCCCTTAACCAATCTTATTGTAAAACTGCATATCTCGATACAAGAATGCCCTAGTGAGATGTGCAGCTTATTTTTTCATGTATTTCTTATTTTTTTTCAATAAATAAATAAATCTCTCCCGATCTGGCCCGCCACGTAGTCGGTGGGACAAAGGATTGGCCACCAAGGCGAACCTCACCCCATGAACCCAAGCATCCCTGCTACGGCAGGTGTGTTGGTTATTTATTTATTTATTTATTTATTTATTTACGCCCTTTTTCGGGGCTTTTACATATACAATTTAAAAATTACACTTGATTAAATAAAATATAAATACTGTATATTCCTTTTACCAATAAATATAAAAGGTATATATTTCTTTTATTAAGAAATATACAGTATTTATTTTACATAACTGAACTGCCTCAGTAACAGCATTTTGTATTTGTCTAAAGATAAATTGAAGATGTCCACAGACTTGGTAAAATTATTTCCCTCCATTAGTATTCTGGGCAAAGAGGAATACATATGGTAGTTAGTTCCAGAATTTCTGCACTGAAATAAATCCTGACTTCTAGTATTACGTAGAGGAATCCGGAAGCTTATTAATTCAAGTAATAATGGACTATCAACTAAATCATTTAGAATTTTATAAAGAAATACCAAGTCTGTGAAAATTCTTCTGTCTGATAATTTGAGCATATTCATATCACTTAAAATAGTGTTGTAATTCAACATAATTGCTGGAATACCCATTTTAAAATTTAGAAAACGTAAGAATTTATTTTGTATTCTTTCAACAGCTTGTACATGTGTATTATAATATGGGTTCCAGACGGGAGAGTTGTACTCAAGTTGACTTCTAACAAATGCAAAATATAACAGTTTAATACATTTTATATTTTTAAAATTTCTAGTTAGCCTAGTTATAAATCCCAACATTTTTAAGCCCTTATTAGAAATTTCTGTTATGTGGTTAACAAATGAAAGATTTTATTGAAAAGTGATGCCTAAGTCTTTAATTTGTGTTAATGTCTCAAGAGTATTGTTATCAATGTTGTAATTAAAGATCACTGGATTTTTTATTCGAGAAAATCTAACTACTTGACATTTTGAGATATTTAAGTCTATTTTCATTACACCAAATCAACAATTTGTTGATATTATCTTGAAGAATGTTGCAATGGTAAATATTTTTAATAATTCTAAACATTTTGAGATCATCAGCAAAAAGTAAGAAAAATACATCATGAAATACTTTTGTTAGATCATTTATAAACAAGATAAATAAGACTGGGCCAAGGTATGAACCCTGTGGAACTCCACTTGTTGCATACATTTTTTCGGACAAAGAGGATTTTATTCTAACAATTTGTTGTCTTTTAGTAAGATAGCTTTCAATCCAGGTTAATAAATTGCCACGTATACCAAGTTTTTCTAATTTCCAAATGAGAATTTCATGGGAAACTGAATCAAATGCTTTACTAAAATCAGTATAGACAGAGTCTACTTGTAGTTTTTCTTTAAAAGCATTAGTTATAAAATTTTCATAAATAATCAAGTTAGAAAGAGTACTTCTACCGGCATAAATCCAAACTGGTAAGGTGATATTACAGGTTTTATTTGTGTAAAAAGTTTGTCAAGTATTAGGCTTTCAAAGAGTTTCGGTATGGTGGATTGAATGCATATTGGTCTGTAATTACAAATATCACTTTTATCGCCCTTTTTGAAAATTGGAGTCAAATAACTAATTTTCCACTTATCGGGAAAAATTCCACTAGATAAAGACAAATTAAAAAGTTTGGTTAATGGAAGAGCAATTACTTTGATACATTCTTTAATAAATATTGTAGGGATATTATTCGGTCCCACAGATTTGTGGATATCTAAGAATTTAACTTTAGTAATAGGTTATCCAATAAATGGTTTTCAGGGTGGCTGTACCCATACCCACCTCCCAAATCTCAAGTCGTAGTACTATTATGGTATTTAATTCAACAACATGAACATGAGTTTCACGATTTATTTTTATCTTCCCGGATTTTTTTATTGCAAGGAACTTTTTGAATTTATGTAATGAATATTACGAAAAACGATTTCAAGTTAATTTCCCTTTAACGCAAGCATCGGGAGATAAAAAAGAAAAATCTTTCAGCGTAATCAAATCATTCTCAGGATGGAAATATTGCTGTTTTCAAAGTGTTAATAATCATTTTATCAAATTTCACAGCCTGTTGAAACGTCGGAAAAAAGTAGCATAAATTCTCCGTATTTTCAACGCCGACCATCCGCTTTCCGGGGACTAAATCAAAGGAAATTGTTTCTTAATGTTCATTTTTGGAGTTTCCTTCATTGGTCCTTGGCGCCGCACAGCTTCCGCTGGCTGAGATGCTCCTAGGAAAAAGAATAATTCTAATCTCGGAGATAAAAAATGTATTCAGGGAGATATGAACAAGTGCCCTATTTTTTAAGGGTTTCGCTTTTCTCTTTGGATGTTGTAAGGCCTCTCGGAAGCCTGCGATAAAATAATATATATAATGCATTGTAGGAATGAGTCTGAAATATTTTGGTAAAGAATTTACCAGATGAAATATATTCTTGTACTATGTTATAGGTCAGCAACCAGTTTTAGTCTTACTAGAACAAATAAATGGTAGTTTTTGAATAAGAAGGGTACATCCTTAATCGAATTTTTTTTAAGTTTTAAAACACATTTGAAAATAGATGTTTTAAAGTTAAAAAAAAAATGTTTTTACGGGTTGTGTGTTTTCATTACGAATACGAATGTAATCTGGTTTCAGACCACTTACCTTTAGATATCATTAATTATTTGAATTCTCGAAATATGTTAAAATTAGAAAAGAACTACAAATAAAGAAAATATTTGGACATTTTGGGTCCAGTGGGTTTTTAAAGACAATAATTCACTAAGATGGGTTTTTTCAACAATTCATCAAATTTTAAAATTTAATTTTCACGATCTGTTAAAGTCTAATTATATGAAGCAACTGGTTTGTGATCATATGATATCAGAACTTGAATAAAACTTACAAAGAATGTGAAAATTAATTTCAACAATTTGATGAATTGTTTAATTTTTTTTAAACAATCTTCATAAGTGAAAAAAAACTCATGTTTTTCTCACAAAAACCAGCTTCTTAATACCAACCCTGAATTTAAAATTATCACAGTTATATTGTTATTAATATTATTTCACCTTTTAATAACCTTATTCAGGATGAAGTGCGACCTTTTTGGTAAAACAATCATTGCAACATTAAATAAAAACAAATAAATCCTCAAGGTTGCCGACCCACTCTTTTTTTTAAATGTTGATCAATTTATTTCACTGCTTACATTGGCATATAATATACAACTAAATATGAATAATTCCCACTCTATTCAGAAACCGAGTGAACTCGACCTCACTATCGTATGTTTATATGCAATAAAGGAAAGAAATCTGATTTATCGTCTGATGAAAAGTTAAGCTTTCTTCACATGGATTACAAAAACCGGGAAAGGAATAACTTTTTAGTAATCCAATAAGTTATTATTATAGTCAAAAGTTTATTATCGATGTATTGATACCACTAAAACAAAAAAACTTCATCATGTCTCCTTTTTCAAGATATTTAGTTCTCCAATATACCTATATTGTAAAATTTTTATGTGCCCCCTTTTTCATTTAAAAAGTAGTTAACCAATATATTATATTCCGTAATCATTATCAAAATATTTCGGAACCAAAATTATTATTATAATTTTAATGTTATGAAGGAATGTGTGTCAATTGTCAATTGTCAGCGCCCTTGAGGTGATTTTTCACGAAAACGGCGCTATATAAATTAGCCAAATATTATTAAATATTATTAATATAAAGTATTTCGGAATCAATTCTAAAATCATAGTCTTTTTTAATAAGCATATTTCAAATAAACTAAGTGATAAAAAAATTCTAAATACAACCAGGTTTTTATTCTAACAATATTGTTAGTAACTATAAAAATGTATTAAATAACAAGGGCTAGGGTGGTATTTTAAACAAATCGGGGGTCTGAATATTAATTTTAGTTGCAACTATTTTTAGATAAGATACACTTGAGGTGTTTTTAAATATCTTAATATATAAAACAAAGTCGGGTTAGTAGCACTATTTATAACTCGAGAACGGCTGGGCCGATTTTGATGATCTTTGATTTTTTGGATTTGTATCTGCTCCGGAAAGGATAATAACTACTAAAAAATCACAAAAATTAACGAAAACTATAATTATTAAGAAAATTCTTTTCACCATACATTTTGTATGGAACGAATTCTCATATTTGAAAGAGCTGCGGGCATTTTGTAATAAGTACCTATAATATTGAGTAGTGAGTGAATTCCAAAAATTCAAAAACGTCAAATGTCGATGCGCTGATTGTTTTGCTTTTATTTTAAAACATATAATGCTGCCTCTCTTTCTTACACACTAAATGTCAATAGTCGAAAATGAGACAAACGGTGAACGTATGTCTCCACCCATCCAAAGGAAATATACAATAATTATAATAAAAATTCCTCACACGTATAAAGAAAATGAAAAGCAAATTTTTTGAGGCCCCACACATGAGGCCCGAAGAAAATTATTTTCCTCAGGACCTATGTCATCTTAGGGGATGCTGGGTGGAGGGTCTTTTTAAGGAAGGGAAGGATAGTTCTGAGATGGAAAAAGGTATAAGGGGTGGGTAGGAATCTGGGGTCAGTGTGTCCGGGAGTGACGGACGTATCCATCCCTCAAACTGCGGTGCAAGGCGATGGGTCGATAGAGTCCAGCTGGAAAGGTCAAAAGACCCCCCTCAACCAGTCTCTCTCGATCCGGCTCGCCACACAGCGGGTGGGCAGACGCATCCGCCGCCAAGACCCGGACAAACTTCACCCCATGAACCCGGGCACTCCTGCTAAATCACCAAACGTAGCGAACCACTTGGGGTGACCTATGGGTGACGTAAGACAGAGGTGTTGGTTATCCAATAAATGGTTCCCGGGGCGGCGGCACCCATACCCGCCTCCCAAATTCCACCTATAAATCCGTATACAATACCATCTCTGATAGTGACAAAAACAAAACACGGACAGTTGCGCATTGATGATTGCTTCATTGTGTAATTTTTAACTTAGATTATTGATTCTGAGGCGGTACGAAGTTCGTCGGGTCAGCTAGTGTAATAATAATTATTCCGATTTTATCAATCACCTTTTGGGTATTTTGCTAACATAAATTAAGATTTTATATTAGATAATTTAGAAATTTTTGAAATAAAACAATCTTTAACGGCAAAGTAAATATTTTTAATATAACCAAATCAATTTTATAACGTCAATCTCTTAAATTTATCTACTTAACGTCCAATTTAATAAGTTATTCCTCTAAATCGTTCCCATCAGAATTTTACTTTGTATCGTCATTATTTGTTTTTAACAAATGCCTAGGAAGGTGGACCCGGTGAACTTCGTACTCAGAATTAATGTTGTGTTAACTTATTAGCTATTTTTGTGTTATTTTATTAAGTTAAAAAATTACACAATGAAGCAATTATCGATGTGCTATTGTCCGTGTTTTGTTTTTGTCAGTATCAGAGATGGCGTTGTGTAGGGATTTATATTTTTTGTGATTTTCTTACTTTTCCACTAACAGGAATTGCGTTTCATTTTCTTTAAACGTGTGAGGGAGATTTTTTATAATTATTGTATTTTTCCTTTGTAGGGGTGCAGACATACGTTCACCATTTGTCTCATTTTCGACTGTTGACATTTAGTGTGTAAGAAAGAAGGGCAGCATTATATGTTAAAGAACCAAAGCAAAACAATCAGAGTATTGACATTTAACATTTTTAAATTTTTGGAATTTACTCACTACTCAATATTATATTTATCACAAAATTGCTGCAGCTCTTTCAAAATATGAGAATTCATTTCATACAAAATGTATGAGGAGATGAATTTTCTTAATATTTTTTTTCGTGAATTTTTCCTATGTTTTCATAAATATTCTGCTATTCGGGGCGGAGACAAATCCAACAAATCAAAGATCATAAAAATCGGTCCAGCCGTTCTTGAGTTATAAATGGTGTAACTAACCCGACTTTGTTTTATACTTAGTATATTAAAATTTCACCTACATGCGGTCGTAAATATTCAATATAAAGACAATTGAATGCCGTCAAAGGTATTCTGAAGGATAATAATGAATGTTTAATAGCCATCCGATTAAGTGCAAAGCCTAGTCAAAACAAAGCGTGACGTTACTCATTGTTCTATTAAGCGGTTGACGACAGTCGCGTTGGAAGGGACAACTGTTTATTCTGCTCGTTCTCGTGTCACACGATATATGCCGATTACGTTTAAGTTTTATTACTAAAGTTTACACTTTAACGCATTGTTATTACTATAACATGCTATTATAAGATTTAGGGTATTGTGTGTCTGTCTAATAATACATAAAGCATGACCCTTTATAACAATAAATTCATATCAACATGCAATGAATTCAGTGACAAATTACCTCGTTGCATGATCTAAAACTTTTATTTTGCCATAATGTCTTAGTTTTAGTTGTTTGGTTTATGAATGAATATTGAATTTTAGGAAAATTTTATACTTTAAATTTGGTCAGATGTAACGAGGGAGATACCCCTTCGAAAGGCATTGGTTACATACAAAAATCATATAAGTAAGCAGGTATCCTAAAAGATAATTTCTTTCGCGCTAATATTACTTAACCGTTCAGTCTAAACTGTTCACTTTTGGGAACAGCTCATATAGGTCTCGCTGAAATCATTGTGTCTGTCTACGGTGAAAAACATGATCTAAACAGTATTAGAAAACACCACGCTTCGTATTCAAATATAAATGCTAACCACGAAATAATTTAAATGTTCACCTTTACGAAACCAACGTTCCCAACCGCAATTTGCAAAAAAAAATTAAACTTTGAGAATTTTTTATTAATTTTTTCGTATGAAACAACAAAAATGTGTCTAATAAAATAAATACGTGTTTTTATTATTTTTCGTTGACAGAAATTTTAGTTAGAAAAAACGTAAGGTGAGCCATTTTTAATTTTGTTTTATGTTTGCATTAAAAAAATATTTATTTAAAAAATTACGTGATCATTTCATATTATAACATTTTAAAGCGTATTTTTTCACCTCTCAGAAGCAGTTTTTAGTTTACGGACACGTTCGTAAATATTAGATTTATTTGGATTTTATTGCAGAGCGGACATATTTTGACCCTTGGAAAAATATGTCCGAGGCCTGAGGGGTTAATAGTAAGTACTGAGAGTTTTACATGCTCACGTTTGGGTTGTTAGGGACTCAATCTTATAAATAAAATCAGAAAGGTAGTTAAATAAAAGATTTGGAACAAAAGCTCGACGCCCACATAAGACAGGTTTGAGTATGGAATTAAACTTAATGAGAAAGTAATTATTCGTAATGTATTCAAGTATTTGTACATGTATATATTTTGACACGGGCACGTCTTGTGGCTGACTATTGACACTTACCACAACTCACACCTCCCGTCCCACCAACCCCCGGGGCGGTGTCTCCGGTGTAAACCGGCGCGGTGACCCCTTTGTCCATCCACTCCCCCCTCCCGCCCTTCCACCCACATCTCCCTACAACCACACCCCCTGGGATGGTCTCCCCAGTCTCTCTCAGCCTCTCTGTCCCTCCACACAGGGAAGGTACACTTTCTTGCACCTATAAATACAAGGTATATTAATCTAAAAAACAATACAATGTTTATAATAAACTAGCGAGGTTTCGACATAGGTTACTACCCCACTTAATAAAAAAAATGTTTTTTCCTGCGTGTCCTTTCCCTTTCGTCCTATTTTCCTTCCGCCTCCACTTCCTCTCTCACGCGTTCCCACTCCGCCTTCTCTGCATTCTCTCTCCCTACTCCCCTCTCCCGTATCTATCGTCCCGCAAACCCCCCTCCCGATTCCATTCATTCAGCCCCGGTCCATTTAGTTTTCGAACAGCTCGCGTACCATTTATTGCATTTTTAATACAAATTTCATAATGCCAGAGCTCAATAATAAAAACAGAAGCCATCGCAGGCATGCACACATCAAATCCCCAATGTTTCATCGCAATCGGATGAATGGTTAGCAACGTATAATTTTATGATGCCAGAACTCACTATAATATATAGAAACCATCGCGGGCATGCGCACATCAAATCCCCAAAGTTTCATCGCAATCGGATGAATGGTTTAGCAACGCATATATGTACATCTCATATACTTATATATCTACCCAGAAGCAAGCATATTTAGATTTTTTTATATAAATTGATTGTTGAGAACGGTTCCAATACTTGTAATTACATTTTTTTTAAATATCTTTATATGTACCTCTTCCCCGATCTGCACTTGCGTTGCATACATTAGTGCACCTAGTTGATCATGATTTTGGTGTTCTGTAATCTGGCGTTCTTTTAATCTCGAAGCAAAAAATATAGAAAGTGTGTTAAGTGAAGAAAAAATGTATCGTATGCCTCTATCCTATCAAAATTGTAAAAAATATTATTTGTCATCTCTCCCCATGCCTAAATTATTTTGTTGTCTCTTCGCAGTCCCCTCCCGGAAACGTCGGTTGAAAATATCGTTGTCACACGCTCCCTCCGGAGGTTTCCAAAAATGAATGTGACAAATTTCGACGTGTATTTATTGAGGAGTCAAACACGTGTAGATATCAGATTACATCGCGAAAAACGAGAGCTGTCAACAACCTTTAATTTGTTAGATTTGTCGAGATCGATTCGTTCCGAATGTAAAAAAAAAGATTATTCCCAAATAACATTTGAAACTCGATTCATGAACGAATAACTGATCATTAAGTGCCAACTTATTCGTCTATAAATAACTAGTTCTTCAAATTCCAATTATTGAACTCGAACTGACTAATGGATTATCATTCGCTGATCGTCAACGTATTTGTAGAAAAGGTAAATCAATCGCTGGAAAGAACTTTTTTGTTTTTACTATCTTTTTATTCCTGTAATAACGGCAGGGGGCCATAATCAGACAAAGTTACAACGTAATTATTGTTTCTTCACACAGTATTATTGTTTACATTTCAATTTTTATCCTCACTGTGACTAGCCTATGTTGAGTTAAATAATTTTATAAAATAATATATTGAAAACTCGAGTCCAGAAATAACAAAAAAATTGGTTAAATTGGTTACGTTAGGTGAGGTTTTGGGCTATTTTTCATTTTTTTCATAGCTTTTAATAACTTTTTAAAGAGGTATTGTGTTGGGTTGATTCTGGGTTGACATGGAACAGTTATTTCAGTTTGGAAACATGGTTAACAAATCAATTTTAAGCTCACCGTGCAGTGGCGATATCATAAATAGTATTAGAAGGTTTTTTTTCGTTACATCATGGTTTCTGAACAGGCCAATGTAAAAATGTATTCTGTATGTATTTGTATCCATATAATGGATCAGCGACAATAATGTATGTAAATCTCACACGTAGTGAGATTTGAAATTAATTTATATTTCTGATATCAACGTTATTATAGGTATCTTCTATAATTCAGTGGTTTAGAATAATCGCCCTAGCGAATAGTTTTAGGGTTCAAATCCCGGTGGCGATAATATATTAATACTTGATAGATTTGCCGATGCATATTATTTATTGACACTTAAAATACTTAGAAAACTATAGGAGATCCTTTGCCGATTTTTGATCTAGAGCAGTCTTATCTGGCTCACCGTCCGCTCTCCAAGTATTTGCTCAGCGCCGCACCCCCTCCCTGCATTAAAGTATGATATAGGCAAAAAATTACAAGTTTTAAAATATAACGATCAAATTTTTGATAGCATGGTAGTTAATGGTTTCCACCCGAGCGTTGTGCGTTCGATTCTCTACTATCACATATCATCGCTCAAGCCATATTCCGCTTAAAATGATAGAATTGCGTGGATTTCCTTATATGAGTTTATCTGCAACCCGAAAATATAGCTTTTTAAATCAAAAATATGTCATTTTTAAAATTTTTTAATGAAAATAACAACAAAGTTATTAAACCTTCAATAATACTTAATCACTAATTGAACGGTTCATATGCAAGATTCTTGCAATGATGTACACACGATTTAAAAAAAAAATCTGACCGCCATTTCATCTCTTCTCCGCCCCCTTGTAGCCTTCCACTTCCTCGAGGCAGACACCGCCCCCAGGATATTAACAATGCCCCTAGGGTGGCGCTATTACCCCCGCTGGGAATCACTGATTTAGAGAAACATTTAGAGAATTTTTCCCATAGTATAAGTTGTTTCTTTCGCTGTGTACCCTGTAGGAGTATTCCCCCCTGGGGGGGTCGGGGGTTGGTTGGCTGACTCCCCCAGAATGGCTCGTCTCACTTCAGCCGTGATAGATGATGCCGGCTGCTGCGGAGCAGAGCACGATTACTTAACTACTTCAGCTAATCAGGAATAAGAGTTGGAATAAATTTGCTCGGATCAAATTTGGACTAATACTAATCAAACGTTCTTACATTATGTAGTCTACACTAGAATGCTGAAGCATTCTCGAAACAATGGAGCTAAAAGAACTACACAATTGTATGAAAGCCTTTCATTGGTTCGGAAAAGAATTACGCCTACCAATGTTTTTAAAAAGGTTAATGTTAAAAATTTTGGTAACAATACATAAATTACAAAATATTATATTTAAGATCATTGTTGGTCATGCGTATCTCATCAGAAATGAGGAGCTCTTTAGCCACGACCTTTACTTTGGTTTTATATTACAATACTTTTTGTATAAAATATAATTATGTTTTTAGGTAATCTTTTTTATTAAAATTATTTAGTTTTATTTATGTATTTTGTTTAGTTGACAATACAGCGCAATTCAAAAGGGAGATTATTGCAGTTTTTTATGGCTCGGTAAATATGATGGTCTTACACTTGAGTTCAGGCCCGGACTGGCCAGGTCCGCAGGTCCGCGATCGCGGAGAAAAAAAAGTTTTTGTCTTGTTGGTAGTTATTTTGTGTTCTTGGTAATGTTTGCTTACATTTTCGAAAAAAAAATTACATTTTCCAAAAGTAGAACATGTCCAACAACTGCATTATTTTTCTAATCCCTAAAATCCGTTTGTCATTATTTTTACTACACAAATAATTTTGAAATAATTCATTAATGCTTTGGTGTGAATAAAATCCTGCCCTTTATTTTGAACTCCGTTATAATTATTGACAATTCTACAGCATGTGTTTAGTAGTGTTGTGGTATCTGGTATATGGTAAATAATAAAGTCAACAAAAGTCGAAAATCATAATATTCGTATAAAAACCTATCTGAATTTCTTCTTCTTTATTGGTGCCAATATAGCGTAGAAACGCGTTTTCATTGTTTTCAAAAACCTAATTTTCAAAAATTTGAAACAGTTTAAAAAGTGATTTTGTTGAGAAATAAAAAGTATTTCTTTTTCAAAGTTGCAACTGTTGGTTTCATGAATTCAGACAAGCGATAAAATTTACAAACAAAAAAATTCAATCGCCATTTTCAAAATGTGAACTGATTTGAAAGTTTTTTATCAGAAGTATTCGGAAGTTGTTTGGCGATTCTAGCTCAACGCACAAAACTATCTTTTTTGAACAAAATAAAAAGAAAAACTATACATGTATTATGTAGGTATATATTATTTCAACAGATAAATAACCCCGAGACATCTCACCCAGTCTTACCCAGCTTTTGACCCATGAGCTCTAGGGAGGCTACAGCCTAAATAATCGATATTCTAATCGATATCGGTTGGTTACGTCAAAGGCATTGTAGCCAGTGATTAACACGTGCATTTGGCAGAATATTCTCGTGTTCGTACTGTTCATTGCCGATTCTAATTATCTTTGAGTTCATTCTAATTGTTGAACCCTCTGATGCTTCCATACGATGTAATCCAGTAATCCCGTTGATTGTTTTCCTAATGCCTATAGCATAGGGCTTTAATAGACGCTGCAGATAAATAATTACAATTAGCTTTGAAAATGTTTCATGTTATAAAACCTTTTAATGAAAAGTTTCATGGTACTTGTTATGGGGAGGTAATAATAATATTTATTATTGTATGTTTTGCTTTATACATTAATTCCATATGCCCTGTGTCCTTTGTGGATGCCGTGAGGGGGGGTGTTTCCGATTTTTGGTCTTTTGGAAAAGAAGGAATGTACCTGGGTCTTAAAGAAACCCGCATTGTAGAAGGGAGGAAACACAGAGAGCGGCCAATCATTCCACAGCCACACTTTTGAACTCAAGAACGAAAGAAGTAGAAACGACCCGTTCTAATGAATGTCAAATATTTAAAAGTGTGGTGCGCGTTTGGCGTGCTTCCCGACTGTGCACCGAGTCAAAGAAGCTAGTTCATCAGAGCGTCTTCCATTGAAATGCCGGTAGATCAAGGAAAGACGCCTTAGCACTAAAGATTGCAATCCGTTTAAGATTTGTTTTTGTGATCAATAACTTCAAAGGCGCTGCGCAAATATGATTCCTACGGTATTTCTAATAATGTACAAGCAGATAAAGAAAGCACAAAGAAAACAAACTTACCTGGCAGGTCATTTCAGATAAACACAGTTTTATTATAAAGTGTAATAAGACGCGATTTTCCACGCAGAAGACACTATATTAAAAACACTACTCGTAGTATGATTTTACATTTACTGGTTTATCCTCCATTGACTATTATTATTACTTTTATTAGAAGACGTTAGGTATATACTGTTAAACGAGGCGTTTAAAATAAAAATACACAATAACATTAGAAAAATTCCATCATCATTTATGGTTTTCTGTTTTTAATTTTTTTATGAATTTAATGGGATAGACGGTGTGAGAGTCATTTAAAAAATATTTTTTCAGATTAACGCGCGCGATTTTGATTGCAAAAATAAAACCCTCAACTCCGCTGTGCTTATGAATTTATGCGCTTAAATAATCTATTAACTCCACATCTAACCCAGCCCGAAACTTTTCACATGAATACCGAACCCAGAATTATTTTTTCGTACCTGAAAATTAGTTCCGCAATTATAATTCTAACGCTATAACTCATCTGCCGGCGCCTGCCTGGAACGGGACCGGCACCCGATTAATAAATTCATCCCTGTAATCTGAGAATGAAGCATCCACCATTGTTTACTTTTTAATTTACTTTACGGTGGTCCATTCGCCATTCGCCCAGATCTGATAAGCCGGTTCTACGCACTTTCCCGCGCCTTACTTATACATTTTTAAGCCACCTCTCGAGAACAATAATACATTTACCCGCCGTTATTATTCTGCTGCCGAGGGGTCAGATTTATTTGTTTTTTTCCTTCCCACTCGGAACACCGCGATTTATACTCTCTGTCTGGGAACTGCGCGTATTTTTAGCCCTTCTAAGACTTTCTGACGTCATGTCATGTTTTGAATGGCATGTTTATGTAAAAAAGAAATGAAAAAAATTCTCATCGAATGAAAAAAGTATACTAGATACACGGTGGGTGGCATTAAAGGCTAATCTAAGCGAAAATAAATTCATTTAACTTTTAATACTAAAATAACGAAAAGTGTGTTACACATGGTGTTAAGAGTGACTGACTGACTCTGATTTATACCAGTGATTCCTGAGGTTATTTAGAGTGAAAAATGTAAGTGACATTTTGGTCTTCTGTGACGTTTAATTTTGTTTTTCAGTGAATACCATTAAAAATCAGTAGATTTTGAGTGACCAGTGATGATATGTATGTGACAAATTTTGGTGTTTTTGTTTTCAAAAACAAAAGTTTTTGTAAAAAAAACAACAAAAATTGTCACCGCCAATCAAAATTTGACTAAAAAAGAAATTCTCCGAAAAATGTGAAGAATCATTGATTAATGAACTTTTTACAGCACCTTTTGTAGAACGGCTAGAGCAGCTTTTAAAATCTTTATTTTAAAACGAAAAAAATGTCAGAATAAAGCACAACCCTTAAAGTAATTCAATTATGATTCTCAACACCCTATAGTCTAATTGTAAAGTGTGAGATGAGCATGCGAATAAGTTACCGTAAATGTTTTCGTTATTTATTTTTGGGGTGGTGTTGCGCTACCTCTTTCTTTAGCCAACGTTTTGGACAACGTTACAGTGTCCATCATCAGGACACTGTAACTTGTAACGGTGTCCGAAAAGTTGGCTAAAGAAGGAGGTATGTGTTTTTGTTATTATGTTTCTTGCGGAGTTTCGCTAGGAGAGTTTGTATCTGGAAACTTGTTGTGAAATAATTGTACTCCATACAAAAGTAACAATACTGAGATAAAATATTTCACATTCGATAATCCAAAAGGAGTTCGATAAAATTTGTACAGAGGAAAATGATTACGCCGCCGCTACCAGAATTTCTACAATATAAACATTTAAAGTTTTTAAGCTCCTAAAAAAATATATGTTTTTTTTAAAGATAATATCTACACGTATTCCACGCAGAAACACAAATTGTATGAAATTCCCTCGACAGAAAAAAATCGCTAATTATGCTCCGAAAATTATTATAAACACGTTTATTTCACTTATTTTAGCACTTATATCTCATATGTATGAAAAAATTAACAGTGTTTCTTTAAATGCTCTTTCAGATGTCCCCCATGAGATTTTTGCTTTTTTTTAAACGAGTCATATTTTATCAATCATTTACACAAATTTCGCTTCAATTTTATGGTTTTAAATATTAGCGCTCTCTCTCCAACATTCGTAATTACGTATCTCTCCATCTTCTTCTTTTTGAGCGGAGATACGGCCCCTTAAGGAAGACCGGTCAGTGGCTGAGTTGGCTTCGCGTTTGGGTCCCACCTGGGCGACACGTGAACGTTTCCTCGGCTGGCTAAGTCCCCCTCCATCATAAAACAAGCAACATTTCCGTTTTCTGTGGTGGTATTAGGAGATTTTCATGTACTGTCGGATTATTTGTAACCTGGGAATATTTGTCTTTCTTTAAAAGAAAATAGCCTTCGATTGAAATATTCAAAAGCTTTGAAGTACCAAATGTACAAAGAATATATGCCAAAAATATATTATTGAAGCTATTCAAAAATACTGAATCGTCTACTAGACAGCGTATCTATCACACTAGATCAAATAAAAATGACATAAAAAATATTCCAAGTTATAAAACCATGTTCGGACAAAGAAACTACACTTATTTTGCAACTAAACTCCATAACATTCTTCCCCAAGACATAAAACTAATAAAAAAATTTAATGAATACAAATCAAGAACAAAAATATGACTGAAAGAGGTCGACGAAAACACCCTAATGAAGACACTAAAAACGACATAGAAGACAAATAAACTGTAATTAAACAGGAAGTCTTAGTTCTTAGTCCTCCTCACCAGGAACCCCTGGTGAGGAGGACTAAGAAATACAATATCTTTACCTTACTTAACCATTATATTTTGTATACTTATGGAATTATTTTATATAGTCGCTGAAATAAAAAAATTAAAATAAAAAGTCTGCTGGCTTAGTATATTCCTGATAACAGGCTACCTCCGATAAGAGAGATCGTCAAAAAGATTTCTTTTCGTCCACATTTCATCCTAAAGAGTTTATCCTACATGACGTCATTTGAGACGTTAATCATATTTTCGTTAAAAAATGCATGAAATGTTCAGACATCCCTCTGAGGTGTGCTTGTTCGCTATACCATTAAAAAATCATAAACATAAAACTGACGGATGGGAAATTCTAGTGCAATCGCTTAAAAGCTTGTTGGCTCAGGTGGAAGGCTTTTTTGGGAAATAAAAATAACATCTGGGATAGCTACGAGAAAGAATGTGACAGTATATTAGCACCTTTTATATAAAACTATAAAAATCACTGGTTACTCATAGAAGCGCTATTACTTACTAATATCTCATCGTATTCTACTATGAACACACGAATACGAGTGTGTGGAGACTGGATTCGGTAGTTTCCGGTAGTTCGGCGTTAGATATCAAATTGGACTAATTAGAGGTAAAAATTAAATGCATTTTTTTCGCTTTGTGTCTCCTCTAAATATATTACAATACAATGGGAATAGTTGTTCGAATTTCTCACAAATCAGTTCCAATTTTGAAAATGGCAAATAAAATATTATTCACTTTAAAATACGATATTATATAATACGGATTCTCCAAACAAACACTTCCTATTGTGAAACTGAAGCTTAGATTCAAAACAAATTTTATAGTAATTATTATTTTTAATTGGTAAACTAATGTTTAAGCTAAGATTTTTATGCATAGCACAAAGGGTAACAATTATTATAAGCAATAATTATTAGCCCGAAACACTCATCAACATTGAAAAAATCTTCCGAGAAAAGATAAATGCCGCCGACGGGACTTGAACCCGCGTCCTTTTGATATCCGGTCAACTACTCTACCAACTGAGCTACGTCGGCTTATCTCCCACCCGCCAAATAATTTAATATATACTAGTGTTTCATTCAACAATTACTGCTTATTACATTTTTTCACCTGAAAACAATCAACTTTATTTTTTGTGAGAAATGCATTATAAGTGCTTACTCTCCCACTAGATGGCGTCGAGACAAATTATGTCTACATTTTTTGGAGGAATACTTTAACTTGTCAAATATTATTTATTATTTAAAAAAAAAAAAAAAAATTAATATTTGACAAGTTAAAGTATTCCTCCAAAAAATGTAGACATAATTTGTCTCGACGCCATCTAGTGGGAGAGTAAGCACTTATAATGCATTTCTCACAAAAAATAAAGTTGGTTGTTTTCAGGTGAAAAAATGTAATAAGCAGTAATTGTTGAATGAAACACTAGTATATATTGAATTATTTGGCGGGTGGGAGATAAGCCGACGTAGCTCAGTTGGTAGAGTAGTTGACCGGATATCAAAAGGACGCGGGTTCAAGTCCCGTCGGCGGCATTTATCTTTTCTCGGAAGATTTTTTCAATGTTGATGAGTGTTTCAGGCTAATAATTATTGCTTATAATAAGTTTTATAGTTCATTGAACCGGAGTTACAGACGAAGACAAACGGAAATATTTGTATTGAAATTATTTATTAAATTTGTTAAACAAACTAACTTTTAAAATTCAAAATTCGAATTGAATAGTTTAAAACACATATTAAAAGTTTAAATATTCAATACTACAAACTTTATAAGAAATGCACCTAAATAACGTACAATTCAATATATCAGAATTATATTAAAATCCCAAAATTTAATTTAAAGTATGTACATTCAAAATACCTATCTCTGTCTAGGTATAACTTATCTCAGCAACCTCCCGTTAAATCTAAAAAATATCGAAAATAATCATGAATACCAGCTTAAATTAAAAAAAATTACCTGAAACTACCATAAGAGTTCATATATAATATATTTTTATTATTAATTTATTTTAACACATAGCACTCTTCTTAGTGTGAATTGCCTTAAACAAAAAAAAAATAAATTTTCAATCTTGAAATCTATTTTAGACAATTCTTAAGTTTTTTTAACATACCTTTTTGTTATTAACTGCAATACTTGATTATTTACTTACTTACATGAAATTTTCACATAATTGAGCATGAATTGCATCACCAAACACAAGAGCTTCGTCTCTTTATGGCGAGGAAAGCCATTTTTATTTTTCTTTATAACACTGTATACTTACCGTAAAAACATACAAATATTTAAAAAAAGGAAATAAAAAAAATCAGACAAGAGATAAAGCATGTACCAAAATAATTTTCTTCATAGAAATTTTTATTTCTTTTGTTTAAATGTTTGACGGAAGAAGTAATTTTAAAATTTACAAGTAGTTTTTTTTAAGTCATTAAAATCAATCAATATGAGAGAGGGTAAGAGTACCGCCGCCCCGTAAACCATTTATTGGATAACCAACACCTCTGCCATAGGTAAACCTAGTGGTTGGCTACGTTTGGTGACTTAACAGGACTAAGCCCAGTTTTATGGGGTGAGGTTTGTCTAGGTCTTGGCGGCAGATGCCTATGCCCACTTACTGCGTGGTGGGCTGGATCGGGAGAGACTGGTTGAGAAAGATCATTTGGCCTCGCATGACATAGGCCTTAACGGAAATTATTTTCCTCTGGGCCTACTGTGCGGAGCTATTCTTATTCTTCCTTGCGCTGTCCCAACTCATCGCTTAGGTAGGCTGTTGGGGTCGGCTCTTCTCGTTCTCAGGTTGTAGCTTCTTCTGTTCTGAGTATCACCTTTATCCAGGCCGTTTCTCTGAAGTATTTTGGAGCATTGAGTCATCCAGGAGTTTTTGGTCTTCTTCTGGATGACTGTTAATGAAACTCCATAGACATTGCCCGAAAAAAAATCGAAACGTAATTTTCTTCTTTTGAAAGGCAATGCTCCTGTGGCAATTATTTATTTCTTTAATATTTTCAGTCACAAATACTACAATTATTAACTAAACGTATGAGATTTTAAAATAATGTGACCGTCTGGTTTATAACCACAAATATAGAAAGTTGCCGTGAAATTCCGAATGTATTGTAACGTATTGTCGTATAATGTAATATGTTCTGAAATCATGTTTTTGATCTGTTAAAATAATCATGTTTGCACATAATTTTTTACACGTTGTAGTTTTAACGCAAAAAAAATCGTATAATCAATACATACATAAATTATTTCTAATATTGTAAATTTTAATATAGTTTCTCCTACAAGTGTACTGTGTATTAAAAGTTCACATTTCTAAACACAACCTAACATAACTTCATATCTTTATGTTGTAAATCTTATTGTAATTCCTCCATCTTGTTATCAGGTACCTGGTTTACACTTTTTCAATACTACGAAGTTACATATTTATCTCATACTCTGTAAATCTGAATACATTATTTGTTACCAGGTTAATTCGGTAAATCCGATTATAATATGTGCTACCAGATTACTTTTCTACTTTGTCACAAGAAAAAAGATATATGTGTGTATGTGTGTATATGTATGTATATGTGTATGTATATATGTATGTATATATATATATTTGAGTGTATGTATGTACATATATGTATGTGTTTGTATATATGTACATGTGTGTATATTATATACATCTTCTTTATTGCACAACTCAGTTTCAGAGAAAAAAAAGAGTTTTTTGTTATTTTTTGTTTTTGTTATGAATTATGTACATTTCATGAATAATATGAACTAAACATGTCAATTTGTCTGTCCTGGAACGGGAAACTTTCCTAGTTGGACAGGCAAAATTTCCTTATATGTAATTTATACTCACTTTGTATCTATGTATAATAAATAAATAAATAAATATTGGAGCTGAAATCACAGAGTTTAGGGGCGTGTAACCTTTTTAAATCCCAGTTGGTCTGTTTATCGCGTTGCGGTAACCCGATAGTCGATTTCTGCGCAGACCGTGAAATGGCCGCTACTTGCTAGCTTGGAACAAACCACCGCTGAAATAAACTCCTGTTAACCTATATATTTAGTGAGAGCTTACAGACGGACCTAATATAACTAATAACTATATCTGACGTATTCCAAAATTGCAAGCACGTCACACTTACGTTATGTCGGTAAATAGTTTTGATCTCGTATACTTTTTTCGTCACTTTTCAATTTGGAAGGTAATTATGGGTATATACAAAATAAAGTAAATCAAATACTGTAGGTCGTGTAAAGAGAAGGCATAGCAGAAGAAAAACTGGCATTACAAACAATTACTTTTGCACATACTAAAATTTAACAAAATAAAAATATTTTTTTAAATTGGAAACAACAGTATAAATAAGAAGACTTTAAAAAATAAAGCGTAAAACAAAATATACTTGTTATTATTGCACTAACTTTAAGAACCCAATTTATATACGAATAATAAATTATTGTAATTATTCATTATTTACATTAATATTTGACGGCCTCCTTGATCGACGGGAAAACTCTTGAGTCGTAATCCGGAGGTCGCGGGGTTGAATCCCGGCGTGCGAAAATAAATTTTATTTGATCATTTGTTTATTTCACTATTAATTTAAAATATTGTACAGTATATTTGCGGCCCTTTCCAAAGTGGAAGATACACTCCGTGTCCCCATGGTCACTAGTCATAGAAGTCTTAGTTGTAAGTCTTTAGTTGTCAATCTTAGTTATAATATAAGCCACTTGTAGTATATAGGTATAGATTAAATGTATAAATGAATTTATAAAGCGCCCTTGAGGTGATTTTCTCACGAAAATGGCGCCATAAAAATCATCCAATAATAATAATTATTATTATAAACCACCATTCAGAATTGAAACGTTGCGTTGGCTTTAGCCATGTTTGATGATCAGAACTGAATAGCCAGGTACTTCCCCACCTTCCTCTTCTCCATAATAAAAGTATAGTATATTTAGTTAAAAAGTTAAATCGTTATCGTTATATCTTATTTTGACGTATGTTTAGAGACCCGTTAGGAAGATTGTAAAAATATAATAAACCCGATAGAAATATTTAAAAAAAAATTTGCCTTCAAAATTGCTATGTCAACCATGGACTAAACAGAACTCCCCGAACGCATTCAATTTCAATACCTGCCTAACAGGCATATCAGTTAAAACGACACTTTACAAATCTCGATCAAATACGAATTCTGAATAAAACGCATTTAATTTAGTTAATTAAATGTGTTTCAAACAATTCAAAACCTCATCGCTACCAAATTTAGCTCCGTAATTAAATATTGTATAAAAAATACTAAAACATTCATAAGAAGAATATAAATGCTTCGGGTTTTCACACAGACTTTGCGGGTACAATCAACTGCTACCTTTTCTTCGTTGCACAAGCAACATTTTAGCGCTTTTAATGTTGGTAATAGGAGGAATTCAAATATATTATAGTTGTTTTTAACCCGGGAACGCTTGGATTATTAAAAAAAATTCTGGTTAAAATCATCCCCCTTTACACCTTTTCTTTGAACCACATTCAAAATTAATCGAAAACCACCGATCACAAGCACTTCGGTTGACGTCATTAGGAAAATCTGTGAATGTACATTAGTTAACTTTATGTCAGAAATATACTAACATACCTCTTCAAACACAGAACTTTTTTCGACAATATCCAAGCTGCTCGTGATTCTAAAACCAAAAGGCATAATTTTTTACTTTATCCGTTTCGCCAAAAAAACTTCTGGCCAAAGAAATTTTAGATACTTTGCAACAAAGAACAAAGCTATGTAATGGGCTTCCACTAGCCATTTATGTAATATACAAAGGTACCTATGCTTTTCCAATGGTAAAATACTGATTGTCTTTTATTTCATATGTAAGTAAGTAATATTATGTTGTTCTTTTCATTTTTGTTGGAAATTGCTTATGTTATAAATTGCGCCTGTTATCAATACAGGAGTTGCTAGTGATACAGGCACAGCACATCACCAATGTAATGTAATTAAAAAGTTGAGTAAATAAAAAAAGTTTTGCATGTTAATTTTAATTATTTAAGACAATATTTCAGTCAAGTTAATACTCTGAAACATTCAACCGCATTGAAAAAAACCTTGCGAGAAAAGATACATGCCGCTGACGGGACTTGAACCCGCGGCCTTCTGATTTCCGGTCAAATGCTCTGACCACTGAGCTACGTCGGCTTATCTCCTACCCGCCAAATTATTCATTTACTAGTGTTTGGGAGATTTTTTCAATGAAGATGAGTGTTTAAGGCAAATTATTATTGCTTATAATCATTGTTACCCTTTGTGCTATGCTATTGTTTACCAATTAAAAACAAGTTAATACTTGACTAGATAATTTGTTTGATAAATCTGTAAGTTGAATCTATTTTTTTATCTAGCATTCAATCCGGTGAATTCACTTCATCCTGTTGTACAGAAATAATGAGAAAAAGCGGTTTGTAGATGTGTTCATTCCGACAGGATGAAGATTAGCGGGATAAAATGGCGAATGAACGAATGATGGAAAGTTCAATCGCAAATTAATTAATCAATTAACTAATTGCATTTCTATATTGTCCTTTTAATGAATCCGTTGAAATCATGTAGCTAATGATTCTATTATTATTATTATTATTTAATGTTCCTTGTTGAAATAATCATATTTTTAGTCATTTTTATATTCTAATATAACCTACAAAAATTTCATTTCTTTTGCATTTGTATGTTATTTTATATTTGGTTCGCTACGTTTGGTGACTTAGTAGGGGTGCCCGGGTTCACGGGGTGAGGTTTGTCTGGGTCTCGGCGGCGCATGCGTCTACCCACCAGCTGCATTGAAGGCCGGATTGGGAGAGAGTGATTGAGGGCGTCCTTTGGACTTCTCCAACCGCACTCACTCGGAACATCGCCTTGCACCATAGTTGGAGCGATAGATTCATACGTCTGACACTCCTGGACACGCTGACCCCCAGACTCCTACCCATTCCTCATACTTTTTCTTTCCCAGAACTTCCTATCCATCCCTTCCATAAAAAGACCATCCACACAGCTTCCCCTAAGATGACATAGGCCCTGAGGGAAATTATTAATTTTCCTCAGGGCCTCCTGTGTGGAGCTAATGTAAAAAAAATATTACCCTTGTAAAAAAAGAAAAAAAAATGTATGTTCTTACCTATACAAAAGAGTTTGAAAAAAATGCTTTTTTTCTTTACCATAATTTTTTTTAAATGTCGTAAAGTAATTTAAGGAGATTTTTGTGATGTTACACTGGCAAAGTGAAAAACGAATATGGGTTATCTGAATCTTCAGCTTTTGCTTTGAATATCTTAAGGCTGAATAAAATAGAAATGGAAGGAGTTGGGTGAGAAGAGGTTGGGAATTTCCTGATGCATATTGGGTTACTATAATTACTTACAGAAAATTTAAGAGTTTTGATTTAAAGTAGTAAATTAGACAAAGGCGCCATTGAAAGAATGGACGATTCCACAAGGATGTTCAAATATTTTACTCGTTTAGTGAAAAACTTGTTCGTATTCACTTCCCTGTTGCAGTTTTCCCTACCATTGGTAAAAGTTATTATTATTGGGAAACTATAATATCGTTTTACCAAAAACGAATTATTTTTAATTAGCTGACCCGGAGAACTTCATACCGCCTCAGATTCAATAACTGTTAGTTGTGTAAACTTATTAGCTGAATAAAATTTTTAAAAATGTATTAAGTTCAAAATTACCAATGAAGCAATCATCGATGCACAACTGTTTGTGTTCTGTTTTTGGCAGTATCAGAGATGGCTTTATATAAGTATTTATGTTTTTTGTGATTTTCTTGCTTTTGTAATTTCTAATTCTCGAATGGCGTTTCGTTTTCTTTGCGTGAGAGGGAGATTTATTAAAATTATTGTATATTTCCTTTGGACATTTAGTGTGTAAGAAGGAGGGACAGCATGATATGTTTAAGAATTAGAAGTTTTTGAATTTTTGGAATTCACTCACTATTCACAATCTTGCTGCAGCTCTTTCAAAATATGAGCATTCGTTCCATACGAGGAAAATAATTTTCTTCATCATTTTTTTCTCTCGTGAATTATTCCGATGTTTTAATAGCTATTCTACTATTCGGGGCGAAAACAAATCAAAGATCATGTAAATCGGTTCAGCCGTTCTTGAGTTGTAAATGGTGTAACTAACCCGATTTTTTTTTATATTAAGAAGATATCAGGACTCAGATAGAGGGCTTCTAATATTAAGTTGTCTATTATAAATATTATGCGTATTCTATTCCAACTCATTTTTCGTACCAACTTACAGCATAAGTACCTATTTTTATTGCCCTGAGTTACATTAGTTAATATTCTTTAAAATGGGTAAATCGGTAATTCTTATGTTTATTATTTCTTTCCTTTCTTTCTTTTTCTTTCTTTTTCTTTTTTTTATTCATTTTTTTGATCCTCGAGTTAAGTAAATCATCAAAATCAGTACAAAATTTCTCTGAATGGTAAAAAGCGTAAGTACATGTTTGTAAAAAAAACAAAATATTTTTTCTTTTAGAATTTTCTTTTTTATTTCTCTTCTGTACATTAAAAAAAATATATTGTAAAATATATAATTTACACTTATAAGTATCTTGTACATAACTTGTATAAGTAACTTGTATTCTTTTATCTACATATCTTCAAAACCTTAATATTATTTAGCAAGTATTATATTTAACTATCACACTAATTACATGTTAAAAATTATTCTCATTTTGACTGTTCTAGAACGTGCAAATTGCCTAGTTGAACAGCAAAAAATCATTATAAAGTTATAATATGTAATGTTTCAAATAAATAAAATAAAATAAAATAATAAAACTCCTATGTCCATTCCAAACTACTTCATTTGTTAAAATTTTCTTCGGCTCTCACTTCATATCGTCGCGCGTCGGCACGTTGGTACACCTTGTGCAAATTCAAAAATATTATTTCAGGTAGGTAATATGTTTATTTCTCAAACTTTTTTATCACCGCCGAACTTCTACTTTCCACGTTCGGTAAAAATAGGCAACCGACTTTAATATATTTTGGTGTGTTTTATATAGGCAAAGTTTTGTTTCACAATCAACTCTGGCGACATTGTACTGACTCGGTATTATCATTTGCCTTCATACTTCCGGCGGCTAACTCCTCCTATAGAAACCTGTCCTAATAATGTATGAACACGTAGTGGCGTGCTGAGATGTGTGGGGCCCCGGGGCAAACTTTGGTACCTCCTCCTCCGCGAACAATCACCATATTTTATGCTATATACGTATCACGTTCCACGTATCACGCCCGCCGTGCCGGAGTAGATAGAGAGGTTCGGTTAGAAGATAAGTTAGGTAGGACAAATTTTGCGCACAATTAAAGCGAAGTTTAACTTTATCTTTAACCTAATTTTATCACTTTTTGGGACTTTGTTGTCAAATCTGTAGGTTAACTGCAACTTTTCTAAAAATAAATATGATGATCCAACTATTTTTTAAGTTAAAGCTTAAATATGTAAGTTTTTTTAACCTTTATTTAATTAAATTTTTAAAATAAATTGATTTAAAAAAAATATATGTATTACCTATTAAATAAATATATTATTAACATTTTATTTATTTTTCGTGGGTTCTGATTAGAAAACATCCGATTTGAACTCAGTGTACGCCAAACTTTAACTAATTTGGATTGAATATAACAAAAATAATTTCATATGAAAAACTGTTTATGCGTGTAGTATTTAAAAGTAGATATGTTTCCAGATTAGTGAATTCTCTAAGTACCTAACTAAAGTACCTTTTGCACTATTAAAAGATCATCGTTAAGAATCAAATAAGAGTTGCTTGAAATTTCGCCGTGTTTATTGAACAAAAATAAGCTAAATTCGAGGGTAGGCTGAAAAGTAATGCACACATGCTTGTACAGCGCGAACAAAAATGACCTTCAGAAGTACACCAGATGAAATGTGGAAGTGAATTTTTTTTTCTATACGCACGCGCAGGTCGTTGAATTCACCCAGTGTATATTGAGAAGCGGAAGTATGGAGACGTGTTCTAGTGCTATGCAAATGCGAGTTAAACAGGGTGTCGTTATTAAAATTTTAACTGCTAAAAAAATTACTCCTATTAAGATAAATCGATATTTAAAGGATGTTTATGGTGATAATGGTGTTGATTAATCTACTGTAAATTGGTGGGTTATAAAATTTTGTAATTGCAAACCTGGAAAAGCCATAATTGTTGATGAAACACGCCACAGACGATACACATCGCAAACTCGAAGATTTGATTAAAAATGACCGACGAATCACTCAAAAGCGTACCTATCACAAACCATTTTAGAATATCCAAGGAACGTGTCGGCTTCAACATGCTATCGCTTGTCAACACCTCGCAACTGCAGAGGCTCTGAAACTTGAAGTTTGAAGCGATTATTCCACATCCTCCTTACTCCCTCGATCTTGCGCCTTTCGATTTTTATTTTTTTCCTTTATTCAAGAGAGACCTCAAGGGTAATCATTACGCTTCGGACGGTGAGGTAAAAGCAGCTGTCAAGTCCTGGATTCAAGAATAGTCGGAAGATTTTTTTAGCGACGGAATGTGTTAGCCTTAACGGTGACTATGTTGAAAAATATGTATATGATTTTGAAGCTTAAAAATGTACTTTAATTTTCTTTTAGTCCAATCTTGATATTTGTTTTTATTCGTAGTCTACAATTATGTGTGCATTAGGTACTTTTCAGCCTACCCTTGTTTTATGATTTTTAAATTTATTTGTAATAGCTTGCTTAATTTATAATGATTGAAGTGCATTTGCTCTTCATGGCAGAGAAATATATTTCAGTATCGCTTGGGGAAAACCATCTCAGAATCGGAACTTCAAATTTAGAATGACGGATGCTAAAATTTACCAGCAGGTCTTTTACGTGTTGCGTAAAATTAATCATGTTTAATGTACTCTTAATTTTCCAAATTGAAACTACTTATCCTATTAAACAAGCGATAAAGAAGGTACCAAAATCATTTATTTTAAACTTGCATTTCTTTTGTTTAAACGCTTGACAGACGCTTCGATGGATTAAAAGAGAGTTTCACTGAACTTAGCCCAGTGGACATACTTTAGCGGGCCGATCATATAGCTATTTCAATCGCACGCACATCTTATTTGAAAGAGTATCTTTTTCGCAAACGGTGTTACATATTTTGTTGCATTAGAATGAATATAAAGTGTCTTGTATTTTTATAATGTAATTGGATAGAATGATGACATTATTTTTCAAGCTTACTAAAACTCGAAAGATATAATTGTTTCTTCAAGAAATGATTCTGAGGCAATAGTTTTTAATACTTACATCCTCACAAATCCGACTACTATAATATCCAGTGATTTTCCACGGATCTGCGCTAGTAAAGCGATAAAATACATAGTAAAATTACCAACTCTCATTCTTGTCATCTTATCATTTCTCGTTATCGATCAAAAATGTTTGAAAAAATTTTGTGAAAGTCATTTTTCCAAAATTTCATAATTCAGCATGTACCCAGTTTTCATCATGTTGTCACTGGTATATGCCATCGGAATAAACGCAAAGTATGCAGAAAAATGTTTCTGATTTAGATTTACCGCCCCCCTGAGGGGCGCCTTTGAAGCACGGTACGCCACTGCGCGTTGGCGACGTGAAATCTTCAGCGGTTATATTCTCGCTAGGGACCATCTTTCCTAACCTAGACGTTCGCTTTTTTACTTTTTATACGTCATCCATTGATATGCATTTCCTGAGATAATCAAACTTTACTTCTGGGAACCTAATAACGATTAGAGATTATGCCGTGTGGCATATATGGTTTATATCTTTATAAAATATTAGCACACACAAAGATTTGAGCTAACTTAAGATTAATAAATAATTTACCTCCTTTTATAGCCAATGTTTCGGACAGCCTTACAGTGTCCATTACCAGGACAGATGTGTAAAGTGTTATAAATAAAATCTAAATAAATGATAAAAAAACAGTCACCTCTAATCAGGAACCTAAAAATATCAAAAGAAAACTCTCGACTCTGTGCAGAAAAGGACAATCGGTTTGATTTGGATTTTTCTATCTTAAACGGATTGCAATCTTTAGAAAACAGGGATCGGGTGTGAATGCTGTCCTTGTTCAACCGGCATTTTAATGGAAGATGATCCGCGGAACTAGCGTCATTGATTCTTTCGGCACCGGTGAACAGTCGGAAAACACATCAATCGCGCGCCCAACATTTGTACGTAATTGGAAATTTGTCATTTTTACGACTATTTATTGAGTTCAAGAACTCGGTTATGGAACCATTTGCCAGCCTCAGTCTTTCAAGACCCAGATTCACTTCCTTTCTTACCCCAAAAAGACCTTCTACACAGCATCCACAAAGACGCAAGGGCCCCGAGGGAAAATATTGTCCTCAGGTCTCTTGTGTGGAGTTAAAGTTTTTTTTTTATTTTTATAATTTTTTATTCCAGTAAAAAAGAAAATAACATTTTCACTTACTTAACTAGAATATTGAATTTATTCATAGTTTTTACATTTCATAACCTTAAATTATTTTAGATTGCAGTACTAACATTTACATAACATTATATTACCATACGATATTATTCACTTTCACTACTTTGTTTTTTGTGAATAAACATGAATAATTTTTTTTTGAATTTGCACATACTTTTTCGTTTTTGATATCATCTGGAAGGCAATTATATAAATTGGCCCCCTCGTGACTAATTGATATCTTACCGTAGTTAGTATGAATGGTGTTTAAACGTATGTTATCGTGTTGTCGTGTAAAATGTTTGTGTACTTGGGACGTTTTAATGAATTCTGTGTTTGTTTGTATGAGTTTATTATTTATTTTGTATATAAGGAGACATATATTGTACTCGTATAGTTTTATTAATGTTAGCAGTTTTGTTTCCAAATATAATTTTTTTGTGGATGTTTTGGATTCGTAGTGAAATAGTTTTTTGATTAGCTTATTTTGAATTACCTGTAATTCATTGATGTATGTTTCATACGCATTTCCCCAGATTTCAATCAGGTAATTTAGGTGTGAGTGTACGAGACTATAATATAAACTTTTTTTAAATTTAATTGGTAATAAATATGATAACCGGCTAAAAACGCTAATTAAGGGTGTTATTTTATCTTTTACATCTTGTATGTGTTGTTCAAAAGTTAAATGCTTGTCGATGCACAGCCCAAGATATTTTTCCTGTATCAGTATTTGAAAATCGTTATTTTCAATTTTTAAAGATACATGAGGAGGAATTATTTTACGGTTTGAGCTTAAAATCATGTATCCTGTTTTTTTTTAATATTCATTGCTAGGATATTGGATTGGAGCCAACTGCAAATTCTTTCAAGGTCACTTTGTGCATTTTCTAGTAGTATGTTTAGATCTTTACCCCAGTAGAATATTGCAGTATCATCTGCGTATAAAAAATTTCACCGTTTAATTCTAATTGCGAAATATCATTGATATAAATTTGGAACGGTAGGGGCCCTAGTATTCCATTCATTTGTAATTGTTTGAAACCATTTCTGTCTGATAATAATTAATCAAGTGGAATAAGGTTTTAAATTGGTTACATCGGAATAACGACGGAATTCCACCACGTATATAGTAATTTTTATTTTTGTTTGTTACTTCTAATGTAAACGGCAAGGTTTTTTTTCACATAATGAATAGGTAAGGAATCCAAAAGCTGATTAATTTATTGAAACACTGTGTAAGTGAATTGCTTTATATTCTTCGATGTCCTTTCTCGTGAGTTTTACGTCGCTGAAGTTTTCTCCTTTTTACGTTTCTCTTTTTATGTTTCCTTTCGAGACGTGGGAGAACGTTTATTGCGATATGCATACCGTAATGCCGACTGCCGTGTATTGTGCCGGTACAAAGGTTTCATACAAAGGTTGACAATTCTTTTTATTGTGTACTCCTTTTTTGTTGTTTTATTGTGATATTCAAATGTTTCAGTCGTAATAAAGGATGAAACATCAAAGTTGATGAATTTATTATTTTTAACATCTCTACAGTTTTACATAAAACTCGTTAAAGGGATTTTTTATTGTAAAAATAGGGTTTTTATTTACCGGGTTTTTGTTCACCCGTTAACGCGAGTTTAATCCACACGTACGTTAAGCTATACATAAAAGGATGTGTTAAAACAAATTAAATGATCCTTATGATTGCCGAAGCCATGTTTATTTGTGTGTTTGATCTTCTTTATTCGTTGTGTGAGTACTAAATTATAAGGATTTCATTAACAGAAAGAAAGCCTTCCTTCAAGTAGTAGAACCTCCCCCGAACCTTCCTGGAAAAAGTTCCCGCGAACCAATGACCCGTGAAACGTCGCGTTTCGCGCTCTCGTTCCGATTGACTTTTCTGTCGTTCGTTCCCCCGTAAAAGGTTCGGTCATTACGTAGTGAGTAATGGAGTTACGTCTCGGATCACGCTGTTTTATATTATATCAGTCGTTTGACCTGATTTCTGTAGTGTCGCAATTCGGTGGCTTGTTCTTTCTTTTCCCAGATTCTGGAAGCTTTGAATAATTGCCACTTACCTCAACGAAGGGGGTTTGGAAGGTGTCATCAACAGAGGGGTTCGTGTAACGAGGCCATATTATTAAAATTTACTTTGAGGTTTAAAAAAAAATGTATCCCATTTTATTCTAACAAGCTGATTCTATTGCAAGACAACCATTAAGAATCACAACTTTCCCCATCCCCATATTCTTCCCATCAAGACTGCGTAGCGTCCCAGGTCGTGGTCTCCAGATAGTCTGCAGTCAGGTGTAAACTACGCTACCTTTGGTAACTTCCTTCGTGTCCATGCCAAGGATTGGCATACAATTTGAGAGAGGTTATAATGTTTTGAGAGGTTATCCTTTATAAATAAAAACACTTTTTTGTACTGGATATCGTTGTACTTGTTCATTCAATAAATTTACAGAGAGAGATTGATTGGATTCTGAACACTTGACTGGCAATTTGTAGATAAGAATTGTGAAAGTAAATCGAGAAGAAGAATGACTAGCTAATTGACAACACGCCATTATATAGACAAAAAATGAAAGTTTGATGCGGCCACAGACAAAAGCGATCATAGACACAAAAAAAAGTATTGCAATGTTTGAGTAAAAGGTGATAAGAGAGTCTATACATCAAGATTTAGTAAATGATAAATTAAAAGTGTTCAGTGCTAAAATGAAGTTGAATATGAAATAAGACAATCACAACACATAACATCCAATAAAGCCTTTCTTTAGCCTCCCAACATTTTCTAAATTGGGGATGCAATAGTCCCACTCTTGAGATTCTTATGACGTAATCGTATAATAAAAACCTAAGCGCCATTTCTCATCAGGGGTAAGCAGAGATATTTCTGAGGATGGGGCGCTTCACATTTCTCGTCTTTTAAAAAATGTGAATACCACAGACGAATCTGACATTCCTAATAATTGGTTACTAATTTTTTACACTATTTGCGTACATTTATTATTATATTTGGACGATGCGCACCATGTTGAACATACAATTCACATTATTGATACGAGCTTGTGCTCAAAAGACCAAGGGAACTATCCCTTACCAAAACGTAGATAAATTGATATTTTCTTAATTAATCTTAGAACCTACATACGTAATACGGTAGATATATGAAAAGTAATTTACGTAATTCAAAATTAACCAAAAACTAATTAGCAACTAAATATAAAGCTCTTAATCGTAAATCCTTTAATAACATTGAATTTATTTCGAACGTGATTTGGAAGTATTGATCGATTTTATAATTAAAATTATATACAGGTAATCGAATATGAAGTTTTGAGAGGTGTGTTGCTGTCATAAACGCAAAAGTTTAATTAAATAATAATGAAACCCTGACTTTAAACCACTGTTTTGACGACGTGTTTTGATGTTGTTATGACACAATTTCGAAACCAATGTTACTTAATCAGGATAAAAAGAATATCTGCTAAAAATTAAAATCACAAATCATGTAATGATGCTACAGAAACACGAGTGAAATAGCATGCCTGTAGGTCAGTATATAAACGCAAGATACTGGCATGATAGCACTTGGTGCAGATATATACATGCTAGCAATGGTACACTTGGCTGAGACGGAGGTCCCTGAAGCAATAAGAAACGAACTGAATAGTAATAACTGTGATAGCAATATTATCAAATGTTCGCAAAGCTAAACTTTTAAATTCAACGAAACTTTTAAACGAAAAGAGAATAGAAAGAATTGGAAAGACTTTGAATCAGCAGACGACTCAGCTTTGGAGCGTGCCACTGGCACACGAAAAATGAAACTCCGGGCGATTGATGGCAAAAGAGCTTACTGTCGTGTTTCGTCATCCAAAAGTCTGACCATCCTACGCTTAAATTTCAAATTCTTAAGAGCGTATAACCAGAAAACAACAGAAATATGTCATTTTTAAATCAGTGTTTAGACTTATTGACTCTTTTCCACAACAAAATATATATTGGTTTCGAAAGAAGTTCTTTTATCTAGTAAACGTATGTTTTAAATTTTCAGAAAAAATGATAATTTTTGGTATAATAAAGTTATACCATAGGTCGTTGGCGGATTTGTTAAATTTTCAAAAAAATAAATTTACAACAACCTATTCAAATCATATAATCATGCAGTAAAATAAATCAATACATTATCTGGTAAACATATGGAACAGAATTTTAATTTTAGTGTAAATAAAAACATAAAAAATATATAATTACAAATGTTTCTTGATGAAAATTGGTCGGTTAGTGTATTTATTTACGCACTTACGTCTGTAAATTATTTTTACATTCTTATTTTGCTGAGACATTATTGAAATATGATAAATACTTATGATCAAAAAATAATTACAAAAAGTACATAATTTTAATAGTTTCATCAACACGCCTTTCAGCATTTATGGATGTAGGTATAAATTAAAGCAAATTTGGAATGAAATAAAATCGATATTGAGTTATAACTTTAAAAAACGGTACGAAAAGTAATTAATCTTTCTCATTGGAACCGTCCTGTACGATCGTAAGAACCTCTTTTAACGAAATGTGGATTTTCGGCCGCTGGCTGGATATACGCTCTTAACCATTCAGCAACATAAGCAGATATACACGTTAATATGCCGACATCAGTTAAGTACAATAAGCGTGTTTACACGTCAACGCATATGTTTATACAGAAATCGTCATAACTCCGTTATTTTTCTAGTGACATCCCTAAAACAAAAAAGAGAAGCTCCATAACAAATCAAGCTACCCATCACTATTCAAGATGTCCATAGAAATAGATAAAAAAAATCTTTTCTGTCAGATACATGACAGACCGCCAAATTGCCTATCCACTGTTCGACATCGTTATTTTTTTATTAAATATTCTTGTATGAAATGATAAAAAAACGAGTTGACCAAATTGTTTATTAAGATAGAATAAATATTGTCTTTTATATAATCCGTGATTTTAGTACCGTTTTCACATAAAAACATCACGTGAGTCATTTTTTTTTGTTTGCATTTTAAATTTTAATGTTTACAAATGTTAATATTTATTTGTAACATAGCAATTTGAAAGCTTATTTCATATCAAAAACAGTTTCTAGTATTCGGCTAAGTTCGGAAATGTTTCATTTATAGAGCTTTAATTGTGAAGCGGAAATCACATAAAGTTTTCGTAAATCTGACATGTCGTTTAAGACGTAAAAAGTGCATATTCGCGATGTATCGGAGTGGTTAAGTTCGGTCTCTCAGTACAAATTCAATATTAAACGGAATGGCGATATACGATATTAGATGGTGCGAGAGAGGCAGAGTACGCAATGTTGATTAAGTGTGTATATCGCGAAAAGTTACTATTAGTAAATAACAATAATAATAGATCGGTGGTGTCATTGGATTTCATTGATTTGGAATGCATGGAAAGCATATCTCTTTGAAGGGGTGTATGTAGTATCTATTCAGTGATATAAAATAGTATAACGTCATAATAAGTATTATAAATTGCTCCTAAGCCAGGTAAGCCACTGTTAAGTCAATTTGAATGTAATGAATGTGATAAATTAATGAATGTACTGACCGTCGAAGCGGAGATGGGTTCTCCACTTCTTAGAAATAATTAAAATTTAATGATTGTGTAACTCCAGTGTTAAGAGATCTATTATGATCTTCATAAACACTAAACGTAAAACCAAAAAACCTACGCGCATTAAAAAAAGACACTATAGGTACAACAAAGCGTAATTAAAAGATTAAAGAAATCAGGTAAAAAAAAGAAATAACCAATTTTTGTTTACGTAGACATTTTAGAAAAAATATCAACAAAACAAAAAAATATAAATATACAAGTAGGTATATATAAAAAACCAATTGTGCCTACAATTCATTGCAAAAACTTACCCAAACCACCTGAATAATTTAACCTAACCTAACGTACACAAAATAATAATTAAGAAACCCATAACTTTCCTTGAAGTAATAATCATTCTATACCAGCGACTACCCGGCATGCGTTGCAATGCAACTCAAAGTATGTTTTTAAATTCTGTTTATTGAAGTGCTTTTGGACACACCATATTTTTATTTTTTCGGTAGGATGGAGCGTACACGAATAAATCAGAAAGTTTTCCGACGCGTGATCAGGCCACATACGACTGTCCATGTGAGAAGCATGTTTTTACCCCCTGCTATTCTCTATCGGTACTATGTCTCCTTTGCATACCTTTGCAAGCCCTCCCTCTATCCCTCACTCGATCCCCATCCCTCCGTCACCCCTCCCCTGCGTGTCTTTTCCCATGCGTCCCCGTTCTCCTCTGTCGTCTTCATCCTCCTCCCGCGTTCTCCTTCTACCTTCCACATCTTACCCCATCTCGCAACCCCCCCCCCCTCCTTCGATTCCCACCGCCCTCCCAGATTCCCTCCCTCGTACCTCCTTCCCATTAATCTATATGCAATACACATATTTTCAAGCAAATCGCACGCCACTAATTGTAAATTTTTTACAAATTTCATAACGCCAGAGCTTAAAATTTTATATAGAAACCTTTGCGAGCGTGCGCACAATAACTCACCAAAGTTTCATCGCAATCTGATTAATGGTATAAGTAAGAATACGGAACAAACAAATAAAAAATAAATAAACATAAAAAATAATGATTTTTGCAGAATACATAAAAATAACTCAGATGTGCTCTTGCCAAGCCATTCAATAGAATAAGTCAAATATTTACATCATTTAATACAAAATTTAATTTCAACAACATAAATCAAATGCAATCTTTTTTTTTTTTATTCGTGGTGGTAAGGTGTACCCCAGTGTACTTATTCCCTTAGTAACAGCGATCCTGCGAACCAAATGGATTTTCAAATAGGAACCTAAATATTAAGGTGCTTTAATTTCAACTATAAAATGTTTGATATGAGGAAATATAACATGAGGCTGGCGTTTAACGCGAGGCAAACAGTAATACAAGAGTCTCACATTTTCCATATTTCATTCCCTAATATGCAAAATATTATTTTAAATGAAACCTCGAGAGTACCAGCTTATTTGGTGGATAGTACCTACCTTGTACAGGATTGTGCGGTGAACTTATAACACCCTTAGGAAGGGTGTCATTAATTACCTGAGCAAACCCAGACATGGAAAACTTTTACAGGAAAATTTGTCTTGAGTTATGTTTTATTTTTCCTTCCTTGATTATTTCTGCCGCATATTTTTTTACCGTGCGCAATTTACCCGAAGCCAATGGGTAATTTTTCACATTCCAAGTTTTTTTCCGGTGAAAAAAATGAAAAATTATTTGTTTGGTGTTTAGCAGGTTCATTTAGGTATCAGTAGCAGAACAGGGTATTATGAATAAATGTTTTTGGTTAGCGCCATTACTTCCGGCGAAGATTTTGACATACTTTGTAAATATAATTAGTAAAATAGTTAATTTTTTTGTATGTAAAAACACAACGACAAATTTTAGGTGAGAAATTATAAATAAATATATTTTGCAATAGATGTAATCTCTCTGATGAAATATAATTTAACAATTTGGGAGGCGGGTATGAGTACGGCTGCACTGGGATCCATTTATTGGATAACCAACACCTCTGCCATATGACCCATGTGGTTCGCTACGTTTGGTGACTTAACAGTAGTGTCAGGGTTTGTGGGGTGAGATATAACTAGGTCTTGGCGTCGGATGCGTCTGCCCATTTACTACGTGGCTCGGATCTGGAGAGACATGTTGAGGGTGACCATTTGGCCTCTCTACCAGGACTCCCTTGAGTCATCGCATATCTCCGCTGTGAGAAGGCGGTAATCACATGTCCGTCACTCTTGGACCCACTTACCCCTAGACTCCTACCCCGCTCTCATACCTTTTTCTTTCCTATAACTTACTTTCCAACCATTCCTTTAAAAGACCAGCATCCCCAAAGATGTAGTAGGTATTTAGGGTTCAGTGTGTCCATGTCATCCGTCGACCAGACGTCGCGAACCACCCGGGGTGACCGTTGCTTGAAATGGTTTTAGAAATGCTCTGTCACTAGATCTGAACTTTCAGACACTTCACCTTTTTTTCCCCTCTTCCCAATTTTCTTCAGTTACATAATAATACTTGTTCCGTAGTCGCACTGTTTGGGACAGTGGAAGTCTTGCGTTAAGGTTTTTTTTCACACTCCAGGGTGTACATTCTAGTGGATTCCCTACCAATGGGTATTCGATTAAATAACGAGAACAAGGCAAAAGGATTTCTTTCATTTCAATATTTTATTTTCAGCATCCATTTTCCTAAATGACAACACACCTAATGATTCATTATTTGAGACGATGACTATGTAGGCTACATGATTGATGACCATTCTTAAGTAATATCGAAGCGGAGAGTGCCTATCCCGAACAATAATGTCATTGATCCTGAAAGTATTTCTTTCATCATAATTCTATACGTACTTTCATCATAGTCTTTTGCAGAAGCGCGAATCTTTGAACATCTCGTAACTTGTTGTCATACAATTTCGAATAATTAATAGATGATTAAGCGTAAATATTTTATTTTAAATTTAATATTTTTAGTCGATATTTTTAGTTAGGCAGTATAAAATTTATAATTGTATTAACTAGATTTTTCAGGAAAACATATTATTAAAAAGGGCGCGCCGTTATTGGACTTTTGATATCACTCCTATGGACGAACCGGACCTATAAAGGACACGGATTCAGTTGCAATGGAAAGTTTGGTTCATACATTTTTCGACGGAAATAATAAACTTCACTTGTAAAAGAGTTTTACAAACATGAACGCTCAGAACGGCATCCATTGCCCTGGTTTTCTCAGCGGCTGTATACTGTGCTCCAGTATGAGCTAAAAGCGCCCCCACTTCCATGGTCGACTTTCAGCTTAATGCTACAATGCGAACCATCAGCGGAACTTTAAAATCGACTCCTTTTTCTTGGTTCCCCGTACTTGCAAACATAACCCCGCCAAATATCAGGTGAGAGATTGCAACACTAAGGGAATACAAGAAGGCGCTGCAAAAAAGGGCAATACCTTTGCACGATGATGTCGTTTCTCACCGGCATGCCGCTTGACGTCTTGAAAACCCTTCTGAACGGAAGGAGAAAGACTCCTCCGATTACTTCTCACCCCAGAATATAGGTGGAAGCTTGAGTGGCAATCGGCCAACGTGAAAAATGCCCATCGTGTTCAAGACCCCACTGAGAGACAGCCTGGGTTCTCATTGCCTCGCAAACTCTGGTCTGCCATCAATAGAATAAGGTACTCCCATAGCCGTTGTGCTTACATGTGAATGCGGTGTGGTGCAGACCACCGAACATGTGGTCAACGAATGCCCGCTCCATTCTTCACCGGCGGGATTGATGAGGTCCACATGGAAACGCCTAATATAAGGCCTTAGACTGGCTTGCAGACCTAGATATCCCCCTCTGATCCTCCACCATACGAAAGAAGAAGAAAAACAAATGTAACGATTCCTGTTGCCCATTTTTAATAACACAATTTAAATATCAGTGTCCAATTGCAAATAATTGTATTAAATCGATGATTAAAAAGTTAGATGAGACAAGTTCAATCTTGGGAACCAATGAACCAATTACCTCGAGAAAAAACAGGACCGCTATAGGTAAAGGGGAGAGAAGAGACCGTCGCATATTGCATGAGAAGATCCTTGCTTGTCGATGTGAAAGCGTTCTATTGCTTTGACAATACCCAGATCAACTTTGTGTAGAAAATTAAATTGAATTTACAACTACAAAGCAGCAAAATGGGGCAACCTGCCACATCCAATGTGATTATACCGCTGGAAAAGGAGATGTTCATATGCCTTCCTGAAACTCAGACTTGAAATAGCTCCTGAATTTTTTTATGAGGTTATCTCAAAAGTCGGATATACCAGAATAAATCAACCACCGTACACCAACTCACTAACCAAATATGATGCGTGATCCGGGAAACAGTGTTTTTATAGAATTAATCTACACCAGCACGTTGTTGATTTCTACACATTAGAGTAGCGTCAATAGTCTAAGTGATTTCTCTTATAGTATTGTTTTAGTTAAAGTTAGTTACTTAAGGCGAATATTCATCAAGAAATCATCTGACATCCCGTACGCTTTGTTAAAAAGTTTTTTTTTTAAATCTCGGCGCCAGATCCGAAGAATACTCACAGCGCAATGGTGGACGGCCGGTATTATTTTTAAGAAATAGTTTTCCTGCTTCTTTAGTTTTGTTTCATAAAACTTGTAGTTTATTTTCACATAGTACCTTTTCAAAGGTACAAAACCCATGCGCAACTATAATGATCTTATTGTTTATTTATCACTAGCTTTTACCCGCGGCTTCTCTTGCACGGTATTAGGTACTACACAATTACTATCTAAATTCACTGACCATATAAATTGTCATTTAAATGAAAAATAATATGTTGTTTTAATTTTTATAGACTTTATAAAGGCTTTTGACACATTGGACCATGAAACATTATTAATGGCAATGGAGGAATGTAGTATTAGAGGTCCTTTAAAAAAATTATCTATTAAATAGAAAAATAAAAGTTATAATTGACGGAATTTTTAGTGATGAAATGTTAACAAATACCTGAGTGGCAACAGGGTCGATATATACAACTACACTACTAGGCATAGAGAAACACAAATTTTTATTATTAATAAATCTCAAAATGTATACAGTGAAAAAAGGCATAAAATTCCGAAAATATTTAACGCATTACCTGAAAATATCAAAAATGAGACATCTTATTCAAAAATTAAAACAAAACTTCCACCTGCTAAATCTTTCTACCTGCGTAGAACATGAAATCAAATAATATACCTTGTTCCTTTTTTATGTTTTTCTCACCGTATGTTTGTGCAGTGTAAAATATTTTTACTTCAACGCAATTCATAAACACAATATTAATTGGTATTTTGTTATAGTTAGCATTTTGATATTAAGCATTATATTTAGTATTTACTATGTAAAACTGAAAAGTATATAGTATTAATTAATTAGAAAAAATGCGAGTTTTCTTACAATCAAACTGATTAAGATTCGTAGGATTAGATATTGTAAAATTAAAACTGAATAAACACACTTTAAAAAAAAAGGTGGAAATACCACTGATTAATTCATTCATTCATTCGTTCATTCATTCGTTCATTCATTCATTCATTCGTTCAATCGCTAGCTCGCTCAATCACTCACTCACTCAAGATGGAGTGAGAACGCATGAGGGGAAGAGGATGCGGGAGAGGAAGGGGAGGCATTGGAAAAGACACGCAGGGAGAAACAATTTATTTATTATTTTGAATAGCAACGTATGCCGGGAACTCATAAATAGAAATCATTGCGGGCAAACTTTATCAAGTCTTCGATGCTGTTACATAATTACGGTTTTGAGCCGCTTGATTACTGACTTATAGGTAAATTAATAAAGAATAAAAACACAATGTTATATTTAAATACTCACAAAATCGACTTTATATACCCACAAATCTCCAGCTAACTCCTTTAGAGATCGTGTTTGCAGTCAGCTCGGGTACTTGATTCAGAACAATCATCGCTTCATTGGTAGAGTTTATACAGGTAAGGTTGTAATAAATTAAAAGATTGATTGTCGCTTTAAATACTGAAGAATTTATTTGTGTCTCTACTCTACTAGGAAAAAGCGTGTATCTCTTTGTGAACGGAAAGTTAATGATTTTAAACCACAATAAAAGGAATGAATTGATAACATAATTAAATAAGGCTTACGTACGTTATCTCGCACAGGTTACATCTGCAAAGCTGGCTCCTCGTCAGAAAACTTCACTGAATTTATTTTAATCTCTAAACACAAAAAAAACTATTGTGATATCAAGGATCTCAGCAAACCACGAAGGTGTCGTGACCAACCCCTAGGGAAGCTAAGACCAGAAGAGCTTTGGAAAGGTGCCTGCAGCCCTGTGGCGCTCGCCTCGCCCCTCCCCCACCGAATTCCTGGCCAATCAAAGCGTCTATCCAAGGTTGCCAACGTTTGTCAACTAATATTTTTAAATTTAGTACTTGACGACGGAAATAATCTTATAGGGGTAGGAAGTTAAGATTCAAGAAAGTACTCATAACAATGCCATTAAAATGTGTTCTCGGTTTTCATTTATATTTTGACAAACTTTCATAACCACTGAACAGGTAGTTACTAGGAGTGTGATCAATACCAAAAAAGAAAAATAATGTAATACATAAAAACATAACCTGCACATTTTACGAGGATATTCATGTATCGAGATTCCTATATCATTCACGGTTCTATGACAGTTCATCCTGCCGACAGTTCAACCTGCCGACAGTTCATCCGGCCGACAATTCATCCGGCGATAATTCATCCGGCCTGGGGGCCTAGTCTCTATCTTTTATTTACGTCTGTTAGCGCGTTAATTACGCCACAAACACGTATTTTGACAGTTACGCTAATTTTGGTAGTCCCTATCAAGTCGTAATCCGGAATTTATGTTAACCTTAACAGATTTTAAATTTGATGTTAAGCAATGTAAAGCTAACAGGCGATGCCTGTTGACGCCCTTGTATTTTCTTGTCCGTAATTCGGAAAGTCAGAAATTTTGTTAATTACTAACGTTGAATTTCACGTTTAGCAATCGGGGTCGATTGGCCTACCGATTAGATAACAGGGAACATTTAGATGTGTCACATTGCCGAAAAACATACTTTTTAAAGTTGATTAATTCGAATTTTGTTCTTTAAAAGGTACCTAAGTGATATAATGTACGGTGAATTAAAAGATACGTCAACTGAAATATTTACCTAGCCTCCGAACTTTTAGGCACTTTCAACAATTACTACACGAAATAACTATTTAAAAATAGGTTATTAGGTTCTCAGTTTGAGTTATTTAAGTAATTTGTGCGAAACTTTCGAAAACGTCAAATGCAGCGAAGAGATCGTTTTATTGAGGAAATTTTCACTTTAATAAAAATAGATTTTTGATGCAAATTTTACCTCTCCCGACGTAAATAGTTGCTTCTTGTATGTTTACTATAATAATATGCACCAAATAGGTACGTGTCTATTGCAATCTTATTGATAATGTATTTATGTAGGTACGTTAGCCACAGCCATAATGCTCTAAATATACAAGTGTCATGTGATTACAACTCTAATCGATCTCGAATATGTGTTTCTTTAAGAAAAAAATATTTACGAACACTCTATCGTCTTGCAGTGCTCTAAATTGACAAGTGTCGTGTTATTATTGAACCTCTATCCATAATCTCTAAGAAATATCCATTTACAAACCTCTTTCGTGTACAATTTGACTTTATACATAATAAAAAACCTGCCGTATCCATTTCTGGATTTTTAATCAATAACAACACATAAAATCGTTGGTAATCTAATTTATTCAAGCCTTGACACAATCATAGTCCTGCAGGTAACGCACCTCTGCAGTTAATATGATAATTTAAACCACCTTCTCAGGTAGGTCATAAATGACACGTGTCATATTTTATTTATTCAACAGCACACATCAAACACTTGACATTATGTCTCTCACTAATCATACAACATAATATAAGACAAATAATCACTTCACGTTACACATAACAGACACTTTTATAAAATTCAATACACCAAATGTCATCGCTGTTATTTTTATATACATTTCCTGTCACTGTGTCTCAATTTAATCCATTCCTGCCTGCTTTCCTTCATCTGCATTGTCTACTCATATCTGAAACAGTTCAATATACAAGCGATTAGTATATTTACGCTTTACATGACTTTTATGTCATTATCTCTGGCAGAAACATTATTTAAAAACACCTAGCAATCTTGTAGCAAAACTTTATCAAAGTTCACCACCTTTGAAAAACAGTATCATATTAATCTATCAAAGTTCACAACCTTTGGGAAGCAGTTAATAAAATAATTACATATTTTGTCTAATTAATTCAATATATTATGTGTCCAATAATTATTCACACCCTATAATATACCTACATATCCTTAAAATAGGTACACACCATCACCGTTGAATTATTTTCCTCCGGGTGGCATCATAGTACCTATAGATTGCGTCACTTCTGTGTTGTCTTCCCCGGTCCCGTATCTGCAATTAAACTTGATATTATATTATCTGTCTACATATCGGTGTAATAACCACTAATTTCATTTACACACGTTTATTTTGCAAAAGTTTTACTCGGGAAACAATTCTGTCGTCTTTAAAAGATTTAGCCTGATTAAAAGATTTAGCCTGCGACAAAATGAGATAGTATAATCAGTCTCCTCTTTGTGCTTCGTGGTCTCTCCAATTTTATCAGCCTTAATTTTCTGAAAGTTTCACTTCTACCGCGTGTGAATTCAACATTCAGTTTTTTATTTTTATTCAGGCACACCAGTCATGCCCATCTCGTAGGTTAATTTCCTTGGCCCCTGTTGGTACCTAGCATTTATCCTTATACCTTTTTTCCTAACTTAAATAATTCCTTCCCACAAATATTTTTTTCCCTACCTACCTTATGCCGACTAAATACAACATGTGTCAAAGTGTCGAGTTAAAAATTAATACTTGTCCTGTCAACACACATTGTGAGTGTTGAATAAGGAGATTTTGTTCGACCATGTCGAAATAGATAAGTTTCCATCGTGAGCTCGCGAGTTCAATGGTGAGTGTGAGATCCAGCGGAATTAGACAAACGAAGAAAGGAAACAGGGTAAATCAGTGTTCCTGTTTATCCCCAGTCCTGCTTAGCGGGTATATTTTTTTGTCCCTAACAGTGCCTATTACAAATTCATATCAACATCCACTGGAGCGATCACATAAGGAGAAATAAATTTGCTTCGATGGCTTGAGTTTTCCCTGAAGATCATTTTTAAAATTTTTCGCCAACATTAAAAAAATCATATCTTCGAATTTTAACATGAAAACATAAAAACTTATTATAGTGCTATATAGTCAATGAATTACCCTGTATTTTACCGTTTATTTCGTATTTGTAGTAAAAAAAAAAAAAAAATCGTATAGTTTATAATCGCTCGAATTTTGAGTGTTTTTACTTGAAACAGCCGTGAGGGATCCTTATTCGGGTCAACATAGAATATTTTCGGTTTCTGTATGTTGTCTGTGGTATACTTTATAATGAAAGGTGCATATCCATGGAAAAAGGACTTATCCGTAAACGGCTGTGAAATTCTGCGGGAATTTTTTAAAATTTTTTTATTTTTAACATTGTTCTAAAGTAGTCTACGAAGTACAGATTTGCGACATCTATGGTTATAATAGATAGAACATTTCAATAGCTTTGTGATAAAATAAACGGCTGGCCAAGATAATGTTTTAAATAATTACAATAAATGTTTTACCAATGGTAGGAAAATGTGGTCCATTTTTGGACCGAAATCAATCGCAGAAAAATAAAAGTGGTCCATTTTTCGACCGAAATCGCTCCAGTAGATAAATAAAAGAGAAAAGGCTATTTGTATAATCGAACGTATATTACCAAAAGTAAGTTATAGGAACATATTAATAATATATATTATAATCTTTCGGCCTTAGGCGACATACGGCACTTTAAATCCCATCCCTTCTAAATACTTACCGTCTTCTACACCGAGAAAGCTTCATTTTATAAAGCTGACAATTCCCCAGGAATGGGTTGAACTCACGTTATCTGTCGCCCTTTCATATATTATGTTATATGCTCCCAATAGGTCCCCGTATGAATAAGAGCATTGTAGGGACTTCATCTGAAATCTGTCTTTATTATAGGATTGAATAAACTTACATTTTATTTTTAAAGTAAAACTTCTTTACGCACGCTCGACTTGGGGGGTAAGCTGGTGAATGCATTACGAAAAGTGTGGTGCGTTACGAAAAGTGTGATGCGTTGCGAAAAGTGTGATGCGTTATGAAAAATGTAATGCGAACGGTAATCGATGCGAACGGTGATCGATGCGAACGGTGATCGGGCGAGGCTTACATACCGCACAACTAAGGTAAGACATACATACTAACCCAAGGTCGTAGGTCACCCCAAAGTTGTAGGTCACTTTAAGGTCGTAGATCACCCCAAAGTCGTATGTCACCCCAAGGTCATAGGTCACCCCAAGGTCGTAGGTTACCCCAAGGTCTTAGGTCACCCCAAGGTCGTCAGGCATCCCAAGGTCGTAGGTCACCCCAAGGTCCTAGGTCACACCACAGTCGTAGGTCACCCCATAGTCGTAAGTCATCCCATTATATATTAGTCGTAGGTCACCCCATTGTCATATGTCACCTCAATGTCATATGTCACCCCAATTAATATGTTCTTCTATAAGTTAGTGAAGTTTTACTTCAGTCGTGTGTTCTAAAGCGCAATTTCTTTCCGTCAATATATATATATCATCTTTATCATACAAACACAGACGAAGACACTGAGCTCATAGTTGAACAGTTTTAATTCCTTCTTCTTTGTCATGAATGGTCCAAGTAACAGACAGAATGCTTACAAAGGATTTTTAGTAACAAGTATTAGTGATAAAGAAACATTTTTAAATTAAATGTAATGGACGATCACGCAGAGTCAGCAGTCGTATAATACATTTGAAAATGCATCTCGGTTGGGTCAGTTACTCTTTTTTCAAATATATGTATTTGAATTTCACTTTTGTTTTCTTGTTTGAATAATTGCCGCGGAATCTTGGAAGTGGAAATTATCTCATTTCCCCACGGTAGACAGACTCGTTGTCGACGACAATGCATTTTTTCAAATTTTGATGTCAATCATGCATATACAGCGAATAAATTAGCATTTTTCTGAAATTCACTACAAATAATTTGCATGACTTTTTGTTAAACTTTTTTTTTTTGGAAGAGGGTCTTTTTAGGTATGCTATTTGGCGAGTTTTTTTAGGGAAAGAAACTAGAAGTTCTGGGAGGGAACAAGGTATGAGGGGTTGGTAGGAATCCGGGGGTCAATGTGTTCAGGAGTGACAGACGAACTAATGCACCCCTCTCACTGCGGTGCAGACCGATGGCTCGAGGGAGTCCGGCTGAAGAAATCTAGATTCGGTCTCCCGATCCGGCTCGCCACGCAGTAAATGGAAAAACCAAGACCTAGACAAACCTCACTCCATGAACCCAGGCACCCCTGTAAAGTCACCAATTATAGCGAACCACACGGGGTGATTTATTTCAGGGGCATTGGTTATCTAATAAATGGTTTCTCGGGGCGGCGGTACCCATACCCGCCTCCCAAATTGAAAATTATATACGAAATAAATGTTGGTCTTACCAAGTCTCGATTTAGCCTGGTTGGTAGCGCGGTCAATTCTGATAAAGAGGTAGGATGGTTTAAAACTCAGTTAAACCAGAAAATATGTATTTATTTTTTTGAAGTTATAAATAATATAATTGAAAATTGATATATAATAGAAAAAATATTTTCATTATATTCTAATTTCTCTCTACCCTATTATCTCTGATTTCCAAACCGTTTGAAAGTATTTGCTTCCTTAGGATATGCCTAATTATATCCATATTTACGATATCAGTTGGTCCCAAATGTTCCCATGTCAGGCCGAGCCTCTATCTTTCTGTAGATAGCGGGGGAAAGCTCATCAGGGACACATCATATTGATGTTTAAAAATAAGCTCTTCCCAATAATAATATTAAGTTAGATGGGAAAGTTCACGTAGATTAAATTTCTAGCATAAATTCTGAAATTGGTTGAAAAAAAAACAAATAAATAAATAAAATAATAAGAACATAAAGAAAATCGTTTAATAGGTAACTAATATCAAACGTTTTAATAATATGGTCTGAAAACACAAGTCAAGAAGATTAATTTAATTTAATTTAAAAGTAGTTACAAAGTGTATCCGTATTTGCTTAAATCTATTTATTTTCACGATATTAGTACCAGTTAATACATACCTATTACTAGTTTTAGGTAAATGGAAGAAAAAAAATGTTTATTATTATTGAATTTATTTAGATTTTTATAAAATTGACACCTCACTCTAACGAATGGTAGGTATTCATTTTACTTTAAATAATTTTCAAAATTAGGTACTCACAAGCTGAATTAATTTCCTGTTAAAGAAAATAATTTAGAACCCAAAGTTTTTTTTGAATTTTATCCTTTACCTAATAAATTAATTTAGAACATCACTCTAAAATGTAAAAAACCCTCTTTCAAATTTACCGGTGAAAGATAATAATGCAAGACACACGGCTGCGCTTTTTAATATCAAAATTGGGTTCCCACTTTACTGCAATTTATTATTTTCAGATTTAATAAGATTCTTAATACTACGGGATTAAAAAGTTTTCCGCGTTTTCCCAGGTATTCTTTTTTACTCTTTCTCGTTAAAGTTGAGGTTCTAAGGCTTCACAATAATCCTTTCAGAAATTCTCAGCACTAAAGGAAAGGGCTAGTTTTAGGAATCCCTACCTGCGTTGCACGGTTTCCGAGATCTGCTTTCATGGAACCTCAAACTTTCCTTGGCAATTACTCCATCTATTTCCTCAGTTTTGTAGAGATCAAGTTATTCAAATGCTTCTTGGTCAGGTGCTGTATTCTGAGAGGATCAAAGTCTAGAACACCTAGATCTTCACTGACCATAACTTCCACTAAAACTTTCAATTGAACTGTCTACCGGTCGGGGATAGTTCTTCGTCGTCGTTTTACTAGTAAAACTATTCTTATCGAAATTGCCTGATCGACAGATTGAAGTTCTCTTTTTGCAATGACACAACCAGAATTTTTTGATTACTATAATATTGTTCGAAAAAAAAAAATTTAGTATCATTTTAATATAGCTACCAGTTTCTACAAAACAGGCATAATATGTTTATCATCAGGGCCCATAATATAATTTTTATTAAATATTTAACTTGCTGGTTCCCGGCATGCGTTTTTCTTCTCCTTGCATGGACTTTTCCATACGTCCCCGTTCCCCTTCCGCGTCTCATTCCCCTCCCGCGTTCCCCTTCCACCTCCCCCGCCTTCCCTCTTCCCTTTGCCGCTTCACCATCAAGCCAACCCACTCCCCGCGTTCTGTATATTCAGTCCCAGTACATTCCGTTTTCAAACAGCTCGCGTGCCACCTATTACAATTTTTTTAATCAAATTTTCATTTTTCGTATATTAGAAATAGTCATTTTTGTATTTTATAAGAACAATCAATCATATTTAGTACCTAACCTATTTAAAATATCTTTAATTCTTGATTCGATCGAAGTATTAGGCTAGTACTTCAAATAAATTCATTAGTTTAAAGAGTTTCGAAAATTGAATTTTGATTTAACAATCTATTGTTTTGCAAAATGTATTGTCAAATTTGTACATTTTTTATAGTATCGCAAGAGTTTTTGTAATGAATAAACTTTTCAGACGCATTGTCTTGTGGTTTTTATAATCCAGAAACCTTTGTGGGGGTTTAAAGAAGGTATTTTGAAAGTTTCAAATATTTCCTATGCTTATTATAGCAATACATAGACATCTCATATACTCATATAAATACATAAACCCAATCAAGCAAATTTTGATTTTTATATATATAGATATGTTACTGAAAACTATGAGATCAAAATAATATATTCATTAAAACCACTTGGAACCATTAGCTTGTTTTCAAGCTATCTGCAACACGACCAGACATACATATTATGTCATTACATATGTCTGGTCGATTTTCTTGATAGTTAATTTTTTTCATGGTTACGTACTTAAATTATTAATAAATTTAAACGATTTTTTGTAACAATAGCTCCAACTAGGAGATCCTGAGGAAAAAAATCCCTCAGGGTTTATGCCATTTTTGGGTATGATGCGTAGAGGGTCTTTTTAGGGAATCGAAGAAGAGGAATTTGTGGAAAGGTAAAAGGTAGGAATCGGGGAGTGTGTTTTGAGAAGATTACAAAATTTAAGAGGAAAAAAAGTGCATGGGGGGGCAGTGTTACTATGTTGTGAAGTATGTCAAAATATATTTACTGAACTCTCTGTAGGTGACATTGAAGATGTCAATGCTCATTGCAGAATCGTTAAGCACTTGAGTTGTTCTGTTTAATAGCGCATTTTGATACGCAGAAGTTCTCGCTTTCGGAGCATACAAAAGCGCGTGGGATCTCCCAAGAGTATACGCATCAGATACATATAAGTTTATCACTTTTAACATAGGCGGATTTAGAGCAACGGAGATTAAATTTTAAAAAAAATTCACCTAAAAATATTTTTCGACCGGCTTCTAAGGTATTAAGATCGAGAATGCATTGAAGCAATTGATTTCTGATTTATTTCCAATCTTTCTCAATCCTTTAGTCCGTTTTAACATTAATCTAATAAAACTGAATAAAAACCGGGTGCAGCGTTGTGAAAATTAACTTTGGACGGACGAGAAAAAGCTTTTAATTTGAAGGCAAAGTTCGAGTATCTCTCTGCTAACGGTTCTCTAGTTGATAATTAATTTGAAATATAATGCTAAAGGGTATAAAGTATAATATTACGCGTATGGTCACATTAAAATTTGACGGCGTGGAAATTACCCAAGAGATTTCTAATTGTTTTAGTAAAAAAAATGCCTTTAAATTTAATTTTTATTTTTAAAAATTGTACATAATCATTCTTTGTCAGTTTAGATATTTTTATGCTGATTCTGATAAATAGCGAAACAAATCACAATATCTGCAAATACGGCTTACATTTTTTTTATAATAATAAAATTGTCCCCCTGTGAACTTATAAAACATTAGTGACCACATTTCAAGGTTCTTACTGGAGAAATTAAATAAAAACAAAGTCTTTCATGTTAGAATGCACTATATATTCGTAGTGTCACTCATATTTGCATGGCGAAGTGGGTGCTGTAAGTTCTGTGAATACCTATACAAAAAAAACTAGTTAACAAAACTGTTCTGTAATTCTCTAAAAAAATTCACGTGAAAAAAGCTTTATGTACTTTAAATGATATTAACTGTTACATAAAATACAAGTGCTAAACTACCGTTATAAAGAAAATACTTTTTTAAGTAACATTTTATGTACGATAATACGTATGTAATAGAAGTGACCAAAGTTTTGTTCTTCGGTGAACACTGCACACAACACTCACTTACGAATATTTACGTTGATACGTACAAACATGATAGTTGGTAGTAATAATTGTCCTCGTTTTAATTTTTTAGGGCGTGGTTTACCCTTAACAGCTGTTCTCAAATTAATACGCACTAGTTAATTATAAAATTAACTTAACACTCAAACGTTAATTTAATGGCAATAAAACTACCCGACAATACGCGGTGGGATATTAAAAATGTCATCTGGCACATTTTCCGGACTGTTCGGCAGGCGTCAGTCGGCTCAAGGCGGGCGTATCCGGCAGGTAGAAAAGGGGGGAAGTGTTATAACTCTAGAGTTGTTATCCGGAGGTTTTATTAGTCCCGCAACTGTTAGGCCGCACCTTAACGACTGTTATAACAAGCAAATTGTTTATAGTCTCATTAAGCGTGTTGGAATGTTTTAATGTGAGTGATATGTGAGGGTTTAAGTGGTAAGTTTGTAGGTTGGGTTAGTGTATCACTTGCCAAGAGGAACATTGTATTTTGATACAGCCAAATTGAGACCACATATAAAGCTGGGTTGGGCTTCGTAATAAGCGAGTATGTATTTGATATTATTCACGGAAATTCACCACAAGAACGCAATAATTTATTTAACCCTTCAGACTTCGGGCATATTCTGTCAGAAGGTCAGAAAATTTCCGCTTTGCAAAAAAATCAAAATAAATAAATTAAATAACAATATTTCTGAATGTAACCGAAAACTAAAAACTGTTTCTGTAAGACGGTAAAATAGGCTCTCAAAAAGTATTATTAAAAATAAACACAACATTTTTGAAATATCAACATTTTGAAGACAAACATAAATAGTTTGACGAGGGGCTCACCTTACGTTTTTTCTTAATAAAATTACAAAGAACGAAACCTAAAAAAACACACACACACGTTTTATTAGACAAATGTACGATCAACATTATTGGCACCTTACTTTTTGTCGTTTCGTAAAAAAATAATTAATCCAATTTTCACGAGGTTTCATAATTTTTTCTCAAATCGCGGTCGGTAACTATGGTATCATAAAGGAGCACAATTAAATTTTTATGTGATTAAATTCTAGATTTATAACTTATAACATATTATGTTTTATCCTTATAGCCTTGTTATGAGTAAAACCTCAAATTATAATATTTAATAAAATGAAGTCAATATTAGTGACTTTATGTTTTACTCGTAAAGTCAAAAACAAATATTCATCCTAGACTTGCAGAAAAGTCAAATGATTTCGCATATTAAAAAATAAAAAGGATAAAAAATTATCCAGACACTATTTAGAAAGTATTTAGTTGGGGTTTGAATCTTGCAATCACATATAAAGATAGCAGCCAATAATATGTGCGTGAAAATAAAGATAATGTTGGTTGTGCTTAGTCAGTACAGTTAAAAGTGACCAAATTGGATATACATAGACACCTTAGCTCAGTTGGTAGAGCTGTAGCCATGAAACCAGAAGGTCCTGGGTTCGAGTCCCAGAGGTGCCAATATCTTTTTTCTGATTTTTCTGCCTCCAGATTTTCGATTGAGTTTCGCTAATATTGTTTTCATTTAAGCAAATAGTGTTGTTTATTAAAAAAAAAAATTGTTGCTTCTCTGGAAATATAGATAATAGAATAAAAAATTCTTTATGACTGCTTCTATATAAACAGCTACCATTTCATCCTTGTTATTTAATAATTAATTTTAGGGGCGTTCATAAAGTATTATGTATTTGTATATCTGCTAAGCAAGCCGCCATAACGCTAAGGGTAGGCAATGATAAACAAGGCGCTGTAAGTTATCCCGTAATTTAGGGGTTTCGGTTCCTCCCCGCTCGCTTCTTGGAATAATCTCCACCAGAACAGTGCGCAGTGTTGCCAGTTGCCACCAGCCTTGGAGTTTCTACTTACAATAAGCACTTTGTTTATCGAACCTTCCCCATTGTTAGCACTTCGGTGGTAGATTCTTACTACTTCTGTATTGTGCGAAATTATATTCAACATCACCGTGGTTACTTCGTAGATGATAACGATAACAATTCTGAAAATAAAGTGTCGAGATACTGGGTAGGTTTTCTCTAAGAAAAAATATGTACAAATAACTAACTAACTAACCATCACGCCGTTTCCCCGCAGGGGTAGGCAGAGAGGACGGACCGCCAAACAACTCGGTCTTGGCACACACTCTTTGCCTCACTCACATTCATACATCGTCTCATACATTCTCTTCTATTATTCTGACTTTTGACATGGCCCGACTCAAGTATCTGATTCACTTGATCGTGCCATGTCTTCCTCGGACGTCCACGACTTCTTCTACCATTCACATTTGCGTCGTATATTCTTCTTACACTGCTTTCTTCGTTCATTCGCTCTACATGCCCAAACCATCTGAGGGTCCCTTTCTTAATCTTACTCATTATGCATACATCAGCCTTACATTCTTTGCGGATATCCACATTTCTCACACGATCATACATTGTTTTACCACACATACGCCTCAGGGATCTCATTTCAACAGCATTCAGTTTACTTTCATCCTTCCTCTGCCAGTTCCATGCCTCACTGCCATACATCAGGGTTGGTACCAGGACTCCATTGTGGACTGCTAGTTTCGCTTCTTTGGACAGTTTTTTATTAGCGCCAACGGCATTCAGTCCTCCATTAATGGAGTTACCAGCATTCACCCTTCTTTCAATATCCCTATACAAATAATGACAGTATCACAAATAGTTTATTTCCAAATAATTAATTATATAACGCCCAAAAACTGATTCTTAAAATTATGTTCAAGAAAAAAATAAGATAAGCCATTCATTTACTTTATATATATATGGAATTTAATGTCGTGAACCTAAAACAGTTGCAGATTTTTGATAATATTCATTTTGCAGAAAGAACATAGCAAATTCGTACTACTAGAATTGGCTCTGGTTTGAACTTCGTTGCAATTCAAACTAAATCTTACATTGGTGAAAGATATTATTTGTATGTTATATTTAATAGCTTTCCGGAACATTTTAGCCAGCTAATTCCTTGTTAACTTTTAAAAAGATTGTTTAATAATGTTAAATTGTTTGTGTTAGCTGAGGATTGCCAACATTTTTTTATATTTATTTTTTTTTTCCTTTTTGTCTTTTTAAAATGAATAGCGTAATAATATATTAAATAATGTTGTTTTTCTTTTCATCTTTGTCTTTTTAAAATTAACAGTATAATATATAATTTCAAATAAAATATCAACTTATGGTCGTCAGCCTACATGTTTACTACATTTTGATGAGTTAGTTTTCATTAGCTTAATGTTTACCCATTTTTTGTAAGAAAAAAAATATTATGATGTCTTTCTTTCAGTATATTATGTAAATTAACCTTTTTCACAGGCTACTTCTAATGAGGTTAAACATTGAAATATAAACCATAATAACGTGTAAAGTAACAAATAATCTGATACGTATTTAGATTTTCACGGCCAAAAGCATTTTCGTTGTTTATTTTTGGGGTGTTATGCCGTGTTGCGCTACCTCCTTCTTTAGCCGACGTTTCGGACAGCGTTGCAGTGTCCATCATCAGGGCAGATCCGGTAGATCCGACGCATCTGTCGGATTTTAGATATTCACGACCAAAAGCATTTTCGTTGTTTATTTTTGGGGTGTTATGCCGTGTTGCGCTACCTCCTTCTTTAGCCGACGTTTCGGACAGCGTTGCAGTGTCCATCATCAGGGCAGATCCAGTAGATCCGACGCATCTGTCGGATTTGCCCTGATGATGGAAACGTCGGCTAAAGAAGGAGGTAGCGCAACACGGCATAACACCCCAAAAACAAACAACGAAAACAATTAATCTATATATAAAATAATCCCTGTTTCCCTTCGTCACTCCATAACTTCAGAACGACTTTACCTATTTCATTAATCTTTTTTAAAATAGTTTCTAATACACTGTAGAAGGTTCTAACGGAAAAAAAACTAAGATTATTGCGCAAAAAATTCAATAATTTCAGAAAACTTAACGACTATTTTAACTGCGCACGTTTGACAGTTCGCGCGTTTGAGGAAATTGAATTTAGCAGGCAGCTGTTTTCTTTATGCATTAAAAGATTTGTCTATAGATTTTTTAAATTATAGATATTTTAACCTATGTTAGGTACCAAATTTTATTGATTGTTCTTGTAATGTACAAAAATGAATATTTGTACGAAAAGTGAAAATTTTAATAAAAAAATTGTAAGAGGTGGTACACGAGCTGTTTGAAAATTAAATGTACTGGGACTGAATACATGAAACGCGGGAGAGGGGTTTGTGGGACGGTGAAGCGGGAGAGGGGAGAAGGTGGAAGGGGAACGCGGGAGGGTAGGGGATTTGGGAGTGAATGGGTGACGCACGGGAAAGGACATGCAGGGACAAACAATTTATTTTTTGAATATGGCATTGCAACGCATGCCGGGATCCAGCTAGTAAATAAATAAATTACCAATTAAAGAACGATTATTTTATCAATAATATATAAAATGGACTGCCCCAACGATCTACAAAATTATCACCCAATATACCTTCCACTAAAGTAAATAATTAGTTTCGCTAGATACTAAAACATTAAAAACTGAGTAGATACTTTTGCTGATACTGCATAGATACTTTACTTATTTATAAGCACACAAACATAATATAAATAACGAAGAATTTAATTTCAGAAGTTTTCTTTCTGGTTTATGAAAGATCCAAATGGAAATGCGCCAGAAATCCAGCAGAGAATGTCTCTTCTTTATGCATGCGATTATTTGTATGCAGCTCACTTCAAAGCGTTCCCCTTGGGAAAAATCTGTATTTTATGTCATGTAATCTGACCGCTGTTTTATGTGCAATTTCACCAAAACTTTCTCCAATTATATTGTTGCTCTCGTTAAATTCATGGTGTTATATTTTGTTTCGTTTTTCACTGTAAACTGGAATTGTTCCTTTTCTTCTTCATTTTCTAGTTCTGGTACTTAACGCGCGTTACCGTAACAATTAACCCCATAAAGTACCTACTTACAAAAAAATTATGGCATTTAGTATATTTATACAGTACCTACCTGCTCATAAAAAATGATAACTTGAAGTATATTTATATATTACCTACCTACTCACACAAAAATAATAACATGTATGTACAGTTTGTCAAATAAGAGTAGAAAATAAATGAGGGCGCCACCGTTGCCCAAATGGCAATACTAAAAATATAACCATGGTGTTAATCTAAAGCTGTGTAACCTACATTTTTATTAAAAATTAAAAAGGCATTAAAGTGAAAAAAATATTTTTTCATTGCCATATGTATAGATGCCCACTGATCTCAAAATTAGAATTGCGTTTAGGAATATTATTATTATAAATTTGCAATTTAGTGTTAACATAATGAAGAATAAAGATATTATAATAAAATATAAAGCACACTTTAGAAATTGCTCACATTTATTTAATACTAGCTTAAGTACCTAGCGTTGCCCGGGCTTTAGATCATGCCTCTAATTTTAGATCTGAATATATTTAACTTATTCAGATCTAAAAGTAGTATGACTAAACTCACCATAAATAATTCTTCCTTTCCACCTACTGTTAAATTCAAATCTATGTTAAATTAAATGAAAACCAATCACTTTGTAAAACACAATTTAATCAAATTTATGTCATTTAGTAGGTACCTTCACAAAAGTGCTTATTCGTTTTTTTAAATGTGTATACAGTGTTTTGAATTTTCAGTGTCATTGCACTTTTAAAGAATATTTGACAGATAAATTGGTGCTGCCAGCCTAAAAATTTCTTAGTTCCATTTTATTTATTTTCTACTCTTATTTGACAGACTCTAGTATATTTATACAGTACCTACCTACTACCACACTTATTTGGAAATGGCGTAAGTACAGTGGATTGAATATAACTCTTCTGGTCATTTACTAACACAATTACAGTGGCTATGTGATATTATTTGCATTTGAACTGGAAGCGGGAAGACTAGGTTCGATTCCAGTTCAGATGCAACTCAAATACAAAGGTTTTTTCATGCCAGATACTTGACGAACTTTGATTTTCATCTATCAAAAAACTGATCCTGGTGCGAAATATTTTTGAGTGAATATAGATTTTTAATGTTTATATTCTATGGAAAGCTTCAAACACTCACGTGTGAACTTTCAAGAAAAGTTAATAGCAAACCACAAATTCCCATTAATAATACCGTTATCAACTAGCTGGGTTTGTGAAGCATACATTCCTAGAAAAGTTATTATCGCCTGTTGACGAATATTGCCAAATATTACAGATACGTCCCACCAGTGCTTTGTAATGAGACTTTCTACGTAAATAATTAAAGATCTTCTTGTTGCGGGATCATGTAACTAATTTTCAGGATTCATTGGGATTCTCGGACTTCATTGAACGGTCACCACCGCTGAGCTTATTACATTTTGATCACTGCAATCCACGGAGCATATAGATATATTGTTGGAGGGGTTCCATGATAACTCAACAAAGACGTATTTCAACACCACTTTCAAAAGTCAATAAAAGCCAAGAAAAAAATGGTCCATAACCTAACCTGACGTAATCTATTTTTTTTAAATAACTTTTAATGACTTAAGGAGTGATGAATACCACTTTGTTGAGTTGCTGGAGGGTGTCCAATGTGTCTATTGTCCACCACTAATTCACCGAAGCCATGTCAGGGCTGCATAAAATAATGTCTGATGACCGATGAATCTCATTAATAATTTCAGTATCCTGATTTTCCTTATTAATTGTCCGTTTTAAATATTTTGTGGATTATAATAAATAAATATATATAGGTATATATAAATGATCTCCTCCGTGATTTTGTAACATCTACTGTCACAGAGTAATAAATGTTTATAATAACATCCAAATGGAAATACCTAATAATATTTCTGTGCTCCTTGTATTTTGTCTGAGGTTCATTATTATTTTGTGTCGTTTTATGGTATTTTTTTTTTTTATTTTTTTTTTTCAAGACGAAAGTTTTAATAATTTTATGGGGAATAATACTGTAACAAAACATCGTCGGATCTGCCCTGATGATGGACACTGCAACGCTGTCCGAAATGTCGGCTATAGAAAGAGGTAGCGCAACACGGCATAACATCCCAAAAACTAACAACGAAGATATTGTAATATTATTTATAGATAGCTACGGATAATATATTACGCAAATGTGAATGGTAGAAGAAATCGGGGACGCCCGAGAAAGACATGGCACGACCAAGTGAATCAGATATTTGAGTCGGGCCATATCACGAGCAGAATAATAGAAAAGAATGTATGATACGATGTATGAATGAACAAGGCAAGGAGTGTGTGCCCATACCGAGTTGTTTGGTGGTCCGTCCTCTCTGCCTACTCCTGCAGAGAAACGGCATGATGGTTAATTTTATTTATTTCTATATATTACAGTTTTTGCCTTAGTAATACCATTTTTAAATAATATATTTTGGAAACATTTTTACATATTAATATTACATTTTATTATGTTGGTGTAAAGTAGGTTTGAGAAGGTGAAACTGTTGGTTGATAATATTGTATGTTTCGTGAACACCTCACTAGGAGAACCCGTGCTGAGGTGTTTACGTGTTTATGATTCAGTGTGACAAGTACAAGTATTTATGTGCTGTAGTAGAAAGTTAGTTTTTTTTCTTTTTTTTACATTTTAATGGTTATTGTACATTGATTATTTAGAAGAAAAAAAAGTATATATATGTATATATGTTTGTTAGTTTACCTATTTTATCCCTTGTCTGAATTTTTCACACTATCAATATGGAAACAGATTTTTTCTGAGCGATTTTGCCGTATCATGTAAAAAAACTCTGCTGTTAAATCTTGTCTTTGGGATATTCCAGGAAGGGCAAGTCGATATACACAAGTAGCAACGCGAACTCGCAGCACCAGGCTTTGTTCCGTTTCCTTGTGGTTTCATAATGTTTTTGCGACCCAAACAACGTGTACACTATACGGGTACCTCCCTTTAATTTCCCGAACTTTCATAGTAACTACGCATGTTTTCCAACCCTCCGCAAACATAATAAAGTAGCAATCGTAACCGCAATCACTAAAAGTAATACTGTGTGTAATGTTATATTGTATCTGGTATTATTCCACTATGCCGCACGGATTAACCATTATGAGTCATTTTAGGGGTCGTAAGGTTTAGCGCAGGTTTTACGGATTAGTCAAACAAACTGACCGCGGCGGCCGTCAGGACTGTGTGTGGAGCGTGTACGTGCATTTTAAAACTTTTGGAAGATATAAAAAGTTAATTATACATTTATTTAATCCTTCACAGAAGCCTGGAACCAAGTAATAAGCTTTCCTAGTGAATAAATTGCACAAAAATCCCATGTATTTTTTTGTGAAATCCGAGTGACACGTGGTTTTTACCGCAAACATCACTCGGCATTGCTATTTCAACTATATCAAAAACAAAAAAAAGAAGGTTTTTTCCCACTCAAAGCTTTAGAATGGCGAACTTTGGATTCATGAATTTTATTCAGTTTTTTCTGTCTAGAATTACTAGGTTAACAAAAATAATGCCAGACGTCATTTTATCAATTTATAATAATCGTATTATCAAATATTTCGTTCGGATCTGAATCAAAAAAAGTATTGATTTTTTACAAAAAAAATAATAAAAACACATCACACCATAGTACAATACCGTTCACGTTAAATATTTTACCTATATATTTAATAAAAAATAAAAATTCTAATTCCTTAGCAGAATGATATAAGTAATTCACAGCAATATTTACACACACAACCATTACAAAATATGTAAACACCTCCATTATATACATTTAAAATGAATAGAAATAAATGAATCAATATGAAAAAATGGTGTTTTTCATTTATTCATTAGGAATTGTCAGAAATTATTCTAAAGGACTTGATTTTTTTCGGTCACTTCCATTCTTGAGAACACCATTTTTAGCAGCATTTTTGTAGGAGAAGTGAATATAAAATCAGTTGAAACAATAATAATTTTTTTGAAAAAAGGTGGGTACTAAATCTAAAACAATTTAATAATATGTATATGTAAGTTCAAAGTTACACTTTCATATTTTATAACCATGGACCTAAAATGTCATATTATGATGCACAATCTTAAAGTTATATTGTTTTTTTTTTTAATTTAGTAAATAATTTTTGATAAATAATAAACCTAATTATCGTTGAATTCTAAAGTCTACATGAATAAATAAATCTATTCAATACATGAATAAATAAATCTATTCAAAAATCCAAAAGAATTCCAGAAATGCTCTTAAATTTGATATAGGTAATATTTTTTAAACTATTTTTTTAGATTATTTTCTTCTCTACAATTTTATAGGGCACAGTATATTATATCGTTGCCATTTTGCCAACGTTTTGAATTTAAGTATCGAGGAAACATCGCCAGGTAGACCGCATTAAACCACGTGTGTTGTTCCCATGTTTTAACAACCGCGCCGGGAGGTTTTATCACCGTTTGGTATATTACGAGTATTATGTACTAGGAACTCAGGCCATATTTATATCGGAACCGCAGTAAGTAATATATCGATTCATCTTACAACTTCAGTTGCCATATCGAATACTCAATTTAACAAGCAAAAAGAAAAATAGTACAATCAAAATTGAAGTGAAAACTTTTTAAACACCGTTGTGATTTGAAACTTGATGAAACGGAAACGAGTGATACTAAAAAGAAAAAAAAACTTACATCTATAGGATTTATCCTGCGCGAGACTAAGACAGCAATAAAATATTTATTTATTTCCCGGGTACTCGGGTACAATATAATACGATAAATTCACAGTCCCACGCAAGTCTCCTTTGAAGAAGCGGTATAAAGCACCTGACGAACCTCAGCGGCCAGATATTTAACGGACCGAGGATCGAATTCTACAAAATCAATATTAAATCATCGAACCACTCCAAAATAAACAGGCAAAAGAAAACACCAAAGAAAGCGACTCCAAAGAAGAAAACACAATTATTAATAAGATGACCAAATGTATAGTAAAACGTGCATCGGAATTCGACGACAAAAATATGGAAAAAAAATCATCCTTCACATTGACTAAAAATCTTGTGTACTTAGTTTTCTGATGGTTTCACTTCTACTGCGAGTGAATTTCGCATCTGATTTTTTATTTTTATTTAATTTATTTTAGGGAAAGTTGTCAGCAAATCTGAAATTTACACAATAATACAATAATAAGATAGTTAATTATGCCAATTATGAACTTTCCACTGATGATAGTGAATGATAAAGTGTGACATTGTAAGGGTGTTTTCTTAATTAATTTATTTTTTAGTTACAATATATGAAAGGGGAGAGGAGAGGAGGAACAAAGGATTAGGATTAAGAGGCAAAGGACGGGAATATAAAGGGATTGAACTTTTTAGTTTGAGTCATGTTGCTTTTATGTTACGTAAAGTCTAATTAAAATGTCAATATGGTAATAAATAGATAAATTAGTTCTGTTTGGAGTTGGTCTTGCAAAGAGGGAGATTAAAAGTAAGCGACTGTCTGCTGTTGTGATTTGGAACATGGAATGATAGGCGTTGAAGAAGATCATGAATATCAATTAAGTTATGTGCAATTTTAAATAACATTACCGAATCTGCTATATTTCTTCGACAAGTTAACGTCTGTATATTGAAAAACTTTGCAAACTTTTTTAGAACTTTTTAAGTCTTCACTACATATATAGGTAAATTAGCCGGGAGTGAAAGTTTTTTTTTAAATTTAAAATTCGGCGTAGTTGTGAAACATGCTCTACATATTAACAATTTAAACTGCACTAATTTTTATTTATTTTTTTTAATTTGTTTTTATTTTCACGATTCTATCCAATGCTCACATACGCAAAATAAAAGACACATTGTATTTGGGTTTTACAATTTATTTTACAGAGAGTACATTTATAAACTAAATAGAATAGAACAAATAATGAGAAAAAAACTTGTACGTATATTAACCTCAAAAGAAAAATCAAAATTTCTCGAAAATTGCTGTGAGAGGATCTGTATTTTGGCGTTGAAAATGGGCATGTTCTTTCATGATTCTAAACTTGTTTTTATTAAACCATCTCGTTTCAAGGTTTCTCAACAAGGCTCCTGTTACATTTGTGGCTTGAGTTTGACAAGAAAGATTGTTATATATATTTTTTAAGTAACACTAACATTCCCAGGTTACGAATAGCCCGAAAATATTTGAAAATCTCCTACTACCACCACAGTAAGCCGAAAATGTTGCTTGGGCCGTGATAGAGGACTTAGCCAGCCGAGGAATCGATCACGGAAAGCCTGGGTGGGTCCCAAACGCGATGCCCACTCAAACACGGACCGGTAAAATATCATCCGTGGAATTCTGTCAAATTTGATGGTCAGTGGCTCGGTTAAAGTTTTTAATTTTTTGACATTAAAATACCTAGTCATCAACAGAAATTCAAAAACAGGCGCTTTAAATGTTTGAATAACGTCTATTTGCATGTTCGTTTGCCAGGCTTTCAAACTTTCAATATCCTTTCAGCGTCTATCCTTTTACATACTATTCTCAATTGTCGGCTAACATGGCTAACAATATGTTTTTGTGAGGCCTATTATTCGCTTGGGTATTATTATAACCATGATCCTGGATTTGAAAATTCTGACAGTCACAGACATATATATAATGGAACTATGCATGCTAGTGCGATCATCTACAGTCAAGTTTCCACAAAAAAACTCGACACATAAATACGCTACAAGATTCACAGAAAACTTATCAATTCCCAAAGCAAACAAAACAATAGTCCAAAAAGGACCATATTACATGGCCGTTAAAGTATATAACAACCTTCCACATAACATCAAACAAATTCAAGACACACACAAATTCAAATCATCACTCAAAACATTACTTCTAAACAAATGTCATTACACCTTAAGTGAATACCTCACATAAATGAAACACCTATTTTTGTATTCTTGTTATCTGTATTTTCTTATTTGTATAAAAATTATAATATTATTCTTTGTATGAACATTATAATATAACATGTTTGTGGTTAGCTGGAAGAAATGGGATCTACCCATAAGCAATACCTTTTGTATTTTTTAAATGTACAATAAATATTTTTTTGATTTTGATTTTGATTTTGATTTTGATTATTGGATAAAATCCTTATCGCTTGGAAAATAGCTTGATAGCACTATTGTTTCATGCTAATATCTAGCACTAAAAATGCATACTGGCTTCTTATTAATGTCGGACCACATAGATATGTAAACTGTTAAGTACAAAAAAATAATGTCTCTAAAGTTAACATATTATCTGGAGGTTTTAAAATTTTATCCATAAGCCCATCGAAATATATATAAAATTTGTTGGAATCGATTATTAATCGCTTACTAGTAAGGGCGGTTCTTTTCTTTGTTCGAGCTCGGAGAATTTTACTCCTCTCCACAATATGAGATATATCAATCAGTGAAATTAAGTCAACATCTTGTAGTAGGAAGAGCAGTAATGATGGCGGTTCCTGTTTGAACTGAAATACAAGTTCTGGCCATAACGTCTCTCACAGCAGCATTGTTTTTTTACATCAATTCCATACCAGAGGTTCTGATGACAATAATTTCGCTCAGGGCCTATGCCTTCTTTGGGGACACTATAAAGAGTCTTTTCGAAGAGAGGAAGGAGAGAACATTTCTTCAAGACCCATGTTGAAGGAGAAAGGAAACCCAAAAACAGGCAAATAGCTACACAGCAGATCTCTACGAGTCATAGAAACGTTCAGCATATTTTTTAGTTTTTTTCACTTGGTACCTATTGTTTCTTGAGCAATTGAAAATGAAGAAAAAAATTTGGACGTTTTTGAGAGTGTAGTTTAAACTGCACAAAGGAACGACTTCATTTTTTGTGCACTCAATTTCATTAGTAGTGGTTTCAATAGTTTTTCAAAGTTAAAAGTGATTGTGGCAGTATTAAATATTAATATTTTTATTTTATTTGAATTAAGTACATTACAGAGAATAATATCCGCGTATCTCTCCATAATAGACCGCTCTACTCTAGTACACATCCCTGCTCTTTTTAAAACGTTGTGTTGAATCACATTTAATTTTTGTATCACGTATTGATTATACGTGATACGATATTCAGAATTTTAAGAAAGCAAAAAATCTCCCATCAAAATAAAAGGAAATAAAGAATCTCGCTTGTTATAGAAAGTGCTTGTGCCGTAATAGGAAATAATTGAAATAATTTTTAGGGCGGGTTATCAGAATAAGTGCTTCAGGCGACAAAATCTACGAATGATTTTGAGGAATCGAAATCATTTTGAAATTTTTGTGATCATCATCATCATCAAAAATACTAATTTCGGTTGTTGTGCGTCCTGGGTAACTCCGCTTCAATGGACTCAATTTTGTTTTGAATTTAAGTGTCATTGAAAGCATCTAATTATGTTAAAAATTCAGAAAAGCGATAAAATATCTAAACACAATAAAAATAATATTTATAACAGAAAATTATTTTCAAAACAATTTATGCCAAGATTTCAGTGTATCACGTGATTTTTACAGATGTGCGCTAATTTTAAACGACAGCGTCTATCATCACCTGTACGTTGTCACACACGTAAATGTCTCGTAAGGTGTCTTTAGTCATGTATGGTGAAAAGTGGGAATAAGATTCTCTCAGGTTAGTGTGGGAGATTTGAGATAGTTTTCTGCTTTCAGTAAGAGGGATCACTATTCTACTTGTTAATTAAGGAATTGTTGTTATAAAAAATATTTATAAATTATTGAAAAATAACCAATCCCAGTGTTACCAATAATAACTCAAAATATCTTAAAATCACAGAACTAGGTAAGTTTAAGGAGAAAGAGAAAATAAATGTTTTCACGATTGAGAATTGCGTAAACAAGTAGCTAGCCTAGCCGCCATATTTTTAGTATTATCGCCTTCTTTCTGCGGCCCCAAAAGGTTTCTCTAACAGAATTTTCCTAATTGGTTCTTGTCGCCAACTGTATCCGTCCAGTAAGGTGCCAAGAAAAAAGGACGAAGATCCAATAGTAAACAGCAATCGTTACTTCCAAAGGTCTCCTCCAAAAGGCTCACGATGTGAATAGGGCTAAGACTGCGGGTGCAAAGGACGCAGAGGTTTACAAAAATCAGTCGATCAAATGTTCTCAATACTCAGGGGACTAAAATGCATTTCACAACGGCAAAAGCAGGGAAATGGCACATCATTTTCCAGGTGCAAACACTCCACAAGGAGCAAAGCAAAAACCAACATGGTGAACACATACAATAATTTGCAGACCTCTATGCCAGAAACGGCAGGATGATTTCAGTACTACACTGTCACTGCATTATAACATATTCAACGTGACTTTTCACTGATTTAAACAAAACTCTCCCAAAAAGCGCGAAAACCTCCCTTCGTAAATTTACGTCCGCCGCCATCTACCTTTTTCGTCCCACCACTTTCAATTCTCCGACGCTACAAACCTCTGAAATAATCGCTTAGAAAGAAGAAGAAAAATTATATATTTGATACATACTCAATTATAAATAATTAATACACGTAATTATTTACGTTACAATGTTTGAAGATTTGTACTAATTCAATATATATATGCTATAATTTAACTAACTTACTCAAGAATAATATCAGGTGTGAAAAGAATTTAAGGAAAACACCCAATATAAATGAAGTGGATGAAAAGAAATTATTCAATGAACTCAAATTTGCTTTAAATTTGAGTGTCATTTTCGAAACATGATTTAGAGAATAATGAGACCAGCGAAAAAGGAGTATACACGACCTATATATTCAGATAAAAAAATGATAATTCTATAATTGATATGCGTTAATTGCAATTTATTTTAACATGCAAGTTTTTAACACATTTTGCGATATTTCATTTTTACAAACGGCGTTCATTCGATATTATATGATTTCTAAACTTAAACGCAAATAATAATTTTTAATAAATGAAGACAATGTTAGCGACACTTAATTGAAGATCTGAAACAGAAAAATCAGAAAAAGATAAGGTCTCATCTAGAAATCCAGAATCCAAGACCTTAGTTTTATCGGTGCGGTTTTCCACCACTGAGGTAATGTAACCTTATCCGATTCAGTCATATTTAATTGTATACTAATAACCTTGGTGGTAGAGCACCGCCCTGGCAAGGCGAGTGTCCTAGGTACGATTCCTAGTTGAGACGTTGAGACCGTATCTTTTTCTGATTTTTCTGTTTCAGATTTTCGATTGAGTGTAAGTAACATTTTCTTGATTAATTAAATATTACAATTTGAGGATTTACTCGTTAAGTTGAAAATAAAAATTAGTATATAATAATCCTGAGGCAAATATTTTATAATTATATCCATCGATCAATAATATCCCATGATTTTTCACGGGACCGCGTTAGTACAAAAAAAACTACCTCATTGAGTCTTCGTAAAAGCAAATCGATGAGAAAAGCCGAGATTGTCGAGTTGAAACAGATTATCCGCAATGGTATGCCACCTGAGCCTTCTCCCGATTAATAAATATTTCAGCTCTTTACAAAGTTGCTTCTAATAAAATAATTCATTCAGCGAAGTGCCAGAACGTCAGGGGAACTTAAGTGTCGTTAGGTTAAATCGGCTACGTTACCCTATTAAAGTTTTTCCTCACGAAAGTGCCGGGAAGGTACTTTGTTTAATAGTGATTTATTTAACTCTATACGAGAAGTCAACGTTTACTTTCCATCTTATATTATTCACAATAATGTAGTTCAATAGGGTGGAGTGTAATAACTACTTCTTCTAGATCTTCTTATGAAATGGGTGCTTTTGTCTTTTTCAAAATTAACTCACTTTTATGGAAACCTACATAGTCGGATTATTTTTATTATTCACGGAGATCATGATCTAGGGGTAAGGCTCTCGAATACCAATCCGAGAGTCGCGGCTTCAAATCAAATAAATTCTATTTCTTCTTCAAACATAGCAAATTTATTTTGTGGCACTATTTTAATTCAAAATTAATAGATTAATTAGTTTTGATCACCCTTATAAAAAAACCGACATGTTTCGTGAGCGATGCTTACTTCCTCAGGGTTTACTTAAAAAAATACTATATACATCTTCTTCTCCTTGTCCTATTCGGGTCGGGGACCCATTGCATCGACAAGGCTCCTCCATAGGTCCCTGTCTTGTGCTGATTGTTCGGCCTCTGTCCATGGTAGACCCATCCTCTCCTCACACAGTTTCTGGAGTTGCCTCGCCCAACTGTGTCTGGGGCGGCCCACTGGACGTCTTCTCTCTGGAATCGACTAGAATTCCCTCTCGAATCAAACTAATTACAACAATTGATATAGGCTTAACGGTGTCAATGGAAAGGTGTTCTTGTGTGTTTTTTATGACACCTCATAAGAGCGCTCATATCAGTAAAGTGTAAAGGCAGGAGAACTATGTCGCCAGCCAGTTGGGCAGAGTTGTGAGACTGTATAAAAAAAATAGATGTCGGTAGCTTATTCCGTACGAACTGAATTAAATAAAAATGAGTCGAAAAAACATTCTTGTTAAGCCTACATGAACTGTGAACGGGTTTTACGCTCGTGTCCGCCGAGTTTCGCGTTTCGGACCAATGATGCTAGCTCCTTACAGCAGGCTTCATAAAAGTACATGTAGAACAAACTCAGCATTCCTAGATTGCGTTGAGAGATGGCAATTGGTCTGTTAATAACGGATTGTCAGACGAACTGTCCACCTTTGTACATTATTTGAATCCATTAAACTGAAATTTTCATCGACTGCTTGACACCATCTTCGACAATTTCACAGAAAATTACCAATTCAGCGCGTACATAACAGAATATACTTACGGTTTGTTGGCAATAAAGATAAACAAAGAAACAAAGTAACAATTTGAATATTTGATGTATTCCATGACGATGTCTCTCTTCATAGGCTTTATACGGAATAATGCAGCCTTCCCCAAACCCCATAATCTTATTCGTTGTCTTATCCTATTCGTTGTTTGCGCTGCAGCCTTAGAATGGTTATTCTATGTTCAAGAATACCCTCTTTATTTTACGATTATTTTCTTTTTTTTATATTCAGCTTTTTGTCCTTCTCGGCTATGGCTCACAAATAAGTAGATTCGAACAATCTCATGTATATTAAATGTCGGCAAAGGCATTAGAGGCAGCCAACATTTGTTTTTATTCGGCAGGCAGCCCGAGCCTCTTGATAAGGTTAACAGATTAAAGCTTAGATTCAGAAAAGAATTCTTAAATGCCTGTTTCACATATCCAGTGTTTGTCAGACTACGTTGTTTTGCATGACTTCCGAGACCTTGGTTTTATTTAGAAATTTTCCACGGAATAAACAATAATTTAGGTTTACCGATAGGAGATTTCAAAGATCTTTTATTCGACAAAAAAATGAAACAATCAAATGACCATTTTTAACAGTTAACTGAATTATAGAAGCTCTGTGTGAAAATTAAGTTGTGGACTGAAAAAAGTCGCGGCAAATTAATAATTCTAGACTGAAAACCCTGTTTCAATTGCATCACCATTTTTGATACCAGAGCTTTTCGTTTTGTCTCCTTTTTGTCGCCTCCTCCATGAGATCAGATTTCTGCTTTATAGTTGATTGTTTGTATCATATTTTTTAGCATATTTCCGGACACATATAAATATCTTCTCTGGGATTGCCACCAATAAAAAAGTTGTATCTAATATATATTATGTTGCGGTCAAAAACTAGTTTTAACTATTTTCAAGTCAGTTTTTATAAAAAAAAATGTAAACAGCTCTTTGAGGCAATTGAATCAGTAAATGGCGCAAAAGAAAGTTGACAATCTATATAATAAGTTTTACTTCAATATATTACATAAATACGTACTAGGAAAATAACTAATTTCGATTTGATTTTAAGGTACTATTTTTGTAAAGTTGCGTGCATTGTTTATATCAGATGACAGTTCATTCTATGAATGTTGTGCAAATTGCGCTATGAAGGAAAACTTAACTTATTTTCAGAACCCAAACTGTAAAATTACCTCGAAGTAGAATTATTATAAAAGTCCAACGAAAGTAAGCTGTTAAAAGTACTCATTAAACAACTAACTGAAGTTATGTCCTTCTTATGGACCCATTAAAATAACAGGATCCCGCATTTATTTTAATTCTCTCTTAGAACTATACTATTTCTCAAAGGAAGTGGACGTTAAATTTTAAGACGGCCGTCAAAACTTTGAGCAAATTTTTTAATTCGTTCTGCTGTTTATTCTAATGAGCGCCGTCACGTTGCCAGAGCATATCAGAACTTCGAGACTTAATCATGAAATACGAGGCGAGTTAGTTCGGGGATGGTTTATTAGCTCATAAACTTTCATATTCTCCTTTTTTCAATTTCATAGCAGCCTGGTTTCATGGCCAAAGTGAAAAGACATGTAAATATTCGGAACAGATAAAAAAATCCGTAGTTGCTGGGCAATTTGGATGACTAAATCTTAAGAGTTGTTTGTTAAAAGTTTTCGTATACATTCCCCAAAATAATTTCGTGGGATAAACGAGTTGTCAATAGCAGTAAGTTAAGCCGTAGCTCATAGCAAAGAGTTGGTGTCATGGTATTAGTATAGCCTTTTCCCTGTGGAATTTCTCGGTCCGTGCAACTATTTTCAGATACCAATGATTCAATTTTTACCATGTATGAGCTATGAATCTTTGAGATAACTACTCCTAAATATTTTATCCTTTTTATTTTATTTTTTTTACCTGAGCTCCACACAGGAGGCCCTGAGGAAAATAATTTCCTATAGGACTATGTCATTTTTGGGGATGCTTTGTGGAGGTTTTTTAAAGGAAAATGAAGGAGAGGAGAGTTCTGGGAAGGAAAAGGGTTTAAAGGGTGGGTAGGAATCTGGGGTTCAGTGTATCCTGGTCATCCGCCTCCAAGACCTAGACAAGCCTCACCCCATGAATAACAGTGTACATCATTTTATCTGTTTTATTTTTCTGGTCTGACCAACAGAGCATGTTTTTTAATGTAGCTAGATATTATACATACTAATTTCGCCGGTCGGTAGTAGGTACTTAGGTGATAGAATGATTGTGTCTTGTGCCAGAAAATATAATCATAATAATTAGCCAAAAAAAATATCTTTGTTGATTTTTTAATTTATCTAACATAATTGATATTACTTTTTCGTGAATCTTCCAAACGGTTATAATCACAGTAGTATATTCACAAGAGAAAATTATTTTTGTTTTTAATTCGTGGAACTCCATTTGTTTTTTTTTAAATTTAATCAATATGCATGTATTTTATTTTTTATTTTTATTACAGCTGTTAAGGCTTACAAGGCCATTTTAAAACTGTGGTCAAAACACTTTGAGACGACTTATTTATAAGATTCTAAATTTCAATATTTTTTTTTTGTACTTACTACACCGTGCTACAAATTTTGGAGAACAGTTTTTTCAGACGAAAAATAATACAGAAAAATGTTGTTTTTTGTTGTAAAAAGAGTTTTTAGGTATCTACTCCATAGAGCTACCATGGGAACACCGAGTAGATAACCCCAAGAATTGTTATTTACAACGAAATTGAAGAAAACTGACATATCACCAGTTTAAGCAAGACCCAGATTATATTCCATGGCCCCAGACTTGTAAATGATATTGATAATCTGTTCACTAAAGACTTAAAATATTTTTAATTATTGGTTCAATTTTTTTTAACAAGAAGTAAGGACATACTTAGCTTGCTTTAGGCAGACGGACACGCCTACAATACATTTATACCGGCTTATTACTGCAGTGCTTGTAATTCGTGGTTTATTTGTTGTTTTATCTTCAGTCCGTCCGTTGTACGTGAATCATTCCAAAAATTCTTTCTTTCGCAAGAAAACCTTATTTCTAACATCTTTCATACTAGAAATGTTTACCACATAATCAGGGTTTTTGGCTTACCGCAGTATTTTTGTATGTTCTTAGATATTATCTTCTTTATGTTTATGATAACGGCTGTTTAAGGACTTCGAAAATATTATCCTCCAGCAAAAAAGGTAAATAAAAAGTAATTGGTAATTTTGAATCGTGGAAATGATCATGAAAGATACTCCACGCTTTCAAATCGTTAAGAAGAGATAATGATGTTTATAAAAGCCGGAAGATGTGCAGATTTAAGTAAGTTATTGTAAACGCAATTCTTAAAAGTAATAGTCTGCCAGGGGATTTTGCGAAGATTTATACTTTCAATTCAAACTTTTATACTATTTATACATTTTTGGTCTTTGCAGTTTTTGTTTTCCGAATTGCCTATGGATTGACATCAGTTGAATTCAGCTATTTTAATTACTTTATTTAATATGAGTTGAATTTACTAACATATTAATTGTTTTATTTAATATGTTTGTCGCTTAGATCTTTTAAACTACGGAACGGATTTTCATGCGGTTTTCACCAATAAATAGAGTTATTTAGGAGAAAGGTTTGTATGTGTAATACATGCTTATTATAGTAAAGAAAAGCCGAGAAATTCAAATATTCAATTCAGGCAGCGGGCAGCGGGCAGCTGGCAAGCGGGTGGTGTGGATATTATAAAGGTTTTAGGTTCGTGTATTTTGAATAATATTATATTAATAAAATAGAAACCGGTTCAGCTTATTTAATATTACGTATAAAATAAACACGTAGTTTGAGAATTAGAATTAGAAAATTGAGAAGACACTCGGAAGGTAAAACAATTATAAATACTACTTTTCTGTGTACACACACTCCACAGGAGGTCCTGAGGAAATTTTTATTCCTTAGGACCTTCTGTGGAGTGTGTCGTATGTAAATTTTGGGGATGCTGTATGGAAGGTCCTTTTAGGAAAGGAAGCAGAGGAAGTTCTGGGAAGGAAAAAGGTATGAGGAGTTGGTAGGAATCTGGGGTCAATGTGTCCAGATGAGTGACGGACGCATGAATCCATCCCTCTTTCGAGAGTCTGGCTGGAGAGGTCAAAGGTCTTCCTCAACCAGTGTCTCTCTCAGTAGGTGTCGTAGGCCGGCAAATGCATGCGCCGCCAAGACCCTACCCCATAAACACGGGCACGTCTGCTAAGTCACCAAACGAAAGAAAAAAGCGTGGGGTGACCTATGGCAGGGGTATTGGTTGTCCAATAGATGGTCTCCGTGGCGGCGGTACGCATTCTCGTCTCCCAAATTAAATTGAAATGTGCTTTATTAAAAAAATCAAAACTTGCTCACAGCTCGATACAAGCATACATGTACTTTAATTTGCTTTTTAAAAAAATGGTTAATGCTAAAACTTATCCCTCTTAGAAATTTAAGTCTTCAAGCAGCTGATATGATGATTAGTTAAGTGCAGTCAAAACGTTATTAAATTTGTAGCTATCCAAATAAATGCATTAACGAGAATAATTTCAGTGATAAACCAGGATTTCCGCTTAATAAACTTTTGAAAACGGTGCAATGGAATTTATTTGAACTGAGGTCTATTTATCTTCCTATGAATCCGGATGATGTAATTATTCATATACCCCACATTACGCTCAATATAATTTAACAACGAAGGTTTGGCGTAATCTCTTTCGGGTTACATTAAAGTAGTCCTATTGTGTGATGGGGATAAAACTGGTTGAAAGACCAGAGACAGAGAAGTTCTTACCGAGAAGTTAATCAAAGCTTCTCTTATAAAAGGCATCAATTTATTACGGTGGGTTTCGCATCGCTTTCTCCCCTTATCTGCTTGAATGCATTGCATTAATTATTATTATTGCTAGAAGAAAATTTTTTCTTATTTTTAATGAAGTATGTGAGATGATACACCAAAATAATTGAATTAATGTCATTCTGAAGTCAACATTTCGAGTAATTAAGATTTTCTTCGGCTCTTTGACATTATGTCCCCACGAAAAAAGACTGCTTTTTTAATATTTATAATTTTGAAACAGTTATTTTATTTATGCTGGAATTTCATTTTAATGTGACTTTTTAATATTAAAAACCTTTATACATTTTTTTCTTTCAAGTGAAAAAAGTTATAAAGGGTTTTAATCAAAAAGTCATATTGAAAGACTTTTGCGATTGCAACACAAATTGATGACACTGGAAGACATTCAAAAGAAATTTCAAATTGCTTCATTCAACAATTTGGGAGGCGGGAACGGATACCGCCGCCTCGGGAACCTTTATTAACCAACACCTCTGCTATAGGTCACCCGAAGTGGTTCGCTATGGGGATTTAACAGGGGTGCCCGGGTTCATGGGGTGAGGTTTATCTAGTTCTTGGAGGCGGATGGCCCGGACACACTGAACCTCAGATTCCTACCCACCCCTTAAACCCTTTTCCTTTCCAGAACTCTCCTCTCCTTCCTTTCCTTAAAAAAACCCCCCACACAGCGTCCGACATAGGCCCTGAGGGAAATTATTTTCCTCAGAGCCTCCTGTGTGGGACTCATCTAAAAAAAAAAATCCTTCGCTCTTGGTGAAGTTTTATGAGCATGTCTACCTAGAAATTCTGATTTATAGTAATAATGGTACTAGTATATATTATGTTCTTGTTAATTGTGAGTAAACTATAAAACTGTACACCTTTTTGTATAAATTGGTACCCCATGAAAGCCATAAACAATGCTTCAAGGTTCATCAAGTTTGGAGAAAATAACCTAATTTTATACGTTGGGTTTCTAATAAATTGCTAATTCTAATTACTTTCGACTACATCATTGTTTACGTTCAAATACATAAAAACCCCAGGACCCTAGGCTCTAGATTTTCATAAATATTATAGATTTTGTTATGTTTTTAAAGTGAAAATTTTTACAATAAATAAAAAACGTATTTACTGTCCATTCATTATCAACGAGGAAAGGTAAAAACTTGTGTTGTAATGACAGAATTGCGTTAAAGTTTGTTCCGAACAAATTTTCCACTTCGCAGAACTGTAGAGATACCTATCAAAAGGGGAAGACTTTAATTAGAAGGTAACTTCATTTCTTACGAGTCTCAAAACAGGTTGTGGCATCTTCCTAATTGGTAATTACCAAGAAGTTTGCAGACGTCGATGCGACCACTGCCGCAGTGCAAACCGATCGTCAAGTGAATTCCTGGAAACCATGGTAAGTACGAGTATATGATAGCGTTTTCTCTGAAACTAAAATAACTACCGAGCTCCTTTTTCAGGGAAAAGAGACTTAAAAGAAACTGTGATTATCCAGGATATCCCAGAATAGTTGATGTTCTTTCATACAGGTAAAGGGATTCAATATATTTCAAGAAGATTAAACTCCCTAGGGGAAGTTTTCTGAAAAAGCACGTCCGCAAAATAAAACTTCATAATATATTTTATCTCAAACGCAAACGACCTTAAAAAAGTTAAAAAGAACCTTCTCAAATTCATAAAATTTATAGTGTTTTGCTTTAAATTCATTAATAACCCTTCACTGATTAACGTTGTATGAAGTATGGTATTTATAATAATTCGAGTGGTTTTTACTCAAACAGAATTTCGGTAAAGCAATGTTATTTCCAGTTTTAAATTACATTGTAATTAATAACTAAAGACGAATCTGAAGATTTTACTGAAATAATTATGTTTTAGGAAAATTATTCGCCACACACGGCAGTTCATTTTTATTTTAATTAATGTAACATAGCAAGAAAAATATAATAAAAAAATACAAGTGCGCAGTTCACACGCGGTAGAAATGAAACCTCCAGAAAACTAAAGTAGACAATAGTGCGGTGGCTACGAAGCACCGCACAAGGAGGAGACTCTCGCAGACTAAATCCTATAGACGTATGTGTTTGTCTCTTTTTTGTGTCGCTATTTCGGTTCATCGAGTTTCAAATCACAACGGTGCTAAAGAAGCTTTCTCAATAAGGTGTGAGAATATTTGAGTACATACATGTAATTTGCCATTAAGAAAAAAAACCCGGATAATTTATTTTACATAGGTTTATTATTCGAATGAATTTTCATTGGACAAGTTATATCTATATTTTACTAAAAAACTTAAGACTTGCAAAAAATCCCATATCACTGATTTAAATAAACGACCAAAAGAAAGTAACAAGTCCATAAAAATAAACGACCTTAAAATATTTGTGCTGTCGAGATGAAATTCATTATTCATTTTTTGAAGAGCGTTTTAGCAGGGGACACGCATGAATTTATTTAATCTGTTGGGGAATTGGAGGGTCGTTTCTCGGAACGTTCAAGACGAAGTTTTTTAGATTAAGAGCTGCCAGTCAACAGTACCTACCACAAATATCTCACGAATTTGTCAGGGCGCAAATTTCAAATCGCTAAGTATGGCCGAGGGCGGGCTACAGTTATATTTCACACCTAGAGAGGAAGTGAAGAATTTAACTTTGTTACCGAAATGATCAATGAATCTCTCCGTTGGTCACAATATGGGATTAAAAGTAGGTAGTAATTCTGTGAACAGGTCCACTGTTCACGTCTAACAAAGTAAGTTTCCAATTTTCTCAAAATTTTCTTTGCGACCATAAGATTTGTAAGTAGGCGTACTTAATTTTTTTGGTACATACATAAATAATATATCACCTATAAATAGATTAGTGTGATGTAATAATTTTTGAGGAGTTTCTGCTATGTTTTTAATTATCATATATATATATATATATTTAAAAAATGATATATATATATATATATCATCTCAACGGCAATTCCTTCTCAAATATTCTTCAGGCCGGTAGGCACCAAGTATGTCGATTTGACAATTTCATGTAAGAACCACGATTATGTGAACTCCGGCGGGATATAAAAGGTAATAAAATTGTTGAATAGTTGTAAATATTTATTTTATTTATCACATTTTTTTTTTTTTTTTTTTTTAAACTATATTTATTCCCATTTCTTTGTACATATAATATTGATAAAGTAAAAATATGCTATCATGTCTGATCAGATCGATATAAATTCCTAGCTGGATAAATTCTCTGTTCTAAGGAACCAAATTCAACGATCAATTTAAATCATTGATGGGAAATAATGTGAGAATGAATATATTTTTAAAATTATTTTGATTTAATTTTTACTTCAGTGATTAAAATTTTTTATCCTTACTGTTTTATCCCTTGATGTATCATTAATCAGAATTCGGTCTGCGCCTCTATTGTACTTTAGCATTTCGTCTGCTTTATCGTTGTTGCTTTACTCCCATTCGTCCCGTCCCCCTTCCGCCTTACCTTCCTCCTCCGCGTCCCCTTCTCCTCTCGCGTACCCACTCCGACTCTTCCATCGTCCCTCTCCCGACTCCACTCCCCTCTTCACCCGGCCCGCGAACCCCCCTCCCTAGTTCAGTTCCCCTTCCCTCTCCCAGGTTACCATCTCATCTACTGGGTTCCCCTCCCCCCCCTCCCGCGAACCATCTACCCGAGTCCTCCCCCCCCACCCCCTTCCCACATTCCATACATTCAGTCCCGGTACATTCAGTTTATAAACAGCTCGCGTGCCACCTATTGCAATTTTTTTATACAAATTTCATAATAACAGGGCTCACCAGTGGTTTTATATAAACCCTGTCATGATAATAACAAACACAAAAAAGAATTATCCAATTTGGTGCAGTCGTTCGGAAGTTATACGCGAGCATACCTTTCGGCGATTCATTTTTATTTATATAGAAGATAGAAGAAGATAGAAAAGAATAGAAGAAGATAGAAGAAGAAAGATAGATAGATAGATAGAAGATACATAGATGAAACATAGTGTTTTTATTTGTATTTCTATAATAAACTGTTTCTGCTCTCAACACAGGAGTTTTTAATGAGGCGGGCATAGCACATCACCAATTAATTGTAATGGAATTAATAAAGATAGATACTAAATAATAAAGAAACTTCTCACTGTATACTTACACTCTAAGAATGTATGGATATGCTTTTATCAAAAAAATAAAATTTGCCTGCTAATAAAGCCGTCTTTCAAAATTGGTGAGTCTCAGAGTTAGGCGTTGGCGGTTTGCTACATTAAATCCAGTAGGAAGGTTCATTACCAGGGTAGTTGAAGCAATTTTGATCAATTTGATGACAGGTAATGTATTTTATTTTACAGCCTGCTTCCCGATCCGGGGTTATTCGCAAAAACTAAAGGGTTCGCCCTAAAGCCTTGAATTTTCCCCGAAGTCACCAGACTGAGATGATTGAATCGATGTTACGATCGGAGGCCTCGTGATTTATGAACCCGAAGCTACTAAATGAGGTAGTTACGAAAAAAAACGCCAGTTGTAAGTCAGGAAGGCCTTTTCTCGTGTCAATTCTTTTCACTTTATTCAATTTATCATCGGGTAAATCGGTAAGTGGATTGTGTTAAGCATCGAATTAATTCTCTATTGCGATCTGACGCGAGGAATTAATAGACGTCAAATTTTACCAGGAAAATTTTTTCATTAAAGTTTTAATATTAATTTCATATATTTTTTTAAGAAATAGATATTTGAATAAGAAATCCAAATACGCATTAATATAAATATTCTTTGTATCTTGAATCCGGCATTGGATAATGACGCGTGAATGGCGGATAACAAAATAAAGCTTCAGTGAGTTCTGTATGGGTGAGGTATGAATATAAAGATGAGACTATTCAAAGCTTTTTTGAAATAACACGTGTATTTTGTAAGGAATTTCCATAATAAATTTGTTTTAAAAAAAATAAACGGTCGTATTTTAGCTCTGAATGTTTCTGAGTCAAATGATTCTTACAGAGGTGAATGGCATACATTCAAAACATTTATTTAGGTAACCCTTGAAAAAATCAAATTTGGTTCAGCGATTCCAAGGGCCTAGAATCCAAACCACAAAACTATTTATAACGTGAATCTAATTTACATAATATATTTACAACAATCTTCTAGAATATACGTATAAAGAAAAGCTAATCTTTGGTACGTGAACAAATACGAGATTGGTTTTAACTGTATCCCATTGCATCACAAAGATTAATTATTTATTAAAATTTAACTTACTATAACATTCTACCCACATAATACTACATGAGGTACACTGCTGGTCATGAAAATAACTTTAGTTTTATGACACAGCCGGTTTATGGTTAGGTTTCTTTGTCCATTTTACTACAGAAAATATCAAGCTTTGCCTAAACATTGGAGTACTCGAATATTTACTTTAAAAAAAACAGAAGTATGATTTTTAATAATGAAAATGTTTGAAACTCTTTGAAAAATGTTCGTTAATTATATTTAATTCCTATCGTCTTTGAGATTGCTCGTTAGGGTCTTATTAAGGAGAGGGAGTGAATCAGAAGATATTATTATCAGAAGATATAATCTTGAAGATATTCGCGAGTGGGATAAAACGCTAAAGCTGCTCAGAAATCAATCGTGAGTTATTTAGTACAATAAACAGCCGTAGAAACTATCAATTCTTTTTATTAACTTCCGCCGAGCCGGATTTAAAAAAAAAAAACAAAACAGCAACTAAAAAAATTTATTCATATTTAAAAAAAATCTAACGCCTGAAAATCGAACCCCGATCAACTTGGAAGGCAACTATGCTAACAGTTACAACGCTAACTTTAAGAGGACATTACCAGAGAAACCAGAAATATGTCATTTTTAAATCAGTATTTAGACTTATTGACTCGTTTCCACAAAAAATTATAAATTGATTTTGAAAGATTGTTCTTTTATCTAGTAAAGGTATGGATAAAATTTTGAGAAAAAATGTTTATTTTAAGTATAATAAGGTTATACCATAGGTCGTTGGCAGATTTGTTATATTTTCAAAAAAGTACATGTATTATACAACACCAATTTCAAATCATATAATCATGCAGTAAAATAAATCAATACATTATCTGGTAAAATTATTTGTCAGAATTTTAATTTAAGTTTAAATAAAATTATTAAAAAATATATACGTACATGTGTTTCTTGACGAAAATTGGTCCGTTTGTTTATTTATTTGCGCACTTACTAACTAATATATTTCAGATTTTTTTACATACTTATTTTGCTAAGACATTATTGACAAATCATAAATAATTTTAATGGAAAAATAATTTTAGGGTGTATTTAATATTAATTAATTTACAGCTTCGCGTTTCACAATTTTTCTTATCGACGACAACACGAATCGAGAGCGCTCATTCAGACCGCAACTGCGGCCACTGGCGGTTGTCTTCGCGGCGCTCTACATCGCAACATTTTCAAACGAATAACGAAGCAAAATAAATAGGATTTCATGTTTGTAAAATTTATAGGGTTGCCCCAACGCAAAATTTCATGTTCATTGAATATTTTTATGATAAAATTTTTATAATTTTGAAATTTTTTTTATTGTAAATTATTCTTATGTGAATACCACACAAGAGTCCCAACTGCTCCAAAATATTTATTTTCAAGTAAAACTTCTTTACGCACGCTCGACACTTGGGGGGTAAGCTGGTAAATGTGTTACGAAAAGTGGTGATTGTTACGAAAAATTTCCTTCGAACGGTAATCGATGCGAACGGTGATCGATTGCTAGGTGGGTCGTGCCTTTACGCACGCTTGTTATTCGTGTTATTGTTTTATTGTTAATAGACTATTTTTGCGTAAATAAATAGATAAATTAAATTATTTAAAAATATATACGTACATGTGTTTCTTGACGAAAATTGGTCCGTTTGTTTATTTATTTGCACACTTACAAACTAATATATTTCAGATTTTATTACATACTTATTTTACTAAGACATTATTGACAAATCATAAATAATTTTGATGGAAAAATAATAAACACGAGAATCGGGTATGGGTACCACCGCCCCGGGAACCAATTATTAGATAACCAACACGTCTGCCATAGGTCATCCCAAGTGGTTCGTAACATTTGGTGACTAGCAGGGGTGCCTAGGTTTAAGGGGGTGAGGTTTGTTTAGGTCTTGGCAGCGGATGCGTCTGCCCACCAGCTGCATGGCAGGTCGGATCTGGAAAAGTTAAGGGAGTCCCTTTGACTTCTCCAGCCTTACTCTCTCGGAACATCGCCTTGCACCGCAGTGGGAGGGATGGATTCATACATCCGCACTCCTGGACACGCTGACCCCCAGATTTCTACTCACCCCTAATATCCCTTTCCTTCTCCGAATTTCCTCTTCTTCCTTTCCCTAAAACGACCCTCCACACAGCATTCCCAAAGAAGAGATACCACCTATTGACGGCCGGCGTGGTCAAGGGGTAAGGCTCTTGACTAGCAATCTGAAGGTCGTGGGATCGAATCCCGGCATAGGCAAATAAATTTTATTTGACTAATTTGGGTTATTTCACAATTATTTAATTTAAAAATAATATATTTGCGTCACGTTTTAGAGTAAAAGATACTTTCAGTATCGCCCTGGTGTAAGACCACCATTCAGAATTGAAACGTTGTTTATTGACCAGATCTGAATAGCCAGGTAATTCCTCGCCTTCCTCTTCCCCCACCACCTTCAGCCTCGCAATATACCCCATAGTCACGTCATAGTCTCACTGGCTCCAGTAGGAGCATTTGGGTCTCTTGTGCGGTATTCAGATAAATATAAAATAAAAAATTGTGCATACGAATAAATATTTCAAAATGAGACATTTTTTACAATCCAACTGAATATTACACTTTTTTCATAAATATACCGCACAAGAGTCCCAACTGCTCCTGTCTGGAGCCAGTGGGACTATGGCATCCCCAATTGGGGTATGTTGTAAGACTGAAGGTAGTGGGGAGGGTAAAAATATAGGGAAGAGGAAGGTGGGGAAGTACCTGGCTATTCAGATCTGGTCACCAAACACGGCTAAAGACATTTCAAGCAACGTTTCAAATCTTAATGGTGGTCTTACACCAGGGCGATACTGAGATATCTTTCGCTCTAATGGCCGTAAAATAAAATTAAAAAACAAAAAACCAAAATATTAAAAAGAATATAACAAATTGTTTATTCATGTAGGTATCTACTTAATACCTACTGTGTTTACGCATTTCACTTGTATCTATTTATGTTTATGCACTTCAATATACAAATTACAAATAACTACTACTAATTAAAATTCTGGAAGCGAGAATAGTAATATACTATATATTAATGCTCAGTTTTTCAAAAAACTCACTTTTCGCTTGACGGGAAAATCGACCTCACCGCCCCTCGCGTTTCACCAACCTCAAGGTTTAATTTGGCTTGGCGACGCAAAAATGCCGCTGGCACGCCAAAACGACCTCTCCGATCCTCGAGTTTCGCACACCTCAAGGTTCAATTTTGTTCAAAGGAAATTATCCCGACGGCTGACACGCGAGAATGGACATTAGCGTTCGGTATTTTAAAACACTTCAAGGTTCACAATCCTTCGAAGAGTCGATTATTTTCCAGCCACTAGCAGTTGTTTTTTTTTTGATAGGGGAAACATTTTTCGTCGTTATCAATATGTTTGCCAAAACTTTACGGGAGACTTCTAGCGGTGCGGAATACAAGTATGGATTATTCACATTAGAAAAAATCAAATGTCTATCGAATACTGTTGTAGTTCTATTTTCATCCGTTCGAAATGGCAGCTTCGTCTGAATTTAAATAAATACGCTAGCTTCACGATTTTCACAAAAAAATAGACTAGACAGGAAACTCACATAAAATTGAACTGACACATTTTAAGAGCGAAAATTATATAAATTTGCGGCGAAAACTGGAACTACTCATTAAATCAACCAATTCGGCTCAGTTATAGTTCCCGCCGACAGGTTCGCATTAAAAAAAAACAACCACAAATTAGGCCTTAGTTTCAATGCAATGGAAAATACTAGAGAGAATGTTGAGACAGGTCAGTTATCCGAGATGTCAAAACAAAACGGATCTCTCAGCGGTTTGGGTTGTTGTTTTTCGGGAAACGGCATTGCAGCCGAAAAAACGATCCCCGGTTAGATGTTTTTGAAAAATTCGGTACCCGAAAACATTCCGCGACTTTTAAAAACGATATGACGTGTCCATCCCATGTAAAAAATTTCAGGGTCGCCGAAAAACCAATAAAATTTTCCAAAAAAAACAAGAAAATTGGTGTCCATAGATTCACTTCAGTAGGGTGGATATTTACCGGCCAGTAGGTACAAATCGAAATGTTATTAATTCAGGGTAGGTACCTACTTATCTCGGTAGTATTGCAAATATGATGAGAAAAGCAAACACATTGCCGGAATTTTGTAAGGAAATGCGCCGGTACCTGCCGGAATAGGTAGTTGGACAATTATTTAGGTTTTTGATGCAATTTATTTTACTAAGGTAATGTTGTTTCCACGATACTGAATAATTTAACAATTTTTTAAAGTTCATTTTCACGTTCTGTGTAAGTTCTGTTTTTTTATCAGTAAATGCCAGTTGCATCATAAAACTGAAATAATTACAGAACTTGAATAGAATTCGAACCGAACTTTTACAGAACGTTAAAATTGACTTGAAAAATTGAAGAATTTTTAATTTTGTTAAACAACCCAGCCTAAATATGTGTTTTTTTTACTCACTCTTTTTGCACTCGGAATTTAGGTAGGTACCCATCTGCACATAACAACTCGATATCATCCAACTATATTGCGTACGTATTAGTTTTCTAATTTTACAATGAAATTACTCGAAGTTGAACGGAATATTTTTTTAAAAGTATTAAATTCATATAGCGCTTTATTTTAAGCAGTAAAACTACTGGTGAGTTCTGGCATTATAAAATTTGTATGAACATGTACGTACGCTCATAACTTCCGAAGGACTGCAACAAATTGAAAAATTCTTTTTGTGTTGTGTTCGTTATTGTTAGTACAAGGTTTGTATAAAATTACTGGTGAGTTCTGGCATTACGAAATTTGTAAAAAAATTTATAGGTGGCGCGCGAGCTGTTTGAAAAATAAATGTACCGGGAAATAGTGTATGTAATGCGGCAGGTGGGGGGGGTGGAAACAGGAAGGGGGTGAGGGGGACCTGGGAGGGGGGAGGGGAACTCGGGAGGGGGTTTACGATACGGAGAAGCCTAGGAGTGAAGTGGGGTGAGGGAAGGTGAGGGAGGCGGAGTGGAAAGGGGAAGAGGACGCTGGTGAGGAAGGGGGGGGGAAAGGGGGGGGGGGGAGGGGGGGGGGGGAAGGGGGGGGGGGGAAGGGGGGGGGGAAGGGGATCGGAACAAATGAGAAAGGACACGCAGGTAGAAACATTTTCTTTATTAAATGGTATCGCAACGCATGCCGGGTACCAGCTATCTTCTATATATATAAAAATCAAAAAATGTTTGGCTGTATGCATGTCCGCTATGCGTTGCTAAACCATTCATCCGATTGCGATGAAACATTGGGAATTTGATGTGCGCATGACTGCTATGGTTCCTGTATACAATAGTGAGCTCTGTCTGGTGTTTATATACTAAAGTATAGCAGGTTGTTGCTGCTAGGTCCTGCGGACGGCTTTATCCATAGTTGTATGTTTAACCGCTAAGCGTTGCTAAACCATTCATCCGATTGCGATGAAAATTTGAGGATTTGATGTGTGCTTGCCCACAACGGTTTCTGTATACAAAAGTGAGCTCTGGCATCATGAAATTACGCATTGCTAAACCGTTCTTCCGATTGCGATGAAACTTTGGGGATTTGATGTGTGCATGCCTACAATGGTGTCTATATACTAACGGATGGCAGATTTTTGCTGCTAGGCCCTGTGGGCGGCTTTATATATATTTGTATGTTTAACCGTAGGTACCTACCCGCTTCCTATGAAAATTTTTTTTCTGTTAGTAAGTCAAGTTAGTTTTAACCCGTTAGTTGCATTTGCAACAGGCATAAGCTAGTATATATATTAATGTCTGGTTTTTTCAAAAACTCACTTTTTTCTTGACGGGAAAATCGACCGCACCTCCCCTTAAGTTTCACCAACCTCAAGGTTCACTTTCGGGTGAAGAACTTTAAGACGGCCCTTGCACGCCAAAACGACCTGCGGGCTGTTTGAGTTTCACCCACTCTAAGGTTCACTCTCCCTCAAATACCCGTGTCCGGTAAAATGTATGGGAAATTTGTATGAAAAATTCAGCCAAAAAATGTGTCGATCTTCTCAAGCCAGAATGGACCTCGGCGCTCGGTATTTCGGAACAATTTAAAGTTCACAATCCTTTGAATTCGTTTGGCACTAGCAGTTGTTTCTGAGAGACCGTTTACTGAGGAGGTGAAATTCAATCGCGGAAATAGAGTATTTTTGTAGACAAAATTAACGTCGCTAGCGATTTAATCTCTCATACGAATTAACGGCGAAAACTGGAACTTCTTATTAAATCAACCAATTCGGCTCAGTTATAGTTCCCGCCGACAGGTTCGCATTAAAAAAAACAACCACAAATTAGGCCTTAGTTTCAATGCAATGGAAAATACTAGAGAAAATGTTGATACAGGTCAGTTATCAGTTATCCGAGATGTCAAAACAAAACGGATCTCTCAGCGGTTTGGGTTGTTGTTTTTCGGGAAACGGCATTGCGGCCGGAAAAACGATTCCAGCTTAGATGTTTTTAAAAAATACGGTACCCGGCAATATAAGGCAGTTTTTAACACCAAAATTTCGTGTCCGTTCCATGTAAAAAATTTCAGGGTCGCCGAAAAACCTATAAAATTTTCCAAAAAAAACAAGAAAATTGGTGTCCATAGATTCACTTCAGTAGGGTGGATATTTACCTGCCAGTACAAATTATGTTATGAATTCAGGGTAGGTACCTACTTATCTCGGTAGTATTGCAAATATGATGAGAAAAGCAAAAACATTGCCGGAATTTTGTAAGGAAATGCGCCGGTACCTGCCGGAATGGGTAGTTGGACCATTATTTAGGTTTTTGATGCAATTTAATTTACTAAGGTAATGTTGTTTCCACGATACTGAATAATTTAACAATTTTTTAAAGTTCATTTTCACGTTCTTTATAAAAAAAATTATAGGTGGCGCGCGAGCTGTTTGAAAAATAAATGTACAGGGAATTAGTGTATGTAATGCGGCAGGTGGGGGGGGGTGGAAACAGGAAGGGGGGGAGGGGGACCTGGGAGGGGGGAGGGGAACTCGGGAGGGGGTTTACGATACGGAGAAGCCTAGGAGTGAAGTGGGGTGAGGGAAGGTGAGGGAGGCGGAGTGGAAAGGGGAAGAGGACGCTGGTGAGGAAGGGGGGGGGGGGGTTCCTGGTTCCTGTATACAATAGTGAGCTCTGGCAACACGAAATTACGCATTGCTAAACCGTTCATACGATTGCGATGAAACTTTGGGGATTTGACGTGTGCATGCCTACAATGGTGTCTATATACTAACGTATGGCAGATTTATGCTGCTAGGCCCTGTGGGCGGCTTTATATATATTTGTATGTTAAACCGTAGGTACCTACCCGCTTACTATGATTTTTTTTTCTGTTAGTTAGTAAGTCAAGTTAGTTTTAACCCGTTAGTTGCATTTGCAACAGGCATAAGCTATTACTATATAGTATTGTTCAGTTTCGATCGACCGCTCACTTTTCAGTCAGTGCGAAAATCGACCGTACCGCCCCTCAAGTTTCACCAACCTCAAGTTTCACTTTCGGATGAACCATTTTAATCTTTTTTATGGATCCGAAAATGACCTCTCCGCTCCTCGAGTTTCAAAGACCGCAGAGACTATTACCGGATCCAGGAGAGTTCACCTAAATCGTGTCCCGATTAAGGAACATTATTTTGAACAGTAAATCAGTGAGCACGCACTTTTTTTCGTACCAAGTAAAATAACAATAAACACCGACTATAATCTCTTTTTAGTGCTTTTTTCCAGTCAACTAGTATCCGAAGTGACTGTAAGACAGAGGCAGAGTAGAAGTGCCAAGAAAATAAACAGTAAACACGCTTAAATTTGACAAATACACATCACATCATACATATTTAAAATTATTGTTCACCATTGACGCGCAGGTACCTTGTACTCTTCGCGCCTAGTGCCCGTCCACCACTACTAACTTAGTGAACGATATACCAGACTGCAAGCGACTATCCAGGGAAGTTCAACCAACTATTAATTTATTTTAACAAAATATCAAAACTCATTATGGATGCGCAAGCATACATTTCCTTGGCTAAAGATGCCATTAATGCATTAACCAACATTGTGATGGACCCAAACAATAAATTTACCAAGGAGAATATTGCAAAAATAATGCCTAAAACAAATAATATTCTTAGCTCCATTGGACAAATGGCAGCGAGAATGGCTACTTTAGAAGGTGAATTGTCAGTATACAAAAATATTCCTCCTACAACAACACCTACTATTCCCTCAAATTTTCAAACCAAAAACGTTTGTGAGATCATTGCTGAGATCAATGAGCAAAATTATAGAGAAAAAAATATAATAATTTGTAACATTCCTGAATGTGAAGCATCAACCCAAACAGATATTATGAATAGTGATACCGCCAACATAAAAAAAATTATTTTTGACTTGGACAACTCTACAAACTCTCTCGACCTGAAAATATACAGGATCGGGAAAAGGGATATAAATAAACCGAGGGGAATCAAAGTTGAGTTCCCCGAGTCAAAATGGCCTAAAATCTTACTCGGTAAAAAACACTCACTAAAAAATAACATTCGCATGTACCCGGATCTATCATTTGCGCAAAGGAATCAGTTAAATGATTTGAGAAACGAACTTAAACATAGGCAATCATCAGGTGAGCAAGATATCACAATTAAATATATTAATAACAACCCAACAATTGTCAAATTATCTCCAAAAAACTGACGAATAACCTAAAATCTACAAAACTATCTATGAATATTTATTACCAAAATGTGAGAGGACTTAAAACTAAACTAAATGATTTAAGAATTAAATTACCGACCTTAGTATATGATGTCTACTGCTTCACTGAGACATGGTTGACCCCAGATATTAAAAATGGCGAGTTAGGATTTCACTCCTATGACACATATCGAATGGACCGCGATACCAATACTAGCAAAAAAAGAAGGGGAGGTGGTTGTCTAATTTCTATTAATACTAAATTTACCTCAAGAAAAATCAAATGTACAAATATCAACGTGGAACAACCAGGGCCGGATTAACCATGTCGGGGCCCCTAGGCAATGCACGTCTCGGGGCCCCTTTACCAATGGTGAACTAACAAGGGGGGGGGGGGGGGTGTATTTGTTTTAATATATGCTCGGGTCCTTTTTTTAATGATTTTATTTAAACTAAAATTAAAATTCTGAAACATATCTTTCCCAGATAATTTATTGATTTATTTAACTCCATGATTATATAATTTGAAAAGTGTTTTGTATAATACAAAATTTTGTTTGAAAATTTAACAAATCTGCAAACGCCCTACGGTAAAACCTTAATGTACTAAAAAAAACATATTTTCTCAAAATTTAAAATATAGCTTTACTAGATAAACAAACAGTCTTTCGAGGTCAATTTATAATTTTGTGGTGAAAAAGAGTCAACACGTCTAAAATTTAATTTAAAATCGACATAGTTCCGGTTTTGTCTGGTGATTCTTACTTAAGGCGGACTCTGTAAAAAAAAAAATTGTAATTTTATTTTTTTATTTCATTTTTTGAAAGATGCATTTGTTAAAAATGCTCTCACCAAATGTTTTAAAGATATTCGAAAAATTGACGGAGATACAGCATTTTATGTGAAACAATAACTTATTAAACACCACTTTTATTATACATACTATATGCCGACCGGGTTGCGTATTCCCAAACCCTACCGCGTTTCAGTCGCTCTACCGACTGAAACGCGTTAGGGATTGGAATGCATAAATCACCTTCCAAACACTACCGCGTTTCAGTCGCCTTCGCGCTCTGTTGCTCTCTGTTTCTGTGAGGGTGACAAACGTAATTATAGAAGGGTAACAGAGAAGATGGACCGCGTTTTTTTTTTACTTACAAAATCTATTTTCTACATTGAAAATATTTATTTTTCAAGTCAATAAAACCCGCGTTTTTTTTAACTTAAAAAATATATTTAGTCACATTTACTTACAAGCCTATAGTTTAAAAATTAATTTACTACTGGTTCAGTTACCCAACCCAACATACCAAAATACCATCAGATAGTTTCACCGCAGGGGTAGGCAGAGAGGATGGACCGCCAAACAACTCGGTCACATTGCTTGGTTCAATCATATTCATACATACAAGATTAGGTACCTATACCTAATATTTTAGTTTTGACAACGGACTAATGTCTATTCTATTAGAGTAAAAGAAGTGACCGAAAACGCATTGATTTTTGTTTAATCTTTCAATCTCCTTAATAAAATCTATTTTATTTATATTGGAAGATACATTATTACTCCAATATGGCTTCTTATGTTTAGCAATATTTCCCATTACGTAGGTACGTGAGATTTATGAAATACATAATTCAAAATAATTATAGACTGGGTTTAATAAAGATTACTAAATTAGACATAATAAGGATTCCTATATAACTGAAACGCGGTAGGGATTGTTATGAATAAATCACCTTAAGCCTCGATGACACACGGCGAGTTTACAAGCTACTATTTGGGAAATTCACTATCTGTTAGTAAACTCGCTCAGTGTCATCGTGTTACTTGCTAAGTAGCAGATTGTTGACAATCTACGAAAAAAGTTGATAGGTCCTCAACTTTACTCGCCACTATCTAACTGTTAGATTCTAACTCGTGATTGGTTTGTTTATGCTTCCAATATGGATTCCGATAAACAGCTGATTTCGACTGTCAAACTTTTGAATAATTAGTTCACGCTATTCCCGCTACTGGCAGCTACATGCGAGCCCAGTTTCCTACAAGAACGTCGCGAGCTACTGAGCACTGAGCGAGTGGACAGTTTTGTGTGTCATCATGACAATCGCCGATTCACCCGCTTTTAAACTTAGTAGATAGTAGCTTGTAAACTCGCCTTGTGTCATCGAGGCTTTACAAATCCTATACTGATTCAGTCGCCTACGCGCTACGTTGCTCTATCGGTTTCTGTGAGGGTAACGACCGTAATTATAAGAGAAGTTTTTGATAATAATAATTAAATGTGTACAATATTTGCATTTTATTCCCAAATATAATTCCCATCTGTTCTAATCTTTATCATTATGTGTATACATATAATATTTACCTACATATTATCATTATGTGTATATATGTACCTACCTATTACTTTTAAATTAGAATGCTAAACAAGCAGCAGTTAATCTTATGTTTAAATGGATATTTTATTTAATTATATTTCTTCTCTTTGTTATTCATACTTATACAAAATATGTAAGTAGGCTTATGCAATGCAAACACCAGTTAAAAGTACATTTAACTATTATTATAATATCATTTTAATACTAGACTAATCAAACAACAGTAATAATTATGTATAAATTGTTTGATTTATTTTATTGTTTCTTTTCTCTTTCTAGTTCTCATTTATACAAAATGTCTACGTAGGACTATAATTTGAAATGCAAACACCAGATACCTTTATGTTTTAATCATTTACTTTTCAGTATACTTATATATTACTTTTATGATAATTTAAATAACTATGCTTAACAAACCACGGTTATCTTTTTTGTATCAATTGGTTATTTAATTTATTAGTATTATTATTATTTTTTCAAATTCTTTCTCTTCTCTTTTTTTCTTATTTTATATAACCCATGTGTGTAGGACTATGATTTGGAATGCTTCCACAAATAACCTTTATGATTTCATCATCTGTTATTAAGTACCTACCTAAGTAATTAATATTATTTAAAAAAAACTATGCTAAACAAAGAACAGTTACTACGTTTTAATCTTTTATTTTATTTTTTTATATTTTTATATTATTTACAGACCATGTTCCAAATATGTTAATACTCGTCCTAATTTGACTGTCCTAAAACAACAATCTTCCTAGTTGGGCAGTCAACACATTTCTTAAATAATGTATATAAATGTATAATTTTTTACTACTATATATATATAAAAAAAAATATAGCTTGCATTTTATTCCCGAAAGGTTATATACCCATTGTGGGATCTTTAATAGTACAGTGACAGTACGTGTAGACGATGTAGAAATGTAATTAAAACTAGCAATAAATATTTCGTCATTAACTGCCTTCTCCTTGCTTCAGTGACATTCATTCACTGTCACATTTACTTACAAGCCTATACCTACTGGTTCAGTTACCCCAACCCCAACATACCATAATACCATCAGATAGTTTCACCGCAGGGGAAGGCAGAGAGGATGGACCGCCAAACAACTCGGTCACATTGCTTGATTCAATCACATTTATACATACAAGATTAGGCACCTATACCTAATATTTTAGTTATGTAAACGGTCTAATGTCTATTCTATTAGAGTTAAAGAACTGACCGAAAACGCACGGATTTTTTTGAATCTTTCAATCTCTTTAATAAAATCTATTTTATTGATATTGGAAGATACACTATTACTCCAATGTGGCTTCTTATGTCTAGCAATATTTCCCATTATCACCATTTTTGATTCGCATGAGTAGGTACGTGAGATTTATGAAATACCTAATTCAAAATAATTATAGACTGGGTTTAATAAGGATTGCTAAATTGGATATAATAAGGATTGCTATATGACTGAAACGCGGAAGGGTTTGTTATGCATAAAATCACCTTATAAATCCTATACCGATTCAGTCGCCTACGCGCTACGTTGCTTTATCTGTTTCTGTGAGGGTGACGACCGTAATTATAGAGAAGTTTTTGATAATAATAATTAAATGTGTACAATATTTCCATTATATTCCCAAAAATAATTCCCATATAGCTTTGATTTTATTCCCAAAAGGTAAGATACCCATTGTGGGATATTTAATAGTACAGTGACAGTACGTGTAGACGATGTAGACATGTAATTAAGACTAGCAAATAATATGTCGTCATTTACTTCCTGCTCCTTGCTTCAGTGACATTCATTCATTGTCACACTTACTTACAAGCCCATGCTTACTAGTTCAGTTACCCCAACGTACTATATTATCATTAGATAATTTCACCGTAGGGGTAGGCAGAGAGGGCGGACCGTTAAACAACTCTGTTAGGTACTCTGCTTGTAAATAAAATAAACCATTTTAAGGATTTCACTTTAATATTGACTAACATTATTATAACCTTTGAACGTGTGATTAAACAGAGGTAAGTTCAAACTAACAAATCACAAATAAAAACTCTGGCGAGTACTCGTTAATGATAAATAATACAGTAATTAGCCTCATTGAAATCCAGAACATTTGAAATAAATTTAATTATTTTTGATTTAATAATCTAATAAGACTCTAGAATCATGTGATAATTTATTTATCCAACAAATAATACGATACATTGTATCAAAACATAAAAAAAGCTTTTGTAATAGTTGCATTTGCTTTTGAAATGTTAGCATTTAAAAACATACATACATTTCAGTCACATAACTAAAATATTAGGTATAGGTGCCTAATCTTGTATGTATGAATGTGATTGAACCAAGCAATGTGACCGAATTGTTTGGCGGTCCATCCTCTTTGCCTACCCCTGCGGTGAAACTATCTGATGGTATTATGGTATGTTGGGGTAACTGAACCAGTAGGTATAGGCTTGTAAGTAAATGTGACAGTGAATGAATGTCACTGAAGCAAGGAGCAGGCAGTTAATGACGAAATATTTATTGCTAGTTTTAATTACATATCTACATCGTCTGCACGTACTGTCACTGTACTATTAAAGATCCCACAATGGGTATATAACCTTTCGGAAATAAAATGCAAGCTTTATTTTTTTTTATATATAGTAGTAAAAAATTATACATTTATATACATTATTTAAGAAATGTTTTGACTGCCCAACTAGGAGGATTCTTGTTTTAGGACAGTCAAATTAGGACGAGTATTAACATATTTGGAACATGGTCTGTAAATAATATAAAAATATAAAAAAATAAAATAAAAGATTAAAACGTAGTAACTGTTCTTTGTTTAGCATAGTTTTTTTTAATAATATTAATTACTTAGGTAGGTACTTAATAACAGATGATGAAATCATAAAGGTTATTTGTGGAAGCATTGCAAATTATAGTCCTACGTAGACATTTTGTATAAATGAGAACTAGAAAGAGAAAAGAAACAATAAAATAAATCAAACAATTTATACATAATTATTACTGTTGTTTGATTAGTCTAGTATTAAAATGATATTATAATAATAGTTAAATGTACTTTTAACTGGTGTTTGCATTGCATAAGCCTACTTACATATTTTGTATAAGTATGAATAACAAAGAGAAGAAATATAATTAAATAAAATATCCATTTAAACATAAGATTAACTGCTGCTTGTTTAGCATTCTAATTTAAAAGTAATAGGTAGGTACATATATACACATAATGATAATATGTAGGTACATATTATATGTATACACATAATGATAAAGATTAGAACAGATGGGAATTATATTTGGGAATAAAATGCAAATATTGTACACATTTAATTATTATTATCAAAAACTTCTCTTATAATTACGGTCGTTACCCTCACAGAAACCGATAGAGCAACGTAGCGCGTAGGCGACTGAATCAGTATAGGATTTGTAAGGTGATTTATTCATAACAATCCCTACCGCGTTTCAGTTATATAGGAATCCTTATTATGTCTAATTTAGTAATCTTTATTAAACCCAGTCTATAATTATTTTGAATTATGTATTTCATAAATCTCACGTACCTACGTAATGGGAAATATTGCTAAACATAAGAAGCCATATTGGAGTAATAATGTATCTTCCAATATCAATAAAATAGATTTTATTAAGGAGATTGAAAGATACAACAAAAATCAATGCGTTTTCGGTCACTTCTTTTACTCTAATAGAATAGACATTAGTCCGTTGTCAAAACTAAAATATTAGGTATAGGTACCTAATCTTGTATGTATGAATGTGATTGAACCAAGCAATGTGACCGAGTTGTTTGGCGGTCCATCCTCTCTGCCTACCCCTGCGGTGAAACTATCTGATGTTATTTTGGTATGTTGGGTTGGGTAACTGAACCAGTAGGTATAGGCTTGTAAGTAAATGTGACTATATATATTTTTTAAGTTTAAAAAAACGCGGGTTTATTGACTTGAAAAATAAATATTTTCAATGTAGAAAATAGATTTTGTAAGTAAAAAAAAAAACGCGGTCCATCCTCTCTGCTTACCCTTCTATAATTACGTTCGTCACCCTCACAGAAACAGAGAGCAACAGAGCGCGAAGGCGACTGAAACGCGGTAGTGTTTGGAAGGTGATTTATGCATTCCAATCCCTAACGCGTTTCAGTCGGTAGAACGACTGAAACGCGGTAGTGTTTGGAAGGTGATTTATGCATTCCAAACCCTAACGCATTTCAGTCGGTAGAGCGACTGAAACGCGTTAGGGTTTGGGAATACGCGACCGGGTTTCGCTACAACCGTAGGTTCTTCAGGCCAGTTTGTATTTGAATTATCCTTCAGCAAATCTCTGAATGTGTTTTTCTCTAAACTTTTTTAACCTCTATACATCCGATTTGCAAGTCTTAAAACTGTTTTAAAATCTAGTGTCTATTTCACCACGTAGGTGAATTTTGTTTAAAAATAAGGAAAAATGGCGGACCAATGAATTTTAATTTCGATTTTTTATGGGAAATTTTCATTGTTCATAAAAAAAATAGAAGGGGGCCCTTTATAAAAAAAATCTCGAAGTGGTGCCATACTGACTGGATTTACTAACAGTTTAAGACTTAGTGCATGCATCGGATGAATAGTTTTTCTAATACCTATGTTGTCAACCGTGTTGAAAAAGCAGTTTCGAGAAAAACGCGTTCAAAGTTTTGCTGAACGTTAATTCAACATACAAACTGTTTAAAATGGTTTCATATAAAATGCTGTAGGTATCTCCGTCAATTTTACGAATTTCCTTAATTTGGTGAGACCATTATTAACAAATGCATCTTCAGAAAATTAATTTTAAAAAATGTCATTTTTTTACAGTGGCCTGGCGCCTTAAAGCCTTGTTTAGGATTTGATCAAAGGAAGGCGTTTGGAGGCCCCCCAGAGTCAGAGGCCCGTATGAACTAAAGAAAAAGCTTGTAAAATTACATCAATTTTTTAAACTAGGGGGGGGGGAGGGGGTCATTCAGCTTTTCCGCCCCGGGCCTCTGACGGGCTTAATCCGCCACTGCACTTTACCCTTTTTTAACTTCCAATCTTTTTTTTTCTACCACAACGTAATTTTATTCATAATTAATCTGTTTTTTACTACATTTCGAAGGTATGCCTTCACCCCCATTCAATAAAAAATGAAACGAATACAATAGTACAATGAACGGTCTTATCAATAAAGTGATCTCTTCCAGAACAACCTTGTTAGGAAGAGAAACAAAGAATTTTAGCAAGCAGATAGGTAGTGCACGCATACACACTTTTATTTCTAATGTTTTTAAACATTAGAAATAAAAGCAAAAAAAAAACAAAACAATTGCCAATATAAACCACACACGGCACATATAATCATATCCCCATTGATACGAAGGAAAGTAAAGTAAAATACAACTATGTTTAAATATTTGTTTTGATTATTGACTTTTTATTTTTTATTTGTGCGTTATGTGAACAGTTATTGGGTTATAACCTAACTATTATAATTTGTTGTTTTCTTTAATGCATGTAATGTTATTAACCTATAAATTTTCTTAATAAAAAATAAAAAATTTAAAACATCTTGAAAGCTGACTTTTTCCAAAATGGGTGCCGGAGTTGCTCACTTATTGTGAGTCGAACCATTGACGCAAGGTATTTTTTCTTGGGGCGCCGGGCGCGGGGCCCCTAGCCGATGCGGGGCCCCTAGGCAGTTGCCTACTCTGCCTTAGGGATAATCCGGTACTGGGAACAACTATTTGTTTTAGTGACAAGCAAAAGTGAAAAAATTATAGTTGGTTGTACGTACATTCCACCCTCATCTGATGTCCAGCTTTATTCTAGTTACTGTCAAGAAGTAGAAGTATTGCGAAGAAAATATCCAGACGCTAAATTTATCCTTACAGGTGACTTTAATCAACCAACTGTACATTGGGATACTAACAACATTAATACTCGCACAAATTCCACTTCCAATAATGGATCTTCTGAACTTATAGAAATGTCATGTTTCCTAAATCTTAGACAAGTGAACTTTATATATAACTGTAATAATAATCTATTAGACTTAATTTTCAGCAATTCCAACAATATAAGTGTACAACATGCAAATGATAATGTTTCAACAATTGATAACTATCATCCACCACTTTTTGTTAAGCATATATCTACTCAAAATTTAAATTTAGAGTCTTTTAAAGAAAAATTAAATTTTTATAAAGCTGATTATCCCAAGATTAACGAGTTTCTCGCCAAATCAGACTGGAACTTTATTAGTAATTGTAATAATATTGATGATATAATAGAATCTTTTTACTGCATAATTAACAAATCAATTGAACTTTACGTTCCTATTACAAAATATAGGACATCTAATTACCCCAAATGGTTTAACAAAGAGCTAATTTGTACAATCCAGTCAAAAAAACTTGCACATAAAACATTCAAAATATCTCGAGCTCCGAATGACTATCTACTTTTTTCTAAATTACGCAAAAAGGTGAAAAACATATCGATCTCATGTTACAAAGAATATCTGGAAAATATTGAGCAATCGTTACAAAATAAACCTCAAAATTTATTCAAATTCGCAAATAATCTCAATAGTAATGAATCTGGTATTCCGTCTATCATGTACTACAATGGTAAAATTGCTGATACACCCCAAGGAATTACTGATTTATTTGCCGAATGTTTTGGCGAAGTATATGATGCAAACCCATCCAATAACCAAATACCTAAATTCAACTCAAATATTTCTATTGATTTCAATGACCTTGTTATTGATGAAATCGATGTTCAGCGTAAAATTACACTATTAGATACTCAGAAATCCGCTGGCCCGGATACCATACCTGCAATTTATTTAAAAAACTGTGTATCTAATTTAAAAGGCTACCTAACCAATATATTTAATTTATCATTAGCATCAGGCCTTTTCCCACAAAAATGGAAGATCAGTTTCCTTAGTCCCATCTATAAAAAAGGTGACAAAACGGATGCTTCTAACTACAGACCTATCTGCATACAATCAGCAATACCTAAATTGTTTGAATCCGTATTTTTATCAAAATTTATGCTACAGGCTCGTAAAATCATTTCCCCTCACCAACATGGATTTATATCCGGTAGATCTACACTTACAAATTTAATTATATACGAAAAATATATATCAGACAATCTAAATTCAAGATTGCAAACGGATGCAGTTTACACAGATTTCAGCAGAGCATTCGATAAAGTTTCTCTAAAAATCTTATTAAACAAACTAGAAGTATATGGGATAAAAGGAAATCTTCTAAAATGGCTTGAGACCTATTTAACATCTAGAAAACTATACGTTAAACTATTTAATCATATATCACACGAAATTGAAGCTTCAAGTGGCGTGCCACAAGGTTCTCATCTAGGTCCGATTCTTTTTTTGCTATTTATCAATGACATTGTTTCAATATTTGAAGGTATCCATTTCCTATTGTTTGCTGATGACTTGAAAATTTACACTATTATAAGAAATTTAATGGACTGTCTTGTATTGCAAAACAACTTGGATCGATTATATAATTGGTGTAACACAAATGATTTATTTTTAAATATTAACAAATGTCAATCTATAAGTTTTTCTCGAAATAAAAATCCAATACTTTTTCAATATCACATCAACAATGTTAATCTTTCTATAGTAACATTAATAAAAGATCTGGGTGTCGTTTTTGATAACAAGATGACGTTCGTCCCCCACATCGATGCAATCACGAATAAAGCACTTAAATGTCTCGGTTTTGTGTTAAGAACGTGCAAAGATCTAATGTATATTAATACCCTTAAAACGCTATACATAACACTGGTCCGAAGCAACCTTGAGTATAATTCCTCTCTCTGGTCGCCTTTGTACAATGTACATTCACACAAAATCGAAAGAGTACAACATAAATTTTTAAGTCATATAAATTACAAATTACACATTCCCATAGAAAATTTAAATTATAATTATTTAATGCAATTGCTTAGACTACCCGAATTATCACAGCGAAGAAAAATCTGTGATGTTTTATTATTATTTAAAATCATTAACGGATATTTGGATAGCCCTGAACTAGTGAATATGATACATTATAAAGTACCCAATAAATACAACACTAGACTCCATGCTCCATTTAACATAGTTGCTTCTCGCACTAATTTTATGTTCAACTCTTGTATTCAGAGATTGCATCGTGTGGGGAATGAAACTTGCTCTACCGACATATTTATTTATAAAAACATCGCTCCCTTTAAAAAGCTTATATGTATGCAGTTATATTAATATATTAATCGATTAATTTATAAATGAAATTATATATTAATCGCTAAAAAAATGTTTTATACCCCTGCCAACCGGTATGCTTCGATTATGTTTGTAATCATGTTTTGTGTAATATTGTGACAATAATTTGCTGAATCTACTGTAGTCTGAGCCCTAATAATAAGTTAGGCCATTTGTCTAGCTTACTTCCTTCTGCAGTTACAACTGTGAATAACAGATTAAAATTAAAATCATGTATACCTTTTGCAATAACTTGCTATAACATTACTTGGATACCTACTAACACGTATTTCAATACATCAAATTTCAATATTTATAGCTTACTTGGTACTTTGTTTTTATGTTATGTACTGTTGTTATAAATGTTATTTGTATTTTATATGTTAAAGCCCAATAGGGCGTTAATAAATAAATAAATAAAAAATAAATAAATAAATAAGGACCATTTTTCATATAAAAAAACCGATGCACGGTTAACAGCGCACCAAACGGCGAAAACTATAATTAAATCTCTCACCTTCGAAGAAATTCGGCCTTAGTTCTATTTCCTGCCGACAGGTTCGCCCATTAAAAACCGTCGCGTTTTTCACGGAATGTAATTAAGACTTTTTTCCATACAAAACTGATTTTCCTAAGGATTTATTCTTATTAATTTAAAGGCTTCGGGAAAGTTCTTGAGAAAAAATGACATTTTAAACGTGCTTTGCGGGATCGTAGATTACGTTAAAAAAACACCTTCCGGCGGACATGTTTTTGAATAAACATAAACAGTACAAGTTTTAAAAACTTTTAAAATTATAACATGTACCGCATTTCATTCAAAATGTTTCACAATAATGCATTCAAAATCAACATTTTTTTGACATTTTCCAAATATTCACTTTCAGAGATAATGTTAATTGTTTGCAGCCTGTAAAATCGCTTATAAAATTTGGCAGATATTTAAATTTTCCCCAACTGTGCAACACTGAAAATTGAATAATATTCCAATGCGAAACATATCTCCTCAACCCCTCGGCAAGGCCAGGACAGCTTATTTGTATGGAATTTTTTTTTAAAACTAGGCCTTTATTCGATTTTCAGGCCTGGTTTGAGGTGATTTTGACAATGTTTTCTGTTGGTCTTGCCAGCATTGAAAAAATAATTTTAGAATATTGAGATGAACTAGGTAGGGACCCAATAAACTTTATCTTCTACGAGTATTTATTTATATTATTATTATATGTGAATGGTCGAAATGCATGTCCGCACATAACTTCCGAACGATTAAACCAAATTGAAAAATTCTTTTTACGTTGTGATCTTTATTGTTTGGACAAGGTTTTTATAAAACTACTGGTGAGCTCTTGCATTATTAAATTTGTTTATACAAATTAATAATTTTATAACGAATCACCGAAATTTATATACGCTCATAACTTCCGAAAGAATGCAAGCAATTGGAAAATTCTTTTTTTGTTATGTTCGTTATTGTTAGGGCAAAGTTTGTATAAAACTACTGGTGAGCTCTGGCATCATGAAATTTGTATTAAAATGAATCCCCGAAATGCATGTACGCTTATAACTTCCGAACGAATGCACCAAATTGGATAATTCTTTTTATGTAATTATTGTTATTGTTAGGACAAGGTTCGTATAAAACTAATGGCGAGTACTGGCATTATGAAATTTGTATAAAATTAATCGCCAAAAAGTATGTACGCGTATAGCTTTCTAACGACTGCACCAAACCGGATAATTATTCTTTTTATGTTGTGTTGGTTATTGGCTGGTGAGCACTGGCATTAAGAAATTTTTACAAAAAATTTCAATAGGTGGCACGCGAGATGTTTGAAAACTAAATGTACCGGGAATTAATGTATGAAACGCGGGAGTTGTGAGAAGGGGAAACAGGGAGGGGGGAGGGGAACTCGGGAGGGGGTTTACAGGACGGAGAAGGGGGGGAGTGAAGTGGAGGGGGGGAAGGTGGGAGAGGTAGAGTGGAAACGCGAGAAAGGAAGAGGACGTATGGTAGGTTTTTTGCTGCTAGGCACTGCGGGCGGCTTAATATATATTTGTGTGTTGAACCGCTAAGCGTTGCTAAACCATTCATCCGATTGCGATGAAACTTTGGGGATTTGATGTGCGCATGCTCACGATGGTTTCTGTATACAATAGTGAGCTCTGGCATCATGAAATTACGCATTGCTAAGCCGTTCATCCGATTGGGATGAAACTTTGGGGATTTGATTTGTGCATGCCTACAATGGTGTATATATACTAACGAATGGCAGTTTTTTGCTGCTAGGCCCTGCAGGCGGCTTTATAAATATTTGTATGTTTAACCGCTAAGCGTTGCTAAACCATTCATCCGATTGCGATGAAACTTTAAGGATTTGATGTGCGCATACTCGCGATGGTTTCTATATGCAATAGTGAGCTCTGGCATCATGAAATTACGCATTGCTAAGCCGTTCATCCGATTGGGATGAAACTTTGGGGATTTGATTTGTGCATGCCTACAATGTTGTATATATACTAACGCATGGCAGTTTTTTGCTGCTAGGCCCTGCAGGCGGCTTTATAAATATTTGTATGTTTAACCGCTAAGCGTTGCTAAACCATTTATCCGATTGCGATGAAACTTTAAGGATTTGACGTGCGCATACTCGCGATGGTTTCTATATGCAATAGTGAGCTCTGGCATCATGAAATTACGCATTGCTAAACCGTTCATCCGATTGCGATGAAACTTTAGGGATTTGATGTGTGCATGCCTACAATGGTGTCTATATACTAACCTATGGTAGGTTTTTGCTACTAGGCCCTGCGGGCGGCTTTATATGTGTTTGTATGTTTAACCGCTAAGCGTTGCTAAACCATTCATTCGATTGCGATGAAAATTTGAGGATTTTATGTGTACATAACCACGACGGTTTTTGTATACAAAAGTGAGCTCTGGCATCATGAAACTACGCATTGATTAACCGTTCATCCGATTGCAATGAAACTTTGGGGATTTGATGTGTGCATGCCTACAACAGTGTCTATATACTAACGTATGGTAGGTTTTTGCTACTAGGCCCTGCGGGCGGCTTTATATACGTTTGTATGTTTAACCGCTAAGCGTTGCTTAACCATTCATCGGATTGCGATGAAACTTTAGGTTTTGATGTGCGCATGCCTACCATGCCTTTATGGCAGTAGGTTCTTACCCGCTTACTATGAAATATTATTTTTTTCTGTAAGTAAGTCAAGTTAGTTTTAACCCGTTAGTTGCATTTGCAACAGGCATAAGCTAGTTATATAGTATTGTTTGGTTTTTCAAAAAACTCACTTTTCGCTTGACGGGAAAATCGACCGCACCGCCCCTCGCGTTTCACCAACCTCAAGGTTCACTTTGGCTTGGCGACGCAAAAATGCCGCTGGCACGCCAAAACGACCTCTCCGATCCTCGAGTTTCGCACACCTCAAGGTTCAATTTTGTTCGAAGGAAATTATCCCGACGGCTGACACGCGAGAATGGACATTAGCGTTCGGTATTTTAAAACACTTCAAGGTTCACAATCCTTCGAAGAGTCGATTATTTTCCAGCCACTAGCAGTTGTTTTTTTTTTGATAGGGGAAACATTTTTCGTCGTTATCAATATGTTTGCCAAAACTTTACGGGAGACTTCTAGCGGTGCGGAATACAAGTATGGATTATTCACATTAGAAAAAATCAAATGTCTATCGAATACTGTTGTAGTTCTATTTTCATCCGTTCGAAATGGCAGCTTCGTCTGAATTTAAATAAATACGCTAGCTTCACGATTTTCTCAAAAAAAATAGACCAGACAGGAAACTCACATAAAATTGAACTGACACATTTTAAGAGCGAAAATTATATAAAAATGCGGCGAAAACTGGAACTACTAATTAAATCAACCAATTCGGCTCAGTTATAGTTCCCGCCGACAGGTTCGCATTAAAAAAAAACAACCACAAATTAGGCCTTAGTTTCAATGCAATGGAAAATACTAGAGAGAATGTTGAGACAGGTCAGTTATCAGTTATCCGAGATGTCAAAACAAAACGGATCTCTCAGCGGTTTGGGTTGTTGTTTTTTGGAAAATGGCATTGCAGCCGAAAAAACGATCCCCGGTTAGATGTTTTTGAAAAATTCGGTACCCGGCAATATTAGGCAACTTTTAACACCAAAATTTTGTTTCCGTTCCATGTAAAAAATTTCAGGATCGCCGAAAAACCTATAAAATTTTCCAAAAAAAAACAAGAAAATCCATAGATTCACTTCAGTAGGGTGGATATTTACCTGCCAGTACAAATTATGTTATGAATTCAGGGTAGGTACCTACTTATCTCGGTAGTATTGCAAATATGATGAAAAAAGCAAAACCATTGCCGGAATTTTGTAAGGAGATGCGCCGGTACCTACCGGAATGGGTAGTTAGACAATTATTTAGGTTTTAATGCAATTTAATTTACTAAGGTAATGTTATTTCCACGATACTGAATAATTTAATAATTTTTTAAAGTTCATTTTCATGTTCTGTGAAAGTTCGGTTTTTTTATCAGTTAATGCCAGTTGCATCATAAAACTGAAATAATTACAGAACTTGAATAGAATTCGAACCGAACTTTTACAGAACGTTAAAATTGACTTGAAAAATTGAAGAATTTTTAATTTTGTTAAACAACCCAGCCTAAATATGTGTTTTTTTAATCACTCTTTTTGCACTCGGAATTTAGGTAGGTACCCATCTGCACATAACGACTCGATATCATCCAACTATATTGCATACGTATTAGTTTTCTAATTTAACAATGAAATTATTCGAAGTTGAACGAAATATTTTTTAAAAGTATTAAATTCATAGAGCGCTTTATTTTAAGCAGTAAAACTACTAGTGAGTTCTGGCATTATAAAATTTGTATGAAAATGTACGTAGGCTCATATCTTCCGAACTACTGCAAAAAATCGAAAAATTCTTTTTTTGTTGTGTTCGTTATTGTTAGTACAAGGTTTGTATAAAACTACTGGTGAGTTCTGGCAATACGAAATTTGTATAAAAAAATTAATAGGTGACGCATGAGCTGTTTGAAAACTAAATGTACCGGGAATTAGTGTATGTAGTGTGGCAGCTTTTTGCTGTTAGGTCCTGCGGGCGGCTTTATAAATAATTCTGTGTTTAACCGCTAAGCGTTGCTAAACCTTTCATCCGATTGCAATAAAAAATTGTATATTTGATGTGTGCATGCCCACGACGGTTTCTGTATACAAAAGTGAGCTCTGGCATCATGAAATTACGCATTGCTAAACCGTTCATCTGATTGCGATGAAACTTTGGGGATTTGATGTGTGCATGCCTACAATGGTGTCTATATACTTACGTATGGCAGATTTTTGCTGCTAGGCCCTGTGGGCGGCTTTATATATATTTGTATGTTTAACCGTAGGTACCTACCCGCTTACTACGAAATATTTTTTTTCTGTTAGTAAGTCAAGTTAGTTTTAACCCGTTTATTGCATTTGCAATAGGCATAAGCTAGTAAAGTAGTAATAGTAGCGGGTAGCCCTAGCTCGCGTGAACAAAACCCTCAAAACTCGGATTGCCGCGGAACGAAATTTAGTTCTGAAAACGCCCGCTCGCGAGCCCTGATGTGTTAGCGCTAGTGTCGGAATCGAAGTTGTCATGTGCTGGTTATTCACTCTTAAAGAACGGTCACATAAATTTATTATTATGTACTGAAAATACTATAATCAGAAATATGAATAAGATTTTATTTTTTTCATAAGAGCATTTATTTTAATTTTTGAAGTGAAAACTTCTTTAGCACCGTTTTTTTTTATTTTTTTTAAATTTATTATTGTAAGAATAGTTATTACATATCACAAACAAGTCCTGCTAAGCAAATTGAATTGGCTTGTTAGCAGGTGCTTATAATTAAGTTATATATAAATTTTAAATGTTATAATTTTACATCTTATATCTACAAATTCAACAGTTTGTTCATACATTTTTTCATACAAATCAATATAAATATAAATATATTTTTACCGATAGCCAATTTTTCAGCATATATTTAAACATAATCATAGAATTATTTATTGACATTCGATCATATCGTAAGTACGGTAAACACGTAAAATTTTTTATCCACAAAATTAACAGTTAATAAACCACTTAAGAACGCATTGCAGTGATTTTAATATACACAAACAACGTTTAAAGAAACACTGTGTAATAAGTGACAGTTAATATATTAATTGTGCAAGTGCAATTAGTTACAAGTTGTAATACCTACACTCAAATTTGTCAAAGCGTGAATTGAATCGCCATATTGCGCGTAACGTGACCGCCTGATTAAATATTAAGTAAACAGGGGTAACAATGGATTCGCTGACCTACACCGACCAGGCGAAGAACGCGGTAAATTTGCTCACGAAAATGGTAACTGACCCAAATAATAAATTTACAAAAGAACAACTTGCCAAAATTTTTCCCAAAACGAATGAAATACTGGAAACAATAACTGAAATGGCTGTTAAAATGGCATCGCTCGAGGGTGAATTAACTGCCCTGAAAAGTAAACCGCATCATCCTCAACCATGGCAAAACACTAAAAACAATGATATTGAAAAACAAAAAGCCATTAAAAACAAATACTGCATCCTAATTACTCCAAAAAATAATGAAACATCCACGGAAATACAGAAAAAAATTCAAAAACACATGAAAAGTAGCGAACGAGGAATACACATCGAAGGTATTAAAAAAATCTCCCGCAACAGGATCATAATCGAATGTGCAAAAAAAGATGACGCGACAAAATTACAAACAGTATTCTCAAAAGACATCCAGGATATTGAAAGCAAAGAGCTAACAAAAAAAAAAACCAACGATGATTTTCAAAGGAATTTATAATGATTATACCAAAGAAGATTTTACTGATGACGTCATAGAACAAAATGAAGACATCAAAATCCTAACACAGGAAATGGATAAAAAAACTATATTCAATGTGAAGGCAATAATAAAAAATAAAGATAATGAAACCGCAAACTATATAGTCGAAGTAGACAAGACGACCAGGAATATTCTACTAAACAAAGAAAAAATAAATATCGGCTACCAACGTATCACCGTTGTCGACGCAAGTCCGACAATGCAATGTTACTACTGCTTACGTTTCGGACACAGTACTCGTACCTGCAAACAGAAGGAGAAAAATGAATCGCCCACCTGCTCGCACTGTGGCCTAGCCCACCAACATAAGGACTGCGTAAATATTGCTACCTCGCCAAACTGTTCCAACTGCATCGATCAAAACAATAGATATAAACTGTCGTTTCCTGTCAATCATAATGCGAACGATAAAACTAACTGTAAATATTACAAAAAAATGCTCGCATTTGCGCTACAAAAAATTGACTACTAGATATTTCTTTAAAAGTATCTCATGTCCGTTCTCAATATCTCATCTACTCGTATGTAAAACTGTTTATCTCCTGTCTGTGTCAAAACATAAGCATTTTATATTATTTTCATTTCATAATATGTATATCTCTCAGTCTACAAAAAATAAAATCAGTAAAAATTTTATAAAAATTAACAACTTAAAGACATCATATTTATTGAGGATAAAAAATTATAACCAGAAAATAGATAAAATAATGACAACATGCCAGTATGAAAGACTGAAAAATATTAAGATTCTATGCTTTATTTATACATTTATTATAGTAAAATTATTATTATTTACGTTACTGGCGCATATCTTGCCCTATCACTTCTATAAATTTTGTGTGCTAAAAAATGAAAATATATTTTTATTGTTCCAACTAATTGTAAATATTACAAAAAATTACTTGCATCTACACAACAGAAGAATGAATTTTAATATTAATTTAAGAGTTGTTTATAAAAGTATCCTATGTTTATTCTCAATGTCTTATATATTTACATCTGAATATCCAAAAGATATAAATAAGAATAATTTTATGATCTATACATTATACATGGATTAATAACTCTATGTCACACTCTACTTTGAAAATACTCTATATATTTAAAAGAAATCAATATCACATTAATATTTTTACTAAATGGATGACTTCATAGCTAATGAATTAGAAAATAATTTTAAAATACAAGAATATGAGTGTGTATACACCGAATCATGTAATGACATAATCTCAAAGAATCTCAATAATATTTTCATTTTTCATATAAACATATTACGAAGTATGGAACGAAATTGGGATGAATTAATTCTAAAATTAAACAATCTAAATAAAAAACCGGACATCATAATATTATCAGAAACATTTACTAATGACGAATCACCTACTTATCATTTACCAGAATATAATTATCTTACAACCAAAATTAACATCAATAAAAATAGTGGTCTCGTCATATTCATTCACGATAAATTTAGTATTGTCAAAATAACTGAACATCCAATACATCTAGTAAATTGTATTGAAATACAATTACAACTCGACAAAACAAACTACCACTTAATAGCTGTTTACAGAACACACGGCTCGAATATCTCGACATTTATAAATGAATTTAAACACATACTGTTAAAATTCAGTAATAAACTCTGCTTTATTGCAGGAGACTTCAATATAAACATTAATGAAAACGTAGAAAATAATTTCAAAAATGAATATATTAATTGTATGACTGAATTTAACTTCATATCGTGCATTAATAAAAATACGAGAGAAATAAAAAATCACACACCATCTTGTTTAGACCATATATGGACTAATATAAATATTAAAGATATCGACAAAATGAAATCAATTATTTGGAAAACTAATATAACTGACCACCATGCATGCATTCTTCTGTATGATAACAAAATTAAACATAAAAAATTTAATCTAACAAAGACAAAATCCTACACAAATATGACAATTTTATCCAAAAAACTAAAAAATGAACAATGGAACAACGTGTTAAATAGTTATGATACCGAGACTTGCTCAAAAAACTTAGAAAATATACTATCTCAACACATAAAAGATTCAACTACTGAAAGTACAGTCCGCATTAAACCTAATCTAAGAATTTTAAAGCCTTGGATTTCACAAGGACTTATAATATCAATTAGAAACAAAGAAAAACTTTATAAAACAGCATTGAAAAATCCTCTAAATGAAAAAGCATACACTTTTTACAAAACATTTAAAAATAAATTAACAAACTGTATCAAAAAAAATAAAGAAGACTATTTCAAAAATAAAATACTTTCTACAGACAATAACAGTAAACAAATATGGAAAACAGTCAACTTAGCCATGGATAACACTAAAAAAACACAAAAAATAAAATACATTGAACATGAAAATAAAATCATAGATGCTAATATTCAACCTAAACAATGTGCAAACATTTTTAATTCTTTTTTTGCTAATGTAGGAAAAAATCTTGCGAAAAATATCAATAAATCTTTTAACCCGAAAACACAAACGATTGAAAATGTACAAAATCAAAATAATTTATCAACATTTGAAACAACCTCAGAAGGTGAAATTTTAAAAATAATAGAAGGCATGAAAGGAGGTTCGTCTCCCGGATTTGACCATATTACAGTACATTTTCTAAAATCCATGAAAATTTATTTGATAAAACCAATTACTTATTTGATAAACTTAAGTTTAACAGAGGGAATATTTCCGACAAACTATAAAAATACAATTATTTCACCTATTTATAAATCTGGAGATCCACAACAAGTAACTAACTACCGCCCAATTTGTCTAATTTCAAACATTGGAAAGATTTTTGAAAAAATTGTTAAAAACCAATTGATCAGTTTCCTAGAAAGTAATAAAATTCTTCATAAAAACCAGTTTGGTTTTATAAAGTCACTTAGCACACAAGATGCTATTGCTAATGTAACCTCATACATCAACGAATCATTGGATAAAGGTGAAAAATGTGCCGGTATATTTATCGATCTCAGAAAAGCTTTTGATAGTATATCCCATGAGATTCTCCTAAAAAAACTGAACAATATAGGTATAAAAGACAATGCGATTAAATGGATTTCGAACTACCTAAAAAATCGACCGCAAGTCGTAAAAATAAATCAGATTAATAGCGATAAAGAAATATCAGACTTTGGAATCCCGCAAGGTACAGTAATCGGACCAATCCTCTTTACCATATATGTTAATGACATTTTTTTTCAACCACTACATGGCCAAATAACTTCATATGCCGATGATACGGTACTAATAATTAGCGATAAAACTTGGGAAAAAGTAACATTTAAAGCCACCGAAGACATAAATATTTTAAAGAATTTCTTCGACGTAAATTTACTATCACTAAATGGTGATAAAACATTTGTAATTCCATTTGCAATACACAAAAATGATACCCCTAAAAACATTGATATCATCATCCATGATAATTCTACAACACATAGTAAAAATTATTGTATCCAAAACTGCACAATATTAAAAACAACAAACACAATAAAATATTTAGGAGTTATTATCGATAAAAATTTAAAATGGAAGGAACAAATTTGTCAAGTTGTAAAAAAAATTAGAAAATTGATTTACATATTTTTAAGAATCAGAAATTTTTTATCTGTAAAAAATTTATATCTAATATATTACGCTTTGGTTCAATCAACTTTACAATATGCTATCATTAGCTGGGGATCCGCATACAAAACTAATCTTTCCCCAATTGAAGTTGTGCAGAAGCTAATTATTAAAATCATATTAAAAAAACCATCTGACTACCCAACGGATAAATTATTTAAGGAATTCCAAGTACCTTCTTTCAAAGATCTGTACAATAGAAATACATTGATTCAAATTATAAAAGAAAAAGAGAAGTATCAATTTATAACTGAAAATCGTACTAGACATAAATATATTTTTTCATGCCCAAAATTAAACACTTCCTTCGCACAAAATTATTATACTTATCAAGGAAGACTTATTTTCAACCGATTACCGGATGAAATTAGAAAAATTAATGATAAAATCCAATTAATAAACTCTGTTAAAAAATTTTTTAAAGATAATCTCAAAAAAAAAGTTTCCGACTAATCTAATCTCAAGAACAACTTATAACTCAGTTTCCAAGTGATACCCCGTTTTTCAAATAAGGTAAATTTTGTTTTGTTTTTAACAACTAATTACAATAACTCAAGATACTTTATTCTAATAGTAAAATTGTTTATTAGTAGAAAAATACTTTTAATTACATATCACCGAACTTACAACTTATTGTTTTTTACATTCACATAGTAATTTAAGAACTCATAACATAATATAGCATTAAAAAATGTACACTACTCTTCCAGACACAAGCTAATGCTTCTATGGAAGAGTGGTATTAACATTCGAACATGAACATGTATACTAATTATAACATTATCTAAATGTATACTATATTTTATATGCTAAATAAAAAGAAAAAAAAAAAAAAAAAAAAAAAAAAATTACAAAGCTTTATAGTATCAGGTAATAAATTAAATATTTTCAGTATGTTGTATTCAAACGTTCTCTGTCCGTAATTATTATTAAATTTCGGAACTATTAACCCGTCGTTATCTAGTGCTGTATTTATGTTCTAATTTTTTTTTATGCTGCTGGGTAAATAAATATATGCTGAATTATAATTTTTTGCCATAGTATTGCCTTAACGGGTAAAACTTTGGCGCTCTGAAACAGTAATGGTGTATTATGTCTCTTATTAGAATAAGTTAACAATAATAATCTAAACGAAAATATGAAAGAGAACAAGACACAGAAAAAAGACATCGGTCGTGTGATGAACCTGTTTCACTCCGGTATAGGTGGGAAATTTTTTTTTAAAATATAGAATATGATCACACTATCGACATCTTTCGGGTGGTTTTAAAATCAATATTAAAGGAATCTTTTTTAAACTTTTGGGGTTTCCTTGCCACGAAGGGGTGTAAGCAGTTAGGAAAAAAAACCGACTATCCAATCAGAATAGAGATGAGGACAGTAGGTGCGTCTTAAACCAATCACAGGCTGGGGGCGTGGGATGAGGGATTTGCAAAATTAAGATTCCAAGATTATCTCACGGTTTGGTCGGGCAGATATTTTAAGGGGATAGGACCACTTCTAACTTGGTCATAAATAGCATTTTTATGGGAGCTGGAGGGAATCGACAACAGTTGATTTCACGTCTGGAATCGGGAAGTTTTGCGGGGATCTCGGAGGCGGAAAATTCAAAAGGACAAAGATCATGCACTGATTTATTAAAGTAGCAAGCGATCTCGATTACTTAGTAATCGTGAAACGGGAGTAGGCATTGAAGGTCATTACCACCTTTTCCAGACAAATATCTAGCAGATTCTGCAGGTAGACGATGGGGGAAAGTGTTAGACGTGGAAAACCCACAGGAGCCAATCTCTTCGAGGTAGTCGAGGGAAATCAATTCATGTTAGTGACCATATGAAGTCTAAGATTTTGTATTGGATTTTTGTCCGTTAGTTTAGAGGGGAGGGAAGGTTTACGATCTCTTGTTCTTTGAGTGGGTCTCGAGTGCGAAACATCTGACATGATTTTTGGTCTCTAAGGTACGCATTAAGCTGAAATCACCACTTGATTTTACATACAGATGATAGGAGAAAGAAATTAGTGAAAAAGCATAAAATTTAACGACCTGTCAGGATTTTAAATTATTTGAAAACTCAAGTATTTTCTTGATCACTAGGCGAATAATTAAGGGGGATTTATCGGTTTTGGTGCCAGAGAGGGATGTAATATGTAGAAGGAACTAGGAAATGGGGGAAAAAACGTTCGAAGGCAGTGTTGGAATGGGATCTTGGCAGTGGTTATAGCCCATAGGAAAGGAGAATCGAGGTTATAAAAGTTTAGATTATTATAAAATAAGGTCCTACGAGCATCACGACTTTGCTGGGAGATGACCAAGTAATTGGAGTTTGCACATGAGCATTTGCAAACGCGAGAAATATTAAAATTGTATACGAACACAAGAAACGCGACATATAGCCAGGAACGAACACAGCTGAGTGTGCACACTAGCGGTACGTTCGATAAGGGATATTCAGTCACAAATTTATTAGAAAATCCATAGCCAAATGTTAAAACGTCGGAATATCTAGGCAGTGACGTGTTGGGAGAATTTTATAATAATGAATGCTTAATAGATAACTGTCGGGATATGTTGTGGGTTAAAGAGTTGAAATTGGATTTGGGTTAAGCCAAGAAAGTAGGGCAGTTATATCGAATATTCAGGATACACCGTATTTGGAAGCAAATTAAAAAGGAGTAGAACGGACACTATAGATTTTAGAGAAAAGTTGAATTAATTAGTCACATGATAAAAGGTAGATTATATTGACTAATCATGCGGAGATTCGTGTGGGAATCAGATGTTTAGACCCAAATACGCCCCTGATCGATTGCATCAGAGGAGTTACGTCGGTAGAAGGCGGGTCGGTTGGAACAGGACGTTGGAAGGAAAAGGGATAACCGGCGGGATAGGATTATGGAAAAAAAAGGACGATATTACGCGTTCATAAGGTTGTAAGTTGCAAAATTTAAATTTGATTGATGGGAAAAACAGGTTATAAAAGACGTAGTTTGGTCGAAAGAAAAGAAAAGTTCGGTGCTAGATTTCGGGAAAGGAAGGCTGAAAAATATCGTGCGCGAATCCGAAAGATCGGGAATTGATTGCTGGACTTCGAGACTGTGTAGTGTTAAAACTAACTTCGTTAATTTTCTTTGCAAGTGTTAGTGAATTAGAATTCAGTGGAAATCACATGACTTGATTCACGAGACAGTGGTGAAAAGTGTTAATTGATTAAAGAGGAGAATACTTAAATCAATAAATTCTAATAATAATGTTTAACCTATCGATCGAACGAAATAAAAAATCGGAAAATACGTATTATGAGAATGACGGTCTTATATCTTATCTGGTGTTGTGTTAATTATTCACAAAAATAATCGTCGGTAAAAGTTCGTGATTGTTATCGTTTATTATGTAGAGAGATAAAAGATATCTATAAATATTTACCCTAAAAGAAAAATATCGGCCTTGAATTTTAATAATAATAATAAATGGTGCAAATTCGGATGGGGGGAGGGGGACTTAACTAACTTAATTTAAAGTAATAACGGATCAACGAATAAACAGTCGTTCTAGGTTTACAATAATGGCCCCAGTTTTGCGATAATAAATTTCATTCCTTTTATAAAAATGTCGTGATAGACCGCGAAAGAACGAAATTAATAATAAACTTAACTAGATTTAAATAATCTCAGCAAGGGCTCGGGAGTCAGGAATGATATCGAATTTGGTATAATTAAATTTCAATAGTTAGAACATATCTAGTAATCTACGAAAACGTTCAATTTGCGAAAGCTCACATAAACGGCGTCGAGCGGTTAATTACCATATTTAGTTTACAAATAAAAGTTTAGAAGTTCGTAGGAAGTTTTGTTTTCTCCACAGGTCTACGGCATACGTAATTAAGACAATTGGTCGTGTATATCTCCGACCGGGATTTTAGCAATTACGTACTTGGTAAGTTGTTATACCTAATTTAAATTCCCAGGCCATTCCGGAACGCGACGCAGAGATGCCAGAACCGAAGCTGCCTCGTGAAACTGAAGATTTAAATAAATGACAAAATTTCATAATATTACTTCAGGATATGTTCAACGGTGTTATCACCAAGGGCAGTGACCTTTTCTTTCAGACAGCTGATGGCACGGGCGGAGGAACAAAAAAAAATGAACGAGTGTTGTACCCTCAACCAAATGGGGAGTTCATCGGGGTACACGACATACCCAATAGAAAGCGACTGTCTGCAACCTAAAGAAACGTAAATTTAAAACTAACAGGTACTCCTTTGAATTCCTATTTGTTGAATCGCGCCTTTTAAACTTTATGGTTGAACAATGTGACGATGACACCGAGGCTATACATACCACAAATGTCTGGTCCATCGGTAAGGGTCTTCCCACATTGTCCTGTTAGGAGGGGATGCTCACCATAGACTGATCGGGTCACGCGAGATGCTGGAAGCAATTCCCTTTCGCGGAACCGTGTCGAGAGAATGGGCGTGACGAGACGGATATGAAATGAGTTGCCAAACGGTATGTAAGGACGCGGTTCGCTGACGGAGGCGTCTTGGCCAAAAGCATCTCGGGTTGCCGGCAAGGTAGTGTGGGAGGAGCCTAAGCAGTACATTTTGTGGAAACAACCCCGCAGCGCCTGCACATTTTTTAATTCTATCGACCTAGAAGCAATCATAACGCCTAGACAATACTTAGGTTGTATGTTTGCTACTAGAGGTGGTTTATTCGCTGGCCCGGTCACGCAGGAGGAAGGATCTGTCTATCACAAGCTGTAGTCACATGTTCGCGAGTAGAGCCGTGACAAGGGACGAATTGGATTACCCCTTCTAGAGCCAGTAAAGAAGTCCTGGAGGTGTTCGATACTGGGGTTGATTGGGAAAGGTTTGAAGGCATGCCGTCCTTCCTTGGTTATGGAAGGGTCCGGGTATCTGGTTGGTCGTCAAGAGATCTTCTGGGTGCCATGGGTATAGCCTTGACATGCTTTGGTCGGGAAGTCGTGTCCGGAGAGCCGACCACCTGGTCAATTTGGTCAAGTGGAGGAGCCAGTACTAGATTGCAAAAAATGCATGATCCATTCTATCCATCCCTCCCCTATCCTCTCCATCTTAGGTACGAATTTTGCGTTTACTAACAATATAATGTTATCACAATTATGTATAGGGTCCAGCCATGTAGAGCGATGCGAAGGACCCGCCAAATAACTAAATGAAACATTCTAGGTATGTATTTTAAAATCTATTAAGACGTATAGGATCATAGATCAACTTTATAGACCTTCAAGAATTACAGGGGGTACTGCGAGAGTATTAAAACAACGTACAACATTAGAGACGTAATGGGGATATATTTAGGGTAGATTTAGACAATAAGTATCCTTCATACGTTCAAGAGATACAGAGAAATTCTTCCACACCTTACCTAAAAGAACCAAAAGTTACCACATATAGACATTAAATACCTATTCTAGATTTTCTAGTACCTTTGAAACAAAAAATACACAACGTAAAGGAAAGGGTTTATTGTAAAGTTTCCCGGAAGGAGAAAGCCTTTTGCTGTGTTCAGTCACAGGGGTGGGAAAAGCGAGTCATGATTCAAGACATTATTGGTGAATCATACAGTACGAGAGAAGGGTCTACCGTCCGGAGATCGAAACGCGAGAGAGGAGAGGTATTAAAACCCAAGTAAGGGCTCGACCCATCACAGTCGTAACTGGGACTCGATCCCAGACCTCTCCGTCTAACCGGGACGAGCGCGTTAACCAATTTCGCTATTGCCACCTTCTGTCAAACCGTCATATTTGTCAAATATATTATGTTTGTTAAAGCAGGTAAAGGAATATAATAATATATATTAAATAGTTGGTGGTGTAGTGGTCATCAATTTGCCTTCCAGTCAGCTGATCGGGATTTGATTTTCGGCCGTGATAATTTTTATAAATATTATTTATATTTCTATTTATTTTTACTTTTACTATTATTTTATTATATAAAATATATACAAATCCCGTGGTGTTTGCGTAACCGTCTTTCGAATTTGCGACGCTTTAAGTCGCCGCTACCCGAATTTCTTACACATACCCGTATAAGTTTTTAAGCTCTCAAAAAAATATTATGTTATTTTTGAAGATAATACATACCCCACGCCGCACAGTTGGTAATTTTGAGTATCTAGCTCAACTTTATTATTTTTATTTGTTTTTGGAACAATATAAATTATCATTTTATGAAAAAATTGTAAAAAAAAATATATTGTGCGATTCAACCTATTACAGTCGTTTTTAAGACCTAAAGCAATCTAAACATATAAAAATTTAGGTTCCGTGTGTTTGGGTTCGCAAATCTAGGAAAGTAATTGATCTATTGACTTAAAATTTTTACAGAATATTTCATTTTAGCAGAAGAGTGTTTTTATATATAATGGTAAGTTCTGACATTATTAAATTTGAATTAAAAGATTACTACAGACAAAAATTGCCTTGGTGCTGAAAAAATTAAAAAAATTACAGTAAACCCTGAATATATCACAAAACTAAAGTAAATATGACACATTAATATCCATTAAACACAGAAAACGTAATACGTAACGTAAGGATAATTTCGTATACATTTTTAAAAATCTCGATGAATTCAAAACTTTGAGAAAAACTACGTTATCATACTAAAACACAAGTTAAATAATCATGATAATCACTTGATTTCTTAGATTCTATCATAAAGATTCAGAAAAACACTGTAGTTATTGTATTTAATTAAATGAAGACAATATTAGCGAAACTCAATCAAAATCTGAAGACAGAATTTTGATTGAGTTTCGCTCTTCATATTGTCTTTATTTAATTAAATATTATAATTTGAGTTTTTACTCAAAAATAGTTAAAAATAAAAATAAAACAGTAGGTTTAGTTGAATTTACACGTGCATCCGCGGAGAGATCTAAACTTGACTGATATAAAATTTAAACATTTGTTTCAGTTAAAAGTAATATGTATGAAAAAATTCACTGTTTTTTAAATGCTGTTTTAGACAGCCAAACCAGAGATTTTTGCTTTATTTTAAACGAGTCGTGTTTTATTAAACATTTTACACAATTTTCGTTTCAATTTTATAATTTTATATTAACGCATTCTCTTTAACATTCGTAATTACATAACTCTCTATCTTCTTCTCTTTGAGCGGGGTATGGCGCCTTAATAATTAAGTAGAAAGTTAATTTTGAAGATGCCATAAAATTCAAATGATTTGCGTCATTGCTAAAGTGTCTCCCCTTCACAAGACCTAATGGAGTAATTTATAAACTATTAGCGTCTAGTGCTCAGTGCACATTGCTGTTTTCTAGGAACACGCAATATATTCCACGGTTAAGAAGAACCTGTCGTCCTGAAGGCGTTCTCTGTCTATGGTTTCTCACGCAAACTACCGAAGAAATTGCAAGCTTTCGTGCTGCACCATTTCAACATCCGTGCTTATAAATAGTTAAGTTGCATTTCGCGGCGGTAACGATCCTAATGAAGTTGATTGGCTCTGTAACGTCGTGCATTTAACAGTCGGGGGCACCTGCCACTTTCTCTAATCGTTTTCAGGACCAGACGGTTTTCTCTGTCAGTGTTCATGTCAGGATACTATTTCTTTTAAAAAGAAGTAATTATTTAAGAATTCTAAACTCCTCTTAACACTGCCCATTTTGCTGATTAGCAGTAGGTACCTACAAATTTCGTATTGTTGTTCAAAAAAATCTTTATATTTTTTGAAGTAAAACTTCTTTACGCACGCTTGACTTGGGGAGTAAGCTGGCGAATGCTTGACTGAGAGGGAGATATAAGTTAGTGAAGATAGAAAGAGAGAGAGTTATACTTTGTATATTAACTGTAGGAGGAAGAGAGAGCAGTGCTCGCGCACATTTTCTTTCTCTCTTCCTATCATATAGATGAAGCAGAAGTTTTACTTTAGTTGTGTGGTCTAAAGCACACTCCTTTTTTTCTGCTAGCTGAAACACCCAGCGTTGCCCAGGCTTTATGCAGAGTTTTTTTTAAATCAAATGTAGACAGATTTTCTTCTTATTTTGAACGTCAAGTGTGCAAAATTTCATTACGAAGTATCAAAACTCTGCTTTAAGGATGGAAAAAGGGGATGGGGGGTAATTTTTAGAAATCTTATGTAGACAGTGACCTTTCTCTTGTTTTGAAGGTCAAGTGTGCAAAATTTCATCAATCTCGAAATAAAACTTTGATTTTTATATAAAACAAGGCCAGGACGCCTACCCGTCAGTCTTCTTTATTCAGAAAAAATAGATAATTGACAGTTAGTTTTGATATGTTTCACAAAACTGAATTGGATTATTGTAGACAGGTTGTGTCGAGTCAATTCACTAATTTTAAGTTAATGTCTTTAATAATAATTACATAGGAACATATAGGGAGATTGAAGAATACATATATTATGAATATTGATAAATACACGTTCATTGTACATGAGAACTCCCGAACTCGGAAAGGATGTCGTTATGGTAGTTCGGTTGTAAACTTCAGTTTTAGTATCTGCCTGTACCACGTAAACTTTCAAACGTTAAAAAAATATTAATTATGAAATCAGACCATCAGAATGAGACCAGAATTTTATCTGCAGCAAGACTTTTAAGCAAATTAGTTTTCGAAGAAGCAACGTTATTTCTAAAAATTCAATTTTTATAATTACATTAAACTATTTATGATAACGATAATTTGGATGTTTTGTGTAAGGTGGATTGTAAGGTAGGATTGAGAAGGTGATGCTGTGAATGGAAAATGATGTGTTTCGTGAACACCTCACTAGGAGAATCTTTGCAAATGTGTCCACGTGGTTATTATTAAAGATGATAAAGGTATTGTGGAGGTCGAACAAAGGGCACAGATCTGCATCGTCTGGCCACCCGATTGGTACCCCAGGCAACAATAGGATTCAAGCCTTATCTCAAGCCACTCTTCTCGCGCTGCATCAAAAACCACCGATTCATTCTGCTCTAAATTCTCGGTCAAGAGTCACTGGTCTATCGTATTTGTTCGCCCTTCACATTCATTATTATTGCAAATATTTAAATTGGAGATTGATTTATGTGTCTGTTGTAAATTGTTAATAAACTTATTGAACCGACGTCTTACTTATTCGCTTTGCCTCAACACCGTACACAAAACTTTTTTAAAATATGAATACCGCACAAGAGTCCCAACTGCTCCCGTCTGAAGCCAGTGAGACTATGGCATCCCCAATTGGGGTATGTTGTGAGGCTGAAGGTAGTGGGGAGGGGAAGGAGATAGGGAAGAGGAAGGTGGGGAAGTACCTGGCTATTCAGATCTGGTCACCAAACATGGCTAATGCCATTTCAAGCAACGTTTCAATTCTGAATGGTGGTCTTACACCAGGGCGATACTAAGAGTATCTTCCACTCTGGAACGTGCTGCAAATATACTATATATTATTTTAAATGAATAAATTGTGAAATAACACAAATTATTCAAATAAAATTTATTTGCCACGCCGGGATTCGATTCCGCGTCCTTCGGTGTGGGAGTCAAGTGCCTTACTACTGGACTACGCCGGCCTAACCTACACGTAAAAAACCATAATCCCCAAAGTATTAATGTTTAGTAGTTAGTTTAGTCTTACTCTTTTTAAGATTGTGCTTTATAAAACGGATTATAAGCATGAAATCATGATTCACGCCTTAAAATAATCTAGCAGGAGAATTTTTATAGGAGAGCTTTTGGAAATGTTCAAAAATAATGTATGCACCTTCTTCTTTCAGATTTCCTTCTCCTCCCTACTACCCTCCGCCTCACAACATACCCCAATTGGAGATGTCGAAGTCTCACTGGCTCCAGAAGGGACTAATTGGGACTCTTGTGAGGTATTCACATAAAAAAAGTTAAATGTTAATTATAGATACTTTGACTAAATTAGATGTAATATGAAAGTATGTTGCTGGTGTATTTTTCGGAAATTATAAGCAAATAAAATAGAAAGTTCTCTCAAATATGTTTAAAAAAATTGATTTTGGTTTGGTGTAATAATCTTTTGACTGAAGTGAATATCCAGTTTTTGATTCAGACTGTGATATATTTTTTGTGAATAAATGTAGGTATATGTATAGTTACTCGTTAGTTACGTAGTTGTTTCAGTGTGGTGAGCATGCAATTATAAAGTTTGATCGAGGGTGGGAAATTTTTAAATCGGACGCTCAGAAATCCCGGACGCTGGACGTTCTTTTCAATAATAAATGCGAACGCACGAGCATACATACTGTTTCAAGATTATATCATTGATCTTTTGTTAATTTAACAACAACAAAAAAATATATCCATGCGATAGTTGAAGATGCGATCAAGAATGTACAATAATGTATGTAAGTACGATACAACATGTACTGCCACCGCTCTTCGCAATAATGGTGGCGGAAATCGCCACAATTATTTTCAGGTAGACATTTTTAACCAGTCTCGTCGTCAAGAGTAATAATATCATTAATAGACGAGGTCTTAGCTTCTTACGTCGTTTGTGCTTTACACAGTGTATAGTGCATGCCAGCAAAGCCTGCAGTGGCTGGTGATAGAACTTATGGCACAGTGTGGTGGTAACTCGCGGTGGTGCAATAATTTGTGATGGCGCAACTCGTGGTCGAGAAACGGAGAAAGGAAAAATTATTCTATTCGTGAGGTAATGGCACATTAGAGAGTCTGGTGGCCTCTCGCTATTAAAATACGGCACAGTGGGTAATGGTATACAAATGGCTGAACATATTCATATTCTTTTTTTCTTCTTCTTGATTCCTGCTTTATCCAATAATTATATCATCATTGAGGGTTTATATAATAGTAAAAACTGTACTAAATCAAGGTGTCGTTGTACTGTTATAGTAAGCATTAATTTTTATTAAATTGTTTAGTTGTTTATTTTAGGCATGGCGTATAATATGACCCATTATAACTACTGTTTTTTTTTAATCACTTCACCGTTTTATTTTTATTTTAGAACAGCTCCACAAAGCAGGCCTTGAGAAAACAAAAATCCCTCAGGGCATATGTCATCTTTAGGGATTCTGTGTGAAGGGTCTTTTTAGGGAAATGAAGAAGTGAAAGTTCTGGGAAGGAAAAATGCATGAGGGGGCAGAAGTGATAGACGTATGAATCCATCCCTCCCACTGCGGTGCAAGGCGATGGATCAAGACAGTCAGGCGGATGTCATGCAGTAGGTGGTTAAACTCATTCGATACCAAGATCTAGACAAACCTCGAAGAACCCGGGAACTCTTGCTAAGTCACCAAATATAGCGAACCACTTCGTGTAACGTATGGCAGGGGTGTTGTTTATCCAATAAATGGTTCATACCCGCCTCCCAAATTGAATCGTTTACTTCATTCATGTATAAGGACGAGTTGTTTCAAAGAATTTCAATGATTCACCTGATTTCGAAGTTAAATTTCAAGCTCCATATAAATTCTATTGAAGTTCTGTATTTGTAAAAGTGTGGCTATTTATAAAATTGTAATAATCACAAAACTTAAATAGAACTTACACAGAGATTGAAAATTAACTTCGATATTTTATGAAATGTTGAAATTCTTTTAAACAACCCTTTAGTCCTTAAGTGGAGTGCGAATATAATTTTGCAAAAAAAAAACTGTAGTTTAGGGTTTAGTACCAAAGAAAATGACAATCAATTGCATAATACAAAATTCGCACTCACTGTCTTTATTTTATTTTCTTACTTCATTGTTGTTTTCTAAAACCATAATTCCTAAAACTTTCTTAGCAGGTACATAGTTAGTTATTTGGACCAATACCTGTTTGGTTGACATTATGGTAAGTCAAGGAGGTAATGGTAAATATCTGGTGAGGTAAAATTAGTTTCATTATCCCCTTAACCACTGGAGCGACAACGCAATTTAAAACTTTTTTCTCCGATTGCTCGAGATTTTTTTGTGATCATTTTTAATATTTTCCGTTCACATTAAAAAAAAATCATATCTCCGAATTTTAATATGGAGACATACACGAACTGATTATAGTTCTATATAGCCAATTAATTCATCTATCTTTTGTCGATTATATTCGTAATATATCGTGAATCTACTTAATTACTTACAAATAAGCGAAAATTTGCTAAAATTGGCAGCAAAGTAATCCGAAGTATTTTAAATAGTGCCATATTGTGGTAAAAAGTGCTCCAGTGGTTAAAGCCCTAGGAATTGGAAACAAGATCTATAATGCTCTAAATTCTATAAAGCGTTTAAAATTGGTGAAATACATTCACAACCGGGTTTGATTTAATTCAGATTCCAATTTTTCCCAATGTGCATTCTCTCCGCTGAGCTTGGCTGTTAAACGCAACGATTCCTTCTTAATTGGGCGAATTAATACTACTTCTTGAAACACGAACATTTTCCGATTGCACCAAGATTGGAAACTGCCTTTAGGTTGAACTTTAGTAATCTGCTCTAAATTATTAGTTATATCGTCGATGCTTTCAAGAACTTTGCAAAGTTTTTAAAAACGTTTTGAACCTTTCAACTCGTTATTTTGGGTATTTGAAATTTTCGGCTACTTCTAAATTTGATATATTTAAAACTAAACATTGTGCTTTGCTCTCATTTGATGGAGAAAATAATATTTAACTAAACATTTTTTTGTGTAATATTGCTGGGTTTAAGAATTTTTTTCTTACTTTTCTTCTTCTTTAGTAGTAGTACCGCCACCCCGGGAACCATTTATAGGATAACTAACACTTCTATAGGTCACCTCAAGTGGTTTGCTAAGTTTGGTGACTTGACATCGGGTGAAGTGTGTCCAGATCTTGGCGTTGACGGGCCGGATCGTGAGAGATTGGTTGAGAGAAGCCTTTTAACTTATCCAGCCAGACTCTCTCGACCCACTGTCTTGCACCACAGTTGGAGAGATGGATTCATACGTACGTCACTCATGGACATACTGACCCCCAGATTCCCATCTACCCCTCATACTTTTTTCCCTTCCAGATCTTCCTCTACTTTCTTTCCTTAAAAACACCCCTCAAACAGCATCCCTTTAGATGACAGAGGCCTTTTTAGAAATTATTTTCTTAAAAACCTCCCACGAGGAAAAATAATAATGCGAAAAAACAATGACATCTAAAGTAGTCGCAGGGCGAGGTTGTAAGTGATTTAATTGTTCTAGAATCTTCGTCATTTTATGTTCATACAAGACGTGTGAGAAGAAACAGGACAATCGTCAATGACTTACGAACGAACTCTCTCTCAGGGACTACTATAGCTTATCTAACCGTACATGATCGGGAGGTTAAAATTTTCGGACCATTATCATCTAGCAGACATTTTACGAGCAATTTAACTAGCCTCCTATCTTATTAGAATAATTGCACTCATGTCGTACAAAATACAGACCAGTTCAATGACACAATGTAAATAATTTTAGATTGTCTGCCATTGTGTGCCAATGTGCCAATATGAAAAATTAAAATAAATAATTGTAATATTTAATCATTGAAGACAATATTAGCGTCTCTCAAATGATAATTTGAAACGGAAAAAATAGAAAAAGATAAGGTCGCATCTAGAAATTGAACCCAGGATCTTAGCCTTGCCACCAAGCTATTTCGAGCATATTCTTTACATCTCTATTCAACTGTACTACGACTTAGAACTTCCAACATTATCTTAATTTTAAACGCATATTTTTATTGGCTTCTATCTTTATAATAAATTAATTAAACTCAATCTAGATAGTGTCTTTTTATTTTAATGTGCGACAACTATTTACTTTTTTGCAAGTCTAATATTGTCATCAATGATTAAATAAAATAAAATGCTTTGAAGATTTTTAAAATCATCTACAAACTTTTCGTAGCGTTATTTTGTACTAACAACCATTTGAAGCACTCTTCGGGCGATTTTATTACAAAAAGAGCTTTGAGTTGCCTAAGCGCTAAAATTGTCCAAATACATATTAAAAACTTTCCCGTAGCGTCTGAAGTTTGGATTCGCATTTCACGCCGGAATGAGCATAATTATTGTAGATGTTAATTAACAATGTTTGCTTTTACAGTAAGTATTGTTGTTTGTTCGTTTGCCTTTAAATTAAACAAACAACTTTAACTATTTCGAGATTTAGATTTAACTATCCATGTTAGTAAAAATGAAATGAGTTTATCCAAACAAATCTCATTCACAGGATTCTATATGTGATAACCACTTCACTCAGCCACAAATGCAAATATAACCACCTCCTAATGGAAACATAACCACTGTTAGTTGTTTGATCTTTCATCTTTTTTCAAACTAAACATGTTCCTCAAATGGGGATATCATAATTCCACTGTCTGGGACTGTACAGTTGGGACCCTCTTACGATATAACCTTGTTTTAAAACTTGGATCATCATCATTAATTATTAGGTTACTTTGCCATGATACACCTCCTTTTTCTTGCAGCGTTACAGTGTCTACCAGGGAAAGGTGTAAATGACGATAAAGTGTGTATCTTAGTATCGTTACTTCAGTATAATAGTTGTTTAAATTATCGTGATTTTTGGCGTTCAGTTTTGGTGTAGCCGTCATAAAGCTTAAACTAATCATGATAGTTTTCGCGAAAAAATTAAATGAATTCTTGCTTTGCACTCTAGAAAAAAAAATAAAGAAAGGTTGAAAAACTGCACGCCTTAGAAATTTAATACCCTTGAAAAATTTCTCGCGATGACTTCGTCCTTCATTGGTACGTTATGCAATTATGTATTTCGCCACGGTAAGTCAGCGCATCTCTTTCCCGCAAATGGGGCCTTTTTCATTCCAGAACGAGTCGGCAATAATGAGATCTTTTGGATGAACATTTTCCGGGTGGTTCGCTTATAAATGCACCAGGGACTAAAAATTATGAAGATTCCGCTTTGCAAAATATTATTTTAATTTCCATTTTTTTCGCATTTACCAAGCTGACAGTTAATGCCTTCTAGTGACGACATGATACTACACCATTGTTTGCACTTCTGATTCTTCGACAAGTGTGTTTAAGAACTGAAGAAACCAAGAGGATTATTTATTGGTTAGACGATAACCTGCTGACAATAAAAGTAAAGCAAAGTTATTAACCATGTACACAAAAATATATTACAAGAAGTCACACCAGAAGAGATCTCATGGTCCCAGGGAGCAATACGGCAAAGAATCAAAAAACATATCTGGGATCGGAATTATATAATAAAATTACCTCAGAATAAAATATTTATTGAAAACATGCGAAATGTCCTCGGTTCAATACAAACTAAATGGTTGATTGGCTTGGGTAGGGGTAGAGTTTGAAAAAACTCTTTAATAATGTTACTTAAAATTTCACAAGGTTATCTTTTAATGACACATTTAATTATAAAAAATTGTCATTTTCATCAGCATTTGGTCTCTTAGAACGGGCAGTCTGTCTAGCTAGGAACTAATATCGACCTACAAGACTTAATGACACTTGTACACATTTTTAAATATTTTTGGTTTTTATGCGATATTGCTATGAAATTTTTACTACATAAACGTATCTAATGTAATGTTATAAATAAATCAATAAAAGTAAATGACATTTTGCATAGATCCCAGAAGTCAACCAAGACTCGCTGAAAACTTAACCATACACGACTGTACATCTGAAAAAAACTGCTAATGCAACCCAGACACAGACTAACACAGACTAAGGCAATCAAATACTTAGGCATTTACATTGACAACTATTTTTGATGGACAAAACAAAAAAATAAAACCGCAGGCAAAGTTATAAACTTATATATTTTTTTAAGAATATCCGAAACATTATACCACAGAAGACTCTACAAACGATATACTATGCATTAGCCTAATCAATTATCAAACACAATATTATGGATCCTCTCGACAAAGCTTATTACAAAAAAACCTTATAGGTTTTCGACTATACAGTTACTAAGGACTTTGCTGTATTGAACATTCAGCAACTATAAATAAAATTATACATAAATTACATTTCCAAAAAGACAAACTAAACTATCATACTGCACAACATAATTACGAAAAACACAAGGACTTCAACACAATGATTTCGAAGGCAAATTCAACTCAAGGATTACCATTATCTGGACATCTGGATATTACCTTAACCTCTAAGTTTTTTAAATTTTAATTGACAAAGGCATTAATTGAAAAAGAAATTCTCCAATTATTTGCGTGTAGCAGTGGCGGCTCATGGCATTTTATTGTACTAGTGTGCTAAGATTGATAAAAAATGACGTTTTGGATGTTGTCATCCCCACTACAGTATAGTATCTTTAACCCTCTTAATTAAAAATTATTGTTAAAATTACTAATTTCGGTTATGACTTCGTCTGTCTGTCATTTACTTAAGGAATTTAAATAATATTTTACAAAATGTTTGAAAAATATACATAAGAATCAATCTTAACACAATAAAATGTCACGAGCCGCCACTGCTAGACATAAACACGTTAATAATTAAACTTTTTTTTTCTAATTTATGAAAATATTTTTGTAATTTCGTTTTCAAAATAATTTGAAACTGGGAATTTAGATGATTGAACATAATATTATAGTTCTATGGCAGAAGATCCCTCGAGAGTTGCCCCCCGGGATATTTATTCAATAGTTCGTTTAAGAAAATACGGTAAACCTATTTACACAAAACATAACTAAGTGTCTCTTAAGTAAAGAGAGGATTTACCACCGAACAAAAAAAAGTGAAAAACGTCAGTGGTAGAGCTCCTGACCGGCAATCAGAGGGACACGCTTTTCTCGGAAGATTTTTTCAATGTAGATGAGTGTTTCAGGCTGATAATTATTGGTTATAATAATTGTTAACGTATCTTCCATTAAAATGAATCAAGTATAAAACTACTTGTCTACGGAGGTGCTAATATATCTTTTTATGATTTACCTATCTCCAAATTTTCGACTGAGTTTCGCTAATATACATATACTGTAAATACCAGCGTGCAAGTAAAGAAAAAAACGAGGTTGTAAAAAAAAATCGTTTGATATACATATCAACTTATTATTAGGTAGTTTAAAAGTGAATTCGTAAATAATTCACAAAAAAATATAAATTTATCATAATTTTAATTTCTGGAGGCCATTTGTCAGGAAAACAACTTTCGGGTCGCCGTTTATTATAAATCTCGCAAAAGAGACTGGAATTTTACACGGATTTCAAGTTTCAGAATATTTTTGGTAAATTTTTCAGTATAACAACGTTACTCCGAAATTTTCCAACCGATGAACAAACTAGTTATAAATTAAATCGATATTAAATGGTCAATTATTTTTTGTTTGATATCAAACAAAATAAATTGATTTTTGTGCAACGGTTGAATCTCCATATTTTGGAAGTTTACAAAATAAATATTGCCGATTTCGGATTTAAAAGTTCAAATGAATACTATTTGCATGCGAATCGCATTCACGGTTTGATTTATTTTGCGTATCAAACTGACATTTTTTAAATTAGTTTTTAGTGCGAAATACTATCTAGTACAGATGAATTATCACGGGTACGTCAGTTTTTTTGCATCCAATACTCAAAACAACAGTTTAAGCAATCAATTCTCTTCCACGAAACAGTTAAAAAAAAAATATATATATTTTATGTTTTATTTAATGACAGTAAAAAAATACAAAGTAAAGCAGTTTGTTCACAGTCCTCCTCACTGGGTATTTCTGTTCCGAGGCGGACTGTATGTTGTTGTAGGGGTGCTGATCATGATTGCCTCTTCTTTTGTTGATTTTCACAAAATAAACAATAAATACAATAAAAAATATTTATGTTTGTTGTCTGTAGGTTGCGTTGGGGTTACTGCATAATTTTAATTATTTCCTCATCTTCAAGTTTACTTAGCCATAATTTGATGACTTTTTTCAACTTTTGCGTCTCCATGGTGTTCTTAATTTCAATTGGAAGGGCAATATATAGTTTTGTAGCATGGAAATTATAGTTTCTCTGGCCAAAAGATGTAGATATTTAATTGCGAGATTTTCAGTAGTTTTGAGGATTTTGTCCTTGTTAGTATAGGTGTGTTGGACAGCAAGGTACTCGTATTTTTCTTTAAATTTGAGAAGTTCTTTTTTAATTATGGTTTAATAATGATGAACACATTAAAGTTTAAAAAAAAAAAATTGATGAAGTTCTTATGGGTACTTTCAGGATTATTTTTATTTTTGCCTTTTCTTTTTTAACTAGCTGCTTCATTTTGAAGTTTAAGGCAGATCCCCAACCTATAATCCCATATTCTATGCGTGATTACAACGTTTGTTCATTTTTCTATGAGTAGTTAAATACATATTTATACAAAACACTTTTCTTTAGGTAAATATGTTTACCATTTAGAGCTTTTAACAACTTTGCCTACCAACTTCCGAATTATTAAAGTATAGGCAATTTATCGTAGAAAGCAAACACTTTGTGGCTTGACATTATATAGAATGAAACAAGTACTTTGTTTAAAAACCACTTTATTTTTATTTACATTCATCGACCGGTTTCGGTTGAACTCAACCTTCTTCAGGACAATAAACATATAATACTAGTTTATATGTTTATTGTCCTGAAGAAGGTTGAGTTCAACCGACACCGGTCGACGAATATAAATAAAAATAAAGAGGTTTTTAAACAAAGTACTTGTTTCATTCTATATAGGCAATTTCCTTACCGCTGCATAAATGAAACTATATTAAAAATATATGGGAAAATCATCGTCATCAAAATTACGACAACCTACAGCTAACAAACATGATGATAAGGTCTACAAATATGAATATGAAGATATCAACAAACATAGAGATGTGATCTGCAAACATGAAAATGAGGTCTGTAAACATGAATACAAGGAAATCATAAAAATGAACACCATCTTAATAACCTATAGTCCACTTCAAAACAGGAATCCCCAGTGAGGTAGACAATAAAATAAAAAAATAAAATGATGAACACTAGTGAAATTGATCGTCATTGAAATTGAACACTTGTAAAATTTAATGTAAGTAAGACCCTTTGATTAATTATATAATCAAAGGTAAGATCTAATAATGCTAGATTTCCAAAACATTTCGTACAAAAGAAAAAAAAAATTACCTACTCGATTTAAAAAAAAACCCATTGACGATGATTTTGGATTTTGGTTTTACGCCTCGGCTTTTTTATTGCAGCTCTTTCTTACTTCAATGTTGCAATGGTTGTTGATAGTGTGTAAGTGTGAAAACCGACAAACTAAGGAATCAGGCTGCATTGGAATTAGGTTTTCACCCTCTTTAAGGCTTATGGATTGAACAAATTTGTTGGTTTTGTCTTTACTGCAACAAGTGGATATAAGCCCATTCCTTTTGTTATCATACTTGATGCTTATTATTGCAATTTATGTAAGGTAAATGGCAGATAAAACAGCCACTAGATTCAAAAGGTTTGTTTTCTACACGCATTAAAACGTTTCCTGATGCATTCCAACTAATGATTTGAATTAGTAAGCAGTGAAAATATAAATTACCTTCTCCAAATACTCTTTTTACAATTTTAGGTACAATACATATTTATTGTGTATTCTGCCATCGTGTCGCTCAAATCAAATATATTTAATATGTGTGTGTTTACGCAGAATATGAAAACAAGTCATTGTTTTAAATTCTATTATAATATCGAAGCGAATAATTAGTGGTTATGTTTTATTAAATAGCTCATTATTAACTATGTTTTAAAAACGGATAATTTACACCATTAATACAGACGACTCGGTGAAAACATGTTGCTTCAAACCGCACGATATTTTACGGTTGACTGAACGTAAATAATTGTTACTCAGTTAAAATCAAATAATGAAATCATTTTGATAGGTACCAACTTTATTTTCTGCTTCATAGGTTGATCGGTACATTAAACATATGGGATATATTGCATAACTTCTGGAATAAAGTATTGATATGCTTGTAAGACGGAAGAAAAGAGATATTTTCAAGAAGCAAGTAGTTTTTATTAACTTTTTTCTGTTCTTAATTTTTACGGATCAGGTAAAGACAAAATATCTTTGGTAACGAGTGATAAAACAAGAAGCGTTATCAGAGTGGTTTCTCAAGAAACCAGTAGTTAGATACTGATTTACTAAGCAGATTGCAATTGTTTTTATTCTAATCTAGCTGGAGTTTCCTTGCGTTGCCTGGGCATCACACAGAGTTTTTCGGAATTAAATATAGACAGTAATTTTCCTCTTATTTTGAACCTCATCTGTGGGAAATTTCATCAAAACGTAGCATTATTCTGCTTTACGTGGTAGGAAAAAGAGATGCGATAGTTTTTAGAATTTCTCATGTAGACATTGATTCTCGTGTTTAGAAGGTTAAGTGTGCCAAATTTCGTTGATTTCGGAATAAAGCTGCCTGCCAAAACCACTCTTGTTAAAATAATGTCGATATAAACTACTTGTTGATTAATGACCGCGATTTTTCTCGGCTACATATTTTGAATTGGATACAAAGCACGTACAATCTAAGTCACTGCACGCGCGATTAGCTGAGCCTGCAATTTGTGATTATATCTGTATAACTATGACAAGAAATGACTTAATATCCATGGTTATATATCAATAACTGTGACAAGAAGTGACACAATTTTCATGTTTATATCTCAACAGCTATGACAAGAAGTGACAAAATGTTCATGATTATATCGCAATAACTGTGGCAAGAAGAAACACATTATTCATGAATACATCTCAATAACTGTGGCAATAAGAAACACATTATTCATGATTATATCTCAATAACTGTGGCAAGAAAAAACAAATTATTCATGATTACATCTCAATAACTGTGATACGAAGAAACACGGAGTTCCAGATTATATCTCAATTACTGTGTTAAGAAGCAACAAGAAACATCTCATTTTTTCCCTGGAAAATCAACCCCTCCACACTCCACCCTCACTCTTCCAATACGAATAACATTGAGCAACAATGGCTTTGTTCAGGTAGGATTTAAGTATATTCTATATAAAAACGTCAAATATTTACATATATTGCAGCGTTTTTATAAATTTTATCAATAATTCATCCTTGCCTAGCATTGTCTATCAAACGCCACATAAAGCAGCGGTATTATTCGTTTGTCACGGTGTCAAATTGTGTCTAAGTTTGATTAGAAATAACAGAAGAAAAAAAAAATAGATTTCGAATAGTAATTTTGTAGAAAAATAAGTGAAAAGGCACAAATACATATTAAAAAAGAGTCAGAGTCAACAAAATGAAAAATTCCAATAATAGAACGAGTATGTTGCAAAAATGCATGAATAAATTCAATATTTTTCATGTATGAAATACTTGTATTTTAATATTCACGCAATCCCATGATAACATGCGGAAAAAAAAGATTCACATCAAAAACCCAACTGATTGGTTGCATCGATCGAAACTGACAGTCCGTACATTTGGTCGGACGTTCTTTATTACTTTGTGAAATGAATACAATCTGCCGCCGTGCAAAAATAATTTGCATTGTTGTGGTTTGTGGCTTGGCGCTCTGGCTTTCGGCTTGTCCTAATATTGGTGCATTTGGATCAATGTGGACATTGTTTGCTGACAGACTTGTTCGAACAGGGCCAGATTTGCATATAATTGCAGAACACGATCTCTGGAACAAAGAATTTTGTTGGAACGAAGAATTTTCTTTTACATTTTTTTTTACAAACTTTATAAACTAAAATATTGTGTGATTTTTTCAACAACCTTACTTTTTTAACAATAACGAAAAAAATCTTCAGGGCTTATGCCATCTTTGGGGATGCTGTGTGTAGGGTCTTTTTAGGAAAAGGAAGGATTTAAAGTTCTAGGAAGGAAAAGGTAAGAGGGATGGGTAGGAATCTGGGGGTCAATGTGTCCAGGAGTGACATGATATTTGAATCCATTCCTGGCACTACGGTGCAAGCCGATGGATCGAGAGAGTTCGGCTGGAGAAGTCTAGATTAAGTCTCCCTCGACCAGTCTCTCCCGATCCGGCCCGCCACGCAGTAGGTGGGCAATTACGTTCGCCGCCACGACCTTAACACTCACTCCAAGAACCCGGGCACCCCTGCTAAATCACCAAACGTAGCGAACCACTTGGGGTGACCTATGGCAGGTGTGTTGGTTATCCAATAAGTGGTTCCCGAGGCTGCTTCTGTATTGATACAACTAGGCTAATGAGCGTAATACACGAGCCCGATTTTCAGCCCGATTAAAGTCAAAATTTTTCGATTTGCGCAATCGCTATTTTCACCTCTATTTTCATATCTAGGATTTCAATTGCCATCACTGCAAACAAAACATGAACCATACTGTTTGTTGTGATGCCTACTGAAATTGTAGGTATAAAAATAGAGTTAAAAACAGCGATCGCGTAAAGAGAAAAATGTTGACTTTTGTCTCTAATTGGAATCGGGCTGAAAATCGGGCTCGTGTATTACGCTCATAATTCCCGTATTATGGTAGTCATACATGATTTAAATTATAATGTAAGAACTGGAAAAATACTATTTTTTAGAAACAAAGAAAGAAGAAAAGAAAAAAACATTTTTAAGGAAAAATAAAGCTAAATACAAAATATAAATCGTCCAGTTGATTTGATATATCTCCAAAAAATCGAAATTTGAGTTGAGTATACAGTTTTGTGTAAAAATGTACCCTCTACATGGTGCAATACTCAGATTATTTATAAACACCACCAAATCAATTATAATGCAGAAAACTTTTAGTGAATTAAACCAAATGTTGAAGGTTTTTTGGGTCACTAGTAGGATATTCTGTCATGCTAATGTACCGGACCTTTACGCGTCAATATTTTATAGCATGTTTAATATTGAAAACACAGACATGTGTAAATAATATTTTATTTGTGGTGAACATTCGAATATTGCTTTCATCATTATCTCAAAAATTAGTATCTATTTGGAGATGCCTGCCTAATCAACTGGGCGATCGACATGTTTAACAGTGTTACGAACTAAGATATTCTTTAAAAAAACTCGTCCTTTTCATACATCTAGTGCTGAACACGGGTAGGAAACAGGTACTTTGCTTCTTACTAAAATTTATAAAACTAACCCAAAAGAAGAAGTTTTTTATTGAGTCGTTTACCCAAGACTTTTGAATATACTTAAATACAACCTGAACGAAGCCGTTATCGGGAAAAATATGAGATGTTAGCGACGATTATGACATGATTGTGTTTAACAAAGACGAATCTGAGAGAATCTTTATTTTTAGAACATGTTTCGCACTTCACTGGAATCGGGGGCCCTCTGGATACAAAGTCAAAGATATTTATCGCCGTTTCTTCACAAAGGACCTTAAAGGTGCTGTTCCCAACGTTGATATTAAATCTAGATTAAATCTAGGTTATCGTACTCCTTTCTTAGAAACACAATTCTTTTATGTATACCCTAACAACCATTTATATTCACATGTGGGTTATCAAAATACACAAGTAATACTAATGTTTTTCACTATTTTCCGAAGTAAATATATTTTGTTGCATTAAAAAAATCTACCCACCCAAATTGTCGCAATTTTTTATTTTTAATTTATTTTTTTATTTAATGACAATATAAGATAAAGTAAAATTACAAAATAAGTAAAAATACCAAGTTATGTGGTTTGTTTACTGTCCTCCTCACTAGGTATTCCTGTTTCGAGGCGGACTGTATGTTGCTGAATGGGTGCTGATCTTTATTTCCTCATCTTCTAGTTTAATTAACAAAGAATATTCATTTAACCGTCGGACCCTTCATTAGCGCTCAATATTTTAACGGTACAGTAAACTCGCAGAGCTTTCAAATCCTATTGAAAATAAATGACCAAAGTGCAAACGGAATAATCTCAAATTTTCAACTTTTAATTTTTAACTTTTAACTTTTAACTTTTAACTTTTAACTTTTAACTTTTAACTTTTAACTTTTAACTTTTAACTTTTAACTTTTAACTTTTAACTTTTAACTTTTAACTTTTAACTTTTAACTTTTAACTTTTAACTTTTAACTTTTAACTTTTAACTTTTAACTTTTAACTTTTAACTTTTAACTTTTAACTTTTAACTTTTAACTTTTAACTTTTAACTTTTAACTTTTAACTTTTAACTTTTAACTTTTAACTTTTAACTTTTAACGTTTAACTTTTAACTTTTAACATTTAACTTTTAACTTTTAACTTTTGCCTTTAACTTTTAACTTTTGACTTTTGTCTTTTGACTTTTAACTTTTAACTTTCAACTCTTAACTTTTCGCTTTGATTTTTCTTTTTTCAGTGTTAAAAAAAGTTTTAAATGATTTATTCTCCGTTGAACATTCACAGCATCATTCCAGTTTTCGGGAAATGAATCCCTCTCTGTTTTGCTAGCGCAATATAGTGACGGAATAAACTGACGTCGAGATAGAATCTGTGATAAACAACCGATAGCTGTAACTGAAACCGAACCACATGAAACCTTTCAGATTTTCAGAACTGAAAAGATTTTTAGTCTCCATAACAATGAGCTTTTGTTGATTTTGTTAGATGGTTTTTAAATTTATGAAATAGGTAACATGAATTCGAAAAGATAAACTAATACCTCGTTAGTGATGTTTTTAAATAGGAAATAAAGAAAACCCAAAACTTTCAGCATCAAAGTGTAATGTGATAAGTTCACAATTATTGAGATAATCATTGGTACCTCAGGTAGAGTTGATATGAACACAATACTCACAGAGATATGTGATATCGCAACAATTGACTTCGGAATATTAAATTTCCAATGTCGTTGAAATATGTAAATTTTTAATATAATTAAAACGAAAAACTGCAAATCTTTTTGCGTCAAAAACCAATGTGATGTTGCACAAATACATCAATGTCGACAGTGTATACGCCTAAAGATAAGTGTGTATTGTTTGGGACTCTAGTTGCTCAACCTATAAACATCATTATAGTTTCCCGCAAGTATGAAACGCCACACCACTAAGTTTTCTTTCAGAAAATTGCATAATATGTATCTATGTATTTATCATGCAATAGGTAATATTATTGATAGACAGGTACAGGTCAGTGGCTGAGTTTGGGTCACACCCAGGCGTTGAGTGTTCGATTCCTCGGCTGGCTTAATCCTCTACTACGATACAAGCAACATTTTCCGCTTACTGTGGTGGTAGGAGGAAATTTTCAAATATTGTTGGGTTATTCGTAACCGAGAGTGTTTGTCTTTCTTAAAAAAAAAAATTGGTGGAGTAAAAAAAAGTCAAATATCTCATGATTTTAAGTTAGCGTTGGTGGAATTCCACAAATTTTCCTGTGTGCCGCAATACCGTAAACTACTTGTAAAATTAAAACTCTTTAAATTTGGAAACATTCTAAATCAAATCTTAAAAAACATAACAACAGAAAATATCGTAGAGATAACTTTGCCTTGAACAATTTACATTCTTTTAGGAAAGCTTCAATTTAAGACGCTATAAATATTAATGCAAATTGTGATTCATGCCAAAACACGATAAGTGATAAAATATACAAAGTTGTTTTTCATTTCGCGTTTTTCTAGCGAGTAAATGAAAATTCTTTTCAGTCGCCCGAACCCGTCCACAAATCTTTATAACGACAAAGGAGCGCTTTGTCCCGCAGGATACCCACTGGAACAGACTACCTAGCAGACGCTTATGGAAAGTCTAATTTTATTTACGTTACTCCTCCTGGAGCCCATATTTTAAATGCAATGAACTGAGGAAATTTGGAATTTGTGAAGCAAAAAAATGTGAATTATAACTCTGGATATTATTCTCGAATAAGTCGCACTCATGAAACCGGACTGCCGTAAATCACAATATCTTCTCAGAAAGAGATAGGTGACATTATACAGGGTGTTAAGGGATGTACTTGACTTACTTTAACCAATGATTTCTGACATTATTTGGAGTAAAAAATGTAAACGAAATTTTGGTCTCCGGTGACATTTTTGATGTTTTTTAAATTTTTTTTTTTAACAAAAACATAAAAAAAATAGTAGATGTTCTACAGTTGGAGACGGGGTAAGGGGGTGGTAGGTTACTCGGATGAGTGACCAGTGGTGACACGTGGAAGAATTTTTTTTGTTTGATTTTTTGATTTGAGGAAAAAAAAAGTGTTAAAAAAGTCACTGGAGTCCAAAATTTCATTTTAATTTTTTACTCCAAATAATATCAGGAATCACTTCGTTAAAGTTAGTCAAGATAAACACAAATCAATAATTATTTTACATGTGTATTGCACTTTTAATGCATGAATGTAATGTATGAATTTTGTTGTAATGTTATTTTGCTTATTTTTATGTACCATTATTTAATACCGCACTATGTACTACACCCCCAACCGGACCTAGAGGGACGGCTTCCCTAATGGGGTATTTCTACAAACGAGGGATTCTGTTGAAAATGTAGAATATTCCAAGATCATTTTTCTGATTTTAATCATCCTACTAAAAATGTTGGTTTTCGTGTTTTCATTTAATGTTATTGATTTTAAAAACGATCTAAAACTAACAAAATCAAAACGGCCCGTGGTTGGAAAATCGGATTGTGATGTCACAAGCGTCGCTCAGCTTGGCCAGCATAAATAAAAAAAGTCCGTGAGCGTCCACGCTCATGACGTCATACGATAGCCCCGCCCCAAAATATCGTTTTAGCGGTAATTCAAAAATGGGAAACCAAACCAAAATAAAATAAAAATGCTACAATCGTAATTTTTTTGCTTAATTTTTTTAAGCGTTAAGAAAACGTGGAAATACCCCTTTGGGGAACTTTGTGAAGTTAGTGGCATTGAACATGGTTTTTTAGATCTTTAGAATTTAGATTTTTTTACCTTGACAGTTTAACAAAATTCTAAAAATAATTGCGAAACGATCTCTCAAAATAAGTTATTGCAATATTCACTGAATACATAAAAATACTATAATTACATTGGAAACCATTAACTTAGTACATTTTGGTTTTAATCCATTTGCCTGTCAACTATGTTTGAGACGTTGGTGTCCTCCATACTAATATCGATGATTTTTTAAAAAGCGTTTTTGACCTTTAGCACTAAAAATCACTTAAATGTCACTAAATATCATTTTAATTTTTAATTGTTGGATGTTCCAAAATGCTACAGAAAAATGACCTGGATGAAGGCGATACCCAGAACCGAAGAACCTATAACCTGAGAACGAGAAGAGCCAACCCCAACAGCTTACCTAGGAAAAGAGATGGGACAGTGCAAGAAAGAAGAAGAAGTTGGATATTCTTTCGAAAAACGTAGTACTTACCTCAAAACACCAGATTTTTTACTTATGGCAGTCTAGTAGCAAGACTGTGAAATGTGTTCTGAAGAAAAAAAAAACCGTTCTCAAACATGACATTTTCTGAATCTTAAATTTTTAATGATAATGCGACAGTTTTATGTAACGAAGCGCCATTTGATAATAAGATTAACTCAAGGGCCCTTAACATTAGTTTTTTATGTGGCACCTCACAAAGGCATCAATTTTTTTACATTAGATCCACAAAGCGGGCACATCTTTAGGTATGCTGTATGGAGGTTTTTTTTAAGGAAAGAAAGGAGAGCAGGTTCTGGGAAGGAAATAGGTATGAGGGGTGGAAGGAATCTGGGAATCAATGTGTCCAGGAGTGACGGACGTATGAATCCAACCCTCCAACTGCGGTGCAAGGCGATGGGTCGAAGAATTCTGGCTGGAGAGGTCAAAGACATTCCTCAACCAGTCTATATCGATCCGGCCCACCACGCAGCAAGTAGGCAGATGCATCGGCCGCAAAGATTTGGACAAACTTCACCTCATGACCCTGTAGTCACCAAACGTAGCGAATCACTTGGAGTAACATATGGCGTACGTGTTGATTATACAATAAAGGGTTCCCGAGGCGTCGGTACACATACCCGCCTCCCAAAATGAAAATGTCGCCACCCGGTTGGGCAGCGTTGATAGGCGGGTTGATGTAAGGAGTGTAGGGAAGGATTTATAATGCGGGTCTATAAGAAGCCCGGATTATATGAAGGAGGATGAACAAATGCCCGTAGCTCCTTCTACTTACGAGCAAAGTCACACAAAAAAACTAGTCGAAGAAACAACCCCTTCTCACGAAGCCAACATCAACTGTGAATGGGTGTTCTGCTCGCGTTCTTCGAGTAGACACCATTAAAACGCTTGTTGAACAGACTCGAAGTGCCTAAATTACGTCTGATCATTAAATATGGCAATCGGTTTGTTAACAGCGGATTAGCAATCAGACGGACAGCCCTGCTTTGCACGGAATCAAGTATTTTGGTGCTCGAGTCCAGAGGTGGCTCCCAAATTCAAGGTACCTGTGAATTGTAAATGATTTACATCTGGTCATTATTGAAGATTCTGCCTATGCAAGATGCTTAGTTTCCTGGAAGCCAGATTTACTCGGGCTTCTATACATCCTTGATACTTGAGTCGGTCTAATATACTTAATAACTTAATCCAAGCATTTCAATGGAGGATAACTTTGTTGTTTTAATAGTTAGTAGATGTTTAAGTCCACATGCCAATGACTTGAACTAAAGATTATCTTTGATCTCACGAATAAGCTTATTCGAAGTAGGTTCCGATACGCGTAATAAATGTCGACTGATTTATATTGAATCTTCGCCTACGATACCTATAATGTTTTCGGACACTAACTTATATGATTTAAAGTTTAAACCAATGATATTGAAATACAAGAGATATGCTATAATGGCTGCCCGACTGTCGGCAGACTACCACCTACTGGGCATAGTTTGAATCACATCACATCTTAGCACATCTCTTACATTACAATATCTTTGGTTTAAAATAAATAAATAAATAAGTGTTTATTCCAGTATGTGGGGAGGAGAGTGCAATCCCACACATTCCATGAGGCCTCTGCCTTTTGTAATGGACTTCTCTAAGAGAAGTATATATAAGTAATATTTTAGCATGAAGTTTGATTTTAGATAAATTTTCAGTTTTTGAACGTAGCTGATGAAAACCTTGATAAATATTTTTCAATGCTAAGCGTCGTTCCATAGAATTATTTAAAAAAATTGCGTGTACGGTTATTTTTACATATTACATATACATTAAAATTTTCAGTTTCAAAGCGTGCTTAAATTATATTTCTCGCCATGATTCAAAATGATGAAAAACCAATTTTATGATTCTGTGTCAGGTTGGGATATATATGAATTGTAAGATCTGTGAAGCTGAAAGTATTTATAAAATACTATCTGACCCGGAAAACGTTGATCTGCCATATAAATTATTTCTAGTGAATATTTTGGTTAAAGTAGAAAAATGAAATAAAGAAAATCAGTATTAATTTCGAAGAGCAATTGAGTGTACAATGTTTTTTGTGTACATATGAGATGGAAGTAGCGCCATATGTCATTCAACAACGTAAATAATTTCGTTCTGTTTGAAATACGAACGACGCGACGATGGTTAAATTTGTTCATACAAAAATTCTAAAATCGCGATCAAAAAATGAGAGGGTGAAAATTCGATGTTTATAGGTATTTTTTGATGCTAAATAAAAAAAAATACAAAAATATTTTTTTTCCAAAAAATTGAAAAAAAATCTGGATAGGGACACCCTAATCACCTAGCGAAATAAAAAAATATACTTTAAAACCTATTCTTATACCTAACAAATATACATAAAAAACTTCATAAAAATCGGTCCAGCCGTTTCGGAGAAGTGCGACCACAAACACAGTGACACGAGATTTTATATATATATATATATATATTTTATGTCACTGTGTTTGTGGTCGCACTTCTCCGAAACGGCTGGACCGATTTTTATGAAGTTTTTTATGTATATTTGTATATATATAGATTTACGAGTGGATCTAAAATGTATCTTACGACTGAACGCCGTTAGTAAACATTAAAAATTATTAGTGATTCGGTTTTAGATCTGTCAATTTTTGTTGATTACAGATTTAGATATATATTTAAGGGTAGGTTTTTTATCGCTTACGTGAATTTGTTCATCAATCCGTTTCAATTTTTAAAAATGGTACATTAATTAGAATTTAAACACAACCGAAATTAGATTTTTTATTTATTTTAATAATGCATTACGTTTATTTTGCGGTAAACACGGATGTAATCTGGATAAACGAGTAAACGAGTGATTTAAAATCTGTGATTCATTCACAGATTTTATTTATTATTTAATGAGTTTTGATAACTCATGGGAGTGCAACTTCGTTGTATGTTTTATTTAATAAAAAAAAATTAATCGCCATCAATGAAAAAAGAGCATTTTTAGCATAAATATTAAGAATTTTCTTTGGATTTCAAAATTTTTTATTCAATAAATTTTTGTTGGAATAACTTTTAGATAACTTTAAAGTTATACCCATCAATGTAATAGTAATCTTTGAAGAAGTAGTTAATACTGATAAATCTAAACAAAATCTGAAACAGAGCAAGACACAGAAAACAATAAAAAAGGTGACGGTTTCAACTGGGAATCGAACTTTATAACTTTTTTCCCAGTAAGGCAAAGTCCTGGATTCGAGTCCCAGTTGCGACCGTTACATTTATTTTTATTTTTGTGTGTCTTGTTTTGTTTCATATTTCGTTTATATTTATCAGTATTAACTTCTTCTTCAATGATTGAATTTATTTTCGCTAAATATCCGCCCTCCCCTTAAATAACGTGTTCTTCATTATGAATTTTTAAAGCGTTTTGGTATGAATTGAAAACAATTTCTTTTAATCACGCTTACAAGCAAAAAAATAATTTTGCACCATGTAAATAATATGACTAAAACGAAATCTATTCTTGGATACCTTAAGGAAGGCTTTCGTCGTTAATATCCGGCCTCGGCGGAAGTCCAGCGGTGGCTGTATCCGGTCTCGGATTTCCCATTATGTGCGGTGTGGAGAGGAGATGGTTCCGCCGAGACTACCTGCGACTCAGCAGCTCTGAGACTGGTAACTTGAAACTGCCGATCAAAAGGGTGTGCCAGAATGGACGGCTTCTTGAACTGAATAATACGAGCTCTCCAATAGTGTGTTATGCTGCTAATACTGTTAGCACTCTGATGTTCTGATATGAAGGAAGCTAATGTATTTTGGCAACGAGGCACGGAATTGGCAGGGAATGGATGAGCACTGAACAAGCACAGAATACTATAGATTATGAACAATGAGGCGTCAATCAGATGAAATCAATTTTGATCTAGAGATGCCAACGGGAAGATTATTCTCCTTGTTTTTTTTTATATTAGCTTCTTACAGGAGGCCCTGAGGAAAATATTTCCCCTCAGGGCCTATACCATCTTTGGGGATGCTGTGTGGAGGGTCTTTTTGGTAAGGAAGGAGAGGAAGTTCTGGGAAGGAAAATGGTATGAAGATAGGTAGGAATCTGGGAGTCAGTGCCTCCAGGAGCGATGGACAAATTAATCCTTCCCTCCCACTGCAGTGCAAGGTGATTTTTCGAGAGAGTACGGCTGGAGAAGTCAAAGAGACTCCCTCAACCATTCTTTCCCGATCCGGTCTGCCATGCAGCTGGTGGGCAGAGGCATCCGCCGCCAAGACCCAGTCAAACCTCATCCCACCAACCCGGTTAATAATGCTTCTTCTATACTTATGTATATAATATTGAAAATCTAAAGATATCAAAGAAAATAATTTAAACACATAAATTAATAAAAGTTAAACTTATCAAACCACTTACTCTGAATTCCTTTTTTTATTATAACTTAATGAGTAAAACCTTAAATTGAAATATTTAATCACTGAAGACAATATTACCGACCTTCTATCGAAAATTTGAAACAGAGAAATAGACCGGGCGCTAGAGATAGTTGAGTATGCAAAATGTGAGGACCGCATTCCATTAATGGATTTGAGTTAAAAAAAGGTAAAAGATTAATAATGTGGATCTTGCCGGTCAATTTTTTGTCCATTTTTTTTATCCCCTCTTGGGGAGGGGGAGGGGAGGTTTTTTTTTTGGGTTTCCGCTTATATCTCAAAAACGGTGCGTCGCAGAGGAAAATTTACTGAAAATAAGTGAAAGCTCTTAAAATTATCTACAACTTTTATTCTTTACGTAATTTTTGTCATCCCAGCCGTTTTTATGTTACACGCTCCACAAATGTAGATATTTTCGAAAAAAATCATTTTACCTCACATTTTTCATCAAAGAAAGAAATTTATTTGAAAGAAGTTATAAATAATTTAATTCCCTTTTAGAATATACATACATATGCAAATAAATCTGCAACTAATAAATATTTACACCAATTTTAAGTTTTTCATAAAATGTTGTTATTTTCAGAAAATGGTGTTTTTATCTTATTACTGACATACAACTTTTGTTTGTTCGCCTAATAATATGTGTGACCACACTTTAAAGCCAGTTATTAACCCGCCATTGGTGACGTGAATTTGACTTACATCGTTGGTGACCCCGGTCTCACGCACCGGGGTTTTTGACTACCAGTTTTTCAATAATTTACTGTTCATGCTACTTTTCGTCGAAGAGTTTATAAAATGATATCTTTTTCTATCAATAAAACATAGGTATTCCTTAAATCAATTCTCTTTTATTAACATAACACAATATCTTTAGTTGTATTAAAATTATGAGATATTTTAACAATATTTATTTAAACCCAACAATCTTAAATATTTAACGACAAAATCAGTCTTCGTCAGTCTTATGACATTTGAAACATAAAATAAAAAAACATAAATGACAATACTTATGTTTTATTTTATTTTATATTATAAATTACACAATAACCATTTGACTTACTTAGTTGGTGATACCGGTCTCACGCACCGGGTTGGCGCCAAAACTCCATGAGGTGCGCCCGCGTCGCTGTCACGGGGTAGATTGGCGGTAGGGGACGTGGAATAAGGCAGCTACTCGAAATCGCAGTGTGATTCAATGAATGGTAAAAAAAATATTACACTTTAATACTTACTTAATTTTACACTTTTATACTCACAGACAATATACATACATCACCAATGGCGGGTTAAATAAAGTAGACAAAAATCATATTATATTAGAATAAGTTAACAATAATAATCTAAACGAAAATATGAAAGAGAACAAGACGAAGAAAAACAGAAAAAAGACAACTGGTCGCAACTGGTTATGGAGAAAAATAATTAGTTGATAATAATGTAATTCTAAAATTTGAAAATATGAGATTGACAAATATGACGGTTTGACAGAAGGTGGCAATAGCGAAATAGGTTAATGCGCTCGTCCCGGTTAGACGGAAGTCTCAGTTGCGACCATTGTCTTTTTTCTGTTTTTCTGTGTCTTGTTCTCTTTCATATTTTCGTTTAGATTATTATTGTTAACTTATTCTAATATGATATATTTTACTGATGGAAATAACCTTCAAGAAGTATAAAAGAGAAAGTTTTTCTTATAAAAATTGAAAAATCATATTACTTGAAAATTTTAAAATTGTATTTTATAATGATAATGATAATTATCTCATGATAATTTTATTGTATTTCGTTACATTAAGCTCATAAAATTATAAACCTCATTGCTAGCACTGTTCTCAATAATATTATATTACACTCTCACACTTTTTGGACGTACGACGTAATACAGAAATGTTGAGAACGACAATAATAATAATGTTGAAACCAAGCTGAAACAGACACAAAAGGGCAAGTGAATAACTACGCCATTACAGTTTATCAATAATGTAGATAACGATTATAGACTAGAAAGTTGCAATTATTATTATCTTCGACAAAATTATCATTATGAGAACAACAAATACAAAAAGAGAACGACACTTTGATAGCGGGGAGAACTAATAACGTAATGACAATAGTGAAAAAGACATTATAAGACGATATATAGAGATTTTAGAAATCGAGATAAACTTTATAATTTTTTTCTGTTCTATAATATAATATATTTTAACCAAAACCTAGCTCGCCCGTTTTACACTGAGAACGGCTATATATTAGCTAAAATACGCGTATAAAATAACGTTTGGCAAGAAATGAGAAAACGACCGCAGAAAGAAAATTGCGGATGAAATCCTAAGAGGGTGTATTGTGTAACTATTCCGATACGAGCACCCATTTGGCAGATTGTTGGCTTATTGTGAACCTCCATAAATTTTATATGGATTTGTTTCTTCATATGAAGCAATTACTTTGGGGTTTGACGTTGTTCATAAAATAAAACAATTATTTTTTTATGTAAATACCCCAATTTGTAAAATTTGTAATGTGGAAGGATTGTAAAACCAATTTTTGGAAAGGATCTGGTTATCGAGCTATTTTGATGTGTATAATATATCATACCTGATGTTATATAATCTGACTTGTGGTCTCTGATCAATTGGATGTTGAAACTTTGTTCCATTCCTGCTGACTCCTTCCATTTCCTCACGCTACGGGTGTTGCATAGTTACACGAGGTAACCATACGCGGTGGGTAAATGTGCGCAGCGTTTCGACATTCTCGTCATGGTTCCTCCATCATTCCTCAGATTTTTAGCGCTTTAGGTCATCTTGAAGCAGGTATAACAGAGAGCCCTAAGTAGAAAATAAAAATTGATAGGTTAATAACTTTTTTCGTGGTTTTTTTATCTGTTTCACCTATATACCAAATGGTTAACTATTGTGTAACCAATTGTCTAAAAACGGCGAGGAACATGATAATTTTAGGAAAAATAATGTTAATTCATGGGTGCAAAGAAGCAATTCTCATACGAATAATGATTAATCTGTTTATTTTATTTTCGTGTAAATGCGTAAGTGTGCGTGGGCAAGCCTTTGTGGTTGTATGGGTGCGTATACTTACTTACGTACATCTAAGGTTTTAAAATATATATTTATTTTCACATTGAAATATTCTGCAATTATGTATGTAAGAAAGCATCGGAATAGGTTATTATGAACTCAACAGCAGATTGAAAGCATTTTCTCTTATACGGTATGCGTTTGCTTACCCCGTAAATAATAATAATACTTGGAAGATTTGTATAGCACCGTTTTGTAAAAAATCACCTCAAGGGCGCTGTAGAAATTCAAAATGTATTTCTATAATCTTACTTTTAACTACAGACCGGACAAAACCATTACAACAACTTATGGCTAAAAATTGCGTTTACCGGTTCATCGATCACTAATACAAAACTATACAGGGTGTCCGGGGGTAAAGTGCATTAACTTGGGAGGTGATTCTGCATGACGGTGGGAGAAAAAAATATTAACAACTTTTTCAATTCCAACATTTTTTTCCCATGCAAAAAGACGTACCTACTAAAAATCTTTAGTGTGAGGTACGATATTACTTGCTGAGAGCCTGCCAGGCGGGATTGTGGCAAAATTGCGTGGTTGTGTTTGGCCCGTATCGTAACAGCGGAACATAATAAAGCTGTCTGCATACGCAGGTCTAATTTAATGTTTTCACCACAAAACTACCCCTAAAAGTTGGAAATTGCCGATGGTGCTTTGGAGACGCCAGCCTCCTGGATTATGAGATTTTAACGTTTATGCTCTAAAAATTGTATAAAGAACAAAATCAGAGACACATGCGCTATTAACACCGTCGACTCTATTTTTATTTCATGAATATGGCATCTATGACCCCTCACGAAATAATTTGTTGTGAATTTTAAAAATTCGTTTTCGTAAAACGGTGTCGTAAAAATTAAAATATTTGAATTTTGAAAGGTGTATAAAGGTCATTATTTCTTTGAAAACTCCCTTTGATTTATGTTTTTCGCGTAGAGTATGTATTCAGGTTTATGTAAAAATAATAAAACCAGTTTACATATTAATACAAATATTTTGTTAGTTCTCTCCCAAAAGGAAGATTTATTTTTTTAGATAAAGTTAGCTTTTCTGGGGAAACGTGTTACAATATAAACATGAAATATATTTTAATATGAATTATTTTTAACCCCCAACGCAAGGAGCGGTGTTATAAGTTTGACTGTCTGTGTGTCTGTCTGTGGCATCGTAGCTCCTAAACGAATGGACCGATTATGATGCGTTTTTTTTGTTTGAAAGCTGACGTGATCGAGATGATCCTTAGCTACAATTCATGAAAATTTCAAGGTCGTCAGCTCTTTTTTGGGTCAGGGGTGGCTTCATTTTTTTTAATATGCAAATTTAAAAAATAAATTATATGTTTTAATAGAATATTTTGGTTAACAGAAAACAATCAAAAGAAAAATCTTTTTTTTAGTCTCTCCGGCACTAATCTGGCATTCTAGTGTAGGCTGGGGATTTTCTGTTCCGGCTCTCCACGGATTAAATGAGACTCCTTTATAATCAATTACAAACAAAAAATGAAATATTATATCCATAGTAATAGAATTTTAACACAAAACCATAATGTAAAAATAGCGTACGGTTACTTGTTACCACTTTACTCGGCTCGCATTAACAGCGTCCAGCCACGCTTGTTCTGGTATCCCGACACTTTCGTCCTGCAGGCTTATTACAAAGAAACCTCTTTAGCGGTCGTTTAGCTTCCACCCTACTTGTGGTACAGAGGAGTCACTCCATTATGAAAAATTTAAAAATATTATAGATTAAAGAACACAGAATTTTATGATTACTATTTATGAATATCTGTAGGAAAAATGAATTCTAATCTCTATGTTTGCTGAAATTGTCATTAATACCTTCGGTACGGTGCACTGTACGTACGATCCAGATTTTTGTACATGGTTGACATTTTCTACAAGAGTCATTATTTATAATCTCCGTCACCGACTACCCGAATTGTTCTCCCAGCCACAGAACTAACTTGCCAATGATCAATTCGGATATCGACGTATTTTAGCATCAATGAATCTACTAGTATAGTTGAAATACTTAATGAATATATTTATTTATTTCTCCGTTACAATTAACTGAATTTCATCTTTACATAGTAAAATATAAAGTCGCTCCCGTTGTCTGTGCGTCTAGATATTTTAAACTACCCAAAAGATTTTCATGCGGTTTTCCACAATATATAAAGTGATTTAATAGGAAGGTTTTGTGTAAATTGGTTGAAATATATAAATAAAGGGAGCGGGCTGGCAAGCGGGCGTGAGGATTTGATTCAACAGATGGCGTTGGTTAAAAAGGTTGGGTATTGGCGTGGCGTTGTGTTTCGTTAGCCCCAAGAGAAATGCTTTAGTCAACGCTTCCTACGCGGATTTACCAAAAAAAATATGTACTGTATATATACATAATTTTTTTTTACACCACTTAAATTTTAATACATGCTCTACCTGTTTTGGTAGTGCTCTTCCTACATCAAGAGAATATTAAAACTAACACAACCTACAAAATCCGGACAGATATAATGTATACATATTTAGGTGTTGGTGAAAGAGGTCAACGAAATAGAAGGGGGTTTACAGAGAAAACAAAACGGTTTACGTTATGCCCACATTTCGTCGCCCGAGTTCTTAATTGTCCAAACGACCATTTTAGTTTTTGTTCAATCTTCACTTTTAAATTAAAAATAAAGTATACAAAATGCTAGTTAAACAATTAACTGAGAATGATTTATACTAATGAGACCTTTACCTTTAAGTAAATAGCTTTATATGAAACACTATCATAATGTTTCATTGAAATAATGAAAGAAAACCTTCTCCTCCCGTAATATTTTCGAATGGTCGTTTGGACAATTAAGAACTCGGGCGACGAAAATTTGTCAGAATTTTGTATCTCATGTTGTTTCAATTTTCTCCTGATGAAGGATCTACACTTACGAAACCTGTAGTAATGTAGGTATTAAACATAAAGTGGTTTCAAACATTTTATTTTAACTTTTATGAATGCTTGAGGATTCCACGATAAACTCGTTAAATATTAATAATGGGGTAAAACTCAAAGACGACAGCTAATTACGATACCCGGTAAAGCGGATCAGTGTAAATGACTGTTCCCGTGTGCATCGTGTAATATTGCAAGCGGTGTGGGCACACCGTAATAGGATAAGATACATTATAACCGGCAAAGAGAAACACAGCGGAAAGACGTGAGGCTGCTTAAACACCAGACTACCAGCGGCATGAGCAAACACGTCACGCACATTTTCCCCACACCCCGTTAACTAGTTACCTAATCCGGTTACGTGTATCGTCTTATACCTTATAACTCGCAGAGTCTAATAGACTGGAGACGATTATGCTAATGTTTTACCTATTAAGAGTAGTGGGGATTTACTCTGATGGAGACGTATTCATACTACATGGTGTAATTACGACACACACAAGTTTTTCTCAGTTTGTTTGTAGTGTATTTATTAAATTGTGTTTGATATTGGTATTTTTTATTGAAATGGTGTGTACCCACCTCTGCAATTCCACAATCGATTTATTATAAAACAAATGTGATTACAGGTATCCGGAATTAGGGAACCAGATCTGGTCACCCCGTAAAAATATTTTGGCCGAAAATGGGTTGAAATCGAACACAAATCCTCTAGTATTACTGGGACTTGAACACAAATCCTCTGGTATTACTGTTACTCGAACATAAATTATCTGACATTATTGGGAATTGAACACAAGTACTCTGGTATTACTGTAATTCGAACACAACATATCCTCTGGTATTACTGCGACTTGAACACAAATCCTCTGGTATTACTGTAACTCGAACACAACATATCCTCTGGTATTACTGCGACTTGAACACAAATCCTCTGGTATTACTGGGACTTGAACACAAATCCTCTGGGACTTGAACATAGATCCTCTGGTATTACTGTTACTCAAACACAGATAATCTGAAATTACTGGGACTTCAGCACAAATCCTCTGGTATTTCTGTTACTCGAATACAGATCCTCTGACATTTTACTGGAACTTTAAAAAAAATCCTCTGATATTACTGGAACTCGAACACAGATCCTCTGACATTACTGGGACCAACACTCCACTAATATCGATCTACTGAAACAAATAAATTCGGTAATTTTTATTGATCTAATAATTTATTTCCAGAAATAACTAACATCATCCTCGATGGTTGCCACCTTTGTTTCATTATTTTCAGTTTCTTATTCTATTTTTATATTTTTATTGAATACAGATTAAAGTAAGGTTTATGAACCAAAAATTAATTTTAAAAAATTAAGTGTTTGGTATGGAATGGCGATATACCTACAATTAAGAGAAACAGTCCGTCTGCGCTAAATGGACTAGATCCAAAAGGTACTTAGTTGTGGCTAAACTTCTGTCTTGAATTTTCTATTCAGTAACTGGAACGGATCGCTAGTTAATTTAAAACCGATAAAATACTTGCTAGAATGATCGGTACCATGCAATAATACTTTGATAACGTCAACGTGATGCTGCCAATTTTAAAACGTCTTTCCGTTGAATATCCTATCTCAAAGTGATATTTTACACTTCTGGCGCGGCGTTTGTCATCGCTGAGTTATTGGCACTTCCTTTCCGCGAAGATATACACTACCGAGAATGTGACATGACTGACTAGAACTCGCGCCCTGAAAAGCTTTCACGTTATTTATATTTTCCTAACACTTCAAGACTACGCTGCAATGTTTGCGGTGGGATGCGGCCCGAACAAATTGCCGGAAACGTTGACTATGGTACTCTTTGTATGAGGGAGTATTGATGTTTTTTTAATTTGGAAGATTACTTTAACATTAAATTTGCTACACTCACTATATGACACCATTATAAAGTGGTAAATATACTAAGTATTACCCTCGTGAAAGACCACCATCTAGAATCGTTGCTTGAAATGGATTTAGCCAGTTTTTGCGTGTTTGATGACCGTATACTGAATAGCCAGGTATTTCCCAATCTTCCCCTTTCTACTTCATCGTTTTTTTAGCCGATGGTTTACGATCGACAGCTGGGCTCCTTCAGTATCAAATTGGCTGGCTTCAGAATTCCTCAGAGCATCCAATAAATGATGGTTCGTTACAGTCAAATATTCACTGTAAACCACATAATAATGTAAATAAAATAACTAGTAATATCGACAAACCTCGAGCTTTAAAATAAAAATGTATGAAATCTAATCGTATTCTTATATTTACAAATTTTAATAATTTTATTTTTAACAACAAAAAAAGATGAATTTTGTGTTTATTTATTTATTTATGTACTTTTTTTACTGGGAAGTTAATAGGGACACAGGTAATAAAATAAAAAAAATCATTTCATTTTTAATTGTACCGTTAATAAAATATATAAATATCTTTAAACATGTGAATTTCGTCAATAAACAGTGCGTAGACTCAGTTCTTAGTTGTTCAAAAGACCATTTGAGTTTTTGTTCAATCTCCACTTTAAAATTAAAAAATAAAGTATAAAAAAGGATAGTTAATCACTTAACTAAGAATTATTCAATTTAATGAGACATTTTAACTTTGCGGAAATAGCTTTATCTTAAACACCCATCATAATATTTCATTGAAAAAAATTAAAGAAAACCGTCTCCTATAAAATTTTCTAATGGTCTGTTGGACTGATACGAACTAAGACGACGAGTGGTTAAAACTAAGCATTTCAATATTATTTTAATACTTTTATGGGTAGGGTTTCTTAATACATGATATTATATCGATCAATAATTGCACATAAACGATATTATGTAATTAAAAAAAATTGTCTACTTTAATTAATTTATAAGATTTAATTCTTCTTTGAAATTTGAATATTTACATGTTTCAACCGTCCAATATTCCAGTTTTACTTTTCGGAGCGCTTTTAATACAATTCAAAGTAGTTGGCTAAAATTAAGTTTTGAAACTTGCAACATTAAAAAATGCTAATTAATCCCAAAGTTTCACATGGATTTTTGCCATAAAAGCACTAAACCTTTTCTCCCGGTTCATTTGCATTTTCACTCAGCTCCGGAGCGAATGCGGCCGATGTAAAAACTCCGGGATAGACGACTAATGTATTTAAATAGAATACATTATATTTTTTTCCCTTAATGGCTCCCTACCATAGCAAGCTTGAGGATTAATTAATGCATTCATTATTATTGCAAGTCTTGGTTTCAAGCGATCGATTGATGGGCTGCAAAATAGATAACTAAACAATAAAGTAGTCTTACTAATTAAAAAAGTTTTCCCAACCGTTAAACGGTGTTTTAATTACACTTTGAATAAAAAATGTACAATGTCTGTATCGAGTTATTACAAATAAAAAATGTCTTTAACTGTGCTGCGAAAGTACTGGCAACATTGCCTTTTGGTACACTATATTTCCTGGCTAAATTACAGTTTTGATGTGTGATTCATATCATGTTTGTGTTTGTAATTTATATTCTTTTGACTAATAAACTATCGTATTAGCATAATTAAATATATTTACTATTATTGTTTATAATTTTTAATTTTCTGAAAATTTTCAACCATTTTTTATTAAAAATGTTTGTAATAGTCGTTTTATCAACTTTTTTCATGTTGAAAATAAAATTTGCCTAAATTTGCTAGTTTAAATATTAAATTATATTACAAAATTTAAAAGTTACATTACTATTTCACTTCATTTAAATCTGTTAATCGACACATCTCAAGTTTCTCTTACTATATCTATTGTTAATAGTTGCAATATTATTATTCACCTACGCAAATGATAACATTGATAACATAATTGAGTATGAATTCACTCACCAAACACAAGAGACTTGTCTCTTTATGTTGAGGAAAGGCTTTTATTACATTATATTACAAATCTGTTTATATGTTAAAAAAAATCTATAATCATTGTAAAAACAAACAAATATTAAATAATTTTATTTTATTTTTTTATCTAGTTTCTAAAATGGTTTTTGCTTTTATCACTTCTTCGAAAAGAAAAAAATTATCGAACATTTTATATCCCTTTTCTTTAGCCAAATTTCGAACAGCGCTTAAGAGTCTATTATTAGGGCAGATTCTCAATTTGGTAGATGGGTATACGTACCGCCACCCCGGAACCATTTATTGGATAACCAACCCCACTGCCATTAGTCACCACAAGTGGTTCGCTATGTTTGTTGACTTAGCAGGGGTGCCCAGGTTTTTGGAGTGAGGTTTGTCCGGATCTTGGAAGCAGTTATGCCTGCCCACTAACTGCATGGCAGCCCAGATCGGGAGGGACTGGTTAGGGAAATCTTTTGATCTCTCCAGCAGGACTCTCTCGGAACAGCCTAGCGGCGCAGTGGGAGCGTTGGATGTGTACGTCTGCTACTCCTGGACACATTGACCCCCAAATTTATTCCCACCCCTCAATTGTCATTACCCTCCTTCCTCTACTAAAACGATCCTCCACACATCCCCAAAGATGACGTAGGTCTTGAGGGGGTTATTTTCCTCAGGGTCTCCTGTGTGGAGCTAATATAAAAAAATAAAAAAGAGGTGTATTTACACATCTACCCTAATGATGAACTCTCTAATGCTGCGGATACATGCACGAATATGAACGCAAACTGAGACGTGAATTATGCGAACGGAATGAAGCAACCACAAGCGGCGTTTCGCGCCAAAAAAATGTCTGAGGACGAGGTAGCCCAACAGGGAATAATACCCTAAAAATAAATCACGATTATTATATATATATGAAAAGGTATGAAAGAGCCATTCTGCTTTGTACCTTTTTCATTTTCCACCGACAAATAAATATTATGTTTTCCCCATCACAAATTTACTAGGTGAACTATTATTTATCGACGTGCTGAGCAAACAATGCTGCGCTTCTACGACAGATGCTTGCTATTAGTAGCTCGTATACCATATAAACGGGCCTTCTATCACCAGTAGTGCGACAGGCCTAGCTAAAATCGAGCGAATCATTATATTTTCGATTGCCGTAGACTCAACTGCTCACGAATTACTCCAGTATTTGCTAACCACCTTCTGATAAATGTAAATTATGTAGTATATTGTTTAATACGACGAACGATGTTTAATACGACGGACGATCCGAGATGATCTAAACATTGAACCACTGCTACTTTTCATAGAAAAATCGCAACGAGGTGGCTTGGGCATGTACCAAGAATGTCTGATGACCGAATTCCGAGCAAGATACTGAGTGCGATTCCAGAGGGTAGACGTCCAGCGTGCCGCCCCAGACACAGTCGGGTGAGGCAAATCCAGAAACTGTGTGTGGATCCTACCATGGACGGAGGCCGAACAATCAGCACAAGACATGGATGTATGGAGGAGCCTTGCCGATGCAATTGGTCCCCGACCCGAATATGACAAGGGGAAGAAGAAGATGATGATTGTTTAATAAACTTGTAAGTACAAAATGTATGTATTTGATTTACCATTGCAATAAAATAGTCTAAATGAGCAAATACCACAACTTTACGTTTCAATTAGTCAGTCAGAAATAAAGAGTGCACAAATCTTCTGAGAAAAACATACATTCCTTGGCGAAGCTGTGTAGCAAATCTGATAAAAAAAATATTTTTCGATGGTTTTATTTTGAACCTACCCACATACGATGCGAGAGAGAGACAGGGGTCGTTGGAAGGAGCTTTGGGGTGAATGTTCTTCCGCAACGACCCCTTCATATTGAAGTGGTCGGTGAGCTTATCTAAACCTTGGTTTGTTTTCTGCAATCCCGTCTAATCTCATAATCCGGGGGTATTCCAGCTAGCATTTGTTTCAATGTGTGCGTTCCGCTTATTTTCGATTCATTTTTATAATTTTATTTATTAATTACGTTGTTATTTATGGACGTCGTTTACGAGAACATGTATCTTAGATATGTACATTCTTTATTTTCCGTAAAATTCTTTCCTTTTTTTTCAAAATACACGTATAACATGTGTAATCATTCTTATTCATATTTTCTTAGTTATAAAACAAGTATAAATGTCAACTTATTACAACAGTAAGTATATTATATCATTAAAAAACAAGAAACACCTAAAGAAATAAACATAATAATCCACTCTGTGACAAATACAGAAAACCACAAATGCAATATATTATGTACAAACATAGAAAGCAAGACCGATATTAAGTACCTGGGCATAACAATAGACCAGCGTTTAAAATGGTCCCCACAAATAAATTTTCTGAACAACAGAATAAGGAAACTAACATATATATTTAGATGTTTAAGAGATATTTTAAACGAAAAATTACTTAGAACCACATACTTCGCTTTCTGTCAATCAATTATACAATACAGCATTATAGGATGGGGCGGTACATATACAAATCAAACACAAACAATTTACATTTCACAAAAACTAATAATAAAAACAATTTAAAAAAAACACTACTCATATTCCTCAGAACTTTTATTCCAACAATTTAAAGTCAGAAAATTAAGTGCAATATATTTTTATCATGCAACATTACAAATTTAAAAAGATAATATTCAAAATAAAGTTGCACCATTTAAAAACAACAGAAATCTTAGACAAACATCAATACTTCCTACTCCAAAATGTTAAAAAAAACACTAGGACAGTTAAGTCATAAATATCTAGGAGTAAAATTTTTTAATTCACTTCCTGAAAAAATCAGAAACATGAACAGTAATATCAAAAAATTTAAAACTCACCTTAAAAATTATACCGAAAATTTGAACTGAATATAAAAAATAAAACAATTAAACCAATATAATAACACCCCCATACACACAAGCCCTGCTTTTTTTATGGGGATAAATCAAATATGTACACATATTATGTAATTAATTATTATATTGAATTAATTGTAATTTATGTATCTTTCTCTGAATTAAAAAAAAAATAAATTATATACCTTTATTATTTTCCCACGTACCAACTTCCACTTACTACACAAATATACATGTAGGTACAATTAATAATTTAAGTAAATGAAGACAATATTAGCGAAACTCAATTAAAATCTTGAGACAGAAAAATCAGAAAAAGATATTGGTTCCACTGGGACTCGAAACCAGGTCCCTTAGCTTACATGGAAAGTGCTATACCGATTGAGCTATGGAACCCATTTCCAATTCGGTCACTTTTAACTGTATCATAATTCGACTAAGAACTACTAACATCATCTTCATTTTCTTAACGCACATATTATTGGCTGCTATCTTTATATTGGAAATGGGTGTAAAGTTTGTGTGAAAAAATAAAAGTGACGTAAATTATAAAAATAAAGTTTCAACATCTGTATCGTTAAGCCATATTTTTAAATCTTTTAGGTATTGGGGAAGTTTAGTTGCCACTTGAATAAATTTCGGTAAAAGATTGAAAGTACGAGGTCCAATGAAACTGCTGTGCGTTTGCATTGTTTTGGTATTCGTTTGGGGGGTATAAAATATATAATTATCTCGATGATCTTTGTTGCAGCGCGTAAGAGTGACTTGAGATAAGGCTTGATTCCTATTGGTGTATGGGGGACCAATCGGATTGCCGTGAGACTGCAGATCGGTGTCTTTGTTCGACTTCCACAAATACATTAGGAAGATTTTATTGTGTTTTTTTATTTGTAAATTCATTGGTTGTGCCCGTTTATTCACTTATCTAACTGATGGTTAATCATTAGTTGTTTTGGTGTACCAGAAAATCATTATTGGTAAGTAGGTTAATTAATCCGATGGTTTGGGCATGTAGAGCGAATGAACGAGGAAAGAAATGGTAGAAAAAGTCGAGGACGCCCGAGGAAGACATGGCACGACCAAGTTAATCAGATATTTGAGTCGGGCCATGTGAAAAGTCGGAATAATAGAATAGCATGTATGAGACGATGTATGAATGTGAACGAGGCTAGGAGTGTGTGCCGAGATCGAGTTGTATGGCGGTCCGTCCTCTCTGCCTACCCCTGCGGGGAAACGGTGTGATGGTTAGTTAGTTAGTTAGGTTAATTTATCACTTTTCTGAATTGGTACATCAGTTCTAGTTTTGAAAATTGTTAAAATATTTAATTATAGTTTGGTAGTAAGTAGTAGTAGGTAATGTCTACCTTATCGCTTTTCTGAATTCTCGACACAACCAGTAACAATTTTGAAAATGGCATATCAATTCAAAGTACATTCAAGTTCATTGAGTATTCGAAATTTGTTTATTTGACGAGGCTTATTGGAGGTCTAAGAGTTTAAAATCTTATTGTAATTTTTGACTTAAAACATTTGGTGCCACTAGGATTACAATATTTTACTACAAAACTGATCGCTTCTACCTCAGTCAAATTTGATTTAATGTAAAATCAACTATTGACTTCATGTAGTATTTTTGATATTTCAACAATCCCCACTAATGGACGATTATTTTGATCAATTAATCAACTACCTCTGCGGAAGCATTACCGACCACATGCAATGCAGGCATAAGCGGGTGTCTAAATTACTTATTCCTGATATAAATGTTAAATTTAATACGCTTAGAGGTTTAAATTTAGTGAAAGCTTTGAAATAATCGTGTTACTTGTTTCAGGGCTGCGTGACTGTGGTGTGCAGTGAATGTGCAATTAAGTGCATTCAGTTTTATTAATATTACATTGAGAATCAGATTGTTAAAATAATATTCTTCCTTCGAATAAAATAATAATTCTTCGATTTATTCAATTTAATTTTGAAGGACGGCTTAAATTTAAACGGCTTGCTTGTCTTAGTTAATATTAAATTTCTGTGAAAGTTCTGTTATTATTCATTCATGGGTCAGTTATTTCACAGAACCTACTTGAATAATAACAAGACTTGAGCAGAACTTTGAAGACTAATGGATTACTTGAGATATTCATCGGTCTTCAGTAGACCTCATTATAACACGTTTGCGGTCAAGCCATTTGCACATGGAGATACTTAAAAATGACTCTAGTATTGTACGCGTAGTGAGTACCCGCCATTTTCCTAGTGCTACGTCTCGACTATGGGTTTGACGTCAATTGCACGCGTATACTACTAATTTCACAGAAATTGCGTCCGAACCTGAGTCCAAAATTTCATCACCAATTTTTCCAAATAATTTCAGGAATCAATGGTTAAAATAAGTCAAATACGTCCGCTAATACCCGGTGTTTAAGAAATTGTTTCAGAAATGTTATTTAACAACGTTTCAACATTGTTAACCCCTCAGGTATCGGGAATATTTTCTCAGAAAGTTAAAATATTTCCGCTCTGCAACAATACGCAAATAAATGGAATATTTGTGAAAGCATCCGAAAACTAAAAATGTTTTTGAAAGGTGAAGAAATAATTTCAAATATTAATTCGAAATAAACATATTATTTTAAAAATATAAAAATATTGAATGATACCATGAGAAAGTTTTAAAAATGGCCAACCTTACCTTTTTTCTAACTAACATTAGTCATATTTTATTAGACAAATGCACCATAAACGATATAATTACTTTCCTGGCATTTCATATGAAAATAATTTATATAAATTTCCCAAAGTTTCAAAATTTTTTTCAAATTGCTGTCCGAAACTTTGACTCCACAAAGGTGAAAATTTTAAATATTTTGTGGTTAACTTTCAGATTTGGATAGAAAGTGTCGTGTTTTTTCTTTTTAATACTGTTTAGATCGTAGTTCTCACCGTGATAGTAAGGGAGACACAACGATTTCTATTAGACCTATATAAGTTGTTTTCAAAAGCAATCAAATTAGTCTGAGAGCTAATTTAATTTGGTTAATAATACTAACATTACGCAAAAGTAATTTAAAACCTAGACATTAATTGATTTGAAGCAGGCTTTGATTGTTTGTTATATTAGTTATTAACACACTTGAAAAGTAGTGAAGTGAAGAAGTCTTTAAATTAGGAAATTAATAAATGGGATGCTCAGAAATATCGATATTGATATTTGAGAAAATCAGATGCTACGCTTTCTCCATACCCTGTTTAAACCGTATTGTGTGCTGCACGAGCGTGAATCCTTGCAAAAGCAACAAAGAAGAAACTTGAAACCTTTGAAATCCGGGAACTTCGTGGCATGCTGAGAATTCACAGGATAAACCGAGTAACACGTGTTGAAATCACGACAAGAATGTGTGAAGACTGGGAAAATATCAATTAATGGTATGCACTTAGGACATTGGACAGTGGATATATAACATCGAGTAGATAAAGTCATGAAAATATTATTGAGAAAATATTTCTTTGCAAGTTTAGGAATTCCATTTGTAACATTCCCATTATTGCAATTCTTGAAACATTTACATCGGGTTGAGTTATTTTTGGTGTACAGAAAACTCAACGAAGTGCAACTTCATCACTCCTTTGAAAAGACGTTAAAAGTGATGAAAAAAATATATAAAAAAATGGTTAAAGATTAGGTTATGGGCTGTTTTTCAATATTTTTTTCATATCTTTTAATGAGTTTTCAAAGAGAGTTAGTAGAGTTGATTCTGAGTTGGCACGAAACCCTTCCACTCTGGTGTATTAATTTACAAAATTGTTTAAAAAATTTGTTTCACAGAAATAGTTGGGTGAGATCCGACGGAAAAGGATTTAGTTAGGCGTTCGTAATTACGTAAAAATTCAAAGTTTATACGTATTTTAGGTTGAAAATAAGCACTTGTATGTTGTCGTTTCGAAATCAAAAGCTCTCGTTTCAGTAAGCCCGCGAGGGGCAGCCCCGGCCATCCGATCCGCGCACTTCTGACACTGAGTCGGGTACGGCTTCCCTCGGGAGTCTGATTGTGACCGCGTAGTTTTTTTAATCAAACGATCCTGATTAGAGACGGACATGTTCGTCTGGTGGTATCTAGTACGTATTGGAATCAACTGGCGGATCCAGGCTTATGTACTACAACTGTGGGTAGATATATCGTGATTGTTTTGGGAATTCGGAAGCTATTTACTAGTGATGTGTCGGTCGATTATTAGTATCGATTACAAAAGGCGGGGATTATAACTTTTGTCTAGGAAAAATAATTTGTTGTTCTATTCGATAAAATATATTAAATAACCAGTAATGTTTTATTTTCATCACTCTCAATGTGCTAAATGTCCGCAAATCAAAGATAAGTATAACGTTTCAAGGAATAATTAATTGGATTCTCAAAAAGTTTTAACATTTTTCGAGGAATTCTGCGATCCAAAGACTTAATAAAAATAGCTGGTACTAATAATAATAGCAGACTAAGAAAAGTCCAAGGCTTGAACTTATATACAGACATGATATCGTTCGTAGCTAATATACATAATATTGGCAATGGCTAGGTGTATAAGAAACTAGCCTACTAAGTTAGACTACTTACATAATATGACATGTTGTGTTTACCAACCATACCAGGTACCAACTGATTTTTCGACAAAATTGCTGACCAATGCATATCCATTGAATTGGTCGAGGAGGAGTTAAATCTCATTTTTGTTATTAATGTGTTCATGTTTACTTTTGAACAGATATATTTTTTTGGTTTATGATGATTTTTTGTTGTTGTTTTTTATTCCGCTACATGGGTAAATAAAATTTGCTAAACTGCCAAAGCAATTTGTCAATATGTTAACTACCACTATTTTATCACAAAGATTTTATAACAATTTTACCACTAAGGCATATATGACGATAAATTAAAATAGAATATGTGGAGAATATGTTATTAAATACCCTTAAACATTAATATTCAAATAAAAAAATTACCATACAAAATTATAACCATAATTTATAACATAGGTATCCTTTAAATACCCATACTATTAGTGTAAAAAAAATGGGAAGCTATTTGTCCATAGTTATCGATTGCCGACTTATCACCCTTTATGTATTTGCGTGACTTTAGTTATTTTATATCTTTACTGGTAGGTAGGTTTAGTCTGGTCTCATTTTAATGGAGAGATTGATTCGTTGATTAAAAATGTACTGGTCATTAAAAGAGTAAAGTATTTTTTTTTATATTAGAAATGGGCAATTAAATCCAATATCAATGAATGTTTACGATTAGTTGCGGAATGGGTTCATAACGACCTCGCTGATTATCTCAGCCAGTTGGCAATGTTGGCTTGGTAATAAAAGTTTCGATGAGATGCCAACTTTGACAATATAACTAACTGCTAAAAACAGATTGAAAGCATTCAGCAAAACCTGTTGTATTTTTGTAAAAAAAAACAAAAAAGTTACTTAGTTGTATTGCGATTAAGTCTATCAAAACCGCAGCTTTTGAAGTTTGTATAATAAGAAACCGCTTAGGGATCTTTGCTTAGACTTGTGCACCCTGTTGTTTTGTTAATTTTAAACATATAAAACCGTTAATAAAATTAAAAGTAGTTAAGACTTTTTAATGTACTTATGCACAGCTCTTTTTTTAAGTTTGTTATAATTTAATTTATTAGATCTTTGAGAAATCAACAAAATGAATCATTTTTTCACATTATACCAAAATCACAACCAAAGATGTATTTTCTCCTAGTGTTAAATTAACAAAAAATAATTAAGTGTTAAAAACAAAAACGATTATTTTATAATAAAATAAGAAGATGGAGTGTATATACATAATTATAAAACAAATTTAATTCGCAATTACACAAAAAGTCAATAGAAAAGTTACATATATAACACCCGTAAGGACTTTTTATATTTGTTCAGCTGGCAATTGAAAATTTAATACATAATGTAAACAAAAACATCATTGCTAAAAGCTTATAAAACTTAAACAATTATCCTTTAAACATAATGGCGGTGAAAACATCGATAGTTTCGACCACAAAGTTAACAAATTAATTTGATGAAATTTACCCAATAAACCTAGATGTTTACTCCAGTCGGAAGTAGTACGGGTTCACTTTAGTTGAGTCAGCTTTTTGGGGGCTAGTTTCTGCTAGTCGTGGTGTACATTGGTTACACTGTTCTCGTAACTACTTTATCCAATAATAATATATAATTTATAGTGTTTAACTGCATTGTTAGCGTGTTAAAGTTGTTATGTGATCACGACACGAGAGTACAAAACGTGTGTTTACACTGTTTACTTTAGTGGGATATCGATATTTATTAACAGCATATAATATTATACAAATTTTGTCGGAAAGGGGAACATACATACTTTGATAGTCCTTACAAAAATCGTTTAATAGTAAAAAAAAAAAAATAATTAGTAGAAGTAAAACGTCAAGTAAAAGAAGTAGGTGATGACGGCCATGGTTAAGTGGTTATGATCCTAGGCTACAAATCTGGTAAATTTTATGCGATTAATTCATTTTAATTATGTATTTATTAATCGAAAGTCGTGTATATTATAGGTATGTACGGCAAGTTCCAGAGTGGAAGATACTTTCAGTATCATTCTGGTGAAAGGCCATTCAGAATTGAAATGTTGCTTGAAAAGGCCTTAGTCGTTATTTTTTTTTATTGTAGAACTCCATTTCATTTTTAAATTTTTTTATTAAAAGTTAGATTTAATAATTTTATTATCAAGTTCTGCAAGTATTTTAGTACCTATGTATTTACCATGACATTTAGTGCGGGGGAAAGAGACTCCGAACCCCACATAGTGTCTCTGCAAATTGGTTTAACCGGTAATAAATCAATTTATTCACCTTCAAAAATTGGCATTTAAAATCTTATAAATAAGTCATCTTGTAGTGGATCAACCACAGTTTAAAATTACCTTGTAAGTCGAAATAGCTGTAACAAAAATACATACTACAATACTTGCAGAACTTGATAATAACATTAAGTATTAAATTTAATTTTAATTAAATTAAAAAATAAAATAAAAGGCTAGAGTCGTGTTTGATGAACAGATAGCTAAGTACACCCCCTCCATCCTCTTCTCCATTTCCTTCCCAATCACACTATCTTCAGCCCCACAACATACCTCAACTGGGGAAGCCATAGTCTCACTGGCTCCAGATGGTAGGTGGAGTACCTGGATGTGGTGATGTTGGCAAAATCTTCACTGACAACTTCTTCTGATTCCTTTTCATATTTTATATTGTTTACCGTTCAAAAAACTCTGCAAAACTGCACTAGTTCCAGTCGTATAAGACTCAAAGCCGTGAGGTGAGGCGTCTCAATCCACACATCTATCTTCTCATCTAACATTTATCTTCTGTCAATTGGGTGATTTGGTTTTTCGTGTTTGTCATAACGTGTTCATGTTGGCCTTAAACATAAAACTGTTAACATTTTTGGCAATTCTGCGAAGAAAATACATACTTTTTACCCTGCTATATATGCCACTGTCGCCACTGACTATTTACCTCCGGACTATAGCGGCCTACTAATATGCGAGCACGTCCTTGGCGAGCAGTTCGAGCATGACATCACGCGAGCATATTCGCACAAATTAATTTATCTAGTGGACCTAAGTACATAGAAAAATGCTCGCAGTTCGCATGTAACGTGATGCTCGCCGCGGACATGTTCGCCTGTTAGTGGATCCTTTTTTTACATCGACTTAGGCAATCATCATTGCGTACTCTGTTTCTCTTACACTACCTGACAACGTATATCACCATTCCATTTGATTTCGAATTTGTACTGAGAGACCGAATTTCTAAATTTGAAATTTAAGACTCGATCAGACAGACTTTTGGATCACGAATTACGTTCAGATCGCATTTCTTGTGTTCTCCTTTGATACAGTTCTACGATTAGTCTTTTTACATGCTCATCTAATAAAAACTTTCACTATCAGTGGTTCTTAACCTATCCCAGGGGCTCGAGGAGTCAGTCTCGCGGGTTCGGCGGAGGTCAAGACACACCCCCGACTCATATAATTCATGATGACACGCCCCGCTCATCCATCATTGGCTTGTTCTATGTTTTTAACGGTTTTATTCTTTAATGCTTTTGTTCATTTTGTGCACCTACTCGTATGTATAAATAATATATACCGATGTTTTGAATCAGATTTTATTTTTCCAATTAAGAAGGGTTCGGTTCTGTTTATTTTTTTTTTTTAATAACTAAAAAAAAAAAAAAAAATATATTAAAAAAAATATTTAAAATCAGTATGTTTTTATCCATATTTTTATTTTACATATATAATAGTCGAATAAAACCTTTTTCATTTACTCTAACTATGAAATACTAACTTTATATTTTATATGTTTTTTTTTAAAAAAAGTCTATTTTATACTTTGTGTACTTAGAAATATAGTATTTTGTTTTTAATATTACCCACACTCAGGCAGTGCCTTAGTGGGTTTTCATTTCTTGTTTATACTATATGTTATTATGTTTTATGTTATAATATACTATTAATTTTCTATTATACATTATATGTAAAAGGAAATGAGAATAAATAAAGTAAAAAAAAAAAAAAAAAAAAAAAAAAAAATACACATATGAAACTGGTGGGGGTCAGTACCTCCAACAAGGTTAAGAACCACTGTTCTAGATACTTCAGTCTGCACATGGATCCACCCATCACCGTTCACCATCTGGCCCCCCCGAATGGTCGATCGAGATAGGTTTTATCGAAAATGTCGGTAACTTGTCATCGCTCCCTAGTCCCTAGCACGACTGCAGGCCGCTGACTAACAGACAATAGTTAACGCCAAGTAAATTGTTGTTTGTTCGTTAGCGGCCTACAGTCGTGCTCGGGAGCGATGACAAGTTACCGACATTTTCGATAAAACCTATATCGATCGACCATGGTAGGACCCCTGGTGTCCATACAAAATTGTTATGCAGCTTTAAATGCAGTCGGTTAATAATATGTATGAAGCAGCGGAATTATTTAGTGGAGTAAAGGTTCAAGTAATGTCCGCGCGTAAATGCTCAGTTCAGGGCTGTCTATCCCAATTATGGGCGAATTCAATGAGAATGCACCGACGCACCCGATGGCGCTAATTACCGTAATAATCGCAATCCAAGTGCGAAGATAAGACCGCCGATGGGAGGGCACGAGGATGGGATGAGGAGGGAGGAGTCCGCACTTAATAAGTACCTCTAGCCATTACCCGGCGTTACCCGGCGTTAGTTAATAGTTCCATGCGCAGTACCTGTCTAATCAGGCTTGCTAATTGTAAGCCATCATGCAAATGGGGGATCGTTTGCAAGGAAACCGAGTAAGAACGTGCACTAAATTAATATGGAATGACTCAACGTGGAACCTAACGTAGCGCGCTTAATGTAAATTTGATGGAGTAACGCGATTTTGTGTTTGACTTCGCTAAATCCAACAGTCGATTTGACAAAGGAGCGCCACGCTCGTGATTTTCCTTTTCAATTTTGTGCCACTTTTACATTTTCAAAAACGTACCAGAATAAATGGAAATACGAAACATTATTATAATGCAGTTTCTTCGTATATTGCTTAAGAAACAAAACGCCATGCCATTACCCAACCTTTATAACCAATGCCATTTGTTAAATCAAATCCACACCGCCTGCTTGCAACCCCGCTGCCCGCTTGCCAGCCCTATTTCAATCAATTTACACAAAACCTTGACAAATTATATACCTAAAAACCTTCCTCGAATCACTGTAGCGCCATCGAAGAAGAAGAAGTTAAAAAGAACCAAGTGCACAGACAGCGGGAGCGACTTCATTTTATACTATGTTAAGATTAATTATTTTGCGAAGCCCTCTCCTATCGTCAGTTCAACTGTGGAAATGTTCACCATACAGACTGCAGTCCGGATATAGGCAATCACTCGTACCACTAACGCAGATTACGAATCCAGGACTGTTGTCCTCCTGTGCAACGCCTGGATAATCAATTAATCCAAAATTAATTTAATACCCACTAAGTTTTAGGGTCTACTTAGTTTTAAGAAAACCCTGATGAAGTAAGCATTGCTTACGAAACATGTTGTTTTTTTAAACAATAAAAGGGTCCAAAACTAAGTACTTAATTTTGAATTAAATGGTGTCACAAAATAATAATAAATTGCTGTGTTTGAAGCAATCAATTAATTGTTTTGGACCTGAAATACCAATACAATATTTAAAGACGCTTGGTAGAAATTTTAAAGTGGGCACAACTGTTAACAACTAGGCCATATGATATCTACTACCATTGGCTTGGTACTGGAAGACATGAAATCAACAAAAAACAGAAGTTTTTTTTTTATAAATTTCTAAATATAACTTTGCTTTAAAACGGTCAAATGCAATTTAACCTATTACATTCTGTTTTGCGTTTCTGAAATATTTGACTCTATTTTGCATGTATATTGAAAATAGTTCCCAAATAAACGTATAATCGAACGTCTGGCAAATTCAATCAGGTTCAAGTTGCAGTCACAGGTTTCCTTTGAACCGCGCTAACCCACAATTCTATGGAAGTCTTCCAGGAGGTACCTGCGTCCGTTTGAGAGTGGAAGATTTCGAGTGTAAACCAATGTATGAATAAATAATGTTCTAGTGCAACAGAAAATGTTCCAGAAAAATGCAGCTTTTAGTTACGAGCTTAAAAGACATACATTTTTTTTTTAAATTGCAGCTCCATACAGAAACCCATGACAAAAAAAAAATACTGTGTAGAGGATTTTTTATGGAAACGAAGGGGATAGAATTCTGTCAAGTAAAAAGGCATGTAGGGTGGGTAGAAATTTGGGGATCAATGGGTACAGGAATGACGGTCATATGTATGCTTCCCTCCCACTACGGTGCAAGGCGAAGGGCCGAGTTCGGTTGGTGATATCAAAAGCTCCCTCTAAACCGGTCTCTGTAGGTGGTCAAAAGTGTTCTACCGCAAATATCAAGACAATGATCAACATCACCCTATGAACCAGGACAGCCCTGCTATGTCACCAAACGTAGCGAACCACTTGGGGTAAACTATGATCTATCTATGGCATAGATGTTGACAATCCTATATAGTTTGTGGGGCGGCGTTATCCATATCCGCTTCCCAAATTGAAAACTTGCTTATTTAGAAAATTTCATTAGAAAATATGTTTTCGGTTAGGTTTAAATATGTCAATGCTGATTTGGATGATTTAATAAAAAACTGTGTTTTCATATCTTTTTAAAATATCTTAATTGAGTATTTAGACAAAGTAATCGCTCGGGACACTTATTTACAATTCAGCAAACTATGCATTAATAAACTAGCATAGGCATAGGCATGTACATAAAGGCATATATTTTTTATAATTTTTGTAATTTTTTAAAATCTTTTTATAATATGTGTTTAATCTTGTTATATATATATGTCTACTTTGATTCATATCTTTTTAATAAATATAAAATATTATTTACCTCCCTCGGGACAGACTTTGTCTAGTGAGGTGGGTAAAAGAAAATTATGTACATAAATGAAAAAATAAAATAAACGCCCGGGTTCCTGGCAATGAAACCGAACTGAAATACGCTATGGATAAAACTAAGATGGATATGATTTGAGATTTTGATTTTTTGTTGTTTATATATCGTGTTCCGCTTCGTCTATTTTATTATTAACTATATTAATATTAATGGCTTTATTAGAAAGCTTTTAATAAAAATTCAAACATTATTGGTAGACAAATAAATTTAACTGATAGTCTCATATTTAATTCATTCTGTTAACCCGGGCTGAAAATGTTTCCTCCCCCATACCTACCCATCCTATAATAATTTGTCTTCCTCTTTTCTAATTGTATCTCTTTCTGTGACCAATAAGGTGTCTTCTTTTCTGTATTGTATCTCTTTCTCTCATTATTTTATTTTCTTATACATACATATATGTATCTGCATGTAATTATCTTTAGTTAATATAATAATCCCCTACAAAGCTTGAACTAAGCGAAACCTGGTTGGATGTTAATTATTAATTTAAATAAAAAGTGGTGTACTACAAAGTGCGTTTTTTCATTTAAAAAAATGTATTTGTGCTTGCCGGGATTTGAACCCGCGACCTACGAATCGCTAGTCGAGAACCTTACCCCTTGACCATGGAGGCTGCGCAAAAACTATATGTTTATCGTAAAAGTTTAGTAAGTACCTACCATATTTTAAAAAAAATCGAGTGCAGTTAACACGCAGTAGAAGCGAAGCTTTATCAAAACAATATCAACTAATGAAAAACCAAGGAGCCTTGAAAAGTGAGGTCATAATTAAAAGCCGCCAATGAACGCAGACCAATTTCATTTCTGTTTTATATCTCAACCAATAGGAGCCTCGATAGGAGTTTGATACTTCGCAGGTGCTGTATGCGTCATTTCCGTTTCATCCGAATTCCGAATCACAACGGAGCTATAGATGTTTGACTTCAAAAAAAGGTTATTTGTTTTCATTAAAATATACCTGTACTTTAACTACCCCAATGTTGTCGAAATAACAATATTCTCCGTCGACTATTCAGCGTTACTATTCCTCATGGAAAAGCGTATTTATTCCTTATTGAAACATCTTGAGTGAAAATTCAGGCGGTATCCGAAGAATTCTCATTTTTCGATGTGGTTGAATGAGGCCACCTACCCACCTGGCATTCGCAGCAGGGTTCTAATTCAGTATCAATATTACTGTAGAGTTGAAAGTGAAAAAAAAATCAACTGAAAATAAATAATATTGTCGCTGGTAATTAGTTACGAAAAAAGTGCAAATGAAAAAAACCAATATTGGTCTAAAATATTGCATAAAAATTTCAAATGTCACCCCACGCATATATATGAGTGAAACAAATATATAGAAACTTTCATAGATCTAAGAAAAGCATTTGACAGCATAATATCTCATATAAAACTTATAAAAATTAGATAATTTGAACATTAAGGAGAATGTAGTAAATTAGATAAAAACCTAATTAAAAAAGCGCCCTCAATACGCCAAAATAAATAACGTATAAAGCGATGAAGAGTCATGTGAATGTGGAATCCCACAAAGCACTGTGCTGGTTCCAATATTATTCATCTTATTTGTAAACAGGATATTTAATCAGTCACTTCATGATAGTATAACCTCTTATGCTGACAGTACAGTACTCGTTGAATGTGATAATTCTTATTAAAATTTAGCGATCTAATGCGAAAAATAAATTCAAATGATAAAAGTAAAATAAAATCACAGCTTTTTAACTGAAAGTCGTACTCATAAAAAATAAATAGTAGTATTTCCAACACAAAAGTGTGACAACTCATTTGCACAACATCATTTCAAATATCTAGGGAAAAACACTTCAACTCCCTACCCGAAAAGATAAGAATCGAAGACGATAAATGCTAACTAAAAGTGATTAAAGAGCAATTAAAAAAAACAAAAAAAATATATTGAACTGTATTATTACCGTAGCGTCTGCGTGGTTGAATTTCAGTACCTAGCTATGAGTGCATGTCGGACGCCACGTCATACGCGCCGTGCCACAAATAACATGAATTTTATACGCTACGTCATGTGCGCCACAAATAACATGTACGTGGAATTTCACACAAAGCTACTGTTAAAATTCGGTTTAGATTTCAAGAATTTGATACAAGATGTCGCTACTTCCGTCAGCAGCTCGTATGTGGACGTTTCTTCCCTAGGTAAAAGTACTACGGATTTATAAAATGTAAGTATCTTTCCAAATATTGAGAGATTACATATGGCGTCATCGCCCGTCACGGTTACTTTAACTCACTTTCAGAATTTTGTATCTGAATTGCTTTCCGCAAAATCGAAAAATGTTCAACGAAGTATATTTATAAGAAAATCAGGACTTTATTAAATTGCATACATATGCATTTCGTTTGTTTCAAAATTAGTATGAATAGGATCCCATAATGTATGCAAGTTGCACTTTGAGTAGGTAGTGAGGTAGGTATGTACAGGTGCATGAATGCACCGCGTTTGACTTCACTTGCAGGTTGAAAATTGCAATTACTTAGGCAAACTGTAATTTGACATACGACAGAAAATTTAAAATTCTAATTTGTTTTCACTAAACAAGCGTCTCTTTCAGGATACCGTCCAAAGTTCTTGGAAGCCGGAATTTAGAGCTAAATAGCAATTTCTGAAAATACCTCGCTATATCTACGCAATGTTCAAAAGAAAATATTTCGCAGAGAAATTCTTGGAATTAAAGAAATGTATCTTACTTTGATTATAGACGAAAATTTTTATGTTACTGTGCATCTTCAAGCAATTTTTTTACCTAATTTTCGTGCTTCTCTGTCTACCGTGTAATTTATTTATTTATTCGTTCATTTATGCCTTGAAGGCTTTTATATGAACATGTACATTATGATATATACATACGTTGTTAAGGAGTATAATATAAGCGTATAGTATATAACATCTATAAACTGAACATCTTTATATAGTATAAAATGAAGTCGCTCACGCCGTCTGTGCGCTTAGATCTTTTAAAATACGCAACGGATTTTCATGCGGTTTTCACGAATAGATAGAGTGAATCATGAGGAAGGTTTTTAGGTATATAATTTGTCAAAGTTTTGTGTAAATTGGTTGAAATACTTAATTTATCTGGCCAAGCGGCAGCGGGCTGACAAACGTGCGGTGTGGATTTGATTTAAAAGATGGCGTTGGTTATAAAGGTTTCGCTAGCCACAACGACGTGTGTCCGGGTCTGCTAGTTAAATATATAAGCAGGTATAATACAAGTGGGTATATAGTTTCATTATCATGTAAAGTTGTACAAAGGTTTAAGTATAATAAGAGTAAAACAGAAGTGTTTTAGGTACTATGAAAGTAAGTATTTTAGAATGCTCCAGCTTTTTCGACTTGTAAGATTATTTTCAAACTGTGGTGAAGCCGCGTACGGACAACTTATTTATAATATTTTAGATTTCAAGTTTTTAAGGTGTCTAAATTGATTTATTACCGGTAAATCCAATTTGCAGAGACACTAATTGAGAGAGTGATTATGTGGGATTCAAAATCTTTCCCTTTGGTTTCCTTTGCACTAAGTGTAATGGTTTTCTTAATTGATTTAGAATGACGTTATTGCTATGACTCATTTGAGTGCATTATATTGTTTAGGTTTGGTAAACATACTAAGTAGTGGGGAGTAAATCCGTACGTAAACAAGTCCTTACGTGGCTTCACCACAGTTTGAAAACGATCTTACAAGTCGAAACAGCTGTAACTAAAATACATTCTGAAATATTTGCAGAACTCGATAATAATATTATCAAATTTAATTTTAATTAAATTTCTAAATATTAAAATGGAGTTCTACGAATTAAACACAAAAAACAATTAAAACTGTGAAAGTAGTTACAGGAATGTGTAGTTACTTTGTTGATATTATTATTACCTTAAACATGAATAATTCGTTCTAAAGCAAGTACTTAGGTAATCTACACATACTAATTTAAAGTTTGTTATTATTGTATAGATCTTGGAGAGAATATCGTATATACAATAATTTTTAACAATTTTTATTTATTTATTTACGCCCTTTTTCGGGGCTTTTACATATACAATTTAAAAATTACACTTGATTAAATAAAATATAAATACTGTATATTCCTTTTACTAATAAATATAAAAGGTATATATTTCTTTTATTAAGAAATATACAGTATTTATTTTACATAACTGAACTGCCTCAGTAACAGCATTTTGTATTTGTCTAAAGATAAATTGAAGATGTCCACAGACTTGGTACAATTATTTCCCTCCATTAGCATTCTGGGCAAAGAGGAATACATATGGTAGTTAGTTCCAGAATTTCTGCACTGAAATAAATCCTGACTTCTAGTATTACGTAGAGGAATCCGGAAGCTTATTAATTCAAGTAATAATGGACTATCAACTAAATCATTTAGAATTTTATAAAGAAATACCAAGTCTGTGAAAATTCTTCTGTTTGATAATTTGAGCATATTCATATCATTTAAAATAGTGTTGTAGTTCAACATAATTGCTGGAATACCCATTTTAAAATTTAGAAAACGTAAGAATTTATTTTGTATTCTTTCAACAGCTTGTACATGTGTATTATAATATGGGTTCCAGACGGGAGAATTGTACTCAAGTTGACTTCTAACAAATGCAAAATATAACAGTTTAATACATTTTATATTTTTAAAATTTCTAGTTAGCCTAGTTATAAATCCCAACATTTTTAAGCCCTTATTAGAAATGTCTGTTATGTGGTTAACAAATGAAAGATTTGATTGAAAAGTGATGCCTAAGTCTTTAATTTGTGTTAATATCTAAATTGTAATTAAAGATCACTGGATTTTTATTCGAGAAAATCTAACTACTTGACATTTTGAGATATTTAAGTAGAGTCTATTTTCATTACACCAAATCAACAATTTGTTGATATTATCTTGAAGAATGTTGCAATGGTAAATATTTTTAATAATTCTAAACATTTTGAGATCATCAGCAAAAAGTAAGAAAAATACATCATGAAATACTTTTGTTAGATCATTTATAAACAAGATAAATAAGACTGGGCCAAGGTGTGAACCCTGTGGAACTCCACTTGTTGCATAAATTTTTTCGGACAAAGAGGATTTTATTCTAACAATTTTTTGTCTTTTAGTAAGATAGCTTTCAATCCAGGTTAATAAATTGCCACGTATACCAAGTTTTTCTAATTTCCAAATGAGAATTTCATGGGAAACTGAATCAAATGCTTTACTAAAATCAGTATAGACAGAGTCTACTTGTAGTTTTTCTTTAAAAGTATTAGTTATAAAATTTTCATAAATAATCAAGTTAGAAAGAGTACTTCTACCCGGCATAAATCCAAACTGGTAAGGTGATATTACAGGTTTTATTTGTGTAAAAAGTTTGTCAAGTATTAGGCTTTCAAAGAGTTTCGGTATGGTGGATTGAATGCATATTGGTCTGTAATTACAAATATCACTTTTATCGCCCTTTTTGAAAATTGGAGTCAAATAACTAATTTTCCACTTATCGGGAAAAATTCCACTAGATAAAGACAAATTAAAAAGTTTGGTTAATGGTAGAGCAATTACTTTGATACATTCTTTAATAAATATTGTAGGGATATTATTCGGTCCCGCAGATTTATGGATATCTAAGAATTTAACTTTAGTAATTACATCAGAGAGACTTATGGTACACTGTGAAATATCAAGAGTTTCATCTAGTGTTGTTGTTGGAACAGGAGCATTATTTGAGTCTGTTGAATAAACACTTTTAAAAAATTTTGCAAACAAGTTCACAATACCATCAGTATTATTGCTATGGCTGCCATTTAGGTGCATAATGCTCGGGAAATCAGAATCATCTTCTTTAAGTGATTTTGAGTATTTCCAAAAAGAACTAACATTATTTATTATAGAGTTTTGAATTTCATTTATATAGTTACGGTAGCAGGTCATAGACATTCTTTTACACGAGGTTCTTATATTTTTAAATTCAATGTAATCAGAATATTTTTGATGTAATTTATATTCTTTATTTTTAAGTTTTTTGGTGATAAGCAGATTTATAAGTTCTTTGGAGTACCATTAATCAATAATATGTAAAAATGGCAAGTTAATGTTTTGTTTATGTAAATACCCAACTGCTCCCAACCGTCCAGAGCCAGTGTAACTATGGCATCCCCAATTGGGGTATATTGTGAGGCTGAAGGTAGTGGGAATGGAAAGAAGATGGGAAGGACGAATTACCTGGCTGCTCAGATTCTGTCGCATCGTTTCAATTCTGAATGGCGGTGTAGGTACACCAGGACGATATTGGGAGCATTTTCCAATTTGGTGTAAACACACCATACATTATTTTAAATGAATAAATTGTGAAATTAACAAATTAATCAAATAAAATTCACCTGCGCCGGGATATGAATCCGCGACCTCCGATGAAATACCGACAAAACAGATTTAATGCTGGGACCTTATGTTTAAGGCATTTAAATTATTACGTCTTCTGATTGTATTCTGGTTAAAACTAACATGTTATAGAACATATATGAATGTAGATTTAATTAAACAATTTGGGAGGCGGGTTTGGATACCGCCTTCTCGAGAACTATTTGTTGGCTAAACAACGCCTCTGCCATAGGTCACCCCAAGTGGCTCGTAACGTTTGGTATCTAAGCAGGGGTGCCCGGGTTCATGGGGTGAGGTTTGTTCAGGTCCAGGCCGCGAATGCTTTTGCCAACAAACTGATCCTTTTCCAGGAGTTTTATCTTATACACTAAGTACTTACTAACTATATACAAAATTTTTTCAATACCTATTTCGAAGGAAACTGACAACCGACTGCAAATTTTCATAAGACATTTCTACTCCTAGACCCAAGTATGTATAGCACGGGCGATCGATTAATATACCTTATATCGATACGATATTGACAAAATTCGTCATCTAAGATCAGTTATCAATATTTACGAGCACGGTCAACAATTGATAAGAAATATTCTAACAGACGATTAACCTCTTCCGCCGGACTCTCTCTATGCACCGCTGTGGGAGGGATGATTTCATACGTCCATCAGTACTGGACGCACTGAAAACCAGATTTTAAATTATTTTACTCAGGATCTCCTGTGAGAAGTTAACATAAAAAAATTAGATTACCTGTGGGTAAATCGAGACGCTCAAAGGAAGTATCCAGCAAAATGCGATATCCGTGAATATGGTGCATACTGTACATGCTTACTCCCTGGGCTGCATTAAGTGGTATAGGTTCTGCAAGTAAAGCTATGTGCATTTCTCATGAATATTGGCGCATTGCAATCTATCGACGTATGAATATTCAAAGCACATGGGAACACCATAAGTGCATAAGTTAACTGCATTTACGTAAATTATAAGTCAGAGTCAATTGGTTTGGCAGCCTTTGATCGTATCAGAAATTGAATTTGCTTTATAACTAATTAGTTTGAGAGTTTCGATCTTGGGGTAGTTAAGAAATCTCTTACCATCTTGAAAACGCTACAAGCTTGGTAGTAAATATTATGTTTCTTAACCCGGCGAGCGTTAGGTTCAAATTTGTAACATCGGGTGTAAGGTTGAGTAATTTTCACCCGAAATTCTTAATTAGACCGATTTTTTTATACTCGACTTATTACTATTTTTAATTCGATAGTACACTTATTTTGTCTGTTTTCTAATTACATGTTAAGAACAGTGAAAGATTTTACGTCACTTTATTCATTTAAAATTCTCTTCACTGCTTTAGTAAGAAGTAATTTAGAATACAATTCCACTTTTTTGTCCACATACTATAAAACACACCAAATATAAATTAAGAAAGTTCAACATACATATTTAAGGTTCATTAATTTCAAACTCTCGATACCGATTGAAAAAATTAATTATCTTAACTTATTGAAAATACTTAATTTAACTGACCTATCATGTAGAAGAACCAATAGGTTTGGTTCCTTTATTCAAATTAGTTAATGGATCACTTGAAGCACCTGACTTAACAAAACTAATAACATTCCGAGTACCAAATCGTGAAACTAGACTTCCAGAGCTGTTCTTTGTTTATCCGTCTAAAACTAACTATTTCATTAATCCCCCAATCCAAAGACTATATTTGGAAATAAATTCGGTTCAGCTAATATTTTCATTTATTCATTACCTAAATTTGTGTCAGAAATTTCTAAAATTCTGATGTAAATTTTATTATTATTTTTCTAATTTTGTTTTTGTGGTTATTTCTTTTTAATTCTGCTTCATTCCTATTAGTGTAAATGAAGAGAAATAATATCTACTATAAAATGTTGGTATTGTATTGTTTCTATTTCTATTATAACTATGTTATACGATTGATGTAAATGCTCCAAGGGCGCAAATAAATAAAAATTACATAATTAGTAGGTAGTATACAAAAAAAAAACATCTTCTAAAGTTTTGAACATAATAAACACAAATTGTAATAGTTTTTTCTTCTACAACTAATCAGACTTGAATTGATGAGCGCTAGGTGGGTAAGATTTACCCGCCGACAACTTTGACGACGCCTAACTACCTGCTGAGCGGTGACTGACTAAATTCTCGTTTCTTGTCGTTTCCTTACCTCCCCCCGCGCAGCTACTGAGGGGCACGAAACAGTTGAGCGCGGCAAACTAAAATTATTGACTAACATAAATTTCCTTGGGTAAATTTTGCCCAACCTTACGCTCGCCGGGTTGATTTTATTTTTTTATAATAATACCTGACAAGAGTCTCAGCTGCTCCCGTCTGGAGCCAGTGAGACTATGGCACCCCCAATTGGGGTATGTTGTGAGGCTGAAGGTAGTGGGGAGAGGAAGGAGAAAGGGAAAAGGATAGTGGGGAATACCTGGCTATTCAGATCTGGTCACCAAATACGGTTGAAGCCATTTCAATAAAAGTTTCAATTCTGAATGGTGGTCTTACACCAAGGCGATACTGATAGTATCTTCCTCTGGAACGTGCCGCAAATATACTATATATTATTATAAATGAATTAATTGTGAAATAACCCAACTTAATCAAATAAAATTTATTTGCCTCGCCGGGATTCGATCCCGCGACCTTCGGATTGCAAGTCAAGAGCCTTACCGCTGGACTACGTCGGCCGTACAGAGATTTTTTTAAGATCCAAGAATGATCCAAGATCCAAGAATGATTTGTGTATATAAAATCAAATGACATGTTATGATTTTATATAGCTGTCTCGACACAGGTATACCCTAGTGAGACAGGCATCGAAAAACCCATAATATATTTTGGCTTCTAGACCCCAGGGTGTTTAGCACAGTCGATCGATAAAGATTTTATCGATAATGTCGATTACTTGTCAACGTTTCTGGGCAAGGCTGAAGGTCACCGACGAACTTCCCAGTCATGAAATGTTCTGAATTTATCCAATGTAAACTATTGTTTGTACGTTAGCGATCTGCAGTCGGGCTCGAGAATGCTGACAAGTTATCAAATTATCGATTTCTCTATCCATCGATCGTAATAGATACCCAGATAGGCCAACAGAATTAACTATCTACTCGAAAAATAATTTAATGTTTGATTAACTCCATCCCAAAGTAAGATTCAATTATTGAATCTCTTGGAGCACGTAGAGAAGCCCACAATATCAGAATATATCTTTTCCGTAGCTAGGGGTTATTGTTTTTAAGCTTTGCTTATTTTTGATTAATGAAACGTCTATTAGATTCAATTTGGGAGTATGGTTAAGGGAACTATTTATTAGATAACCAACACCTCTGTCATAGGTCACCCAAAGTGGTTGGCAACATTTTTTGACTTAAAAAAGTGCCCGGGTACATGAGGTGAGATTTATCCGGGTCTTTGCAGCGGATGCGTCTGTATGACCGGAGACCTTTTGATCTCTCGGGCAGAACTCTTTTGGAAAATCGCCTTTCACCACAGTAGGAGGGATGAACTCATATGTGTTACTCCTGGACATAATGACTCTTAAATGCCTACCCACCCTTCATACCGCTATCCTTTCCAGAACTTTCTCTCCTTTGTTTCCTATGAGATCCTCCAAACAGCAGCTCCAAATATGGTATAAGCCCTGAGGAGAAAGACATCCGGTGGGCAGCTAATGTAAAAAAAGAAAAAGAGATTAAAATATAGATAAGCGGACGACCGATCATTAAAAGACATAGAGATATATAAGATTGACCCATTTATTGAATTATTTTTATGAATGTTCAATGGAGTTTAAAACAGATGATTAATAACTCTATTAATGAAGAAGTAATGATTGAAAAGGGAGACTTTCTGTAATTTTCCTAAATCTAGTTTTCAACAATCCATAATCTACATCAGCTGTCTCCGCTGTCAGCAATTCCTGTCCTCCATTGCCTGATCATTTAATACTTTAACTTCGCATCTGAAACTTTTTGCCACTATGCCGACTGCTGACTCATTCAACTTTGGAGCAGTTCGTTGTGCGGTTGCGGTCAAATTACACCCGGCCATTTTCGGAATCAGATGTAATTAATAAAATTATATTTTTAGGTCCCTTTAAAGGTTTTATCCTCCATTACAATTTTTTTAATTTTTTTCATTAGTAGTGTATTAATCAGGCGGTTCTTATAAAACTGCTTCCCTCGAAATACGAAGAAAAGTGATGTTAATTTTAATGATGAGACCAACTCATCATCATCAAACAGGATTAATAGCTTTGCGTCTGCAAACACACTCGATTCATAAAAATACACAAAATGAAATGCTGCCATCTATGTTTTATGCCTTTGCGTCTGTCGTACACACCCGATTCACAAATAGATACAAACGGAAGTGCTCCCACCTATCGAATCGAATAGTTATAATATGTGAGCGTCTGCGTGGTTGAATTTCAGAACTCGGCTTCGTGTGCATGTTTGACGCCACGCCATACGCGCCGCGCCACCATAACATCTGTGAACATCTAATTTCAAACCAAGCTACCGTTGTAATTCGGTTTTGAATTCAAGAATTCGTCAAAAGATGTCACCACTTCCGTTGGCAGGACGCATGTGGTCGTGCCCCATGCAGTTATAACTGCTATGAATTTGTGAATGTTTATTATCTCTCCAGACATGGAAAGATTTATGGTTATACTCAGTTGATGGTTATTATATTAAGCGACTATATATTTCATATGACGTCATTGCCTATCCCGGTTACTTTGTCCTGGTGACTAGCTATCAGTGGATGACAGTTGATCCGAGGAACGGGCTATTTTTGGAACCAGTTCCTATTGGATTTATAAAATCGTCACCAACACTAATTGGGCGAAGTTTAACAAAAAGCCACCCGCAGGGCCTAGCAGGGTTTTTAACTGGTAGTTAATTATTTATTATTCCACTCTAATGAAGCTTTAATAGTATATTAAAATATAAGTGGATAAACAGGTCTTTAAAACACGATTTTTCGAGCACGACGGCGTAGCCGAGTGCTCGAAATAAATCAAGTGTTTTAAAGACCAGTTATTCACGAATACTTTACGCTAATTTTTTTTATTGGTACACTTTGAAAACATTAATATTGATATTATTATTAAAAATTTGGAAATAAAAACTATTAATGAATTCGTGATGTGACATCACAATATCTTGTTGTCATGGAAATGAAAAACACAAACATTAATTTGCAATCTGTCACATAAGATTAATAGTTGACATCACAGTTTTTACTAGTTATTTTGTGTTGTAAAATGAGTTCTAACATTGATAATTTAAATACCAAAGCAGAATCGCGGTTAATACCTGAAAAATCCAAAGACGTTTATAAAAAAGAATATGAAAGGTTCATAACATGGATGGAGGAGCAAAACGTAGTAGATGAAGATGAACGAGTTGTGCTTGCTTACCTTCAGAAAATGTCGGAACAGTACAAAGCATCGACTATATATTAATAATTAGAATGTAAACGATGTAAAAAAGAATGTAAACTATGAATAAAATTTTTGAAACATTTGTAATGTTTTATTTGACGCTTAAAATATTCCTGTCAGATTTATAGTTAAAAGTTGACATTTAGACTTCACATTTTGTTGATTTGTTGATGTTGCCATGGTAACTTTAAAAAACGCGCGTTCCATAAAGTGCGATTTAAACACGCTAGAGCGTACTTTAAATGAGTAAAAAAGGGCACCAATAAAAAAAAAATTGGAAACCATTCATCGCTTCATTTATGTTGAATTCTAGGAATTCTAAATTTAAAACGATCAGGAAGTATTCAAAACCCACGAATATTTGAATTACGTTTGCAGAGTTCCGAAAATAACGCAAGGCGTGAGCGCGAAGAAAAGTTTAGGTAATGGATATGTAAATAAGTAAATACGGAACAGTGGGCGCCCAGGAATACATGTTACGATCTAAGTGAACCAATATTTGAGTAATTATAATAGAAGAGTATAGTTTAGAAAAGGTTTAAATGTATATGAAGCAAGAACTATAAGCAAAATTAACATTTCGTTGCATTCCTAGCTATCTGTTTACCTCTGCAATCAAATTACCTGCTCGATGCTAAGCTGGTTTTGTTTATAAGTTCCCGGAATTTTGGAAATGGAAGCAATTTACTCAAGTCTTCCATTGATTTGACTACGAGGTGCATCACTAAATGATCGCTAATCAATTTAGGCCTGCAAGATAAATTGACGTCAGGTTTAAGGAAGATGGTTTACATCTGGGAAGCAGGTCGTACTAAAAAGTCTTTAAGCACTACAGAATTAAATTAAGTACGAGTATGTTGCCTGTTCTATGCTGATGATGCGGTGCTGATTTCCAACAGTATGGAATATCTACAGTCTCTCGTGTCCAGGTTGAACGAAATATGTATGAAGAATGAGTTATTGATGAATGTAAGTAAGTCTAAAGTCATGATATTTGAAAGAGAAAATACGAAAACAATGTGCAACATAGTTGTGAGTGATAAATACTTGGAGCAGGTGGATGATTTCATATATTTGGGAAGTATGTTTACGAGAGATGGGAAGGCTGATAGAGATATTAAACGAAGGGTGAATGCAGGTAACTCTATTAACGGAGAACTGAAGGCCGTTGGCACTAATAAAAAACTGTCCAAAAAAGCGAAGCTAGCCGTTCAAAATGGAGTATTGGTACCTACCCTGTTGTATGGCAGTAAGGCATGGAACTGACAGAGGAAGGATGGAAATAGACTGAATGCTTGTAAAATGAGATCCCTGAGGCGTATGTGTGTCAAAACTATTTAACATCGTGTGAGAAACGTGGAGATCCGCAAAGAATGCAAGGCTGATATGTAAGTGTAATGAGTAAGAGCTCAGATGATTTGGACATGTAACGGAAATGAATAAGGAAAGGAGTGTAAGGAGAATATATGACGCAAATGCGAATGGTAGAAGAAGTTGGGGACGCCCGAGAAAGACATGGCACGACCAAGTGAATCAGATACTACAGATTCGGAGTCGGTTCATGTCAAGAGTCAGAATAATAGAAGTGCATGTATGAGACGATGTATGAATGCAAACGAGGTAAGGAGTGTGTTCCAAGACTGAGTTGTTTGGCGATCCGTCCTCTCTGCTTACCCCTGCGGAGAAACGGCGTGATGGTTAGTTAGTTAGTTAGTATTCAATTATTGTTGACTGTATATATTGCAGATTCATGTTATGTGGGGACTTTTACCGGTATGGGATTCCTTTATACTCATTTGAAAAAAAATCTCGATTTGGCAACGGTCTAAGATAATAATGTCATAATGTAAGAGGTTCCTAAACAGAAATTGTCGGAGCTCGTACTTAAGCCTGCGCTACCCGAATTTCTACCAATTTCTTACATGTACGAGTATCCCTTAAGCATTTGAAGTTTTTAAGCTCTTAAAAAATTTATGTTTTTTTAAAGATAATATCTAGACGCGTTCCACGCCGAAACGCAAATTATATATAATTCCCTCGATAGAAAAAAATCGCAAAGTATTCTCCGAAAATTATTATTTACACGTTTGTTTCAGTTATTTTACAACAAGTTATAGTTGTGAAAAAAATCACATTGTTTTTTTAAATGATACTTAATATACGTTCCACGAGATTTTTGCTCTATTCTAAACGAGTCGTGTTTTATTAAACATTTTCACAATTTTAGCATCCATTTTATCGCTTCAAATATTAGCGCACTCCTCTAACATTCGTAATTTCATATCGCTCCATTTCTTCTTTTTGAGCTCGGATGCGGAGCCTTCAGGTGAGAAAGCCGTGTTTGTTCCAACCCTATTTAAGAAAATACGTGGCAAGGGATTGAACAAGGGTCTTGGCTTAGGAAAGGACAGCCGGACGGCCGAGCTTTCGAAGCAGTGACTCCAGTTATCCGGCTCGAAGGACCATGAAGTAGGCGTCCTGGCGTAGTCTCGGGAGGTCTCCGGTCAGGTTGTAAGTCTGACGCTGCTTTTTTTGACCTCTTTTGTATCAACGTCAAGATGGGCGTACTGGGAGGAGAGATTGTTGAGGTTATCCTTGAAACACTTGTGTTCTGGATATAATTGTAACTTTATTTAATAACTTTACAATCGAGGTGACTGGCAATTAGTCGTTTAATTGAGTCGGTAAGAGAGAGTGATGCGAGAATTTCTAGAGAGTTTTTAGAGAGAGAATTTTTAGAGAATGACTTTGCAAAACAATGCACTCGTATTTATAAACAAATCAAGACTTGACGAGACCACAGAGAAAAGACAATAGATGAGAAAACTTTGGTATTTTTCAGATCTGATACTCCTTCCTCTCCAAACTTATTTTCAGCTTATCAAATATTCATTTCACAAATGTCAACAAGTGTTGAAATCGACCTTCAATATTAATGTTTTAACTTTTATTAACTATAAAATAAGTTACAATCCATTAATAGCTCTCACAATAAAGTGTGAGAATCCGCAGTAGGCGAAAGTTCGGTCAGCCACGGTGGTTTAACTTTAATCTACTATATTCAGTATGAAATGTGTTGAAATAAAACAACTCACACACATAGGGGCTTCAATTGAGAAGTTAATGAAAGTTATTCGGGTTCGTTATTTGTTTTGTTCCGGTATTCATCTGTGTGCCGGGCATAACAAATTGTTTGTTTTAGAAAATTTGTCATTGCTGTTGGGTATTATTACAATTTAAAAGTATATTTTCTCTATGTGTAACCGTAAAATATGAAGTATAATAAATATATTTCATTGAGAAATCATTTTTAAAAGTTTGTCGTCATCATCATCATCTCTCTTGGCTCTACAACCCCTGGTGGGTCTTGGCCTCCTCAAGAGTCTTCCACTGCTCATCTTGGTTTTGTGCCAGCTCTCTCCAGTTTAGAAGCTCCAAGGTAGATATATCTTTGAGGACGTTGTCGTTCCATCTTAATCTTGGTCTTCCCAGGCTCCTTCGCCCTATCGGTCTTGAGTTTAGCAGGGACGTTGGGGATTGATGCTCAGTCATTCTTTCTGCATGAACCAGCCGCCAAAGTCTTCCCAGTTTTATAAATTTTGTGACGTTTAGCTCCTTAAACAGAGTAAATATATAGCTCATTGTTGTAACGTCTGCGTCAAAATCCATTTTCTAAAACCGGTCCGAAGATACGCCTCAAAATTTTTCTTTCAAAAACGTCCAGTGCTCGCTCATTCCTCTTAGTTAGTACTTAAGTCTCAGCTACGTACGTTAATACTGTTCTGATAAGTATTTTGTACACTGATAAATAATTTTAGGCATTAGAACCAGAGAAAAATCACTTTTTCATCTTCAAAAATGTTCTACTAATCTCAGACAAAATGCTTTTATATTCAGAGAATGTAATGTATTTGATAAAAAAATTAATTATATATACATATTCTCATGTAATTTAAGCACATTAATAAAATATTTCAAAGTTAACATTAAATAATTTTTTGACCGTCGTGCAAGTTATCATAATATTGCTGTGAATCCTTTCCAGTTACATTCGACGTACTATTGTGTTCACTCTGAGTTGTAGGTATGCACATATTATTATTGATTATTTTATTCCGACTACTTTTAAATTTAGTAAGCAGATTATTAGTTTATATTATAGTTTTTATTGTGTTTTTATATCTTCTTTTTTTTTAAATTTTCAGGGTTATATATTTGTTATATTCTTACTTTTTAATTATAATTTAAATTATTTGAAAATCTTTTATTGGATATTATGTGTATTATCAATGTTATTATTATAAATGTAAAATATCTGTTGATTTTCCCTAATAAATAAAATAAAATAATATAAGATATCTTGGTGTTTCTGGACAGCAGTCTGGATTTTATTTGGTTTTGTAAGCGGAAAAAACAACGATTTGCGTTTACTATGCGCTTCTGGATCTCCTCTGTGGTATTATTGTCGTTTGTTATCAGGGAGCCTAGGTATGCGAATCTTGGTACCGTTTCAAAATTTTGGCTTCCAAATGAGAGAAAAAAAATTTCTTACAGAGAATTAAAAAATCATTGTTATTCGATCTAACCTGCAACCAAATTAAATAGTCTTGACTACTGTGGAGACCATTGTAGTTCGCACCGTATTGAAAAATGCTTAAATTCAAAGATTTCTTAGTACCTTGCCTCTGCACCGGGTATTTCATTCCGGTTCACCGGGTGTTTCATTTCGAAACCCGGTGTGGTGTGGCTACAAAAGATATTTATTTATTGAGTTGTGAAACGCATGATTTGAAATTTCACATCACTAAAAGTGAAAAAGCTCTTCGTTTTACCCTGTGAGAGATCTTTATTCAGTACACTAAGGTTTTTTAGTATCAGTTGAATAGCATCCCTTGAGATAAAATTTACCAAATAATTCACTTTATTCAGCCAAGTAATATACTGCTCAAAAAAATTAAAAGAAGTCCTGATACTGTGTAATATTTTTTGTCGGGTAGCAGTTTAAATTTTTTTTAAAACATATTAAAACGAATAGACAAAATAAATATTTATAAATACGTATCATTTTATTTGTGATATTAATTCATTCTGAAGCGTGAAACTAATTTAACCCACAATCATAAAAAACGGCAATCGAAAACCAACTCAATTGAATATTTTATCCGTATAAACCATTCAGTGATTAATCGTTTTTTCATATTGACAGTACTATAGACAGGATAATTTATTTGGATGAATGCAATCATGGATTTTAAAGTCTTTCATGCATATTTAGGAGCAATGTTATATTACGGTTTGCGTTTTAACATAGGTTTATCATCGTGCTTTTGATATTTTGGTATTTCAAAAATATGATTTTTAAATAAGCATAGCTTTTCCAGTCCGGGATGAGATTTGGACATTAATTAGGAACTAAGTCTAGAAACAAAGTTCAGACCTCAACGTGCTTTTGGTTAAGTGTACAGGAACCCCTAATGTTTTCTTTTCAGGGCCTGCCGTGTTTGGAAATGTTGTACGATGGATATTTTCAAGGAAAGGAAGACGTGATGAGACTCTTGTCGTAGGAGGAAGGGAGCACAGATGCTGACGAACTGACGTACAAGAATTAGTCGTAAAAACAACTCTCCAGACTCTTGGCCGTGCAACGGACTCAAAAGGATCATTTACGTTGGTTTCTTCTATTGAAAAACATCAAAACACACAAGGCATTACCACTTGACGTCTATTCTCTAAAGACCGCAATTGTTCCAATAAAAGAAGTTAATCGATTAACGATCGCCCGTTTACTTGTATAACATGTATTCATTATTGCCTATTTTATTTAGAAAACGATTTCTAAGAATTCAAATCTCCAAGTTCCGTTCATAGATGTTTTTTATAAAATATCTTAGATTTAACTTAAATAACAATAAAAAATGTAGAATTTACAAATAACATCACTATTATTACTCAGACATCTCCTCATTTCCGTAGCCTATTTTCGGTTTTATGATTAAGGGAATGTTGTGCATTCGCCAACCCTCAAATGATGGAATCTTGAAACCGTAATGAGGACAAAGACAAAACAATACTGCTAGAATTTAGGGGCCATATAATGAAACAATTTTAATATTATATATTTATGCTGTGTACTAGAATTTATTATTCTAGGATGTTGAAGTGGGAAGTTATTTACACTTGTGATTCAGCTATGCATGTATTTGTCTAAGCTAAACCAGTTCGTAATCAATCTCCTTTCTTCTCACCTACATACCCTCCTCCATTTGAGAGATCTTTACAGGTGATTTAGTGCCTCATGTATCTCTGGCTCACCTAAAGGGGTCCTACAACTCGAGTACGTTAATACTTTAAGAATGGGTTAAAAACCGCTGCCCATTGCCATACGTTGACCTATACATGACGATAATTCCAGTTGATGAACGTTTTAACTCGGAAATTTCGATTTTAATGCAAAGCATCTAATCTTTTCTTCTAGTTGTCAGGTAAGGACATTTTTTTAAATTTAAGGACATTTAAATTTTTGCTTTGGTGGGTTCAAAAGCCCTACCAGTCGTCCTTATGCTGCTTCAGTGGCCTCCGTCCATTGCCGACCCAATCTCTTCTTGTAGAGCCTCTTGACTGCTTTTCTAGTCTGTCAGTCCAATCTGGGGTGTTCAATTGGACATCTTCACGGGTTATTTTCCTTTAAAAATTTGTGTTTTTTATATCAAATCTACCTTTCCTGTATTTTTTGTGTAACGCATTGCACTATTTATACCTAATATATATTTATATATTTTATACTTATAATCTAACTTTTCATTTTAAATCTATCTATTGTTCTAACTTTTAATTATCATCATCATTATTACACACAATAATACGAGTACCTTCAAATTTTTTATGTGTACTGTGTTATATATAAAATGTTGATAAACTACAAAAGTAGTTCAGCGGGTTTTAAATGTTATTAAAGAGAAAAATTGTGCAATATTTTTGCAAAACTGAAGTACCTACGTTTGAAACAATGTCAACATTTATTAATTATGTCATCGTAATTATTAACGATTAAAAAATGGCCAATTCCCCACGGCAAGGAATATTAATTTATAAATAAATACAAATTAATTGCAAATGTCAATGCATTCACCCTTCACGCAATGCATACATTATTTCATAATGAGCCATCGGAAGTCATTTTAAAAATTAATGCCTCATTTTGCACCACTTAAACCACTGCAAACATTTAAAACACATAAAGAATAATGCGCTCTGAATGCAAAATACGTATTTGCATTCCATTTGTGGTGGTCTCGGTATCGCTTTGACAGTAATTGAGGGCACATTTTTAATTTACCTTTGTCATGGTACACCTATCACGGGATATTGGACAGGGAAATGCAGTTCCGGCATTGAAATGGCCCACACTAGATCTGGTAGTCATAAAAAGTAAATGTCTCATCGTTTTAATTTGCACGATGGCCATCACTTACGAATGCATTGTCCATGTTTTTGATTGTCACTCCACAGTTCCATATAAACAGCCTTACTAAAAAAGTCATGAAAATTGTATTCAATTGATAAACCGTGGATGTGAAAAAATTACTCATTAAAAAAATACAAAAACTTGTTTGTCTATCGTATATGCTTGTTTTATTAATATTTTTTTTATGAATGAATTTTGGAATTTTTTCAATGTATTTTAAATACCTATATTTCTTATTTTTGAAGATGTTGTAACAACAAATACCTTTAGAGAAACTAGATAGAATTACCTTTTTGTTTATTTTATTTGAAATAAACTTTAGCGTTTGGAAATTGCTATCTTTTATATTTGCTGTCGATCCACTAGTACAGGAAAAAATCGAAATCGGAATTCACGCCCTTTTATGGGAGGAGTTTAAAAATACTTGAGAAAAAGCTTTTGGAAAGGTTGGAAAAGATATTTGAGTTTTTTTTACATGTTGATTTTGTAAAGGCCTGTAAAAAACATTAATTCCTTTTTTATGCATTGTTTATTGTAATAAAACGGAATTTTTAAATTGATTTCACGAAAATAAGCGGCGCGGAGCATAACACGTTTTCTCTCCGCTCCGTTCGGAGGAGTAATGACAGAAAATCGGGGCGGCTGCCAGTCGTTCTTCGGTGGACGGTATAAGGTTCACTTTGTTAAAAAGACCCTCCACACAACATCCCCTAAGATGACATAAGTCCTGAGAGAAATCATTTTCCTTAGAGCCTCCTGTGTGTTAAACTACATTTAATTTAAGAGATTTATTATAATTATTGTATTTTTCCTTTGGAAGGGTGCAGAGATACGTTCACCGTTTGTCTCAATTTCGGCTATTGATATTTAGTGTATAAGAAAGAGGGGCAACATTACACGATTAAGAACAAATGCAAAACAATTAGCGCATTGACATTTGATGTTTTTGAATTTTTGGAATTCACGCACAGTTCAATATTATAGGTAGGTACTTATCACAAAATGCCCGCAGCTCTTTCAAATATGAGAATTCGTTCCATACAAAATGAATGGGGAAAAGAATTTTCTTAATAACTATATTTTTCGTTAATTTTTGTGATGTTTTAATAGTTATTATCCTTTCCGGGCCGGAAACAAATCCAACAAATCAAAGATCATCAAAATCGGCCCGGCCGTTCTCGAGATATATTTTGGTGACTTTGGTACAGTTTTAACCCTAGAAAGATAACCTAATTTTGACCTACGTCTGAAAGACGTAAGTATTGAAGTTTAAAAGTTGTATTTGACATAGTATCATACTTAAACAGTTTAAAGGTGGTTAAGTAGTTAGTTTAGGGTTTTGTACTTCAAATAAAACTAGAATAATTATAAAAAATAGCAGAATAAGTGTTTTGAAAAAAGCAGAATAAGAAATTGCAAGAAATAAAAGGCTTTTTATTTTATTTTATTTATTTAAGTATTTATACTTTTTTTAAATGAAAAATAATCTTTTATTTTATGTCTAAATCGTATTTTTTATATGCCATGACAGTTTGAATGCTTAATGCTGTTCGATAAATCACATTTATAAGAACAAAAAAAATTGAATTGAATTGAAAAAGTCCGAAAGTTACATAAAAGACAATCATACTTCTTTCTAACGTACGCTGTATATATTTCTCCGTAATTATTGTACTTACCATTGCGAAAGAGCCGCCCCGCGCAAGTTCTGCTCGGCAACTGAGCGAACTGAGATAGACAGCGCGCTACGTTGCGAAATGAAAAAAAGAAAGCAACACTTGTGTCTCGCTTACGTCGCAAAGACATAGATTATCTTTCTAGGGTTAAGACCAGCGGTCGATACGGCGAGGTAATTTCAGCAATATTAATTCTCAAAGACGATGTGGGCACTTGAATTTTAAGGTAATTTATTAAGACATTTGAGAACGTCCTTCATCTTAACATAAATCATATAGATACTATTTAGTTCAGGATTATTTACTCTTAGAGACAAATAGAATTAGTAACATTATCTTCAAACTATATTCTAATTTATTGGTTCTTAGATGATCATAACGTCTATTTAACCTCGATCAAATAACACCAAATAATCACTTGCCTACAAACGGGTTTTCTCTATAAAATTGCCTTAGGATGTATATCATCTTTGGGGATGCTGTGCGGAGAATCTTTTGGGGAAAGGAAGGAAAAGAAGTTCTGAGAAGGAAAAATGCATGAGTAGTGGGTGGGAATCTAGGGGCAATGTACGAATGAATCCATCCCTCCCACTGTAGTGCAAGCGATGGGTCGAGAGAGTCCAACTATAAAGGCCTAGGTTAGGTCTTAGGTCTCCCTCAACCAGTCTCTCCCGATCCGGCCCGCCACGCAGTAGGTGGGCAAATGCATTCGCCTCAACCTCACCCCATGAACCCGGGCACCCCTGCTAAGTCATCTGTGGCAGGTATGTAGGTTGTTGACGCTGGTTATCATTATTATTTAAATGGTTCCAGGGGCGGCGGTACCCATTCCCGCCTTCCACCCGCCTACAATGTTACATTATGTTTGTATAACCCTCGATATGCCTCATTCAATGTAAATGTTATTTTGTTATAATATGCTACGAGTACATGCATGTAACAAAACGTGAACCGAACCATGAATTATTGGAAAGGAAAGCTACAGCAAACGGCGCGAAACGCCACTTGCAGTTACTTCGTTTTTATAACCCTCGATATACCACATTCAATATTAATGATATTTTCTTACTTACGATGTTAAACGTGGTTTTATAATCCTTGATACACCACGTTCAATACGAATTACTAAGTAAAAAGATACGTGGTCGTTGGATGGGGACGTTTATCTACATATAACAACTATATAATGAGTTCATATTCAAATTGGAAGAGAGCATAAAGTCATTTAAAATTAAATTGAGAAGATATGTGATTGATTTGGTATAGTGTTATTTTATTATTATTATGTTATTTTGAGTGTATGTAAATTTATGGATTGTATTAGGACATAGATAACTATGTACCTAATTTTATATACCGCAATAAACAATATTCCAACGAAAGACAAGCTCGATGTTTTAAAGTCAATGCGCGGATAAAGTTCCTGGTTTCGCATTATTATACGATTTATTCATCAATTTTATTATTGAAGTATGCAAATGAAGTACAATAATTAAATGTAGAGTTTTGATTTTAGTAAAATTGTAGTAGATACAGCAATTTAGCTCCATTGTTGATTTAAAAAAAAAAAAAAACGAAACTGGTTTTATTTATTTCGACAAAGAAAATATGCTTATTTTTTTTTAATAATAATAAATGAACCTTTTTCGCTATCACTTAGTTATTCAATTCTACTAATATTAAATGTGGTTTCCCAAATTACATAATATTATTCTTACCTATCAACATTGTAATTTTGCTCAAATTTTCTTTAGATTTAATAGTTTTTTTGATGTATTTATTCTATTCTCCGATTTCACGTGGAAGGAGATTGTATAATATTATGTGTGCTACCTCATGGCCTATGCTTCTTTAACCTTGTTCAGTAGTTAGGTAGGTACTATGTTCCAGCATAATTTATTAGGTTATCATGTGTAGGGTTTATGTAATTTTAAACTTTACCAGGAATTAATTGTAATTAACTTCCAAAGACGTTATAAACGTGCGATATTTACCGAGTATAAGTATTGTTTTTGAATGTTGAAAACCGTGTATAGTTATGTTTATCTAGATTTCAGAAATCAATCAATATTTTTAATATAAAATGGATTCAGTTAAACCCGCTGTCAACGATATTGTTAGGCTGCTTTATGAGGTTTTAGTAGATATGATTAAATAATGAAAATCATTGTATTATGTCCAATGAATCCAGCATAATTTAGTTATCTGAACGCGTATTTGTAAATTGTTTAAAGTAATATTTATTCACTTATAAATGATTTTGGACAATTTTTTTAATAATTTGATTTTAAAAAAAAAATGAAGACAATATATGCAAAACTCAATCGAAAATCTGGAAACAGAAAAATCAGAAAAAGATTTCGATTTAGTTTGTCAATTTGGGAGGTGGGAATGGGTACCGTTTCCCCGGAAACCTTTATTGGATAACCAACGCCTCTGCCAAAGGTCACCCCAAGTGGTCCGCTACGCTTGGTGATTTAGCAGGGGTGCCCGGGTTCATGACGTGAGGTTTGTCTAGGTCTTGGAGGCGGATGACCGGGACACACTAACCCCAAATCCCTACCCACGCCTTAAACCCTCTTCCTTCCCAGAACTCTCCTTTCCTTCCTTTCCTTCCTTTCCTTAAAAGCCCTCCATACTGTATCCCCAAAGATGACAAAGGCCCTTAGGAAAATTATTTTCCTCAGTGTATCCTGTGTGGAGCTCATGTAAAAAAATCTAATTAAATATTTTGGTGGTGCGAATCAATTAAAATCGTGCAACAAAATTATTCACTAAAAAACTCAAAACGCCTTGAGAAAGAGGTAGGTTTCAGGGAACATGCCAAAGACCTACCTTTATTTCCTCGTCCTTTCCTTATTAGGCTGCTGGTTCTCAAGCAATGTCTTATTCACAATTAACACAAAACAGTATTTGTATAGCGGCGGTTCAAGAACAATTAGAGATATTTCACAACAATTGGCGGGTAAATTCCAATGACTACGATTTACGTAGCGAGCGGTAACAACAAAAACACTACTGTGTGGCGGGCCAGAACAAATTCACACTTGCGCGTAGCGAGGAACAAAAAACAAGGTGCGACACACGTTGCTTTACAGCGGCGGATCAAAATACAAAATACGTTGTACGAGCACGTTGCTTATACAGCGGCGGGTCAAATTACAATGGCGGCAATAAATCAAATATGCACTGCAACGCTTGTCTTGTAGCAAAACTATGCAGTTCTGACAACCTTACAGGTCTTTGGCAAAGGGAATGGATAATTGGGGCATCAAGATACAAAAGGAAAAGCGCTTTGAGCAATAGACAATTTTATAATAAAAATATCAATTGGCGTCACCATATTACAATTTGAGGTTTCACTCATAAAGTAAAAAAAATAAGAAGAAAAAAATCCATGTGGGAGGTCCTTAGGAAAAAAATCTCTCAGAGTCTATGTCGTTTTTGGGGATACTGTACGGAGGGTTTTTTTAGGGAAAGAAAAAGAGCAAGTTCTGGTAAGGAAAAAGGTTTGAGGGGTGGGTAGAAATCTGGGGTCAATGTGTTCAGGATTGACAAACGTATGAATCAAAATTCCTCCCACTGCGCTGCAAGGCGATGGCGATGGGTCGAGTGAGTCTGGCTGGAGAGGTCAAAAGGTCTCCCTAACACAGCTTCTCCCGATCCAGCCTGCTATGCAGTAGGTGGGCAAATGCATCCGCCGAACAAGACCTAGACCAACCTCACCGTATGAAACGAGCCACCCTTGTTAATTTCAACTCACCAATGGCAGGGGTGTTAGCAATGGTTGCCGGAACGGTGGTAGAGCCCTAACAGCCTGCCAATTTGAAGATGAAATTGAAAATGAAAATGATTTGGTATAAAGAAAAATAAATAATAATTATTAGATTTACCTATTGGCTTAAAGCTTTTCGGAATGTGTGCATTTTTGCGTATGCCTACCAATATTAATGATTTTAATACTTTTCAAATATAATATAAAATTTAATTTAAATGCACATAACAATCAAAATTTTTCGTTGAATAACTAACTAACAGGAAAAACTAATGTAAAATATACCTATTGAATATCCGATCACTAATAAATAGATAGTTAGCGCTGTTTTTTAAAAACCAGCTCAAGGGTGTTATTTAACAATTTTCATTATAGGCTCTTTAAGATATTACGATTTCGGATCTGTTGCATTCTGAGATTATTCCAATTTAATTAAACATTATTTAGGGTTATTGCACTGTCGGTATGAACATTTTTTATACATTTACATACTCAGAACTCGATGAAATGTGATATAAAACGTTGCACATAAATAATAAATAATAAATAATAAATTTAAAGTTCTTCGCCTCTTATCCAGAACCGCGAGCTTGGATGATGGATTCCCTCGCTAAGACCACACAGTAATGGTCGTTTTTGACATTTTTACGAGGAAAAAACTTGTTCTTATTTCAAACAGCTGTCATTTTTTCCGTTCTATTGAAAAAACATCCGCCCAGAAGCAAAATATTTTCATTGAATTCGTACGTAGTTTTTGTGCGCCTGAGGCTCGGACCGAGTTCGAATTCCTTCCCATTTTCCGACCTTTTTCGATCATAACGCATCACTAGTCTCTGGCCCGCTCTGATGGCTTTCCAATATTTAGCACGTGTTGCAAAGAGACTAAATGTACCGAACAAATAACAAACTAAACGTTTCTGTCGAACTTCTGCATTGGAATATTTGCGGTGAATTGAAAAAGCGGATAATTAAAAAAAATTATACCTTCGATATATTTCTTGCATTTTCAACCATTTACTAAACATGTCTAAACTAATTAAAATAATTTACTTATATCAATATAGTATTTTTTTAAAGCCTTTTTTTAATTCACCCAATAACCAACTAAACATACATTTTTTCCGTAGAAAAATACAATAACATCTTTTCAGATGCCGAAATTTTCCATTTATTCTGAGGTCAATTAATTTACTAACTACTGACACATGAGAAAAAATGAAATTGGGGTAATAATTACGAACTCCCTAGCCCCTGCTATTTGTAAGATGTTTAAGTTATTTTCCTCATTTACAATAATAATGTTTTGAGTAAAGTGAACACATTTTTTTTTATTCAGGCTGTGATATATATTTTTTAATGTTTGTAGATAGCAGTTGTTAGTGGATATATTTCTGTTAATCCAATCGGGGGGGGGAGGGGGGGGGGGGGGGGGGGTTGCATATAAAATTCATACACAATCTAACAATCAAAAACTAACAATTAAAATGATATTTAAGAAATCATTTTTTTATCCATCTGAACTCATATCCAAAGAATTTAAAGTCAGAAAATTAAATACTCTTTTCCTGTATCACTCAACCTTACAAGTTTACAAAGAAGATATCCTAAACAAAACCGTACCTTTCAGCAAATCTCAAGCAAAAATACATGTTACTAATTCTGATTTATAAAAAAACTTTGGGTCAACAAAACTACTAATTGGTACCTACTTAGGAACAATCCCTTAATGATAAATACAAATAATTCAAAAACAAATAAAAAAATAAACTGAAAACCTTAACTACAAAAATTAAATTAACAAACATTTTTTTTTCTTCTTTTTTCGCTTATTCTTTATATAAAATAATTATAAAAACAGCAAAAAAAACAAAAAAAATCTAAATAACTAAAAAAATAATTCCTCCTTCCATTAACACAATCATTTGCTTATTATGGGAGAACATTAAAAAAAGAATTAATAATAAAAAAAATAATAAAAAAAAAAAATAAACAGAGTAACTACCAGTTAGACTCGAGAATAATTCTCCACTAACCGGGAATTGAAATTAGTTATTTAAGATTGTTATGTATTATTTTATTATATTGTATATTTTATTATTTTAATTAAAAAAAATACAAAATCTGCCTAAATACATGAAATATATTTTTTGTCGGGAGAGGGGAGAGGGGAGGCGGGGAACATCCCCACATAATAAATAGAAAAATGCTTGGGGTCGTCGGCCGACCCACATGGTTACGGACGTTAGTTTTTCATCTTGGCCTGTCGATTATTTAAATTTAATTAATCTATTATTTAAATTTAATTAATCTATTATTTAAATTTAATTAATCTATTATTTAAATTTAATTAAATGAAGACAATGTTAGCGAAACTCAATCGAAAGTTTGGAGATAGAAAAATCAGAAAAAAATATTGGTCCCAATCTTTTTCTGATTTTTCTTTCTCCAAATTTTCGATTGAGTTTCGCTAATATTGTCTTCATTTAATTAAATATTATAATTTGAGATTTTACTCATAAAGTTAAAAATAAAAATATTATTTAAATATTATACATATATATTTTGTCATGCAGGTATGCAGTTTAGGTTTTTTTTTTTTTATCTATTTATATAAAAAAGGGTATCTGTGTCGGATGGCCGGCGTGGATTTAATTTTTATCCAAATCTGCGTGTTTATTCCGAGGTTGATGAAATTTTGGAAAAGGTCACTATTTACATGAATTTTCCAAAAACCACCCCCAACTCCACCTCTTCCCCCTTTTCCGCCTCTTAAATTAGAATAAATCCCAAGCGACGCTGGGGTTACACAATGTTTTTACTTTCCGTGGCCGATGGAAAGCATGTAAGTCAACAAACAACAAAACATTTTATGTTTAGGAGCCCCGGCTTAAGAATTCTTCGTTCGGTGGATGTGCTGCAGAAGAAGTGGACCAAGATGATTATGACTAAGACAAATTTTATGTTAAACAATAAAAGTGTCGGACGCGATGTTAGGAAATGGAGCTTCGGTAGAAAAGACTTCTTAGTAGCGATACTTTTGCGTTTGGCTAAGAGAGAACTTGGATCTTAAAAGCGAGTTACGGGTAAGAGTGGATATGAACGGAGAAGCTTTTATAGCTAGTGCTAACCTCGTTCATGGTATGGAAAATGACCCGATGCACAACAGTTCCCATTTTCGCATGCGAGACTTTGATATTTAAAGCAGATTCTACGAACACGGTCAAATAAATGGAAATATTATTTTATGTTTTGAGGTAAAGCAGCTAACGAGCAAGGGTGCTAAGGGAACTTAACGGCTTGGATACTTTTTAGTACACGTTAAATCAATAGCAATTTAATTAATTTACCTCGTGCAATTTTCGTTGTATATGTATTTCATTTGTAATTTCATGTTTAATTGTTTAGTTTTTTTTTTTTAATTTAAAAAAAGTTATTGATAATTGCTCATTTAGTTATAAGTTCATTTACTTTTTTGACGGAAAGTGCCTGCTTGGTTCTGAAACAGCTTATGAACTGAAACCCATTTTCCCAAATTCCTTGCATTATTATTTTCTCGCTTTGTCCTTTTCCTTCCTTGAAAGGCCCTACATGCTTACTAGAAGAAGAGGAGGATGATATCTACCCACTTGGCACATATGCCCAGTATTATTGCATAAAATCAAAAATTATCAAAGTCAGTGGAAAAATTGTCGTGAAATCGTTCACAGCTTTCTTGAAATCTCGCTTGAAATTAATAAATATACTAATTAATACAAAAATAGACGGTAAAGTATAACCACCTTTGTGCTATCATCATGGAAGACTAGCCACCACCAATATTGGAGCATATAAACACAGCAAGGGTAGGGCTTTCTCCTTTTCAAACTAATTCCTGTGACTGTCTTTAAAAAACGCCATCATTGTCTTACATCACATAAAAATATAGATTTACAGTCCACCCCCTCTCGTGTCACGATATTGTTCGTGACAGTGTCTATTGGGAAATTTTACAAAATGGTGTTGCTATAAATTGGTCCATCATTTGTTGGTGTAACTTTTTCATTTGTTATTTATATGAATAGTTTCACCGTATACAAGGAATTTAAAAATTCTTAATTTAAGAGATTTGTAGGAGGCAAATATCTATTCATAACTCCCCCAAGGATTTATATTTTTTTGTTTTACATATAGTAAGGCTCTTAAAATCACGCGCTAAAAAAAGGGGAGCTATAAATTCATGGCCCGCCTAACTATGTACAGCGAAAGATAAAGGTGTTCTACCAGAACAATTAAATTCCAGCAAACCATTGATTTAAACCACATTAGATGACTCTTGCTAATACCAGATCAAATGAAGTGTTCGCAAAAATTTGTTTAGAATTGGTTGTTATCTTATCCTCTTGTTTTATTCTGATCTGAGACCCATTGCCTCGACAAAACACTCTATACTGCGCTACTTAATAGCCTACTTCCATTTAACATTTAACACGTACTGCACGAGCCTATATACCTCGGAGCTGTGGACAAACTTCATGAAAGCATCACTAAAAAGAATGGAAGTACAGTACAACAACTCGTATCGAACGCTTTTTGGGTTGTCCTGGTACTGCAGTGCCACCGAGATGTTTGAAGAAGGGCGAGTTCCCGGATTCCGAGCACTCATGAAGAAACGGATCACTAACTTCAGAACGCGACTAGCCTCGAGCGAAAACAGTCTTGTGATGGCAGCATTCCACTTCTGGCAGGGTCCCATCTACAAGCGGTGGAGCCACTTCCTGATGACAGATTTATAACAAAAAGTTAACTTAATTCAAACTTTCTTATTTTATTTTGTATTGTTATCTTTTATTTTCTTTTACCATGTAATTTTTTTTCTCATCATGCAATATTTTTATTTTTACTTGATATATTGTATATGTATAATATGGAACTCGTGGGACTGTACCACCCTCCCCGAGATCTGGAATAAAGGATAAAAAAAAAAATAGTAAGCCCAACCCCTCAGCATCTGGAGTCGTTTCTTTTTGAGTTGAATGGGTTAATTTTTTTTTGTCAGCTTCAGCGCTTTTACGATATTATCATAGTGTCGCGTCGCGCGTCGTTACATAAAGCATAAACTTACGCGAAAGCTACAGCAAAGAGTTTTCTCGTCCAATATTACCTTCATTTTATACGGTAGGTACAAAAAAATTATAATTATCAATAATTTTTATCTTAAATTTTGTTTGAGCGGCCATTTTTGAAAGGTTCATTACTCTTAAGAATCAAGAATACGACACCTAAAATTCATTCGCCTTTTCTACGTCCGAGCAAACTGCTCCGGTAACCTGACAATTGGTCTGGCGACAATTGATCCTGCGGTAGTGATCCTTCCGACAGTTGGTCCGGCTGACAGTTGATCCTCCCGACAATTGATCTTTCCGACAGTTGATCCTTTAGAAGATTTTTTTCCTCAAGTAAGTTTGCAAAGAGGATAAACAGCCATACAATCAAAGTCGATATACTTATATCTAAAGGCATCTTGAGTGAAATTCCGTTGTAAAAATATTTTTACTAACAATAATTTCGACTCTCCGAAGAAGCATGCGGCAATAACCAACCAAATACTACATACTTATAAGTGAAGTCGGCTTAGCAAAAAACAGTTAAGGATTCCTTCTTGCATATATTATAACTTTTTTTTATCTGATTATAACACAAGAGTCCCAACCGTCTCGAGCCAGTGAGACAATGGCATCCCCAATTTTGGTATAGTGTGATGGTGAAGGTAGTAGGGAGGATAATGAGATGTGGAAAATGTACCTGGCTCTTTAGATCTAGTTACCAAACACAGCTAAAGCCATTTAAAGTAACAAGACTTAACCATCATACACTGTACAACAGCATAAAAATTCAAAAAAATCATACTGTACGGCCGTGTATCCTCTTTGTATACTTACTTGAAGAAAAAATCTTCTAAAGGATCAACTGTCGGAAGGATCAACTGCCGGCGGACCAACTGTCGCAGGATCAATTGTCACCGGATCAACTGTCATGGAACCAACTGCTCCAGTGAGGGCGTCTCCTAATCATTCCATTTTAATTTAACCTCTAAGCGAGTGAGGTTTTGAAAGAAGAAAGTCTTCGAAAGAGTGGGTTTTCTTATCTCCAAAATTTCAATTTTCAATAAATTGTATTCAGAGTAAGTGTTATGATTATAGACCTTTTTTTAAAATTTCATAATATATGAAAATAAAATAATCGTAATGAGATATCGAAATTAAAAAAAATATTTAATGCTATTTTTAATGGTTAATATTATTAATAGGAGGATTTCTACAAGTAGCGTCGTGCGGTGTACGTCCGTATATGGTTTTACGGATGTGCACGGTACGTTTTTTACGGTGCTCCAGATTTTATGTCCGGGTTGAATCTTTCCCAAATGAAAGACTAAACCCTTCCACACACTTTTCCACAAATGAATATCTAGTAAATGAACGCAATGTAAGTGCACTATATAAGAATAAAACAATACAAGAACAATAAGTCAATCCACCAGAAACATAATGGGAAAATATTTCACCGACTCCAGATATTTTCATATCAGAGGGTTCGGCTCTGATGAAATCCTAACTGGTCCGATAAATCCTACTGATCCCTCAATACAAATATTTAAAAAATCTTTCGTAATCCTACATGTATTTAAAATGACCGACTTTTGCATTTTTATGTACAAATTTTTTGACAAATCTAATACGCCTAAATTTTGAATGAGAGAGCTATGTATAATGCCAGTAGCCGAAATAACAAATGGTAATATTTTTATAGTCTGAGAATGCCAAATTCTTTTAATTTCATTTCCTAAATCTGTATATTTTCTTATTTTTTCAGAAACAGTTTTCTGAATATTACAAGAATTTGGAATAGCGACATCAATGATATAAGTTATTTTCTTAATTTTGTCATGTAAAACTATATCGGGTCTATTATGACTAATTGTTCTGTCTGTCAGAATAGTTTTATCATAATAAATTTTATAAAATTCATTTTCTAAAAATGAATTTGGTTCATATTCATAAAATGGTACATTACGGCATTCAATTAAGTTATGTTTAATTACCAAACTTTGGTGAATTATTTTTAAAACTTGATTGTGCCTAAATGTATACTCGGACGGCGCTAATACAGAACATTCCGATATAATATGTTCTATAGTTTCCGGAAAAGCCAAACATTTTCTACATAAATCATCAATTTGATTTGCATCTTTGATGATATGCTTCCTATAATTTTTAGTATTAATGACTCTATCTTGTATGGCAAGCATAAAGCCTTCTATTTCTGCGCTCAACTCTCCAATACTCAACCATTTGTTTGACGAAAATTTGTCAACATATGTTTGGTTGAGATAATTGAAGTGTTTTGCGTGAAGAATTTTATTTGACCAGGAATCTAATAATTCCTGGTTGGTATTTATAAGAATGCTGGCATTCTAGTCGTATAAATTTAATGGTGAAATATTTCTATCTGCCTTGCAAATAATTTTGTGCATTTCTGAACTATCAGCTTCCCTATGGAAAAAATTTCTTAGCATTTCAACCTGATTATGTTTTAAAGATGTTATTTTGACTATACCTCTAATATAGTATATTATTTATAGATAATAACTCATATTATAAATTTGGATTAAAAATTTTGTCTTCATTGATGGATACAACCTTCAAAGGTTATTATAACAAGAAAAATTAGAAATGTTTGTATTTATGAAGATCTCTTTACTAAAAACCAAAGCAGACTAATTAAAATAGAGCCATTTTTGATATCACAACGGCTACAATCTCGTTTATCATAATTTACGTGCAGCTTCCAGTCTCATTGTAATTTCTGCTGTAATATTGAACCTACGTGATATCCTTGTCTCAAATTCATCCCGGGATTCCTGTGCCGGTGCCCTCCGCATATTAATATTTCAGACTAACAAGAGCAGCCCAAATTAGGCAGGGCATGTTTTTAAATGATATCATAATGCCATGAATGCTGATGATGATTTATTAATTTATTTATAAAAACATAAAGCGCACCTTAATGTGAAGACGGAAAAATATATTCCACTAACAATGAATGATCTAAATTGTGACCTTTTTTCAGTGTCATTAATTTTTTGTTTTTATATTATTATTGTATTATGTAGATACACGTACATTTTCTCGTATATACGGTCCAAGTCTAGAGTGTCGTGTTCTCATTCAGGTGTAGTGGGTTCAAATTCTAGACTGGCCAAGTTCTCATCATTGCACAAGCAACATCTTCCCTTTACAGGAATTTTTCAAATTATGTCACATAAATATTATGTGACTAGTGCAGTTCTTGCCTATTTGGATATTTTGTCTATGGTGTTTTTTTTTGAGAATGGGAATTTTTTTGGGAAGACAAATTCTTTTTTTGTTTATAGTCACTTCCTCCCGGACAGCATTGGGCTAGCTGTGCGTGAATTAGTCACTCACCATGGAGGTGTTTTAATCACTGTAAATCATATGAATCGAAGTTGATTTTATCTTAAAAAGGGCGCGGGGTGTTTTTACGTAACACGAGTAGTTCGTGTACAGTATGATTTTTTAGTGGATGATATGTGAATCCCATTTTTTTCCGGTGTTGGCAGTTGGCCATTTTTGTGGAAATGTTTTTTTGACTCGTAGTTGTAAAGTGATTGGTCCTTGTAGTGGCTAGATTAATATGCCTTTGTCACGGATTGCTGAGAGTTGAACCGTAAGTCTTGGAGACTGGTTGGGCCACGTGCCTTTCGGATGGAGATTGTTGGGACAGTATGAGGCGGGAGACGCTCCTTGGAGGTGTCAAATAGAAGGAAGACCCAGGCTCCCTAGACCAATCACAATGTGATTGGTCCAGGAAAATTGAAAAGATTAACATAATCTCAAGTGAATCGGTCATAATTTGCTTTTACTGTGAATGCATTTCAAATAATAACCGGGCACTTCGGACGATTCTGCGAGAAAAATTCTCAAAAAGTGCATGACGCCGAAACAAAGACAATTTTTAGTCGACTAGGAATACTATAGGTACAATAATTGTTACTTACAATAATACATTCAAAGTATGAATTATTCAAAGTATGTACTAAACATTAGATATTATAAAGATCGCTTAAAAAATAAAATAAACTTGTATTTAATAGGAATCTTTTTGATTTGACAAAAATCTAATTTGTCCAAAGATACAATGTATCGTCCAAAACTACAATAACCCCTAATCAAAGTTACATATTATGCACACTGTACCTCTGTACTCTGGACATAAATGCACATTTTTTTTCAATTCCAATAAATCTAAATTCATTGAAGAAAAATTACCGCAAAAATTGGTCAAAATTGAATACTTGATCAATTTACGAACCGTAATCGAAATTAAAGAAAAAAAAAATTATTTGAGAGAGCTGGCACAAAACCGTGATGAGTGGAGGAAGACTCTTGAGGAGACCAAGACCCACCAGGGATTGTAGAGCCAAGAGTGATTGTAAGCGACGTGTTCACACCCTCGAAATATTTTTCATCAAAGTTCATCGCTGGCCCGGTCCTCTGCAGTTTTTTAAGGGAATTAGGCAAAAAATTCCTGGCCTCAGAATACCCGAGTACCGTGCCGCCGGCGACGCTTTGATGAGAAATATTTTGTTCTGTTGTTTTCTTATTAGAAAATGTTATTTTCTTGTTTCTAATGACCGAATGTTACACTATGAACTACACTCTCTGACAGCCAGACGTAAACTTTCCGAATTACTGCTTTTACACAAAATTATACACACATCAGTTGATACACCAAACATTTTATCCCAAATTAACATCAACACACCATGAAGAAATTCAACAAGGAGGATGCAAGATATTTTCTATATTAAAATCTGCCACACAAATACAGGATATTTCTCCCCTATACCGCGAACATTAAGAAATTTTAACACTGTACACTGCTCAAATAATGAAAAAGACATTTTTAATGACCCATTTAAATACTTAAAAAAATATATTTTTTCCATCATTCATATAAAGCTGATACTCTGATGAAGCCCTTTATTTAAAGACAGGCAATATTGGGATTGGTTTAATTATGGTATCAACTAAATCATTGTCCCTTCAGCACCGGTGCCAAAAATAAATTGTTTTCTTTTGCATGTTAAGGTAACCATTTTTATTACTACTGTTTTTGTTGTAATTTCTAGTAATACATTGTATTTAAATCATTTATGTTTGTAAATTTTTGGGCATCATGCCTGTTTTAAGTACTAAAATAAAAAATAAATAAATATTTCTATTTTACTTAATTATAATTGAATTATTTAAGTTTTTATTTTTTATGTACATTTCCCCGGTGCGATCAATATACGATACTTTGAGAGATCGCCACTGGGGAGATTGTAAATTCATTTTGTGTAACTATGTTTTATTTGTGTATTATTTTAATTTTTTAAATATCTTATTTTTAAAGCAAAAAGTAGGACAAATATTTTTAGTCCTACAAGGCCTTCAGTCAAATCGAGATTTTGTCTCTAAATTGTTTTTCTTTAAAGTCATTTTGTTGAGTTCAAAAGGACTTTCGAATCGGAATTTCTGTTTTGAATTTATTACATTTTTCCCATTTCAAAATTCTAGGGACCCTGCGAGATAGTGAAATAAACATATTTCATTAACTCATCTCACAAGAAACCTAGGAAAAATAATTTCAACTTCCTTTATCATCAAATAAATTAATTAGAATCAAATAACTTCAATTTAAAATGAAAAACTTTAAAATCACGTGCAATTCACGAATCAAAAAATCTTGTTGTACATCTTGGCTTTACTTATCTGTTTTTTTAATATGATATGTTTTTCCATTGTTATTAAGAGCTACAAAATTCGTAAAAGTTGCTTAATTTAAACGAGCACTTTTACGAATGAAACTGGAAAAATAGAGAATGGGCATTTTTCCGCCCTTTATATAAGAAAGGTGTCGGGGAACAAATTCCCCCACCTCTTTCCGGCGGTTCCATCCGTAAACGTAATCGAGCCACCGACTAACTATTAATAGTGCATGCTTTTTTAAATAATTTTTTTTTTATCCAGTGAAGATTTTTTCTTCACGATGGCATTAATGTAACTTAAATTCAGTCAACGACAGTCAAATTCAGTACGACCTTCAGAAGGTAATAGAAAAAAGGCCAAATGAGCCGCAGTACTAGTAGCTAAAAACATGAAAGGATATTGCAAAGCCCTAGCTAGTTAGAGGATTACGAAAGAATCCATGGAATCAAAAAAAAAAATCAGTTCCAACGTTTACTCTAAAAAAGTGTCTTTACTCCTTCCTCTGGAAGAAATTTCTCTTCGACCTGCCTCTTGCTGAAGCTCTGCCCGAATATCAAGTCTGGTGCCTACCTCTTCAAGACAAGCCGGCCCTACTTCAGGACACCGCCAGGTGCCAGGCTCAGGCAGAGAACAAGGACATCCAGGGCTGCCATTCACCAAGCTCTGGGTGTAGGGAGGCAGAATCAGGGTTACCACCCTCAAGTACCGGTCCAGGGCTGTCACCTTCAAGGAAGGCCAGCCAGTACTACAATTTAAGCATTATTACAATAATCGAAATCCACGTGCATGAGACACCGGTGCCCCTTTCTACAGTCTTGTAACACGTCCGTTACAGTGAAGATGATGATAATAATTAAACAATGTAATATGAAATAATGGTATGAACTAAATTTGACAATTTGATTGACCTAAAACAGGATCAATTCATAGTTGGCTAGTCAAAGTTTCCGCATATGTTTTATTGTATAATTTTATGTGAAATAAATAACAATAATAATAATTATTATTGTAGAAAGCAACCGTTTTTGGTTTTTTTTTCATAATATTAAAAAAAAAAAACACTCATATTGTGTAAAATCAGTACTTATTTGTATCCTAATGATGCAAAGTGAAACAGCTCGGCAAATAAATTAATTAAACTCGTGGTTAACACAAAATAAGGGCTTTATTTTTATAAAAATATTAATTTAAAAAAAAAATTATCCAAAGGTAGACCACATGACCCAACTGAGATTTAAGATGATACACTGAATAAATCATTGATCTGGTGTGGAGTTCAGAGCAAAGAAATGAAATCTTTTCTAACAGATATGAAGACATTTTCGTTATTTCTTTGTAGGGTGTTATGTCATTCTTTAGCCAACGTTTCGGACAGCGTTGCTGTGTCCATAATCAGGGCAGATCCGGCAGATTATGCTCAATGATTTGTAAGAAAAAAATATTTTAATAATTTCGGTTCGCGAAATGTCAATAACAAATAATTCGGAAGAGATGCGAGACAAAAGTGAAAATACTAAGTTATCGTTGTGGTTAATCAAAGTATTATATTATTGTAATTCGCGGGAACTTTTGAAATAATTTTAAGAAGAGTTTTAAAATAACTTTTCAAATCAGCCACATTTTGGCCAGCAAACGCTCGAGAGTGTTTGCAAATTGAGTGTGGCCAATATACGGCAAAAAATGTTGCAGTGGATAGAGCAATGGAATTAAATTGATTATCTTTATGAATAGTAAATGTCTACGGGTGTTTTCAATTACACGTTCAATATTAATTTAGTGTTGGGGATTACAAATGATAAATTAAAAAAAAAAGTGATAAATGATAAAGTTAGTGATAAATAAAATAATAAAGGGACAAATGATAAAGTGATATTAAACATCATTATATAGCAAATAAGTGTTAGCGCTTTGGTGAAGAGATTTGCAATGCATACAAAATGTTATGAAGTCACCAATATTATGTATTATGCATGTTCGACAATATAACTTTGGAAATCATTGCATCTACTGAAAGAGAAATTAGGGTTTCGTTTGTATGATTACTGTATTTGAGATATGGTAATTGTATCATTGTTTGATACTGGGTCAGTCAAAATAGGGCTAACTATTAATTAATTTTAAATGTTCATCATTCGTAAACCGGACACGAATAATCATAAACACGAATCAATTTAGTAAACTAAAACTGATGCAGCCCGAAACGCCGCGCAAGTCGTGTCGAATTTGTCGATGGGCGGCTTCACTTCGAAACTCGCATCGTAAGTAAATTAATATTTTCCATTTAAGTTTTCAATACCATTTATTATGTATTTAGTTGTTATTTTAAATTTTATTTATTGATCTATATAAGGTATGTTTACATTACATTATTCGATGCCTGTCTCACTCGGGTATACCTGGGTTGAGACAGGCGTCGAGGTCCATAAATGAATATCATATTATAAATATAAGATTATTTAAGAATATTCAAGGTTAAATACATATTCATTTGAAAACAATTAAAACAAATATACTTAGAAGAGTATTTAAGAATATTTAAGGTTAGATACATATTAATTTGAATACAATTAAACAGAAAGATGATTGAAAATGTGGGTAAATCCCATAAATAGAGTTATGAATGAAGGAAGAGATGAAGTAAAGTAGTAAATCCTGTCAAATCTATTTGTGAAGTTAGATTACATAGGATTTTATTATTTTAATTTGTTTTATATGCGTAAGGAAGTAAGTAAAGACATGTCTGTCTTTTTGTAATTTATTTTACAGATGTTTGCAGTAGTGTGACGTCCAATACTAATAATCCATTTCTTTATATCTTGTTTGAATTTGGTCATTGATTCAGTTTGACTAATCGTAGCTGGTAGTGTATTGTGTAGTATATTTTTAATAAATTGTCTAACTATAATTCTCATTTTAAATAGTATTAAAAGAGGTAATTAGAAATTGTTTCCGAGTAATAATTTTGTATACATCACTTTCTTTAAACTTCTTTAGAAAAAAAAAACAAATTTCCATTTGACTTGGTTTAAAAAATCAATTATTTGTTCACATTCTACTTTCATTCAGAAAATTTCGTTTGTTATATATTTTTTATTAATTTAATAAATAAAAATAATGGAAAACGATTAACACAGCATGTCAATCATATAAAATAATAAACTCTGCTTTCCTCACTTAACCGCTTTTATCATAAAACCATACATACGCCTGAACTCGACAGCCCGAGATAAAAATAATATTCATCGTTCTATTTTCATTCAGTTAAACAAATAATACGTTGTAGCTAATACTTCGTATTCCCCCATATCTCTCGCTCTTCTTCCCATCCTCCCTGGCGACCTTTTGCTCTATGCGAACCTTTCCCACTGAATATATTCATTTCAATAAGTATTTTTCCAGGTACCTTAACTAGGTTTCTCGTCAGGCTTGTCAAAATTGACTATTTCACCACCTCTAGTTTTTAGGCAAAGATGTGAAATGTAATGTTTCAGTGGGCGAAGATACGTCGGGTCTGGAAACCCGTGAGAAAAGGACAAACTTTAACAATATTTACAAAAATTAAGTTAGCTCAGTGGTATATAGTCAATAGTCATCAGATATAGGAGGAAAGAGAATCCATAAAATGGAAAGAAAGGTTGCATAAAAATAATATAATAATGCATAAAGGGCTGTTCAGTTCACCTGAAAATGTAGATGACAACAATGTTGAGAGTCTTTCGGTTTTTTAGCAAGGAAGAGAGTAGAGGCACTTATTCCGGTTCAGTTTTAAAATTGTTTTTGAGGCATAACGACCTCCGTGGCCGAGCGATTGAGATCTTTAGTTCTGGTTGCAGAGATTCCGCGTTCCAAGGCAAATATTATTTTAATGTAGGAACTTGCTACGATAATTTATTGACAAATAATTATTTACATGGTTTTGGAGTGGTAGATATTCTCAGTATCGCCGTGGTAAACGATCACCATTCAGAATAGACCAAATCTTCTCATTCATATTATTCCCCAATTCTTTCCCTCCGCAGATCATTTACCTTCAAAACAGCATACTCATGTACATCAATCGGGCCTGCTGTGGTCCCTCTGGTTCTGGGCTTTTCAGACTCTTTCATTAAAAACAATAACGTCGATGTATTACCATCTGTCCGATTACCCATTTAAACTTTCTATGTTCATTTTCATCTTCTTGTTTGTGGAATGTGTTTTTGATATCCTCATCTTCTTGTTTGTGGACCTCACATCCGTGTGTATTGATTTCCTCATCTTCATGTTTATTGACTCTAGGTTGTTGTTTTGGTGTTTACTTCGAATTATTGTAATTTTCTCATCTTCGTGTTAACATATTTACATATATTTTGATATTTGAAATTCTGTGTAGAAGGCAGGGGCAGTTTGTAACATAAGAAGTTTGTATCAAAAATAAGAAAACATGGTATCCCAACGGTTTATTTAATTTCATTGGAGAGTATCGTTCAATTTTGTTGAACATAATTTAAGGTTTTTCAGAGCAAAAGCTGAATTTTTAATAATAATGTTAAATTATCAATTTATATATATTTAAACGGTCATACGGGCTTCAACAAATATGTTGTGATGTGTATAATTGAGAGGAATAATATTCAAGAAGTAAAATTTGTTAAAGAAATCTTAAAATCGAACACATGCAAATGACTTTAGTATTTATTTATGAGGTTTGTTATTATATCTTTCTGGTAACTTAATTCCATGGAATTGAACAAATCTACTATTTCTGAGAATGTTTTGCTAACTGCATGCAATCTGTATTTACAAGGGAGTATCTAAATTAGACAGTCCTGATATTGTTGTTGCAATCAGATCTTATTTTTGATCGAGTATTTCTAGAAATAGAAGGTAATTAGGCTCAGTAAATCAGGGCTGTCTGTAACAAAACAATTGAAAAAATAAAATTTTATAAACATTAACAATTAAAAAAATAAAATTATATAACCATTAACAATTTAAAATATAAAATAATGTTACGTAATATAAGATTGTATATTAGTCCACAAGTTTCAGGCCGCCTTGCATAATGCCTCGGTATAATGTGCTTGTAAGAAATTCACGTGCCGCGGGATAAAACAGGTGTGTGCCGCAGAATTGTATTAATATAACGAACGGCGACAGGAGATAAATAAGTAATGAGAAGAGAGGATTCATTTTGCGCTCTTTGCCAGCTCCTGTACTAACTACTAACCCCGGCTCCCGAGGCGAATTAGAAGCTTTGCACGTAGTCGGAATACAAAAAGTTAATCCTGCCGAGAATTATTTCAGAGACTTATTTTTGAAAATTCAATGCCCGGATTGTGGTGGTACTCGATTGTTCAAAGAATGATAACAAAGCCTTCGTTATCTTTTATTAATATGCAGTCGACCATTTTGTTAAGTGAAGTTTACTGTGACTAGTTTCATAATCATTTTATTATTATTTTTATCTTTTATTAATACGTATATATTTCAAAATAACTTTTTTATAAACAGAAAAAAAAATAAACAAAAATAATTTAATTTTATGAATACAATATAAAAAATAGAATGCAATTAAACAAAAAAAATAATAAAACAGTATATATGATATCGAAAAAAAACCCCACATGTGCATCGTCAGTTCGTGGGTATACCTACTTGTCCTTTTTTAAGGCATTAACTTTGTAAAAATTTTGAAAAATATGTAAAATCTGTATTTAAAGAATTATAATTCAAAAAACAAGTTAATGAAAGATTAAAAAATTGTAAAGTTACTTGTGATAAGATGTTAAAGCAGGTTAATATTTGTATAATTGGTTTTGATGTAAGTAAGCATTACATTTTTTATACATGCTGTAAGGCAAGGTGTTTTTACATTTAATTTCTTTAATCGTAAGAGTGCATTATAAATTTTTGGCATTTTGAAAATAACATGTCTCCGCGCAAGCCTATAGTTTTGTACAGAGGAACCTCAAGTGCTCGTACATTATTTACTGTACAGCTAAAATGATTTTCGTTTTTTGTAAACATAACATTTTGAGAAAATTCATATTTTAGGCGTTGCGTACAATATTATTTTCTTATGGAGTTCAGCTTCTTGGAATAACTGCAGAGAGGGTAAGGTAATATCTTTATTCAACATTATTTTTAGAATCAATTTTTCAGTTTTTTTTAGTGGCTGAATATGGGTATTATGAAAATCCCCCATCCAATTATTCCATAAGACACTAACGCTGCCACTAATGATGACACCAACACATGATACGCCAATTTTATTATTTTAATATCAGCTATACAATAGATAATATTCAATTTTTTTTAAATGTGTGTTATGTTTAATATCGTTAAAATTTTCGCATTGATGAAAGCAGATAAAATTGAGTAAAAATAATGCTATAACATTTCTCGCAAACCACATAAGTTTTCTGCGACAGAAGAACACTTAGCAAATGTATTAAAATGATGCCATCGCACAGACCATAAATCTTTAATAATTGTCCGCAATATGAGATGATGCCAAGAAAAGTCTGTGAGAGAATAATCTTGATGGATCATCGGACTGGTAGAAGAAACCTTCCGAGGATAAACTCTTCACAAACTACTATTAAATTAGAAAAATACACACAAATTCATATTATTTTCTCAAGCTACAGGAAAGATGTTCGGTCCCTTTATTACGAATTTCAATATAATATGATGTAAGCGTTTTTTGCTCAATGATTAATAATATGCGCATAGTTTTTCGTTTCTTTTGTACATGTACTGTTTCGTAAGTTATGGATCAAATGAAATGGGCAAATAATCACCCCAGTTTTTATTATAAAAATGTTGACCACCTCCAAACTTGACAAGTTTGCGTTTGTGTTTATAGTTTGCGTTTGTATGTTAACAACATAATTAGAAAAAAATCCAAAAAAACATGTTTTTTTTAATCTTTTTTTAGACTCCATACTGCATATTTAAAAAAAAACACACACACACACAAACGATGTAACATTGAAAGGGTTAAGAAACGGACCAGTACATATTATTGGGTTTTGATTGAAATAATCTCAAAATTAATGAAATAGTTAGTTTTAATCACGTTTATTGTTTAAAAATCCGGCATGTTTCTTAAGCAATGCTTACTTTGTCAGAGTATACTTAAAACTCAGTTTTGATGAAGAATTGCTTACAAAAAATGTCAGTTTTTTAAACAATAAACGTGGTTAAAACTAAGTAAAAGTATTAAATTAATTTTGAATAAAAAAGGTGCCACAACATAAGTTTGCTGTGTTTGAAGAAATGAAAATAATCTCCTGTCTCATCCCACTTCATTTGATACATAGCTCACGGGACATCCTGTAGGTATAATATCCAAGTCACATATATTCTGATTACATTTAATATAATAAAGGCGCAGATATCCCTTGATGAGAGCCAGTATTTCTAATTCTTTCAGGGCCTATGTCATCTTTGGGGATGCTGTGTGGAGGTTTTTTAAAAGAGGATAGTTCTAGGAAGGAAGAGGGTTTAAGGGGTGGGTATGAATCTGGGGTTCAGTATGTCCTGGTCATCCGCCTCCAAGACCTAGACAAACCTCACCCCGTGAACCTGGGCACCCCTACTAAATCAACAAACGTAGCAAACCACTTGGATTAACCTATCGCAGAGGTGTTGGTTATCCAATAAAGGTTCCCGGGGCGGCGGTACAAATTGAAAGGTTTATTTGATATCGAGGAAATTGGAAAGTTAAGGAGTTGGGGACTAGGAAGTTGAAGAAGTATCTTGTTATATCGTGGCCTACTTTTAGGGCATTTTGCCGGGTTTCGCTACCTCCTTTAGCCAACGTTATGTACAACGTTACAGTGTCCATCATCAAGGCATGTATGTAGTACCAAATTATCTGATTGTTCATATCTGATTGTCACTTAACACGGCTGCGTCATATTTGGCAGCGTTTCGATTTCGAATAGTAATCGGCTAATAATATCTAAGAGTACGTACCTAAAACTTTAAAAATAGTTTTTAGAAGGACACGGAGTGCATGAAAGTTCGCAAATGTTTGACCGCAGCCGCCGATATCACGCCAACAAATTCTCGGTTCAGGCTGGGGGTCAACTCTGGTGATAAGGGCGAAAGTTGCACCCTCACGCTCGTTAGGGAAAATGCTTTATCTAAAAACCTTACAAATTACCCACATTAAACTGCTAACAAAGGGTTTATACCCTGGTTCAAAGGAACTCTCATTAATCCTGTACCGAATAAAAATGTTTAAAAAAGACTATCATTCAAAATTTTGTATCAGATGTTTAAAAAATCGTTTAGTTGAGTCAAATATGCATGATTATTAAGCTGAATTCAGACGATTCATTTATCGTTCGTTTCTTCATTTCATTCCGCCTCTTTCCCTCTAAATGACCCGTCTAAACACGCGATGAAACGAAAGTGAAAAGAGACAGTGCCGAATGAAGCGATCCAACAATGTTGGATCGCATCATTCGCGCACTTTTCATTCGCAACCGGAACTCATCACGTGACAACATCACGTGACGCGAATGATGTGTGTGAACTCTCAAATGAACAGTTTTTCACTCGCGAATTAGTCGGCCGAGAATGGTCTGGCATGGCCGGAGCGGCATAAACGTCAAAATACTCCGTTTTGTTCGCTTTTCGAAATAACTCCTACACGTCTCATAGAAATCGTTGTTTCTCCCTTACTATCATAGCGAAAAATATGATCTAAACGGTATTGAAAATAAAAAAATAATGATCTTCATATTCAATCTAACAATTAACAACAAAATAATACGAATGTACACTTTTATGGAACCAAAGTTTACGATCGAAATTTGAAAAAATAATTATGAAACTTTGTGATTTTTTTATAAATTATTTTTATATGAAACGACAAAAAGTGATGTGATAAAAACGTGTATAATTCATTTGTCTAACAAAATAAGTGTGTGTCTTTATTTTTTTTTCTTACCTGCAATTTAAGTTAGACTAAACGCAAGAAGAGTCATTTTTAAAACTTTTCAAAGTTTACATTAAAAATTATTTTATTTAAAAAGTTACATTGTTATTTCTAATAATAAATTTTGGAGGCATATTTTATCACCTTTCGAAAACAGTTTTTAGTTTTTGGATTCTTTAATAAATATTCCATTTATATGGATTTTATTGCAAGCAGAGGCCTATTTTGGAATAAAAAAATTTTCATGGTTCAAAAATACTGCTAGATATCTGTTTCCAGGTTATTATTTAACCATATGATCATTTTATGGTGTTGATATTTATTTACTGTTTACAAGAATCGCCAATTTTTCGTAATTTAGTTCGACTTTATCAGAAATGTCAATATGAAATCGTAAATATTCCGGAATTAGAGGTCAGCGCCGACCGACGCGTGCGACAGCGCTCAACGACTTTGTAGTGAGAATGTCGAATGAACTCTTATTTCGAAGGAACCGTCTGAACACGCGGTGAAACGAGAATGGAACATTTCATCGAGTAAACCTTCTTCCGAGTGAAACGTCTGAATTCAGCTTTATTGAAGGTTATGTTTGTAAGCACGGTCGTTTAAATATCCTTCTTCTGTTGCCTTTGATATGGGAGGTTGGCTTTTATCAGGTCTATTTTATAGCAACCCTATAGCGTGCAGCCCGAAACAAGTCTGTGGATCTGTACCAGTATCAGTGGTACTCAAAGATATTAGAAACCCAAGATATGCTATAGGCAGTTTGAACCCTTTAGAACTGCGTTACCTCGTGTCGCCGATATTGCTAACCAATACTATTACACACCTTCGCTTACGCTAAAGTATCCGCCCCTTTTCGAACTCACACTTGAAACTTGTCGTTTTCGTTGGCACTAATACTTAGGACAGATTTCTATGCGTACACGTCTCGACTGCATTCGCAATTAGCAATACATTCAAATGACAACAAATAAAGATTGCAACAATATGAATCGACAGCAATCGGTATTTTAATTTTAAAATTATTCCAGTTGAGATTTGGATGAAAAATTCTTATTCTCAGAACCGATAAATCGGAATAAGTGTGAACTATTCTCAGAACCGATAAATCGTAATGAGTGTGTCCAAATCGTAACGTGTCCCATTCGTAACAAATCCACATCAATTGTTTCTAATCTATTTAGAATTTTAACAGTTTATGGTTTTGTTCAATAATATTCATCACAATAACACTCAAATTGTGCTTTTGTTGTAAAAATCCATAAAAAGAAATTCTAATTTTTTACTAATGTTAATTTATTTTGTATTTGAGTAATTCACAAGAGTCCCATGCATCTGTGTACCATCCCACTCTGAATGCTGTCTAACAGCCATCTTATCTTTAATATGCTTTGTAAAAACTAAATAGAAAACACATCGAATCATAGTATGACCGGACAGTGGTTGAGTGGGCATCGCGTTTGGGTCTCACTTAGGCGTTCCGTGTTCGATTCCTCGGCTGGCTAAGTCCTCCATCACGACTCAAGCAACATTTTCTGCTTACTGAGGTGGTGGTAGGAGATTTTCAAATATTGTCGGGTTATTCGTTACCCGGGAATGTTTGTCTTTCATTTTTAAAAAAACGAGTGTGCTTTAGACCACACGACTGAAGTAAAACTTCACTAACTTATAAAAGAACACATGACATTGGGGTGACATTGACATTGAGATTGGGGTGGCATATAACATTGGGGTGACATATGACAATGGGGTGACCTGTGACCCTGGGGTGACCTAAAACTGTGGGGTGACCTATGACCTTGGGGTGACCTACTACCTCGGGGTAACCTACGACCTTGGGGAGACCTACGACCTTGGGTTAACCTATGGCATGGTTTTTCAACAAATGATTCCTTGTGCTCGCACCTCTCCATAACACTTCGTAACGCATTTACCAGCTTACTCCCTAAGTCAAGCGTGCATCAAGGCCCGACTGTTCACCTCGCCCTATCACCGTTCGCATCACACTTTTCGTAATATCACTCTTTTCGTAACGCATTCACCAGCTTACCCCCCCCAAGTCGAGCGTGCGTAAATAAGTTTTACTTCAACTTCTTGGGGAGTAAGCTGGCGAATGCGTTACGAAAAATGTTATGGAGAGGTGCGAGCAAAATGAATCATTTGTTGACTAACCATGCCATAGGTCATCCCAAGGTCATAGGTCACCCCACGGTCGTAGGTCACATCAGGGTCATAGGTCACCCCATGGTCATATGTCACCCCAATGTCTTTTTGTTATGCTTCTCCCCGTCCCGCGAACCCCCCCCCCCCCCTCATCCCTCTCTCACCCCTGCCAACCCCCCTCCTTCGTTTCCCTCCCCCACCCCCGTTATCCTCTCCCTATCGGATCAGTCGTCCCGGATTCCCTTCCCCTACTCCTTCCCTTCCTGCCGCTTAACTTTATGAATTGCACACATTTTTCAAACTGATCACGTGTCAAAAAATATACAAATTTCATAACGCCAGAGGTTACCGTTAAATGTATATAAACCTTCACGGACGTGCCCACACCAAAATACCAAAGTTTCATCCCATTCGGATGTATGGTAAAGGAAATAATTTCATAATGCTAGAACCCACCGTTATACTCCTATATATAGAAACCTCCGCGGGCTCGGGCACAAAAAATCAGCAAAGATTCATTGAAAATCGGATAAATGGTACACATGCGAAACAAACAATTAATTTTTTTATAAAAAATAAAGATTTGAAAAGAAAAGCATGACATTTTTTTCTACCACAAATCAGCATTGACACCAAATTATCTACAAAAAAAAATTCAAAAGAAATAATATGTTTGTTTATATATATTTATATTTTTTTTACATAGCCCTGCTTATTTTACGAAATATCGATAGTCGGTTTTTAAAAGAATTCGCGTCCCCCTCACTAGCTTCGTCATGGCGGCGATGTTTGCTTTACCGGGGCCTTACGTCAATTATAACTTTGAATTATCATTAAAAAATGATAACTCACTCTAATTTTGTACTTAGCGGTGAAATAAAACTCAATTTGTCTTGAAGTTCACATTGCATGTCGTATTTTTACATAGTTGCATTGAACAAGACGGCATTTTGAATAAAACGGGCACAAACCGTGCTCGGTTACGACACAAAATCAAATAAATGAACGAATTCTTTCCGTATTCATACTACGCGTATTACGCCGTAGTCCGCCCACGGTCTGGCGGCCAACGTAGCATATCTCCCTTTGTTTCTATTATCTGTGGTGGTACTCGTACCATTCATGTAGATTTCAAAGTGATGAAGTGCGTCGTTCCGAGGTTTATCATTCGGGAATTCTTGTATTGTTCCTCATATCATGTTAAAGATCATGGATTTTTTTTTTAGATTAAGCTATTACAATATCAATTCTTTTGTCATTTGATGAAGAACTTTTCAAAAACCCAAATGCCCGACATAGAAGTTTAGTTACTTAATAGGTACTTTTCATGTAGATATAAACATTTAATTTCAAAATTTTTATTTTTCCAACATTTTATCATGAAAAGCACACCACTATTCTGTAAAAACCAAATTATACAACAAAATCCGTCGAAAGTCGGTTAATCAAGAAAGTATGTTAGTTTCTCGATGGATGTTGCAGCATTTTGTTAGTTAAAATAAAACTTTCTCGTATATAACACAGCTATTAATTAAAAAAAATTGTCGGTATCTACCTACTTGGACACAATAAAAACTACCGTATTATTCTGCACGCTACAGTATCAAACATAATGTTTCAAACTTTTCGAAAGTAAATTACGCTGGAAAATTCCTACAAGTTAAATCTTCCATGGAAACGACTATGAATTTACTCAAGCAATGTTGTTACTTCTGAATAATATTATGTTAAAAAGAGAGAAAATTTTACCAGCGAGTAACTTGGAAATGCATCGCGAGAATCTCTAGAAAATAATATTACGTTCGTACTTCGTTCGTTGTGTTACTTTTACAAAGCTTCTGTAATTAATTGAAAGAAAAAATGCATGAATTCACAAATCGCTGTTGTATGCCAGAAGATGTTACATTTAAAAGAGTAATAATATTATTTTTAAATTTAATTTAAATCACTATAATAAGATCTTTAACGTAAAGAACCCGTTAGACAAACTGCTAAAAAGTAGTTTATCGGGACTTTTTGTCTTGTATTTGTAAAGTGAAAAAAAAATATATAAAAAAATAAAAAAGAGGTTTGCCTCGTAACTAATTCGTCTCATCTCAACACACATTTGAAAACCCTGTATCGTGCTATTTATTCGAAGTTGGTTCCATCGGAATCCTGAATAGATGTTAGATTTTTAATTTTAGGAATCATTTTTTAGACCCCACATACAAACTTAATATAAATTTTAAGTATTTAGTATTCAGTACAAGACTGACTGTGATAAATTTAAACTTTGATAAAAGCGCCATATGAGCCTGGTCATAAAAAAATGCCTAAAAATGTTTTGAAAAGAATAAAACGCATTCATCCAAAGTCAATATTTTAAGAGTCAATTTTTCAATAATTTATTTTAAAAGGCCATTGTTAAAACAGTTCATTCTCTACCTACACCGAAAGTTTTACATAGCAAAGTGCAGTTTTAGGGAAGATGCACGCCTTAATAGATTTGAGGTGAAGACTTTGTTCCAGTTAGATAAGATATCTCTATTATTTCCCTATTTTAAACTATCCTTTTTTTCTATTTCAAAATGGATAATTTTCATTATGAATTGGGATGCGTATAGAAACATGATACTCTCAAAACGGTGCTGCTAAAACTAAAATGGACCCTCTCGACAAAGCACAAAAAGCGTTAATTAAAGTTATTACAAAAAAACCTTATAGATTTTCGACAATACTGTTATTTAAGGACTTTGCTGTATTGAACATACAACAACTGTACATCAAAATTATATCTATACATTACCAAAAAGACAAACTAAACCATCATACTGCACAACATAATTACGACACAAGACACAGACACCAACACATGACTCCAAAGACAAATACTACCTATGGACAAAGACATTACCATAATTTGGCTCCAAAATTTTTAAATTTAATTGAAATAGATATTAAAGATATTCATATGACAACAAATATTAATCTAAAAACCAAAATTTATACGTGGATATTCAACAAAGGCATTGTATACTGCAGGCAGATAACTTATACAAAATAACAACCAACTAAACGCCTATATCTTTCTCTTTTCCTATCAAATAATAATATTTATTTTTTTGTATTTCTTATTATTCTTAAACAATTATTTTATATTTTAATATTTGTTATATTTTTCATTTTCTCTTTTTCTTTTCTTTTTATTTTCCCTTCATTCAATTTATCTTCTCAAATGCAAATTACATTTTTTATTTAATTTTATCCTACAAGATAAAGTAATCGAAAATTTCATTAAATTCTTGCCACCTCGGTACAGGCTCAGCCTAGTGAGGTAGTATATACCAAAAAAAAAGTTAAGAATACGTAAGAGATTACTTACTCCAAGGATTATGTTCCATGATAATTAATATTCATATAAAAATGTTGACTCTTAAGTTAACTCGAAATTCTAACAGATAAACTTCGTAAAAGTTTGAAATGCATTTACAAAGGTGATCAGTTAAAGCTTCGCTATTAAATAATGAATCTATCCGATTGCAGTTTGAAAGTATGTAGGAGATTGCAACTACAAATGTGGAACGTGATTTCAAAATCAAAGTTTGTACAACAACAAAGTATTGTACTTGGCGCAGCACTTTAATGCAACGAGTTTACTTAAACTGGATTAGGTGTAAAACTGAGCTTTCATCAGATTTCAAATGTATTTGGCGGAGGAAAACGTACAACGACCTAGCATATATTTCACCGCAAAAGCGCTTTACTCTGGCATTCTTTCGAAAGTTTGATTTAACTTAATTACTTTGACAAGTATCTAACCTAAATGTTTAATGTAATCTTAAAAACGTCTACGGTAAACTTTACTTATGTATTATGTAAAAAGAATACTTGTTTTCATGAGTTTAATTATATTAAGGTGCCGTTACCGGCCTCAAAAAGAAGAAGATGGACATTTACAGCGATAAAATCGATGCAAAAATTGTGAAAATCTTTAATAAAACACGACTCGTTTAAAATAGAGCAAAAATCTTGCGAAAAGAAATACTGTGAATTCATACATATAACTTGTAGAATAACTGAAAAAAACATGTTTATAATAATTTTTGGAGGGAATTTTATATGGAATGTCAAGATATTATGTTCAAGAATAACATATATTTTTTTAAGAGCTATAAAACTTGAAGTGTTAAAGGTAGATATGTAAGAAATCGGTAGAAATTCGGGTTGCGGAGGCTTAAGAACTTTTGTTTTTTTGGCTGCTAACGTAAGTGTATTGGGATGAATATTCTCTTCCAATTTGTGTTATTATTTTCTATTTTTACCATTGGGCGTACTTGAGATTTTATACAGGGTTAGCAGCTTGTCACTATTGAAGTATCTGCCATTCCTATACAAACTATACATGAAGCCCAGTCTCTTGGATGCCATTTTTACTTGGGCTCCTATGGAACCCTGATACTTGAGCTGGTCTGATATACTTACTCCAAGCATTTCAATAACATATTTGCCTGTGTGAGATAATATATGTGTAATGAATGTGGATCTAAGTATAAATAGGAACAAAATAATAATGTTTGGGTTTCTTTGTTTGGACATGAATGAAGGTTATAAAAAGCATGTCTTGTAAGAGGAATGGTCTCTTCTCCTACGACCACAACGAAGTAAATATTACATTATATTATTATTAATTTCCATAAAGAACGTTAAATTACATGATTCCGAGTTGTTTAAATATGTTACCTGCTGAAATTAAAAACTGTGCCCAAAACAAACAATTGATGAATTTACTGAAGATTTGGCTTATGGAAAGAATTAATTTGTATTAGCTTACAATGACATTATTCTAAAGACTTTAAAAATGTTATTTATGTTTTCAAAAATTTATTTTTGTCTATATTTCTGTAAAAAACTAAATTTTATTTTATATAATTGTAAAAATGAAACTATTAAATCACTATTATAAGATCTTTAACGTAAAGAACCCGTTAGACAAACTGCTAAAAAGTAGTTTATCGGGACTTTTTGTCTTGTATTTGTAAAGTGTATTAAATAAATAAATAAAAAAAAAAAAAAAATAAATAAAATTAATATATTATATAATTATAGGAGTTATATTATTTTATTTAACGGTCCCGAACACGGTAAAGTAAAGACATTTTAATATGTTATAATCCTCCACTTAATGCCTATTAGAGATTCTTGAGTGGTCTTTTCCCAACTGATGATGGAGATCACGGGAGACTAAATGCGTCGAAATCCAAAAGCAAACTGTTTTGCGGTTTCTATCTAAACTGATCACATCCGTTCAGCCGCAATGTCTGTAGGCATGTGGGCATTGCTAACAGCATTGCTGTCCACTGTTAGTAGTCTCTGTTTCTGACAACACTCTCCTGGTTTACCCGATGGGTTAGGACTGTTTGAATCCACAGGTGAGGCTTAATCTTGTGACCATTCAATGGTGAATAGTTGATGAAAAACCAGTAGCGCCCAGGGCACCTGATCCCGACGAAAATCTTCTCTGAAAATTTGATAAAATCACGTGTTAATTTCCATAAAATCACGTCTAGAAATATTTTTTTATTTTTGTTTCGAAGAGTTTTATTTTCCATGTATATGAACATTACCCAATGTCCAGAAGAACACGCGAGTATTGTTCTTCCGGACGAAAAGCTTATTTTTCTTTAACATCTAAGACCTCGAGAATTTTTTTTTTACCTAAGCTCCACACAGGAGGCTCTGATGAAAATACTTTCCCTCAGGGCCTATTTCATCTTAGGGGATGCTATGTGAAGGGTCTGTTTAAGGGAGGGAAGTGTATGAAGTTCTGGGAAGGAAAAAGGTATGAGGAGTGGGTAGGAATCTGGGGTTCAGTGTGTCCAGGAGTGACGGACGGACGGACCGTCCAACTGCGATGCAAGGCGATGGGTCGACAGAGTCCGGCTGGAAAGGTTAAAAGGCCTCCCACAACCAGAATCTCTCGATCCGGCCCGCCACGCAGCAGGTGGGCAGACGCATCCGCCGTCAAGACCTGGACATATTTCACCCCATGAACCCGGACACCTCTGGTTATGTCATAACATTCTGACCTTACGATATTTGAAATGTCATAAGGTCAGAATGTTTCCGCTTTGCATTAAATTCCAAATCTTACTATAATCTTACTAATATTATAACTGCGAAAGTTTGTATGGATGGTTGGTTGGATGGTCCTTACTCTTTCACGTAATAAATATTGAATGGAATTTAAAAATTCTTTCACTAATCGAAAGCTACATTATTTGCGAGTAACAACGGCTTTATATATTGGTAAACTCTGGCATTATGAATGAGCTGTGGCGTTACAAAAATTATTTATTATACGTTTATTGGCAAAGCGTGTTGCTAAATAAATGTTTGACGTAAGCTGTCAGTTTGTTATTTGTTTAGGTTACTAGCGAAAATTCAAATTAGTATGAGAATTCTAATATGAATATTTAGTGTAGGTAAATACAAATATAAAATAGGTACTAATCTACATTTTGACCTAAGCCAATAGCTATAGATACTAATATTATTTGATTGTTGATTGATTGGGGGGTGGAGTGGTAGTGTGGGGGGAGAGAGGGGATGGGAGTGTGCGAATGCGAGCAAAGCCGGGGGCAAAAGCTAGTATATAATATATTAATATTATAATTAAAAATAAAACAATAACTTTGTAAACACCACTTTTATTTTTTATATACTTTATGCCGACCGGGTTTCGCTACAACCGTAGCTTCTTCAGGGCAGTACAATATCTACTCTACAGTAGAGATTGTACTGTCCTGAAGAAGCTACGGTTGTAGCGAAACCCGGTCGGCATAAAGTATATAAAAAATAAAAGTGGTGTTTACAAAGTTATTGTTTTATTTTAAATTATAATGTCACATCACAAAGTAACTGCTTCATATGAACAAAAATTAATATTATAAATGCGAAAGTTTGTATTGATGGTTGGTTGGATGGATGGTTGGTTGGATGGTCCTTACTCTTTCACGCAATTATATATTAATATTATAAATGCGAAAGTTTGTATGGATGGTTGGTTGGATGAATGGTTGGTTGGATGGTCCTTACTCTTTCACGCAATAAATATCTAATGGAATTTATAAATTCTTTCACTAATCGAAAGCTACTTTATTTGCGAGTAACAGGGGCTATATATATTGGAAAGCTCTGGCGTTATGAATAAGCTGTGGCGTTATGAAATTATCTATTATACGTTTATTGGCAAAGCGTGTTACTAAGTAGATGTTTGACGTGGGCTGTCAATATTATTTCTTTGATAGCGAAAATTCAAATATTAGTATTCTAATATGAATATTTAGTGTACGTATGTAGATACAAATATAAAATAGGTACTCATCTTCATTTTGACCTAAGCCAAAAGCTAAACTAATATTACGAATGCGAAACGGAGCGTATTTGATTGTGGATTGATTGGGGGAGGGGGAGTGGTAGTGCGGGAGAGGGGGGGGGGGGGATGGGGGGGCAAATATGCGAGTAAATAGATCATTTCTGAAAGCATCCGAAAAGGTGATGAAATACGCTTTATGAATGCAAAAAAATGGCTCCCTTAGCGTTTTTTCTAACTAAAATTACCGATGAAGAAAACAATTAAAGCCCTCACATATTTTATTAGACAAAGAAACGTTATTGTCATCCCACTTTTTTTTCTTTTCATGTAAAAATAATTTTATAATAATGCATATAATTTATTTTTTTGAATTTGGTTCTGTCACTTTGGTTTGATACATATATGAATTCATTTTGATTATTCTGCTGGTACCTTTTAGATTTTATAGATAGCGTATTATTTTTTTTAACGCCGTTTAGATCTAATTTCTCACTATGATAGTAAGGGAGACACAACATTTTCTATGATACCTATATGAGCTATTCCCAAAAGCGAACAAATTAGCCTGATATGTTAAATAATTAATAATCTTTACGGAAAAAAAATATAAATATAAAAGAAATTACCAGGCTAAAGATCATTCAACTGAGCAACAACAAAAAAATACTTAATATTAATTAGTTTATAGTTTTAAGAAAAAGATTTGTGATACACGGATTGCTCCTTAAAAACATATATTATAAAATTTTAAAATAATAAATTCTGATGGGCACGTTTGTTGCGTTTAATTGGAAAATACTTTAGCATTAAATAAATGACAGCAATTATTCAATTAATAATGGTTTTAATAAATTTACCACGTTATCGCATATTTGCACAAAGGGTAATTAAAACGTAAGTTAACATATTTGCAAGGTTTAATAAAAAGTCAGTAGGCACTGGATATTCATCAAGTGTGTAAGTAACCTAGAACCTACAATACTCGAATATTAACGAATACTAAAAATCCTTTGTGCGCATGTTTCGTGATCCAAATATTTGTCCAATTGGGCCTCAAATTTCCAATACAAAACTGTGTTTACAAAAGTCAAATAGATTTTTTTACATGAGATCCACACAGGAGGCCCTGCGAAAAATAATTTCCCTCAGGGCCTATGTCATCTTTGGGCATGCTGCGTGGAGGGTTTTTTAGGGAAAGTAAGGATTGGAGAGTTCTTGGGTAGAAATCTGGGGTTCAGTGTGTCCTGGTCATCCGCCTCCAAGACCAAGATAAAACTCACCCCATGAACCTGGACACCCCTGCTAAATCACCAAACGTAGTGTAAAACGATATCAGATAAGTGTACACGTAAGTGAGCCGGAGAACTTCGCTGATGGGCTATATGGAACATTATTTTTCCTCTTTAACTTAATGAGTAAAACCTCAAATTGCAGTACTTAATTAAATGATGAAAATATTAGGTATCGAAACTCAATCCAAAATCTGAAAACAGAAATATCTGATAATGTTAAGGTCGCATCTGGGACTCGAACCCATAACTCTACTCTATCTAATAAAAGGTTGTTCAGTTACATTATAATATGACCGAATCGAATAGGGACACTTTAGCTCAGTTGGTAGAATTGCGCCCCGGCAAGGCGAAGGTTCTGGGTTCGAGTCCCAGATGTGACCGTATATTTTTCTGATATTTCTGTTTTCAGATTTTCGATTGAGTTTTAATATTGTCTTCATTTAATTATTTTTTCAATTTGAATTTGTATTAAAAGCACTTCTAGTTTTCTATGTCTAATACTAATTAAGTAAATGACTGAGAGATCATTAGTAATTGAATTATTAACTTTCTATCAATAAAATTAGTGATATCGGGTCACAGTTACGCGTCTGAATCCATCAAACTCGCATTGCACTAATGAGTTGCATATTTCGTATGGAAGTTTACGTTTAATCCACTGAACATAAAAACATCAGATAAATAACGGATAACCTTAATCGTAAATTTGCCGATTTTATTTAAACATATTTTTAAGGATTTGCAATTTTCTGAAAAATTTTGGGTTGTTTCAATCACTATTAAATTATTTGACGACTCAAATCTTTTATTATTTTATTTTTTTATGTTTAAATTGGCGTTGTTGTCCATTCAGGTTTTATTCAAATTGTGAGCAGCTGACAGGGATGACCTCTATTAGTTTCAGCTGATCAGTATATAATTAAAAAGCGTTTAAAGGGGACCGGCGATGATCGTCTATTTGATTGTACTCAAACATGATGGCGTTCGAATTACCCCGTTCTGAGCCTTATAAGCTGTTAATATATTTGTCAAATTATAAATACTTTAGTGTATTAGGTAAAAAAGTATAGTTTTGAGGTACCAGCGTTTGAAGTTACGAATTTCTTTGTCAAATTCATTTTCAACTAATTGTTTGTTTGTTTTGGAATATCACAGGGATCCGGTTTTTTTCACAATTGAAATTTTTTAAATAAATGGTTTTTTCCATTATTTATTTATTATTTGGTTTTGACTTAGAACATTACAGTATATATATATTTTTTTAATTTATGGATGATACAATAATGATGTGAGATTGATACGGTAATGCATTAAAATAATAAAATTCACACTTTAATTTTACGGAAACCGGATGAGTTTAATACTTAATTAAATAAAATTAAAAAAATTACAGTGAAGCACCAAAAATAAACAACCTATTGAAGCATTTATTTTTATTTTTATGTGAATACCTCATTAGAGTTCCAGCGGCTCCCGTCTGGAGCTAGTGAGATTATGGCATCCCCAATCGGGGTATGTTGTGAGGCTGAATGTAGTGGGGAGGGGAAGGGGAAGAGAAAGTAGGAAAGTGAAGAGCCTGGCTATTCACATCTGGTCACCAAACACGACTAAAGCCATTTCAAGAAACTTTTCAATTCTGAATAGTGGTCTTACACCAGAGCGATACTAAGAGTATCTTCCACTCTGGAACGTGCCGCAAATATACTATGTATATATTATTTTTAAATGAATTAATTGTGAAATAACACAAATTAATCCAATAAAATTTATTTGACCACGCCGGGATTCGATCCCGCGACCTTAGGATTGTGAGTCAAGAGCTTTACCCCTCGACTACGGCGGCCGTCGTTTATTCATTTCCATACTATATCATAATAATATAACATGTCAACTCAGAATCAAGTCAACTCAACACCTCTTTGAAAAGTCATTAAAAGCTATGAAAAATATAATTTAAAAATAACTTTTACCCCTAACCTAACGTAACCTATATAACCAATTTTTTATACTTTTTTATCATCACTCTTGATGACTTTTCTGAGGAGGTGTTGAGTTGATTTCATTCTGAGTTGTCCGGTCACTCATAATAATATAGTAAAGCAGTCAACTTTTAAAAAAAAATTTATGATATTTTATTGAAGTATCTCTATTTCAACGCATTTCGAATGTTATATAAAATACTATGTTAAAGAAATAAATAAAACAAAACATGCTGCATGAAACTGCATTATTAACAAAAGAACAATAGATTTTTACTCTTAAGTTCTCATGTTGCGATATTATACGTACCTCAAAATATTTTGGAGAGTAAAAATATAGAATCAAAAAATGTAATAAAATATTAGGGTTTGAATAATAATGGCATCCATGGTATCGTATCTGCATCACGTTGGATGTGCTATCAGGCATCGATATGTGCAATAATCCATCATCCAAATGTAGTCATTTGGCTTATGCAATAATGGCTATCTACGAGTATCCATTTGTATGGGTACGCGGTACACCGTGACCCAATAAAACACATTAAAGCACGGATTAATATATTTTTTTTCATTAAGGGTTGCCAACATTCATATTTTTGAATTTTAATGGTTCTTTTTGTATTTTGTGGTTTATTAATAGAATCAAAATTAGAGTTTGTTGGTCACTGGTCGCATAATATAATTTTTTATTATTTTTTTATTAGGAAATACACAGCTTACAAGTTATAAGGAATATTAAATGAAGTTATTACATGATATAGTACCTATTACTTAAGTCCGTAGAATATCTGGGATAATTCGCCTGGGATTTGAACAGTTCTTTAAACTTAACTAATGAATGAATGAGAAGAATAATATAAAGGAAGATTGTATATGAAGATAAAAGAGATATATTTTTAGAACAAGAATTACATGCTCACAAATAGTACTGAGTTTAATGAAAATGTAAGTGAAAATGAAAATATAAGTGTAATAAATTGTATCACGCCAAACAAATTTAGTAAATTAGTTTTGTATGTTTGCAACGAGTTGTGGAAAATATCTAAGTGTAATAATTTTTCATAGTGTGTATAAGATGTGATTGCACGAGAGGTTGGTGAGTTTTTTGCTGCATTAGATTGGATCCTATGTGAAAAAGTGTAGTGTGCCTGGTACGCCTCATTGGAACATTTAAACCAATGACAGATAGCAATTCGGGACTATCTATTTTATTATTAAGCAGGTTCTTAAGAGGCCGGTATTCGAATTTCTACCGATTTCTTGCAAACCTTGCTTAAACATTTGAAGTTTTTAAGCTCTTAAAAAATATATGTTATTCTTGAAGATAATATCTAGACATTAGTCGCGCCCAAACGCAAATTATATAAAATTCCTTCGATAGAAAAAAATCGCAAAGTATGCTCCAAAAATTATTATAAACACGTTTGTTTCAGTTGTTATGCAAGTTATATATATGTATGAAAAAAATTCACAGAATTTATTTAAATGCTGTTTAAGACAATTATCGCGAGATTTTTGCTCTATTTTAAACGAGTCGTGTTTTATTAAAGATTTTCATGATTTTTGCATCGATTCTATCGTTGTAAATAATGTTAGCGCGCTCTTCTAACATTCGTAATTTCATATCTCTCCGTCTTCTTCTTTTTGGGGCCGGGAACGAAGTCTTAATAAGGTTTCCTTTAACCATTCTCTCCCGATCCGGTCCACCATGCAGTAGGTGAGCGATTGCATTCGCCAGCAAGACCTGGGCAAACCATGCTAAGATTGCTAAGTCACCCGTGGCGAATCACTTGGGGTGATCTACGTTAGGGGTGTTCGTCATCATTATATTATGAGTGGTTAAGAAGTTTTAAACGGCAAACGCGCTTAGCTATAAAATATAAAAGTTCATTTGGTTTCGCCTATGTCAGCATATCGCTCGCCATATATTTCTATTAGAAATGTACGGCGAGCAATATGCCGAAATACGTCAAGCCAAATGATATTTTATATCTAAGTCTAAAAAAATATAGACAATCTTTACTATATATTATAATATAGCAATAGGTAATTTGTTGTTTGACTGCAGCAGTTAATTTTCCCGAAGTGGAATTTTGTTTTTATATAGAATTTATAAGCAGACGCTGTTTTTTTTTAGTTTGCTTCATCCATTAAGGCGGTGCACAATCCTAATAATTTTTGTTTGCTCAAAACTCATTTTATAATCATTTCCGGCGAATTCTTAACTATATTAACTTTTTTATTCAGATCTTGTCTTGATGATGTAAGTTCTTTGTATTTAAGATTAATAAAAACAATACCTTAGCATTAATATATTTTACGTACAACGATTTTAAAACTTTATGACCCGTGTACAACTATAAAGTTAGCGGTAAGCACCAGATTTTATTTTTCTAGACGATAAATTAATAACTTCGGCAGTGCGACATCATAGCACATTTTCGATATTTGTAACACGTTCTTCAGAATTAATTAAATTGAACGCGGTGGAAAGGTCTAATTTCCGTGCCTGCTAGGGTGAATTCCACCGTACGTTCGTACAGTACGCCGTACAGCGGGCGCATATTTGTTTACACGCTTTCTTCACTTACGTCGTTAAGATTCCCACATTATTTGTCTTCTTTTCTTTGATAGGGCAAATTCGACAGTAGGTCCGTGCAATACACGGGTCGCGAGTTTCTATTTGTATACACGGCTTCTTTACTTACGACGTTAAGATTCTGAATATATTTTAGGATATATTGTCATCTTAAGTTCTCAAAACGTAAGACAGAAAGTAAATCAGATCGTCTGTTACATGTTTTAAATGTTGAAAATACTGGAAAAGCCAAGTGGTAGGTAACTACTAGTGTAGATCTCACAAAAGTTATTACGAACATTTCAGTTTCAGTACCGATATAAACTTTGTGAAAAATATTCGAAACTCCCCGCGGCATACGTCAGTCGAATTATTTTTTAGAACTCCCATGAAACCGGACATACTTGTACTTGTGTATAACCGACGCCAACTTTCCCGCGATGACGAAAAGTTTCCAAGCAGAAGGTGGCTATATATAAATTTTATTCATCACTCTAACTTTTCTCATCCCAAATTCAAACGTATCCTTTTAAAGGATTTAAAAAAAAGGTAGGAGCTTACTTCGCAAAAGTTTTTCAAAATCAAAAATCAAAATCAAAAAAATATTTATTGTACATTTAAAAAATACAAAAGGTATTGCTTATGGGTAGATCCCATTTCTTCCAGCTAACCACAAACATGTTACATTATAATGTTCATACAAAGAATAATATTATAATTTTTATACAAATAAGAAAATACAGATAACAAGAATACAAAAATAGGTGTTTCATTTATGTGAGGTATTCACTTAAGGTGTAATGACATTTGTTTAGAAGTAATGTTTTGAGTGATGATTTGAATTTGTGTGTGTCTTGAATTTGTTTGATATTATGTGGAAGGTTGTTATATACTTTAACGGCCATGTAATATGGTCCTTTTTGGACTATTGTTTTAGGAGTGAGCTTATGTTTCTGGATTCTCTGAGTTGTTATTTGGTTCGAAGGAGTATTAGATTTGTTTGAATAATTTATTGGTAATGCATTGTGATTGTATTAAAATTCACCACTGGTAAAATTGGGTACTAGCTAAGCAGATGTTCCTATCCTTAAGAAGATACTGCAAATGAGAATATTGCTTAAGAGGGAATAACCAGACAAAACCGGAAATATGTCATTTTTAAATAAAATTTTAGTCGTGTGGACTCTTTTCCACAAAAAATATAAATTGATTTCGAAAGATTGTTCTTTTATCTGGTAAAGTTTTGTTTTAAATTATGAGAAAATCTATTTATTTTTAGCATAATAAGGTTATACCGTAGGTCGTCGGCAGATTTGTTAAATTTTCAAGCAAAATTTTGTATTATACAACACACATTTCAAATCATATAATCATGTGTTTTGTGACGAAAATACTTCAGTTTGTCTATTTATTTTCCGTCTTACAAACTGAAATATTTAAAACAAATTTACCATTCTTATTTTGCTTAGAAATTATTGAAAAATAATAAATACTTACGATAAAAAAATAATTACAAACAGTACCTAATTTTAATAGTTTTATCATCACGGCTTTCAACATTTTTGAATGTAGGTATAAATTAAAGCAAATTTTGAATGAAATTTTTTTAATTTCTTTTTATTATTCATGTTTAATAATTTTTGACACACAATTTGTTTTTTTCTGCCTGTCTCACTAGGAGAACATGTGTTGAGAGCAGGCGCTTAGCATGAGTAGTATATAACAATAACACATACAAAATACAAATAAAAACACAATATTATAAATATTAATAACACAACATGAAAAATAAATACTAATAAGGTAGTTTTGAAAAAATCTTTGATATTTGATCTGTTTTGGCTGGTAATCCAGGACTTGGTGTCAGATTTATATTTAAGATACATTGTGTTTTGCGGCAATGATAGGTACAGAAAATGGACCGTCACACAACTAAGTATTGGAATATACTCCTTGCTTTATTCATATTTATACACGGCCTCATATATTATATACGTATCTGTTTTTCTGACAGCTATCATGACGCGATTGATATGACTTGTCTTGCCATTATCGGTCGTCTCCGACTCTTCCACCGTTCTCTTTCGCGTAACATTTTTTTTACATAATCTACACACACGAGGCCCACAGGAAAATAATTAACCTCAGCATTGAGGGTCTTTTTGAGGTAAAGAAGGAGTGAACATGGGTCTTGAAGTGACTCATGTTGTAGTAGAGAGGAAACACAGAGGCCAGCAAATCATTTCAAAGCCAAAGTGCTGTTGAACTCAAGAATGTTTCGTAGAAGCGACCTGTTTTCATGTAACAAATGTCAACTATACTTATATGTTGGGCGCGTGTTTGGCGTGTTTTCCAACGATTCACTAGGGATGTGAAAAAATAATCGATTGTGAAAAAATCGATTTTTCTCCAACGAAAATCGATTTTATTAACCACTGGAGCGCTTTTTGCTACAATATGGCACCATTTAAAATACCTTGGATTGCTTTGCTGCCAGTTTTAGGAAAATTTTCCCTTTTCAATTTTTCCATATTCAAATTCGGAGGTATGATTTTTTAATGTCGGCGGAAAATATTCAAAATGGTCACCAAAAAATCACGAGCAAAAGTTAAAAATCGCGCTGTCGCTCGAGTGGATGCGATTTTAATTTTCTAAAAATCGATTAATTAGCAATCGATTTTTTTTACACTGCCGATTTTTTAATTCGCAGCCCTGCTACGCATAGTCATTAGTCCGTAATAGGGATGTGAAATAATAATCGTTTTTGAAAAAAAATCGATTAAAATTCAATTTTTCTCCAACAAAACTAGATTTTATTAAATGTGGATATCCACAAAGAATGTAAGGCTGATTTAAGTATAATGAGTAAGATTAAGAAAGGGACCCTCAGATGGTTTGGGCATGTAGAGCGAATGAACGAAGAAAGTAGTGTAAGAAGAATAAACGACGCAAATGTGAATGGTAGAAGAAGTCGGGGACGTCCGAGGAAGACATGGCACGATCAAGTGAATCAGATACTTGAGTCGGGCCATGTCAAAAGTCAGAATAATAATTTTCTAAAAAATCGATTATTTATAAATCGATTTTTCATGCTAAGAAAAAGAACCGATAATTTAATAATAGATTATTTATGTAAAAGTCACATCCCTACTATGCACTTGTTTCGAAGGGATCAATGACGCCCGTTCCTCGGAGGGCCTTCGATTGTTAAACCGGTAGAATAAGGACCGCACCTACCTGTCGTCTGTGCTCTAAAGATTGAAATCTGCTTGCGATAGGGGAATCTATCAAACAGACCGCCCGTTACTGCACATGCAGGGTCAAGGATTTTGGGGCTCCAGACCAGTGTGTCTGCACATTCTCCTTTCAACACCTTTCAACTCCAAGGTACCAGACAGGTCAATGGAATTGATTATCTGTGCAAGTATGATTTTCAAAAATATTAAAAAATGTTTGTTTTACTCAAGGAAGGATAAAAAAATACCTTACTTCGGAGACAGAAACGCCCACAACACAAATACACAATGAATTTCACTATCGGTTTATCTCTGCAGCGATTACGAAATATCAACGTGACACTGTATTATATCCTGAATGTCGTTACCTAAGTCCGTCTTTGTCTAGTTGAAGTGATCAAACACTGGCGTAGAATTCTAAATTAGCCACCGAAGGACATGACAAAGCCGAGACGGTTCGAACTCTATTAGCCCCAATGGGAACTTAAATAGTTTATCAGGTACCTATTAGGCTGATCATAATGTATTGATTAAATATATATTCCAGTTCTACCTTATATGTAAGCGAATTTGATTAGATTTTGATCTTATTCGCTCGAAACTAATACGTTTATCTTTATCTGAATCCAATAAATCTATTCGTTAAGACTAATTGGCTCTTTGACATGTCACATTAATATGATTTTGGTATTTTCATCGCATATTACCTACTACTCGTCTCTTTCAATTTATAAAGCTTGTATTTTTTCTAATGGAACTACTATGAAAGAAAATAACTCTTTTGGATAACATTTTTGAGTCGATGCCACACGTCGTATAACATTTGGAACTGGGCCGCTAACAATAACACTCATTATGTAGATGGTGATTTAGGAATAAGTTCCAGCATAATACCAGCAACTTGTTTTGATTTATGAAAGAAAAAAACATCGCCAAAAAACGTATTTTTTATGTTTTCCGAAATTCAGGCAAAAATATTTAATTATTTGACTATCATTTTCTAAAACAAATAATTGGTCATGGGATACAAGAAAACCGTAACAGAAAATGGATGCATAAGTAGAAGATTTTGACGTTTTAAGTAGTTTATGTAGGTATATACAGTATTTTTTCTGGGATCATGAAAAAACAAAAACAAAAACGTTCGCTTATATTGAATTATAGTCATTTTTTTATTTATTTAATACTTGTATGTTTTTTTATAATAAATACACAATTTTTACGTATATTATTATACAGTGTTTGTTATAAAGGAAAATAAAAAAAAATATTTCCATAAATAGACAAGGTTCTCATGTTTGGTGTGGAAATTCGCAGTAGGTATATACAAGTAATTATATAGTAATTAAAGCATCTAAAATATACTGAGCGTATTAAAAAAAACAAAGCACACTGCTTCATATTGCTTCGCCTTAAACAAATTTACAGTTTTTTATTATAAAAATACATATTAAAGCATGCAGAAAAAACTGCTCTCAGTGAAGATACTAATCAAGCTTTCCTCAGGAATCAAAAAACATCGATTACCTAAATTATGTTCTGGCATTTCTTGCGCCAAGACGACATATAACTACGTCTCTTTCTCGAATGTAAAACTTACACACGCAAAATTGCTTATATTTGTTCATAATCACTTTCATTAGAACTGTTGGAAAATCGACTTGAATTTATTTTATAAGTGTGTACGAATAATCACAAAAAAATTATATGAAAACTTCAGATTCATTCGAATACGTTTTATCGTATCGATTCGACAAGATATCGAGTAACATTCATTGAAAACTTTTTCGTTAGTTTTAATCGATTAATAAAGCGATTCATTTTACAAAAATGTGCAGAGTTTCCCTGAAAATTCATTTGATGCGAAATGTGAAGAAAATTGTTGATGGTTACCAGACCGCACCTTATGGTAATACGTAACGACGTGTACAAGTTATTTTTATTATTAAAAAAGGAATGGAAAACTAATGGCAAAACGGTTTATTTAAAAATATGTGTATTTTTTTGTTCATATTTAAATTATTGCTTTAATTATATATTCCCTTCGAAGCATTCCCATCCGAAGGAAACAAAATGATAAATAGTGAAATAATTCTGTATCTTCCTAGGTGGTTCTGAGGTTTTAAATGGCAAGAATTAATTATTCACAACCTTTCCTCTAGAACTAGAGATACGACTTAGCTCTTCATGTCTCCGATACCCTTAAAATCTATACTTTATACTCCTTATGGTATAATCCTAACTATCGGGTAGGAACAGTAAATTCCACATTAATCATTAAAGACAAGATTAGCGACTCTAAAACGAAAATTTAAAACAGAAAAACCAGAAAAAGATTCGGTCGGATCTAGAAATTGAATTCACGACCTTAGAATTTTCGGGGGTCTGCTTTTAACATCATACATAAAGATATCAACCAACAAAAATATGCGTTAAGAAAATGAAGATGGTTTAAAAAAAATTTGGTGGTTCTTAGTTGAATTATAATACAGTTAAATATGACCGAAGGGGATAGAGTAGAATTAGCTCAGAGGTTATTGCAGAGATCCAGCAAGGCTAAGGTTCTGGGTTCAATTCCTAGATGCGATCAATTTTTTTCTGATTTTTCTGTTTCAAATTTTCGTTTGTGAGTTGCTAACATTGTCTACAATGATTAAAAATTGCAATTTGAAGTTTTACGTATTAAGTTATTCCAAAATTAGAAAGTATTTATTATGAATTTATTATATGGGTACTGCAAATTGCTTTTTTGTTTGATTTGAACCAATAAAACCTCACGTAATTAGTACATTTCTATTTGTCAGAAATGTATAAAAAACAGAACTGATGGAGTGCTAACTAAAATAAATACTCCAAATATCGCCCTGGTGGACGACCATCATCCTGAATCGATATTTTCTTGAAATGGTTTAGCCATGATTCATTTTTAGAATACAATATCCAGTTACTTCCTTACCTTCCTACAGTATGCTTCCACATCTTCTTTCTCTCGTTTTTAAATACCTCCTCGACTCCATATATTTTCGATATTTGAAAAACCTTTGTTCAGTGGTAATGTAAAAGGTTAAACATACTTTGGCCGCACAGACACGCCCAGACTACATCGTCTGTTTGGTCTCTCCAGTAGTACAAATGCTTAGAATTATGTAGGCATGTTTATTAAATCAAAGGAGGTATTATATTGCCGCCAGCCACATGAGCCACATTGTTATTTCGCAAATAATATAATATAGCTAGCCCACCTTGTCGGTACGCAGGTAATCTCCCCAACTGATATTGTTTCACAAACTTTGATTACTACCCAAGCGCCTCAAGTGAGGTCAACTTAACCTTACATCGGGTATACATACGCCTACAATATACTTCTATCGGTTTGATCTCTTCAGTAGTACAGACGCTTAGAATTATTGCTTGTTAATTAAATCAAAGCAGGTATTACCGCCAGCCACGTAGTTATTTCATCAATAATATATTAGAGTGAGCCCACCCTGTAGGTACCTCGGCAGGTAATCTCGTAACCCTGCCGCTAGGTAGGTCAAACTCAATCGACGAGATTTTTGGGCCACCCCAATGAGGATGTTTGTGCGGAATCAATAAACCTAATACCTCCGGATACTTCCGCAGGGCTGGCAAAACCTGCGAATTAACTTGGGATCGTGTATTATTAATGACTACCCTTGTATGCGGTTTAACCCTTATTTATTTCCCAATTATTCCGATTCCTTCAGCACTTGACCACAGAAGAAGTTTAATGCTGAATTATTTTCATCTGCAATCCTAATCCAATAAGGGTATTTTGGATTCTCCCTTGTGACATCACTAAATAAAATACAAGGCAGTCTACAGTACAGGTTTTGACGCGCGACGAATTTTGAAATCGTTGATCAAGTCAGTACAATGGTGGCGATAATTGATGATACTCGTTGTTACTGCTGATTATTGTATTGTTTTATCGTAAAATCTTAAATAAACTAAGTGATTAGACTATTTTCATTGTGATTTTGACCGACAGCACTGGCTTTATAATTTGGCAGTCGCGTGCCCAGACCTGTTGAACTTTGAGAAAATATGTGGCCAGTCTCTCAAATTATTTCCTATTCGTCGTATTTAGATGGAAAATTTTTTATACACAGTTCGATATTTACCTAAAAAAAGTATTATAAAAAGGGTTTGATCATTCGAAAGTTCCTTGTTTAGCTGTCTGTCCAGATAGAGCATTGTAGACATGTAGAACTCTACTATCTATGACTGTCACTTTGTCAAATATGTATTTTATTTCATCAAACTTTTTCTTTTATGTAGGTAGGAATCTTTTTTTCATGATGTTCGTTACAAGTACCTACCTTCCTATTTATTCTTTCAGCATATAAAAAACTTCTTTTAAAAATCTCGTAATGAAAAAGGTTTCTTTAGTTTACTTTTCGTTTAATGATCGTACTTTATTTTCAATGCACACTTCAAAGGATCATAACCCCGGAAAAAAAACAACCTCGAGCGTTGTAAATGCTTGAGTTTGCTCAGAATTTTACCATTCAAATTGTGATGATTTTTAATTATTAAGACCACAAAAGTACTATTTAATACATACCATTTCTGGATTCAAGCGATTAATACATTTTTCTAGGTTGTTGATGATTACCCTATGGTTACAGCTTTGATTCCTAGTATCTTAAAAAATGCTTAACGGCCAAGTTAATATGTTCAGTAATTATTAATGGTGAATACATGAAATTTTGAATCCGTGTACCTTGAGTTGTTTTTTATGGAATGTCTATTTAAGTATAGCAATCATATAATTGGATAAAGTTGGTTTCGCTGCCATTCTTGGGGTTATAAAGTAATTATCACACATGGAGAGCATTGATAAATAAATAATAGAGGAACTTTAAAATCATAGTGCGAAAATTTCTAAAAAGAGAAACATACGGAATTCATCAAATGATTTTGGAAATGTGATAACCACTGGAGTGCTTTTTGCCACAATATGGCACTATTTAAAATATACCGGATTGCTATGCTGCCAATTTTGGTAAATTTAACCTTATTTGTAAGTAATTAAGTAGAAGTTTACGATTTTATATATTTTTTTTATAAATCCTACGAATATGTGATAATCGTCAAAAGATAGATGAATTCATTGGCTATTTAGAACTATAATCAGTTTTTTTATTAGAATTCGGAGGTATAATTTTTAAATGTGGGCGGAAAATCTCTAAACTCTAAAATTATCACCAAAAAATCTCTAGCAATCGGAAAAAAAGATATAAATTGCGCTGATATTGATTATATTTTTATTTATTTATTATTTGAAACATTTACAGTGTGTAAAAAATCATTACCATTGGCAATGTGAAATGGGCATTGGGATGTTCATAGATAATACGAACACTCCTAATAAAAATGTTCATGTGCGTAAATCAAGGTTTAGTTGTTACTGGGTAGATATGCTACTAGTGAAATAACATAAATAATGATAAGCAAAATAAAATATAAAATGCAGTATGTTGTAAGTAAAAACCAGTTGAATTCAAGGAGAAATCCTGAATTGTAGCTGAGCAGTGACCTTTTCATCAATAGACCCAATGATAAAAGAACAAAATGTATAATACTATAAAAAATCTTTATGTACTGTACTGTAAAAAATCCTTTATGTACTGTGTACTGTACTGTATGTTATGTACTGTACTTTATGTACTGTAAAAAATCTATTAAAGAATAAACGTTTTTATTTATTTATTATATATTTATTTAAGTATTTAGTAGGTATAGAGAAAGAGAAGAAGGAAAGAAATTTTAATCATCTTAATGCTGTATTTTTTATAGACATACTCGCTCAAAACTAGTTGGAGAATGTACAATAAATTCTACATCAATTGAATACGAGGATGTTTTCTGTTCATCTATTTTAACGTAATGAAGGGAAAAGTATTAGCGTGTACCATTTCGGACACGCACCCCTGCGCCCTGGGAGACGGAGATGAGATTGCCTAACTACTTATTGCTTGCTATTTTGTTTGCAAACGCGTGTAACACAGTAAGGGTGGTTCTAAAACATGTTTGTAAATATAAAATAATTCGTATCCTTGTTAACGAGATTTCTTATTTACTAAATAACGGGATGGCAGAATTCTTAACAAATCACTTTAAAATTTTAATGACAATTAAAATAATTTTCGGTTAAAAAATTTATTAAAGGTAGGAGCTTTCATACTCAATTCAAGTTTTGAATATTACAGTCAAAAAAATGAAATACGAGTTCGTGGAGCTAGAGTTACACAGCAGACCCACAACTGAAATTATTATTTTTGATAAGACAACAATTTTCTTATTAACATATATGCAATTTGGGAGGCGGGATGTGGGTATCGTCGCCCTGAGAACATTTATTGTATAACCAACACCTCTGCCATAGGCCACCTTAAGTGGTTCGCTACGTTTGGTGACTTAGCAGGAGTGCCCGGGTTCATGGGAATAGGTTTGTCCTGTTTTTGGCAGCGGATGCGTCTGCCCACCAACTGCATGGCAGGCCGGATCGGGAAAAACTTGTTGAGGAAGAACTTTTGACCTGGGACATTGCCTTGCACCGCAGTGGGAGGGATACATACATACGTCCGTCACGCCCGGAAAGACTGATCCCCAGATTTCTACCCACCCCTCATACATTTTTCCTTCCCAGAACTTTCTCTCCTTCCTTTCCTTCAAAAGAACCTCCACACAGCATCCCCAAAGATGACATAGGCTATGAGAGGAATTATTTTCCTCAAGGCCTCCGATGTGGGGCTAATATAAAATAAAAATATGTATATATATATATATGACGAGATTTTTTTTTTGTATTCGTACTTGATAGAAAGATGTTTAAATAATCGATTAGTTTTTAATTTGAAATGCTTTAAAAGCTTTTTATCAAATTCTATTATGTCGTTTTATTTCGTATAGAGTAGAATACAAACAATTCTTCACTGCAAGTCAAACATTCTGTAGAATCTAATTCCATAAAAACGGTTAGTGCTTTCTATGATGTACTTTTTGCCCTGTTGAATTTTTCAATTGCAATTGAAAATCCACGTCACTGTTGTCGCCTGGTACTCGGCGCTCCAGGCTCACCCTTAACATCATATTGGGTGCAAAATCCCTACTGCCGGCGAGAGGGATGCGGCTCTACAGCCCCTAGCTTCATCCCCCTCGCGCAGCCTCCATTGGTGGGTTTCCACGCTAAAAGCATTTAGTATTGGAGAGAACTCGTACGGGGGCGACGTCACTGCACTTTTCTCGGCTTAAATGAAGGCAAAGCCGCAAGAATATGCGCTAAAAGGTTGTTAATTAACGTGACATTATCTTCGCTCTACGTTTTGACGTATCGCAGTGAAAAATTGACCGAGTTTTGACGGATTTCCGTGCTGTAAAATGTTTGTGTACATGTGTTAAAAGGTATGTTGACAATACACCCACAGCCATAGAATCTTGTAGATACGTACCTGTAGTATAGATTCGTGAACTACTCCTGTTATGTATTAATATTCAATTACTCAGGGTTCAAGTGAATAATCTCGTTTGTTTTATGCAGATGTTATTAAAATATTAGCGTCGTACCGACGATCAGACGAGGTGGAATTATATAAATAATTCATTGGATTATTACTAATTAACATATCTGTGTATACTTGTAATGGGTATTCCTCCTAAAGTGGCTCAAGTATACTATGGTGGAATTTCTCAAGACAAGGACTAATTTCAGCATTGGATGGACGAACGTAAGATGGAAGGTAAAAATATTTTAAATAATATTAGTTATTGAGATATTATCTTTAAATAAATGTTATGGTTAATGTTGTTATTAATTAACTGTAATAAGGTTTTGTTCGTACTGAAACTAAGCTCGCTGTCATTTATAATATAATAAGAAACTTTGATTCATATTGGCATTATTATTATGTACACTGACATACTTTTTTATGTTTATGGTGGCATTATTAATGTTGTTATACATACTCCCACACTTTATATCATAACTAAAAAATACTAATCTTACAATAATATTTTCTACGCAGAGACATGCGTGAATCTGAACACATGACAGGTAGTATGAATGTAACTGAATTATAACTAATTACATACTTAATAAATAGGTATTTAATAAATCAAATAATTTTATTATTTTTAATGCGCAGGTAGGTAATTGTGAATAAAACAGTACCTATACACACAGAAATAAACTTTAAACCCTCACGTTTTTAGAATGAATTAAAGTTTTTACTAGGAGTGCTTTTTTCGTAGGGCGGAATCAGCTGCGAGTTAAAATTTTGATCCCGCCCAATTGCTAGTTGAGCGTCCCCCCACTAGGCCATCGACCCCATCGGAGTTTATTTATCATCTAGTTTCAAATTAAGCTTTGTAATACTATATTACGCTTACTTGTACGTTTATCGGCCGACGGCCTCCGTGGTCGAGAGGCAAGACTCTCGACCAGCAATACGAAGATCAAAGGTTCAAATCCCGGCGTTAACAAATAAATTTTATTTAATTAATTTATGTTATTTCACCATTAATTAATTAAAATTAAATACCTACACATAGTATATTTATGACACGTACCAAAGTGGAAGATATTCTCAGTACCTATTTCCCTAGTGTAAGACCAAAATTCAGAATTAAAGCGTTACTTGAAATGGCTTTAGCCGTTTTTTGTGACTAGATCTGAATATCCAGATACACCCCACCCCCCTCTTTCCATCTCTTTCCCCTCCCTATTACCTTCAGCCTCATACATACCCCAATTGGGGATACCTCACTGGGATACCACATAGTCTCACTGGCTCCAGAAAGCTGGGAGCAGGAAAAAAAAACTCTAAATATATATTACTAGTTTATTATTATATTTAAAATATATTATTAATTAATTATTCGTGTTTTGTGACCAGATGTAAACACTCAGGTGCGTTCTAACCTTCCTCTTTCCCGTCTCGTTCCCTTCCCCATTTCTTTTATCCTCACAACGTACTCCATTTGGAATGCTATAGATAAGATAACATATTTTTAAATGTTCATTAAAAATGCAAGTATGAAATGTCCGAATAAAACTGAATCTACTGAGGAACAAATTAAACGAGTGGGCGAAGCCCCGTAATAGAGCTTGTATAAACAAAACTATCATGCATCATTATTACGTGTTGGATTTACAACCTTCTAATACGTCTCTAGGAATTCCCTGATTGTTCTTTATTCCTCTGCTAGACATATTAAAGCAAAAGGGTGGTCTCTGGTGATATGATTTATAGTCTCACTATCCATCACAATACCCTTCACACTTGGAAAGTTGTTTCGGGGAAGGGTCGACGACATCTGCTGTAAAATTTAGTAAACAAATGGCCGGTGCAATACGGCGCCATCTACGCGAAACTTCCGCAAGGCTTGCAACTCAGTTTGGAAGTTTTATTTACAGATGGTGTTTGATTTATTGAATGGATATCTTTATGTTAATATTAATTTGTATAATCACAATCGAAGATTTATAATATTATTTATGAATTACATAACATGTTATTTTTTCTTCATAGCTTGAAAAACTGAAGTGTATGAGAAAATCTTCAGAATAAAAAATGTGCTTCAGATGACTTGGGGGCTAATTCACCATACTCTTGATAGCTTTTCCATAGAGTATCATATAAATACGATTTACGGCACACGATTTATTTATTTATAAAGTCCGAATTTAATAATATTAGGTACTTTGAATAATAACCTATGATATTATTGTAGAAAGCAATCACTTTGTGGTTTGACATATTTAATAAAATAAAATACTGTTTTGTTAAAAACCACGAGTTTTATTAATTTTTTGAACCGACCGGTTTCGCTTTACTCAAGCATCATCAGGGTACAAATTAATACTAAAACTTTTAGTATTAATTTGTACCCTGATGATGCTTGAGTAAAGCGAAACCGGTCGGTTCAAAAAATTAATAAAACTCGTGGTTTTAAACAAAACAGTATTTTATTTTATTAATAACCTATGAAAATGGATATTGGATAAGTTAGTCGAGTTTTCCACTTACTGCGAGTGTTTGTAAAAACGAATTTAATATTTTTATTTGTAATTTATTTTTATAAACGTTATCTGTGTATGCACACAGCTATAATTTACGTGGCTTGGCGTATTTCGGCATATCGCTCGCCGTACATTCCCAATTGGAATATTTGGCGAGCGATATGCAAAATACGTCAAGCCAGCAGTGTATACAGCATTATCCTTTGGATAAGCTATCAAGAGGAAGGTGAAATACCTAATTATGTTTAATAAAGAATAGGGTAGGTACTTTCGAATCTCCTTTCTTCCCCACTACAATCGTTAAATAAAAGTACAGGGAAGAAAACAAAATAAAAGTTAATAACAGTAGCCCAATAATGCGGGCTACCCCAATGGTGTATAAAATAACGAATAAATATGTTTTTGTTTGAAACATGAATTCATTATAATGCCAATGTATAAAATTTGAACAAATATAGAATATTTTACTGAAATAAGAAGTGAGGTGGGTCGCGTTCAGATGAAAAGATGTTCACAGCGCAGCCTGACTGCGCACCCAGTCTGAACGCCGCTCTATGTTGAAATAATGAAGATTAATTATTTATATCAGGATTATTTGTTTTCGAAATTGAAATGAAACTAAATTGAAATTGAAGTTCGCACCGACACTAATAAAGACACAAATATTTTATATTTTCTAAAATTATTTTTGATACAAAATAAAATCCTTTTTTGCAATTATTATTGCATGTTTTGTGTAGTATTAGTGTTTAAAACGGTAAACCGCCCGACGCTCACTTACGGCCACCAGACATGGATGCCAAATGAACGAACATGCTCCAGAGTCCAAGCTGCCGAGATGAGGTACTTGAGAGGAGTGGCAGGGGTTACGAAATGGAATCATATAAGAAACTCGACGATCCGAGATGATCTAAACATTGAACCACTACTATTCTTCATAGAAAAATCGCAACTGAGGTGGCTTGGGCATGAACTAAGAATGTCTGATGACCGAATTCAGAGGAAGATACTAAGTGCGATTCCAGAGGGTAGACGTCCAGTGGGCCGCCCTAGACACAGTTGGGCGAGGCAACTCCAGAAACTATGTGAGGAGAGGATGGGTCTACCATAGACGGAGGCCGAACAATCAGCACAAGATAGGGACGTATGAAGGAGCCTTGTCGATGCAATGGGTCCCCGACCCGAATAGAACAAGGGGAAGAAGATGATGACGATGGTGTTGTATTATTATTCTGTTCTTAACTGAAATCTGTTTTAAATTTGAAATGTGAAATACCGCCGAAAAGTCCCAGCTGCTCCCTGTTAACTGGTGCCATGATGAGATCATGGCAGCGTCATAAAATATATGAAGTATATCTATTCATTGGGATTCCAATTCGGGGTATGTTATAAGACTGAAGGGTATAGGGAGATTGAAGGAGACGGGAAAAAGGAAGAGGAAGGTAATGAAGTAATCAGTTATTTACATCTGATCACCAAACGTGGCTAAAGCTATTTCAAGCTTTATTTTGATTTTGAATGGTATTCTTCCTCCATATCCACGGTTCCATGCCAACTCAGAATGAAACCAACTCGGAACCACCTCAGAAAGGTCATTAAAATCTATGAAAAAATAATTTTAAAATAGCCGGTAACCCTTATCTTAAAATATTTTACCAATTTTAATATTTGTTTATCATCACTCTTAATGACCTTTTCTGAGGTGGTTCTGAGTTGGTATCCAGGATTGAAGGACATACGAATCCAACTCTCACGCTATGGTGCAGATTGGTCGAGATAATCGAGATGGAAAGATTAAAGGGTCTCCCTCAAGCGGCTTCTCCTAATCCGGCATGCCACGCAATTGGCAGACAGATGCATCCGCCACAAAGACCTGGCAAAGACTGACAAAGATCTGACCTTGACCGGCCATGATCACTGTGACCATGATTTGTCACCAAACGTAGCGAATTGGCAGATGTGCTAGTTAATCAATAAATGGTTCAAGGAGTAGAGGTACCCTTACTCGCCCCCAAAATTGATAAATAAAGATTGCCGTAAGGAAATAAAAAGTAAATAATGTAGAAATGAGTGTGAATATTTTGCAACATGTTGGTATCTGAATCCGCGATCTGCATCCAAGGATCTCACCATTCCATTCATCCCGCTACGGAGGTCATTGGGAGGTACGTACCTACCTATTATTTTTTTGTAGGATGGTTAAGGTGATCCAATAGTCCAGGAAAAAATGGAAATTGGAATTCACGCCTCTTTGTGGGAGGAGTTTAAAAATACTTGAGAAAAAGCTTTTGGAAAGGTTGGAAAAGGTATTTGAGAATTTTGTTTTACAGATTGATTTCGGAAAGGCCCGTAAAACATTAACTCCTTTATTACGCATTGTTTATTGTAATAACAAGAACATTTAAAATTAATTTCCCGGAACCAAGCAAGGCGTAGTCTAAGACGTCTTAGGGGCCGAAATGATACAAAATGGGTGTGGCAAGTCTGAAGTCCTTCGGTGGACGGTATAAGGTTTACTTTAAAAATCCAAATTCATCGACTGGCGGCCGTATTGATTGATGTCAAAAATAACAACGCGAAAGTGCATATTTTATTTTATTTTGTAAAGTTCGAGCGTAAGTATCATTTTTTTTGCGATTATTGTAAAAGAAACTGAATTTTTCACATTAAACAATTAAACCATATCCGAAAAGGGGTTTATAAGTAGGAGAGTTTGCACTTGAAAGTTTTTTTTTATAGATTTAATATTATATTTTTTTCTCGGTTTATTAAAGGACTTATAAAGAAATGACCGATATTTTTAAAGGCCAAGGTATATATTATACACGCAGTATTTACTTGAAGCATCTATAATACTTCCAAGCGATCAAATTTTCAAAACAAAAATACATGATTGTGTATGATTTTGCGTTATTTCGTATGGCTTCATCCTAACAAATCTGTTCTTTTTATCGGTTTGCGTACTAATTATGTAACAATCTAAAGTTGTTATTTACATGGTACGATTATTTTTCCATGTTGAAAAAACAAAACAACTGCGAGATCATTAATTTCACCGAAACAAACACTAATCATCCACTAAATTTCAAAATTATTGACACAATCCATAAAATTAAGCATTCACTTTTGCATACAAAAAAATTATGCCTTACCTATTAAATTTTTTTATTTGTGAGAGTTTTGTAATAGGCATATTATTTTTGTGGCATTTAAACAAAGCCAAAATTAAGATGAATAACAATGTAACAACACTTTCTCACGCAATTACATTCGAAATTACAGCACCACACTAGTGAGTTAAATACTTGACTAATGGTTGAAAGAATGAAGCTCGAATATCACGGCCTTATTTTTATTACTTTTTTAATATAATAAAGTACACAAAGCAAACTCGTATACTTACATAAGTGGCATGAAATTTAAAAGAGCCTTTGAAATATCTTAGCTTTGAGCGATTTCCTTTTAAAAGTACAATACAACACAAAAAACTTACCGTAAGTTCCTTAATTTTGCAATTGCTTCACTCAGGCCATGAGGAAAAGAAGTGGTTAAAATAAAAACAAAAAAGGTTTTTTATGGGAATGCTATGTGGAGGGTCTTTTTAGATTATGGGAAGGAAAAAAAACCGTGTTGCTTTAGACCACACAACTGAAGTAAAACTTCTGATACATCTATACAATAGGAAGAGCGAAAGAAAATGCGCGCGCGCATTGCTCTCTCTTGCTCCTACAGTATGATACAGACAATAGGCCTGCACTGTGTAACGTAACTGGCTATGAGAGAAAGAGAGAAAGAAAATGTATGCTCGCGCCTCAGACTCTTTCTCTCTCTTTCCCTTACAGTAATATACGAAGCGTTCGCCTGGCTTTTCGTAACGCTCTCGTCACGCATTCGCCAGCTTACCCTAAAAGTTAACTTAAAAAGGTATGAGGGGTGGGTAGGAACCTGGTAGTGTTAGTGTGTACACGACTGACTGATGTATGAATCTTTTCCCCCCACCACGTTGCAAAGCGATATTCCGAGAGAGTCCTGCTGGATAGGTCAAAAGGTTTCTCTCAACCAGTTTCACCCGATCGGACCTGCCACGAAGTTGGCGGGAAGCCGTATCCGCCGCCAATGTCCGTAAAACCTCACCCCAATACCTGGGCACCCTTGCTGTGGTGGAAAATATAGAATGCTAACGAGACACAACATTGTTAAGAGGGAATAACCAGACAAAACAGGAAATATTTAATTTTTAATAAAATTTTAGCCGTATCTGCTTTTTTCCACAAAAAAGTATAAATTGATTTGAAAAAATTGTTCTTTTATCTGGTAAAGTTATGTTTTAAATTATGAGATAATTGGTTTATTTTTAGCATAATAAGGTTATACCGTAGGTCGTTGGCAGATTTGTTAAATTTTCAAAAAAAAATGTATATTACAATACACATTTCAAATCATATAATAGTGCAGTAAAATAAATCAATAAATTATCTGGGAAAGTTATGTTTCAGAATTTTAATTTTTGACTAAATAAAATCATTAAAAAAAAGATCCGCGCACGTGTTTTGTCTTTCAAACCAACATATTTAAGATTTTTTTAACTTTCTTATTTTGCTTAGACATTATTAAAAAATTATAAATACTTATAATCAAAAAATAATTTCTAAAAATACAGAATTTTAATAATTTTATCATCATAACTCTCCGCATTTTTGAATGTAGGAATAAATTAAAGCAAATTTTGAATGAAATAAAATCGATGTTGGGTTATAATTTTAAAAAGCTGGTACGGAGAGTAATTAATCTTTCTCATTGGAACCGCCCTGTAATTATGTAAATTAGGATTCTCATCCGGTGGCTGGTTGAAGGCCCTTAAAATAAATGTGGTTTTTTATTAAATCACTTTCGTTATGTGTGACTTTAAAAAAAAATTATTGAACGACGAACAATCGCGGCTTTTATTTCGTACACAATTTCCTTGATACAATCACGATGGTATAATGTAAATGTTGAGCTGATTTTATTATTCTCATGGTATGTTTTGGAATCCTCCTCAGCCAGTTATTTCAGCAACGTTTCCTTTTTGCATTCCTCTTGTACTTGTTTGTTGAATTTAACAAGGGTGGACTGGGGGTGAAAGGGAGTTGAATATATTTATCTTTCTATTTTCATCAGCAGTTTATATGGGGGTTTCTGCAAAATTGATTTAAGAAAATACCGTTTGACCTATGAGCGCTTTTATAATTACCATGACGATTCACGGTTACGGTACTGTGACAGCAAAAAAGGCAATAAGTATCCTTATCGCTATAATGCTGCAGATCTGTATTACATATTAAATAATGGTGAGACAAAAGATGAGACAAAATATGTGTGGCTGTTTCCTCCCAAGTACAATTTGTTGCTTTTCATTTATTTGTACGTGTGAGGGAGATATATAATGATTGTATGTTTCCTTTGGGGGGTGCAGACATACGTTCACCATTTGTCTCGTTTTCGACTGTTGTTATTTATTGTTTAAGAAAGAGCTGCAGCATTGTGTTTAAGAACAAAATCAAAACCTTCAGCGCATTATAGAGTCTCACAGAACAGGCAATATCCGAATTAACTAATTACATTGTTAAAAACACAGATAAAGTATCCAAAGTCATCGGAGTTTTTCTAGATCTGGCCAAGGCTTTTGATACTATCTCTCATGACATTCTGTACGAGAAATTTAAAAATAATGGTATTAACTGGCCGCCGCTCGAATGGTTTATTAGCTATATTAAAAATAGAAAACAAATAATAGAACTAAATAAATGCTACAGTGATCCGGAAGAAATCAAGTATGGTGTCCCTCAAAGTAGTGTACTTGGTCCCCTTCTATTTCTCATTTACATAAATGAACTTACCGATATTAAAATGGCATCTATCGACTACAAGGTAATCAGTTACGCAGATGACATGGTAATTCTATTCAAAGCTCGTCACGGCTAGTAGTATTGTAGTAGCCTACGGAGACGGCACGGTGCGGTTTGTGAGATAGTGCAAGAAAATTATCACTTTTTTCCTTTGAAAGATACAGACCTACGTACTTTGCGTATCTCATCTTTTGAAAGAGCTGCAGCATTTTAACGATAAGAAAATATGTTTATTGCCTTTTTTGCTATGGCGGTAATAATACACGCGTTCAACCACACAATATTTTGAACAACACAATATTTTAAATCCCTTTCCATATTTTTTTTCTCTGTTTATCTTGTTTTTGAATTTTGCCCTTAATGGACTATTTTTAAATTTTATGGTACATACTTACGTACCTGCACATCATTATAAATCTAATGCATAAAAATTCCTAAAATATTATTACAGGCTTTAATCAGTCTGTTTGTGGTTGTTAAATCCTTAGACTTGTAAAATATTTCAAAGTGATCATTATAAAAATAAATAAAATGCACAACTATTTTTCATTTTGTCCTTATAGGTACTTTGTTAACACAAACATGTCGAACATTCTTCACTTGTTAAAAAATAATCTCTACTATGACACTAATCCTGTATGTTTAAGAAAATCATAGTAACCTAAAACAATCCACCGATAATAAAATGACAATGTAAACAATTTCCGTCACCTTTGAAAAAAGGTAACCTGGTTTTCCCAACACAATGATTAGGTTTTTGGGAAAATCTTTTACAAGGATAACCTAAGTACCTATTTTCTCATTGTTTTTCGGAAATTCGATAGCGTTGGAGGGTTATATTTCATACGCGGCACAAAAGGATAAACGTTTTAAACATGCTACAAAGGATTTTTGAAGGTGTTGCAGGTAAAATATAAAGATGGCGCCTGCGAGGAGAGCGGATTTGGTAACTTGTATACGGTGGTCTGCTATGAAAAGTCGCAAAGGTTCAGATAGGACCATCAGTAATTGGATTCTTATGAAACCCGTGGTAGAATTTCTTTAGCTTAGAGCCAATATTGTTGGCAGTTGGTAGATTTGAAGTTCTCGTTCTATCTAATTCTAGAAAACATTATAAAGAATGGTATAATGTTTTTTAATATTATTAAATTATAAGAATTTATCGTAATAGATGGCTTGTAAAACTAAATAACACAAGATGCGCCTTGTAGGCGTTTTCCGTGATCAAATTATAGACTTATGTAATTTCAGCCTAAATTTCAAAATAAAACTGTGTTTCTCCATGATGACGAAATTCAAATGGGGTGAAATGTACAATTTCAGATTGGTTCGTTGTAGATGACAATGCATTATTTTAAATGTTAGTGGTAATCATACACACATACGCGCGTGTTATAGTAAATTGTTTACTATCCGGCCTAAAAGATGGTCCAAAAATAAAATAGATGTATTTTATTAAAAACACTTTGTTTTCATTATAGGTTCATCTTTTTTCTAATGAAACGTCAAAATATTATGTTGTTACTCTAAGCATCAATTTCCTGTCCTTTCTCTTTTCCTACCACGTTCCTCTTTTTAAAGTGTATATTCCCTCCAATTATCCATCTATCACTATTTCTTAACTTTAAAACCATTTCACAACATCTTAGCCACATTTGTACAGTACTCTTTAGGTGGTTTTTCTAAAAACGGCGCTGTACAAATTATCCAAATATTATTAATATTAGCTAGTTAATAAAAAAAACGGAATAAACGCAATAGCAAAATCCACTTTTTAAATAACTACCCCAATACCATTAGCCATTTAACCCTTGTGATGATCTCGCCTTTAGGCCTACGAAATAATTCTTTTAAAATTGAGAGATCGATTTAGAAATATATTTAATTTTGTAACAGGGTATGGTTTCAGAATACAATTCTCTGTTCCAACTCTTAAGGGTGATTTATGAAACCGGGCCATTACTAGGAAAAACACGTGTGCCAAAATACTTTGGTTGGAGGAGGAATCCTAATGGATATTTCAGGTTCATTATCAAGTCAGGGGCGGCCGATGGATATTTGCCCGAGTGGTGACTGACTTTAACGCGAGCAAATTGATTTGTGAAACAATTGTCTTGTGCATTTTCTATGGCAGTGGGGGGTTGAAAAATTAGGCAATAAAGATTGATCGTTGGTGCATTTAAATATACGAGAGCGACGCGCCGATTAGGAGTTAAGATATTTAACATATTTGTCAAAATAAGATTGCAGAATTCGTTAAATAGTGACGCACGCAGAAAGAACGAAAACGTGTACAGACAATGCTTATATAATGTTATTATATAACCAATAGAGTCAACGCAAGTATTGAGAAAGAGTATTAGATTGAAGTACGCCACTGAGCTCTTCTTTTAAGCGTTATTGGGATAGTTTATGACTCCGGCGCAGACGAAATTAGTTTACACCACAAAAAATAACGAACATGGTTTCTACACAAAATTCTCTGAAATAATAGTTATTATGTGACAGAACACGATTAAACGATTGAGATATGCATATTGGGAGATGTGCTTATCACTTAAGATTTGAAAAAAAGTGACTAATAAATTATTGAAACCACACAAGTAGATGGGTGGGAGTCGCGGGGCAGGGAAGTGTTGGAGGATAGTCGGGGTAGAGACGGGTTGGAGGACGGTCAGGGAAGGAACCTAGGGCCGCGCAGACGGGATAAAAATCATCGAGTTTTGATAAACGGCAGAATAATAATTTGGTGCGCGTAAACCGGGAATAATTCAGATAGTTATATATAATAATAAAGGAAGTCGGGGCAGGGAAGTGTTAGAGGACAGTCAGGGAGAGATCCTGTTGAGAATTAAGATCGTCAAGTTCTGAGAGTCGCGAGGAGACCAGCTCGGTGCTTCTAAATCGGGGATATTTCATTTTAATTAAACAAAGAATAGTTCGTCTTTATTAAACAAAAAGAGTCCACGCGAATAAGGAAGTCAGAGATTGCGGCTTGCGAGTTCATATCTGTGAAGTTAAATAATATAATTTGTAAATTGAGGCGGTCAATTATCAATACGGGACGCGCTTTCGGGGCGTTTATGAGGGTCAGGAAAAATTTTACAACGAATTGACGCGGGAATTGTGTTTGACGGCTGCATCTTGGAATAAATAACTGCATGACGGGTTGTGGTTTAGAAATGCTTGTTTGAAGTTAAATATTAGAGTAGTGAATTGATTTGTGAAATTATTTTGTGCAACAAGGCGAATTTGGTAAGTTTGTATAAAATTATTAACATATTTAGTACGGGCCTTGCAGGAAAGAGTCAATTAGGGTTTATATACAAGCCTTAGGAATCTAGGACCCTTTTTTTTTGTCGAGCGGAGCATTGCACGTTTCCGGGTTGACCGGCTAGCAAGTACCTTTGTTGGGTGAAGTTACTCTTGAGACAAGACCGTTGTAAAATAATAATTTAGTTAACAAAATACTATTTGAAGCACAATAGACACTTTCGGGCAATAAATCTTAGACGAGAGACTTCATTTAAAAGACGGGATTTTAAAACCACAAAACAATAATAAAATCCTTTAAAAGTGCTTTGTTGGTGATCTAGAAAACTAGGTTACTGGGTATTCTCCAATACATAACGGGTAACAAAATACAGAGGTATAGAATATAGGTATAAATTAATGTGTAATGCGCCTTTGAGGTGATAATTATTATTTACGAGTTTCGTAATAATATTTTTAAACGTAGCTAGGGGACTATATTCAGGAAGGTTTTTTTTGAAAAGGCATTGGGTAATATAACGGTTTATGAAGGGTGCGTAGCATGGGCATTTTGATTACTAACAAAATCTGACATAATTGAATTCCCATTCAAAAATTTCCTACACCTTATTCCAAATTTTAGGTATCACAATAAGTCTATTACATAGGACTTTGCCTAAACTTGGTTCGATATCTTATCATATAATCACCTTTGGTTCACGTTCAGGTATATTTCTTTCGATACTCGATTTAGAAAAAAAAACTTTCATATTGTCGGTTGAATGAAGCCGTCGGTAGGTATTCACATTTTAGCGTAATGCGCTATATCCACCTACTTAATTAACAAACTCTTTTTTCTTCAAACTTAATTGAGCGGGTTACGACTCGAGAATGGACGGCGGTTGTCGAATGGATCTACAGGTCCAGCTTTCCTATTTCACCATGAGGAAGTATCTCACGCGACTTTATCGGGGGGCGATGTGATCGAAATGCAGGTGGGCTTACACTATTTTTCTAATGTGGAGGCGAAGTAAGCGATGGTCGTGTCTGGTCCGAGCAAATTGGAATCCCTTGTGATCACATCTCGGTAACGTGGATCTCGTACCCGCTCTAGACTGGATTGGAAGCGTGGCCGGAGCCATTCCATGATGTCGACGTATGTACGTCACTAAGGCATTGGGGGACTTCAGGAGAACAAAGGACGTGCACCCATTTCGCCCTCCCTCTACCGCCGCTCCGAGGTACCAGCGGATAAAAGTTGTCGTCGCGGGAGGCCAGTTTGATGCAGGACGAAGATTACGATCTGGCCGGACTACCTTCGTCATGGGGGAAACGAAGTGACGAAATTTGCGTGGGCTTCACTACCTTTTAGGTTACGCTCGTGTGGGGTCTGCCTTGTCGGCGGAACGAAGGGAACATGACATATGGAATCGTTTGGCAACCGATCGGCGGTTCTTTGTTGGAATCCGGATAAGTTTTCTTAACTACCTTTTGGTTTACGCTTAGGTAGGTATATTTCATTCGATATTCGATTTATCAAAAACTTTCACATTGTCGGTTGAATGAAGCCGTCGATAGGTATTCATATTTTAAGCGTAATGCGTTATATCCACCTACATAAGTAGCAAAAGTTCTCTTAACTCCCTCACACTAGGAATAGGGATCATCCAGCATCAGGGTGGGAAAGTACTCTGGACGAAAGTGCAGCGGGGGAAATAGAAGGGAGGGAAGCCAGATTCACGACCTGGTGCCTTTCATTCTTGGACCCAGCACCCTGGACGCCGAGCTTGACCTTCCTTCTTTGAGCTGATTTTTGAGCTTGAGGTTGGGGTACGCCTATCGTAGAGCATATGCCCGTAACACATATAGGGGAAGGTCCCAAGTTACGCTTGTGTATGTTATGCGAGAGGACGTATTTTTCATTCAAATCAAATACCGATGATCATCGCGATTGCAGGCTGGCGCATGTTTCTGTAACGTGCTTAGAAAAAACGTAATCATTATTTCTTCTGGTTCGAGGCGGCGTGCTGGACGGAGAACGGGACTATTGAGGACATGAGTGACTGCCAAGGCGAGGATCGGTGACATCAAAATCTTCCTTAATTAAATTCATACATCGCCAGATCAGAGGAGAGAGCGGCCCCACCGATCTCCTGACATTGCCGATTGTCTAATCAACTTCGGTTTAATGTTTATGCCGGTGCTTTAGGAGTTAATGGAACTCAAGTCATCGGCATGCTGAAGAACTTCAACATCATCATCGATCCAGAGTAGGATGTCACGTTCCAAAACCTCGTGCCACCCACACATTTCCTGAACAGTTCCTGACATCGGCTATCACACCATTAATCGGAGCAGACCCTCATATCAAGCGGTATGAGATGACCTTTCATCATCATCATCAACACATTCATAATTTGGCAGCGTAGTGGTCGATAATATTCCCATTACCACTCTATGATCCAGAAACACACATCAAACCCTTTCCCGACAGAAGGCAAAACATGTCGATTTTCATTCGTCGCTTGCGACCTTAACATTCTCCGGAGGCGTTGGAATTGGAAGCTGATTCGGCGGTCTATGACCATCACCTTATCAGTTGGGCTATGGAGGAGTCCAATTATTTAAACAGCACATGTTCTGTCTCATGTTAATCCCAAAATACCTACCCGTAGAATCAAATTAACAAAATAAAACAAGCTAGCTAACTAACAAACTGCATCTAGAACTGTGAGTGTAGAATTATTGCACCCCGTACTGCTTTGAGTGTAAATCTTTTGTTAGAATATAAATAAATGTCAAATTATTTTCATTATAGCATTTTATAGAGCTGCAGAGAGTACGTGACATCGCATCGAAAGGTAGGATCTTCTCAATTCGCCGTTTGAATGTAAATTTATATATTAGATGCTAGGAGGGAAAATGCAGATTACTTCAATAAAAATAGTCGTCGATGAGCGTAGGTGTATAACAGGTGCTAGGGGAGGAAGCTGAACGAATATAGATAGATAATTAGTTAATTTTCAAGCTAGTCAGACTCAGTCATTGTTATTCGAAGCCTTGCAAATTGTAACACGCCATATCTAAAAGAACAAGGGTTTACCACAAATAAATTATTAATTAAATTGGATTAACTATACCAAACCACTCAAACAAAAAAGTACACAACGTTGTGGGGTTAATTACAATTGATTAATTAAGAGCATCTCGTCACGTTTGCATAAAAGTATTACGTGATGGGGTTGAAAAGGCGCCGCAAAAGAAATGCAGGGGAGAGACGCGAGAACGGGCGAGCTACGAGCTTTTAAAGGCCGGCCGGGGTTGCGCCTGTAGCTGTAGCAATGTAGCAGCATTTGGAAGTGAAGGTAGGAGGTACTACTTCATAGGGGGGGGGGGTTTATCACAGTTTTGCTAAGTGACCAGGAGGTATGGTATTACAAAGTGTTGCATTTTGCTGGGTTTTATACAATGACTTAAACAAGAAGATAAAAAAAAAAAAAAAAAAAAAATAAATAATACAGTAGGTATAACGGTTCGCATGTCATCCGAAAATGACTGAAAACACAACGAAAAAAAAGTAAAGTACTAGGAAAATAGATGTGTAGCAGAGGAATAAGCAATAACGTTTACATTAGCTTAACTAGATAAAGATAGGAGAGATAAGACGATGATGCCCAACATCCGATAAGACGCAGATTAAAGATATCATATTTTGAGGGAAGGAGCTCCGTACGGCTATAAAAAGTGAAACAAAATTAATCAAGAGAGTAGGTAGTGCAATAATGTACACATTAGCTTAACCAGATAAATTTAGGAGAGGTTGGTTGATGATGTCCAATTTCCGATGAGACGCAGGTTAAAGGTATCATATTTTGAGGGGAGTAGCGCCATACGTCTATAAAAAGTGAAACAAAATAAATCAAGAGAGTAGGTAGTGCAATAATGTACACATTAGCTTAACCAGATAAATTTAGGAGAGGTTGGTTGATGATGTCCAATTTCCGATAAGACGCAGGTTAAAGGTATCATATTTTGAGGGGAGGAGCGCTGTACTCCAATAATAGTTGGAACAATAATTAATCAAGAGAAACTAATGATATCCCACCTTCGATAAAGTGAGAAAGGGCGTTACGTTATTAGGGGAGATAGTCCTTCAATGATGCATTCAATATCAAATCGCCGGGGTGATAATATTGATGTTAGTCAACCTTCAATTGGGTTTGAACGTTTGGTAAATTGGATACCGTACGATTAGTTTAAAAATTATGCAATCGGACCAGCGTTGAGTAGTTCTGTTTACCAGAGTAAACATAGATAATCTACCCTAATCGTTATATTGAATAGAGATAGTTTAACAAAAAAAAGGGGCACCAACAAACGATAGAAAAAAAGGGTCTCTTTCATTTTGAGGGTAGATCATTTAAACATTTAACACTCAGCGTGAAGAACAACAAAAAAAAGGGAGGCCATTAAACCGAGTGCCGACTAGCGGAGATATGTGTCAAATAGGTTTGTGCGTTTAACGTAACGGTAAATTGAAACCCTTTCTACAGCCGGTCATCACAAGAAGTGGGTGACAGTCGGAATAAAAGCATTATTTTGAAACGTAATTACAAAATAATCTGTATAGGATTAAACGAAATTAGTTTAACTAAATAGTTCAAAGAAACAGAATCTGTTGAGAAACAAAATACATGCAGAATAAACATTAGTGACGTGAACCGGATTAGGCGTGAAGACAATAAGACCAAATTAAAGATAGGAGAGGTAGGTAAAATGTTAGGCAACCTCCGATAAGTATAGGGAATAAAAGGTATTCCGATGTGAGGGGAGGAAGTCGGTTCTTGATGGCAAATTAAATTTTAAAAATAAATTGTTTGCTAATATTCAACCCGACTTACAGAATGAACGTATCCAAAACGTTTAATTCTAATAATGCACTAGATTTAAAGGACTACAATAATAATTACGTACTCAAACGTATGAATCTGGAGAAATAAAATGACTAGGTACCTACTGTAGACAATTGGCATTTTTTAGCAGTTAAATACTTTTATGATGATATTGGTCCCCAGTACCAAATTGTTAAATTTAGAACAACGGTCAGGTCCATTTTGGGCAAAGTTCCGTAAGCGAAAAAAAAAAAACAAACAAACAACAAGAAAGGTCGGTCAGACTTCGTATAATTACGGTAGGGATATTTTGGAGAAAAAAATGCAGACGGACCTTCGAGACGGCCATTATGTGAAACCGAAAGGAGCTTTTAAGGGGAGAAGTACCGACTTAAGCGATCTATGCTAGAATATGCTTGCCATGTTGTAAGGGAAGTTGTATGGGTGAAACGTCACCTGATCGCCTCTTAAAACCAGATAACAGCGGCTAAGCAAATACAGTTTCAACAGTGTTCTGAAAATGGGGAACATAGACAGAGCAAGCTTACGAGTGATAGTCGTGTTACCGTTAACAATGACAGGGCCGAATTGGGGAAAAACACTTCGGGTTATTTTATAGAGAAATACATTATGAGTTTAGACACAGTGAGATGTGGAGCATTGGAACATTTATAATGTTTAGTAGTAGATTGTGGATGGGTTTACAAATTGCGCAAAAGGAGTTTATTGTGAAGCGGTGGGTATTTAAAATCAGCGTAAGTCGGTGAAAAAGTTAGGCCGAAATTAAAATTTGGATTAATTGGTTTGGAGACAATAATAGACACCTAAATACTCACATAATATATTGTCGGCTTAAGTGGGGAGTACAATAGGAGACAGTTAGGGTACCATGACTAGGTACCGTTGTAGGTCGTAACCGGCACAAATTCCTGGAAATATGTAGGCATAACGCAAGGTACATTGACCGTAGTTTCAACATTAGACAAACATTGGGCAAGGCCGACGAAAAAACGGAATAGGGGAGGGATGCGATGACGTACAGGACAGGACCGGTTTAGGAAATATTCATCATTACAATTTTGAAAAAAAAAGGCACAAAGATTTTAGGCGAGTCCAAACGGGCTGACTACTGCTGAAGTTCTGGAACAAAATAGGTGGTTGTAGTTTGGATTTATATCTACCTCCACTATTTTTTTCCATAAAGGGGAGACTGTGATGATCTCGCCTTTAGGCCTACGAAATAATTCTTTTAAAATTGAGAGATCGATTTAGAAATATATTTAATTTTGTAACAGGGTATGGTTTCAGAATACAATTCTCTGTTCCAACTCTTAAGGGTGATTTATGAAACCGGGCCATTACTAGGAAAAACACGTGTGCCAAAATACTTTGGTTGGAGGAGGAATCCTAATGGATATTTCAGGTTCATTATCAAGTCAGGGGCGGCCGATGGATATTTGCCCGAGTGGTGACTGACTTTAACGCGAGCAAATTGATTTGTGAAACAATTGTCTTGTGCATTTTCTATGGCAGTGGGGGGTTGAAAAATTAGGCAATAAAGATTGATCGTTGGTGCATTTAAATATACGAGAGCGACGCGCCGATTAGGAGTTAAGATATTTAACATATTTGTCAAAATAAGATTGCAGAATTCGTTAAATAGTGACGCACGCAGAAAGAACGAAAACGTGTACAGACAATGCTTATATAATGTTATTATATAACCAATAGAGTCAACGCAAGTATTGAGAAAGAGTATTAGATTGAAGTACGCCACTGAGCTCTTCTTTTAAGCGTTATTGGGATAGTTTATGACTCCGGCGCAGACGAAATTAGTTTACACCACAAAAAATAACGAACATGGTTTCTACACAAAATTCTCTGAAATAATAGTTATTATGTGACAGAACACGATTAAACGATTGAGATATGCATATTGGGAGATGTGCTTATCACTTAAGATTTGAAAAAAAGTGACTAATAAATTATTGAAACCACACAAGTAGATGGGTGGGAGTCGCGGGGCAGGGAAGTGTTGGAGGATAGTCGGGGTAGAGACGGGTTGGAGGACGGTCAGGGAAGGAACCTAGGGCCGCGCAGACGGGATAAAAATCATCGAGTTTTGATAAACGGCAGAATAATAATTTGGTGCGCGTAAACCGGGAATAATTCAGATAGTTATATATAATAATAAAGGAAGTCGGGGCAGGGAAGTGTTAGAGGACAGTCAGGGAGAGATCCTGTTGAGAATTAAGATCGTCAAGTTCTGAGAGTCGCGAGGAGACCAGCTCGGTGCTTCTAAATCGGGGATATTTCATTTTAATTAAACAAAGAATAGTTCGTCTTTATTAAACAAAAAGAGTCCACGCGAATAAGGAAGTCAGAGATTGCGGCTTGCGAGTTCATATCTGTGAAGTTAAATAATATAATTTGTAAATTGAGGCGGTCAATTATCAATACGGGACGCGCTTTCGGGGCGTTTATGAGGGTCAGGAAAAATTTTACAACGAATTGACGCGGGAATTGTGTTTGACGGCTGCATCTTGGAATAAATAACTGCATGACGGGTTGTGGTTTAGAAATGCTTGTTTGAAGTTAAATATTAGAGTAGTGAATTGATTTGTGAAATTATTTTGTGCAACAAGGCGAATTTGGTAAGTTTGTATAAAATTATTAACATATTTAGTACGGGCCTTGCAGGAAAGAGTCAATTAGGGTTTATATACAAGCCTTAGGAATCTAGGACCCTTTTTTTTTGTCGAGCGGAGCATTGCACGTTTCCGGGTTGACCGGCTAGCAAGTACCTTTGTTGGGTGAAGTTACTCTTGAGACAAGACCGTTGTAAAATAATAATTTAGTTAACAAAATACTATTTGAAGCACAATAGACACTTTCGGGCAATAAATCTTAGACGAGAGACTTCATTTAAAAGACGGGATTTTAAAACCACAAAACAATAATAAAATCCTTTAAAAGTGCTTTGTTGGTGATCTAGAAAACTAGGTTACTGGGTATTCTCCAATACATAACGGGTAACAAAATACAGAGGTATAGAATATAGGTATAAATTAATGTGTAATGCGCCTTTGAGGTGATAATTATTATTTACGAGTTTCGTAATAATATTTTTAAACGTAGCTAGGGGACTATATTCAGGAAGGTTTTTTTTGAAAAGGCATTGGGTAATATAACGGTTTATGAAGGGTGCGTAGCATGGGCATTTTGATTACTAACAAAATCTGACATAATTGAATTCCCATTCAAAAATTTCCTACACCTTATTCCAAATTTTAGGTATCACAATAAGTCTATTACATAGGACTTTGCCTAAACTTGGTTCGATATCTTATCATATAATCACCTTTGGTTCACGTTCAGGTATATTTCTTTCGATACTCGATTTAGAAAAAAAAACTTTCATATTGTCGGTTGAATGAAGCCGTCGGTAGGTATTCACATTTTAGCGTAATGCGCTATATCCACCTACTTAATTAACAAACTCTTTTTTCTTCAAACTTAATTGAGCGGGTTACGACTCGAGAATGGACGGCGGTTGTCGAATGGATCTACAGGTCCAGCTTTCCTATTTCACCATGAGGAAGTATCTCACGCGACTTTATCGGGGGGCGATGTGATCGAAATGCAGGTGGGCTTACACTATTTTTCTAATGTGGAGGCGAAGTAAGCGATGGTCGTGTCTGGTCCGAGCAAATTGGAATCCCTTGTGATCACATCTCGGTAACGTGGATCTCGTACCCGCTCTAGACTGGATTGGAAGCGTGGCCGGAGCCATTCCATGATGTCGACGTATGTACGTCACTAAGGCATTGGGGGACTTCAGGAGAACAAAGGACGTGCACCCATTTCGCCCTCCCTCTACCGCCGCTCCGAGGTACCAGCGGATAAAAGTTGTCGTCGCGGGAGGCCAGTTTGATGCAGGACGAAGATTACGATCTGGCCGGACTACCTTCGTCATGGGGGAAACGAAGTGACGAAATTTGCGTGGGCTTCACTACCTTTTAGGTTACGCTCGTGTGGGGTCTGCCTTGTCGGCGGAACGAAGGGAACATGACATATGGAATCGTTTGGCAACCGATCGGCGGTTCTTTGTTGGAATCCGGATAAGTTTTCTTAACTACCTTTTGGTTTACGCTTAGGTAGGTATATTTCATTCGATATTCGATTTATCAAAAACTTTCACATTGTCGGTTGAATGAAGCCGTCGATAGGTATTCATATTTTAAGCGTAATGCGTTATATCCACCTACATAAGTAGCAAAAGTTCTCTTAACTCCCTCACACTAGGAATAGGGATCATCCAGCATCAGGGTGGGAAAGTACTCTGGACGAAAGTGCAGCGGGGGAAATAGAAGGGAGGGAAGCCAGATTCACGACCTGGTGCCTTTCATTCTTGGACCCAGCACCCTGGACGCCGAGCTTGACCTTCCTTCTTTGAGCTGATTTTTGAGCTTGAGGTTGGGGTACGCCTATCGTAGAGCATATGCCCGTAACACATATAGGGGAAGGTCCCAAGTTACGCTTGTGTATGTTATGCGAGAGGACGTATTTTTCATTCAAATCAAATACCGATGATCATCGCGATTGCAGGCTGGCGCATGTTTCTGTAACGTGCTTAGAAAAAACGTAATCATTATTTCTTCTGGTTCGAGGCGGCGTGCTGGACGGAGAACGGGACTATTGAGGACATGAGTGACTGCCAAGGCGAGGATCGGTGACATCAAAATCTTCCTTAATTAAATTCATACATCGCCAGATCAGAGGAGAGAGCGGCCCCACCGATCTCCTGACATTGCCGATTGTCTAATCAACTTCGGTTTAATGTTTATGCCGGTGCTTTAGGAGTTAATGGAACTCAAGTCATCGGCATGCTGAAGAACTTCAACATCATCATCGATCCAGAGTAGGATGTCACGTTCCAAAACCTCGTGCCACCCACACATTTCCTGAACAGTTCCTGACATCGGCTATCACACCATTAATCGGAGCAGACCCTCATATCAAGCGGTATGAGATGACCTTTCATCATCATCATCAACACATTCATAATTTGGCAGCGTAGTGGTCGATAATATTCCCATTACCACTCTATGATCCAGAAACACACATCAAACCCTTTCCCGACAGAAGGCAAAACATGTCGATTTTCATTCGTCGCTTGCGACCTTAACATTCTCCGGAGGCGTTGGAATTGGAAGCTGATTCGGCGGTCTATGACCATCACCTTATCAGTTGGGCTATGGAGGAGTCCAATTATTTAAACAGCACATGTTCTGTCTCATGTTAATCCCAAAATACCTACCCGTAGAATCAAATTAACAAAATAAAACAAGCTAGCTAACTAACAAACTGCATCTAGAACTGTGAGTGTAGAATTATTGCACCCCGTACTGCTTTGAGTGTAAATCTTTTGTTAGAATATAAATAAATGTCAAATTATTTTCATTATAGCATTTTATAGAGCTGCAGAGAGTACGTGACATCGCATCGAAAGGTAGGATCTTCTCAATTCGCCGTTTGAATGTAAATTTATATATTAGATGCTAGGAGGGAAAATGCAGATTACTTCAATAAAAATAGTCGTCGATGAGCGTAGGTGTATAACAGGTGCTAGGGGAGGAAGCTGAACGAATATAGATAGATAATTAGTTAATTTTCAAGCTAGTCAGACTCAGTCATTGTTATTCGAAGCCTTGCAAATTGTAACACGCCATATCTAAAAGAACAAGGGTTTACCACAAATAAATTATTAATTAAATTGGATTAACTATACCAAACCACTCAAACAAAAAAGTACACAACGTTGTGGGGTTAATTACAATTGATTAATTAAGAGCATCTCGTCACGTTTGCATAAAAGTATTACGTGATGGGGTTGAAAAGGCGCCGCAAAAGAAATGCAGGGGAGAGACGCGAGAACGGGCGAGCTACGAGCTTTTAAAGGCCGGCCGGGGTTGCGCCTGTAGCTGTAGCAATGTAGCAGCATTTGGAAGTGAAGGTAGGAGGTACTACTTCATAGGGGGGGGGGGTTTATCACACCCTTATTTACTTCACCATATCCCGTGGCAGGTACCAGAACAAGTCCTTATGGTATTTTGAATGTCTAAAAGAATTGTTATGTCGCAAATAACAGTGTTATATATTGGAAACCCTTCTTTCGTTTTCCATTTTCAAATAATAAAACATTTATTTATATCCATTCTCCGGATTTCATTATTCTGTGGCAAGCACAGACAAACAGGCGACAAGAATGGGCAAGGAGAAATTGACGCTGTGAATGGAATTTATGGAGAATAAATAACAATTTGAATTATGGCGGTTTAACCGAAATATCCCTTCGCAAATATTGTTGTACACACAATACGGGCATTATTTATAGTAATCGCGATACTAATAATCTCGGATGTATTCAATTTATATCCATAAATCCTCTATACAAGTGAATACCTTAGTTTAGTGTTTACCTACAATATATGGACCTTTTTCATTAAAAGTGGTACCTGTACCTAAACCAGGTAAAGTAAGGAAAGTTGATTGAATTTCACCAATTGGTTCTCACCCAGGGATGAAAGCAGCAAAGAATTGGCACAACTAGAAAACTTTAGGGAGCATGTATATATTGTATATTATATCTACATTTACAAAAATCAATTCATGTTTGCTTGCTTGGAAATGGGAAATGTTTAAAACTTTCAAAATACCTTCTTTCCACCCTCGCGAAGGTTTCTGGATTATTACAACCTGGTGACGATACATCTGAAAAGTTTTTTAACCACCACAAAACTCTTAACTCTTACGAAAAAACTCTTAAGAAACTGTAAAAAATGTGGCAATTTGAAAATGACATTTTTTAAACCATCGATTGTTCAATCACAATTGAATTTTTGAATAAACTCTTAAAGAATTTAATCGAAGTACTCGCCTGTGGTACTAAGCAAAATTGAATACTTTGAATTTAATAAAGTATTTTAAATAGGTACCTATGTTAGGTTACAAATTTGATTGATTGTTATTATAACACAAAAATAAATGTTTTTAATATATGAAAAACGAAAATTTGTAAAAAAAAATTGCAATAAGTGGCACGCGAGCTGTTTGAAAATCTGAATGTACCGGGGCTGAATATATGGGACGCAGGAGAGGGGAAGGGAACGATGGAAGGGTGGTTCGCGGGACTGTGGAGCGGGAGAGGGTAAGCAGGGAAGGTGGAGGGAGAGCGGGCGATTGGAAGGGGACATGGGAGGGAAGTGGGAGGCGGAAGGGGAACGGAACGAATGGGAAAGGACATGCAGGGAGAATTTTTTCTTTATTAAGTGGCATTGCAACGCATATATTTTATTAACATAACTCGATAGTTATGTTAATAAAATATAAAATATATATATATATATATATATATTATAGTGTTAATAAAAAACAACGTTAGATAGGTACTAAGATATGCGTGTGATGACGCAATTTATTTTATTTTTAGCCCTGCTTTTCAATTTTTATAAAATAAATTACATTTCATGTCGTGCTTCCGCTCCAGATTTTATTTTCTTTAATGTAGACGCCACCTGCCTAAATGATAAATTACCATTTGGGTTCGGTGAATCCTTTTTATGGCTGAAAAATAAATTATATCAATTTTTGCAAAGGAATGATTTAAATGAATTTCACACAGCAACACCATATTGCAAATTATATTATGCAGTATTATAGTCTTGCCATTGAATTAAAATATACCAACGTTTTTTTGATAACGGATTTATTATTTAATACATTAATTATTAAAAAAGTTTTTTTTTATAATACAAAGACAGCAAAAATTAAGACTCAGCGACTAAAATGCATTATTAGTCACTGAATCTTCGGGGTAAACAATAACAGTACAATATGACTAAATGATTCATAAGAGAAGCTTCAGATCAATACTTATTGAATCATTTTATACATGTACGCTAAGACTTGGGTGATATTTATCTATAAATAATAAGCTTTCTTAATATAACAAGGTAAATGAAGCACCTACCTACCAACTGGAAGTTTCAACAGAACTTGAATCCTGAAATCCATGATACCCTACTTGAAGTTGCGAAGGTTTTATACTTGCGACTTGCGACATCCAGTTTATCGGGAAACCAAAATAATATTCGGGAGTCGAAATATTTAATTAGTCCAATAAATTAAAACGAAATAATAAATAAATTATGATTCTACCGTGATCTGTTGGTGTTATACCGTATTGCGCTTCCACCTTCTTTATCCAAAGTTTCAGACAACATTACATTGTCCATCATCAGGGCAGATGTGTAATCGAAAATTGTGGTGAAGTATGTGCTTGTATATGTAGATTTTGTACCATGTTTCCAGCTCCAATCCTCGACGAGTTGGTATTACAGTGTAATTTATAATGGTTTTCTGTGTTTAGTTTTGGTGTATTCGTCAATTACCGGTTACCAAGAACTATCGAGCTAAGCCCGTCGTTATTATTAATATTATTGGGATTTAAAAAAAAGATCAATTGCCTCCAAATAAGGCGTGCTCTATGCGTTTTGGGTCTTCCCAGAACTTCAGAACAAATCCAAAGTAATGGCTAGTTTCAATTTAATGCTCTAGATCAGGGATGGGGAACCTTTTTTAGAAGACAAGGCAGGTTTTTACTTAAAATTGATTTTTGCGAAAAAGTCAACGAAAATGATAGTTACACATGGAATATTCAATTTCTCAGAATTTTGCAGCATATGGTGTGCAACTTAAATGTAAAGCTTCACTCGGTTCATGAGAATGACTTCCTCTTATAAGTCTGCAATTTTTTTTAGTTTTTTTTACATAAGCTCCACACAAGAGACCCTGAGGGCCTATGTCATCTTTGGGGATGTTGTGTGGAGGGTTTTTTTTAGGGAAATGAAAGAAAGGAGTGCTCTGGGAAGAAAAAGGGGTGGGTAAGAATCTTGGGTTCAGTGTGTCCTGGTCATCCACCTCCAAGACCTAGAACATAGACAAACCTCATCCCGTGAACCCGGGAACCCCTGCTAAATCACCAAACATAGCGAACCACTTGGGGTGACCTATGGCAGAGGTTTTGGTTATCCCATAAAGGTTCCCGGGGTGGCAGTACCCATTCCCGCCTCCCAAATTGTTATATAATTTATGGTTATATTCTGAACACAAACTAGTTTAAATTAAATCTGTATGCGGGAAATTAAAACTACACTCAGAACATAAAATGGTTTTACTTTGATTCTGGCATCACACAACATAGTCAGCAACTAGAATTTTACTGCACTTCGAATAAGAGAATGGATTACTTCGAAATGTGTCAGCACATGAATCCACAACTGGAATTTAATCGTTTCGTTCTGAACAAACTGATTTAAGTTAATGTATTTTAAATTTAGACAATAAAAATGATTCTTTATTTAATTTTTAGTTTATTTTTCATCGTATTTTAAAAATAAATATAATAAAATATTTTAATGTTTTTCATTTGCCTCTAAAATTACAAAATATTTGATATACCTTTTGATTACAAAATAATTTTTCAGTTTGGTTGGGTATCTTGATCTAAAATCCAAAATTAAGATTTGTATAAAACGGGCCGAAACCACTTAAAAATGAAGCTGGCTTTCTGAGTGTAATTTTTAGTGGTGCTTTCAACAGGCCGCACCAAAAGTGCTCGCGGGCTGCACTAAAAAGCTTCGCGAGCCGCAGATTCTCCACCTCTAGATTGTCGATTTGTCAGGGTGGCCGAGTTTACATGATCGAGTGTGATCTGATATCCTTTAGGAGGCCGTCCGTTCTGTCGGGCCTAAAAAAAACTAGGCATAATATCACAACAATAAATCACGATAATACTTTTGGCCATAAAAATCTTAAATTATACCTAAGGTGGGTTCATTTCCAAGTTTCGCTTCATCAATAAACATTCAATTAATTCTTAGAAATATGAATATTATGTGAGATAATATGGACAGTACAGTAAAAAAATGGTTTCATGACGTTTTTCAAACGTTATCACACTTTATTTATTTATTAATTTATTTACACAAATACGGCACATCACGTGCCATTAACATAATTGACATACTTATAAATAGTACAACAACATGAAGAATGTAAGTGATATTAAGAAAAAAAGGTAAAAAGTAAGGTGAATAAAATGTAAAATGTATAGTATGTTCAATAAAAATAAAACATAGTAGATACATATATTTCTAATGCGCCATTAAGGTCAACTACGATTACCTTAAAGTTCTAAAACTTCTTACCTAAAAATAGAGTTCTTAATAAAATAATAAATACATGCCAAACTATATATTTTCATTATAAGTAATTAATATTTTCAATTTTAATTAAACTCTTGTTATAATAACTTTTGAAGGTTACACACAAATCAATGCACTACACCATTGAAGAAGATACATCTCTACGAAAATATGAAAAAGAACAAGACAAAAAAAAAATAATGTTCGCCGCTGGGACTCGAACCCGGCATTTAATACATGGGACAAATGCCTAAACCAACTCGGCCTTTGGGACCTCTGATTTTTAAATCTCATATTTCAAATTCAGAATTAACATTATTATCTTCGACTATTTTTTCACATATTTTTGGCTACAACCTTTTTACATTATCACGGACTTCTAAAGAATGGGTTTGTAACCTAGATAGTTTCTTGTTTTTATCATATTTTAATTCGTTATTAATGTGCAATAATATTGATTTTTTGATTTTTTTTTCTTCAATAATATTTGTATTACGTTTAAAGCCTCCGTTTGAGGGGTAAGGCTCTCAATATAAATAATAAATAAAAACTATTGTTCATCAATAGATTTTTTTAATTTTTTTAATTTTACATATTTTGTTCTTTTGATTCTATTGATGAAAATGTCACTGCTTAGCTACAGTTCAGGATTTCTTCTGTAATGCAGCTAGTTTTTAGCAGTGCCTCTTGGTAAAAGAACAACATTGAGAATTATAACATTTGCCTTGTTTGGTGACCATCTCTGAAAAGCCAGGTACTTTCTCTCTACACCACCTTCAGCATCACACCATACCCCAATTGGAGATGCCATAGTCTCACTGGCTACTTACGGTCGGGAGTAGTTGCGACTCTTGTGAGACATAAAGCTATAAACTGTTCAAATGAACTCGTGAAATGTGAAATAAACTCTTACGCTGAAAATGTTTGCAATGTCAAATAACTATTAAAAACCTAAATAAAACGAAAAAAATCTTAAATGTCTCTCAACAAAACTCATGAAGATTCACTTGAAAATAAAGTTTCGTGAAGAAAACAATTTTCTTGGTATATTGGCAGTACCTACCATCAGTCCATACTCCAGACAGACTCTATACTCCACAGTGAGGGATAAATCATCTGTAGGACGGCACATGCCTGGCGCGGTGTTGTGTATGAGAAAGCAATTTATTTGAGGAACTCATCACGTCTCTAATTTCAGATAGGATTCAGAGGAAATAACTCTCAGGTTTTTCTGTTGGGGGGCTCTATGGCTGTAATGGAAGGCTCTGTAAAAGACTGAATCTGTAAGGAGCTTGTATTAGATAGAACCTTGAGATCTTTTTGTTAATCGAATCTGTCTGGGACGAGAAATAATATTAAAAGATTTTATTGTAAGTGGAAATTTCGACGAAATTTTCTTACGGCATTTTAAAGAAAGGACCTCTCAGTGTCAGATATAAATTATCTTTTCACCTTTAGGAAGGTATTTGCGATAAAATTGAAAAATTTTCTCTTTGTAAATTGTAAAATTGTCATGGAACATAAAAAAATCAAATCTGTATTACATTATATTCTTAACGTATTTCTTTAGAAAGTCTGTCTGAAATTCTGTCAAATTCAAGTCTAAATTATAAATTGAAGTTGATATTTTACAAATTAAGGGTATCAGAAGGTATCAGAAGAAGATAAAGAATTGCACCACTTCTGTCAATTTCACGCGAAATAAGCATTCCGTATATCGTAAGTAACTAAATACTTTTTCATAAAGAAATGGTGTCGAACCGTGTTGGTAGCAATTATTAGATATTGACAATTACATACTTCTTCTCCGTCTCCCATTGCTAGCTCAATCGAAGAGTTATTGGTCGTGGTTGAAGTTCGTTAGTAGTTGACTTAGAAAACCACACTCAACGGGGTTTGGGAAATTAAAAGGTAGGCTAGGTACATAAAATACAGGAATGTTTATAAATGAAACAATCTCTTTTGCCATGCGATGTCACGTGGATACATATATTATAGCAAATGATTTAAAGCTACAATGAAATTCTTTGATCTATATGTGGACGGATTTGGAAGTTAATTTACTGATTTAATCTATTTCAGCTGAAGCAGATCTTTGAATAAACCAACACTTGTAACAAGAATTAAATTTACGTTAATCATTGCATTGTTGCATCGCAATCTTGACAAGGAAAGTACAACAACTTGGACAAGGGAAGTACAAAGAGAAAAACAGTTAAGGCAGTAATTTTGCAATACTTGTTTGGTTTGGTTGCATTAATAATTTCAAATATGGGTGAGTGCACCGGTAATGCTAACTAACTAACCATAACGCCGTTTCCCCGCAGGGGTAGGCAGAGAGGACGGACCGCCACACAACTCGATCTTGGCACACACTCTTTGCCTCGTTCACATTCATACATCGTCTCATATATGCTCTTCTATTATTCCGACTCTTCATATGGCCCGACTCAAGTATCTGATTCACTTGGTCGTGCCATGTCTTCCTCGGGCGTCCCCGACTTCTTCTACCATTCACATTTGCATCATATATTCTCCTTACACTCCTTTCCTCGTTCATTCGCTCTACATGCCCAAACCATCGGAGAGTCCCTTTCTTAATCTTACACATCACGCTTACGTCAGCCTTGCATTCTTTGCGGATATCCACGTTTCTCTCACGATCGTACATGGTTTTACCACACATTCGCCGGTAATGCTACACCCCTGTTAAGTCAAACTTAGCAAACCACTTGGGGTGACCTATGGCAGGGATGTTGGTTATCCAATAACTGGTCTCTGGGTGGCGATAACCATAACCACCTCACAAATTGAATACATCTGGATACATTTAAAAATGATATCACCTACATACTTTAGAACTGACCCAAATGGATCGACTATAATATAATAAAAAGACAGTGTGTTGAAGGAGACATTTTCGTTGATAATTTATACGAATTCTGAAAAAATGTTCTGCTATTGTTAAAAAATATGTTGAGCTAACTATATTATGTTTCACTTGTGTCTCTCTTTGTGTCTCTTACATATGCCACTTGCCCCTATTTGCGTTATTTGTCATTTGAGTGAGCTTTTATAATATAACTAGCCTCAGAATCAATAACTGTTGTGTTAACTTATAAGCTGAATGAAATTCAGTTTGTTATTAAGTTAAAAATTATACAATGAAGCAATTAATAGTTTTTGTCAGTATCAGAGATGGTGTTGTGTACGGATTTATATTTTTTGTGATTTTCTTACTTTTCCACTTATTTACGGGAATTGCGTTTCATTTTATTTGTTCGTTAGAATACAATTATTGTATTTTTTCTTTGGAGGGGTGCAGACATTCGTTCACCGTTTGTCTTAATTTCGACTATTGAAATTTAGTGTGTAAGAAAGAGGGGCAGCATTATATGTTTGAACAAAATCAAAACAATCAGCGCATTAACTTTTTGGCATTCACTCACTATTCAATATTATATTTATCACAATATTGCCGCAGCTCTTTCAAAATATGAGAATTCGTTCCATACAAAATGTATGAGGAAAAGACTGTTCTTAATTTTTTTTTTCGAGAATTATTCCGATGTTTTAATAATTTTTCTGCTATTCGGGGCGGAGAAAAATCCAACCAGATCGTAAAAATCGGTCCAGCCATTCACGATTTATAAATGGTGAAACTAACCCGACTTTGTTTTATACAGGGTGTCCGGGGGTAAAGTGCAGTAACTTCGGGAGGTGATTCTACATGATCGTAGAAGTAAAAAAGATAAATATCTTTTTCCAAAATTCCAACTTTTAGATGTACTTTACAGCTAAAAACGAAAAATTGCTCCGACGTGTGTAGACGGCCTTAGTTTTTGCCGTGTTGCCAAATCAATCACCCGCGTCCCCCGGTAACTAATACCCGCTACCCCCGCCACCCGAAAATGATTCGGAGATTGTCATGTTGATCTACTGCCTGCGCCAATACTAACTCCCTCCAACTCCGCTACCCGATATTCAGTCTATTTTTAAAAGCAGCGTGACCTACTTGTTGCTCATGAATTAATTTTAATCAAAACCCATTAATTTAGTGTTTTTTATCTAGTGTTTATGTCTTACTTAAAGAACATATTTATTTAGTGCTTGTTTTCTTCGAAGATTTACAGTAAACATCGAGTTTTATTTATGTGTTACAATTGTGTTTTTTGTGCGTAATTTTGTTCTTTAATTACTGTGATAATGCCTGGTTTTACTAACGAAGAACGAGCAGATATTCATTTTATTTACGGACTACATGATGGGAAGTCATTCGCCATGGCCGGCGCGATCTCCAGACTTGACACCCTTAGATTTTTTCTTTTGGGGTGCGATGAAGGAAAAAGTTTACGCCAAGGAAGTAAATACCGTAGAAGATCTCCGTTTACGAATTTACGAAGCCGCAGATGAAATACGCCACAACGTACGAATCGTAAACAATATTACTGTACGTTTACACGCTTGCCTGCAAGCAGAAGGTGGACATTTTGAAAATTTATTAAATTAGTTAAAAACGATGATATTAGTTAAGTGTTCAATTAGTTATTAATAATTTGTGTAGTAAAAAGTGTAACTTAATATGAATATTTTTATTTTAGAGCAGTTCCATGGATACGTGCCACTCATAAATATGCAACGTTGCCACATTGACACTGTCAAACTCACAGCGAATGTATCGGGTAAGTTTGTACCTACACTAAGGATTTATAGCAGGTTTATCTTTTTGTATGAAAAAAAAAAGTTGGAATTTCGGAAAAAGTTATTTATCTTTTTTACTCCTACGATCATGTCGAATCACCTCCCGAAGTTATTGTACTTTACCCCCGGACACCCTGTATATTAAGAATTTGAATTTTTATGCAGATATTATGTTTTCTTTGATTGATTAGATTTTTATAATTTTATGTGCCTATTTGTTTATTAGCCGAGTTTTTATAACTGGATTGTTCTCACGCAAGTGAGACCATTTGTAAAACCCATAATGAATGAAAAAAAACATGTTATTTTGTGTGTACAAAATCAATGCTTCATATATTTTTTAAAAAATATATCTCAGCTTCCAGTTCTTACTTGAAGGTATGAAGAAAACTGTATTCGTTACCTCGTCCTCGCTTCGAGGTTTCGAGCTAATAAAGCCGACCAATCAGCTCATACATCTGACGGTCAACGGCGCCGAAAGTTCACAAAAATAGGCCTTCACGCCCCCAAACACTTATTCTTGGCTCATATTCCTTTATTTATTCCGTGAAACTCAATTCAGAAGCAATCTAGTGGGGAACTGTTGAGGTAAAATATTGTCCGAATGGACCAATTATATTTAATGGAACACGATACGATCAAAGGACTCCAGCTGGAAGATTCAAGCTTTTCTTGCAGTATCTGAAATGTGACAGAAAGGTTTGTTTTCACACACACGTTGAAAAAAATCAATCCATTGAATAAAGTATCACTTAGTACTTCGTTCCAGTTTTCGAACGTATATTTGTATTTCAGGGTTTTATTAAAAAAAGGTATCAGGTTTTTCAGCGGAGAGAATAAAAAAAACCCACTGAATAGAAAATTAATTCTACTTGTACTCTAAAGCTTTTGAGTACCTATACTATTTACATAGGTAAAACGTTTTGCTTGTACGAGTATGTTGGAAATTTATAAAAATTCGATAACAGATGTGGGTATTTTTTTACATTTGCTACGCACAGGATTCTCTGAGGAAAATTATTTACTGTAGGGCCTACGTAATCTTTGGGGATACTATGTGGAGGGTCTTTTTAGCGAAGTTAAGTTCTGCGAAGGAAAAAGGTATGATGGGTGAATGGGAATCTGGGTTTAGTGCGTCTGGATAATCCGCCGCCAAGAACTAAACAATATTCACCCCGTAAACCCAGGCACCCCTTCTAAATCACCAAACACCTGGGGTGACCTATGGCGGGGGCGTTGGTCACCCAAAAAATGGTTCTCGGGCGGTGGTACGCATTCCCTGAATGGTAATATTCTTGGGCATCCGATATTAATTTGTAATCGTAAATAATCTGACTAAATATGCATTTTGCGTCGAATACAGCCCCATTAAGTCAGTAATAGTAATATAATAATAATTGTTGTGTAATTTGTATTGCAATATTTTTGTGAATAATCGCCTTAATGGTTCTGTAATTACCCACTATTGAAATTGAAATTACGAAACACGTAAACTACCACAGATTCAAGTTCCGTGTGTGTTTATAACTGGTCTCTCAATGGTTAATATACCACATAAAGGTAAATAATTATTTCTTCGATAAAAGCAATATTACTGTTTGAAAAAAATTTAATAAAATTAATTAACTAACTACTATTACGTTTATACCACTATTAATAAAAAAATATTGACACGTTACATAAAAATGATATTTGAAAAAATGAGTCAACAGATCTAAAAATACCTAGGAACAAATGTAAACAAACAAATTAAAATTACTAGAAAATAAAATAAAAATCCTTTAAAAATAGCTTCAAACAATTCAAAGCACAATAAAAAGCTTAAAGATGGCTCTTTTATTAATATAAAAAAAAAAACATAAAAACTACAACAGCGATTAAAAAAATATTGTTAATCACCAAATAAATATCGCCTTTCTCCCACATCCACAAGCATAGCTTTTTATGGGAGTAGTAAAACTTTAAATAAAAAAAATATGGTTACAAAATTAAGAAGATGAAATATCATACATGTTATTATTACTATGCTATCTATTATGTTTATATTTTGAAAAATTAAATTTCATTAAAAGAAAATGTTTCAAAACCAATGGTTTCTTTATCAGGATACAAAATAAAATAAAATGTTATATTTAAAATTAAAACATAGAAAAGACAAATAAGTACAGATAGATAACCATATAAGGACAAAATAAAACAATTGAAATACACACACACACACATTTAGGTATATATATGTTTTTTTTAAAAGAAGACATACATTCCCGGGTTATGATTATCCTGATAATAAGCGGAAAATACTAATTTAAAATATTTTTTCTGCTGTTTTTCTTAAAATTTCGGATACTTTTAAAACTTATTTATGTCTAATAATTACGATGAATAATAGTTATTCCCCCTTTAAAAATAATAAAACCAATTATTCAGAATATTATGGTTTAAAAAAAGTGTTGAATATTTTGTTATAGAAATGTGATGCTAGCTATACGCCCAGAAAAAATTGGGGTAAAAAAGGGTGGAGAAAGTTTCACCTTTCTTTTCATAGATATCATGATTTTCACTGACTTAGTATATTTTATATATTGGCAATAAGTGTCGCCGCAAGTCTCGTTTAGCCACGCAAGCGGACAACAAAACGTAAAAGGCACCTAGTCGAAATGAATTGCCGCCTTTGGGAATGTTCTCACAGCCAAGTAATTGACATAAAAAGGACGAACCGATGCTCCATTTGATGCTATTCAAGTCCTGACTGTGTTTATTGACTTTTAAATAATAATAATAGCCTTTATTCAGACAGTAAATTACATTAAATTGTTTATGATATTTATAACACTTATCATTCATCGACTCCCTGTCTGTATGTCACTAATCGACAAAGGCCTCCGCTAACTGTCGCCATTTCTCTCTATCATTAGCAACTCTTGTCCATGTACCATCTGCTATGGCTTTGATGTCGTCAACCCACCGTTATTTAACTGACTTTACTTAACAATTTTATTAGAGCAGAGATTTGAATAATACAGGTCTTTAGCTAATAGAATATTAGTGAATAGCTTATAGATTAGTAATACTAATAAATATGGAAACCTTAATTTTGGCTTCGGTAAAAGACACCTACTGAAATTTCTTAAAAATATATAAGTAAATGCAGAAATATAATAAGACAATTAAACGATAATTATTTATAAAGCTTAATCACTTAGTGATCGCCATTTTCGACAATGTGTCAATCAATTTGTGAGGCGGGTATGGGTACCACCGCCCCTAGAAACATTCATTGAATAACCAACACCTCTGCCATTGGTCATCCAAAGTGATTCACTACGTTTGATGACTTAGCAGGGGTGCCCGGGTACATGGGGGGTCAGGTTTGTCTGGATTTTGGCGGCGGATGTGTCTGCTCACCAATTGCGTGGCAGGCCGGATCGAGAGAGACTGGTTGAAGGAGATCTTTTGAACTCTTCAAGCAGGATTTAGATCGCAGTCGAAGGAATGAATTCATTCGTCCGTCACTTCTGGACACACTGACCCCCAAATTCCTACCCACCCCTCATACCTTTTTTCTTCCCAGAACTTCCTCTCCTTTCCCTTAAAAAACCCTCCACACAAGATCCCCAAAGATGACGTAGGATCTGAGGGGAATTATTTTCCTCAGGGCCTCCTGTGTGGAGCTAATGTAAAAAAAACATCTTGCTACCTACTCGTATTTGTATCAACATGTTGATATAAATATCGATTTTATTATTATTACATATTTATTTTATTACATATACGATTCTGGGTCCATGATTTGTGACATCCATCGATCATGTGGTTGGACGGTCCATATATGCATTGTGCTAAGGATAACTGATGAAAATATACATATATAAATCGACATCGACAATAAAATGGGGTAGGTAAATAAATTATTTGTTCATTAAACATAATTTGATATGTTCATTAAATAATTACGATATATAGTTGTTTCCAAACACATTTCATTTAAATTTCAAAAACATAATTTCGAATAATAAAGTGCTGTCAAAACCGTCGACAGTTCACAATGAATGAACTCAACGTTTTCTGTGTTTAAAATATAACATCAGCGCTAAAGTTATCTATTAAATATTTCAGAATATTGTTTCTGAACGAATTGTCAATTAAATAATCTTACTAATATTATAAATGCGAAAGTTTGTATGGATGGTTGGTTGGTTGGATGGTTGGTTGGTTGGATGGTCCTTACTTTTTCACGCAATAAATATTGAATGGAATTTAAAAATTCTTTCACTAATCGAAAGCTACATTATTTGCGAGTAACAACGGCTTTATATATATTGGTAAGCTCTGGCGTTATGAATGAGCTGAAGTGTTATGAAATTATGTATCATACGTTTTCTGTCACTAACAAAATCGAGTTATTGCAAACGTCAAACAAATTGTTACCTTAGAAACAATGTTTTTTTTTATTTTAGGCTTAAAAAGAGTGCTTTGTTGTGATTAAAAAGAGTACTTTTTTGGCGTCGTAGTTAATATCTACATATCTCTAAAAATGTTTATTCTCCGAACAAAAAGCATAACGTTGCTATAAAGCAAAGCGTTTGAAGTGGACTGTCATTTTCTTATTTTTTTAGGTTACTCTGGATTCAAATATGAATAAAATACTAATGAAGGGAATAGGTACTTAAAATAAATTTCTATTTCTAAAATTTAAATATTTTATAAAATAGAATTTTTATTTGCGAAATGTCATTCTCAAATTTTGAAATTTTCTATTAAACAATAATTATTTTCTGTTAGACAAAATAGCAAGAATAATAACAATTATGCCAATAATTATGCCAGTAATTTCCCACTAATACTATGCGAGCGAAGCCATGGGTAAAAGATAGTTAGTAATATTATTAAAAAGTGCGACCATAGCCTCCACAAAAATTTCATTCTTATGTATACCTTATAATATTTTAAGTACAGTGTATTAAGGCGCCGTATTCCCGCTCAAAAAGACGAAGATGGAGAGTTATGAAATTTGAATGTTGGAGAGATTGCTCTTATATTTAAAACGGTAAAATTGAAGCGAAAATTGTGAGAATGTTAAATAAAACACAACTCGTTTAAAAAAGAGCAAAAGTCTCTTGGCAATAAAACAGCATTTAAAAAACACTGTGAATTTTTTAATACGTATAACTTGTAAAATAACTGAAACAGACGTGAAAATAATAGTTTTCAGAGCATAGGTACTTTGCGATTTTTTTCTATCGTGGGAATTTCATATAATTTGCGTTTCGGCGTGAGGAATGTACAGATATTATCTTCAAAATAACATTTTTTTTTAAAGAAAGAAATTCATTCCCGGGTTACAAATAACCCAACAATGTTTGAAAATCTCCTACTACCACCACAGAAAGCCGAAAATGTTGCTTGTGTTGTGATGGAGGACTTAGCCAGCCGAGGATCGAACATGCGACGCCCGGGTGGGACCCAAGCGCTATGCCCGCTCAGCCACTGACCGGGCAGTAAAATTTTTATTAAAAATATATTTTTAATAAATGTATCTTTGGGTATCGGACAGTTAGGGTTGGGGTAAGGGTTGATTTGGTTACTTGGCTGAGTGACCAATAATGTCAGGAATCACTGATTTAAGTAAGTCAAGTACCTATGTCTCTTGACACCCTCAACGCGATATGCTGAAATCGGTAGATAATAGTCAAAAATAAAAATTGTGTACCTTTACATTTTTAAAATTGTTTTAATAAATACCACACTGAAGCAACTACTAAAACTACAAATACATATACAATTCTTCACAAAAAAAAATCAAAGACTGGATCAAACAACAAGGTATTCAATTTACTCAAAACATTATAACACCTAACCAAACATAACCAAAAACAAATGTTAAAAAAATAATAGGTAATAAAAACTTCGTTTTGAGACAAAAAATTAATACCACAATATTATTCATACCAATGGGGTGTGGTCCCTAGAAAAATATACCTATCCATTTATCAAAAATATTATTTATCTTAAGTATACATTGAAGTAACGTCGTCCTGGTGAGGTCTCAGGAAGTCTGCAGTCAGGTTGTAAGGCTGCGCTGCTTTTAGTGGCTTCTTTCGTTTACCACGCCAAGATTGGCGTACAGTTTTGAGAGATAGAGGTTTGAGGTAATCCTTTAGTTTAAAACACTTGTGTTTTTACTGGATATATTGTAACTTTATTTGGAATAACTTTACAATGAGACACTGACTGGAAATTAATTAGATAGAGAGCTTAATTGAGCCGATAAAGTTAGTAGAGTAGTCTGCGAAGAGAATTAGAGAATGAATGGAAGTGCTAAAAAGATAACAAGCCTGTAAAGATGACGTGACCACAGAAAAAAGACATTATAGATGCTAAATTCATTACAATATCTCACTATGAAGTGGCGTTGACATGAAAAGTTTAATGTAAAGGGCTGTACACATCGAAATTAATAATGAGAAATAAAGTGTTTGAGTTGAATGATTTTAAACATATGTAAAATAGGATAATCACAACACAGAAGACCAAAAATACATAAACTAGATGCTATGAATAACTGTATATATAGATCCTAACTGCAACTAATCTTTAATTTATGTATTCGATACTGCCGTCATGGGTCGACCCACAGTGTCCTTCTTGACAATACAAAGGAGGATACGGTGTCTCTATTATGTCGACAAAATAGCATTTTTTCCCAAACATGGGAACACCTCAGCACAGGTTCGCCTAGTGAGGTGTTCACAAAATACTACTAGGTACTTACCTATATACATACAGTTACGGATCAGTAACATTCTTTATCCTTATTACTAAACTTAATGTCTATGCAAAATAATGTAATAATCTGTAATATGTATGTTCAAGAATAGAAATAAATAAATCATTATTTTCTTAAAGTATTTCAATTTAACCCTCAAATTCCCAAAAAAAGGATTTTTCAACCTGAAGCACAGATCTGAAAAGATTTGAAAAGTAGGTTTCAAAATCTTTCCATGTTGTGGTGAAGAGACAACTTTAATTAAATAACATAATTCTAATAAGGGTGAACCCTCTCCGTAGAACTGTAGTTAGGTACCTAGTAGTGGTAGGTATTATTGTCTATGATAATAATATTTTAGAGAGTCCCACCCTCTGGCGACTCCGGCACTCCATTGCAGTGACCAGAGCAGATGTTCCGTTATTATTATTTATAAGCCCGCACCATGTGCATTAAGCAGGCGGCGGCCATTATTACATTCAGCGAGTACATTTCCATACCCTGAGGCAATTAACTGAAAAGCTTCAGAAAGCGGAACAAAAAGCTTAGTATTTTCCAACAGTTCAATGGGCTGTATAAAGTTATTTCTGGAACAGTAAAGCACCGATTATCAAAAATAATTAAATTCAGGATTCTTCGCGTAATAGAGTCGAATAATAGATCGAATATGGTAATGAAAGTATAAGTAAATAAAGCGTAATTAAAACACCGCATATTTTTAACATACACGACTACATTTTCATTGTTAGGATATTTATAAGGTGTTACTAAGATAAAGGTACATCCCACGGTAATGCGCGTTTTCATCCCGCGACAAAATATTCCCGACAAAATATCCCCGTTAAAATATTCCATGGACAAAACATCCTCCATTTCAATCCTACTAATATTATAAAGGCGAAAGTTTTGTATGGATGTATGGATGTTTGTTACTCTTTGACGCAATAAATACTGAATGGATTTTAATGAAACCTTACAGTAATAAAGCTAATACATCAGAATAGGCTATAGGCTATAACTTAAAGCTCTGGCATTATGAAATTTGTATAAAATTATACGTTTATTGTCCAGGTTGTTGGGGGAGGGTGAGGGAAGGGGTTAGTGGGGGCGTGGATGAGGGAAGGGGGGGGGGGGTTGGGAAGGGAGGGATTTGGGGGGGGGGGGGGGGGGCAGTGGCGCGTGCGAAGCCGGGGCAAAAGCTAGTATATAATAAAACCTAACCTAACCAAACAATAATTTATTGTCTTAACAGGATGTCTGTATTATTTTTGCTCCATTTTACTATTTTTTAAAGATAATTTATTGTTTTTACAGGATGTGTGTATTATTTTTGTCCCGTTTTACTATTTTTGAAATTTATTGTATTTACAGGGTGTCTGTATTCTTTTTTTAATGATGTTTTGTCCGTAGGATATTTTGTCGGGGATATTATGTCGTGTGCTCAATTTGGGAGGCAAAAATGGGTACCGCCGACCCGGGAACTATTTATTGGATAACGAACACCTCTGCCATAGGTCACCCCAAGTGGTTCGCTACGTTTGGTGACTTAGCAGGGGTGCCCGGGTTCATGGGGTGAGGTTTGTCCAGGTCCTAGTGGAGGATGCGTCTGCTGTATAGCGGGCCGGATCAAGAGAGACTGGTTGAGGGAGGCCTTTTGACCTTTCCAGCCGGACTCTCGACCCATTGCCTTGCACCGCAGTTGGAGGGATGGATTGATACGTTCGTCACTCCTGGATATACTGACCCCCCACATTCCTACCCACCCCTCATACCTTTTTCCTTCCCAGAACTTTCTACACTTTCCTTCCCTGAAAAGACCCTCCACACAGCATCCCCAAAGATGACATAGGCCCTGAGGGAAATTATTTTCCTCAGGGCCTCCTGTGTGGATCTAATTTAAAAAAAAAATGTCGGGTATATTTTGTCACGGAATGAAAATGCGTGGTACCAGATCTCACTACCCCTACAACCTTCACGTTTAAGGGGGACTATTATTTATAATACTGAGAAGGCAGCAAGTCTAACCGAAGGTGACCGTTGGAATTCCAATATCATCCACGGAGGTCGCCCATAAATGATATAGCTGATTGAAACTGACACTCTTTTTATCAAATTTATGTAAATGTCAGTTAACTTTCTTTGTTGAACAATTCTCAGAATTAAATTATCATTTCACTAACATAGAAATGAATGACAGGACTACAAACATAGGGCAAAGAACAATAATATTAAACATTTCATTATTTTCTTTTTTGGTTTCAAGTAGGTATAAATCGATTAGTGGCCGAGTTGACATCGCGTTTTGGTCTCACCCGGACGTCGTGTGTTCAATTCCTCGGCTGGCTAAGTCCTCCATCACGACACAATCAACATTTTCCGATAACTATGGCGGTAGTAGGAGATTTACAAATATTATCCGGTTATCCGTATCGTATTTATTGTTTGTTTTATGCGAACTTATCCTTTGGTTTGATTTTTTGATAAAGATGGCGGTGTTTTTACTAATGTTACGAAGAGAACCCCGTACAATTTATTGCTATTCGTGTGGAAAACGTTATTTTTTTTTAATGATTTTCGGCTATGTAATTATTGTTTTTTCGAACCCATAAAATTATGTCCCGTCTTTCCGGTTTATAAAAAATGGTCTAATTTTTCGGATTGAAATTTTCAAAAAATCGCAAGGGTTTCAAAAATACGATAAAAAAAAATACAGAATGTCTTAGAATATTTGCCTAAACCGGATTTTTTTTTAATGTGATGCTAGTGGCCTATTATAATATGAAGTAATTATAAATTATAAACATGTAGTTTTTTTTCTGAAATACTTATATAATAAATTAGATGGTGTTTTTTTGGTGCAATTGCTTTTTTTCGGTTTATTTATATGTTCGGTGTCGATATATTTACTATTTCTGACCTCCCCATATTTTGTAGCCTGTTTTTATTTGAGACTAGCGAGTTTCCAGCATGCGTTGCAATGCTATTCAATAAAGATATTGTTTGTCCTTGCTTGTACTTTCCAATTTGTTCCCTTTCTCTTTCCACCTTCTCTTCCCCTCTCACGTTCCTCTACGCTTTTCCACCCATTCCGTCTCCCAAATCTTATATATAATAATGATTAGTTATACACATTTACTCTAAATTGACCTAAGGACAAATGGAAAATATCGATAATATTGATACGGTTTTGAGAGTATTACAACATCGACTAGAGTTACAAAATCGATTAGAGTTAACTAAATAACTAACTAACCATCACGCCTTTTCACTGTAGGGGTAGGCGGAGAGGACGGACCGCCAAATAACTCGGTCTTGGCACAACTCCTTACCATTTTCACATTCATACATCGTCTCATACATGTTTTTCCATTATTCTGGCCCGACTCAAGTATCTGATTCCCTTGGTCGTACCATTTCTTTCGCTGGCGTCCCGGACTTCTTCTATCATTTACATTTGCGTTATATATTCTTCTTACACTCTATCAAACTATCAGAGCGTTCCTTTATTAATCTTAACCCGTTGTGGTTAGAATTTTGATGTTTTGTTCATGAAAGTTTAATTTTTTTAAATCCCTGAAACTAAATTAAAAAATATTGTCGATAACTGAAAAAGAAAACGTAATTTATTTTAGTTAAAAAAATGTTTAAAACATTTAGATCTCCGTCATGTAAAACAGGGTTCTCACATGCCAACATTCATTTTCTGGTTAAATTGACAGGACGAATAAAGATGATCACTGAACTCTGAAATAAACCCTAATAAAAATCTTTCACAAGGCTGAAAGGCGTGTCAACAAAACCCGAATATTTTAAGAAATCCAAAACGTTCACCATTCACGACGTGCAAATGCTATTTTAAACTCATGAATGATTCATGTCCTTTATCAAACGTGACATTCCCGTTGAAAATAAAGAATTACGCAAATGAAGGTTCCCAAATAATGATCGCGCAATCATCATTATATTATAACGTCATCGCATCAGACTGCTCGTTCTGCTATTGTTGGGATATTTTGTGGGACTGGTTGAATTTGTGTACGGCTATCACTCGTCAACTGCGGGGAAAATAAGCCGCGTTTAACGATACGGAACCTAAATAAGAGGTAGTGTAACCTGAATAGTGTTTGGGGTAATATTCAAGTTAGAAATGGATTCTCTGATGATTTTGACGCGTGCAGTGGATCTGAGAAGACAGTGTAAATTAGGACAATAGGATCAATCAAATCATGCAAAGAGTAAAGAGTCATAATTTTTTTTGCGTTAGATCCACACATGAGGTTATGAAGAAAATAATTTCCCTCAGGGCCTACGTTATCTTTGGGGATGATGTGAGGAAAATCTTTTTAAGGGAATATAAGAGAAGAAGTTCTGGAAAATAAAAGGGTATGAGGGATGCATAAGAATCTGAAATTCAGTATGTCCAGGTCATCCGTTGCCAAGACCTAGACAAACTTCACCACAGGAATCCGGGCACCCCTGCTAAGTCACGAAACATAGCAAACTACTTGGTAGAGGTGTTGGTTATCCAACAAATGGTTCCCGGGGTGGCGATACCCATTCCCACATTCCAAATTAATAATAAAGTATAGATATATTCCTTGAAATGCTTTAGTAACCAGATAAAGTAATTTGATTATTTACCCACAAACCAACTTGCCTTTATTTCATCGCCTTCCTTCCCCACTCTTCAACCCCGTTATGTATCTCAATTGGGAATTCCATAATCCCACTGACTCCGGTCCATTTGGAGCTCTTGTGTAAAATTCATACAAAAACAAAAAAATCGCATCATAATCGGTCCATCCGTTTAGGACCCACGATGCTACAGACAGACACACAGAAAGTCAAACTTATAACACCGCTCCTTGCGTCGGGGGTTAATAATGGGTTGTTTATCATTTCATTATCTCTGCCTTGGAATGAATGGTTAGGGAATTTTACAAAAAACTTATATGTCTAAAGTTTATTTTAAAAAAGACAACTTACTTTATGAGACGTTTATTATAGACTTGTTACAGGTTCAAAGGCTGGTGTCAAGCGACGCGCCAGTTAGAAGTCCCACACTTTTTAATATACGATAGTTGGTATTGTAGATACTACCAACAGGAGGCCTATCAAGAACAATCGACAAATCCTATGTCAATACGATATCGTCTAAATTCGTCGTCTATGGTCGTCGTCTATGCTACGTCTATGCGAGCACGGTCAACAAACAGATGATACGGTTGACAAAAGCCATAGTTTTTAGCGCGGCCACCAGAGTGTCAGATAAGCTGTCAATACCATCTTTTTTTTGATAATGCCATTTGTTGTGCAAAATACCCAGCTTGTTAATGAATGGAGGTGATCCATGGACTTAATTATTTCATCTTAGACGCGATCAATTGATTCCATTCCAGCTCGAAGAAAAGAAAGTTGTTCGAATATGACTATAGATCTCATTGACTTATAATTAACTTACGTTTAGTCTCAAAAAGTACACGCTAAGCGCTAATATGTATTAATTTTAATATTTCAATTCGAAATTGTAAATTTAAGAGTATTTTGAATTTTTATCGAGCCGTTTAACATTTAGGAATATAAATCCATAGACAGAACCAATCAGTGTTAATAGCGTACTAGCAACACTGATAGAGTTGTTATTCATTATCTGTCAATATCGGTCTGGTTATCAGTAGTGAGACCGTGCTCGGAAAATCAGTGATTAAAATTTCGGTAGTGAAGTCTATCGATCCGATATTATAAAGTTATCAAATTCACTGCACTAGACCCGTAGATCGAAATGTTCGCAACAAAAACGAGAATCTCTGAACTACACATTGGTGAGGAAAATATGTGAATCAGTTTGGTGCTAAATTAATATTTTATCACTTTGGTATAACAATGGTGGGCTTTTGCGGTTGGAAATGGAATGTTTATTATTTATTAGACAGTACCTATATTATGATTTTGGTTCAATACAAGCCAAAAAAAATAGCACAACGTATTATCACAACTCGCGCTGAAAGAATCGTGCTCCGAAAGGGAAATCCTTTTTCACGAATATTTCATAGGTACTACTGTTATAAATTCCCACCGCGCGCTGAGCGCAGTACTTCATTTCGCGTCTAGAAAACCGACATCGTTCTTTCCCGTGTTTTTTTTTCGCAAACCGTAATTAACGACGGAAAAAATGCCAGCGTTTCGACTCGGATTGTCCAAAATGAAAATTAAACCTTTATTGTGGGACATCGCCTCCAGCTTAATTATTTGGGACGGCCTGCAAGCTTTTTTATCGCGGCGAAAATCTACACTTTTATGTTATACTCGTATTAGACCGAAATGACGGATTGCGGGACTCGTTATAGTTTTATTACTTACAATGGGCCTCTGGCAACGTTTCTTGATAATCAATGCGGTTGCGAAAAATTGAGTAAAAAACACTAGCTTTGAAAATCAAAATAATAGAATTAATCACGCTTTGTGTCTGTTGTTGAAGCGGCGGTTTAGAAATTAGGTATGTCAAATAACCTTAACTTTGTTATTAACACAATTATGGTAAAAACCACCATGAAACCGCTTTTTGCACACTTGTAAAAGCAATAATATCTTCTAGAAATATATGTTTCTCTCTTTCAATTCCACAAGATTCCATTGGATTTCGATTCCACAAGTTTTTAAGTCTCTATTCTCGGAATTTATTTTTGGTTTATTATGTCGTGTTGCACTACCTCCTTCTTCAGCTAATTTTTTGGTCAGCGTTACAGTGTCTATCATCACAGTTTTGTGATGTGTGTATTTGGGCTGTAAAAATAACAAATCATATCCGTAAGTCCGTTCACATTTGAACATAACATTTGTTTTTGAAAAACTATAAACGAATATTGTTTTTTTTTCTTAAAAATATGAAAATTTATTATTATCTTCGCATTGATCAATCTTTACTTGACTGGAAGTATAACTTTAAATACGGATAAAATATATTACTATATTTTGAATGTTTGTTGCCGGGTTCATGGGGTAAGGTTTATCTTTATAGGAGAATGGTCTTGGCGGTGGATGCATGGCGGAACTGCGTGGTGGACCGGATCGGGAGAGAATGGTTGAAGTAGACCTTTTGACCTCTCCAGTTGGACTCTCTAGACTTTTCACCACATTGGGATGGATAGATTCATAAGTTCTCCATTCCTAGACCCATTGACCACCAGATTCCTAAACACCCCTCATACATTTTTCCTCCCCAGAACTTCTTCTCCTCCCTTTCCTAAAAACGATTTTCACACAGCACCCCCAGAGATCACATAGGCATTGAAGATTTTTTTCCTCAGTTCCTCTTGTGTGGAGCTAATGCAAAAATATAGTATTAATTAAATTAACCTACAGTTTATAATGTAGAAATAATGGTATGACATATTATAAAAGAAATAACAAGGCATAGAGATGGCAATAAATTCTCAGCGCAGATTTAATTTTTTCTGACGATATTCCTTTTTTATATTAATTAATAGCTGGTTCCCGACATGCGTCGCAATGCCATATTCAAAAAAATAAATTATTTCTCCCTGCATGTCCTTTCCTGTCCGTCCCCGTTCCCCTCCCGCATCTCCTACCCTCCCGCGTTCCCCTTCCACCTTTCCCGCCCACTCTCTCCCCTCTCCCGCTCCCCCGTTCCGCAAACCCTCTCCCGCATTCCAAATATTCAGTCCCAGTACATTCAGTTTTCAAACAGCTCGCATGCCACCTATTACAATTTTTTTATTCAAATTTTAATTTTTTTATATCATAAAAATCATTTTTGTATATTATAACAACAATCAATGAAATTTGGTATCTAACATAGGTACCTATTTAAATATTTATAATTTAAAAAATCCATAGACAATTCTTTTAATAGAAGTTAAAATAGTTGTGAAATTTTCTGAAATTATTCAATTTTCTGCTCAATCTTCTTAATTTTTATCTCCGTAAGAACCTTATACAAAGTATTATAAAACTTTAAAAAAAGATGAATGAAAAAGGTAAAGCCGTTCTGAAGTTATGGCGTGACGAAGGGAACCAGAGATTCATTTTTATATAATATGTTATATTAGAAAAGAGAAAAAGAGATATATATTTTCTGCAAAATTTTAAATGACACTGAAGCACCTGGACAGATGACACACAAAAAAGACATTTCTTTAAAACATTAAAGTTAGGTCAAACCTGATCCAAATATTTACGTGTAAGTGGCTGAGAGTTAAAAAAGCACGCCACAAAATTGAGTTTTATCGCCTGCCTCAACACATCTTCAAATGGAATAGAAAAATCTAATCACGAGAGCCGCAAAGGGGTCCAAAAAGGTTAACCGTCTTCAGGAGCCGCATTTGGTGCAGACAGTTCTTACAGAAAGTTACATATAAGCAAATTATGCCAATTTGACTCTTAATTCTATGGACACTGAAACCATTCCCATTACACATTTGTTTATTTACTTCTGCCTTTTAGTTCACGTGGGCCACTAGTTCGGCGTCTAAAGGGGTTTGAAGTTTTAATTGTTTGCACTTTAACCTAAAACTTACAATTCTAATATTCTACAACACGCAAATTAGTGTATAATTTCATTGTTTGCTCAACACTAAAAATGTCGATGGAATTCATCGTAAGTTTTTACGATTTATGAATTTTAGGTTGAATATTTCCTAGAAAAATAAACTACAATTTTTGATTAAATATCTTGAATATATGCAGACTTGAGAATCGACAAAGAAGCAGCTGATGCTTCTTTTTTTAAATTGTAAATTTGGAACTCAACTTCTGCGAATTTAAAAGTATACGTAGTATGAGAATATCTACTCAATACAATAGGCATAAGGATCTATTTTATTGCCCCTGTTCACAAAAAAAATATTTAGCTCGCCAATTACTCGCCTACACAGTCTAGTAAACGAATATACAAATAATATCAACATTTTTAAAGGCAAAAATTTAATGTTTTAAACATACTAAATGAATCTTTCACATCAAAATACTATTTCTGAAACGTTTAGATCATTAAATATATTGTAAAATTGTATCCAAATGTCTACATTTATTATTACTAAAACTTGTAATTTTTTAACAATATGTACCAAATATTAGAGCTCTACGAACGTAAAAAAGAGAAGTTAATAAATAAAAATGTAATAAATTAATAAAATATTTAATTTTTAGTATTTTTTCTTGAGATAATGGATAATTTTTCCATCAAACACATTTGTGTTATATATTCTAAGAATGTTTATATTGTGTTATTTCACAATAAATTAATTTAAAATAATAGTAGATATAGTTGCGGCACGTCCCAGAGTGGATGATACTCTCAGTCTCGCCCCGGTATAAGATCACTACTCAGAATTGAAAAGTTGCTTGAAACGTCTTTAGCCGGGTTTGGTGACCAGATCTAAATAGCCAGTTATTTCCCCACCATCCTCTGTCCCATCTCCTTTCCCTCCCTACTACCTTCAGCCTCATAATATAGTGTCACTTAGTGTTCATAGTCACTGGTTCCAGATGGGAGCAGCTGCGACTACAGCTAAAAAAATAGTACAACAATTCCGTGCTTCATTGTTGAGGCTACGTGGCTCATCACATTTATTTTCACTCCCCTAATGGGAGGAAATGGTGTGATAAATCGTTACTCATTGTTTTACACCCACAACCCAAAAGAAATAACCGCATATTACATCGATATTCCGATTCACCGAATTTGAAAGCGCAAGATTGGTCAATACGACGTCAAAATGAACCGTAAATTTAAAAAAAAAACACCATAATTTTTTTATTAAGCTTTTTGTCAGTAGATAGGCATGTAAATTGTTTACACAAGGCAAATAAACTCTCAAACTTAAATACAAGTATACATATATACATATGTCACAGTAAAAACTTGTTTTTAGTCATAATGCGTTTTCTCCAGTTAAAACTAGTTTTTACTAACTGCATTTGTTAAAACTGAAATTGGGATTGAAAATACAGTCACTGTTTATTAAAATATTTAATAGCTATTAATTAAAAACCTTACCTAAACTAACTTAACATAAACTAACACCTTACCTAACCTAACCTAACCTAACCTAACCTAACCTAGCCTAACCTATCCTGATGTCACTCGATCAATCTGAATAAAGCATGATGAACATTGACATCGGTTGAAACAGTTTTAACTGAATCATTTCGAGAAAACTCGTTTTGTCTAGTTAGAACTAGTTTTCACCGATATTCAGCAGTTAATTCTAGTTGTAACAAAGGCATTTAGTAAAAACTAGTTTATACTAGAGAAAACGCGTTGTAACTAAGAGCAGGTTTTAATTGTAACACATATACCTATTTATGTATATCCATTGAAACATAATAATTGTACCATGTACAAGAACTACCAATTACATACATACACAGGTACGTTTCCAATTCGACTGAAAATAAAGGCACTAAGCCTAAGAAACTGATTCACATCAATGATTGCTGTTGTCAAAATGAAAATGTTGTAGACTTTCAACAAAGATTAAAAAATATCTAAAAGTTTTTTTAGGTTTTTCTTGGTAACTTTCTATAAAACTGGGCCAAAGGACCCACTAAATAAATTGTAATGGTTTTTTTACTGAGGTAAGGTTCGTATGTGTATTTTAAATCAATGGAAAAACTCCCTTTGTTTTTTGTTCAAATATTGGTTAGAGAAACCACTACAATGGTGCCTTTGTCTCAAAATAAGGACGACCATAAAATGTATTTTTTTAGCGAAACTTTCCGAATTCATACGTAAATCAGATAATATCTGGGCTGCGAGAAGGGAAATTCCATAAATGTATTCAAAACCATTCTGAAGAAACGTAATATAAATTGAATACGAGAAAAGTAGGAATTTATATGAAAAAACTAGTCCGTTACGTTAAACGAGGGTCGAGATTTGGTTCTGGCAATAAGTTCTTTTGGGTTGAAGGCTTTACTCCTGCTCGCCTAAATATGTGAGAGCGAGAAACATTTCAAGTTTAAAAGGCTCGTACGTTTCCCTAACAGGGTCATCATGAACCAAAATCACTACTCTAACGTCGATAAATGTTTTCTATCATATTTTATTACTCTTCAATGCTTTACTTTTAAATAGAGGAGACTAGTTTAAAATTTGAATGTACTGATAATTAAAAACACCTCCCAATCATTTTTTTTATGAATCTAACTTAAATATCATTTTTTTTAAATTAACCTAACTTAAATATCAGTTTTTTAAAGAATCTAACTTAAATGCAAGTTCATAATGAATCTAACATAAATAACAGTTTTTTTTGCGATTCATTTTTTTTTAAATACTGGCATATTTTTCATACTTGCATAGTTTTGTAATGAAATCAATAACTCCCAAAATAAATCATTAACAGAAACTCAAAAGTTCATAAAAAAATTTCACGGCAGTGGCAATAATTTTTCATGTCGAGCAAAGGTTCCCGCACTTTTTAATGTGCATAAACACAAATGTATACGCACTATGGGACACGTGGCCCATCGACCCTTGAGGGAGTTACCTGTGTTCTGTTGGAATCCGCCGACCATTCACAAGTCTCACGGTTTGAAAGATTTTCATATAATTAAAACAATTTATTAATTGTACGTACCTGTACATAATATATTGTTTTTATTGATATTATATAATAAAATTTTATCTTCAACCAGTATGTGTTGATCTACAAGTAACTAAATGCATATAATATAATATGCCTACAAGATATAGACATCTATACTTGAATCCGAAGACAAATATCACCAATAAACAAAGACATTACTACAATCTTGCTCTGTTTTTTATATAATTAATTTTTAAAAAATGTTCACCTGACAATTTTTTTTTAATCTAAAATATAAAATCTAAGATTGCCAACAGTAGTGGTATTATTAACTGTGGACGGATAACTTCTACAGTATAAAAATCCCTTGTACTTTTCTTTTTATTTTTTTCTTTCATTTTTTCTATAATTCATTTCATTTTTCCTACTTTGACGTCTTCCTATTTATTTCTATAAATTTTTTAGTTTATTTCTGCTTTTTTCTTCCTTCTCATTTCCTTTTTTTCAATGTGAATACCGCACAAGAGTCTCAACTGCTCCCAACCGTCTGGAGCTAGGGGGTACGGGTAGGGTACGCTATGAGGCTAAAGATAGTGGGGAGGGGAAGGAAATGGTGAACAGAAAGGTGGGGAAGTACCAGGCTATTCAAATCTGTTTACTAAACACGGCTAAAGCCATTTCAAGCAACGTTTCAATTATGAATTGTGTTCTTACAAGGTCGATACTAAGAGTATTTGAAATGAATCTTATCATATTTTTAAGAAAATTGTGAAATAACAAGCGAACCTCAGATTGCTAGTCGAGAGTCTTACCCCTCGCCTACGGAGGCTGTCCTTATAATTAAATAAAAATTAAATGCCACCTCGGAATAGGCTCAGCCCAACGAGGTGATTTTAAACGATGGGTCGAGAGAGTCCGGCTAGAGAGGTCTAGGTTAGGTCTCCTGCAATCCGTCTCTTCTGATCCGGCCCGCCACGCAGTAGGTGGGTAAACGAATTGGCCACCAAGACCACGACAAACGCGCGGAACCCTTGAACCCACGCACCCCTGCTACGACACCAAACTTAGCGAACCACCTAGAATGACGTTGCTTAATGTCAAAATGTAAATAGGTACGTACGAACATACACACAAACACATTATATTCTTCATAAGAAAGAACTTTATGTCTACAATTTTTTTTTGTATTTGTTTTCATTCAAAAAGGTTTTTCGTACCCCTGTTCATGCACAGTAAATTTTATTTTATTTATCAAAGAACAACATCGTTTTGAAAGATATAAAATGGGTTGTAAATAATCAAATTACTGCGTAACTAGGTTGGAACAAACATGTCTCGAATATGTACTGTAAATTATTTCGCTCGACTGGCATAAAATACGGGAAACGGGCGGAATCAGTTTTTACTTTTTCCATATACCTTCTAATCATAGACTGGATGTTTTTATTCTATTTTTCCAACTATCTTCCGCCCCAATAACTGTCCAATTAATTATTCCCCTCTGTGAAGATAATATTTTACACTTTTGAATGTAGCTTTAACTTTGTGGTATTCCATTATAGACAAATGAAACAATTGTAATGTTTTATACAAGAAATAATTGTAATGTTTTATACAAGAAATAATATCGGTAATTTTTTGAGGAACGCTAAAGATAAAGACCATAAATTGAATAATTCCGGAATACATAAACTCAAATGTTTGTTCCTCATTTTGTATTGGAAAAACAACTCGTAATTTTGAAATTAGAATCAAAGAACATTTAAGGTGTCTTAATAACAATAATTTTTCCGAGTTCGCTAACCATACCATTGAAAATAACCATAGATTTGAAAAAAATACGGGGATAAATATTCTTTATATTAACCATAGAGGAAAACGCTTAGATAACTTAGAAGCCTTGGAAATAAAAAAAAGTGCCTTAAAAATAATGAATCCATTATAAACAAACAAAAAATATTGTCTTATAGCCCAATCATGGATATGTTCCCCCACCCCCCCCCCTCTTAAATAATCCCTGGCCACGCCTCTATCCCTACCACAACACTTTGAAATAATATATTGTACCTTCCCACCCACAATTTTGTAATTGTCAAATCAGTATACGTTTGCCCTGAGGAAAGAACGGTCTTTCCGAAACCGGTCGGCTGCAAACAAATATGCAAGTGGTTCAAACAAAGTGACATTGTTTCATTTATCTATAATATTTTACTTTATACTCTTTACAAAGATATCGAAGATAATTAGCTTCACAGTCAATGGTGAATGATTTTTCAAAACCCTTTTTAGGGGTTTTTACATTATGGAAAGTAAAAATTATACAATATTTAATGTACATAGTTGAACTGCTTTAGTAACATTTTTTTAAAGCAGCATCACGTTCATTGGTCAAATCTCTCTCTCTCTCTCTCCGATGGCGTTACAGCCCATGTCAAGCCTTGGCCTCCCGCAACATTCGCCTCCAACTCTTCCTGTCCTCAGCGGCTGACTTCAAGGTTGTTACTTGAAGAAGCTGTGTGCTGTATCCCCTCTTACCTTGTGTTCCCACCTCAGTCTGGGTCTTCCCTTTTTTCTCCTTCCACCCGGGTGTCTAGTCATAATTCTTTTTGGGACGCGTATGTCCAAATCATTCTACATATATTTTCGTATCAGTGATCGATGAACCGGTGGATGCTATTTTTAGCCATAAGTTGTTTTTAAAGATTTAAGAAATATATTATAAGTGTGTAAAGCGCCCTTGACCTATGCGCCCTTGCGCTATACAAATCATCCAAATATTATTTTTATTAACCAAAAAAAAAATTATATTTTGTGATAAATTGAAGATGTCCACTGAATTGGTACAACTATTTCCCTCCATTAGTATTCATTTCCATTCGTTAGACAAAGAATAATACATACGGCAGTTAGTTTCAAAATTTCAGCATTGAAATAAATCCTGACTTCTAGTATTACGTAGTTTCGAAAGCTTACTTATGCAAGAAATTTCGGACTATTAACAATGTTATTTTATATATATAGAAACACCAAGTCAGTGAAAATCCTTTTGTCTGATAATTTAAGCAAACTTCTGATTTCAAATAAAAAAACTTTTAATATGTTTTTAAACTTCATCGTCGTGTAATTTTTTTTATTGTAACGTTGCTTGCTCTCGTGGCGATAAAACGATTATCTTTTAAAATAAATTCCCAGTATCTTTTTTTGCAATTCGATAAAATGGAATCCTTAGTGCATTCGAAATATTTTTCAATTTATTAAATAACAGAACATCAATATAAAAATCACCTTATTACAGGTGATTTTTTTCTTTATTAAGCAGTACAACATTCTAAAATTATTCAAAAATACATCAAATGCATGTCCTGTGCACTGGTCTGTGGTAGTGAAAAAGATAAATGATACGTGACATTACGTTTTATACAAGTACCTACGTGAACTAATTTATGTTGGGTTAGGAGTGAAAAAAGATTTTTTTTATTGGTGCCCTTTTTTACTCATTTAAAGTACGCTCTAGCGTGTTTAAATCGCACTTTATGGAACGCGCGTTTTTTAAAGTTACCATGGCAACATCAAAAAAATGTGAAGTGTAAATGTCAACTTTTAACTATAAATCTGACAGGAATATTTTAAACGTCAAATAAAACATTACAAATGTTTCAAAAATTTTATTCAAAGTTTACATTCTTTTTTACATCGTTTACATTCTAATTATTAATATATAGTCGATGCTTTGTACTGTTCCGACATTTTCTGAAGGTAAGCAAGCACAACTCGTTCATCTACATCTACTACGTTTTGCTCCTCCATCCATGTTATGAACCTTTCATATTATTTTTTATAAACGTCTTTGGATTTTTTAGGTATTACCGCGATTCTGCTTTGGTATTTAAATTATCAATGTTAGAACTCATTTTACAACACACAATAACTAGTAAAAACTGTGATGTCAACTGTTAATCTTATGTGACAGATTGCAAATTAATGTTTGTGTTTTTCATTTCCATGACAACAAGATATTGTGATGTCACATCACGAATTCATTAATAGTTCTTATTTCCAAATTTTTAATAAAAATATCAATATTTATGTTTTCAAAGTGTACCAATAAAAAAAAATAGCGTAAAATATTCGTGGATAACTGGTCTTTAAAACACTTGCTTTATTTCGAGCACTCGGCTACGCCGTCGTGCTTGAAAAATCGCGCGTGTTTTAAAGACCTGTTTATCCACTTATATTTTAATAAACTATTTTGTACTTTGTAACACAGGAAGGATAAAATGTATTGGTAACGTGCAGGGAGTTCTTGAAATGTTGATTGGGAAAGCGGGTTATACCTTCATGTGTTTATATACTCTTCATAATATATGTTCAATAATATTGGTCTAAATTCTAACATCGACATTTTCCCCGATTCACTCCCCAAATTTAAAAAGAGCATCTTGTCAATAATATAAAATGTTCAATGGCTGGTCAGTGATTGAGTGGGCATAGCGCTTGGGTGTTACATGGGCGTTGCATGTTCGATTCCTCGGCTGGCCAAGTCCTCCATCACAACATAAGCAGCATTTTCGACTGTCTGTGGTGGTAGATTTTCAAACATTGTTGGGTTATTCGTAACCCGGGAACGTTTAAATTTCTTTAAAAATAAAAATAAAACATACATACACACATACTCACCCACACACACACACACCCTCGACTTCCCACTACACACATCACTCGGTAATTACTTAATATGCAAACCACAAATAAGACACTACAATGAAACACATAAGAGGTACCCACCATAATATATTTATTAATTGTATTTACATTGTTTTTACCAATGTATCTAATGAACTGTTGGTTTCTGTTTATAAATAAATTCCTTGTTTCCTGAAAAGCATTCCAATGGTTTCATGTTATGTTATAGCGTCCTAGGGCTGATTTTTTACAAAAACGGCGCTTTACAAATAAATATCTCATTATCGTTATTATTTTGTGCAAGAATATAAACCAATCTAGCCGTGGTTTAAATAAGACGAAAACAAAGTGAAATCAAACCGCCTCAAACCGAATACTTCGCAAACGCTACAGTTAACCGTTTCCTTTGATTGGGAATATTGTGCGTTTCCAAAAACGAATTTACCGCTGCCCTTTGGTTGAGTTTGAAGACAAATAGGGTACTGAGGGTCCCCGGGAAACCCTTTATTTCACCCCGCTGCAGCTGGTTAATTTCATTGTTGGCAGTTGCGAAGATCGTTACTTTTATTTATCAAATAGCCATTTAGGATTATATCTTCACTTCGCCAATACAGTGTGATTTAACATACAATTTGTTACTCGTGGTTTCCAATTTCATTTCATTGTCCAATGATTTTGTTATACGCCGATTTTTATTTTATCGGTGGAATTATAGTAGTGCAATTGATCGAATTGACGTACTCACAGTAAAATAATTCTAGATTGCAGGTGTACATGTAGATAATATTATCATTTCCCTTGCTTACGAATATTTCTTAATCCCAGAGGATCGCTATAAGCTATCCATCGAAATTGGAGCTATTATTATTACTGTCAAACTATTGTGAAATTAGATATGAGCGCATCAGCAGAATGCTACCTGCTCATTACATAATAATAATAATATATATACATATACAGCTCTAATTTCGATCACCGAAAATACAAACATAATATGTTTTCTATCACCATTTCTACCTTAACTATAAATCCGTGTGCAATGCAAAAACACTATCAAATATTTATAAAATATCCATGCAACACGCAAAGAGGAGACATGCAAAGTGGAACCCAGTAATTCCTCCCACCAATTCTTCATCTTTAGCTCAAAGTAAAATAATTTTCATACTTAGGCCCTAAATTGCTTAATCTTATACCCGATGTATTGAAATCAAAAGTGCCAGCATTTTTCGTAATCTGGCAAATGATTGGCTTCTGGTCTTAGGGGTAGATGAATGCGAAAATATGCAAAATAACAGTCATTAAGTTTATTTACTTTTTTAATTGACTTTTCCTTTATATTGGTAATATATTTGTATTACTTTATTATTATTTTTATACAAAAGTAATTTCAAAAACGCTTAAATTTTTCTTTTGCATTTAGCGTTTCTCAACTTCCTTTTTCTTTATTCCTTTATCTATTTTTTTGATTCTCCAGTTCATAAATCCATCGAAATCAAATCTAAAATTTCATGGAATGATTGAAAAGCATACATGTTTATATTTTTTTTGTTTCTTTTTTAATTTTCTTTTTATTTCTCTTCTCTACGCTTATGTAGTTTATATTATTAAAAAAAAACATATATTTACATTCATAAGCAACTTCTTGTACATTCCAACAAAACTTTGATATATTATCCACCAAGTGTAATATCTGAGTAAAAGTCAATATAGTAGACAAAATAATATTTCATGTAGTAAATGTACTCATTCTAACTGTAAAATAGGTAAAATTCCTAGTTGAATAGCCAAATATCATTGTAAAATGTAATGTTTTAAACAAAAAAAAATATACATTTGTGCAAAATAAAGCAGGACATCTGTGTGTTGCTTTATTTTTTGACCTTAAAACCTTAACCTTAACTCTATAAATATACGAGACGCCTTATTTTTAATTTTCATTCTGGTGTCATGAAATTATAAGTAAATTCTAGATGAATTTTCTAAGTTAACACAATATTATACTGCTTTAGAAGAGTAAGAGTAAATTTTTAAGAAAATTAACACCGAGTTTTTTCTTTCGTATTTTTAGATTGTTCAACAAGAAAAGAGCTTTTAGATGACATTGTGACACAGTGCTAAATATTTAAGCCATTTTACCATATTTGACAAAAGCGAATTTTATAAATAAAATAAACACGAACTTTTCTCGGTGCAAAACATTTTAAAATCTCTATGTGACTTTTTATTTATATGACTTTTAACTCATGCGTGAGGAAATTAGTAAACGGGATATCGAGAAAAACTTTTGGTTGTCGGCTTCCTTACTCAAATATTGAGATTTAAGTAATTTTCCTCACCTGAAACTGTAAAAATTCCCCTTTGCAAATATCCTGAAATTTCCTTTTGATTAATGCGATTATAAATTTCACTAAAAGTTTTCATTATTCATATTTTATTCAATTAAATTAGAAAAACTCAATCGAAAATCTGGAGACAGAAAAATAAAAAAAAAGATATTGGCACCGCTGGGACTCAAACCCAGGATCTCCCGCTTACATGGCAACAGCTCTACCGACTGAGCTAAGGTGTACATATATATCCAATTCGTATTTTTTGAGAATGCGATCACTAATATCACTTGTTTGTTGGATGGTAATCGATAGTTTAGTCGATGTTAAGACTTAACGAAAACTTTACTGATTTTAAATGTTTAATATAACTCGTAGTATTCAATGCTTGAATCTTATCAAACATCCCACTGAGTATAACATCCGTATTACTCTTGCAAATTGAAAGTTTTGGTGGGTGTTCTTGACAAGGTACCAAAATCTTTTTTGATTAAAAGGGAAATTGCGCCGGTAAATTCCATATCTGTCAAAAGAGTAGCTGCTAGAATTAAGTAAACGGGACAAAGAAACACAAAATTAAGTTACTGTACAGGTACAGGGTGACAGGTAATTAATACTTCCGAAGATTTTTAATACATTTTTTTCATTTTGCGTTAAATTAATCCAATTAGCGTAAGAATCCCAACTCCTTGTGTTGTCTTTCAGTTGCAAGGCTGAAGGGAAGGGAATGATGAAAAATGTGGAAAAATACCTGGCTATTCAGATATGGTCACCAAACATGGCTAAAGCCATTCCAAACAACGTTTCAATTCTGAATGGTGGTCTTACACTAGGGCGACACTGAGAGTATTTTCAACTTGAGAGGTGCCAAAAATATATTCAATATAATTTTTAATTAATTAATTGTGAAATAAAAAAATTAATAAAATTAAATTTAATTGCGCACGCTGGCATTAGAATCTGTGATCTTCGGATTGCTAGTCGAGAGCCTTACTCCTCGACAGAGGCCGTCAATAAATAAATAAAGATAGTTTTTTTGTGATGAATCTATTTGCAGACTTCATTAGCAGCGTCCTGATTTGAAACTCGATGAAATGAAAAACTGCTACACTAAAAGTGACAAACACTTAGGCCTATTGGATTTAGCCTAAGAAAGAATGAGATAGTATAATCTGTCTCCTATTTGTGTGGGGCTTCCTAGCCTATCGGTCTCCTCTTTGTGCGGTGCTTTTCTTACTGTTCTTCTTCTTCTTTTCTCCACTCCTGTCTACTTTAGTTTTCTGAAGGTTTCACTTCTACCGCATGCGAATTGCACTCACTGATTTTTCTTCTTTTCCCTAATAAAACCCTTATGGAATGGACTATTTTAATATGTGGACCTTATTAAAGCGCATTCAGTGAGGCCCATACGGTATGATGTATTAACAAGCGCAATGAATAGATCACATTGTTACGAGTAAATAACGTCGACTACACCAGTTCCCCGAGGGCAGCTCTGTGCTGCACAAAGCAGATCGAATGACATCTCAGAAGGGTAACTCTGTACGTTCTGTGACCATTAGCGTTATGAGACATTAAGACAAAAAGGCAAAATCCGTAGAATATCGGAAGGAGTCCGTCGTGCGTTATCGGCTTTTAAATTTCTGTGATTTTCTAACTATGACATAGTAATTCGTGTATTTGTAGTATTAAAACTAATGTATTATATTACAAGCATAAAAGGCGTTCATTAATGACTACCCATTTTTCGAATTATTTTGATAATTGTACGCGACGACATTCGATTCGCAAATTTCCCGCGGCTGACATCTCTTAAAGCCTCAATTACATTGAGCGAGTTTACAAGCTTCTATCTACTAAGTTTAAAAGCGGGTGAATTGGCGAGTGAGATTATCATGACACAAAACTTTCCACTCGCTCAGCAGCGTAGAAAACTGAGGTCGCTGCTAGCGCCAGTAGCGAGAATAACGAAGCCTGCGTGAACTAATTCTTCAGATGTTTGACAGTTGAAATCAGCTGTTTATTGGCAGCCATATTGGAAACATAAATAAACCAATCACGAGTAAGTGAGTAGCAAGTAAAGTTGACGACCTATCAACTTTTTTGTAGATTGTCAACAATCTGCTAGTTAGCAAGTAACATGATGACACTGAGCGAGTTTACTAACAGATAGTGAATTTCTCAGATAGTAGCTTGTAAACTCGCTCAGTGTCATCGAGCCTTAACGAGGGTTACACGGTAATCTGGGGGGTGGGGGTGACACTCGGTCGGGTGACACACCCTCCCATTTACAATTCTCTAGCCACCCCCCCTCCTTCCAGGACTGACCAATTTTTTATGAGTCGAAATTAAAGTTGACAAACATTGGGTGGGGGGGTGGGGTGACACCAACCACGTTATCCGCCCTATCCGCCCGTGTGCCACCCATGTTAGCTACGCCACTACTGTCATCTCTGGCAGTAGAGTAACTACTTTTTAGAGTTGGAGTCTTAAGAGGAATATAAACGCTCGAAATATTTCGATTCTTACGCTTTCTAAATTTAAAATCGAGCGTCTGGCAACGTTCAGGTTTTGGTTTTATTTGCACGAGACAAGTAAGCGCCAAAGTGGTTTTTATTAATTTTGTGCATAATTTTATAAGAATGAAAAAAAGTTAATCCATGGAAATTGTCAAAAATAGTCTGTAATAAAGGGGTATTTAAAAAAAATTGTTTCTTATATTTCTCCAGAGTTGAGTCATTAAAAAAAAAATTTATGGTGGTTTACGCTTATGTTTTTTGTAACGTAAATAATAATTTGTAATTCCAATTAATACAAGAGGTAGTAAAAGCTTTAATTTATCCTAGCATAAATTAAAGCTTACCCCTAAATATACGATCGGAAGAAAGCTACGAAAAATATAAAAAAAAAATTAAATTAAAATATTCTAGTACAAATTATTGTATATTATATCTAGAAATATGTATTGCATATTTAGAAATATGTTTTTGCCTTATCAATACTTTAAATCATTTATTTTAACTAACCTATATTTTTATTACTTTTATCTGTATTTTCTCATTAAATCACTATTATTTTTTGTTAAATTACTAATATTTTTTGTTTTAATTTAAATAAATGTAATTTTTTTTAGTTGTCCTCTCCTAAACAAAAGCAGCTGCTTTATTAGGAGAGTGATTGAAATATTAATTGCATATATTATGTTCTAAAACTGTAACCTTTTTATATCCTTAAATAAAAAAAATAAATAAATAAAAAAAATATTTTTATATTCATTATGTAAACCGATTCTTAGTAAAGATTAATCTAAATAGGATATCACAAATAGCTTCATCTTAACACCTGCACAATATTTAGCGTGTTTAGTGCTATACGGAAAACTGCATTTAAGAAAAGTGTTCAAATGTGTTGTGTACGGCTGATTTAACACGAGTTTTATAGTTGCAAAAGATGCAGAATCACTCTTTAGGACTGAATCGAAAAGTTTAGCACTAACCGACAATAACTATCTGCTACCATAGAAATTAATTAAACCCCTTTCTTTCATTAAATTATTATGGATGTTGTTTGAATGGTTACATTAGAATAACTTGCATTAAAAAAAAAAACTGGTTTTCTATATGTCTTAATAATTACAGTATGTGAACAAAACCAAAACATTTATTTTACAATTGCTAAAACAATAATAATTGTCGGTGGCGAATAACATTTACATAGAATAAGAAAATCGCTCATACAGGCGTGTTAAAATGTGTTAAATTGAAATCAATTTAAACACGCCGCCTCAGATGCTCAATTTATAACGAAATTCACAGTGTAATAACACAAATGAGAATTTGTTCATAACCTCTCAGTATAGACCCGTACCACGAATTCGGCGTTTACTCAATCATCTCGCGGGAGGCTTTTCCCACCTCCGCACTATAGTAAGTGGTTAGACACTTCCCACTTCCCACTTCCCACTGAAACAGTGAAGTAATAGGGGCGTGCTGCAAATTAATTATTCGCAATTAATTTAGCGACCAAGTAAGCGTTCCGCCCCATGATTCGCTACAAGCCCGGATTAAAGATAGGTACCATTATCTTGCGTGAGAACTTGCGCTGTGCAAGACACGAGATTGGTACTAAGCTTGTGGTATGAAAATTGACGCTTTAAAAGGTAGAGTCTCGTAAGTACCTAATTCTTCATCTCCCACACGTTTCGCTCATAACGGAGAAAAAAATCTTGACACTATAGCTTGAAATAAGGCTTTTGTCTTGCCTTCCAAATCTCTGCCGGCGATTTTTAGGCTTGAGGTTTACTTTCTACTAGCTCATCTTTTGTGAGTTCTCTTTTCCAGCATTATTACGTAGCTAAAGCGTCCTTGGTTTAAGTTTCAGACATTTCCCAAAGGGATAACTATAATGCAGGAGGTCTTACAAAATTTTGGTTGATTTGGAGAAACAACATATTGCCTCTTCACAGATTTGTCGATAAAGGCGGACAACTTTTTGAAAAAAGAAATAGTTGAACCATCTATAGTGGATTCACTAAACTATTTATTTTCAATTTTCTCATGTAGCAAACACTTTTTGGATAGAAGTAATTACTATAATTACAAAATCATCCATACACCCCTGATGAAGGTTCAGGTTGAACTGAAACCGGTTAAGTATCTTATAATATTGTGGTTTTCAAACAAAGTTATTTTATTGTAATTATTTTATTTATCTTAAATTTATATCGTACATAGTTATATATTTCCATCTTTTATTGCGGTATGCAAATATGAAGGTTTTGCTTGGCGTTCTGCTATAATAAATACTTTCTCTAAATACTTATGTACTATTTTTCTAATTACAAAGTAACGTTTGGCATGATACTTTAGTTAATAAGATCTATTTTCAGCTCTATTGAGGAAGTAACAAACATTGCCCATTGAAACTGCTTGCGGATTGGTTAAGTAAAATCTTTTTAAATAATAATAACTTTCTACAAGAGCTCAACTGAAAAAAGTGAAAAAAGTCAAATTAATATAGAACTCCAAGGCGAATTAATGGTTTTCAAAATTTGGAAACAATTACAAGACTATGTAGTTTAACACAATAAGAATGATCATTAAAATTGGATTTTTTTTATTTTCTTATTTACTTAATATTTTTTATTTTATGCTGTCATCAGGAACCTATCTATAATGTATCTCATTTTATTATATTTTTCTCTTTAACTGTTGTAATTGTATATTATATTACATATCTCGTATAGCAGACTTGGATTGCACTATCGTTCCAGTGCTGATTGATTAAAAACTTAAATGAATGAATAAAAAAAATACATATTAAAATGTTAATTAGAAATTTTGCTTCACGGTCATTGTTAAATGTTCGCACCCATGTACTTGCTATTCTTCACTAAACGTTAAAGAATCATAAATTTATTATCCAAGAATCCAATAACTAGTTTAGTGATCAGATATTACTAAATTGTTTTAGCGAAGGCTCCTCTAGCCTTCACGATCCCTTTGGTCCTTGCGTGCTCCAGTGCATGTAACTCTATATAGCCGTATATTGTCTTGCGTCTAGAGGCAAACAATTCTCACAAGTGGTAACAATTTCGGCTCAATGACTTGATTACAAATATGGGTCGTCTGGTACGAACATGAGATACAAGAATCGTGGTATAACATCAAAAATTAGTGTGCTAATTTCGCTAACATGAACCTTTTTAATTGAAGTTTTGATGTTGTCAGATTGAAGATTTATTACTTATTATCATGATCGTTTAAAATAATTTTAGCGTAGCGCCATTTAGCAATGAAACCAAAAGTCTCGCATAGTGAGCATCCCTATAAATGATCTTGGGGTGACGATTAGTTCACACTTACAGTTGGTTCACTAACGTATTTCTATCACTCAAATTTAGGGATCGAGTTAAAAGTCTCTAAGCTCTAAGCTAAATCTGGTCTATCCAAATTGGATGCATTAAAGACCTAAAAATTTCCAAAGGCAGCACAGAATACAAACGTATTGATTTTTTGTTCTAAATTTAACTGTGGAATGAAATTTAATCTTCTGTTACTCGTAAATCGCAAATCACGGACACAAGGATGGTTTTTCTCCACTGTGGGTAAGTGTGTGAGTATTTAAATTAGTCTTTGGTGAAAATGGATGGTTACACTAGAAACAAGAGGGTGGTTTTTCTCCGCCGTTAATCAGCATGTGCCTCTTAAACCGGACTTTCTGAATATTAATAGCTACAGTCCGGACACGACAATGTTTTTCTCCACTGAGAGTCAGTATGTGATTAAATTAGACTTTTGTGAATATGAATAAATAAAGAGTGGATTTGTTCCACTATGAATAAGCATGTGTCTCTTTGAAGTGGACTTTTCTGAAAACGAATAGCTACATTCTGGAAAAAATAATGGTTCTTCGGCACCGGTGCAGTCGGAGAAACACGCCAAATGCGCGCCCAACAATGTACACAGTTGATATTTGTCACATCATGAGAACGGGTCGCTTCTTTGACTCGTTCTTGTGTTCAACAGTTCGGCTGCGAAACGATTTGCCGGTCTCTTTGTTTCCTCCTTCCTACAACATGTGTCTCTTCAAGATCAATGTTCATTCCTTCCTTTCCTAAAAAAGATCCCCCACACAGCATCTCAGATTACATAAGCCTTAAGGGAAATTATTTTCCTCAAGGCCTCCTGTGTGGAGTTAATGTAAAAAAACGTGTGAAATTCCTCAAAGTTGTTCCGGGCTGTATGGTAAAGATTGCCCTAATGGTATACAACTTCTGAACAGAAAAAGTAAGCATACTAAAGTTTCTAGGAAGACTTTATTCTCCACCGGATTCAGAACACTTGAATGGGAAATTGTAATGTTATACCACGTCAGGGTTCTTGGTCAGGATTGACCTCACTGTTAACTGACAAAACCAAGGCACGTTTGACGTCACGCGTACCCCGCCACAGTACGATCATTTTGGCGGGCTTTAAAAATGCAAACTTATTGTTTTCATTTTAAAACCGACATTTATAAAAAAAAACACTTGTGTTAAAAATACGAACATTTAGAAAAAAATAATAAAAGTGTTACTGTAATTCTTACTACGCCATTCAAAATTTGATAAATTAATCATTCCCAATAAAGTTCTAAATGGCTGGTAGTAAAAAAAAAAGAAGAGAAGGCACTTGAAACTGGATGCTTGTTCCCTTTGTCTTTTACTCGGGCTATAATCCGAGGATTTCATTACGCATTTCAATTGTCAACTTCATATTACAACTCTAGGCGATGTCGGCTTCGCTCCAACGGCGTCGCGACGCTACACAGCTCTGATCTCTGAATAATTCAATCATCATTGTCCTCTTTCATTGCCATTTTAAGGCTCTGCTTTTAATATGTTCAGTTCGAAGGAAAAAATCATGAATATAAGTTTTCAGAGACAAAAATGAAGGTACTTTCCCTTTGAAAGAGCACATCGATGGTTAGGTTTTTTAGGTCAACTTGTCAAGTCAACTTTTTCAAACTATTTTTCAAAGTCACTTACTTTGAATAAAAATTAGAAAAACTTTTAATATTCAGAATCCTATCTAATTGATATAAATTCACCTATGTAACATACATTTAGAAATGATGGAATAAAAAAAAATATCCAGAAAATGAGTAAGAAAGGCATTGATGCTTTATACATTTATATTGGAAAAACAACTCGTAATTTTGAAATTAGAATCAAAGAACATTTAAGGGTCTTAATAATAATATTTTTTCCGAGTTTTCTTTGAAAACATCCATAGTTTTGTAAAAAATACAGGAATAAATATTCTTCACAACCATAGAGGAAAACGCTTAGATAACCTAGAAGCCTTGGAAATAAATAAAAAAATCACTTAAAAATAATGAATCCATTATCAACAAACAAAAAATATTAATATAATGAATAATAAATACTTCGTTTAAACCACTATATAATTAACAATATCAACATGTTTCAATAAAAATGTTATCTTCATCAGGACGAGTTGTTAATTTAAAAAATAAATGACAAACAAGTATAGACAAATTAGAACAAAGACAAAATATTAAAAATTAGATGTGATAAATTGCATAAAAAATCTCATAAAAATATGAAATCTGATCAAGATAACATTGTTATTGAAAAATGTTGATATTGTTAATTATAAAGTAGTTTAAACGAAGTGATTTTTATTAATTATATTAATAATGATGCCACAAAGTAACTTTGCTAAGTTTGAAGAAAAAATATTTTCTTATAGCCCAATCATGGATATGTTTCCCCACCATCATTAATCCCTGGCCAAGCGTCCACCCCTACATAACACTTAGTAATAATACATTGAACCCATCCACTATGTTGTAATTGTCAAGTTAGTAGTATTGCCCTGAGGAAATAACGGTCGTTTCGAAACCGGTCGACTTTGAACAAATATACAAGTGGTTCAAACAAAGTAACATTGTTTCATTTATCTACATTGTTGCTTACTCAGTTACTTATATTTTTTCCTACTGTCGAAATTAATTAATGCGGCTTAGAAAAAATAACAAAGTTACTCTGCATTGTGTTATGAATTGGTTGTACGTGAAAATCCCAACTAAGCATTAAGAATATGCGGTCCCTCAAATCAAAGTACCTACGTAAATCAGCAAAAAATACGGCATACTACCACTACCAAACATTTGATGGAGAATGGGGTTTATTCAGGCTTCCAGAAGATCTGACGTGAATAATTTAAGTTTAATAAATTATTATTATTCTTTTAATTTATATACTTAAACTGTTTTTTTTGTTCAGATATTCTCATTTTACGTGAGAACAATCCAGTTAAACTCAAACTCAAATAACAAAAATCCACTCTGATGGAGGATACATACATTTGCATACATCTAAATAAAGATTAAAAAAATAAATAAATATATATATTAAATTACATAAAAGCTCAAAGCTCAAGCGTAAACGCAACACATTTTTTAGCACCAGCAGAAGACTTTTTCTGAATCAAAAATGTGAACTTCATCTTATTTACAATCGACACATTTGGGTCACAGGGCTAAAATATTACGTGAAACATGCTACGTCGTCTAACAATGATAATTGAGAACATTTATTTAAATATTTCTATGATATAATACAGTATCAAGATGACCGTGCAATATTTAATGTAAACATAAATGTTAGATCAGTCATTGCCTTCTAATTTTAAGAACATTAGTCTTGAAGTATTCAAGACGTATATCGTATGATCTAAGATTATCATGTTTTTTTTTTTTACATGAATACCTCACAAGAGTCCCAACTGCTCCCGTCTAAAGCCAGTGAGACTATGGCATCCCCAATTGGGGTATGTTGTGAGGCTGAGGGTAGTGGGGAGGGGAAGGAGATAGGGAAGAGGAAGGTGGGGAAGTACCTGGCTATTCAGATCTGGTCACCAAACACGGCTAATGCCGTTTCAAGCAACGTTTCAATTCTGAATGGTGGTCTTACGCCAGGGCGATACAGAGAGTATATTTCACTCTGGAACGTGCCGCAAATATACTATTTATTATTTTAAATGAATAAATTGTGAGATAACACAAATTAATCAAATAAAATTTATTTGCCACGCCGGGATTCGATCCCGCGACCTTCGGTGCGCGAGTCAAGCGTCTTACCGCTGCGCTACGCCGGCCGTCAATGTAGACTACATTTGAAAGATAACAGTCTTAACATTTTTAAACGAATCTGCATTGTTTTCGTATTTGCAGTAATTTGTATTTCAAATAGTATCCTTGTTCAAGTTTACTTCTAATTAAGGCAACGTAAAATTGATTTGGGGAAGTTGAAAGATTCTTAGTACTGTAAAGGTTCTATTCAAGTTCTTTTATTATATCATTTGGTTTTAATAATAACAGAACTTTCACGGAACTTGAAAATTGTTTTTAAAAATTGATGAATGGTTCAAAATCTGTGAAATAACTGGCCCTCAAAATCATTAAAGTGTACTTCAAATATGAATTTAGAATGAAGAGCATTTCCTGGAACTCTTGTTGAAAACACTTTTGAATATAATAATTATTTATTGTGTTCATGAAAGAAAAACACTGAAAGTGTGTCAAATATTAAAATAAATGAGATAATATTGTGAAATAGGTAAACTTTACAACCTTAAACTTTGGAAAATTACGATTTAATGATTATAAGAACTATTTTTACTTTTAATTAAAATTCTTACAAACACCTCCGCATAGAACCTGCACGGTGTTGAAAACTGTGTTTGTGGAATTATTTTTTTATTTATTTATTTGTTTTTGTTACAAAGAATACATCAGTACAAAGAAGCGTTGACTGTCCAACTAGGATTCTCCCGTTCTAGGACAGTCAAATTGACAGAAACATTTTGATAGGCGTAAATTTAATTTACAGATGATTGTTTTATATTGGGACACAAATCAAAAAATCATCGCCAAATAACTTTATCTTTCTTACTGAGGCAAAAAATATTTAATAATTTATAATTAACGACACAGTGTCCTTTTCGTACATGTTTTTTTTTCAATATAGAAAGAAGAAAGAAATGTAAAATTTTAAGATTACTTCCAAATAAACCAAAGAAAAATAGTACATATATAATACATAAATAAACCAAAAGATTACTTGTAAATAAACCAAAAGAATAGTACATTTTAGTACAAAGTTAGTGAAAGCATTGACGAAGAAACAAACAGAAAATACCTGTTATACAGTGACCTTATTAAAATATGTACAGCTAAATTGTTTAATTAGTACAGCTTTATACTTCAGTAGAGGCATACAAAAAATATCAGAATCATTAGCATAAAAGGTTTAATTTAATTTTGATTTGATTTATGTTATTGTTTGTATTATGCCTATTAAATTAATAAACCAAATAAATAACCTCACAGCGGTCGTGGTTCCTTGGCGATAAAATGTATAACAACCATATCTGAAAATGAGGGTTAATATTGATTCTTAAAATCAAATGCTTAAGTCTTTCGTTATTATCTAATCGATATTGAAAATTCGACCATAAACCAATAATTCAAATTTAGCTGAGTCAACAGTTAATGAATTATTTTGTGTAATGAAGTATAGTCAAGAATTATGATCAGTCCACCGTAATGATATTAATTTCCTAAGGCCGCAGTCTTTTTGGTAGGTTTTCAATATCCAAATATTTTAGCGAGTCACGATTTAAATTATTTTTAAAATTGAAGCTGTTTTGTAATTCAGAGAACTCATTATGTATTCAAATGGATGTAAGCTTTTCACAATTCGGGTATAATTTTAGTGTCTGGAATTGACAAAGACGATTTTTTAGAAAGAAAAATAATTACTATTACATTTTTATTTTAGATTTTCTTTATAATTTAAAAAATTCTTGACTCCTTTGTCAACGGGTGAGGCTCTCGATTACCAATGCAGAGGTCACGGGTTCAAATCCCACCTTACGAAAGTAATTTGGTTTTTTTTTGGTAAATTTATATTATTTCACAATTTATTAATTAAAAATAATACATAATATGTTTGCGGCACCTTTCAGAATGGAAGATACTTTCAGTATCTTCCTGGTGTAGAGTCACTTTTCGGAATTGAAAATTTGCTTGAAATGCCTTTAATCGTTTTTTGTGACCAGCCGAGCGATTCTCTATGTTTTGTGAGATCGAGATAGATCTCGGGCGAGATCTCCTGACAGATTTGTGTGATTTTCTTTGGCTGTTATTAGCTTTTTCTATGGTTTCGATATCTGTCGCGATCGAGATAGATATCGGGCGAAATCTCTTGTCAGATTTGTGTGATTTTCTAAGGCTGTTAAATGAATAAATAATCATGCATACTTGCATTTGTTTAAAATTACTTACATTGAAAATACTCGTGTTTAAAACGACCTAATCTAAAATACGTGACATCTCACAGCTAAAATTCTGACATCGGTATATAGAAAAAGCAAATAAAAGCCAAAGAAAATTACCCAGATCTGACAGGAGATCACGCGCGAGATATATCTCGATCTCACAAAAGATACAGAATCGATCAGCTGATCTAAATTTCCAGGTACTTTCACCACCTTCCTCTTCCCTACATCCTGCCTCTCCCATCTACCCACAAATATACCCCAAATCGGGGATGTCTTAGTCTCATTGGCTACATAATATGGTTGGGAGCAGCTGGGACTCTTGTGCGGTATTCACATAAAAAAGTAAACAAGGTAATGTATAATGTCTCATGAACGCATGACAATTGTATGTCTAAGAGATGTTTGCATAATAAACGTAAGTAGAGTCTTTCTCCCGTTCGAGTATAATATATTCTTTAATCACAAAATATTAAATTCTGCGTGCATCACGATTTGAAAAATTGTATGATGAGTTGAAAAAGAAACGATGGCCGTCCCAGGTAGTGAAATGATCAAGCAAATCGTTGACATAAGCTAGACCATGTCGGGAGATGAAACAGTATAATAGTTGATGGTGTATGAATGTGGATGATGCACGTAGTGCATGGCAATCCTCACTGCATGCCCGCGCTAAAATAACGCAACGGTACATTAATGAGTTATTTCTCATGTAAAAAGGTAAAGACACTTTTTGTACAAGATGAATAAATAACAGTGACATACAGTAACTAATTCTTTTTTTGATTATTATTCTTTAGAAAATATTTGTAATACAAATAAGAAGTATGTTTTTTGTACTAAAAATTCGAATTTAGCACGAACAAAACTAAATATTTGTATCTCCTTTTTGAAAGAGTTTGGTAACGAAGAATTCAGAATAAGTAAAAAAAAACTTTTTCGGCATAGAAATACATAATATGTACAGGTACTCATTTTACCTGGAAAATCACAAAAGTTGGATTAAAAGTCGCGTCATGACGTTAATAAATGTATATTTTATCGCTTATCTAAGGTACAAACCTAAACCTATTAACCTATATGTCATGACGCGACTTTTAATCCAACTTTTGTGAATTTCCGGTTAAAATGAGTACCTGTACATATGTATTTCTATGCCTAAGAAGTATTTTTTTTACTTATTCCGACTTCTTCGTTACCAAACTCTTTCAAAAAGGAGATATAAATTTTTAGTTTTGTTCGTGCAAAATTCGAATTTTTAAGTAGCTTCCAGATACTTACAAGTAGCAATGTCCTTTGGCCACATATGAATTCACTCAGAGCCTTCCAACAAAGTTTTCGTTCAGGGACCCGGCTGCCCGAGTATCGGCTCCCGAAAGTGTTGGAAATAAACTTTTCGGCCCGTGCTACGAATATTAAAATATTACTTTGAAAACTATTAAACGTGAACCTATGAACAAATAACGCCGTAACTGACTGAAATTCTACCACCCCAAACCAAAATGTATGATGGTCCGTATTACTTACAGAATGAGTAATATTTTTGGTTCTAGTTGTTTTTGGCCAATGTTCTGTAGACTAATTATTTGGATATTTTTGTATGATTTGTCAAACATAATAACAAAACCCACTCTTGGCACAGCTCGAGTATTAAATTTGATAGTAAAATTCTCTTTGTAGGAGTTGCACGCTAATCTAATCTAAGTCTCCAACCATCTGTCTCATTGTCAAATACATAAACCTGAACACTAGGAAGCCTCCGTAATAGATATTGTCATTTTGTATGGGTATTGCTATTCGAATAAAACAATTTATTCTTATTCCCTACTTGAAGGACTTTGATTTTACATATTTCATTAGTAAAATAATTCTTTGCGATATTAGGCAACCGAAACATCGCGATCGATTGTAAAGTGTATTTCAAAGTGCTACGAATTTTCTCGGTGCCATGAGCGAGGCATTCTTTGATATGGCTTTTACTATGTTGAGTACCTAGTTTTCCCCCAGTAGTGTATGACTACAAAATAAACCCAAATCCAAACAACAAAAAACACCAACCCTAGAATGATTCAAATTAATCATTTTGGAAAAAAGAAACAGTAGCTTTTTGTTGACTGACCTTAAGTCCTGTTTTAATTCGACCTATCTATAAATTCGTTTGATAAATTCCGGTTTCGGTTCAGGATGGTGGCCGTATTGAAGAGTACATTTTTATCACGCCAGAGTTCCCACGCTCGTGGTTCGTATTACGTGCGGTTTTCTTGAAAAATTTCTTGAAACAGAATTTAATAATTCCTTAATTTTTTTTTCTTAAATGTTGCGTAAAATATTTATGGTTTTCATTAAATATGTAGGTATTTAAATAACTACTTGCAAAACTTATGATTGCATATGAAATTATGGTTGATTTATTAAATCAGAGAAAATTAGAAATGTACTGTTTTGGACGCAAGGTCTAATGTTTACAGAACTTTAAGTTATTTGAAGTAAATGTGTTTTAATATTCAAGATTTTTCTTCTAAGGTCGTTTGAAACTCATTATCTGTGTAATTTGTGATGTCAGCTCGCATACGCTATATTATAAATTATTATAAAATTAAGTCGTTACCGAGCTTCCTTTTCGAGAAAGGTGGCTTTCTCAAATGTGGCTTTCTGCCAAGGTGATATCGGAGAGCTTTTGCCTTTGCACAAAGCCGCTCTTAATAACAATATTATTATTTACAATGGTGCTTGACGATTCTCGTAACTGCGACTCTGCAGCCCAGTGCTTAACCTAAGAAGTCATTTGGCCCCAATCCAGAAGATTTTGAGATCTCGAGGCAATTGTTATCTCGAGAAATCTTTGTATCAAGACGGTACTTTTTACCATTATTCTACCTCGCGTTTAAAAATATTGCCGTCCTTATTTCAAACAATGAATTTGCTTTAAACAATTTTTATTAACAGAAAGGGTTCGTTTTAGTCAAGCTTAATCAATTAAGGTGGGGCGTTGGACATTTACTCGACTAAGTGACCTGTGACGATATACCTACCTACAATAGACAAAATGTACAAAAAATATTCAATACTTCAAATTTACAATGAAATACAGTTAAATACTCGTAACTTACAATTCAATACATCAGCAAGATACCAGAAAACTATTAAAATCCCAAAATTTAATACTAAGCACGTTTAAAATTCCTATCTTTATCTAGGCATAATCTATTAAAACAACCTCCCATTAAAATTAAAAAATATCGAAAATATGCAGGAATTTACGCCCAAATTAAAAAAAAAACCTTAAACTGCTATAAGAGTCCCAAATATGTTTACTTTTTATATCTTAAAGTCTGCTATTATATAAATCGTTCATTCATTTATTCTCTATCATTTCTTAGTTTCTATATCTTTAAGTCTTCTATTGTATAAATCTTGCGTTTTTTCATACATATCCTTTACTTTCTAATTACAATAATGTTTGTAACTAACTCACATGATTCGTTAATGTATAATGATTTTTAAATTTATATTATGATTTTTTATACTTATCATGATTTTTATTTTTAAATTTATATATGATTTTCTAACCTTACTTATTATTTACAATTGCCGTTATTAATAACTTCCACGATCTTTTAGTTTAATAATTGAGCTTAGAATTCCCTCACAAAGCACAAGAGCATTGTCTCTTTATGGTGAGGAAAGGCATTTTTTGTTTCATTGTTAAAAACATAAAGTAACCGATGTAACTTTATATATATTTTTAATCATTATCGTCAAATATATATAAATAAAAAAAAAACGAAAGATTAATTTTTTCTTGAGGTTGGAAAAAAACTTGAAAAGATGTCATAAAAAAACATCTTTTTTTACTCCAAATAGTCGAGAACCACGAGCTAAAGTTTTCATTTCCGTTAAATGACATCTTGAGATGAATATTAAATAAGAAATGTACGAACAATAAATAGGCTAAATATCTATTTCAATGTCATCATTCAGAAACAAATTAGGTATGTAGAAAACTCACCAATTCCTCGCTTGTCTACATATACAATTTATATCGACATTTTTCATGTAACAGTTTCGACGTACAATTTTTTTATATCAACATATTTATGATAATTATTGTTATATTTCTTTTAAATTTTATCCGAATGTGAACCACTGTAAGGTAAGAAATATTTTTTGCAACCTGTTGTTTATTACTAACTCCTGTGTAAAAAACGTACGTAATATATATCCAATATAAAAATCCCATGGGCGTGAAAAAGAGTAAATAAATTAATGTTATCAATGAAGGAACAGTAAGACAGATATACTAAATAACGTAGGTAAGGATTCTTCTCATTTATGTCAAAGTTGGTTCCTTGTTGCTGAGGATCGTGACGCTTACTCCAATTTCCATGGTGGACAGGGCTTCTCTACTCCTCGCGACCTGCGCTGCGTGGAGAGACAACCACACCCCTTGAGTACCGATGATATTTGTTCACTCAAGCGCATTGGTGACATTTATCTGCTTTTTTGCATTTCACTTTGCCAGTGACTATAAGTTTCTCTAAGTTGAAGTTCTCAGTTTGGCGAGCAACGTGTCTAAAGTATCAAGATACGTTGTAGGCAGATAGTTGAAAGCCTATTGTAGATGCCTAGCTCTTCCAGGTGGACACATTTGTGTGTCTGGCTGTCCATGAAATCCTGAGCATTTTTCTCCAGCGCCACATTTCCACGGCATCTGCCCATTTTGGCTCTAAGTGTTCATGTTTCGTCACCATAAAGAAATATGGGAAAAAACAATGCCAGGATCCAGGACGAGTCTCATCTTGGTCGTGGTCTTATGCCTCTGTCACTCCATACCTTTGCATTTTAACTTTTTTACTCCAAATATGCCCAGGAACTGCAAGTTAAATTCCTTCAGGTACATGCTGTTACATGAATGGTCAACATTAGTGGGAAGTTTGTGCATAAGGAAATTAACGTAATATTATGTAGGTATATTTCGAGGAGAAATTAATTAAAATTTACCTTCTTAATTCTTTAATATATTTCCAATAGCATTATTGTGGAGAATATTAACACTTGTTCTATATTTAAATGAAATGTCTTTTACAATATATAACTAGCATAGATTCAAGCGATTTAAATAAAGAAAAAAAAAAAGTTTTTTTTTTTTTCAAAATATTATTACAAATTACCACGGCTGAGAAACGAAATCCGATCTACTGCTTGCTTTCAACTTTTCTGACCATTAATTCATAACATTTAGGTAATTAGCCTACTGGAATTATCTAAAATAGTTAGAAATCAGACAGTCTAAAACGACTTAGTAAGAAATGTAATTAATATGAATGATTAAAATCCTCATAGGCTACCCCTCTTCCCCTCCCCCATATTTTATGCATATAAGCCGTAGACTAAGAATAATTTTGTACCAGTCTGAAGATGGCTTTAACGAGCTGAATCCGGTTACGATCAATAAAATGAAGTGGAAGAAAGTTTTGTATTTGGTATATTATAAAGATATAATTAATATGGAATTCCACCATGATTTGTCAGTTTCAAAAATAGAAATATTAAATTTGGTATTGTTAAATAATGTCAAGCGACAAAATGATTGCTTTCTACAAAATTATGATAATGTCATGTTTAGGCTTGATGTTTCAGATTCTAAATTGTATTTTCCAAAATTAGAATATCCCGGATAAGGTTTTGGGAAAATAATTGGTATTGAATTTGTCAATTATTTAGACAGAGGCCTGCCAAAATGCCCCGTTTCAATCAGAACTGCCATTCTCGTTTTCATGAATCATTAATTTACGTAATTCCTGAGTTTTGGACCGTTCTCAAGCGCCGAAACTCCGCCTTCAAAATATTGAAATTGTGATTTTTTAAAGATTCAAACAACGTTGATTCATACCATACTAAGTTCTTATCTAATATCCAGTGGAACGGTAGTTCTAAATTTTCAGCGAATATTTTTAGCTTACATGAAATTTTTATTTTAAATATAATATTGAACTCCTTTATCGGCACACGAAAATGTGATAAAATTAATTGAATTCAAATGTTCTGTTTCATAATATAAAACCACAACCAGAAGAAATTTTGGGCGTAGGTCTACAATTTAAAAGGTTCTGGAAATTACAACCCATTCTACTAATTAGATCTAGAAGAAATTGAGAAAAAACTTATTAATAATGAATTACAAAAGTAAGTAGGTTTGTAAGCGTAACTAAAATATACGAGGTAATAAGTACAAAGTGGACTAACTTCGGGAGGCGATTCTACATGATAATAAAATTAAAAGGTTAAATAACTAACTGCTAAACTACAACGTTTTAAGTAATTTTTTAGGTTAAAAAATTGGTTGTTATGGAAAAAATTCTTTTATGGCACAAAAATGAACGAAAAAAATAACAGAATTTCGAAAAAAAGTCATTTAATTCTTTAAATTCTTCCATCATTTGGAATCACCTCCCGAAGTTAGTGCATTTTACCCACGGACGCACCGCATATGGCTCGAATATAGAGTCTATGTCTTGTTGATGCGAACAACATCACTTATCTTTATTATTAAATATTTTTATTTTTAACTTTATGAGTAAAATCTCAAATTATTTCTCCAAATTTTCGATTGTGTTTCGTTAATATTGTCTTCATTTAATTAAATATTTATTATTAAAGCTTAAATAAATTAATTAAATTAATAATATCATTAAATGAAAACAGAACACTTCATATAATATTAAGAGCATTAAACGATTATAATATTAAGAGCATTAAACGATTATATTTTACCTTTGTTGGAAGTCAACCTAAATACAATTCTCTCGTCTGGTACCCATATTATAATATTAATGTACAAGCTACTGAAAGAATACAAAATAAATTCTTAAGTTTTCTAAATTTTGAAGTGGGTATTAGTAGGTAAATTATATGAATATGCTTAGATTGACAGACAGAAGGATTTTCACCGACTTAGTATTTCTATATAACATGTTAAATGATGTAGTTGATAGTCCGGAATTGCTTGCATTGATAAGCTTCGGTTAGACTAGAAGTTAGGATTTATTTCAGTGCATAAATTCTGTGACTAACCACCATATGAATTCCTCTTTGCCTAGAATACTAATGGAGGGTAATAATTATACCAATTCAGTGATCTTCAATTTGTCACAAAACAAATACAAAATGTTATTATTGAACCAGTTTTGTCATGTACAATAAATTATTTTTACCATGCATACGTAAAAGCCCCTAAAAGGGCGTTAATAAATAAATAAATAAATATAAAACACCTTGGAGCTTGGAGCAGGTGGATGAGTTTGTGTGTCTAGGTAGTATGTTTACTAGAGATGGGAAGGCTGATAGGGATATTGAAAGAAGAGTGAATGCCGGTAACTCCATTAATGGAGGACTGAATGCCGTTTGCGCTAATAAAAAACTGTCAAAAGAAGCGAAGCTAGCAGTCCACAATGGAGTTCTGGTACCTACCCTGATGTATGGCAGTGAGGCATGGAACTGGCAGAGGAAGGATGAAAGTAAACTGAATGCTGTTGAAATGAGATCCCTGAGGCGTATGTGTGGTAAAACAATGTATGATCGTGTGAGAAATGTGGATATCCGCAAAGAATGTAAGGCTGATGTAAGCATAATGAGTAAGATTAAGAAAGGGACCCTCAGATGGTTTGGGCATGTAGAGCGAATGAACGAAGAAAAAAGTGTAAGAAGAATATACGACGCGAATGTGAATGGTAGAAGAAGTCGGGGACGTCCGAGGAAGACATGGCACGATCAAGTGAATCAGATACTTGAGTCGGGCCATATCAAAAGTCAGAATAATAGAAGAGAATGTATGAGACGATGTATGAATGTGAGTGAGGCAAATAGTGTGTGCCAAGACCGAGTTGTTTGGCGATCCGTCCTCTCTGCCTACCCCTGCGGGGAAACGGCGTGATGGTTAGTTAGTTAGTTATGTAATTAAAATTACCATTCTTAAAGATATTTTGATGTTTTGATGATATATTATATGCCTGTGTTTATAATAATAAAAGTTATTTAGACATTTGAATATTTTGTGTTAATTTATAAAAGTTTTTAATGTACGAATGCAATTATGTCCTATTCTAAAAAAATAAATATTTTTATTTTATACATTTTATACATGAGCTCCACACAGAAGGTCCTGAGGAAAATAATTTCCCTCAGGGCCTATGTCATCTTTGGGGATGCCGTGTGGAGGATTTTTTAAGAAAAAGAGAGAGAGGAGAGTTCTGGGAAGGAAAAGGGTATAGGGGGTTGGTAGGAATCTGGGGTTCAGTGTGTCCAGGTCATCTGCCTTCAAGAGCTAGACAAACCTCACCCCATGAACCCGGGCACTCCTGCTGAATCACTAAACGTAGCGAACCACTTAGGGTGACCTATGGAAGAGGTGTTGGTTTTCCAATAAAGGTTCCCGGGGCGGCGGTACCCATTCCCACCTCCCAATTATGATACCTTTAACTAGTTAATCACTACTCTTTGCAATGTATTTTGTCTATAGGTACTTTTTTGTGTATACTTATTTGTCTTTTTTATGTTAATTTTATTTTTATCCTTATGAAGAAACCATTGGTTTCGAAAAATGTTGAAAATTTTAACTAAATAAGCCATTTATTTTCATTTAATTAAAACGAAGCCACAAAGTGAATTTGTAATTATTGAAGAAATATTAATTATTATTATTATTAAATTCAACGGTACCTATTTACTTAGAATCAACCACCATACACGGGCATCAGCCTAGCATAGTGGACGAAAAATCCACAAATAATGTAAACATAATATTTATGCCACGAATAAAGAAAAATTTCTAAAAAAAAAAAATATATATTATATGTTTTTAATACGTAGGTTTCGACAGAGATGTCATTGGAAACCTCACGGAGAAAGAATCCTTTGCCTTGCTTACGCTTTCCAATAAATGTTTTGAACGGAGAGTTTTGGATCAAATACTAAATCCCTCCTCAAATTGTAGACAACCCAACTTTTTTGTTTAAATGGTTTCGTGAAACGCCTTCACTTAAAACTTCACAGTTCTAACTTAGCAACAATAACTGATGTTTGTTTGACGAAGTTTAGTTTGCATTCGTGTCAGCAACTGGCCTTATTGTGTTGAGGTTGTATTTAGATGAGCAAATTCACGGAAATTATTACAATCGCAGGTGCTAAGTTGCTTCTGAAATCGTAAGCCTTCGTCAGGGAAATAAATGCTTACTTGATGGGAGTGGCTTCAAACGCGAAAGCTGTTTCATGTTTTATTTGTTTGTGTGCTCAGTTCGGTAAAACGAAATTTACAACCAGCTGAAGATCAAACAGCATTATATGCAATCATAATGTATCTGTGTTGCCTGTTCCGAATTTTCAGTAGAATCTGATTAAACTTATAACTTATTATCATAAAACCAAATAATTATTAATATTTATTTAAACGACATAATTAATTTCAAGAAGGTTGTAGAATTTCTAGTGGTGATACTTACAATTTAATGGAGGATCCATAGAAGTCTAAAAGTATGATCTGTATCAATTTGAAATACAATTATTGACGACGCCAATTCACATTTCTTTTTGACGTCCACTTTTTTATTGCTTTGAATGGTTACATAATTTGCGGATTTGAATAAACATAATTTGTGGATTTTTCGACCACCATGCAAGGCACATGCCCGTGTTTTGGCCACATGCCCACATAAAAGTTGCCGAACTTGATCATCCATTCAAAAAAGAATTTTGGTTTTGTAAAACTGTTTAATTTATCAGTTCACAATCAATAAAACACCCGTTTATAAAATATATATATACATATCTATATGAATACCGCAAAGGAGTCCCAATTGCTCCCATCTGGAGCAAATGAGACTATGGCATACCCAATTCGGGTATATTGTGAGGCTGCTGGTAGTGGGGAGGGGAAGGAGATGGGGTAGAGGAAGGTAGAAAGTACCTGGCTATTCAGATTTGGTCACCAAACGTGGCTAAAGTCATTTCAAGCAACGTTTCAATTATGAATGATGGTCTTACACCAGGGTGATACTAAGAGTATCTTACACTCTGGAACGTGCCGCAAATATATGACATATTATTTTAAATGAATAAATTATGAAATAACACAAATTAATCAAATAAATTTTATTTGATTAATTTGATCCCGCGACCTTCGGATTGTGAGTCAAGAGCCTTACCGCTGGACTACGTCGGCTGTCAATATTTCCATACAAAATACTTTTACTTGATAACTTTGCACTTTTAAAATCTACATTTTTAAAAACACCGGCTCAGTCCCCCTGAGTGTCTGAAGTAACTGCTCGTTCCGCTTTGCTGATTATAAAAGAGGATTCTATTAATTTCATAAACAAAGGATTTTTAGAAAACTAATACACAATCAATAAAAAAACTGTCAGCATGTTGGAATAAATAAACAATGCACAATGCTCCTTATTACCGACTCTAATGAGAAATCATTTCAATCATATATGTATGTAGTAATTAATTATCGTAAGTGATAGTAGTTTTTAGCTAAGCACCGAAACTAATGTTTAAGAGTTTTTACCCACAGGGGGCAATGATAGTAATTTTATAAGCATATTGCCTTTTTAAACTAAAATGTTCGATCAATTTCACAAGAAGTTAGGGAAAAGTGGGCTTTCTTCCGACACACCCCGTTCACAACACACTTTAATCGGTTATTTTAACAGTCAAAATTATTTTCATGAACGCTCAAATGCTAAAATATTCTCCCCTATACGATGGTTTAAATTTAGACAAAATACCCAAAGGCCTATCTCAAACATCGAATATCAACAACACTTAACAAAATGTCCCGGTTGTACGGGCATCGTAATTGTGGTGTGAATTATTATGGTGGGATTCAGATAAATCGTTTGCCCGGGGATAAAAACAATGGAGATAATAAATCATTATTAAAGGGATATTCGAAAGCTTTGGTCCTTGAATTGGCGATCGGAAAGGGAAATCACGACGAATGACCGTATTTTTGAATTTATAATTTATTTCAAGGGTTAATTTTGACTCAAAAATTGGTGTTTATTCTTATTTGTATCAAAATAAATTAATGTTGTTTGGTGCTGAAAGTTTAACAAACAGTTGATTCCATGTAGAAATAAAATAATAAAAAATGGTTGCATAACTTAAACATCGCCATTTCGTACTTGGAAATTCGTATTTGAAGTTATTGACAAAGTTTATTTTTTGATAATGGAACGGTTTGGTTTAGCAATGAAATTGGTTGTACAAGAGATTATTTATTATTATCGTCATCAAAAATACTAAGGTTGTAAGTCTATCTGCCTGCGTAACTCTAGATCATTTGGGAGGTAGGTGTAGGTCCCGCTGCCCTGGGAACCAACTACAAAAATGTGTTTCCGAAATTCAAATGCGACAGAGATCCACGATTTCAGGCGAGTGTAAGTGAGACGGAACGATAGGCGGTTGGGCTAAGTGGAACATTTGTTTCCATCCAAATGTTTATCGAAGGCACTTCTATTCTTCTCGTGTTATATTATTTATTCCATAGTTTAAACATTTTATGGATCGTAACAATGCGCAATTCTTACCAGGGCGAAATCGAAATCGGTGCTTCCCACTCTGGAACGTTGCACAAACGTACAAATATTCTTAAATATTTTTATTACTTAGGTGTATTTCATATCATAATGATGTTATATTATTTAAAACAAATAATGCCACACATTTTTTAGTTCTTTCTGTCGTTTTAAATCAGCAATCTCTGGACCCATCACCGTGAATTTCACCAGTATAAAAACCGATAACATATATATAGCTGCAAAATACATCTAATAATATTATTAACATTTCGACCATTTGCCACTTTTTTTAAAAAATTATTTAAGCGACTATACAAAATGATTCTATAAGTATACGAAATATACTGGTTGTGTAAGGTAAAGATATTGTATTTCTCAGTCCTTCTCACTAGAGGTTCCTGTGCCGAGGCTTACTTAAATTGTTGAATTCTAGTTTATTTGTCTTCTATGTCGTTTTTGTTGTCTTCATTAGGATGTTTTCGTTGACCTCTTTCAGCCATATTTTTTCATCTTGATTTGTACTCCTTTAATTTGTTTATTAGTTTTATGTCTTGGGGAGGAATGTTGTGGAGTTTTGTCGCAAAAGAAGTGTAGTTTCTTTGTCCGAATGTGATTTTATAACTTGGAATGTTGTTTATGTCATTTTTATTCAATCTAGTGTGATGGATGCGCGGTTTAGTAGAGGATTCAGTATTTTTGAATAGCTACAATAACTTATTTTTGGCATACATATATTAGTTGTACATTTGGTACGTCAAAGCTATTGAAAATTTCAATCGAAAGCGTTCTTATAGGTACTATCAGGACTTTATGATTCCTTTTTGAATTGTTCAGGTTGTGTATGTATTTATGTGTAGTAGATCCCCATCCTATAATTCCATATTCAATTTGAGAATGACATAACGCGTAGTAAATCTTTTTCAAATCCTTTTTATTTACCACATTTCTTAGATTTTTAAAGAAATATATAAGGCTTGTGAGTTTTTCAGTAATACCTCTGATGTGTAGGTCCCATCTAAGATTTTTATCAATTTTTATTCCGAGATATTTTATGTTTTGTATTTTTTCTATGACTGTGCAGCATTTTACAACCAAATGTCCAGTTTCTTTACCAGTCAATTCGCCCATGTTGATGTTAAGCCTTTTTGAAGTGTAGGCGGTTCACCTCTTCCGACCAGAAATCGCAGTAAGCCAGATGCGCTAGGATTGTTCTAGATTGTCGAAGAAAACATCAATAACTCAACTTGGCCCACAAAGCCCCCGGCGGCGTGATTAAGCAATTTAGTAAATCAGATAAATTGACCCCGTTTCGCCGGATATTCCGGGTTGTATAGATTATAACCGTCAGGATTGTTGCCAATTTCGTTTGAACGGGAATGGCATCTACGGGATCATTTGATTTGCTGGCATTAAGCCTATAATATTGTTTCCAATGTCATGTTTGACTGGTAATTAATTTTGGCGGATCCAGCAAAATTTCGCCCTACTTTTGTTATTAAGGAAAAAACTGCAAATAGAAGGAAAATCAGTATATCTTTTTAAGGCCCGGTTTTCAGATTTTCTAGCATTTTAGTATATATTTTTCTTAAATACTTTAAGTTTTAAAACCATATAAAAAATAAAATACTGTGTTATTCTTGAAGATAATTAATATTTCATTGATTTCTTCATTTCTCTTTTTTTTAGTTCACCAGATTTCCTTTTTTACTTTTAGCAGTTCGAATTTAAATAAAATCACTTCCCGAAAGATATTTTTAATATCCATTAAAATTTAATTTAATTAAATATAAACCTTTAAAAATTTTTCACTATTCACTTTTTGTAGATTTAAGTAAGGAGATATGAACTCTATCAGAATTCTTTATATTAGGTATAGGTATTGTTGTGTATTTTTGTATTATTGTTGAAAACATATGGACACTCTAAAAAAATACTTAAGATTATCAGTTCCTACTACACTCAGCTGGTAGATATAGTGATGTTCAGAAATTCTGTGATTTTCGACTGTTTAGGATATCCAAATGACGTGCGAACGATTTATCAAACTGCTTATACTACACAACTGCCAATCCTGTTCAAATCACAAATGTGCCCCAGAAACGGGCGATCTGTTTGATAGATTTTCACAAAGTAATAAACAGATTGTTTTTAGAGTACAGGCGTCGGGTGAGACTGCTATCCTTATTCTACCGGTATTTCAATTAAAGATGCTCCAAGAAACTAGCGTCATTGAACCCCTCGGCACCGGTGCATAGTCGGGAAACACGTCAAATGCGCGCCCAACATAATATGTACACAGTTGACATTTGTCATATGAGAACGCGGCGCTTCTTCGATTCGTTCTTGAGTTCAATAGTTCGGCTGTGGAATGATTTTCGGGTTTTGTGTTTCCTCCTGCCTACAACATGGATCTCTTTAAGACCATTGTTCGTTCCTTCCTCTCCTCAAAAAGACCCTCCACACATCATCTCAGATGACATAGGCTCTGAAGGAAATAATTTGTAAAAAAAAAAAATCATTCGATTACTCGTAACCATTGAAAGAACTCGGAAACAAAGATTATATATGATTGTATAAAAGTACGTAAACTATTACTATAAGTAAAGGAAAATAAGGGAACCTCTGTGTTATTAAATCACAATGGTTTAACGTTACAATGGAATTGTGTTCTCATTATAGCCTAGCCTTATACTTTGTGACATCGCCAGGGGTGGAAACGTATAAAATACATAAAGGGAGTATAATGTTGTGGCACCTTTATCAACGACTTCTGTGACAAAAGCCAGGCTTCTTACGGCCAGCGCTCTAATTTTATACAAAAACCGGTAAGCATATTAATTTTTAACCCTCCGATGAACGACAAGGTCTGACCAGACCTTTCGGATTTTAAGAATAAAATCTATTTCGTAACCGGTTTTGTGTAGAAACACTGCAAGGTCTCTGCAGACTTAACACATATCTTTGCAGGTAGTTTGTGTGTTTTCTCGTGGTTGGATACTTGTTGATACTGTGTTTTCGAGGTAGTTGGATGAAAATAAAACGATGAATGGCTTCATCACTGTTAAAGAAACTGGTGTGGGCTCAAAGCCGTGGTTCAGTCGACAATGCTCCGAAGCAGTGCGACGAAAAATCGCGGCTTACCGAGCCTACAACACATCTCGAACGTCCGAAAACAGAATAGTATATAACAAAATGGCAAAGGAATACAAGAGGATTATTAACAGGTCAAAATTCGAGCACGACCAGCAGAAAGCTGGCTGCCTGCCCGCACTGCAGCAGAGCGTTCTGGTGGCTTGCGGGCTCAATAGGTCGCAATTTCTGCAAACCCAGTCTGCCACCTCTTACCAGACCTGACGGCTCTCTAGCAAATACCGCCGCCGAAAAGACTAACTTATTAGGCAAAATGTTCGCGGAAAACTCGACCCTCGATGATCAAGGTGCTACCCCGCCGTCGGTTCCTCATTGCGGTTTTCGTATGAAAAAGCTGAGGATCCGGCATCGGGATGTGCTTCAAGTCTTACGAGGGCTTGATGTTAAAAAAAGCTAGCGGGCCTGACGGAATTCCTGCCCTGATATTGTAGAGGTGCGCTGTAGAAATAGCTCCAATTTTGATGAAGATTTTCAAGATGTCCCTGAAGTCTGGCTCTGTGCCCTCTGGTTGGAAAAAAGCGATCATTCACCCCATTCCAAAGAAGGGTGACCGCTCCAACCCAGCCAACTACCACCCCATAGCGATCACATCTGTTCTGTCAAAAGTGATGGAACGTGTGATCAACGACAAACTGCTCACATACCTCGAGAAGAACAAAATTATTAACGACCGTCAATACGGATTCCGGTGGAACCGCTCGTGCAGTGATCTTCTCGCATAAGTGACGCATGTTTGGGGACGGTGCCTGGAACGTTTTGGTGAGACCCAAACGGTTAGACTGGACATTTCCAAGGCTTTTGACCGGGTTTGGCATCGAGCGCTTGTGAACAAACTGCGTTCGTACGGACTTCCCGCATTCTAGTGTGCGTGGATTGCCGACTTTTTGAGGGGGAGGTCGATTCAGGCGGTTGCTGACGGTTTCACCTCTTCCTCGCATTCGATAAATGCTGGCGTCCCACAGGGATCGGTTCTGTTTCCGACTTTGTTTCTGTTGCACATCAACGACCTCTTGTCATGTGCACCGATTCATTGTTACGCGGATGACAGTAAAGTCCATGATAATAGCACACAAACCCTAATAGCTCGGAGGGCTTTGAAGCAGAGAATGGATGGTTACCTCGAGAGTGTTTTCTCTTGGGGTAAGAATAACCTCGTCGAATTTAATGTTTCAAAGACCCAATCATGTTTGATAACGTCTAAAAGGGATCGAAATGATAATCTTGTCTCCTTCAACGGAAGCATTCTTCCGAACAGGACCTCCATTGATATGCTTGGTGTAACTCTAAGTGACCAGCTCAGGTGTGGGGGCTCCATCGAAACCAGAGTTAAATTAGCCTTTCAGAAACTAGGCGTACTGTACAGGGCCCCCAGATACTTTAATAGTACACAACTGTTAACCCTGTACAAATCGCAAGTGCACCCCACGGTTGAATTTGGCAGCCAACTCTGGTCTGGAGCTCCAAAATACCTTAAAAAAACCCTTGACTCTGTGCAGAAACGAGCGGTCCGTTTGATAGATTCTCCCATCTTAACAGACAGATTGAAATCTTTAGAGCACAGGTGTCAGGTGGGAATGCTGTCCTTGTTCTACCGGTATTACAATGGAAAATGCTCCGAGGAACTAGCGTCGTTAATCCCCTCGGCACCGGTGCATAGTCGGGAAACACGCGCCGAACATTTGTACACGGTTGACATTAGTCACATGAGAACGGGTTGTTTTTACGACTCGTTCTTGAGTTCAACAGCTCGGATGTGGAACGATTTACCGGCCTCTGTGTTTCCTTCCTCCTACAACATGGGTCTCTTCAAGACCCATGTTCACTCCTTCCTTTCCTCAAAAAGACCCTCCACACAGCATCCTCAAAGATGACATAGGCCCTGAGGGAAATTATTTTCCTCAGGTCCTCCTGTGTGGAGTTAATGTAAAAAAAAAGTTGTTTTTGGGTGCGTAAAAATTAATTGAGTTTGTTTGGTAATTCCGGACGGAAGGCTGACAAGAAACCTTCATTCGTAATCGCGCGGTTGGTAATTCTTTACATCAAAGAATGGGCCACCAATCAAAATTTACCATAACCGAATATCATATCAGAACCGCATATCAATCAAGCTGTAGCGGTTTTCAATGTTCTGGTAAGTATTCGAAATATTCACAAATACCTCACAAATACCAAATATAAATCAAATTTTTTATACCATCGAATTCATGTATAAGGTCTGGGTAGATCTTCTTGAACAACTTACGGGTGCCACTCATCGGAGAATTAATCAGTGTAGACTGGCATCATATTTACTTGTAAACTACTTATCTTGTATCTTGAAAATAATGTACATTACATTCTAAATATGAATAAATAATAGTAAGCCTTGAACCAGCCTTTCGAACCTACTTCGTTATAAATCAATCCATTTTGAAACTAGTATATTTTTCATCGTAATCGAACAAGGTTGGAATAATTATTAAAATAGTAATCGAAATTTGGCGCTTCACATTTGAATGAAGAAAATGATCAACGTATTCAAATCAACGATTTTTTTTTCATGGGTCTGAATTCAAATTTGGACAGGTGTTCCGCCTTGTTTCATTAACTGTTTTAAATGGAATGGGATCGAGAAGAGCTATTGTTGGTGGTTTTTTCAAATTATTGATGTATGCTGTATATGCTAAGACGTGTTTTAATTATATAATGAATAATATATCACTTTGTTTAAACCACTATATTATAAACAATATCTACATGTTTCGATAACAATGTTATCTTCATCAGGTTATGTTAATTTAAAGAAAAATGAGAAACAAGACAGACAAATTATAATAAATTAGAACAAAGACAAAATATTTAAAAGTAGAGGTGATTAATTGCTTAAAAAACTCATATAAAAATAGTTATACAAAATTAGATATTAATTTTTTTTAAGGAAACATAAAATTGCATTTAGATAATAAAAAACTTTTAAGAACAAATAATTAAAATAATTAGTCTAAATCACAAAATAAATAATTATAATTATTTAAGTATTAATAAAGGTCTTAAAATTTTACATACTGACACTACGGGCATACTATTAGATAATTTAGAAATTTTAGAAATTAGAAAAAGCATTAATAGTAAATTAAATATAATAAACAACCAAACAATTTTTTAAAAATAGCCATCTTTTAAATTTATTTTCTTATTAATACTTATAATTATTTAAGTATTAATAAGAAAATAAATTTAAAAGATGGCTATTTTTAAAAATTGTTTGGTTATTTATTATATTTAATTTACTATTAATGCTTTTTCTAATTTCTAAAATTTCTAAATTATCTAATAGTATGCCCGTAGTGTTAGTACGTAAAATTTTAAGACCTTTATTAATATTAAAAGGATGACGTGTTTCCAAAATATGGTTGGCAAATTCAGAATAATTATTATTATTTAAACATCTTATATGTTCCTTAACTCAAATGTTAAAATTTCTAGAAGTTTTTCCAATATAAAAAAAGTTACAATCATTACAAATTAATTTGTAAACCTCAGATTTGTTCAAAAAATCACAATGAATTAATCGTGTTTTAATTTTTTATTATTTTAGAATTGCACGCATAAACTGAGTGGTAAACAGTTTACAAGGTTTTTTAAATTATTATAAGGATTTGTATCGATGAAATTTCTCTAAGAAAAATCTGGTGAGATATTATATAGGTACATTTTACCGACCGGGGTCAGTAGCTAGGATATAATTTAAGGTAAAGATAAAGATTAACGATATATAAAAAATACACGTGGTGTATAAGTATTTGTTGGTAAGTACGTAAACCTGTATCATGCATATGTACCTATGTTTCTGAATTATGTTATGTAGTGGAGCTGTGTGAGTGTGCATTTATTAAGTAACGCACCAGCAGTGTTTTCTTTAAATAACGACTTACGTCATGATTAACTGTGAAATTTAATATTTATGTTTTATTCAACAATTCCCTTTTTTTTTAAATTTTTCTTTATTCATTGCTTTTGAATGGTTAGATCATTTGTGGATTTTTCGACCACCATGCTAGGCTCATATCCCGGGTTATGGGGGTCAATTAATTGGCCTTAGTGTGACGGTTTTAAAAAATATATTTAGGTGTTTATTTTTTGAAAGACAGAAAATTTACATAACACACAATATTTTTTCTAAGCAAAACATTATTTAGGTTTACATTTTTCTAAAACAATTAATAAGTATATAATATGATTTAATTCTTTTCTATTGATTTATAAATAAAACACTTGTGTTGCAAAGTTTAACAAAGAAACGACATTTATGTTTATTTATAATAAAATAATAGAAAATAAAACAAGTGACAATTGATAATTACATTCCAAGTATTCCAACTGACATTACAGGATTCAAATTTAAATGGAATATATTGCCATTACATCTCCCCTCCCCCTGGAAAGAAAATTACTGCAAAATTTTCACTCATCTTCGATGTCCTCTTCATGGTTCATAAATAAAGGTGCTGGAGTTAACTTCGAGATGTGGAAAAAATTTGATTCAAATTTTTTTTGACCAGTGTTTATCTTGTAAATTGAGTTTGATAATTTTTCTATGATTTTGTATGGTCCGATTCTCAATTCGTCGAGCTTCTTCCTGTTAAGTTTGTTTCCATTCTCCACAAAAACAGTATCACCAACTTTGAAGTCAAAGTGTCTCCTGGTTTTATCGTAAATTATCTTGTTGTAATTATGTGACTTCATAGTATTTTCTAGAGCTTTTTTTCTCTCTTGAATCAAATCGATGCCGGTCTTCTTAAGTTTTAACTCATTTGGCAAAATCGTAACATCTGTGCCGTCAAGTAGGTACTGTGGCGCATATCCAGTAACAGTGTGCTCCGTTTCATTATAGTTTTTTACACAATTATGCGCTATAGTTGTCCAAGCTACTTTTGAGTCATTTTCGTTGATTTTGCATCTAATTTTATTGACCAGCGTTTGGTTCAATCTTTCATTTAATCCATTTGAGAAAGGTGAGTTCACTGCAGTTAAAATTATTGGAATATTTTTTTCATCCAAAAATTTTTTGAATTCTCTAGAATTGATACCCGGGTATTGGTCTGAGAGTATCATGCTAATGTCATTAGTTTCTGTGGAGTTTAAGAGTTTGATGAAATCATTGGTATTTTGAGTTCTTGACGTCAAAATATATGCAAACCTCGTGAAATGATCTGATAACAGGTGCAAGTATCTCTTTGTTGATCGTGAACCCCCAAAACCGCCTATTGTATCAATGGAACATATTTCAAAAGGTTTTGTTGCGGGACCCAAGTGGGACATCAATCCATATTTATTTTCACCTCTTGATTTGTTCTTTAAACATACTGCACAATTTTCGCAGGTTCTCTTTATATTATTTGTCATGTTTTCTGCTGTGTACAATGAGCTTATCATTTTTTGCATTTGTGTAATTCCTATGTGACCTAGTTCTGTATGAACATTTCTGATAAAGTCTATGCTGAATTTTTCTGATAGAATTATTTTTTCTCTTTTTTTTACTTTCTTGTAATAAACATTATTTTTCGATATCAATTTATCTCTTCTGCACTGTATCTTATCATTTTTGACCTGATCTTTTAAGATATCTTCTAATTTTATTAAGTTGACAATTTTTAATTGCTCATCTGTATTTTCATTTGATTCCAGCACTGGGTTTCTGCTTAGACAGTCAGCTTCCAAATTTTGTTTTCCTGGAGCATATTTTATGTTAAAGTCATATTGAGAAAGATAATATGTTAAATCACCTAGCTCTTCATCGGTTCTAGATTTGAGATTCATGTTTTCCAGTGGTTTGTGATCTGAATAAACTGTAAATAGTTTACCTATCAACCAGTATTGCCAGTATCTCACTGCTTCTTTTATAGCTAAGCATTCTAAGTAAATTGCTTTTTTCTTCTTCTGGGCGCCATTTAGTTTTTTGAAAAGTAAGCTACAGGTTTTTCTTTTCCATCAGACTGTGTTTGTTTTAAAATAGCTCCAAGGCCTTCTAGAGAAGCATCTGTATATATATTAATTGGTAAATCTTGATCAAAAATTTCCAGGATTGGTTGTGAGCATAGTAGGTTTTTCATCGTTTCAAAAGCATTTTGGCATTTATCAGTCCAAATAAACTTTTGGTTTTTCCTTAGTAAGTTATGCAAAGGATCTAGTATTATTGCACTCTTCGGAATGTACTCATGATAAAAGTTGATTTTTCCTAGAAATTGTCTCACATTCTTCTGTGTTTTTGGAATAGGAAAATTCTTTATTGAAATCAAATTATCCTTTACTGGCTTGACTGAATAATTCTGAATTATATGACCCAGATATTTTACCATGTCTGATGCAAATGTGCATTTTGTAAATTTTAATCTAAAACCTTCAGTTTTGATTGCATTCAGCAACTTTGTTAAATGATCGATGTGTTCAGCAAAAGTTTTTGAAAATATAAGTATGTCATCTATGTAATTGACCGCAAAATCGGTTAGTTTATATTTTCTCAATATATTGCTTAATATCCTCTGAAAAATTGCCGGAGAGGTCTTTAATCCAAAAGGTAGGCAGGTCCACTGATAATGCCCCTCCTGTGTTACAAATCCTGTTTTTTTTTTGTCTTCAATCCGCAACGGAATAGACCAAAAAGCTGAGTTTATATCCAGCGTTGAAAAAAATTTGCAATTTCTGGTCTTTGTCATTAGGTCTTCAATCAATGGAAATGGTTGAGCTTGAGGTATTACTATTTTATTTAAGTCTCTGAAGTCTATGCATAATCTGGATCTTTTGTTTTCTTCTTTTTTAAATGCTAGAGTGACAGGTGCAGCAAATGGGCTGTACGACTCTTCTATCAGTTTATTGTCTATTAATTTTGCTATTTGCTCTTCTATTTCCTTTTTATCTTCTACACTGCATCTGTAAGGCCTCTTACTACAATATTTATCCACCAATAAGTCTATCTTCGCTTCATATCCATTAACAGTACCAACATCGTATTTACTTTTCGCAAACACTGATGTGTATTTGCCTATTAGTTCATTTATTTCTGTTTTTTGATCATTATTTAAATGATTTATTGTTATTTTAAAATCTTCTTCTTTAACATGTTCATTAAAATTAATTTGTTGTTTTTCTATAATGTTCTTATTTTCAGAATGTTTAAATTCAGTATTTGTTTTCATATTTGTATAATTTTCTTCTTTTTTATTTGTATTATTCAGGCAGATTTTCTGTGATATTTGTAAGTCTTCACTTTGGATGAGTTTGAAGTCTTTTATCATGTCTAATCCAATCAAAAAATCATACTTAAAATTTTGTTCATCAATAATGTACACATCAACATTTTTCTCCAATTCAAAAAATTTAATCTTTAACGTTGTCAAACCACTCGTTTTTTTAACACCATTAATCGTTACTAAATTTGCTTCATTCAAATTGTTTCCTTTTCTTTTTAGTTTCATAAACTTAGAATTAATTAGAGAAACATTTGAACCCGAATCATAAATTCCGTATATTTTTAATTTATCATTTAGTAATAGTTTGACTTTGATTAATGGTGTTACTATTAGTTTTTTTGATCATTTTCATTTATCTCAGTCTCTATCACTGAATTGTTTACATGTTTAATGGCATTTCTCTTAAATTTTTCATCCTCTTTTGTTTTGAACCAGCATGTGGCTTCAGGGTGGTAACGAGTGCCGTTATTCAATTTTTCACAAATTTTACATGGTTTTTTATCCTCCTTTTTATTATATTCTGCATTCCCAAATGTTCTCCTATTCATGAATCTTTTTTTGTTGACCATATGTTCATACTTGTTTATTTCATTAAATAAATCCACAGTATCTTGTAATCCTTCTCTATCGATCTTGTTAAGTATGAATTCTGGAAGTCCGGAAGCAACAAGATCTATCAAAGTACTGGTGTCGATTGATCTTCTCATATCCAATAGAAGTTTTTCTTTTCTCATAGCATAATCCAACAGAGAACCATCTTTGTATCTAAATAATAGTGCGTAGGTAACAGGGTTCCATCCTTTGTTTGCGAATGATTCACAGAATTTGATTTTCCATGTCGACCACTCTGAGTTCATTGTTAGTTTAATAATCATGGAACTATACCAATCTACACAACTTTTATCCATGAACAATCTTAGTATTTCAATTTTTTTTTCATCCATGGTCACATCAAATCGTAAACATTGTTTTTCAAACACTTCTATCCACTGGCTTGCATTTGTATTTTTACTACAGAATTTTTCTATAACAAAATTCTCAGCAATGTTTTTGAGGCTCTGTTGCTTATCTTCCATTAATTTTACCATCAATCTTCCCAGTGTATCTTCTTTTTGATGTACTTGTAAACTTTCTTCTTCCAATTCTTCGAGGTATTGGTCTCCGAACTGTAGGTTTCCATCTTCGTCTACATATGTTTTTTTTAGTTCTTCTGTCATTGTTACCCAGACTCTTCTAACCTGGTATCTTTTTTTTAAACTATTTTTTACTTTGCCAAAAGCACCACTTTTCATAATCTCCTTGTGATGGCTGGCGGATTGTAACATTTCTGGTATTGTAAACACTTTTTCATCACTTGTGACTATTTTTGTAATGCTAATAATATCTGACTTGCCATCGCCTTCAGGTAGTAGCGTAAATTCATATTGAAGTTTCTCCATTTTTGGTTACGAAAAATGTCGTTTTATAATATGATTTAATTCTTTTCTATTGATTTATAAATAAAACACTTGTGTTGCAAAGTTTAACAAAGAAACGACATTTATTTTTATTTAGAATAAAATAATAGAAAATAAAACAAGTGACAATTGATAATTACATTCCAAGTATTCCAACTGACACTACAGGATTCAAATTTAAATGGAATATATTGCCATTACAAGTATACCACGCTTTTAGGTTTATTTATGTGTCATTTTTAACATTTTATGATTAAAAGTTGTTAAAAAGACACCTGATTTTACTTGATCGCTTTCTGACGTAGAAACCAGACATTAATCATATCTTCAAAACTTGGTAATATCTACGGCTCAGCTAGAATACCCTCTATCAACGGTTCTTACTTAATCGTGCAAAATGGAGTCATAAACTCTTTTAATCTAGCTATAAAAATATATAAACTTTGTCTTTCAGAGGTTCATGGCGCAATGAATAACCGGCTATTAGAGTTTCTCTCGTTTAAAAGGGGCAAGCATTCAAGAAATGATTTAGAAACTTGGTGATAAAGATATGCCTAGAAAAGCATTTTGCAAAGAAGCACGTGGGAACCAGTGTAATTTGTAAAATCCCCTCGTAGTAGTAAAAATATTACAAAAATAAATTTATCACACAAATAATAGTCGTAAGAAGGAGCTCACTTTTTCATCAAATACTGCTACTGAGTTCAGCTCCTGCCCGAGTGAAAAACTTTTGAATAATGACAAGCAGGTTCCCTAGAGAACGAAATTCCAACCAAAAAATTGCGGTAAATATCTTATTTCCTAACCAGCACACATCCATGTGGGAACTTCGTCACACCCCCAGGAAAATAAAGTGACAGAGGGGTTCTTTATGAACTTTGAGATTTTCTGAATACCTTGGAGTGAGATAAACGCACAAAGACGGCGGGGAAATCAGACGTATCGAATTTGAAAGACTGTATCCATGAAAAGCCCAAAGCCTTTTTATTTTTCACTCGGGTTGAAACAAGTTAATTGTATTTGATATAAAACGTTCAAACTGATATCTAGTGACGCGTGAAAATGGATTTCTATGTGAAACACGACTCATATTTTTCATCAAAACTATCTAAGCTCTATAGTGGTATTACAAAATTTGGTAAGTTTTCTACTTGAGTATTAACCCAAATCTTTTCAGTTTTCGGTATAGGCAAGTACCTACTTTTAAATATTTATAACTGAATAATACTTACTATCTAAAAATCATGATTCCATAATATTTGTTTTGTTTTCTTTTCATTTGTTCAAAAAGCATAAACATTTCTATAAAAATGTCGGAAAATAGCTTTTATAAATAAAGAATATAAAAGATTTTCCCTAATCTTATCTTACTAATATCTATAATAAGTGCATTATAATCTTCTTACTAATATTATAAATGCGAAAGTTTGTATGCTTGGATGTGGCGTTACTCTTTCTCGGAATAAATTCCGAATGGAATATAAAAATTCTTTCACTAATCGAAAGCTACATTATTTGCGAGTAACATAGGCAGTAATATATTGGTAAGCTCTGGCGTTATGAATTTGCTGTGGCGTTATGAATTTGCTGTGGCGTTATGAAATTATTTACTATACGTTTATTGGCAAAGCGTGTTGCTAAGTAAATGTTTGACGTAAGCTGTCATTTTGTTATTTGTTAAGGTTACTATGGAGATTTCTTTAATAGCGAAAATTCAAATATGAGTATTCTAATTTGAATATTTAGTGTAGATAGATACAAATATAAAATCAGTACTAATCTACATTTTGACCTAAGCCAACAGCTATACTAATAATATGAATGCGAAACGGAGCGTATTTGATTGTTGATTGGGGGAGGGGAAGGGGTTAGTGCAGTTGGGTGGTGAGGGGTGGGGGGGGGGGATGAATATGCGAACGAAGCCGGGGGCAAAAGCTAGTTAATAATTAAACAGACCAGGTTGAAGTGGGTAATAATATTATGTCGATTGGAAAAATGTTACGTTGAAAAAACTTTCATCACGTTCCTCGCATTAAAAAAAACATTTTTATTAAATTCACAGAGTTTGTCAGAAAATCCGTTAGGTTTGATAATTTCGAGAGGGTTCGTTTGCCTTTATCTCCATATTTTCAAAAATATTTTTGCTGCTAATATCCAAGGCGAGTTATGGAGTTATTATTGCGTCTCGATGCAAACTTTGGTCGTTAGTATTTTCAATCAGTCCTTCTGGATCTGCAAAGGATCATCGCCCTAGTACCTTCGATCTAAACAAAGAAAAAAAGGCCTTCAAAGGGTTCGATATTTTCATAACGAAAGATATCAGATCGGCTTACTTTGTTTTTACCGGAATGAATCCTTGCTTTTTCAATTAATTTATGAAAACCTCGCTGTGAAAACAACACGAAATCGTTTTCCACTTTTATCTAATTAAAGATTTATAAAACAGCAGAAAAGAGATGAAAATATAACACTTTTTATATAAAATATTTGAGCAAATATCGCTTGGCTGAAATTCAATTTAAGCCTGTTACCGATTTTTCGCGATAAACACGTGAAAAACTGAAGCTAATAAATCTGTTGGTTTTACCAAGATGAACGATACCGCTATCAATCATAGCGGAGCGAGAGGAATTAACGTATTGGATATGTTCTACATTATTTATTTCCATATTAAGCTATGTAACTGATACCCACAACGAAAAAAGAAAAGTAAAATATACTATGTTTAGCTGAATTTCATTGATATATCAGGATTCTAAAATTGCGCATTCAAATATTGATAAATTATTTCTGAAAACATTTCCAAGTGTCCATTTTTTTGGTTAACTATCTAAGTTTAAAAATTATTTATGGGATAAATTTCTTATTAATTATTTAATCACGTAATGATGCAATTCGTACTTAGATTATACCACAGGTACGTAATTAATCGCTTGTTTCAATTCTTAGCCTGAATTTCAAATTTTTTTTCGAAAAACAAAACTTTCTTGATTATCTCAATTACAAAAACGATGGTTTTTATTTTGAAAATGACCCCTAAATTCAAAGCAAATCAGAGTTATAAAGGACAATCATGCAACTGAAATTAGTATTTAATTATTGAGATCAAAATTAACGACTTTCCAACCAAATTTGAAACAGAAAAAAGATACGGTCGCATTGAGGAATTTAACCCGATTGCTCTCAATAGCAGAGCCGGGGCCAGAGCCGCTTTGAGCAGAGCCCCTTTCTTTTTTCTTCCTTGAAGTTGTAAAAAAAAGAATTACTTTTTTAATTAACTAATAAATAAACGAATGAATTATTGAATGCATGGAGAAATAAATTAGGAATTAAATTAACATGAAAAAATAAATGCATTAATGAATCCTCGAATTGAAGAATAAACAAATAAATTAAATCATGCATTAATGAGTAAATTGAATGAGTGCATGAATTAAAGCACTCATGAATTAATAACTTACGACAGAATGAGTGAATTAATTAATAAATAAGTGCATGAATTAATGCAAGTATGAATTAATAATATAATGACCGAAAGAGTAAATGAATGAGTGCATGAATAAATGCACGTATAAATTAATAAATAAATTGGTTAAAAAATGATTATGTGAATTGAAGTATGAATTAATGCACGTATGATTTAATAACCTAACGATTAATTGTTTGAGTGTATGAATGAATGCATGAAATAATGCATTAATGAATTAATAAATTAAAGGTTGAATGAGTGAATTAACGAATATGTGAATTAAAGTATGAGTTAATGCATGTATCATTTAATAACTTAACGAATGAATGTATGAATGTGTGAGCGAATGCATGAAATAATCCATGTATGATTTAACAACTTTATGAATGAATGAATGTGTGAATGATTGAATGAATTAATAACTTGATTGATAAAGTGAATGAATAAGTGCATGAATTAATGCAAGTATAAATTAATAACCGAATGAGTGAATAAATGAATGCGTGAATCAATGCATGAATTAATGCGTTTATTAGTTAATAATTTAATGAGTGAATGAGTAAATAAATAAATGAATAAGCAAACAAACAAATGAACTAAAAAGTAAATAAATAATCAGATATCGCTTTTTCTCAAACTCGTACCTCTTTAAATATTATTTGGTATGGTCATTACGACATCGTTTTTTAATTGTTTCAGATGGGCTGGTGAAGGGAGGTCAGGAGGCGTGAGGATGGCGGCATGGCGGGCGCGCTGTGCAGGCTGCTGTGGCCACTGCTGCTGGTGCTGGTGCTTCCCGCCGCTGCAGGACCCCGCTACAGCTCGCGCATCGTGGACACGCAGTCAGGTCAGTCAGTCAGTCAGTAATTTAGTCAGTCAGTGGGTCAGTCAGACAGTGGGCAGGTGAGGGGAGGTCAGGAGGCGTGAGGATGGCGGCATGGCGGGTGCGATGTGCAGGCTGTTGTGGCCACTGCTGCTGGTGCTGGTGCTTCCCGCCGCTGGATGACCCCGCTACAGCTCGCGCATCGTGGACACGCAGTCAGGTCAGTCAGTCAGTCAGACAATGGGCAGGTGAGGGGCGGTTAGGAGTTAGCGGCGGTTAGGAGGCGTGATGATGGCAGCAAGGCGGACCCGCGGTGCAGGCTACTGTGGCCACTGCTACTTGTGACCCCGCTACTGACTGACCTGACTTCGTACACCATCACAGTACATTCCTGTAGGCGCGCCTGCATACCGCCCTCTAACAACGTATGCGGGGACATTGAAGTTCTAGAATCGTTACATGTTTTAAATGTAGAGTCGTTCATTAAAAAAATTAGATTCTTGCGAGAACTCCGAAGGGGCGACCATAAGTCGCCTATACCGTGGTGGGAATAGGTGGGTGAAAGCTTCAATGACCTGACTTCGTGGACTCGCAGTCAGGTCAGTCAGTCAGTCAGTCTGTCAATCATTAGGTCAGTCAGTCAGTCTTTAATAGTTATTATTGGTCAAGTTTCTTAATAGTTGATTATTTAAAACAAAGCATTTCAACCCACACGGTTGTCTTTAGTTGAATTCTACACGATTCTAGTAAGATGCAAAATGGCTTCAACATATTCCTCATACTCGGTAATTCTAAAGAGTAGGAAAATAAGAATCCTTTTTTCTCTGTAGACGGTCAAGGTCGAAGCAAATGTATATTAGCTCAACGCGGTTTTCATCGTAGTTACGTACATAGATACAAATACATTTTTTTGGTATAAACCATCTCACTAGGCTGAGCCTATTTCGAAGGGAAAAAGGTACATCAGGAGCTGTAAGAACAATTTAACATTATGTCACTAAATAAAACAAGATACCATATATTTGGTAATGCGCGTTTTCATCCCTCGATAATTGTCTTTTAAGGATTTCGGTATTATTTTTGTCCCATTTTTTATGTTATATTAGGTTAGGTTTAAATTGGGTTAGGTTTTAGTAGATATTTTGCCGGGATATTTTGTCGCGGGATGAAAACGCGCGGAACCCGTATTTTTCGTTCCTGAATTTGATGTGATTTTTTACTAACCTTAATAAATCTAATGACCGCTAGGGTGATTTCGCTTAAAATTTAATAATGCCTGCGTAAAGCGCGGTGTTCACGAGTGGCCAGGTTTGTGGACAGATTGCTATTAGTGATTATTTGCTCCTGGCCGGAGCATAATTCACCTTCCGTATTACTGACCGGCGCGGCCGCCGTAATGCCTGGTTCCCGTAACCTATCAAGTGGTTGGGTAAATAGGCGTCGAGATCACGTGCCCAGATTAATTTCCACTACCGATAATAATTGGTCAGATTTCCACTGGAAGAAGGGTGCATGGGCCGCTTTATTCAAATAATATATAATGAAGCTTTTTTGCGAGGATCGGTAACCGACTTACAAAAAAGGGATAAGTTGGCCTAGTTTATATAATTAAACCATTTGATAGCCACAGATCAATATTGGATGTCAATTTTAAGTTTTAACCGATTATTTGTAAATGAAAAGTGAACGATGGTCTCATCTACTGGATCCAAAAATGTAACTAGTGATAATAAAATGTATCGATTAATATCAGCAGTTTGACCATGATAGAGATGAGATCATGGATTCGCGTGCGCCGGCTAGTTGTCGAGTGGTTCAAAGCGTCGGTTTCCCATCCAGACGTCGCTGGTTGAATCCTCTATTTTCTAAGTCATCCAGAAAATTTTCCCTCTCATAATGAAATTGAAGGGTTTTAAAAAATTGTCAGATTATTCGTACTCTAGGAATGTGTCTTCCTTAAAAAATACCTCTATAGAAATGGTTTCTTTGACTTTAATTTTTGGATTATGAATTCACCATTTACGAATGTAATAAGTAATAAACTTTTGTGTTTTAGGATAATTTATCTATTTTCAGATTTTTTTGTCATGTCTAGGCATTTTGATAATGAAAAAAAAACTAACGTGGGAACAAGTTTACATCGTAGGTTTTTAATATTATAAGAAGTCAGTAAATTGGTTTTAGGTGAGTACAATGTCGAGAGTAGTTCCCACAGCACGATGTGTGTCAGAACGGGGGCTATTAATCAACCAGGAGAAACTTGAGATGATCTCTGAACTAGTATAACCCAGATTACCGTCTCAGTAGAAGCTGCATCGTCAAGTGTCAAGGGACAAGGATGAAAAAGGTTACCTCCGCTTAGTTATCCCTGTAATTCAAGGAAGCCGCTAAGATTCGGCACTTCAGTCCATCTTTTGTTTAATGATGTAAGAAATTGGACTACCACCTGTAGATTCATTTTTCATTCTGTGAACAGGAATTTTAAGTTATTAGGATTTTTATACTATTTGGCTCCAGTAATGTATGGATTGAAAATTACTTGATTGTCGATGGAACCTGATATCTTACGTGCAAAAGGAAAGGAAACAAAACATTTATGTGCGGCTTACAACTTTTATCCTTTTTCTTGTAGTGTTTTGCATTAGCTAATCCTTCCAATGGAGTAATAAGTAACGGCAATAATAATTTTAGTAATCGGATAGTTTTTATGGCGCCGTTTTTGTTACAAATTCGCTATAAGGGCACTCTACAAATGTGATTTCTAGGCTTTATCTAATTATGTGCAAATAGATACAGAAAACGTAATTATCTGCCTGTTGAAGCCCGTCAGTGGCTGAGTTGCCATCGCATTTATGCGTCCCACCCAGGTCTAGTGTATTCAATTATTTTGCAAGTCTTTCATTACAACACAAGCAAATTTTTCCGCTTACTGCTGTGGTGGCAGTAGAATATTTTCAATTATTTTCAGGTTATTCGTCACCGGGAATGTTTGTCTTTCTTTGAAAAATTGCCGTTTTAGTCCTCCTTTTTCTAATCCGTACTTTTTCTAGACCAGCTTTTCTAGCCATGGGAACTCTATCGAAATATAAACATTTTTTTTTTGAATTTATTAAATCTTACTTTCGTGCATTAAAAGATTTTATGTTGAGTAGTGATAAACATCGATTATAATCAACTCTTTTATTTGAAATCTTTTATTTTCTATTAATTATGTATATTAGTCGAATTGTCATAAGAACAAAATTATCTTTCTAAAGAAATTGTGAAAATGATCGTAAACGATTTTCGGTGCTCATAATTTTATTTATTTTTATTTATTATAGATAGATACAAAAGAAAGTTCAAATTACATATTATGATGCTTTGCCTGTGCAACTAGGAAAGTTTCCCGTTCCAGGACAGACAAATTGACAGGTTTAGTTCATATTATTCCAAGAAATGTATCTACATAAATACATAACAAAAACAAAAAATTTCACTTTTCTCTGAAACTAAGTTATGTAAAAAAGAAAATTTATATATAACACACATACATACATTTTTTGTGACAATGTAGAGAAAGTAATTTGGTAGCATATATTATAATCGGATTTACCGAATTAACCTGGTAACATATAATATATTCAGATTTACAGAGTATGAGATATGTAGGTAAGATTGTAGTATTGAAAAGTGTAAACCAGGTACCTGATAACAAGATGGAAGAATTACAATACGATTTTCAACAAAGATATGAAGTTATGATAGGTTGTGTTTAGAAGTGTGAACTTTTAATACATAGTACACTTATAAGAGAAACTAGATTAAAATTTACAATATCAGATATAATTTATGTATGTAATAATATGTTTGTATGATTTTTTTTAAGCGTTGTAACTACAATATGTAAAAAATTATGTGCAAACATGATTATTTTCACTGATTTAAAACAAGTTTGCAGAACATATTATATTATACGACAATACAAATACACACTGCGCTCATGTTTGAACTACTCCTGCTAAAATATAAAAACAATAACCTATAAATATATGTAGATAAAAATACAAACTATGACACAGAAACTATGAATATAAATAAATAGTACCTGATTTAGTACTACTTTGGTGAAATTGGTGCATTACTTCGTACGCCATACATGTTGTATTATGTATTGATTATCTAACATCTAACACACTATATAAAGAGGAAAGATTTGTTTGTTTGTTTGTGTATTTGTTTGCATCGAATAGGCTCCGAAACTACTGAACCCATTTGAAAAATTCTTTCACTGTTGGGAAGCTACACTATCCCCGGGTGACATAGGCTATATTATATTTTCAAAAAAAATTAGGGATCCTTACTAAAACTTCAATAATGTAACCCAGGGTGTAAAAAAATTACCTAAAATATTCTTTAAATCGCGTGCGCTGCGAAAACTATTGACGATAGAATAAACTAATGTACTACGACTTTATAGAACACATCATTATTTACAAAAAAGGTCGCAACAGCATATGTCTAACTATTATGGTTATGCCACAATAGGTATTCTTTTATTTTAAATATTTAATTTAAATGTCGCCGATTGAGAAGGCTCTTTATTTGTATCTTGGCTTTAATCCTTATCAAAATAAATTACTTCATATTCAAGACAGCTTAAATACCTTTATTTACCTTTTTGAATTTTTCAATTCGGATATTTAATAAGAAAGATATCACGAGTTTAAAATTGTTACTATTAGAAAAAAGTTTCGGCTACGGGCCGGGCGGGAGAGGAGTCAAGACATGCAGTGCCAGGGGTGTTGGCGGGACGGGGGAGCGGGAGAGCGGTAGTGGGGAAGGTGGAAGTGGAACGCTGGAGGGGAAAAAAAGGGAAAGGAAATGTGAGGAGTAACATTTTATTTATTTGATTATGGCATATATCATAAAAGAAAGTCCAAAAAAACGTGCAGCTCGCAAAAACTCAGAAACGAGTCCCGGTTCGATCGAGGGAGTTATATGGTGTGGTAGATCTCTATCCCCCCTAGGGAATAAGGGTATCCGTTTTTACCTAAAGGGCGTGCTTTTAAAGATATAAGGGCTGAAAGTTTCGCCCTCTTGAAATTTCTAGAACAGTCTTCCGGAAAGTTCTAGAAGGTTCCATAGAGCTGTAGAAAGTTGTGGAAGGAGTGGCGGAGTATGTCGTGGAATGATAAGGAATAGGGAATCGGGAACATCATTGTGCAACATTCCAGAACACTACCTTATAGTCCTAAGCGAAGCCGGGTAACCCAGCTAGTTTATTATAAATCATAAATCATTACAGTAGTAAGGTACCAAGTTTCACACAGAGTTTGTGTGCGACGTGCATGTGATACAAGAGTGATGTACCTAGACCTACACGGAGCCACAGGCTTCAGGGGCGCAAAACCATAAATCCCAGGTATAAAAACATGAAAAAGGATGTCGAAAGATTGCGAAGCCATATCAGAACTCAATGAAGTGTGGTAGAAATTTTGATCTAGTGATCAGGACAGTTAGGTGATTTTTTTTATCAGTTAAACAACATACATACGTTCACTTTAGACTCTCCCAAACTTCATAATCCACTCATTGACTAATTTACGCAGGACGCTTCCGCTTTTCAATTTCTAAGAACCGGGTATAAGGTTGAACATTTTTTGACCTAGGTAAGAATATTGACTTTGAGCAAGGGATGTCATAGTAGGAAGTGGAACTATTTGATTCCTCCCTGCATATCGGGTGTTGTGATAATGTTCTCGGAGGGGAAGAGGTGACGATATTTTTGTGTGTTATTTTTGTGTAACTTTTCTTATGAATAGTTGCCTCACATCCAGAACTCCTATCTTTTTGATTAAATCATTACTGGGGTATCTGAATGGTTTTTTTAGGATGACCCTTAGTACAGATTTCTGTGCTTTGACTAAGGGGTCCAGTATTGATTTGGTACATCCTCCCCATCCTACAGATGCATATTCAAGTAATGAGTTACACATGGCATAGTACATTAGTTTCATATCTTTTGTGCAGATGATATTTCGAATAGACATGAAAAGATGCGTGAGTTTTCTGACCTTTGTGGCAATTGAGTCGATATGTTCGTTCCATCTCAGATTCTTGTCTACCATAACTCCTAGATATTATATTTAGTAATTATCAGGGTTTTTGTTGCGTAGCCCAATTATGTAACCACTCAAGATAAAATAAGTTCGAAAGGAAAACATTATCAAACGGGTATCTTCACACTCGTATATTAAATCACAATGGCAAATTGGCCTATATCCTCTTTTCCCCCTGTTGTTTCCTCTACTCACTGCCGATGCCGGGAAGTTTGCGGAGTGTAGTGTCTACACATGTCGGTCACCGCACACACTTAATGTTAATGGATAATAACAATGTATTATATTGTTTATCCGGTATCCCGACATGGCCATTATTGATTCAGCCCCCTGCCGGACCAGCTGTACTGACACTATACCTATACTATTCACTGCACTACTGTAGAGTTATAGACTATTATGAAGGTAGGCTTTGATACCCAGATGTAAGCTGATCCTAGCAAGGAACTAATGTACTGAACAAATAAAGGTTCCGATACCTGCTAAAGGATCGGCACATTTACAATAAGGCTATGTTGACGATTTACGTAACAGCTCTTGTCTTAGAGTCGTCGGTTTTATGCCTACCCGGCAATTAACATTACTTTGGTGCATTATGTCAAACAGAAACTAAATGAACGGTCAAAGTCCATAGTCAGTAATAAAATGTACAGGTAAAGAAATACGAGAAGGTTCACGGCTTAAAATTAATTTTACTAAACAAAATGTTTTTATTATCTTCGGGACTGAATTCAAGTGTCTTCAAGTCTGAATTTAAGGATTGAATAAAAATTCGTAGGTATTTAAAAATACCTACAAGGTGTCCGGTAAATCATATTACATACGTATTTCAGAATCAAGAAAATTCTTGGACGGGTTTTATCTGATGCTAATTAACAAATTTATGAGACACATAAATTTAAATAATATTTGATTTTTACCCCTGGCTGGGAATTTAGAAAATTATTTTTTTAAAGACAAACATACCTAAATGGGCACATCAACATAAAACTACATACTTTTTACAATACATTATACATGTTACATCGGTAAATTTTTATTAGTAATTAAAAAGAATATATTTTACACTTCACGAAAAATATGTAGATACGTATATTTATTAAATTAACACGAAATTTATTCCATGTTATGTCGTAGTAGTAGTTTAAGTGCTACATACCATATTTGACAATAAATAAGTTGACAAATAAATTAACAGAATAACAAACCTAATATTAATGAAAAAAATAAATAATTGATTAATTGTAAAAACGAATAACTACATATTTCAACACATAGGTAAAACACGAAAAGTTGATTGCTGCTAGGTTAAACACATTCCTTTAACAAAAATATATCATATGTACCGTTTTAGGTTTTTTGTAGTTTTTACGAGGCTGATGGAACATTTTTACTTCTTCTGCGTACGAAAAATGAGAAGCTTCCGACGACACTCTTCGAATGTTGTAGTTGCTTGAAGTTTAATGTTTTGATGTATTTTGGATTGTCGCGGATTTTTTGTAAAAACTTGATAACATTATAAACTATCGTTTTTTCACTTGCCTGCAAATCGTATCGTTGATTTACATCCACCATTTAAGATATGTATTATCTACTAAACGCACTGACATTAGATCACACAATAAGTAATTCCAATCAAACCGATTAAATACACGGAGTCAAAATGACATTAATAAAATATATTAAATCGAAAATAAAGTAATGGACTCGTTTTTAATCATGAAGTCAATGCACTACTTATTACTAAATGTAGAATTATTAATTGTTTGTTTTATAGTAGCATGATATAAATAACAATGGAATTTCCAAAGGATTTAGTCGCCTAGTTCACGGGAATAACAGCAATTGAAATTTCTAAATTTTGTTTCGCAGCCTATAATTATTAGGTATCGTCTGAAATATTGTTTTTAGAATCCAGTTTAATGTATTTCCGCAAGTCGGAATTTTCGGGGGTCGTATAAATAATAAGAAATGAAAAATATAAATATAAATAATATAATAGTGGAGTGTCTTTCGAGTTTGGGTTTTCGGATATTTGACTGTACGTTAATCCCCGTGTGAAATTTTGGGAGTGCATTTGGTATCTGTTCGACTCATAGAAGATATACTAAGTATTGTTAATATTTGATGTTATTCATGTTCTTAATGGATATTATTTTTCAAATGACTTTTCTGAAGTTTAATTTCACTATTTTTTTTCATATTTTTATATAGATACATCTATTTGAATTCCGATTTTGTTTTCGTGAACGCAAATCTTGGAAGTGGAAGTTAACCCACTTTCCGTCATCCAATCAAGCAAATTCGGCCGATAGACTCGTCATTGACAACACATTAATTCAACTTTTGGTGGCACTCACGCACACATACGCGCACACGCATTTCTCTGAAATTGGTTACCAGCCGGCACAAGAGATTACCCGAAAACTGAAAATGGACGTAGGTATTGTCTTTGTTTTTATTACGGGATAATTTTTTTTAACCTGAATTTCTTGGTTGCTCAAATCTCTTTATTTTATTTTACACTTCATGGCATAATTTTGATTACAGTTTAATTTTTTCAATATTTTAAATTTAATTTCTTACTGTCATTAATAAACACCCAGGGTGTTTATTATTGAAATAATCCAACGTTTTTCTTATCAAGTGTTTAGCGGATTCTCAAGTAGATGGTAACAAAATAAAGACCCTTTCCATAATGATTATGAATAAATCATTTTCGATTGAAGCATTCTTGTAAATATATTTTTTTAAATATTTCATTAAAATCTTTTATTTATTTTAAAAAAAACATTAATTTATGATAAAAACAACCGAGTACGAATGAGACAGCATAAGTGTATGCATTAGTGTTTCTTCGTCTTTATACTCTTTTCTTTTCTGTGAATTATACCAGTTTAACTTACCCTCACGTATTATTATTCTCTTCTCTCTATTAATGGTCATTATCCCAAGATGAACATTCTCCACTAAAAATCTTGAAGGGTTCATTTTGTGCTCATTATTGAAACACGAAAAGGATTGCATTTCCAACTTTTGAAGTAATATCAATCTACTTCCTGAAGAGTCAACGAAAGAACAGTCGCACTCAGCGTTATTACCTTTGAGTTCCAAGTTGCTTCTCGATCTCCTCCCCGAGATAGGCGGAAGTATTGGAATTGTACTAAGTTAAAAAGGGTTTAGGTGGTAGTAAGGCGTAGGGCGTAAGTCCTAGTTATGCCATAACAATACCCGGGAAGAAGCTCCAAAGTAATTGAGTTTATGACCCTCACGATCCCAATGAAATAAGACCCGGGCAACAAATCACCTCCATGGACTGTAAAACGCTTTAATGCGATTAATTTCACGAGCTTTTTCAACCTGATAAATGATCCGAAACGGATTATAAAGATCGGAAAAGGGAGCCATAAATCTAATATGGTAGTTCATCTTTCGTGTGCAACCCTTTAACAAACTATCGAGGGTTAATAATGATACATTACTTTAATACTGCTCTCTACCACTCGGAAACGCGGTAAGAGAGGTAACATTAATAAATTTGTTTTTAGTGTGAGGTATAGAATAATTATTTTTTTAAAGATCCCTAACCTATTATTTTACTTACAAAATACAGACATCTTGTATGTCGAAAAAAAATATTGGCTGTAATGCATCGACAACTGAAACTGCTATTTCACATAAATAACGATCAGAACTTTGTGGCGGGATTTTTAAGTCTTGAAACTTTAAAAAACGGAACACTTTGGGGATTAGTTGCTTCACAGATTTTGAACAATTCATTAATTTTCACTGTTAAAAATCAAGTTATGTTAATGTTCTATTCAAGCGTTCTTATTATTTCATCTTTAAAATTTGGTTAATGGTCCAAATTTTGTGAATCAACCCATCCTTAGTGGTTTTGCAATAACGTGTTAATTAATACATATATTTTCATAGAATGCCGTTGGCGCTAATAAAAAAATCTGTCTAAAGAAGTCAGCAGTCCACAATGGAGCGCTGGTACCTACACTAATGTATGGCAGTGAAGCATGGAACTGACAGAAGAAGGTAAAAGTAGACTGAATGCTGTTGAAATGAGATCCCTGAGGCGTATATGCGGTAACACCATATAACGCAAGGCCGATGAAAGCGTAATGAGTAATAACAAGAAAAAGACCCTCAGATGGTTTGGACATGTAGAGCGAATGAACGAAGAAAGTAGTGTTAGAATAATATAAGGTGCAAAGGTGAATGGTAGAAGAAGTCGGGGACCCCCGAGGAAGACATGCCACTATCAAGTGAATCAGATACTTGAATCGGGCCATGTCAAAAGTCAGAATAATAGAAGAGTATGTACAAGACCGAGTTGTTTGGTTGTCCGTTTTCTCTGCCTACCCCTGCGGGGAAATGAGGTGATTGCTAGTTGGTTAGTTATATTAACGTGTCTTAACAGTTTGATGGCTCGAGTGCGACAAACATAGATTTTGCATGCTTTCGATCAAATCAAAAGTCGGCCTAAAGATAATTTTGATCTATCAGCGACCAATCAAAACAGATCTTTGAAGATGCTATATTCGAAGACGTGGTAATTTTGTTAGTATGTTTAGTTTTTCCAGTCTCATGCGTCATCAGGCATCGCTTTGTGATGCACAAATTTTCCCCACAGGAACAGGGGAGTGGAAATTCTTCAACAAGGTACTTTGTGGTTTGCAAATTGTCCAAAATTCAAACAATGCAGTAATTAAGTCTCCATTTGTGCATCACTTGTACGCAGTGGCTATGACTGTCCCATTGTGTGGAATTTATGCGGTAGCTCAAAACAACGCTGTCGTGTGAGTATTACAGCTGTACCACTCTCAAAGGTTATTTAGATAGGACGTCCTTCGTATAGACATGGACGAATGATGCTCATAAAAGCACATTGTTGCTTTTCTAATTGTACCTTGATAAAATGGTAGATTTTTGGTTTAACAAGTTTTAATGATCTTTTGAATATAGAACATCATTTATCTTTATTTACTAAAATTATGACTGACAATAAGTTGGTTCGTGGATAACGGTTTATTTTCACTGATGTAAATTTTTTTTAAATACTTTTTAATATGAATACCGTACAAGAGTCACAACTGCTCCCATCTGGAGCCAGTGATGACATACCAAATTTGGGATCGTTAAAGGTAGTTGGAAGAGGAAGGAGATGGGGAGAGGATAGTCGGGAAGTACCTAGCTATTCAGATTTGGTCACCAAATACGGCTAAAGCCATTTTAAGAAAAATTAAATTATGAATGTCAGTTTTACCCCAGGGTGATACTGGTAGTATCTTCCACTCTGGAACATGCCAACAATATATAATATATTATTATTAAAGTTAAAACTTCAAAATGAGGGTGCTCATTGATTTGCTGATCATACAACATAATGGAGTTTGAATCACCCCAACCGAGTAACCTTCCTTGATAAAAAGGTAAGCACTAAATACTACCCCCCTTACTAATAAATGTGATTTAAATTTTACACTACTGATGAATTGATAAGTGTTTGTTAAGAGGAAATTAGTGAATGATATGTGCCTATATTACAAAACTGTTGCTGTCTCATGCCGTCTTGCTCCCTTCCGGATATTGAGTGAAAGGGCCAACTGATGGCCGGCGTGGTCTAGGGTAAGGCTCGCAATCCGAAAGTTGCTGGATCAAATCCTGGCGTCGGCAAATAAATTTTTATATAATGAATAATAAATTGTACCCTGATGATGCTTGAGTAAAGCGAAACCGGTCGGTTAAAAAAAAAAATAAAACTCGTGGTTTTAAACTAAACAGTATTTTATTTTATTTAATAAATACTTCGTTTAAACCACTATATAATTAACAATATCAACATGTTTCAATAACAATGTTATCTTCATCAGGACAAGATGTTAATTTAAAAAATAAATTTGATGTTTAAATAATAATTATTATTCTGAATTTGCCAAATATATTTTGGAAACAAGTCATTCTTTTGATATTAATAAAGGTCTTAAAATTTTATATACTAACACTACGGGCATACAATTAGATAATTTAGAAATTTTATAAATTAGAAAAAGCGTTAATAGTAAATAAAATATTAAAAATAACCACACATTTTAAAAAAATAGCCATCTTTTAAATTTATTTTCTTATTGATACTTTTTTAAAATAACAAAATAAATAAGTCTAAAATAAGTCTAAATAAAAAACTAAATATTATTATTTATTCTGTTATTTAGACTACTTATTTTCATCGTTTGTTCTTAAAAGTTTTTGATAAACTAAATGCAATTTAATATTTCCTTAAATATTTTTTTTATTTAATTTTAATAACTATTTTTATTTTTTAAGCAATTAATCACCTCCGCTTTTTAATATTTTGTATTTGTTCTAATTTATTCTAAATTGTTTATATTTGTTGGTCATTTATTTTTTAAATTAACATCTTGTCCTGATGAAGATAACATTGTAATTGAAACATGTTGATATTGTTAATTATATAGTGGTTTAAACGAATTATTTATTTTTCATTATTTTAATAATGATGCCACAAACTAATTTTGCTGGGTTTGAAGAAGTAAATAAATTTTATTTTAATTGTTTGTGTTTTTCACAATTAATTAATTATTTAAAAATATGTATTTTTTTATTTTTATTTTTTTTATTTAATATTTGTTTGTTTTTACAATAATTATACATTTTTTTTACATATTAAACAGATTTGTAATATTAATGTAATAAAAGCCTTTCCTCACCATAAAGAGTCAAGGCTCTTGTGTTTGGTGAGTGAATTCATACTCAATTATGTTATCAATGTTATCATTTGAGTAGGTGAATAATAATATTGCAACTATTAACAATAGATATAGTAAGAGAAACTTGAGATGTGTCGATTAACAGATTTAAATTAAGTAAAATAGTAATGTAACTCTTACAGTTGTTTCAGGTAATTTTTTAATTTAGTTTGGAATTTACTTTTATTTTCAATAATTTTTACTTCTAATGGGAGTTTGTTGAAATAATTTATACCATGATACAGATAGGAATTTTGGATGTGCTTGGTATTAAATTTTGGGATTTTAATATTGTTTTGATATCTTGCTGAGATATTGAAATGTAATTTTTTTAGCTGTATTTCTTTGAAAGTTTGTAGAATTGAATATTTTTTATATAAATTTTCCATTGTAGTTACTTTGAATATTGAAAAGATTTTTTCGGTAGAAAATGTAGATGGTTTTTTCAATATAATCTTAATTATTAATCTTTGAACTATTTTGAGAGGATTTAAAATAACATCATATGTTCCTCCCCATCCTATAATACCGTATTGTAATATAGATTGAACAATTGCATAGTACACTCTTTTTAGGTTTTCCAGTCTAAGAATATTTCTGAGTCTTATAAATATATATATACATTTCCTAATTCTTTTGACAAGTTCACAAATATGTGTTTTCCATTTAAAATGTTGATCTATATATACACCAAGATATTTAATTTTGGAAGTTGAATTCAGTGTAGAACATTCTGGAGTGCAATTAGTTCCACTACATTTACTCTGATGTATTAGAATTTTTATTTCTGGTTTAGATTTAAATTTATTGATGGAGAATGGGATAAAGTTTGTTTTTTCGGTATTTAAAGAGAGGAGATTTTTATCGAACCAGTTTTTCAGTGTATTGATGTCAATATTCGCTAGGTTGTTCACAGTATTCCAATCAGCACCTTCAATTATTATGACAGTGTCATCAGCATAAGATATTAGTTTTCCGTTTATTCTTTGTGTGAATATATCATTTACATAGATGATAAACAGTAACGGCCCCAGGACTGTACCTTGAGGTATACCAAAATTACTTGTATCTTGTTGACTAAGCACATTGTTGATTTTTTACGACTTGGGGGCGTTTGAAAAGGTAGCTTTTTATCCATTCTAGAGCTGTACCGTTTAATCCAATGTTTCTTAATTTAGTTACGAGTTTGTCATGTGATATGCTGTCAAACGCTTTTTTGAGATCTATGAAAATTCCAATACATTTGAATGATTTATCTAATGAATTGAGAACAAGGCTAGTTAATTTTGCAATTGCATCCTGTGTGCTTCTACCTTCCATACATATGTGTAGTATATTTGCGGCACGTTCCAGAGTGGAAGATACTCTCAGTATCACCCTGGCGTAAGACCACCATTCAGAATCGAAACGTTACTTGAAATGGCTTTAGTCTTGTTTGGTGACCAGATCTAAATAGCCAGGTACTTTCCCACCTTCCTCTACCCCATTTCTTTCCCCTCTTCACTACTTTCAGCCTCACAGCATACTTCAATTGGGGATTTCATAGTTTTACAGGCTCTAGACAGAAGCAGCTGAGACTCTTGTCAGGTAATTTAAAAAAAACTTCACTTCCGGCTGATTGTACCTCGAGGTTTTGTATTTTTCTGTTTTCCCAACAAAATTTTACCAATTTAATATTGTATTTTACCAACTGTGTTATGAAAAAATATTCTACGTCTCTTCGTTTTTATTTTTTTAAATACATTGTCAAATGTGTATGCTGAACGTCTGATGATGGCGTTTGAATATTTAAAGGGTCTTAACTCCTACAAGACTTAAAATAAACAAAAAATATTTGCACTATTGTTAAAATACATAGAGGAAAATGGAGAATGTGTTTATATGAACAAAAGGTTGCGCTTAACGGTTGCTTACCTGTTGTGTAAAATTTAAAACACGTTATTAGTAAGACCATTATAATTTGATTACAAATATAAACGAATGATTACATTTTGATCACACATTATTTTACTCGTAGGCATCTCCTAACGTGTGTGTGTAGTCGAATCGATTCCCGATCGCCTACTTGCAACATATTGCACAATATTAATCAAGTGCGTCAGTCGCTGGCACCCTCAATCGGCGGCAATGACTTAATTATTAATTAATAACCGACAAATAGTTATAGCAATAGCTACACCAATATAATGAACATAGCGTCTGGCCGGACCTCAATTACTCGGCTGTCGCCTGGAGTCAGGAGTATGAACGACGGTTTTGGAGTGATCAAACTGACATGTGGTAGGAGTTTTCACCGGAGTCATTAAATTACGTAGCGATTGGAAGAAAAAAGCGTAGTAATGATCACTTCATGTCAAATAACAATCATGGGTACCACTGTCCCACTCCAAAACCAACACTTCTGTCATGGGTCACCCCAATAATTTCACTAGATTTGGTGACTTAGCAGGGGTAACCATGTTGAAATTTTTAAAATTTCATTTATTTTCCCATTAGCACGTTTCCCGCATTTACACAGATCAAATAAACCTCTTTCACAATCTCATTATTTTTTATAATTAAAAAAACTATGCAGAATAATTGAATTTAGGCTCTGTTCTTTTGTCGGCCTCCTTGGTCGAGGGGTAAGGCTCTTGACCAGTATTCTAAAAGACGCTGATTCGAATTGCGTAAATTTCATTTGATTGATTTGTGTTATTTCACAATGTATTCATTAAAGTGTCTCTATTCAACGCTAAATCTCGGTTTGTTTTGGCTTTTGATAAAATTGTGAACGCATTATGCTTGTCAACTGGTATTACACTTTTTTATGTAGAGCTTCTAGAAAACGACCTCAAATAAAGTAATTACGCAAATACAGTTATCCAAATTGATAGTGGTCTTGATCTTAAATACATCGTAACAAGTAGACACATTATAGGTTACAAGTAGATTTTTTTCTTCATTTTTCCATGAGATAAAAGTTAATTTTCTAACTTTCAGCGTATTAAAATATAATTTTTGTATTAAATTCAGCGAAACAAGTCAGGAATTATTTGTTCAACGATTTGAAGCGGGTATGGGTACATCCGTCCCGTTAATCATTTATTGGATAAACACCTCTGCCATAAGTCACCCCCAAGTATTTCGCTACGTTTGGTGACCTATCAGGGGTACCCGGGTTCATGGAGTGAGGTTTGTCTAGGCCTTTTTTATCTGGGTTTCTCGGTTCACGAGTCTCCGAAAGGACTATCTCGATCCATCGCCTTTCACCGCAGTGGAAGGGATGGATTCATACGTCCGTCACTCCTGGACATACTGACCCACAGATTCCTACCCAGTATCCACCCTTTTTATCTTTTTTCTTCACCGAACTCACATTCCTTCGTTTACTCAAAAAAATACCTTCCACATAGCTTCCCAAAAGACGACATTGGTCATGAGGGAAATTATTATACTGAGGGCTCTTTCTATGAGGAGCTTATTATGAAAAAAATTGTTACCTTGGAAGTATAATATTATTTCTTTTTCAAACAAAGTCGTAATCAGTTCGCAAAAGAAAACATATAAAAATACATTGTAATAAACAATTTTATTACATTAATAGTTAATATTACGAATCATTGAAACTGTGGCCTAATAAAATAATATAAATAATTAAATCATGATTAAAATGTTAAGTTAATTTTATAAGACGCTACACTCTAGGAGCTAGATTAAGTAAGATCAATAGCAACCTAGTACCAAAGTAGGTAGACCTATTAGATCGTAGAGGTAAATTTGTTGCAGAAGACAATATTTTTAATAACACTTTTATATCTTAGATATTAATCCTTTTTTCATTTTTATGAATTATACGCCAAGTATTATTATATTTAAAATTATACTCGTATTTAATTACAAGCTTTCGAAATAAACTTTCCGTATATCTAAATGTAGGGCTTCCAGGGAAAATTGTAGTAACTTCAAGAGGTAATTTTATATTTTAGTGTTTAATCTCTGGAAGTAATCTCTGCCCTTTATCACCGGACACCTTGTTTATAATTATATAAAGGGTGTTGAGGGACGTATTTGACTTACTTTAATCAGTGGTTCTTGACATTATTTGGAGAAAAAAATGTTAATTATGTTTTTATTCTCAGTTCAATTAAAAATTTTAAAAAAACTTCTAGGTACTGAACAAGTTGGGGCGGAGTCAGAGATTGGGCGGTTACTCGGCTGTGTGTTCAGTAAAGACATGTTGAACAACTTTTTTAGAAATTGAAAAAAAGATATACGTCACCGGAGACCAAAATTTTATTTATATTTTTTACTTCAAACAGTAAGGAATCAATGGTTAAAGTAAGTCAAGTACGTCTCTTAACACCCAGCATAAATGCATGTGTCTGTCTATCTATTTCTGCATGATGCTACTTCCTTTCCTGACGACCGATCACAACGGTCCAAGGAGCCCATACAATCAATACCAAACATAATACAGTGTATCCTTAAGATAGAAGGCAATATATCTAACACAATATAATTATTGAAACGGATCGCATAATTCATTGAGGCACAAACGATATTGCCAGAACATAAGATGGTAAATAGGCAATATTACCAATATTAATCTGTTCAACTACAAAGACATCATTTTACCTACGTACATGCCTACCTTCGGTTACCTACCAAGGTACCTTCCTTTGTTATATTTTATCAGTATAGTTATTCATCATCAAAAATATTAATGGTGGTTGAGCGTCTGAGATTAATGCGTCATTTTAAAAACTGGAACGTATTGTGTGAAGAATTTAGACAAACGATAAATAAGCTAACTATATACAGAAAACCACAAATGCAATATATTATGTACAAACATAGAAAGCAAGACCGATATTAAGTACCTGGGCATAACAATGGACCAACGTTTAAAATGGTCCCCACACATAAATATTCTAAACAACAGAATAAGGAAACTAACATATATATTTAGATGTTTAAGAGATATTTTAAACTAAAAATTACTTAGAACCACATACTTCGCTTTCTGTCAATCAATTATACAATACGGCATTATAGGATGGGGCGGTACATATTCAAATCAAACACAAACAATTTTCATATCACAAAAACTAATAATAAAAACAATTAAAAAAAACCCCACTCATATTCGTCAAAACTTTTATTCAATCAATTTAAAGTCAGAAAATTAAGTGCATTATACTTTTATCATGCAACATCACAAATTTATAAAGATAATATTCAAAATAAAGTTGCACCCTTTAAAAATAACAGAAATCTTAGACAAACATCAATATTTCCTACTCCAAACTGTAAAAAAACAATAGGACAGTTGAATCAATATGAATCTTCTGACACTAAGCTGTGAAAAAACTCTTTACAATCCATTTTATAATACCAAAAAGGCGGCACCCTTAACTCCCTTAAATATAAAGTTTCACAAAAATACTTGTAATCCTGTCTCATGCTCTAACTGTACAAAAATAAATACCAGGAATAAGGTTAAATACTTAGGAATTATAATAGACAGCCAACTCAAATGGACAAATCACATAGAAAAGCTTGTAAATAATCTTAGGTACTTAACTTATATTTTTAAACGTTTAAATTATGTTGTCGACATTAAAATAATGAATTTGGTGTTTCATGCATTGGTGCAATCATCAGTGTCTTATGGAATAATTGGATTGGGGGGGTGTGTATAATACGCACATTAAGCCACTAGAAATAACCCAAAAATTAATAATAAAAATAATATTGCAAAAAGATATGAACTACCCCTCCCTGCAATTATTCCAAGAAGCTGAATTTTTAGAGATAAGAAAAATTTATTGTATACAATGTTTAAAATATATATTTTCTCGAAATATTCTTTTTACGAAAAATGATAACCGATTTAGTAATAGGTTGAATAATGTATTTGAAGTTCCACCGTGTAAAACTAGGCTTGCGCAAAGACATGCGTATTTTATTGCACCAACAATGTATAATGCTCTCTACAAGACTACAGAAAATGAATTAAAAATATATATCCTCTTTCAGCAAATATAAAAATGTAATAAAGTCTTGGATGAATACCATTGATACAAACATTTACTTGCTATAACATCTGACCTGATTTAACCACATTATAATCTTTATTAACATCTTGTTTGAATTGTAATTCAGTAAACACTAATTTTATTTTTTTATTATATTTTGTTTATTTAATTTTATGCTTTAATATCTTCAAAGATAATATATGTATTTGAGTCAAATTTAAACCGTTTTAAAAACACACAAGTATACCCACGAACAGGCGATGCCTATGTGGGATTTTTTTGGTTAATCTGCTAATTATTTTATTCTTTATTCTTTAATTTTTAAATGTTTATATATAAAAAAATGCCTTATAGTATTGTACCAAAAAAAAATATTCATACAAAAAAAAAAAATCAGAAACACTACCTGAAAAAATCAGAAACATGAAGAGTAATATAAAAATATTTAAAACTCAGCTTAAAAATTATACCGAAAATTTGAACTGAATAATAAAAAATTAAAATAAATTAAATCAATATAATAACACCCCCCCATACATACAAGCCCTGCTTTTTCATGGGGATAAATCAAATATGTACACATATTATGTAAGTAATTATTATATTGAATTTATTGTAATTTATTTATCTTTTACTGAATTAAAAAAAATATATATATATAAATATCTTCTTTAATATATAAAACAAAGTCGGGTTAGTTACACCATTTATAACTGGAGAACGGCTGGACCGATTTTTATGATTTTTGATTTGTAGGATTTGTCTCTGCCCCGAATAGCAGCTATTAAAACATCGAAAAAATTCACAAAAAAAATAATTATAAATAAAATTCTTTTTTCATCCATTTTGTATGTAACGAATTTTCATCTTTTGAAGGAGCTGCAGGAATATTGTAATAATATTGAGTAGTGAGTGAGGTCCGAAAATTCAAAAACGTCAAATGTCAATGGGCTGATTGTTTTGCTTTTTAAAAGACTTAGGAAAGGAGGAGGTTATGAAATTGAAGGTATTTTTTTTTGTTCTTAAAAATATAATGCTGACCCTTTTCTTACACACTAATTGTCAACAGTCGAAAATGAGACAAACGGTGAACGTATGTCTGCGCCCTTTCAACGAAAAAATACAATAATTTTAATAAATCACCCTCACACGTATAAAGAAAATGAAACGCAATTCCTGTAAGTAAGTGGAAAAGCAAGAAAATCATAATAATTATAAATCTGTACACAACGCTATCTCTGATAATGACAAAAACAAAACACGGACATTTGCGCATCGATAATTGCTTCATTGTGTAATTTTAACTTCATAAAAAAACTGAATATAATTCAGCTAATAAGTTACACATCAGTTATTGATTCTGAGGCGGTACAAAGTTCGCCGGGTCAGCTATAATATTTTAAGAAATATTTAGGAAATTTTCATTTTCATAATTGGAACTGTTGTGTCAGGATTTCGGACGAGCGATAAAGTAAAGGCGGAAACACACTTGTGTGGTGTGGTGTGTCGTGGCACGCCAGTAGCACATCGGTTTCATACATTTTCTATGGTTAGAGACATATTTGTGTGGTGTGGTGTGTCGGGGTGGGTTCTGTTGTGGCGTGGACTGCTCGCCGCCGATCGCGCCATACCCCCCACCACCACTCTGGCGCACCATAGACGTTTATTTATGGTCATAGACAACTAGCGGACGCTTGTTTGCAGCGTGGTTCTGAAAAATGGCTGACGAGCTAATTGAACTTGTACGTCAACGAAAAATTTTATACGATTTAACGTGTGAAGAGTATAAAGGTCATTTGATCAGAAATGCTGCTTGGGAAGAAATTTCTGAAATATTGTATTTTCTTTATCTTTACGTAATATAAAATGAAGTTGCTCAAAATATATATGTGCGCTTAGATCTTTTAAACTCTGCAACGGATTTTCATGCGGTTTTCACCAATATATAGGGGGTAAAGCTATCTATTGCAAAGACCATCAATAAGTCACAGGGTCAAACATTCTACGTTGCTGGCTTAGGTTTGAGTGTTGAGTGTTTCTCACACGGCCAGTTATATGTCGCGCTTTCGAGAGTTAACATCTTTTTTTTATTTTTATTTATTTATTTATTAAGTTAAAGAAATATAATATTTCACTTTCTTAACTTAAATACAGAGCGTATAAAGTATAGTAGTAATATTTTTAATTTTGTTCCAACATCTTAAGTTTAAATAGTTTTTTTTTTATATAGTTACAAGTATAGTAGTAATATTTTAATTTTGTTCCAACATCTTAAGTTTAAATAGTTTTATTTAAAGGTTTTTATATTCTCTTCCGTTTTTAGGTTATCTGGAAGGAGATTATATATGTGAACTCCCTCGTGGCCAATACTTTTCTTACCAGTTTCAGTCCTGACAGTATTTGTGTACAATTTATTGTGTTGTCTAGTATAATGTTCGTGTACTTGTGATGTTTTTATAAATGTTGTGTTTGTGTGTATAAGTCCATGTTGTATTTTGTAGATTAAAAGACATATTCGTACAATGTTCTTATTTTCAAAAGGTTCATTTCCTGATACAGTTTTTTTTTGGGAGTGTCTGGGTTATAGTTGAAGAGTTTTTTAATAACTTTGTTCTGTATTATTTGTAAGTCGTTTAAGTACGTAATGTATGTGTTTCCCCATATTTCTATTAAATATCTAAATCTAAAGAAAACATGTTTGTACTATCTTTTTTTTCTGCCTTTTCAAACGAACAATACACTCTCGTAAAGGTTATGCATTATATATTATATATTTTAAAGACCTGTCTGTTTTTTTAATATATGTTATCTGTTCTTCAGTGCATATATGTACGCTAATAAATTGAATGTTTAAAGTGTTAATTATAGGTATTATTCTAGAAATTAAACAAATCTTGTAAAAATTCCCTCCCTAAACACGAGTTATTCTCAATTAGGGAGGTATTAAATTAAATCAAGAAACATGTTATATACTTACCAATATAAATATAAAAAAAGTTTCATTAAAAAGTTGTAAACAATATGAATTATGTACTATGTTAATATTTCTTTAAATAAAAAATAAATAAAAAAATCTCATATAAAAACAGCTGTAAATATTGTATATAAAAATATCCCGTAGTATAGACTTATTATAATCATAGTATTATTAAATCACTCCACACTGCTCCGCATTAATATCTACATTGCACCCATGCGAAGCCAGGGCGGGTCGCTAGTATTATTATATTACTAATATACTATATAAAGTACTGATGGAATTTCTCTTCGCCACTCTCTAGTTCTTTAACAAGACGATGAAATTCACCTTTGTTAAATTCTGTCTCTCTCTGTTTATAGGGTGAACCTAGTGTCTCCTTTTCTTTTTTTTGCCCTTAAGAAGTTTCATTGCTAAGAGAAATTGAAGATCTTCATCAAAATCACTATCCAAATCAGAAGAAAACATTATGCACATTTAAACGCTGCAAAGGTTTGATATCTAGGTAGGTACTGTTCAGAAATAACGCCAGAGCACCCTTTAAAATAACGCCAGAGCATTTTGACCCTTATGCATAAAGAAACTTTATGAAAGATAAGGTCACATTCACTTGCGCCAATATTTCTCTTCGTAGCTTTAAAGATTTCATGCATGTGGCAACACTACAGAAAACGCCAGAGCGCTCCACGACACGCCACACCACACCACACTAGTGTGCACACTCACCGTCACGACAGTAAGCGCCACAACACACCACACCACACAAATATGTTTCCGCCTTTATACTTGTAATATTTTTTTACCAGTAGACTATTATAATTCTATGTTTGAAATCTTTTGTTGATATTTCTTATGATGAATAAAACGCAATGATTATAAGACCAAAATCAGAGTTTCTGACGTCAGTGTCTAGAACCGTCTTTTATAAAAATTGAGATTCTTCACTTTCAGGTACTGAAATGAAATAAATGGTGCAAGAAAGTAATTTTTCCAATTGAGCCTGGTAGCTAAGATTTTGAAGTACACAAAAAAATATTAAAATCTGATGAAAGTATGTGGAGCACCAATCTATATAACTCGATGTTTAAAATATTTTCCAAATATATTTTATTGAAATTAGATATTTTTAATTTCAATATATATGCCATAACCTGTGAGGTTACCAATAACTACTATAGTGTAATAAAAGAGCATTCCACCAGATATTGTATCCATATCGATTTGTACTTGAAAGCTTAATTGGTTTTGTTTTTTTTAAAGCGTTGAAAATTTTTTGAAAATTACGTGACTGTGAAAACTGCCAGAGTCACTCGCAAAAAGGTCAATTTCAAACCAATCTCCTTCCATCAGTACCGCGATAGAGACGATAGATACCCTTTAGGAAAATTATTAAAAAAATTATGAACTTAAAACTAGCATAGGTACTATTTTTCACATAATGAACACTTGTTTTTCTGAATTTCTGGCAACCCCCTGTGTTGGTCGATGCCTACAGTTAAATATACCTACAAAAGTTACCCAATTTCAAACAAACGTCTGAAATAATAATTATTATTCAGTACCTATTCGCATTTTCGTTAAAACATTACAACCCAACGATTTGTCCGTAAATTAAGCTCTTAAAGCAGACCTACAAAGGGGCCATGATGTATTCGTATTGTTTAAGTCACATAAACCCTCCATTTACTATTCTGATTCATGCTCCTTCCATAAATATCCCTCCCATATATTCCAATAAAGCAATAAACATGTGGTTTTGCGGACTATCTGACGGTGGTCGTACTTCATAATTATTCAAATTGAATCCTCGATATTAATGTTTATGGAGGTACGCAACACGACCCTTATTCCGATATAAAATAAACAATTTTCTTACCACAAAATCTTAACAGACCCAAACATATCACATGCTTCATTTCAGATATGGTCGTAACTAGTTCATGTGTTCCGTTAAAAATAATTAAATTCTATTTTTTTTCTGTCTGAGTTAAAAATCTTCTGTTATGTGATATAAATTATAATAATTTTTTTTTTTATAATTTTGTAGGTTCTTTCCATCAATGTATTATTTATATCATTGAAGCAGAAGTTAACACTAATAATTTAAACAAAAATATGAAAAAGAATACAGAAAAAAAATAATGGTCGCAACTGGGACTCGAACCCAGAACCTCTCGTCTAACCGGGACGTGCGCTTTTTAACAATTCAGCCTTTGCCACCTTCCAGAAAACCGTCATTATTGTGAATCTCATATTTTCAAATTTAAGAAATAACAATATTATTTTCGATTATTTTTTTCTGTATCTAAGATTTTATTTATATGGACCTATTGACCTTTTTATAAAAGTCTAAATGAATATTCAATTTTTTGTAAGAACAACTCGTTTTTTATAAGTTTTGAAGGTTATTCCCATCAATTTAATGTATTTCATCATTTAAAATGAAGATAACTCTAATAATCTAAACGAAAATATGAAAGAAAACAAGACACAGAAAAATAGAAAAAGATAATGGTCGCAACTGGGGCTCGAACCCAGAACCTCACTTCTAACCGGGACATGCGCTTTTACCAATTCAACTTTATCCACCTTTTAAGTAACCGTCATAATTGTCAATCTCATATTTTCAAATTTTAGAATTAACAATATTATTTTCTACTAATTTTTTTTCCAGTTATCTTCTTCTTCATAAATAATAACTTATTTTATTCCGGAGTGTGTGGAGCTTAATGCGATACAACGGACCCCAAAAATATTTATAATTATTATAAAATTATTATTTTTTGTTCATTATTTACCAATTTTTAAAGTAAAAACGAAAAAATAACTTTAATAATAAGTTGGTATAGATATCAAACCAATTTATTTACAGCGTTGATTTTTTGTACTTATACGCTGGTATATACCTACCGTATAGACAAGTAGTTTTATCCTTGAGGCATTTTAATGAAAATATGTTTTATACTTTTATTATTCGGCGGTACATCCTCTCAGCACATCTTTTCGGGGAAACTTAGTTATATTTTGTGTAAGTAGGTATACCGTATTTCCCTAAAGCGATTGCATATGCCGAGGAGCCAACTGTTGAGGGATAAACTGTCATAAAACCCTTTCCCACACATCCCGTTAGTATGATATAAAGTACACAAAGAGAACGTAAAGAATAACATCCTTTTTATAAGTAGGCTAAAAAACAAGTAAACTTTCGTTCACTTCAATCTAAAGATATTATAACTCAGACAAAGTAAACGAAAGCAAACGAAACTTGATGTGAATTTATAATTTTTCAATGAGTGGTGGAAATTGACGTCGCATATTATGACGTCAAAATTCACCTTACTGGTCTGAGTGCAGTTTCTTTGAGATGTTCCGATGTTTCCGATTATCTGACCTCCAATAATTAGAGGGCAGAAGAAGAAACAGTTTATATGCTTGACATTTCGGGAGGTGTATATGGGTACAGCCCCTCCGGATACCAATTATTGAATAACCAACACCTTTAATTAAAAATTTCCTCCACACAGTTTTCCCAAAGATGACGGAAGCCCTGAGGGAAATTATTTTCCTCGGAACCCCTTGTGTAAAAAAATCTTGGTCGCTTTCCGAGTATTGAGCCGTATTTCTTTCCCTTCTCATTTTTAGTGGAACCATTTAACAATATCCTTCATCACCGCCCTTGAGGTGGTTTTTCACAAAAATGGCGCCCTACAAATTATCCAATTATTATTATTATGATTATCAAGGAACATAACATGTGTTGTTTATAGCTATGTGTAGTCAAATTTCATGAACGTTTAACACGGATCTTGTTAGATTTTCCCATCAGATCCCGTTATTACGAAGTTCGAGTTAAGCCCACCTTCCCAAGTAATATTGGTCGATAGATAGCCTGTGAATTTAAATCCCTTCTGAATTTAGAATCAAACCCACAGTAATGTCCAATATCCATGGAATAATCAGCAATACGGCAATAGTTTTAAGGCCCATGCACAATATAATATGTTCAGAGACACTTTCGGAAGTCATCCGTGCGGTAAGAAATACTTTATGCATTTTAATAAATCTTCAGATAGAGTTGATTAAGAAATTTTGAAATTATTTATACCTAAGGTCAACGTGATTGTTATTACAGCCTAAACGTATTAAACAGTTGGACTTTTATGTTCATATCGAATTTTCAGTCCTATACCTATCCTTCGCATCAATCCTATTATCGGTAATGTGTAGTGGTCTGTATTTGGTGTATGTGTAGATTTTACGTCGATTAGTCAACTATTCTATTCTAAAGTGGGAATTTCTCCTAGTTGGACATTTTAGAAATGTATATATATATCCTGTAGAAGATAAATATGGCCCGAGCTTTCATTTTTCTTCTCCAGGAAAGGTGGGTTTTTTAATTGCACAGTAAAGAGAAAAACCCCATTAAACCGACGAGCTAATAAATAAGTAGGTTTTGCTCTTTTTTTAATAGTACTTTTTTGCATTCGCTCTACACAGGAGATGAAGATGCTGTGTATAGGTTCTTATTGGGGCAAGGAATGATAGGAAATTCTGGGAAGGAAAAAGGGACGAGGGGTGGGTAGGAATCTGGAGATCAATATGTCCAGGAATGACGGACATGTGAATCCATCCCTCCCTTTGCGCTCCAAGACGATGGGTCGAAAGAATCCGACTGGAGAGATTAAAAGGTCTCCCTCAAACAGTTTTTGATACTGAACCGATTCAGCAAGTTAAATTTCAATTTGATTACTTTAAACAAAAAGCCTTTAAAATATTATTAATACGTCCAACTCCACTAAAATATTGGCGGTATCAATAACGCTGGCCATTAGAGACGACGGTGTAGCATACATTCATTTCAATGGCAGAAAATTACATTTATTTGGTAGAATTACTTCTGGGAGAAGAAGAATGAGAGAAAAATTCTTTAATGTTGGTAATTAGAATTTTTTTTAAAGAAAGGCAAATATTCCCCGGTTACGAATAACCCGACAATATTTGAAAATCTCCTACAATCACGGGACTTGTTCAATTGTGACCCAAACGTGGGACCCTAACCTATTAAAATATGTGCGTAAGCGTTCCCGTAGGTAGTATTTAGATATGTTTTTTTAATTAGTATTAAAAAAAATGTACCAATTCTATAAAAAATATTTCGAAGGGTACACGTTAACTCCAATAACTCTGAAAACGCACAGATGTTTTTTTCAGCAACCTGTTTTTTTGCATGTACCTAAAAAGGTCGAACTAGAAAAGTCTATCTGAAGCCTCAAAGGCGGAATTGTAATCTTCTACAGGTTTGCATGGACGGATTGCACAATACGGATTTGTTAGGTTTATTTATTAGTCTACTGTCTACTTTATTCGGATTTCCGACGCAACGGCAATTTGCAATCGTATTTTCAACATTAAGCATTCGGATTTTCGTAGCGAACTTTGTGCATGAGTTGAAAGCAAAAGGCTACTGAGCGCGCGGATGCGTCCACCGGATCGGCAATCCGTATGCCGTCATCGGCTGGCATTGGAGTAGTTGCCGTTCCGAGAAATTGCGTCGGAATTACCGACGGCCCGGTGCGGATCTCTGGACGCACTTGTGACTAACTATACAAGGATTTTGAAAATTCGTTTGATGTGATCCGTACGATGCATACGCTGCGGACCTGTGGACGCTTACCGTATAGCAGCGTAAGCGGCTGACACACTAAATTAGATCCTTTGTTCGTAACGCCGTAACGGCCACTTTCGACCCTACAAATTCCAAAGTCCAAAGTTCCACAATTTTACTATTCAAGAAAAACTTGCGTGCACAATTTGAGTGAGCATAATGGAGATAGTGGAAAGCTTAGTTTCTATTGCTGGAATGAAATGAATGGTAAGCAACAGCTAGGAAATAAGCTCTGTTTTGATAAAATGCCTGGAAAATCTTCCGGTCGAAGTCAAAGAAATTACTCTCTTTAGTTTTACTTACTGTGGTACTGATATCGCAATAAAAATATCGCTGCACCATTTTTGTTCACGGTAATAAAACATCCTAACATAATCCGAAAAATCTCTCATGGAATACGATAGAATGCATTCTGAAATAGAACGGGAAACTAAGAAGAAGTCAGTCTATGGTATGGAATGAGTGGATGGCTGTAAAAATTCAAGAGAAAGAAATACCAGGAATTTAAGTCGAAGCATTGATGTACACACATCAATGAGTCGAAGAGATTAAGTTCGACGACATGATGGACTTGTTCGATGACATGATGGACTTGTTCGATGACATGGTGGACCTGCAATGGTTGTTAAATCAGATCATGAAAAACCAACTAAAATATGGTGACATTTATTTATTTATTTGTAAGAAACAAACAGCTTTTACATAATACATATACAGTGATAAATATATAATTGAACTGGAGTCAAGCCACAAAGGTTTCTTATGCTAAAGTACATCGGAAATGAAGTTTTATTATATTATAATTAATGTTGGGTTATAGGAAGAGGAGAGGAAGAGGAATATAGGAAAAGGATAGGAGATGCTCACGATATATATATTCTCATATTAATAATCGATCGTACGCGTTACTTCATATCGATATTTCTTAAGGTTCTTACTAAAAATGTCAATGCTGTGAAATTTTGTATTATATTGTGCACATACACGAGGAATTGGGGAGTTTTTTCTAATGTTTGTTCTACATGAGGGTAAATAAAATAAATCGGATTGCCGGGTTGATCTTGACGGAATATGAAAATTTATTAAATTGGTAAGTTCTAGTGAGTCCAAGCTCCAGGCCATTGTTTAGAATGTTAAACAATAGGATTTGATCAAAAATTAGACGTCGTGTTTGGAAGGATTTGAAATTGTGAAATTTAATGGATTCGGTATAATTTGAGAAGTGTAATTTGAATTTATAATTTAAGTGTTATAAATTTTTTTTTTTTAATTCTTTCTATTCTTTCAATATGGGCTTGGTATAAAGGAGTCCAGATCGGTGTACAGTGTTCCAAGTGCGGGCGAATATATGAGGTGTAAAGGGAATATAGAGTGTTTATGTTGTGGAAGGGTTTTGCTATACGAATTATAAATCCCAGCATTTTATTGGCTTTGTTAATTATTTCATCAGTGTGTTGGATAAAGTTTAATTTGAAATCCATTGTTACCCCAAGGTCCCTGATATATTTTACTTCATTGATATGTGTGCCGTTCAGTGTGTATACAAATGAAATTATATTTTTATTACGGGTAAATGTTCATCATAAGCATATCAAAAACTATCCAGAATAATTCAGAAAAGATGTGATCATAAAAGTGGGTATACAAACCTACTTGTTTATGGACGTGGAGAAGTGAGATTCCACCGGCGTGGGCGCGGCGCGGCGATGGAAAAGACAAATTATATTAAAATATTACCAATGCATTCGGAAAAAAAAATCTGAGGAAAAATCTGCAAATCCAAAAACATTCCAGAAGAATACCATTGCTGGAATGCACAACTTGCAAGCTGCAAAAATGTTCCTCACACTGATATTGTGGATGAAACGAAAACCTCCTAGATCTAGGAGATTTTGATGATACTGAATTAGGAGAATAATTAAAAATGTCACAAAGCAAGAATACATGCCAAGTTTAATATTTAATTTTTAATTTTATGGAGTATTCCTTCATTGTAATGATCGATAAAGTAAAAAAAATAATTTTTATTAGAACAACTCTTTTTTAATAAAAATTGAAGAAGAAGATAACAATAATAATTTAAAGGAAAATATGAAAGAGAACAAGACAGACAGCCTTAAACACAGAACCTGTCATTTTACCGGGACAAACGCCTTACCAATTCGACCATTGAGACCTCTTATTCAAACGTCATTTTTTTTAATGTCATATTTCAAATTTCAGAATTAACATTATTATTTTCGACCGTTTTTTCCATATGATTGGCAGCTACCTTTTTCATTGAAAACAAATATTTGAGGAAATCTGAAGTGAAGTCCCTTGCAACTGTCATCTTTTTTTTATTTTTCTTGTGTCTTTCATATTTTCGTTTAGATTATTTGTGTTATCTTCTTCTTCAAATATCAAAAACCAACCACTTAACAACATCACCTACAGAGTTGGTTTTGAAATACTCACCTATGAAAAAAAGGTTTTCTCTTATTATTTCTCCGAAGCACTTAATCTTTGAAATATAAAATTAATATAAAAAATAAAAATTAAGCAATAAACCACTTAAAGCTTCAAGCCTTCTTTGTGTCTTCATTCAATATTATTTGTAAAGTGCTTGAACCTCACAGATTATAAGTTTGGTTGGTGAATTTTTCCATGGGGCGATGACATATTTCGAAAAAAAGTGAAATCTACGAATAAAAAATTAAAGAAAAATATTCAGTATTTCATTACCTCCCTAAACCACTAAAAACAGAGTTAATAGCCGATTTAATATTTTTGTGCGCATTTTAAAGTTTTTAAATTTTTTATTTCGATATCCATAACTTTTTATTAACGTAAAAGCAACAATACATTTCACCTACAATCGATTAAAATGTACAAAAAAAAACTTAAGGCGGAAACATACTTGCGTGTCGTGGCATGTCGTGTCGCGCCAGCAGCATGTCGGTTTCATAAATTTATTATGTTTAGAGACATATTTGTAGGTCGTGGCGTGTCGCCGTAATCCCGTAATATATGAAACCGATGTGCTTCTAACGCGCCACAACATGCCACGACACGATGCGACACGCCATGACACGCCAAGACACGCAAGTGTGTTTTAAGCTTAAGTCGCGCTACTACCAACATAAGTTTGTTTTTTTCTGCTGCTACCGGAATGCCTAGAAAATATCCGAAGTTGGGGGTATTATTAATATTACAGGGTATTTGCTTTAACGCCCAATTAACACTCCACATTATTCCATATTCCAAAAACTTTTCGTAAAAATAAACAGCGAAATTTACCCCACGTTCATTATTCATTTTGCTAAATTTATTTTTACATTTGCATATCAAAAGCTTTGTAAAAATATTCAAAAGCACACCAGCCTACAAATGAACTGTAAATAAACCTGGATAAATACAGTAATTCCCGAAATCAACCGGCAAATGGCAATTTTTTGTTACACAATAAATAAATTTATGCAAATTTCGCGTCCGTTTTAAAAACACACATGACGGATGTTGAATAAATTACATAAAAAGTCTCTTTGTTATTAACCTACTAATGAAAATACAGGTTATTGTATTTTGTCAGATCCGAAACCCTTTTTCGCATAAGCAATTGAATAGCTACTTTTACTTTAACTTTTGATTATTTTATTTTATTTTATTTATTTTAAAATACAATATGACAGATTTACAGAAAAAAGAAAATTCCAAATAAACTACTTCTTAGTAGTTTGTTAGTGCGTGCTTTTACTTTGAAGATATAAAAAAACTTATTTTACTTTATTTTGCAGTTAGAATTTTTTTGTTTTAGGGTCTAATACAAATTATTTCTTTCGGCGAGCCAATTCTTCAACATAATATTTGTTTTAACATTTGTACATTTTTTAATTTCAGCAGGTAAAAAAAATTAAGCAATTTGGTATCGTGTAGTCCACCGTTCTTTGCATATATTTGTTTAAGTGCTTAGGTACAATTAGTCCTTCATTTAGCGTACAACGAGTATTGTAAATGTGGTCCAGTTTATGTATGTATATAGGGCTATTCAAATACTGAAATATAATTTGATACCACAGAATTGCTCTTACTGAGAGAATTTTGAAATTTTGCTGAAAGTACGGAACATTATGCCTTTGTTCGTATAAACTTTTATGCGCTAATAATTTAACTAATGAATTTTGAACTGATTGAACATCATTTACATTTGTTTTACAGGAAAGTCCCCAGTCTGTAATTCCATACCTTATAATAGATTCAGCTAATGATAAATAAATTATTCGAAGTGTGCATATTGGAACATAGAATTTTAGTTTATATAATCTCCTAACAATAACTATTTGAAAAAATAATCAATAATAACACCTAAATAAACATATTCTTTAACCAGTTCAATTTTTCTCATGTACACAATGTAAAGATACCGACATGTAAGCAATCTGAAGTGTGTGTTTTAATTTCAGGTGTAATAATATTTGCCTTGGCATTGCGTGGTTTAATATGTATCAATTTAGTTTTTTTTTGCATTTATAATTAAACCAGAGTCATGAGACCATTTCAAAAGTTCAATGTAATCTTATTGTAAGAGTTTAATACATAATTGCTGATCACTGCTGAAATCACTTAATATACATAGGTCATGCTAGTTCTATTGTGTTCTTGGATCGATTTGACGTTTTTTATTGTTGCAGGAGCTATCCGCGGCATAATCCTGGAGCCCCACTCTCGGCACCTGGAGCCGGTGGAAGCCTTCCTGGGCGTGCCATACGGCGCCGCCGGCCGCCTGCAGCCTCCGCACGCCCCGCAGCCCTGGCACGGCACCCGCCTGGCCGACTCCTTCGGACCCGTCTGCCCGCAGCGGTACCCCGATGTCTCCAACAGGTGACAATAGCTACCTAAATATTCAGATGGTCTTGCTGTTGGCGTATCCCGATAGCCTGATCGTCAGAACATTCTTTTGGCCAGAACCTTGGTATTTCTTCATGGCCTTACCGAAGGCATGTCCTATTTGTTAGTAGTTGACTTATCTAGATAACCCTATTGAATAAATATTCTGATAACTGTGTTGTAATGAAGAGTTATTCTTTCAGAACTGCCGCGCTTTTAAGGATGCCCAAAGGTCGTTATCAGCAACTCAGGAGAATGGTGCCGTTATTGACCAACCAGAGCGAAGACTGCCTTTATCTCAACATTTATGTTCCTGGAAGTGGTAATAAATAATATTTAATTCTTAAATTCAATTTAAAAACATTCCTTTATTTTCCAAGCCGACGATAATTTTTGCATACTCATTTGGCACCCTTCTCACTCTCAGAAATAATTGAAGTTGAAGTCTTGTATGTAGCGATAGTTTTTAAAGTTTGAAGAATCCTGTTTTGACATCTTGATACCAAAGGATTATAGCTATGTATGAGTCTGTTTACATTTCGTTGGAGTTTGCCGGAGCTTTAGGGTTCACGTATGGTTTCATATCTCGGACTTAGAAATCTCACACGTTTTCAAAGGATTTAGAAACATAGATACTACTTGTATTTTATATGTTTTGTGTCCTCGGGTGAAGTTTGTGGACGGGCCATTATACTGGATGTATAGAAGGAGGTTTAGAAACTCGTCGGCTATGAATCAATCGAACTCGGTCGTGTGATAAGTTGCTTTTCAATCCTTAACGACGTAACTTGGTGAATGGAGGAACTTCACCTCGACTGAAATCCGATGAATCGAACCACAAATTATTTGAATATCCATTTAATGTCACGATAACAATCATTTCTATGGTTCAATTTCAACGTAATAAAACTTTTCTCTCATAACATTAGTATTATTAAATAAGGAAGTTTTTCGAACATTCAAAAACAAAATATTTAAACTTGTATCGATAAACTAATAAAATATCGGTAAACTAATGACGATATTTATTGGAACATTCTAAAAAAAAAAAAAAATGAACCTATTTAAGAAGGAAATTAACAGTTGCGACATAATACATTATTCTACAGAGCGAAAGAACAATTTAATTAAATTTTAAAAATATTGACATCTAGTAGTAAAAAGTGACTGACAGTTTAACAGAACTCGAACAAGGAAAAATGTATTTAAACACTTTTAAAAGGCCACTATTACAGATTGACTTATGGCAGTTTAGAAATACGAATTTGATAAAATAATAAGGTAGAGCAATATGGGAGGTTAAGTTAAGAAAGTAAATTAGTTTTATAAGTTTAAGGGAGAGCAATCGTTTCAATATAATATGGGTACAAGTATAATGGCGGAATATTATGAACGTATTAACGTACTGCCGATTTAAGGAAAACGGCAGCTATTTGCAAAAGGCGTTTACTGGGTTTGGAGATACGAGACCTTTATAATTTTTAAAAACTTATTTAGATCAATTTTTCGTATTTTTCCTAATTTGGTATTACAATTATCAATATAAAACCAACATAAAATATAATAAATTAATTATTAAAAATACTTGTACCTATGCAGATATTTATTTTTAAATTCTATTCGTCAGTCAGTTCGTTAAGTCATAACACCGTCTATTTAGTCATATTTTTTGTGTTTGCTGGTGAAAAGAAGGTCTTTTTATGTATTCGATTAAACGTTGGTATTTTGTTATCTTTATAAATTATTATACTTACATATTATTTACATGTGTTATGTTTTTTACAAAGTTTTTACATTTCTTTTAGTGTATAAAGTTTGTGAAAAACATAACACGTGCAAAAAAATAAATTATATGTACATATAAATATTAATGAATTATTTCGCGATTTATCACAAGAAACACAAATTCAAACTTCCTTTGTCTATGCGAAACAATGCCTACGCTGTTTGTTAAAAACATAGTATGATATCGAAGAGCATAAGCAAAAATTATTCAGTAAATGCCTCACACACAGTAATGCTGTGTTTTGGTTATAAAGCTTGGTGTACTGTTAAATTACTGTAAAAATGTTTAGTATTACTGCATTTTGTTTAACATTTCTGTACCTTGTAATTCAGTAAATGCCTCACACACAGTAATGCTGTGTTTTGGTTATAAAGCTTGGCGTACTGTTAAATTACTGTTAAAATGTTTAGTATTTTTGCATTTTGGTTAACATTTCTGTACCTTAAAGGATAAAACACACATAGTTATAGACTTACGTGGTTTATCCTTTAGGGCACAGATTTATAAACGGTTTTTAACACTGAAATAAATATTTATCACGAAGAGTTAAGAATTTAATATAGTACATTTTCCTCACATTTAGTTCAATTTGAAACGTATGTTAAATAGCTGCCTTTTTACTCAAAACTGAGTGATAACTCAGTAGAGTGATAATATGTCTTTCTTGCAGGTAATCGTGGTGTGGAGGCCCCGTACGCAGTGATGGTGTGGGTCCACGGGGACTCCTTCGAATGGGGCTCGGGGAACCCTTACGATGGCTCTGTGCTGGCCTCACATGGACACGTCATCGTCCTCACACTTAATTTTAGGCTAGGATTATTAGGTAAGATATCAAGAGATTTACAAGTAATTATGTTTACCTTAACCAAAAATGCTAATCATACGACGTAAAAAGGATTTAAATTTAGGCAGTGGAGTTGTTCGCTAATTATTTTTTAAGTGACAATATTTTCCAATCTGTTTTATTTTTGTTAGGATTTTTAAAAACCCGTCCGGGGACCCGGTCCGGCAGCACTGGGGGCAACCTCGCGCTACGCGATCTATGCGCCGCCCTGCGCTGGGTAAAGCACAACCTGGAGAGCTTCGGGGGAGATCCTTCCCGCCTCACGTTACTGGGACACGCTCACGGGGCAGCGCTCGCAAACCTGTTGCTGCTCATGAATGAAGCCAGAGGTCAGTTGTAATATTTATCGTAAACACATTTTCTTCATATATATATTTTTTTTTATTATTTTTCTTCGATTTCATAAGCTGTGTTGTGTTCAGATTTTGCCTCAAATTTCTCCAATGTTATGAAAAAAAAATCATATAAACCTAATCTAAAGTAACCTATTAAATAAGGGGAAGCTTCTTCACTCGTAATCCGAAGGTTGAGGGTTCAAATTCCAGCGTGCAATTTGTTCTTTTAAAATAATTTATGGTATATTTTCTGCGCGTTCCAGAGTGGAAGATACTCTAAGTATCGCCCTGGTGTAAGACCACCACTCAGAATTGAAACGTTGCTTGAAATGACTTTAGCCGTATTTGGTGACCAGATTTCCAAACCTTACTCTTTCCCATCTCAATCCCCTCCTCACTACCCTCAATACCCCAGTTGGGGATGCCATAGTTTCACTGGCACCAGACATAAGCAGCGTGAACTCTTGCGAGGTATTCACATTAAAAAAATTGGTTTATTCATTAATTTAAATAACTTTATAATAACAATTATTATAAGCAATAATTATTAGCCTGAAACACTCATCAACATTGAAAAAATCTCCCGAGAAAAGATAAATGCCGCCGACGGGATAATAATTATTGCTTATAATAATTGTTACTCTTTGTGCTATGCATAAAAATCTTGTCTAAAACATTAGTTTACCATTTAAAAATAACTTTATGATACCACTTTTAGAAAGTGTATTGAATTGACACTATATTGAATTGTTTGGTTACCGCTTCTGTGATAAGATTTATACTTTTATCAGTTAAAGATTTACAAAATTAAAAGTTCGTTGAACTTGAATTAATTACGCAGGAATGCAATTTCAAACGCACCCGTGCACCGACAACCGAAATAAGTATGTTTAATAACCTCTGTTTTGTTACAGGGCTCTTCCACCGGCTGGTTCTACTGAGCGGTAGTGCCCTCAGCCCATGGGCACTCGTGCACGACCCCGACTCCCTAAGATCAGCTGTCGCCGAACAACTGGGCTGCAATATAGAAATAGAAGCCAAAGGGTCAACGCCTGAGGACGAAGATATCACGACATGCCTTCAAGATAAACCGTTAGAAGCATTATTAGATGTTAGAATCGACGAGGCAAGTTTTATACCTCGATGGGGACCGTTCCACCCCATCGAGCAAGACATGCCTGACCCGGTGTACGCGATGGAAGTCGAGAGTGATAGTTTTATAACGTGTAGTTTAATCTTAGGCGTAACGACTACGGAAAGTTATTACGATTTTAGTGCTTCGGACATTCAGTACGGGTTTGAGGAGGACTACAGAAACAGAGTGTTGAGAACTTTTGTGCGGAACGCATTCGTGTACCACTTGAACGAGATCTACGCGGCTGTGAGGAACGAGTACACGGACTGGGAGAAGCCCATCCAGCATCCCATTAATATCCGGGACTCCACTATGGAAGCGCTGAGCGACGGACACACGGCTGCCCCGCTTCTAAGGGTGGCTGGACTGCACGCGCGAAGAGGAGCCACCACATATCTCTTGCATTTTCAATACCAGTCCAAAGACGGCGAATATCCGCAGGTAAGTTTTACTTTCACTTCACTGTATTAATGCAAAATCAATATAAAGTTTCCAGGTCACTTTTAATTAATTGGTCTTATTTCACAATTTAGTAATTTAAAAAAATATGTTGTATATTCGCGGTGTATCGAACGTGTGATTCAATTAGATGACGCACCGCCAACACCATTGTTGCACCATTATTACACGGCAGTACAAAAATACTGATTTCATAACATTTATTAAAACATGAATCTTCCGACACCGGACCTTTACTATAAAAGCCAGTACAAAAGGAGGAGCTTCATTCATTCACCAGTCATCAGTTATTGTGGAAGTACCTCTACAGAACTTACTCGATTCAAGACGTCAGTATCGCCGTTACAAGTTGGAACTTCAAGACTGCAGTCTCTTTAGACCGCCTACTTGATTCAAGACGTCAGTATCGTCGTCACCAGTTGGAACTTCAAGACTGCAGTCTCTTTCACCTCAAGAGTTCGTCGGAGCGACATCGCCTGCCGATGTGTCTGAACAATACCTACAAAACGCTGACGCCTGAGCCCCATGGCCACCCTCGGGCTCCTTTGAACTTGCTGATTCTTACCAGGCCCTTAAAGACGCTGACGCCTGAGCCCTACGGCAACCCTCGGGCTCCTTTGAACTTGCTGATTCTTACCAGGCCTTTGAAGACGCTGACGCCTGAGCCCCATGGCCACCCTCGGGCTCCTTTGAACTTGCTGATTCTTACCAGGCCCTTAAAGACGCTGACGCCTGAGCCCCATGGCCACCCTCGGGATCCTTTGAACTTGTTGATTCTTACCAGACCTTTGAAGACGCTGACGCCTGAGCCCCATGGCCACCCTCGGGCTCCTTTGAACTTGCTGATTCTTACCAAGCCCTTGAAGACGCTGACGCCTGAGCCCCATGGCCACCCTCGGGCTCCGTTGAACTTGCTGATTCTTACCAGGCCCTTGAAGACGCTGACGCCTGAGCCCCATGGCCACCCTCGGGCTCCTTTGAACTTGCTGATTCTTACCAAGCCCTTGAAGACGTTGCGCTACACCTGGCCATCTTGCTCCGGGCTGCTAGCCTGGGGCTCAATTGCATCGGGCCTTGCATCTCTCTGCCCTGATGATAACGCCTGAGCAATATACATGATATGGACTCCCGCCACGCTTAATAAAAGCAGACCGATTATCTTGAAACCAATCAACATGTGAGTTGCTGCGACCACCCCCTGGATGCTGATGCCAGATATGCAGCAATCCACGAGAACATACACCATCTGGGGCGCAGCTCATCTCGATTACTAGCAACCAGCGTCCACCGCAGCCTACATGCTCTGATGCAAGAGTATTCCATCTTACAATGCACGGTGGAAGATGCAATACCACTCCACCCCAATGCGCAGAAGATGCCCGTCCAGCATAGACGCTTGTGACCATACTACGGAACTTCAACAGCTGTCAAGGCGAGAACACATCTCTATCAAGACATTTCGATTGTCAGGCGTCTCTGTGTGCCAGCGTTTATTATCTACAGTTTTGTGCAGGCCTAGAGGTCTCGTACATGCGGGATATATTTCGGAGTGGAAGATACTCTCAGTAGCACTCTGATCAGGATTGAAACGTTGCTAGAAATCGGTTCAACCGTTTTGGAGACTTTCTTTTCCCCATCTCCTTCCACTCCCCATTACTTCCAGCCTTACAACATTCCCCAACTAGAGATGCCATAGTCTCACTAGCGCCAGACGATTAGCAGCAGTTGGGACTCTTGTGCGGTATCCACATTAAAAACGAGTATACAATAATAATTATTACAATACTTCACATTCTGAAATTCAAATATTATCATGAAACGAAAGAGTAGGTACCAACTTTGAGCTTTTTCACTACAAGAACTGAAGCTTCAGAAAAGTAAAAGAAAAATACGGACTAAGTTAGGCCGATCAAAAATTGGCTGAAGAAAAAAGGAGTGGAAAGCTAGTAGCTGAAGTAGGTACAACCGTCAGCAAACGGGTGTTCACTGTTAAAGACTAAAAACGGAGAAAAGTTTGACAGAATGGTTGCAAATATAATTGTATTTTATATCATTAATGCGTTTAGTTTCTTTTGGTTTTATGAAAGAAAAATTTTCTTATTGTGTAAAATTGTGTTGGGCAAAAGGAGTGTTTAGTTAAGAGCGTAAAAATATATGTTCGTCATCTTTTTCTTTTTGTAATTGAATTTTTTGAATATTGGAACTTTATTCCTACTTTATAAATACATCTATCTACATTATTATTATTTCTCACATTGGTAATACAGGTAATCTCCTATGTACACTGCATATCCATGATTTCATAAATCACTTTTATGTAAAAGGCTTTTAAGACGTATAAAAAATAAATATCCTTGAAAGATTAGGGCACACCATAGCACAAGAATGATGTTAATGAAAAAAATATACTTTTACGCATAATTTAAAGATGTAATTAAAAGGCAGATTTACGAAGAACACGAAGTTGGGACGAACATATCAATTTTTCTAGTATGGAATGCTAATAAAATGTGACGTTTGAATAAAATTACAAAAATTAATCAAAATGAAGTGCATGTTTTTTAATATAATTTTTCTATCATCAGGCTACTGAATTACAGTTGATCACTCGACAATTGGCTTTCCGGCATATTTATAAACAATACGCAGTCAGTTTAAGGAAAGGACTGTAAATAATAAATAAAATACCTACTAACACAAAACATAACCAAGTTTCCCCGAAGTGCAGGGAGGGTATATCGCCGAAAAATAAAAGCATATTTTTATCAGTGTACTGTATACAACAATGAATAAGTACAAAAAAATCGCCATTATAAATAAATTCTTTTGATATCCGTACCAACTTATTATTAAGGGTATTTTTGAAGTTGATTTTAGGTTAAAAATTAGTAAACAATGCAAAAAAAAATATAATTTCGGTGGGCCGACTGTCAGCGGATCAACTGCCGGATCACCGAAATGAATTACAAGCCAAAAACCTGTGCTTATGTATTTTGAATATAGGTGTTGAATTTTATGTTTTTTGTAAATATTTCCAATGTTTAGGCCTATGCACGAAATGAGTTTCCGTTGATGAGCATTCAAATACGACATTTATGATCGTTATTCGAATTCGATAATCCAAAATGGATTTTTATGTCAACAAAAATAAGGGTTCCATGATAGATGATCAGCTGAAAATTGCCCCCCCCCCCCCCCCCCCTAAATAATAATGTTATGGTAAATAACATTTTAGGGGGATTAATTGTCGGTGGATCAACTGTCGGGTTACCCAAAATTAGCCACCTAGTCAGCTAAGAGTTCAAAAAGCTTATTCTTCCAGCGTCTCGGCAGCGTGCGCGGCGAGCAAATCCCCTACGCGCTGGGCCTGCCCCTGGTGAGCGGTCTGCCCTACTTCCCCGCCAACTACAGCCGACAGGACGGGGCTGTCTCCGAGGCGCTGGTGTCGCTGCTGGTCACCTTCGCCAAGACGGGCGACCCCAACACTCGGCCGGGAGACCCCGCTCCGCCGCAGTACGCTGACTATGGTCGGGAGAGCACGAGATATAAGGGCGTGCCGTGGGAACCGTACGAGCCCAGCTCGCAGCGATATCTGTCTTTTGGTAAGTAAATACATTATTTTTGTATTCCTTCAATACATAATTTTCCGCCTAATATTCTCAATTGTGTCCTCTGCGTGCGAACTGTGCCTAAATATCTATAAATAAACAATAAACAGTGTTAATCTCAAGTGCCTTCCCAAGTAAGTACGTACTGTATATTTTCGGCCTGTACAGAGAATAAATTAAACAATAAATGTACATTTATGCGCAAAATCGCGTTCATTGACCAAATCATTGTACATATAGTTTCGTATCAGTGCTCGATAATCCGATGGATACAATTTTTAGCCATAAGTTGTTATAATGGTTTGTCTAGTTTGTAGTTGGAAGTAGGATTGTAGAAATTTATTAAAAGTTTTTACAGCGCCCTTGAGGTGATTTTTTACGAAAACGGCGCTATACAAATTATACAAATATTATTATAATAATTTATCCATAGATATGAAGCAAGGATTCCCGTTTTAGGAGAGTCAAATCGACAAGCCCTGTTTATGTTATTACCTGTTCAAAGAATAATACTTTTGCACATGTTATTGTATGATATCATTCATGTATACCCGTATATATTTACATGAAGGATGTAACAGAACGTACTTAGAGGATTTTAACCAGTAACTGGCCATACTTGGAGTAAAAGACCGCAGATTTTTTTTTCTATTACCGTGCTGTTGGAACGAGACGGAGTGCGTATCACTTGACCACCTAGGCGATAATTAGTGATAATTAGGTAATAATAATGATTTTTTTAGATATAGATATATAGGTATAAAACAGAAATAAAAAATTGGAGCGCCATTAAAATTTGGTTTGGGATGTTTATAAATTAGATGTAATATTTGAAGCAGTATCTCTACAATAAACTTAAAAAGCGTAGTAAAATGGTAACTTTAAAAGCAGGAAAAAGTTAGGGTACAAATATAGTAGTTGTAGTGTATTTATTATCAATTAGCAGTCAAAAACCCGTTCCGCAGGTTTTTGCTGCTAGACCCTGCGGGCGGCTTTTAGTTCAGCTTCGCCCGGATTGAGTGTTTGTGACCAAATCCGATAGGAACTGGTTCCTAAAATAGCCAGTTCCTCAGATCTACTGGTATCGAGTGACAGCTAGACACCGTCGGTGACTCACCGAGACAAAGTAACAGTGACAAAATAATCGAGAAACGCAATGACGTGTATGTAATTTATAACAACTTCGTCAAGTATTGCCAACAATCTTTCTAAATCCGGAAGGATCGAAGGATACTTGAAGAATAAAAATCCGTAGCACTTATACCTAGGGGGGAATTAATCACCGCGAGCTGTTGTGACTAGTTGGGTGTTGACGATAATTCCATCCAACGCCAACGTCGTTATCGTTGGCCATTTTCAACTGTTGAAAATAACTGTTTAAAATAACGTCGACGTTGACGCAACTATAGAATGGACGCGCGACAAGCTATTAGGTACAATCAAACATCAAACTAAACGTATAGGAAATCGACACGATACTTAGTCAAAAAAACAAACCAAAAATAGATCAAAATTGTATTAGGAAATCGGTTTTACGGGTTGCCCGGATCATTGAGGTATAATTATTATCTCTATGCCCCACACACGTTATAATAATCCTATAATAACATTGAAATTTGAAACTGTTGGAAGACGTTGGTTTCGGTGTTGAAAACATTACCCTGTTGAAATCAACGCATTTAACGATTCAACTGCCTAATAAATAAAAAGGGTTAAGAGTTTGCACTTCGTGAACAACATTACTCGATATTTCAAATGGTCTTTTGATAAAGTACGTACCTACTGCACGATTTTTTTTATTTTCCCATCCAATACGGCCGATACGCAGCGCTAGGGGAAAATAAAATTTATCAACGACAAGTAAAAAATAACCTACGTGCGATATTAATTATCAATAGGTTTTATTTGAGGTGCGGATGCGTCAACATGCACTCGTGGCTGGGTTCTGAAATTCAACCACACGCAGACGCTAACGTTATAATATACTACGATGTATTTTCAGCTTTCTTAAAAAGATGTTGATAGCATAGATAGTTAGTAATATTATTGCTATATACCATGGATGGCTGTTGAGTATGGTATCGGAAGAGTTCCGTCTATCGTCGTTCGTTTCTTAGGTACGAATGGCAGTCCGACAGAATTACTTAGAAAGGACTTATTTAGTAAAAACGTACTTAGTAATGACGTCTGTCCAGTTTAATATACATTGTAATACTTACGATAACTTTATAAATTAAATAGTAATCACACGAACCTCAAACTTATTTGGAACATACCCAAAAAATCTTAAGTTGTTTTAATATTGGAAACTAAGAGATACAAAAGTAGTAATAGACTTGATTGTAATAAATGTATTTAATATGTAGATTGTAGGTATATAAGAATTAATTCCTGAATAGTGTGATTATCATTAATAAAGCTCACAATATTTTTTAAATGACGAATCTAAAAAATACATAACAATAAATTTCCTAATACATTTATATTGTAATATTGAAATTAAGTGAAGGTGTAAAAGTTGTCGAAATGTCAATTCTTATCATCGTTTGAAATTTGTTTTAAATATGTAGAAAAAGACTGTTTCGTTTTTAGAAATAATATCAAACACTTACTTTAATATCAAATACTTAAATTTATTGATCACCTGAAAACGTTTTTCTCGGGAACAAATTCCAAGTTTTTTGCATATCTTTTAATTGGTCAATAAGAAAGAAGAGAGTTTAAACACAGGCGAAGACCCTGACTCAACATAATAATATATAGGTATTTAAACTTTATCTTTTTTTATCTTTAAATTATTTTTTTTTTGCATTTGAAAAAAAAAATACCGAAAATATAACACATGTCTAAAACTTTAAACCATTTTGCTCCGGAGTCTCAGCTCGGCAGAACAAATTTCACAGAAAAATACCGACATATTTAGCGAAATCCTAAAAGTACAATTCTAAAGCGTTACCGTAAATCCTATTCAAAGTGTGCTTCGACCGCTGTGAATAGAGCAATCCTCTCAAAAGTGATCAGCCCAAAACAAAGGTGGCCCACATGGCCAATACTAAACACAAACAGTAAATGCCCAGCCGAATGGCATCCACACGGAGAGTTCCAGAAGTTAGATTAATACGGACGAATAGACCCCCGCTGGAAACGGCGTTAAACACAAACACACTCGTATGCTGTTTATTACACGTGTCTATCATAGCACGTGAATGAAAGCGACCTATGACGCTTTTACGGAAAAACATGGTCTGCGAGAGTTTTGCCAGTAAAAACTTCGCTGTCTATCGCGATTTTATGGAAAAATGCGGAATACGAATTTCGCTACAAAATTAGTGTTTTCACATTTTTTTCGGGATACACGGCTGCACGATTTGATAAATGTTTTTATTTATATATTATCCTTCCAAAAAGAGCAAACAAATTTATTTTTGTCAATATATATTATAAAAGAAAATGCAAAAAACGTGCGGCTCGCAAAAACTCAGAAACGAGTGCCGGTACGATCAAGAGAATTGGTGGTGTGGTAGATCTCTATCCCCCCTCCAGGATGACGGTTCCCGTTTTTAACCTAAAGGGCCTGCTTTTGAAGATATAAGAGCTAGAAGTTTTGCCCTCTTGAAATTTCCAGAACAGTCTTCCGGAAAGTACTAGAAGGTTCCATAGAGCTCTAGAAAGTTCTGAAGGAGTGGCGGTATATGTCGTGGAATGTTCGGGAATAGGGAATCAGGAACATCATTGTGGAACATTCCAGATCACTCTCAAATGTTGTCCTGAGCGAAGCCGGATAACCCAGCTAGTAATTTATAAATTAATTTAATAAATTATTTATCAGTCAGTTGGTTAGATTTTCAATATGATCATATGTTGGAAATACGTGTTACTTCGATCCACCTTTTTTTCAATTAATTTAAATCATAGTTTATTATATAATCTTTAAGATATTCACTTCTTACTCTCATCAAAACAGCATCTCCAAAGATGACAGGCACTGAAGGAAATATTTTTTCTTTAGCGGACCATAAAGGAGAATTAGCTTGCACATTCAATGGAGTGGTGTGGTTTAATCAACTAGTGATAGAGCTGCGATTAGAACCTGACTTAAATAAATTTTTAAAAATATCTTAAATAATTTAGCACGTAATATCACATTAGTTTCTTGTGACTCTTGAAAATGTTGGTACAAGAAAATGGCAGGTCACGGTGTTGATCCTGAACTTGACTTATTGAATTGATGCAAACTACATACTACGACAGCACGGAGACAATTCATATACCTAGTTCCTAAAATGTTCAACCTTCTCCCTGACTACCTAAATACCGAATACTGACCCCTTACTTTCAAAAATATGAAATAACGCTATGGAACCTTACATCCGCAATATATTTCAATCATAATACCCATACATTTTACACTCGATCCATCTAATCTACATTAATATCTATCTAATTTTTCTAATTAAGATACTTTTTAAAATATTTTAAATTTAATCTGAATTATATAATTGAATCACTATTATTGTCAAGCATATTATGTATAAATCCAATATTTTAACTTCATCTACTATAACACAGGGACATCTCTAGCATAGCGGGTGAAATAATACAAAAAAATAACCTTCTTTTCGTGAAATAAACAAATAAAAAATAAATAAAAATATCTTGCTTTTTTCATTTCAATGTCAAGGTACGACTATTCTACGTGAATACTCGACCTATTACGTATTTATTTGTAAGCTTGCCATAGGAAAGCTTTAAGAGGAGCTTTATATTACTACCTTTTCGTACCTCATTCGAGACTCCAGTTCTCACCCCCATTAAAAAGGTTTTTCGAGTTTCCAGAGCTTTGACATTGGTTTCAAATATCAACGTTATACGAAACGCGCAATTGCTGAGTAATTTTCTTTTCAAGTTCAAACTTAAAGCTTCTCTTAGTATGGCGAATAATAATATTATTCTTCGATCAAAATTGAATTACGGTAACTTTGGCAGGCAACTATTCGAAGAACTTTTCTACGACTGTACCTATATTTTTTGGTATGTTGAATTTATTCTGAAAAAAATATAGGTATTATAGTGTAATTCACGTAGTTTCAGCTTCCTTCAAAAGATGTTGATAGCGTAGTTAGTAATACAAAGTTTTGCTACATCCCAACGATGGCAGTTAAATGTGATATCAGAATAGTACCATCTTTCGTCGTTCGTGACTTATGTAAGAACGGTTACGATGATTACAGAAGGCTTCGACGAGTTGGGCGGGCACCTTCGACTAGATCCTAGTCTAGTAAGGACGTCCGCCCAGTTTTATATTAATTATCTTTTTAATATTTACGATGACTTAATAAATCAAATAATCACAAGAACCTCAAATTTATTTGGACGGTACCCACCACAATTACCCGAAATTACGGGACACAACAGTAGTGTTGGGATATAGAAAAACTTCGTATTACTAACTGTACTACAAGTACTCCCAGCTCTTTCAACAAGTCCGGTTTCTCTTTCTCTACCTGTTTCAATAGCTCCGGCAAAAATAGTAATGTAGGCCGCGGTTTATGTCCTTTGATTAAGAAAGGATGGAAGGATATTTAGGAACGGAAATTGGTGCAACTGCAACGCCAGTTTCCAGATAATATTGAATAGGCCTATCTTAATTATGGGCTTCTTCCCTGTTTTCTTATACCCACCAAAAAAATCCAAGGAGGTTTCTTCTTCTTTAAGCTTTCTGTTTTTCTACACTTTGCACGGTAGAAAAGGTACTAACGGGCACTATATTTTCTCCCGGTGACAAAGGATCGGACTGGAGGGTGATGAAGGGCGTTGGTATACATCAAAAGTAATAATAATCACCCTATGCCCGAACACTATTCTTCCAGTTATTCTTAAATACGAATAATGCTACGATTTCAACCGAGGATTAAAATGTAGCCTTAAAACGTCCTGCAGAACAACTCGGTAATGATTTATCGTTACTTTTTTTCATTATTTCGGATAACCTTTAAATACGTAGGTATATTTTTAATCGCGAAACTTTAATTCAATTTGACGTGCAGTTATGGGTACTGCAGTTCTGGGAACCATTTATTGAATAACCAATACCTCTGCAATAGGTCACCCCGAGTGGTTCGCTACATTCGGTGACTTAGCAGGGGTGCCCGGGTTCACGGGGTAAGGTTTATCTAGGTCTTGGCGGACGCGTCTGCCTACTTACTGCTTGGCAGGCCCGATCGGGAGAGACTGGTTGAGGAAAATAATTTTTCCTTTTTTGGAGAACTATCCCGACTCCCGACCCAACACTTTGCACCGCAGTGGGAAGGGTGGACCCTTAGAATCCTACTCATCTCTCTTACCTTTTTGCTTCCCAGAACTTTCTTTTCTCCCTTTCTTTTAAAATACTCTACACAATGCATCCCCAAGGTATCATAAGCATCTCCAAAGACGACATGAGGAAAAATATTTTCCTCAGGGCCTCCACGGTGGAACTATTGTAAAAAAAATTCACGTAATAAGCACAAACCGTGCAGCGTTGAAAAAATATATAAGGATTACTTAGGTACAAGTATTTACCTATATTAAAAATAATATACCTATATTTTTTGTTGCTTGAAAATAATTAACTAAATCCTTCCGCGAGCTAATTTTTATAATTAATTTGTAATGTAACTTTCAATGCTTTTCAGAAGCTATTAAATTGGCCATTCACGCGAGCGCTGGGTGCTTTATTTATGTTACCAAGCTCACAGTTAGTAATTACGTTCTGAGTATTGACGGCACTTTAATTTTCATCATAGATTTTCAAGCAGAAAACTCACTACGTGTAAACAAACAACGTAAATAACTAATTTAAAATGTCAATCCATATTGAAAGTCGTAAGCAGTCTAAATTCGCTAACACGGAAAAAGTTTTTTGCAATTTCAAACACTCGATTTAAAAATTACCATTTTAGTTTTAGAGGTCTCTTTTCTTAACTAAGCATTCTTGATTGAGAGATTACCATCGGTATGGAAATGCATTTCAATTTACTTGATATGATAATGGACCGGTTTATTAATCTTACTAATAAAACATTACGAATAACATTAATCAATCGAATGTATTTGCTCAACGGGTAATAAATTCAACCGTCTAACTCTGACGATAAAATCTCTAACAATGTTTTCTTCGTCCAAAGATTTGTTTTCATATAAAATTCCAATTTCATCGGCCCCTGATTTATCGAAAATTGTGTACTTAATCCATTTTCTTGGGATATTTGAGGAATTTTAATCCCGGAACGAAAGCGCTGACGGTTGGAAAAGTGCTCCGTAAAAAGGGGAGATCGGGGAACGCGATTACTTCATTAGTAGGTCACCATAACTTGAAGAGCTTTAGAACTTTGTTTCGTTTTTCTATAAATATTGTGCTGTTATTTAACTTTGCAAAACAAAAATTGGCATTAACATTGCTCAGTTCAAAGTTGTTCCAAACAAATATTTTCTTTTTCGTTATTTATTAATATTTTCGTGTTTATAAGAGAATCATACTTAATGCATTGCGGGAAGCAAATCAAAGCTTCATTATACAATAAATACTTCAATACTTTCTGTATAATATGTATGTCAGTGGCTTAGTTGGCATTGCGTTTGGGTCCCACGCGGGCGTCGCTTGTTCGATTCCTCGGTTTGCTAAGCCCTCCTTCATAACACAAGCAACATTTTCCGATTTCTGTGGAGATGGTTGAAGATTTTCAAATATTGTCGGGTTATTCGTAACCCGGGAATATTTATCTTTCTGTAAAAAAAAAAAATTAAGACTTTTCTTTAAATTTTTTTTTAGTATGCACAAATCGAGTGAACTCTTTTTTAAAATATTTGAAATTGTTGACCTTTTACCCGTGGCTACTCTACTGCTGGTCTCTCTCTAATAGTAATTTTGTGAAAACAGCAAAACTTTATCGAGTTTTATGGATTCACCAAGACTCACTACTGATGGAGAAATTTGAATGGTTTCGGGTAATTAATTTTTAAAAAAAACACACGATTCTTCAGCCGAAATTCAAACTATCATTTAAGTAACTTTGTATCGATCGGCAATATTAATTTTGGTTTACTTTAAAAATTATGTTGTTAAAATGTTTTTAAAACTTATGTTTGCTAACTAACTAACTAACTAACTAACCATCACGCCGTTTCCCCGCAGGGGTAGGCAGAGAGGACGGACCGCCAAACAACTCGGTCTTGGCACACAGTCTTTGCTTCACTCACATTCATACATCGTCTCATACATACTCTTCTATTATTCCGACTTTTGACATGGCCCGACTCAAGTATCTGATTCACTTGATCGTGCCATGTCTTCCTCGGGCGTCCCCTACTTCTTCTTCCATTCACATTTGCGTCATATATTCTTCTCACATTATTTTCTTCTTTCATTCGCTCTACATGTCCAAACCATCTGAGGGTCCCTTTCTTAATCTTACTCATTATGCTTACATCAGCCTTGCATTCTTTGCGGATATCCACATTTCTTACACGATCATACATGGTTTTGCCACACATTCGCCTCAGGGATCTCATTTCGACAGCATTCAGTTTACTTTAATCCTTCCTCTGCCAACTCCATGCCTCACTGCCATACATCAAGGTAGGTACCAGGACTCCATTGTGGACTGCTAGCTTCGCGTCTTTTGACAGTGTTTTATTAGCGCCAACGGCATTCAGTCCTCCATTAATGGAGTTACCTTATGTTTGCGATATGTTTTAATATTTATCACTAAGTACACTTCTGTGAAAGTCCTCACTTGTTTGAATTATTAAAATCGTTGGAAGAACTTTGAAAATTTTGCACTTGTTTGGAAGAAGTTGGTACACTTTCATCGAAATAAGTGTTAGCTCTCTTAAAATTACATTCGTTTAAAGTTTTGTTGATCAAAGATTCAAAATAAACGTCTGAACTCGATATGATCATCGGGTTGCGTCCGCGAGTTTTCAGTAGCTCAATGAATAATTCGCATCATTGTTTGCCTTGGAATAATCGGAGCTTCGTAAGCAAAATCGAGATCTCATTTGGACAGTAGCTGATAATGGTGAGCACAGTTTCACACTCATCCTTAATCCACTCAGCTTTCGTGACAATTATGGAAAACTGCTTGCGGATTAAATTTGACCAACTGACTTAATTTACTAGAGGGAGAGGCGGGGGTGGGGGGGGGGGGGAGTTAATAGGGGTGGTATACAATAATGATCTTAATTAAAATTATATGAATTTTCCAATCATCGTTGCTATGTCATATTTAACGAATGAATTTACATTTATCTGGTTATTACCATTATTAGGTTGAATATACATTTATTTATTCAGCAGACATAATGACATCGGTTTTATAGAACAATTAACTAACAATAAACAACCACTCCCCCCACCTAAATATTGTGTTTATAAACAATATTTTAAGACATCATTGTACCAGTCTGAAAATTGCCTTAATGGGCCGAAACCAGTAACGGTCAAATAAAAAAGTGGAAAAAAGTTAAAAACTATTTTAATATATTATTATATCGGAATTTCAACATGAATTAACAGTACAAAAATAGAGACAATCTTCGAGAAAAACTTATTAAGAAGTGGTTATTGCTATGAATAATGTCTTGATGTAAATACAATATATTACACGAATATTATCGGAGAACGTGCTTAATTGCATTACGTAATATGACAGTCCCTTACAATTTGGAAGGCGGGAATGGGTACCGCCGCCCCGGGAACCTTTATTGGATAAATATATATAAATAAATATATATATAACCTTTATTGGATAAATATATATATATATATATATATATATATTGACCTCTTCTCGTAGTATGCTGATCCAGTAAGAAGTTATTCGACAGTGTTGATCCACCTTTAACACCATATAACTTGGCTTTGATGGAATACTTCTGAATGATTTGGCAACAACGTTACATTAAATAGCACGGTTGCCAGTTTCCCAGTAAAAGTAAACGAAATACTACACATATAATTTTCGATATTTGTATGGAAATCTTACGCTTCGTAACTGTTGATCCGCCCAAATCACCATGCGTTGATGATCCGCCCAAATTGCCATGCGTTGTTGATCCACATAATCGTATATCTTATGTACCTATATGTGCTTTTACTATAAAATTGTTGATCTGACCATGACCAATCAGAATGGCGTTCAAGATGGCGTTATGAACGAAACCTTCTGATTGGTCATAAAAAACATTTACCTATATCTTGGTTTTACTGTTCATTGGTTGAGCCGATATGGAAGTTGTAAAACGTAATACAACGGCACTTGGTGGAAAAATATATCTAATACTTCAGATAAATTTTTAAAACGGTTATGAAGAATACATATTTTTATACATTCTGCATAACCTAACTTATATTGTATCTTTTGTTTTGAGTAATGCGTTTTGCTGTATGTGTTTTATAAAATTATAATATTATACCTTTACGTTCTTATTTCAATTCTAATGTTTTTTTTATATTAGATTTAATTTTGATTTTGATTTTTTTTTTGATTTTGATTTTGGTTTTGATTTTGATTTTTAATTTTGGTTTTAATTTTGACTTTGATTTTGATTTAGATTTTGATTTTTACTTTTGATTTTGACTTTTGATTTTGATTTTGACTTCGATTTCGATTTTGACTTTTGATTTTCATTTTGATTTTGGTTTTTGATTTTGATTTTGATTTTATCTTTGACTTTTGAATTTTGATTTTGATTTTGATTTTGATTTCGATTTTGATTTTAATTTTGATTTTGATTTTGATTTCGATTTCGATTTCGATTTCGATTTCGATTTCGATTTCGATTTTGTTTTTGTTTTCGTTTCCGTTTCTAAGACCCGCACAAACCTCACCCCATGAACCTGAGCACCCCGGCTAAGTCACCAAACATAGCGAACCATTTAAGGTATACCTAAATTTTGGGAGGCGGGTATGGTTACCACCGCCCCGGAAACCATTTTTTGGCTAATCAACACCTCTGTCATATGTCACTCCAAGTGGTTCGTTAAGGAGTGAGATTTTTCTAGGTCCGTGCGGCGAACGCGTTTGCTCACCTACTGCGAGGCAAGCCGGATCAGGAGAGACTGGTAGAGGGACATTTTTTTTTTCATTAGCTTCACACAGGAAGGAGGCCCTGAGGAAAATAATTCCCTTCAGGGCCTATGTAATCTTTGGGGACGCTGTGTGGAAGGTATTTTTAGGAAAAGAAGGAGAGGAAGTTCTGGGGAGGAAAAGGGTAGTATGTGTGGGTAGGAATCTGGGGATCCGTGTGTCCGGGAGTGACGGACGTATGAATCCATCCCTCCCATTGCGGTGCATGGCAAGTTCCGATATAGTACGGCTCAAGAAGTCGAAGGGACCCCCTCAACCATTCTCTCCCTATCCGGATTGGCATGCAGATAGTGGGCCGACGCGTCCGCCGCCAAAACCCGTACAAACCTCAGCCCATGAACCCGGCACCCCGGCTAAGTCACTAAAGGTAGCGAACCATTTAACCTAGACTTATAGTTTGGGAGCCAGGTATGTGTACCGCCGCCCCGGGAACCATTTATTGGATAACCAACTAGTCATACGTCATCCCAATTACTTTTTGTGACTTAGCAGGGCTGCTCGGGTTCTTTGTGATTTGTCTAGGTCTTTGCGGCGAACGGGTTTGCCCACCTACTGCGTTACGGACCGGATCGGGAGAGACTGGTTGAGGGAGACATTTTTTTCTTACACACAGGAAGCCCTGAAGAAAATAAATCCCCTCAAGGCCTATATCATCTTTAGGGATGCAGTGTGGAGCGTATTTTTAGGAAAGGAAGAAGAGGATGTTCAGGGAAGTAATGGGGTAGTAAGTGTGGGTAGGAATCTGGGCGTCAGTGTGTCTAGGAGTGACGGACGTGTGAATCCATCCCTCCCATTTCGGTGCAAGGCGATGTTCCGAAAGATTCCATGTCAACTCAGAAATAAACCAACTCATAATTCATAATTAACGTTCCGAAAGGCGAGAAAGTACGGCTGAAGAACATCTAATCTAGCACACTAAAATATAAAGAGGAAAGATTTGATTCTTTGTGTGTTTGTTTGCATTGAATAGGCTCCGAAACTACTGAACCGATTTGAAAAATTCTTTCATTGTTAGGAAGCTACACTATCTTCGGGTGACATAGGCTAAATAATATTTTCAAAAAAAATAGGGATACTTACTAAAACTTCAATAATGTAACCCAAGGTGTAAAAAAATGCCTAAAATATTCTTTACATCGCGTGCGCTGCGAAAACTATTATAGATAGAATAAAACAATGTACGACGACTTTGCAGAAAACATCATTTTTTACAAAAAAGGTCGCGACAGCGTATGTCTAACTATTATAGTTATGCCACAATAAGTGTTATTTTATTTTAAAAATTTAATTTTAATGTCGCCGCTAGAAAAAGCTCTTTATTTGTATCTTGGTATTAATCCTTATCAAAATAAATTACTTCATATTCAATATTGTTTCAATATCTGTATTCAACTTTTTGAATTATTAAAATCGGACAATTCATTAGAAAGATATGATGAGTTTAAAATGTAAGTAAAAGTGTTCGTGCTGACTTGTTGTGAGAAAAATTATCACGCACTATAATGTTGAAACTTTCGTGTTGTTTTTGCACGTTCAATCGCAGTCAGTTTGTACAAGATATTCAAATACAAAAGAGATGTGCTACCGAAAATGTTTAATGGTAGGTAAATTAAAAGTAAAATATATTTCATGTTAAGTAATTTTATTAATTTTTTATAGTAAAGAGACTCAGCTGCTCCCGTCAGGAGCCAGTGAAACTATGGCATCCCCAATTGTAAGTTATGAGGCTGAATATAGTGGGGAGGGGAAGGAGAAAGGAAAGAGGAAGGTAGGAAAGTACCTGGCTATTCAGATCTAGTCAATAAACACGGCTAACGCCATTTCAAACAATGTTTCAATTCTGAATGGTGGTCTTACACGAGGGCGATACTGAGAGTATTTTTCACTCTGGAACGTATATTATTTTAAATGAATAAATTGTGATAGATCACGCGATCTTCAGTGTACGAGTCAAGAACATTACCTCTAGACTACGCCGGTCGTCACTACAGGAAGCAACCTTATTTCCAATGAAACAATAAAAATGAAGAGAATCTGTAAACAACATAATAATTGTAAATGCAGCTATTCATATTATGCATATTCTTATTATTATTATGCTGCATTTGTTCCTATAATTCCTATGATTGGTTCCCGGGGCGGCGGTACCACACCCACCTTCCAAATTGTAATAATTTTTCATGTTAAAATTCCAGACCATAGGTACCTACCTACCTATTTGATTTTGATTTTGATTTCGATTACGATTACGATTAGGATTTCGATTTTGTTTATGTTTTCGTTTCCGTTTCTAAGACCCGCACAAACCTTACCCCATGAACCTGAGCACCCCGGCTAAGTCACCAAACATAGCGAACCATTTAAGGTATACCTAAATTTTGGGAGGCGGGTATGGTTACCACCGCCCCGGGAACCATTTTTTGGTTAATCAACACCTCTATCATATGTCACTCCAAGTGGTTCGTTAAGGAGTGAGATTTGTCTAGGTCCGTGCGGCGAACGCGTTTGCTCACCTACTGCGAGGCAAGCCGGATCAGGAGAGACTGGTAGAGGGACATTTTTTTTTTCATTAGCTTCACACAGGAAGGAGGCCCTGAGGAAAATATTCCCTTCAGGGCCTGTGTAATCTTTGGGGACGCTGTGTGGAAGGTATTTTTAGGAAAAGAAGGAGAAGAAGTTCTGGGGAGGACAAGGGTAGTATGTGTGGGTAGGAATCTGGGGATCAGAGTGTCCAGGAGTGACGGACGTATGAATCCATCCCTCCCATTGCGGTGCATGGCAAGTTCCGATAGAGTACGAATGAACAAGTCGAAGGGACCCCCTCAACCATTCTCTCCCTATCCGGATTGGCATGCAGATAGTGGGCAGACGCGTCCGCCGCCAAAACCCGTACAAACCTCAGCCCATGAACCCGGGCACCCCGGCTTAGTCACTAAAGGTAGCGAACCATTTAACCTAGACTTATAGTTTGGGAGCCAGGTATGTGTACCGCCGCCCCGGGAACCATTTATTGGATAACCAACTCGTCATACATCATCCCAATTACTTTTTGTGACTTAGCAGGGTTGCTCGGGTTCAAGGGATGAGATTTGTCTAGGTTTTTGCGGCGAACGGGTTTGCCCACCTACTGCGTTACGGACCGGATCGGGAGAGACTGGTTGAGGGAGACCTTTTTTTCTTACACACAGGAAGCCCTGAAAAAAATAAATCCCCTCAAGGCCTATGTCATCTTTAGGGATGCAGTGTGGAGCGTATTTTAGGAAAGGAAGAAGAGGATGTTCAGGGAAGGAATGGGGTAGTAAGTGTGGGTAGGAATCTGGGCGTCAGTGTGTCTAGGAGTGACGGACGTGTGAATCCATCCCTCCCATTTCGGTGCAAGGCGATGTTCCGAAAGATTCCATGTCAACTCAGAAATAAACCAACTCATAATTCAGCACACTAAAATATAAAGAGGAAAGATTTGATTCTTTGTGTGTTTGTTTGCATTGAATAGGCTCCGAAACTACTGAACCGATTTGAAAAATTCTTTCATTGTTAGGAAGCTACACTATCTTCGGGTGACATAGGCTAAATAATATTTTCAAAAAAAATAGGGATACTTACTAAAACTTCAATAATGTAACCCAAGGTGTAAAAAAATGCCTAAAATATTCTTTACATCGCGTGCGCTGCGAAAACTATTATAGATAGAATAAAACAATGTACTACGACTTTGCAGAACACATCATTATTTACAAAAAAGGTCGCGACAGCGTATGTCTAACTATTATAGTTATGCCACAATAAGTGTTATTTTATTTTAAAAATTTAATTTTAATGTCGCCGCTAGAAAAAGCTCTTTATTGTATCTTGGTATTAATCCTTATCAAAATAAATTACTTCATATTCAATATTGTTTCAATATCTGTATTCAACTTTTTGAATTATTAAAATCGGACAATTCATTAGAAAGATATGATGAGTTTAAAATGTAAGTAAAAGTGTTCGTGCTGCCTTGTTGTGAGAAAAATTATCACGCACTATAATGTTGAAACTTTCGTGTTGTTTTTGCACGTTCAATCGCAGTCAGTTTGTACAAGATATTCAAACACAAAAGAGATATGCTACCGAAAATGTTTAATAGTAGGTAAATAAAAAGTAAAATATATTTCATGTTAAGTAATTTTATTTGTTTTTTATAGTAAAGAGTCTCAGCTGCTCCCGTCTGGAGCCAGTGAGACTATGGCATCCCCAATTGGGGTATGTTACGAGGCTGAAGATAGTGGGGAGGGGAAGGAGATAGGAAAGAGGAAGGTGGGAAAGTACCTGGCTATTCAGATGTAGTCAACAAACACAGCTTACGCCATTTCAAGCAATGTTTCAATTCTGAATGGTGGTCTTACTTAAACTATGGCGATACTGAGAGTATTTTTCACTCTGGAACGTGCCGCAAATATATATTTTTTTTATTACATTAACTCCACACAGGAGGCCCTAAGGAAAATAATTTCCCTTAGGGCCTATGTCATCTTTGAGGACGCTGTGTGGAGGGTCTTTTTGAGAAAAGGAAGGAGTGAACATGGGTCTTGAAGAGACCCATGTTGTAGGAGGGAGGAAACACAGAGGCTGGTAAATCGTTCCACATCCGAGCTGTTGAACTCAAGAACGAGTCGTAAAAACGACCCGTTCTCACGTGACTAATGTCAACCGTGTACAAATGTTGGGGGGCGCGTGTTTGGCGTGTTTCCCGACTATGCACCGGTGCCGAGGGGATCAACGACGCTAGTTCCTCGGAGCATTTTCCATTGTAATACCGGTAGAACAAGGACAGCATTCCCACCTGACGCCTGTGCTCTAAGGATTGCAATCCGTCTGTTAAGATGGGAGAATCTATCAAACGGACCGCCCGTTTCTGCACAGAGTGAAGGGTTTTTTTTTTTAAGGTATTTTGGAGCTCCAGACCAGAGGTGGCTGCCAAATTCAACTGTGGGGCGCACTTGCGATTTATACAGGGTTAGCAGTTGTGTACTATTAAAGTATCTGCGGGCCCTGTACAGTACGCCCAGTATATATACTATGCATTTATTATTTTAAATTAATAAATTGTGATAAACCACGCGAACTTCGGTGTACGAGTCAAGAGCATTACCTCCAAGGGCGGCTGGTCGCACAGTGCGCTCGTGTGCAGCACTGCCAAAATATAATGCCTAAATTTACTTTATTTACTTACTAAAGACTAAAAAATCTCTAATTTAATTTATCTAATTTAAATCTATCAAATCTCTTATTTAATCATTTCAAAATATTAGTTACCAATATACAATATAATGCTACGAATATTATCAGAGAGAACGGTTTTAATCTCCCATAGCGCGGCCGCCGAGCGGCCTCGTATCGGGATATTTAAAACATCGAAAGCCCGTCGATTTCGCTATTTGCACCAGAATTTGGCTTGGATTCGCGTGCCACCGGCCCAACATAATCCGATCCTTGCCGAAGTTTACCGATTGACCATGAACTATGGACCCGAGGTGACACGAATACAATCGATTTTCGGCGAAGATCGTAGATCGTTTGCGTCTTGCGGCGCGCGTTATATTGACCCGTCACGTGATAATTGTCATTGTTTTGTTTTTTTTTTGTATTGATTATGTTAAATACTAATAACATAATTTGTTAATATATAATTTTATTACCAAAATGAGTGCAACCAGTGTTGAATATACATATAAGAGGGATTAACAGTTTGTTTGAAAATAAATTAATAATAAAAAAATCCTAATTTAATTTTTTTGTCATAAGTAGGTACGGATTGTCAGTGAACCACCATATTCTCAGGCCAGCGGCCGCCACTGATTACATCTAGACTACGCCGGTCGTCACTACAGGAAGCAACCTTATTTCCAATGAAACAATAAAAATGAAGAAAATCTGTAAACAACATAATAAGAATAACTGCATTTGTAAATGCAGCAATTCATATTATGCATATTCTTATTTTTATGCTGCATTTGTTCCTAAAATTCCTATAAATGGTTCCCGGGGCAGCGGTACCACTCTCACCTTCCAAATTGTAATAATTTTTCATGTTAAAATTCCAGACCATAGGTACCTACCTACCTATGGTAATCAATCTGATAAGTAAAATATATTATATATTATTTTATATGAATAAATTGTGAAATAACACAAATTAACCAAGAAAAATTTATTTGCCACGCCGGGTTTCGATCCCGTGACCTTCGGTGGTTGAGTTTTTGCTGTACTACGCCGGCCGTCATGGCGATAATGAAACCTTTTAGATTCACTTTTTAAGCAATGTAAGTTATTTAATTATTATTATTTACGTGGGGTCGAGAGAGTCCGGCTGGAGAGGTCTAGATTATGTCTGCCTCAAGCAGCCTCTCCCGATCCGGACCGCCACGCAGTAGGTGAGAAAAAGCATTCGCCACAAAGACCTAGACAAACCTCACTCCAAGAACCTGAGCACCCCTGTTAATTCACCAAACGTTGTGAACCACTTAGGGAGACCTATGGCAGAGGAGTTCGTTATCCAATAAATGGTTCCCGGTGCGGCGGTACCCGTACCCGCCTGCCAAACTGTAGATCTAGGTTAAGTAGTTCGCTAAGCTTAGTGACTTAGCTGGGGTACCCGGGTTTATGGGTTGAGGTTTGTGCAGGTTATGGCGGCGGACGCGTGTGCCCACCATCTGGCAGGCCGGATCGGGAGAGAATGTTTAAGGGAGTCTCTTTAAAAAGATATCCCCAAAGATAACACAAGCCCTGATGGGAATTATTTTCCTCGGGGCTTCCTGTGTGGAGCTTATGTCAATGAGCTAAAATAATAGCTATATTTTTATTCTTTTATTTTTTTTTCTTTGATGAGGAAGGTATACCTAAATTTTGGGAGGCAGGTATGGTTACCACCGCCCCGGGAACCATTTTTTGGCTAATCAACACCTCTGCCATACGTTACTCCAAGTGGTTCGTTAAGGAGTGAGATTTGTCTAGGTCCGTGCGGCGAACGCTTTTGCTCACCTACTGCGAGGCAAGCCGGATCAGGAGAGACTGGTAGAGGTATTTTTTTTTCATTAGCTCCACACAGGAAGGAGGCCCGAAGGAAAATAATTCCCCTCACAGGGCCTATGTAATCTTTGGGGACGCTGTGTGGAAGGTATTTTTTGGAAAGGAAGTAGAGGAAGTTCTGGGGAGGACAAGGGTAGTATGTGTGGGTAGGAATCTGGGGATCAGTGTGTCCAGGAGTGACGGATGTATGAATCCATCCCTCCCGTTTCGGTGCAAGGCGATGTTCCGAAAGGTTCCATGTCAACTCAGAAATAAACCAACTCATAATAACTCAGAACCTCCTCAGAAAGGTCATTAAAAGCTATGAAAATATAATTTAAAAAAAGCCGGTAACCCTAACCTAACTTCCTATTCAACCTATGTTTTCTCAGTATGTTTCATTATGAGTTTTCTGGTCACCGTTTCGAAAGGCGATCATTCTAATCTAACACACTTCTACTATTAAACACTTTTTGTGGCATAACTATAATAGTTAGACATATGCTGTCACGACACTTTTTGTAAATAAAGATGTTTTCTGCAAAGCCGTACTACATTATTTTATTCTATTGTTAATAGTTTTCGCAGCGCACGCGATGTAAAGAATATTTTAGGTTTATTATTTTTAATTGATAAACTAACGTTTAAACAAGATTTTTATGCATAGCACAAAGGGTACATAACAAATATTATAATCAATAATTATCAGCCTGAAACACTCATCTACATTGAAAAAATCTTCCGAGAAAAGATACTGGCCGCCAACGGGAATTGAACCCGTGACCATCTGATTGCCGGTCAGCAGCTCTGACCACTGAGCTATGGCGGCTTATCTAATACCCGCCAAATAATTCAATATATACTAGTGTTTCATTCGACAATTACTTATTATTACATTTTTCCAACTGAAAACAACCAACTTTATTTTTATGAGAGAGGTATTTTTAATACTAAATCTCCCGCTAGGTGGCGTCGAGACTAATTATGTCTGCATTTTTTGCTGAAATACTTTAACTTGTCAAATATTAATTATTATTTTTAATTGATAAACTAACGTTTAAACAAGATTTTTATGCATAGCACAAAGGGTACATAACAAATATTATAATCAATAATTATCAGCCTGAAACACTCATCTACATTGAAAAAATCTTCCGAGAAAAGATACTGGCCGCCAACGGGAATTGAACCCGTGACCATCTGATTGCCGGTCAGCAGCTCTGACCACTGAGCTATGGCGGCTTATCTAATACCCGCCAAATAATTCAATATATACTAGTGTTTCATTCGACAATTACTTATTATTACATTTTTCCAACTGAAAACAACCAACTTTATTTTTATGAGAGAGGTATTTTTAATACTAAATCTCCCGCTAGGTGGCGTCGAGACTAATTATGTCTGCATTTTTTGCTGAAATACTTTAACTTGTCAAATATTAATTATTATTTTTAATTGATAAACTAACGTTTAAACAAGATTTTTATGCATAGCACAAAGGGTACATAACAAATATTATAATCAATAATTATCAGCCTGAAACACTCATCTACATTGAAAAAATCTTCCGAGAAAAGATACTGGCCGCCAACGGGAATTGAACCCGTGACCATCTGATTGCCGGTCAGCAGCTCTGACCACTGAGCTATGGCGGCTTATCTAATACCCGCCAAATAATTCAATATATACTAGTGTTTCATTCGACAATTACTTATTATTACATTTTTCCAACTGAAAACAACCAACTTTATTTTTATGAGAGAGGTATTTTTAATACTAAATCTCCCGCTAGGTGGCGTCGAGACTAATTATGTCTGCATTTTTTGCTGAAATACTTTAACTTGTCAAATATTAATTATTATTTTTAATTGATAAACTAACGTTTAAACAAGATTTTTATGCATAGCACAAAGGGTACATAACAAATATTATAATCAATAATTATCAGCCTGAAACACTCATCTACATTGAAAAAATCTTCCGAGAAAAGATACTGGCCGCCAACGGGAATTGAACCCGTGACCATCTGATTGCCGGTCAGCAGCTCTGACCACTGAGCTATGGCGGCTTATCTAATACCCGCCAAATAATTCAATATATACTAGTGTTTCATTCGACAATTACTTATTATTACATTTTTCCAACTGAAAACAACCAACTTTATTTTTATGAGAGAGGTATTTTTAATACTAAATCTCCCGCTAGGTGGCGTCGAGACTAATTATGTCTGTATTTTTTGCTGAAATACTTTAACTTGTCAAATATTAATTATTATTTTTAATTGATAAACTAACGTTTAAACAAGATTTTTATGCATAGCACAAAGGGTACATAACAAATATTATAATCAATAATTATCAGCCTGAAACACTCATCTACATTGAAAAAATCTTCCGAGAAAAGATACTGGCCGCCAACGGGAATTGAACCCGTGACCATCTGATTGCCGGTCAGCAGCTCTGACCACTGAGCTATGGCGGCTTATCTAATACCCGTTCATCTTATCTAATACCCGGGTTCAATTCCCGTTGGCGGCCAGTATCTTTTCTCGGAAGATTTTTTCAATGTAGATGAGTGTTTCAGGCTGATAATTATTGATTATAATATTTGTTATAATATTTTAGGTATTTTTTTTACACCTTGGGCTACATTATTGGAGTTTTAGTAACGATTCCTAATTTTTTTTTAAATATAATATAGCCTATGTCAACCGGGGATAGTGTAGCTTCCTAACAATGAAAGAATTTTTCACATCGGTTCATTAGTTTCGGAGTCTATTCAATGCAAACAAACAAACAATCAAATCTTTCCTCTTTAAATAGTTTTAGATTGGTTCCATGCAAACTCAGAAAGAAACCAACTCATAATTCAGGTCATTAAAAGCTATGAAAACATAATTTTAATATAGCCGGTAACCCTAACCTAGCTTAACCGATTTAACAAATGTTTTTATATATTTTTATTACCACTCTTAATGACCTTTCTGATTTGCTTCTGAGTTGGTTTCTTTCTGAGTTGCCTGGTCACCGTTAGATTATATGTTAGATGTCAGATTAGATAGTTAGACCGGATCGGGAGAGAATGGTTGAGGGAGTCCCTTCGACTTCTACAGACGTACCCTCTAGGAATATCGCCTTGCACCGAAATGGGAGGGATGGATTCACATGTCCCTCACTCCTAGACACACTGACCGCCAGATTCCTACTCACACCTACCACCAGGCGCGGCCCGTCCTAAAGTGCACTCGTGCGCCGAACCGCCAACAAAATTGAACAACATTTTGCAGCTCATCGTATTCCTACATAATATTTTTAATTATAAAATTGTGCACATGAAATTGGTAGAGAATAGTTATAGGGGCCTAAAGCATTGCTTCCCGCGCGCACTTTATATCGGCCCGGAACAGTAGGAACCGAGTGCCGGCTGTCCGTGCGGCATGCGGATGACGGAAATGTCCGAAGAGTTCCGAAGAAATGGTTCCAGCGAAATGACTATTCTTAAGTCGGGTTTAAATAAGACAGTAATTGTGTTTTGGTCTTGTTAAATGAAACGATGAGTCAACGGGTCATCGTGTGCGATATTATCTTGATCGAGAGGGAACCGATTTGACATTGTCATTATTAGTTTTTGTGACCTTTTGTTTGTGTGAATGCGCTACAAATAGAAACGTTTACGCTATGTTGTTATTGTGTTATTATTCATTTTGTAGGCGGTTGGCGGTGGCAAAACAATGATTGAGTCGAAACAATTAAATTATAATTATTTAACCGGTTAAATTTGTTTTATGGGGCTAACAGTCTTAGCTATAATAGATAAAAGATCATTTAGTTTTGGCTTATTTCAGCATATCGCTCGCTATACATTTTGCCTACGTCAGCCGCCTACTAAATCATTATATTATAGAAATATTCTGATATCGCTGTTTATATATATAAATAAATTTCCTTGCCTTTTTAAAATTAGTGATGTAATAATAAATATAGACTATAATAAAATATATATGAACCATGAAAATAAAAGCAGAATTATGGCCAATGGCCCGCCAAAACTACATTTAATTATCAACCAAGATAGTACCTAAATCTGCAAAGAAAACTTTGAAATGGATACTTTGTATAGCGTAGTTTTTTGTGAATAATCACCTCAAGGGCACTGTACGAGTTATGAGTTACTAGGCTGTCTAATTTTATTTTTATTTTACCTACTTTTATTTTACGTTTTTGATGAATTACTCGGTGAACCATCAAAAATTTAAGGCACCGGCCGCGTCTGCCTACCACCCCTTTCCTTCCCTGAACATCATCTTCTTCCTTACCCAAAAATACGCTCCACACAGTATCCCCAAAGATGACATAGGCCCTGAGGGGAATTATTTTCTTCAGGGCTTCCTGTGTGGAGCTAAAAAAAAGGTCTCCCTCAAACAGTCTCTCCCAATCCGGCTTGCCACGCAGTAAGTTGGCGCGTTCGCCGCACGGACCTAGACAAATCACACTCCTTGATCCGGGCACTCCTGCTAAGTCACGAAAAGTAGCGAACCACTTGCAGTGACATATGACAGAGGTGTTGATTACCCAAAAAATAGTTCCCGGGGCGGTGATAACCATACCCGCCTCCCAAATTTTAGGTATACGTTAAGTGGTTCGCTATATTTGGTGACTAAAGACGGGGTGCCCAGGTTCATAGGGTGTGCGAGTCTTAAAAGCATAAACGAAAACGAAAAAAAAAACAAAATCAAAATCAAAATCATAATCATAATCAAAATCAAAAGTCAAAATCGATATTGAAATCTATATCGATATCGAAATCGAAATCAAAAGTCAAAATCAAATTCAAAATCAAAATTAAAATCAAAATCAAAATCAAAATCAAAATCTCAAACCAAAACCAAAATCAAAATCAAAGTCAAAGTCAAAATCAAAATTAAAATCTCAAACCAAAACCAAAATCAATATCCGAACTTGCGACATCCGAATTCGTAGTCAAGATCGCACTGCAGTGCATTATTGTTGTGTTATACAAACTATCAAATAAAAATTACCTCCGCACGCCACAATTCGAACTGGCGACTTCCGAATTCGTAGTCAAGATCGTAATGCCCCTCGATATCGTTGAATTATACATTTTAATCAAAATAATATTTACTTGCGCACGCAACAATTTGTTCTTGCGACTTCCGAATTCGTATTGATCGTAATGCAATTTGTTCTCGCGACTTCCGAATTCGTAGAGATCGTAATGCAATGCATTATCGGGGAATCATACGTATTTGTCAAAAGAAAATTTACTTGGCCACGCCACAATTCGAACTTGCGACTTCCGAATTCGTAGTCAAGATCGTAATGCAACGCATTGTCGAGGAATTATATCAAAATAAAAATTACTTGCGCACGCCACAATTCGAACTTGCGACTTCCAAATTCGTAGCCAAGATAGTAAGGCAACGCATTATCGAGGAATTATACGTATTTATCAAAATAAAATTTATTGGCGCATGCCATTTAAACTCTCGACATCCGAATTCGTAGTCAAGATCGCACTGCACTGCATTATTGTTGTATTATACAAACGTTTTAAATAAAAATTACCTCTGCACGCCACAATTCGAACTTGCGACTCCCGAATTCGTAGTCAAGGTCGCAATGCCCCTTAGATATCGTTGAATTATACATTTAAATCAAAATAATATTTACTTGCGCACGCCACAATTTGTTCTTGCGACTTCCGAATTCGTATTGATCGTAATGCAATTTGTTCTTGCGACTTCCGAATTCGTAGAGATCGTAATGCAATGCATTATCGAGGAATCATACGTATTCCCCGATAATGCATTGCATCCCCAAAGAAGACATAGGCCTTGACGGGATTTATTTTCTTCAGGGCTTCCTGTGTGGAGCTAATGTAAGAAAAATAAGGTCTCCCTCAACCAGTCTCTCCCAATCCGGTCCGTAATGCAGTAGGTGGGCAAACCCGTTCACCGCAAAGACCTAGACAAATCTCATCCCTTGAACCCGAGCAGCCCTGCTAAGTCACAAAAAATCAGTCTCTCCCAATCCGGCTTGCCACGCAGTAGGTCAGCGAACGCGTTCGCCGCACGGACCTAGACAAATCTCACTCCTTGAACCGGGCACTCCTGCTAAGTCACGAATGTCACTGCAATATGACAGAGGTGTTGATTACCCAAAAATGGTTCCCGGGGCGGTGGTAATCATACCCGCCTCCCAAAATTAAGGTATACCTTAAGTGGTTCGCTATGTTTGGTGACTTAACCGGGGTGCCCAGGTTCATGGGGTGAGGTTTGTGCGGGTCTTAGAAGCGGAAACGAAAACAAAATCAAAATAAAAATCAAAATCAAAATCAAAATCGAAATTGAAATCGAAATCGAAATCGAAATCAAAATCGAAATCGAAATCGAAATCAAAAATCAAAATCAAAATCAAAAACAAAATCAAAAATCAAAATCAAAATCTAAATCTAAAACCAAAACCAAAACCAAAATCAAAATCAAAGTTAAAATCATAATTAAAATCTCAAACCAAAACCAAAATCAAAATCAAAATCAAAATCGAAATCCAAACCAAAATCAAAATCAAAATTAAAATCTAAAACCAAAACCAAAATCTCAAATCAAAACCAAAATCAAAATCAATATCTCAACTATCAAATAAAAATTACCTCCGCACGCCACAATTCGAACTGGCGACTTCCGAATTCGTAGTCAAGATCGTAATGCCCCTCGATATCGTTGAATTATACATTTTAATCAAAATAATATTTACTTGCGCACGCAACAATTTGTTCTTGCGACATCCGAATTCGTATTGATCGTAATGCAATTTGTTCTTGCGACTTCCGAATTCGTAGAGATCGTAATGCAATGCATTATCGGGGAATCATACGTATTTGTCAAAAGAAAATTTACTTGGCCACGCCACAATTCGAACTTGCGACTTCCGAATTCGTAGTCAAGATCGTAATGCAACGCATTGTCGAGGAATTATATCAAAATAAAAATTACTTGCGCACGCCACAATTCGAACTTGCGACTTCCAAATTCGTAGCCAAGATAGTAAGGCAACGCAGTATCGAGGAATTATACGTATTTATCAAAATAAAATTTACTGGCTCATGCCATTTAAACTTGCGACATCCGAATTCGTAGTCAAGATCGCACTGCACTGCATTATTGTTGTATTATACAAACGTTTTAAATAAAAATTATCTCTGCACGCCACAATTCGAACTTGCGACTCCCGAATTCGTAGTCAAGGTCGCAATGCCCCTTAGATATCGTTGAATTATACATTTAAATCAAAATAATATTTACTTGCGCACGCCACAATTTGTTCTTGCGACTTCCGAATTCGTATTGATCGTAATGCAATTTGTTCTTGCGACTTCCGAATTCGTAGAGATCGTAATGCAATGCATTATCGAGGAATCATACGTATTCCCCGATAATGCATTGCATCCCCAAAGAAGACATAGGCCTTGACGGGATTTATTTTCTTCAGGGCTTCCTGTGTGGAGCTAATGTAAGAAAAATAAGGTCTCCCTCAACCAGTCTCTCCCAATCCGGTCCGTAATGCAGTAGGTGGGCAAACCCGTTCACCGCAAAGACCTAGACAAATCTCATCCCTTGAACCCGAGCAGCCCTGCTAAGTCACAAAAAATCAGTCTCTCCCAATCCGGCTTGCCACGCAGTAGGTCAGCGAACGCGTTCGCCGCACGGACCTAGACAAATCTCACTCCTTGAACCGGGCACTCCTGCTAAGTCACGAATGTCACTGCAATATGACAGAGGTGTTGATTACCCAAAAATGGTTCCCGGGGCGGTGGTAATCATACCCGCCTCCCAAAATTAAGGTATACCTTAAGTGGTTCGCTATGTTTGGTGACTTAACCGGGGTGCCCAGGTTCATGGGGTGAGGTTTGTGCGGGTCTTAGAAGCGGAAACGAAAACAAAATCAAAATCAAAATCAAAATCGAAATTGAAATCGAAATCGAAATCAAAATCGAAATCGAAATCGAAATCAAAAATCAAAATCAAAATCAAAAAAAAAAACAAAAAACAAAATCAAAATCTAAATCTCAAACCAAAACCAAAATCAAAATAAAAATCAAAATCGAAATCCAAACCAAAATCTAAATCAAAATTAAAATCTAAAACCAAAACCAAAATCTCAAATCAAAACCAAAATCAAAATCAATATCTCAAACCAAAATCAAAATCAAAATGAAAGTAAAAATCAAAATCTAAATTAAAACCAAAATTAAAAAATCAAAATAAGAATGCAAATAAAAATTAAAATCAAAATCAAAATTAAAATCTCAAACCAAAATCAAAATCAAAAAAAATCGAAATCAAAATCAAAAACAAAATCAAAATAAAAATTAAATCTTAAACCAAAATACATTAAAAAAGAAATGAAATAGAACGAATTGAAATAAGAACGTACAGGTACCTACTAAAAGAAGCTGAAAAGTACGACAGACGGGCACCTTTGTTGGCGGTCAAAACTTGGCATTTATATGGATCAACAAAAAAAAACGTGTAAAATGTATAAGACACCGAACAATGGGCGTGGCTTACAGCTAAATCTTGATGGTATAAATTGATCCACATGGATCAGGATGTGTATGCCAGCTTGTGTAATGGATCAGCATATCCGGATGGATCAACACGTCCGAACGGATCAACTTAAAACTGGTGTACCGTCGCGCAAGATCAACGTTTTACGAGAGGAGATAAATATATATATATATATATATATATATATATATATATATTGACCTCTTCTCGTAATATGCTGATCCAGTAAGAAGTTATTTGACAGTGTTGATCCACCTTTAACACCGAATAACTTGGCTTTAATGGATTACTTCTGTATGAATTTGCAACAACGTTACATTAAATAGCAAGGTTGCCAGTTTCCCAGTAAAAGTAAACGAAATACTACACATAAAATTTTCGATGTTTGTATGGAAATCATACGCTTCGTAACTGTTGATCCGCCCAATTTACCATGCGTTGATGATCCGCCCAAATTGCCATGCGTTGTTGATCCACATAATCGTATATCTTATGTACCTATATGTGCTTTTACTATAAAATTGTTGATCTGACAATGACCAATCAGAATGGCGTTCAAGATGGCGTTATGAACGAAGCCTTCTGATTGGTCATAAAAAAACATATACCTATATCTGGTTTTACTGCTCATTGGTTGAGCCGATATGGAAGTTGCAAAACGTAATATTATAACGGCCGCGGCACCGACTTGAAAAATATATCTTTCTGTATTTTATAAAATTCTAATAATATACTTCCGCGGGTTTTTGTTGCTAGGCTCCGCCGCCCGGGAAACATTTATTGGATAAACACATCTGTCATACGTCATCCCAAGTGGTTCGATACTTTTGATGACTTAGCAAGGGTGCCCGGGTTCGAGGGGTGATAATGCGTTGCATTACGATCTTGGCTACGAATTCGGAAGTCGCAAGTTCAAATTTTGGCGTGCGCAAAAAATTTTACTTTGATAAATATATATGATTCCTCGATAATGCATTGCATTATGATCCTTGACTACGAATTCGGATGTCGCAAGTTTAAATTGGCGTGCGCAAGTAAATTTTATTTTGTTAAATTTGTATAATTCCTCGATAACGCGTTGCATTACGATCTTGGTTATGAATTCGGAAGTCACAAGTTCAAAAATAATAAACTTTATGTTGGTAAATATTTAGATATAATTCCTCGATAATGCGATGCAGTACGATCTTGACTACGAATTCGGAAGTCGCAAGTTCAAAATTGGCGTGCGCAAGTAAATATAATTTTGATAAATATCTACGTATGATTACTCAATAATGCGTTGCATTATGATCCTTGACTACGAATTCGGATGTCGCAAGTACAAAATTGGCGTGCACAAGTAAATTTTATTTTGATAAAAGTCTATGTATGATTCCTCAATAATGCGTTGCATTATGAACCTTGACTACGAATTCGGATGTCGCAAGTTCAAAATTGGCGTGCACAAGTAAATTTTATTTTGATAAATATCTATATATAATTCCTCAATAATGCGTTGCATTATGATCCTTGACTACGAATTCGGATGTCGCAATTTCAAAATTGGCGTGCGCAAGTAAATTTTATTTTGATAAATATCTATGTATTATTCCTCAATAATGCGTTGCATTATGATCCTTGACTATGAATTCGGATGTCGCAAGTTCAAAATTGGCGTGCGCAAGTAAATTTTATTTTGTTAAATTTTTATAATTCCTCGATAACGCGTTGCATTACGATCTTGGTTATGATTTCGGAAGTCACAAGTTCAAAAATAATAAATTTTATGTTGGTAAATATTTAGATATAATTCCTCGATAATGCGTTGCGGTACGATCTTGACTACAAATTCGGAAGTCGCAAGTTCAAAATTGGCGTGCGTAAGTAAATTTTATGTTTATAAATATCTATGCATGATTCCTCAATAATGCGTTGCATTGTGATCCTTGACTACGAATTCGGAGGTCGCAAGTACAAAATTGGCGTGCACAAGTAAATTTTATTTTGATAAATATCTATGTATGATTCCTCAATAATGCGTTGCATTATGATCTTTGACTACGAATTCGGATGTCGCAAGTTCAAAATTGGCGTGCACCAGTAAATTTTATTTAATAAATTTGTTTTATTCCTCGGTAACGCATTACAATACAGTCGTAAGTTCATATTGTATTTTATTTTGATAATATATGTATATGCTCGGGTTCAAGGGATGAGATTTGTCTAGGTCTTTGCGGCGAACGGGTTTGCCCACCTACTGCGTTACGGACTGGATCGGGAGAGACTGGTTGAGGGAGACCTTTTTTCTTACATTAGCTCCACACAGGAAGCCCTGAAGAAAATAAATCCCCTCAAGGCCAATGTCATCTTTAGGGATGCAGTGTGGAGCGTATTTTTAGGAAAGGAAAAAGAGGATGTTCAGGGAAGGAATGGGGTAGTAGGTGTGAGTAGGAATCTGGGGGTCAGTATGTCTAGGAGTGACGGACGTGTGAATCCATCCCTCCCATTTCGTTGCAAGGCGATGTTCCGAAAGGTTCCATGTCAACTCAGAAATAAACCAACTCATTATAACTCAGAACCTCCTTAGAAAGGTCATTAAATGCTATGAAAATATAATTTTAAAAAAGCCGGTAACCCTAACCTAACTTAACCTATTCAACCTATGTTTTCTGAAGTGCTTCTCAGTATGTTTCATTATGAGTTGTTCCACCGTTCACCGTTCCGAAAGGCGATCATTCTAATCTAACACACTTCTACTATCTACTACACTATAAAGAGGTAAGATTTGTTTGTTTGTTTGTTTGTTTGTTTGCATTGAATAGGCTCCGAAACTACTGAACCGATTTGAAAAATTCTTTCGCTGTTGGGAAGCTACACTATCCCCGGTTGACATAGGCTATATGATATTTTAAAAAAAAATTAGGGATCGTTACTAAAAGTCCAATAATGTAACCCAAGGTGTATAAAAATTACCTAAAATATTCTTTACATCGCGTGCGCTGCGAAAACTATTAATGATAGAATAAAATAATGTAAAACGACTTTGTAGAACACATCATTATTTACAAAAAAGGTCGCGACAGCATATGTCTAACTATTATGGTTATGCCACAATAATTATTCTTTTATTTTAAAAAAATTATTAAAATGTCGCGCTTGAAAAGGCTATTTATTTGTATCTTGGTTTTAATCCTTATCAAAATAAATTACTTCATATTCAAGACTGTTTCAATATCTGTATACAACTTTTTGAATTATTTAATAAAATCTTTCTTTTTTATTGCTTTTGTGTGATATAGGTATGCAATAATACTTCAAACCAAATTTTTTTTACCAAGGTTTTTCTAATAAAGCACCGATAAAAATCGTCATCTATGAAGACCTATCTTTTTTAATTTAAAGACAATGTACTTAAATAAAATAGTATTCAAGCGTACGAAAACACACAACTTTTGAATAAAAAAACATGTTCCATGGATAAACCGTTGGTAGAATGCCAGTTTACTCCCTCTCTACATTTTTTTTATAATACATTACTAAACAACCTTTAGGCTAGTAATTCTGAGGCAAAATGAATTGGGATATGGAGGACATTTTTTTAAAATCGATGTGGACGGGGAATAATTTTAAATATGGGGAGAAATTTTAAATCGATGTATATGGGACGGGGTAAATGAAATACAGTTAATTACAAATAATAATATTATTTTATTTATTTATTTGTTTACGACTTGATGGATTTTACATGTGATTAAATTGTACAGGAGCATTATAACAAGTATATAGCATAATAAGAAGTACATAATACATAAAATAATAAACAGAGCATGAGAGACATAAGTAGGCACAACACAAGTGTTTATTTCATAAAAAAATATTTTGCATTATGATAAACTAATAATTATTATCTACTCTAAAAACAAACTAAATCTAAACTAAAAGCTACGAATCCGGTGGTTGAATTCCTTTGTACAATTCACTTATCGAATACTCATACCTCTCATACACAATGAGTATTCGATAAGTGAATTGTACAAAGGTTGGTTGAATTCCTTTGTACAATTCACTTATCGAATACTCATTGTGTATGAGAGGTATGAGTATTCGATAAGTGAATTGTACAAAGGAATTCAACCAGCGGATACGTAGTTTTTAGTTTCGTAGTTTTAGTTTGTTTTTAAGGTAGATAATAATTATTAGTTTATCATAATGCAAAATATTTTTTTATGAAATAATCCCTTGAAAAGAAGTTTACCAAATTTAGTCTCAATAAAATAATTAATAATGTGCAATAAAAGCGTCGATCAAGTATAAAGTATAATAATTTTTTTTTTTAAATGTTACACAATCAAATACGGGTACTGTAAAAATGTAATTATATAAAATAAGATTCCAAATATTATAATCAATAATTATCAGCCTGAAACACTCATCTAGATTGAAAAAATCTTCCGAGAAAAGATACTGGCCGCCAACGGGAATTGAACCCGTGACCATCTGATTGCCGGTCAGCAGCTCTGACCACTGAGCTATGGCGGCTTATCTAATACCCGCCAAAGCCATAAGCCGCCATAGCTCAGTGGTCAGAGCTGCTGACCGGCGATTTGCCTACAGCAACACATTTGAGCTACAGCTCAATTCTTATGAACTTTGATCGGTACGGTACTTGAACTACATTAAAAAATTGGTTTGGTTTAAGTCAAACCGGTAAACTACTATCCGGTGAACTTTGGTTTAAAGTGAAACCGGTAATCTACAATAATTTGATGAACTTTGGAGTCACACCGGTAGTCAAACAGTTGAGCTTTCACACCCTTCAGCCTCACAACATATCCCAATTAGGGATGCAATAGTCCTACTGGCTACGAGCATTGGAGGTTATTATCCACCACTTACCCGCCCTGGTATAAGTAACAGATGGTTACTCCTTCAAGGCTCTCGCAAGGACTCTAATTTTTTTGAAAGAACGAAGCTACATTTAGTTTAGAAAGAATTTCACAAAAAATCTAAAACACGATCTGGTTTGGGAGTGTACTTCATAGTATTATTCATTTACTTATAAAGTTTTTCAGCCACGCAATATGTTGTATGGGGACACCGTAGTTCAATTGATAATAACCGGATAATGATTAATTGTTAAAATTATTAATCTTTTATGCTGACGAAGATAACATTGTTTTTGAAACATGTCGATAATATTAATAAAATAGTGGTGTTTACAAAATTACTTATTCTCATTGAAGCAATAATGAAGCCACAAAGTTTATTTGCGAAGTTTGAAGAAGAAAAAATTACCTACACTTCATATTTGATTTCGAATGTGCATCATGCACTAATTAATATACACGATAAACAGACGTCATGATTACAGACATTGCCAAGTCTGGCGGTGATTATAACACTATTCACATTGATTAATATTATAGTTTTCCCATAAGTTTTGGAGTAGAAAACTGTATTTCCTGTAAATGTTCAACAGAAATTATGGTCACCTCTGGTCGGAAATCGTTTGTTTACTTTTAAAATTAATATGTATCACAATATTTTAACCACTCAGGTATTTTGCGATTATGCAAGTTTTTTGTCTTAAACGAACTGCCAGATTTATAAAACTTTGTGTTATTTCCGCTTCACAATTAAGGGTCAATAAATGGAACATATCTGAACGTAGCCGAATACTAAAAACTGTCACACATCTGCCGGATCTGCCCTGATGAAGGACACTGCAACGCTGTCCGAAACGTCGGCCAAAGAAGGAGGTAGCGCAACACGGTATAACACCCCATAAACAAATAACAGAAAAAAACTAAAAACTTGAAACGTTTGTTTGAAATAAGGTTTCAAATTGTTATATTACAAAAAAATATTAACATTTATAAATATTAAAATTTAGAAAGCAAACATAAAAATATTGTAAAAATGACTCACGCGATGTTTTTATGTGGAAACGGTACTAAAATCACTGATTATGTAAAAATAACACTTATTCTATTGAATAAATAAACAATTTTGTCACCTACCTTTTACCATTTCATACAAGAATATTTAAAAAATTAATAATGTCTAACAGCGCGTAGGTGATTTGGGGGTGAAAACTGTTTCTACAAAATTAGTATTTTTTATGTACTTCTATGGACAACTTTGAATAGAAATGTGAAGCATTCAATATGGATCTTCTACTTTTTGTTTTAGGGTTATCACTAGAACAATAACAGAGTTATAACGACTTCTGTGGGAACACACGAAAAAACGCGCTTATTTTACGGCTATTGTTATATATATTAACACGCTTACGTATCCGAGTGGTTGAAATATTCTAAAAACCATTGTATTAAAGACCGGATGTCGGTAACTTGATATATTCATGTTGCCGCTATTTAAAAATATATCTGAATATTATTTTAAATTTTTAGCAAATCTACAGTGTGGTAACAAATTCAATAAAAATTAATCAATTTTTACGATTATGTTTTATGTTAAAACTTATTTCACAGTAGCCTCATTAGTATTAATTAATGAAAATGTGGGCCGAACTGCATTGGCAAATTTTATTTATTACATAAACATAAAATTTCAGGGACAGAAAGAATCGACTGTGTACCAAGTTTCATCTCGATTATGTGACGGAAAGTGGATTTTTTAGACTTTTGAGACTCAAACAAACTCAGAATTCCAAGTAAATGTGATACTTAAGAGGAATATAAACGCTAGAAGTATTTCGATTCTCGTGCCTGCAAAATTTGCAATCGAGCGTCTTATTTGCGCGTGGCAAGTAAGCGAAAAAGTGGTTTTTATTTATTTTGTCCATAATTTTATAAGAGTGAAAAAAAGTTAGAACATAGAAAACCTCAAAAATGGTCTTACCCATAAAGGAGTATTTTTATAAAAATGTTTCTTGTATTACTTCATAGTTAAGTCATGAAAAAACATTTTTTTAGTGGTTTACGCTTATTTTGTTTTTGTTATGTAAATAATAATTTTATTCTAATTCCATTACATAAAAACCTAGTAAAAGCTTCAATTTATCCGTAGCATATTTTTTGATGTTGATACTGTAAGCCAATTCGTCATAAAGATTAATCTAAATAGGATTTCACGTATAACTTCACCTTAAAAGAACGCCTCTATATTATATGTAGATGGCGCGAGTTTAATTATTTTAGCGTAAAATTTTTTTTTTAAGTTGTGCTTTAAAATATTAAGATGAATTAATTGTTTGCGCCCGTACAGTTGCAATATGAATATGAATAAATAGTTTTTTTGGTTTGAATAAATCTTTCAAGAAAGGCGTACAAATACAATAATGGATTGAATTACCGATACAATATGGTATTTGTTTGCCATTTTTGAAAGATTTATTTAAACCAAAAAAACTATTTATTCATATTCATATTACGCATGAATGGGCGCTAACAATTCATTCATCTTAATAAGGCACTACTTGTAAAAAGCGTGTTCCCTAAAATAATTAAACTTGCGCCATCTATGAAAGAGTAGATTGTGAAATCTTTTTAATATCACTTTAATATAAAAAGGCGGCTCCTTGGCCGTCGCCGTCGTAAGAAAGTATTAATTATGATTTCTAAAATATTTTCTTAAGTAAGGTAAAAACAATGATATAATTTTTTTTTTTTTTAATTAAGCTAGTCATTCCCGAGATAGTATACTTTTAGTTAAAAACTAGCAGACCAGGCCACATGTTGCTGTGACTAACGAAACATAACGCCATCACAACGCCACGCCACTACCCAACCTTTATAACCAACGCCATCTGTTAAATCAAATCGACACCGCCCGCTTGCTGCCGACTGCCCGATGCCCACTGCCTGCTTGCCAGCCCTATTTCAGCCAATTAACACAAAACCTTGACAAATTATATACTCTAAAACCTTCCTCATGAATCACTCTATCTATTGGTGAAAACCGCATGAAAATTTGTTGCTTAGTTTAAAAGATCTAAGCGCACAGACAGCGGAAGCGACTTCATTTTATACTATGTAAAGGTAACACAATTTTTTGCCCAAAAAAATAACATAATAAATACCTACTCTAAAGAACTACTTTTCGAAAAAAATGTCCTTACTTATTAAAACGTGCTTTATTTTTTAAACAACTGATAAACAAAAATATACCACACATAATTTCATTTTTCTCAGTTAAAACGCAATTTTTAGTAATGGGATATGCGATTAGATGTTTTTAAATATTTAAAAAAGCGGGATTTCAATGGTTTTTACTTCGGGCATTCTTCATTGAAGTTCAAAGTTGATAAGCTTTTAGCCATTCCAAATAATAAAAACATCTATATAAATAAAATAATTAAAAAAGAAAAAATCGATAATTATTTTCTTCCAAACATTTTTAAACACCCAGTTTGTTTTGAACACCTGCACTCATGCCTAGCCAGAATTGTGAACGGGCTCTACCACCCACAATGATAATCCACACTATGATAACTATTTTCAAGGCACTCCGTAAAAAATGATACCGAACGAGTTGGTTTAATTTTTACGTAAAAGTAAAGAAAATACATTGCTGTGAACCGTTTTGAAATATTTGACATTTGTAATCCATTGAAGATATGCATGTTACATGATGTATGTTTTAAAATATTTTTGGCAGCAATTCAGCAAACCTACATACATTAATATTATATTTTCGTTTTTTGTTTTGTGTTGGCTACCTCCTTCTTTAGCAGACGTTTCGGACAGCGTTGCAGTGTTCATCGTCAGGGCGGATCCAGCAGATCCGACGATGTCTGCGACAATCTGCCGGATCTGCCCTGATGATGGACACTGCAACGCTGTCCAAAACGTCGGATAAAAAAGGAGGTAGCGCAACACGGCATAACACCTAAAAAACAAACAACGAAAATGCTTTTGGCCGTGAAAATCTAAAAACTTATCATTAATATTATAGGTATATTGGGAAGAGGATTACGCACACCACCGCCCCGGGAACCATTTATTGATTAACCAAAACTTTGCCATAGGTCATACCAAGCGGTTCACTACTTTCAGTGACTTAGCAGGGGTGCCCAGGTTCAAGGGGTGAGGTTTGTCTAGGTCTTTGAGGAGAATGTGTTTGCCCACTTACTTCATGGCAGGCCAGAACGGGAGAGACTGATTGAAGGAGACCTTACCTAGAACTCTTCTATTGGACTCTCTCAACCCAATTTGGGAGGTTGAGAGAGTCCGATTTGTTCCATCGCCCCGGGAACCATTTATTGGATAACCAACACCTCCGCCATAGGTCACCGCAAGAAACTCACTACGTTTAGTGACTTAACAGGGATTCCCGGTTTTAAGGGGAGAGGTTTGTCCAGGTCTTTGCGACGAATGCGATTGCCCACCTACTGCGTGGCGGGCCAGGTTGGGAGAGACTAATTGAAAGAGTCCTAACCTAGAACTCCCTCAACTCGCCTCTCAACTGGGAATAACATGGGAGGTGGATAAGTGTATCGTCGCCCCGAGAACCATTTATTGGATAACCAACACCTCTGCCATAGGTCACCCCAAGTGGTTCTCTCTGTTCGGTGACTTAGCGGGCGTGCCCGATTCCTCGGGTAAGATTTGTCCAGGCCTTGGCGATGGATGCCTCTGCCCACCTGCTGCGTGGCGGGCCGGATCGAGATCGAGAGACTGGTTAAGGACGGCCATTAAATTTTCTGCAAGTCTAGGATGAATATTTATTTTTATTTAGAACAATGAGTTAAACTTCAAATTGTAAAATTTAAATAAATGAAGACAATATTAGCGAAACTCAATCCAAAATCTGAAACAGAAAAATCAGAAAGAGGTACGGTCACATCAGGGACTCCAAGCCAGGACCTTCGGCTTTCCGGGCAGCAGCTCTAACCATTGCGCTAAGCTAATTAATTAGTCCCCATCCGATTCTGTCATTTTTAACCGTTTCATACTTCGACTAGAAACTACCAACATTATCTTCATTTTCGTAACGCAAATTTTATTGGCTGCTATCTGTATGAAAGATTGCAAAATTCAACCAGAACTAAATATAATCTAGATAGTGTCTTGGATAAAGTTATCAATTTTTATTTAATATGCGACGTCTATTGACTTTTCTGCAAGTCTAGGAGGAATATTTATTTTTAACTATGAGTAAAACCTCAAATTGTAATTTTGTAATATAATCAAATATTTTAAGATAATTTTCACGTTCTATTCAAGTTCCGTCATTATATCATTATAGGCCAGTTGCTCTATCAATCTGAAATAATACAGAATTTGAATAGAACTTACACAGGTCGTAAAAAAATAATTTCAAATATTTGATGAATCCGTAAAATTTTTTGAAACAACCCGTCTTTAGTTTCATTAGCTCCAGATAGAAGAGAGCATCTGGGACTATTGTGCGGTACATTCATAAAATACCTATATTAGTCCCTCGACCCGTCTCCCAACAAAGGAATATCAATTTGGAGGCGGATATGTGTAACTCCGCCCCGGGAACTATTTATCGGATAACCAACATCCTTGCCGTAGGTTACTCCAAGTGGTTCACAACGTTTGGTGACTTAGCAGGGGTGCCTGGGTTTAGAAGTTGAGATTTGTCTAAGTCTTGGCGGAGAATGCGTTTACCCACCAACTGCGTGGCGGACCGGATGGATTATGAATTCTCCAATCAGACTTTCTCAACCCTTTCCCCAAACGGGGCTATTTTTAAACTCGTGGTAACTTTAGAATAAAATGTCCGAATTGAATAATTCAAAAAGTTAAATAAAGGTATTGAAGCAGTCTTGAATATGAAGTAATTTATTTTGATAAGGATTAAAACCAAGATACAAATAAAGAGCCATTTGACGCGGCGTCATTTTAATTAAATTTTTAAAATAAATAAACACTTTTTGTGGCATAACTATAATAGTTAGACATATGCTGTCGCGAAACTTTTTGTAAATAATGATGTTTTCTACAAAGTCGTAATACATTATTTTATTCTATTGTTAATAGTTTTCGCAGCGCACGCGATGTAAAGAATATTTTAGGTATTTTTTTTACACCTTGGGCTACATTATTGGAGTTTTAGTAACGATCCCTAATTTTTTTTTGAAAATATCATATAGCCTATGTCAACCGGGAATAGTGTAGCTTCCTACCAATGAAAGAATTTTTCAAATCGGTTCAGTAGTTTCGGAGCCTATTCAATGCAAACAAACAAACAATCAAATCTTTCCTCTTTAAATAGTGTTAGATTGGTTCCATGCAAACTCAGAAAGAAACCAACTCATAATTCAGGTCATTAAGATGAAGCCATACTAAATAATGCAAAATCATACAAAATCGTATGTTTTTGTTTTGAAAATTTGACCGCTTAGACGTATTATAAATGCTTCAATTAAATACTTCGTGTAGAACATACCTTGGCCCTTAAAAATATCGGTCATTTTTTTAATGTCTTTTAATAAGCTTAGAAAAAATAAAGTATTAGGTCTATAAAAAACATTTTTTAGTGCAAACTCTCCTACTTATAAACACTTTTTCGGATATGGTTTTATTGCATAATGTGGCAAATTCAGTTTCTTATATAGCGGAGAAACAACGTGTTAGGGTCCGCGCTGCTTGTTTTCGTGAAATCAATTTAAAAATTCCGTTTTATTACAATAAACAATGCATAAAAAAGGAATTAATGTTTTTTACAGGCCTTTACGAAATCAACATGTAAAAAAAATTCTCAAATATCTTTTCCAACCTTTCCAAAAGCTTTTTCTCAAGTATTTTTAAACTCCTCCCATAAAAGGGCGTGAATTCAAATTTCGATTTTTTCCTGTACTAGTGGATCGCCTTAAAAGCTATGAAAACATAATTTTAAAATAGCCGGTAACCAGAGGCGGCCCCTGCCTTGTAGGCCAGTCAATAAAGGCTCAAAATGAGACTAACCCAAACATTAATTCCTCCGTCGCTGAAATTTTGCAGTTACAATAAAAAATAAAAAATAAAACCAACCTTTATACCTTATTTTATTGTATTTTTGTTATATGTTTATGGTCAGTTAGTAAATGATCTTTGATGTTAGTTTCGCAAAGTAATGTTAGTAAAATGTTAAACTTTTTTCATATTATAATATATTTTGATATTATAATATGAAAAATGAACAATAAAACGATAAAAATAAAAACTGATCCCAATTGCTGTCATTTGTAAATACATAGATATTATAATGTCTTATAATTAATATTATTATTCAACAACAGTAACTAATTTTCAATCAAATAAATAGGCATTTGTCAAAATAATTAATTAGTTAAAATAACATTGTATTACGTAAGTATTTTAAAATTAAAATGAATATGGAAGCTTACGTCTATTTCATTGATTTTAACAACGCTTTCGGAATTGCCTGTTTGTGTTGATTTCTATTGAGAATTTGAGTTACGAAAAAACCTCATTTACAATGCCACAATAATTTAAAAATAGACATTGAGTTATTTTATATTGCACTTTTATAATCAAAATCAAAAGTCAAAATCTAAATCTAAATCGAAATCGAAATCGAAATCAAAAGTCAAAATCAAATTTAAAATCAAAATCAAAATCTCAAACCAACACCAAAATCAAAGTCAAAGACCAAATCAAAATTAAAATCTCAAACCAAAACCAAAATCAAAATCAATATCCGAACTTGCGACATCCGAATTCGTAGTCAAGATCGCACTGCACTGCATTATTGTTGTATTATACAAACGTTTCAAATAAAAATTACCTCCGCACGCCACAATTCGAACTGGCGACTTCCGAATTCGTAGCCAAGATAGTGAGGCAGTGCATTATCGAGGAATTATATGTATTTATCAAAATAAAATAAACTGGCGCATGCCATTTAAACTTGCGACATCCGAATTCGTAGTCAAGATCGCACTGCACTGCATTATTGTTGTATTATACAAACGTATCAAATAAAAATTACCTCTGCACGCCACAATTCGAACTTGCGACTCCCGAATTCGTAGTCAAGGTCGCAATGCCCCTTAGATATCGTTGAATTATACATTTAAATCAAAATAATATTTACTTTCGCACGCAACAATTTGTTCTTGCGACTTCCGAATTCGTATTGATCGTAATGCAATTTGTTCTTGCGACTTCCGAATTTGTAGAGATCGTAATGCAATGCATTATCGAGGAATCATACGTATTCCCCGATAATGCATTGCATCCCCAAAGAAGACATAGGCCTTGACGGGATTTATTTTCTTCAGAGCTTCCTGTGTGGAGCTAATGTAAAAAAAATAAGGTCTCCCTCAACCAGTCTCTCCCAATCCGGTCCGTAATGCAGTAGGTGGGCAAACCCGTTCACCGCAAAGACCTAGACAAATCTCATCTCTTGAACCCGAGCAGCCCTGCTAAGTCACAAAAAATCAGTCTCTCCCAATCCGGCTTGCCACGCAGTAGGTGAGCGAACGCGTTCGCCGCACGGACCTAGACAAATCTCACTCCTTGAACCGGGCACTCCTGCTAAGTCACGAATGTCACTGCAAAGTGACATATGACAGAGGTGTTGATTACCCAAAAATGGTTCCCGGGGCGGTGGTAATCATACCCGCCTCCCAAAATTAAGGTATACCTTAAGTGGTTCGCTATGTTTGGTGACTTAACCGGGGTGCCCAGGTTCATGGGGTGAGGTTTGTGCGGGTCTTAGAAGCGGAAACGAAAACAAAATCAAAAGTCAAAATCAAATTCAAAATCAAAATCAAAATCTCAAACCAACACCAAAATCAAAGTCAAAGTCCAAATCAAAATTAAAATCTCAAACCAAAACCAAAATCAAAATCAATATCCGAACTTGCGACATCCGAATTCGTAGTCAAGATCGCACTGCACTGCATTATTGTTGTATTATACAAACGTTTCAAATAAAAATTACCTCCGCACGCCACAATTCGAACTGGCGACTTCCGAATTCGTAGCCAAGATAGTGAGGCAGTGCATTATCGAGGAATTATATGTATTTATCAAAATAAAATTAACTGGCGCATGCCATTTAAACTTGCGACATCCGAATTCGTAGTCAAGATCGCACTGCACTGCATTATTGTTGTATTATACAAACGTATCAAATAAAAATTACCTCTGCACGCCACAATTCGAACTTGCGACTCCCGAATTCGTAGTCAAGGTCGCAATGCCCCTTAGATATCGTTGAATTATACATTTAAATCAAAATAATATTTACTTTCGCACGCAACAATTTGTTCTTGCGACTTCCGAATTCGTATTGATCGTAATGCAATTTGTTCTTGCGACTTCCGAATTCGTAGAGATCGTAATGCAATGCATTATCGAGGAATCATACGTATTCCCCGATAATGCATTGCATCCCCAAAGAAGACATAGGCCTTGACGGGATTTATTTTCTTCAGAGCTTCCTGTGTGGAGCTAATGTAAAAAAAATAAGGTCTCCCTCAACCAGTCTCTCCCAATCCGGTCCGTAATGCAGTAGGTGGGCAAACCCGTTCACCGCAAAGACCTAGACAAATCTCATCCCTTGAACCCGAGCAGCCCTGCTAAGTCACAAAAAATCAGTCTCTCCCAATCCGGCTTGCCACGCAGTAGGTGAGCGAACGCGTTCGCCGCACGGACCTAGACAAATCTCACTCCTTGAACCGGGCACTCCTGCTAAGTCACGAATGTCACTGCAAAGTGACATATGACAGAGGTGTTGATTACCCAAAAATGGTTCCCGGGGCGGTGGTAATCATACCCGCCTCCCAAAATTAAGGTATACCTTAAGTGGTTCGCTATGTTTGGTGACTTAACCGGGGTGCCCAGGTTCATGGGGTGAGGTTTGTGCGGGTCTTAGAAGCGGAAACGAAAACAAAATCAAAATCAAAATCAAAATCAAAATCGAAATTGAAATCGAAATCGAAATCGAAATCGAAATCGAAATCAAAATCGAAATCGAAATCGAAATCAAAAATCAAAATAAAAACAAAATCAAAAATCAAATTCAAAATCTCAAACCAAAACCAAAATCAAAATCAATGTCAAAATCATAATTAAAATCTCAAATCAAAACCAAAATCAATATCAAAATCTCAAACCAAAAGCAATATCAAAATCAAAATGAAAGTAAAAATCAAAATAAAAATCAAAATAAGAATGCAAATAAAAATAAAAATCAAAATCAAAATTAAAATCTCAAACCAAAATCAAAATTAAAATCTCGATCCAAAATCAAAATCGAAATCCAAATCAAAATCAAAAACAAAATCAAAATAAAAATTAAATCTTAAACCAAAATACATTAAAAAAGAAATGAAATAGAACGAATTGAAATAAGAACGTACAGGTACCTACTAAAAGAAGCTAAAAAGTACGACAGACGGGCACCTTTGTTGGCGGTCAAAACTTGGCATTTATATGGATCAACAAAAAAAAACGTGTAAAATGTATAAGACACCGAACAATGGGCGTGGCTTACAGCGAAATCTTGATGGTATAAATTGATCCACATGGATCAGGATGTGTATGCCAGCTTGTGTAATGGATCAGCATATCCGGATGGATCAACACGTCCGAACGGATCAACTTAAAACTGGTGTACCGTCGCGCAAGATCAACGTTTTACGAGAGGAGATAAATATATATATATATATATATATATCACACCGTCTATTTGGCGACCATCATGGGCAAATATGCATTTAAAGTGGCGACCACCGACATTTGGCGACCGATATACGGTCGCCACTTTATTTTTCGAAATTTTTACACAGTTCATTAATATATGTCGTCACAAGCATCTTGGCGAAATTTGTCCTGGTCGCCAAATTGGGCTTTAAGTGGATGATTTCGAATATTAAAGTTCCGGAGTCTGTCGCTACGCAGCTAGGCGCTAGGTGATATACATGGCCATGTATTCTTCATTTCATTACAACCCTTTAGTGGCGACCGACTATGACGTATTCCACATTTCATTCTTAGCATTTAGTGGCGACCAGAAACGACGTATCCTGCATTTCATAAAGTCCGAAATGGCGACCGCGAAGAACAAGATGTACCTACCTATGTTTCACGTCATTCCTAGCTTTTAGTGGCGATCGGGTATGACGAATACCACATTTCATTCCGAGCATTTAGTGGCGACCGGGTATGACGTATCCCGCATTTCATTCCTAGCCTTTAGTGGCGACCGGTGACGTTGGCAAATTTTGGTGGTGTATTCGGCATTTCGTACTAGCCCAAATTGGCGACGTTGCCGGTTCAAGTCAAATCCCGTACGAGTGTTGAGGTGCACACCCCGGCGGCGTGATTTTGCGACGTTGCCGCCATATTTGGCCGGTTGCTGCGAATGTTTTGCCATTTCAAAATTTGTCGCGATCAACCGTATTATCGTATACCGAGCATTGAAGTCCATGCGGCTTAGGGTGTGTTTGGCGACCGATCATTTTAGTGTCTTATTTACAATACAGTATTGATTACTGTTGATGCATTGAAATGGAACAAAATAATTGAAAGAATAACAGAATAGCCATACCAAGATTACTCTTCGGAGTCACACCAGCCCTCTGACGTAGAATTCAGATATTGTGAGATGTGTGCCTTCAAATAATATTTCATCTTTTCAATCGTTTTACGGTCAAATTTACTTCTATAAAATTCCCTTTTTATTATTTATTGAGTTAGTTATACTACATGAATATAAACTAATAAGCACAATGTATCATTTCATTTGATAAATTTAAATATTTTTAAAGTAAGCATAACATTTATTTTTAAATACATTCATTCTTTCTTCATCCTTAATACTTTCAGGCATTTCATCGTACATCTTTAGTCCTCTATATTAGGCAGTTCTGTGATTTTTATTTCTTCATTTGTGGCAATCGAACTCTGTTTATATTTCTTGTTTCGTAATTATGTACGTCTCTACTAAAACAATTTCATCCTTAAAGTATTTTGGCATTTGGTTTTTCACGATTTTATGCACAAAAATTAACACATTAAATTGTAGTCTCTTTTTTATTGGAATCCAATTTAGCTCATCACATTTACAGCTCATAGCTCTGTTCTGTATAACTTCTAGTTTGTTCAAATTTCCTTCATTTTTTTTTTTTTTTTTTACAGTGAATACCGCACAAGAATCTCAACTGCTCCCGTCTGGAGCCAGTGAGACTATGGCATCCCCAATTGGGGTATGTTGTGAGGCTGAAGGTAGTGGGGAGGGGAAGGAGGTGGGGAAGAGGAAGGTTGGGAAGTACCTGGCTATTCAGATCTGGTCACCAAACACGGCTAAAGCCATTTTCAAGCCAAGTTTCAATTCTGAATGGTGGTCTTACACCAGGGCGATACTGATAGTATCTTCCACTCTGGAACGTGCCGCAAATATACTATATATTATTTTTAAATGAATTAATTGTGAAATAACACAAATTAATCAAATAAAATTTATTTGCGCACGCCTGGTTCGAACCCGCGACCTCTGGATTGTGAGTCAAGAGTCTTAGCCACTGGACTACGAAGGTCGTGGACTACGAAGGTCGTCGTTCATTGACCAAATATAACATCTTAGAGCAGTAATCCAAATGTGGAGTAACGATAGTTTTATAAATGAGCTCCATAGTGTTTTTATTTAATTTATGTCTTAGTCTTCTAAAAAAAATGACCTTTTTTAATACCTTTTTTATCACATATTCAAAGTTTGCTATGAAAGTCAGTATTGAATCGAATATTGCACCCAGGTATTTGATTTCATTTAATTTTCTAATCTTTTCACCATTAATTGTCAAATTTAATCCTGTGTTACGCGTTTTATTGCCTATTTCCATATTATATTTTGTTTTGTTTACGTTCAGTTTCAACTTTTTTAATTTCAGCCATTTGTAATGTAATCTTCACACGAAATATAGATTAAGGTATCGTCTGCAAATAGTCTAATTTTGCAATTTTAATTTATAATTTACAGGAGTTCCACTTACTCTGAAGGTGATGGTGGGATACGACCCAAATCCCAAATTGACACCGATTTCAGTTTTTAGACAGCGGATGTGTGAAACAAAGACGAGCTCACCAGTTAATTTTACTCGAAAAAATATTAAAAAATTCTGATAACGACCATCGTACATCGTTTCCACCAAACTTCAATGTATTGACCAAATCCAAGAAGAAAATATAAATAAATGATATGTAAATAACAAACACATACACTGCGCAGTTCACACGCCATAGAAATGAAACTTCAGAAAACTAAAGTAGACAAAAGTGTGTAGGCTACGAAGCACCGCACAAAGAAGAGACCGATTATTCTCGCAGTGTAAATCCTATAGATTTATGTTTTTGTCCCTTTTTAGGGTCACTATTTTTCGTTTCATCGAGTTTAAAATCACAAAGAAAGATAGACTAACATTGATGGGTTACGAATAACCCAATAATGTTTGAAAATCTCTTACTACCACCACAGAAAGCCGAAAATGTTGTTTGTGTTGAGGTGGGACTTTTTTATATTAGCTCCACACAGGGACCCTGAGGAAAATAAATTCCCTCAGGGCCTATGTCGTCTTAGGGGATGCTGTGTGGAGGGTCTTTTAGGGAAGGGAAGGATAGGAGGTTCTGAAAAGGAAAAATGGCATGCGGGGTGGGTAGGAATCTGGAGGTCAGTGAGTCCAGGAGGGGACATATATTATAAACCCATCCCTTCAACTACGGTGTAAGGTGATGGGTAGAGAGAGAGCACTACTGGAAAGGTCAAAAGGCCTCCCAAAACCAGTCTATCTCGATCCGGCCCACCACGCAGCAGGTGGGTAGACCGCCGTCAAGACCTGGACAAACTTCCCCCCCCCCTGAAACCCGGATATCTCTGTTAACACACAGCTATAATATGCGTGGGATGGCGTTTTTCGGCATATCGCTTGCCGTACATTCCAAATTGGAATATAAGGCCAGCGTTATGCTGAAATATGCCGTCCCACGCATATTATAGCTGTGTGTGAACAGTGTACACGCTCAATCTCCAAAATACACGCGGCACGCGTCGTGATAAACCCGCCGCGCGCCGCCCCCTGACCCTTGACCCCAACCCTCGTACGGGAGAGTTCAAACGAACTGACAACGAGTTTTGAAATGCAGAATGCATCTTCCCTTCTTGTCGTCACTAAAAACTAGGAATGAACTGCAGGCTGGGCGCGCGTTTGGCGTATTTCCCGACTATGCACCGGCGCCGAAGGGATCAAAGACGCTAGTTCCTCGGATCATCTTCCATTGAAATACCGGTAGAACAAGGGTAGCATTCCCACCCGACCCCTAAAGATTGCTCTAAAGATTGCAATCCTTTTGTATTGATGCAATCTGTTTGTATTGTTTGAAAGATTTTAATCCGTTATATTTTTTTACATTAACGCATGAGTAAAAGCGTACATCAATCAAATACAAAAATGCTATCTTTATTTTTAAAAATCGTAGCTCCGGGCACCCCCGAGGTTCCATTCGAATATTTTTAAAACCAGTAGCTATTATTATTTACGAATCACTTTTGCATCTTTTGTTGATTTTCACAAAATAAACAATAAATAAAATTAAAAGTATTTAAGTTTGTTGTCTGTAGGTTACGTTAGGATTACTCTATAATTTTAATTATTTCCTCATCGTCATGTTTACGTAGCCATAATTTGATGTCTTTTTTAAACTTTTTTTTCTGCATGGTGTTCTTAATTTCAATTGGAAGGGCATTATATAGTTTTGTAGCATGGAAATTATGGTTTCTCTGCCCAAAAGATCTATTTAATTTCGGGATGTCTAGTAGTTTTGAGGATTTCATCCTTGTAGTGTAGGTGTGTTGGTCAGCAAGGTACTCATATTTTTCTTTAAATTTGATAAAATTGCATTTTTTAGTAGATATAGTTAAGTAATGCTGAACACATTTGGAAAAATTGTTTTTCATAGATGTGTACATTTTGATTCGTTTTTTTTTTTAAATTTACTAATTAAAAAAATTATCAATTAAAATCTGCCACCTTTTTGAACTTTTACATTAATTTACCCCTCCAGTCCTCGGGCATGTTTTGTCGGAATGTCACATAATTTTCTGCTTCGCGATGAAATCCAAATAAATGGAACATTTTCGAATGTATCCAAAAACGAAAAACTGGTTTTGAAAGATTTTTATTATTAGAAAGACATATAATTTTGAAAACATTAAATTTTTCAATGCAAACATTAAAAAGTTTTAATAACGGCTCACCTTACGTTTTTTCTAACTAAAACTACTAATAGATACCGAGAAAAGAATCAATAAACACATATTTTGTTAGACAAATGTATTTTAAACGTTATTGCCACCTCAGATTTTTGTAGTTTCATATTTAAAAATAACTGAGTATGCGATTCACACGCCGTAGAAGTGAAACCTTCAGAAAACTAAAGTAGACAAGAGTGGGAAGGCTACGAAGCACCACACAAAGAGGACACCGATTACACTATCCCATTTTCTCGCAGGCTAAATCCTGTACATGAATTTGGTTTTTTAAGGTTTACACATAAAAAAGAAGTTTATTTGTAACCTTCCATCCCACATTCAAATTTTCACCGTAAAACGTCCCCCTGAATAAAGGGCGTTTTCAAGCACTCTGCGGGCAGCTTTTTGCTGAACTTCAGGTCATGCATATGCATTGTCATTTTAAAGACGCATTCATATAAACAAACATTTTTTTGTTTGTTTTTTTTTTTAAAGAAAGACAAACATTCCCTGTGGTTACGAATAAACCAACAGTATTTGAAAATCTCCTATTACCACCACAAAAGGCCGAAAATGTTGCTTGTGTTGTGATGGAGGACATAGCCATAGCCAGCCGAGGAATAGGGCACGCGACGCCCGCGGGTGGGACCCAAACGCGATGCCCACTCAACCACTAACTGGTATTTTTAATGTGCTTGTCTGTCTTGGTGATGCTTGGGATAGTGCTCGCTTCCTGAACAGAAGACCTCTGGTTAGAATCGTACCCACGTCCGCAGATTTTGTCCAATTTTCCACTACCCAAGCGCTTAAGAGCCGTTCAAACACGCTATGTATTTTATTCGAGTGGGGAGTAAAGTAATATCTAAACGCGTCCGAACACCATCATTTTAGTAGAGTGGGTTAGTCAGCTTTTTAGTGGATTCAATCAATTTCGTTCTATTTTTAGAGCGTATAGGGACCCCCCCCCCCTCGCGTCCCTGTGCACTGACATGCCGTTTTAGCAGAGTTCATTTGTAGACCCGCGGAAATGTCGAGGCATTGGAGCGAAGTTGCTACTCTAAAATTATTTATTTGTGCTGCTATTAATCTCTTTTTGTGGACATTTTATTTATTATTATCTCACTAATTTATTCTTCCACGTCTTCTATAATAAGCATTAAAATCAGCTTAATTAGCGTATTTACTTTGCTTTGTAGCAGCCCGTCATCCGCCGTCATCCTACAACGGGCGGCGGGCATAAATGTATCTACTCTATTTGAAATTAAGGCGAACGGTTTTCGGCGAGTCATGTAGCAAGCGTACTCTCTACTTGACTTACCACTTGACCAATGTGAACAAGCCCTTTAGCTATGCGTGGAAATAATGGAATTGAAATAGTTTATTATTGTACAATTTTATAAGATTTCTCTTTTTTTAAACATAATTTGCTTTCAGAGCCGTTAATACTCCACTATATTATTATTTAAAAAAACTCAGAATAGAATTCTGAAAATTTAAAACGGCAGACGATTTCATGATATCATTTTATGTTGTATAATTGAACAGAAAAATAACACAAATCTATAAATATCTTTCTTCTCGGGTGTCAAAATTATCAATCGATTTTGACTTTTATTTTAAAGCTCCGCTTTTTTTTGGTACCTAAATTGGTATAAATTTAAAATACATATAATTGTTTTTATATAAACAGTTGAAAAGTAAAGAATAATACAATTAGCAGATTAACCAAAAGAATCCCACACAGGCATCGCCAGTTCGTGGATGTACTTGTGTGTTTTTAAAACAGTTAAAATTTTACTCATAAACATGCACTATCTTCGTAGAGATTAAAAAATAAAATTAAATAAATAAAAAATAAAATCATTGTGATCGTGATTACTGAATTACAATTCACACGACATGTTAATAAAGATTAATAAAATTTGTGAAGTTACATCGGCTCAGATGTTACAGCAAGTAAATGTCGGTTTCAATGGTATTTATCCAAGACTTTATACATTTTGTGTATTTTAAACATCGTGCACAGTAAATTTTTCTCATCTCTTACAATTCAGCTTCTTGGAATAATTGCAGGAAGGGGTAGTTCATATCATTATGCGACATTATTATTATTATTATACACCCCCTCCCCTACCATCCAATTATTCCATAAGATTCTTATGATTGCACCAATGCATGTTACACAAATTTCATTATTTTAATGTCGACTCTTTAATTTAAACGTTTAAAAATATAAGTTAAATACATAAATTTATTTACAAGCTTTTCTATGTGATCTGTCCATTTGAGTTGGCTGTCTAATGTAATTCCTAAGTATTAAACTGTATTCGATGGCCGGTGTGGCCGGTGTTTAGCGGTGAGGCTCTTAGCTCGCAACCCGAAGGTTGCGGGATCGAATCCCTGTCTAGCAATTAAACTTTATTTTGTTAATTTTGTTATATATCACAATTTATTATTTTAGAATAATATATGGTATATAATCAATAACAGATCGCTTTGTATAAACCACTATATTATAAACAATATCTACATGTTTTTTTAAATTAATATTTTTCGTAAAGATACATTACAGATATCATTATACATGAAACATCTAATCATCCATTTTCACAAAAATTATCAGCTTTTCATACCTTGCTAAGTAGATTAATTAATGTTCCCTTATCTTTGCGTAATTTTAAAACAGAATTAAATACTATTAAACAAATTGCAATTAATAACGGTTATACTTCAAAATTAATAGACAATATGTTAAACAAAAAATATAAGAAAAAGTTTTTTAGATCTTTTGTTTATCCACACGTTGTTGAAAATGATAATAATAATTGGAGAATTTTTTTTTTTTTAAATAATAGCATTTCAAATTTAAAAATTAAAAACATGCCAAATAATATACAACCAGCTTTTTATACATTTTTATACAAATGACAAATTAAAAAATTATATATTAAATAATAAGGATAAATGTGATTTTTTGAACAAATCTGGGGTTTATAAATTAATTTGTAATGATTGTAACTTTTTTATTTTGGAAAAACTTCTAGAAATTTTAACATTAGAGTTAAGGAACATATAAGATGTTTAAATAATAATAATTATTCTGAATTTGCCAACCATATTTTGGAAACAAGTCATTCCTTTGATATTGATACAGGTCTTAAAATTAACACTACGGGCATACAATTGGATAATTTAGAAATTTTAGAAATTAGAAAAAGCATTAATAGTAAATTAAATTTTATAAATAACCAAACATTTTTTTAAAATAGCCATCTTTTAAATTTATTTTCTTATTAATACTTACAATAATTATAATTATTTATTTTTTGATTTAGACTAATTATTTGAATTATTTGTTCTTAAAAGTTTTTTTATTATCTAAATGCAGATTTATTTTTCATTAAATAATTTTTATATTTAATTTTGCATAACTATTTTTATGATTTTTAAGCAATTAATCACCTCTACTTTTTTAATATTTTGTCTATGTTCTAGTTTATTCTAATTTGTCTATACTTGTTTGTCATTTATTTTTCTTTATATTAACATATCCTGATGAAGATAACATTGTTATGGAAACATGTAGATATTGTTTATAATTTAGTGGTTTCTACAAAGTGATCTGTTATTCATTATATAATTAATGATGCCACAAAGTAATTTTGCGAAGTTTGAAGAAGTAAATATATGGTATATTTGCGGCACGTTCCAGAGTGGAAAGTACACTCAGTATCGCCCTGGTGTAAGACTTTAGCCGTGTTTGGTGACCAGATCTGAATAGCCAGGTACTTCCCCACCTTCCTCTTCCTCATCTCCTTCCCCTCCCCGCCACCTTCATCCTCACAACATACCCCAATGGAAGATGCCATAGTTTTACTGGCTCCAGACGGAGCACCTGGGACTCTTGTGAGGTATTCATATAAAAAAATCCCCGTATTCATTTCCGTACAGTTAGAGCATTAGACAGGATTGTAAGTATTTTTGTGAAACCTTATATTTAAGGGAGTTAAGGGTGTCTGTCGCCTTTTTGGTATTGTTAAATGGAGTATAAATAGTTTTTCCGCAGTTCAGAGTTATAAGGTTTTGATTGAGCCATACTTTGACAATGGATGTGCATTTATTTGCATTTTCAGAGACCAGATGTTAGGATTATACATATATAGGAATTAGCCTGCGAAAGAATGACACTAATCTGTGCCCTCTTTGTGCGGTGTTTCGTAGAATAAAATAATTTTTACACTTGGTAAAAATATTACAATAAATAAACTCTACAATTATCCTACTCCTGATTCGTTTCATTCTTTCTAGGTTTAGTTTTATGAAGGCTTCACTTCTCCCTCGTGTGAACTTTATTTATTTATTTCTATATAAGTATTACAGTATTTACCTAATTATTAACATTTTTACATAATATATTTGGCAATTTTATTATGTTGGGTGTAAGGTAGGTTTGTGAAGGTGAACTGCACACAAGTTTTATATATTTATTTTAAAGATAGAATCATTGACCGGTCAGTGGTTTAATGGGCATCGCGTTTAGGTTCGGGATGCGGGTATGGGTACCGCCGCCCTAGGAACCATTTATTGGTTAACCAACACCTCTGCCGTACGTTACCCCAAGTGGTTCATTGCGTTTGGTGACTTAACAGAGATACCCGGGTTCATGGGATGAAGTTTGTGCAGGTCTTGACGGTGGATGCGTCTGACAACCTGCTGCGTGGTGGGCCGGATCGAGAGAGACTGGTTGTGGGAGGCCTTTTGACCTTTCCAGTAGTGCTCTCTCTCTACCCATCGCCTTGCACCGTAGTTGGAGGGATGGGTTCATACGTCCCCTCCTGGACTCACTGACCCCCAGATTCCTACTCACCCCGCATACCTTTTTCCTTTTCAGAACCTCCTATCCTTCCCTTCCCTAAAAGACCCTCCACACGGCATCCCCTAAGACGACATAGGCCCTTTTGGAATTTATTTTCCTCAGGGTCCCTGTGTGGAGCTAATGTAAAAAAAGTCCCACCCCAACACAAACAACATTTTCGGCTTTCTGTGGTGGTAGTAGGAGATTTTCAAACATTTTTGGATTATTCGTAACCCAATAATGATGGAGATTTTCAAACATTATTGGGTTATTCGTAACCCAGCAATGTTAGTCTATCTTTCTTTGTGATTTTAAGCTCGATGAAACGAAAAATAGCGACACTAAAAAGGGACAAAAACTTTAATCACAAAGCACAAAGAGGAGAATAATCGGTCTCCTCTTTGTGCGGTGCTTCGTAGCCTTCACACTTTTGCCTACTTTAGTTTTCTGATGTTTCATTTCTATGGCGTGTGAACTGCGCAGTGTATTTATTTTGTTATTTCTATATCATTTATTCATATTTTCTTCTTGGATTTGGTCAATACATTTAAGTTTTGTGGAAACGATGTACGAAGGTCGTTATCAGAATTTTTTAATATTTTTTCGAGTAAAATTAACTGGTGAGCTCGTCTTTGTTTCACACATCCGCTGTCTAAAACCTGAAATCAGTGTTAATTTAAGATTTGGGTCGTATCCCACCATCACCGTCAGAGTAAGTGAACTCCTGTAAATTATAAATTATCATTGCAAAATTAGACTATTTGCAGACGATACATTAATCTATTTTTCGTGTGAAGATTACATAGATTCAATTAACAAAATAAACGAAGACCTACAAAATATAGCAAATGGCTGAAATTAAACAAGCTGAAACTGAACGTAAACAAAACAAAATATATGGAAATAGGCGATAAAACGCGTAACACAGGGTTAAATATGACAATCAATGGTGAAAAAATTGGAAAAGTAAATGAAATCAAATACCTGGGTGTAATATTCGATTCAAAACTGACTTTCACGGCAAACTTTGAATATGTGCTAAAAAAGGTATCAAAAAAGGTCAATTTTTTTTAGAAAACTACGACATAAATTAAATAGAAACACTACGGAGCTCATTTATAAAACTATCGTTAATCCACATTTGGATTACGTCTCTACGATGTTATATTTGGCCAATGAAGGAAATTTAAACAAACTAGAAATTATTCAGAACAGAGCTATGAAATGTATACTGGGGAAAGGCAAATTCGCAAGGATTAATCAAATGAGAGATTAGCTCAATTGGATTCCGATAAAAAAGAGACTACCATTTAATGTGATAATTTTTGTGCATAAAATTATGAAAAACCAAATGCCAAAATACTTTAAGGATGAAATTGTTTTTAATAGAGACGTACATAATTACGAAACAAGAAATAAAAACAGAGTTCGATTGCCACAAATGAAGAAATAAAAATCGCAGAACTGCCTAATGTATAGAGGACTAAAGATGTACGATGAAATGCCTGAGAGTATGAAGAATGAAGAAAGAATGAATGTATTTAAAAATAAATGTTATGCTAACTGTAAAAATATTTAAATTTATCAAATGAAATGTTACATTGTGCTTATTAGTTTATATTCATGTAGTACAACTAACTCAATAAATAATAATAAAAAAAAATTAAAAAATAGGAAAACGGAATTTTATAGAAGTAAATTTGACCGTAAAAACGATCGAAAAGAAGAAATATGTGCGGCAACGTCGCAAATCACGCCGCCGCGGCGTGCACCTCCATACTCGTACGGGATTTGACTTAAACCGGCAACGTTGTTTCGCCACCGGTCGCCACTAAAGGCTAGGAATGAAATGTGGAATACGTCATACCCGATCGCCACTAAAAGTTAGGAATGAAGTGAAACATAGGTAGGTACATCTTTTTCTTCGAGGACGCAGTTGAGGAAGGGGAGGCGGGGAGGGAAACGGGACGAATGGGAAAGGACATGCACGGAGAAACAATTATTTATTCAATGGCATAGCAACGCATGCCGCGTAACAGCTAGTTTAATATAAGTGACAGGTTATTCGTAACCCGAGAATGATTGTCTTTCTTTATAAAAATATTACCTTGCTACCTATCGCAAAACGGTAGCCACTTTTATTCTGATTAATCGGTAACTAAAATAACGATTGGATCAATGCAGAGATTTAAAAAAGAAGCCAAAAGCGATAGTTAATTTTGACACTTTATATTTTTTTACATTAGCTCCACAAAGGAGGGCCTGAGGAAAACAATTTCCCTCAGGACGTATGTCATCTTTGGAGATGTTGTGTTGAGGGTATTTTTAGGGAAAGGAAGGAGAGGAAGTTCTGGGAAGGAATAAAGTATGAGGTGTGGTTAGGAATCTGGGGTCAATGTGTCCAGGAGTGACCATCCTTCCCACTGTGGTACAAGTCGATGGATCGAGGGTCTGGCTGGAGAGATGAAAAGATCTCCCTCAACCAGTCTCTCCCGATCCGACCCGCCATGTGGTAGGTGGGCAAATGCATAGGCCGCCAAGAGCTAGACAAACCTCACCCCGTGAACCCGGGCACCCCTGCTAAGTCACCAAACATATCTAACCACTTGGTGTTACCAATGGGAGGGTTGTTGGTTATCCAATAAATAGTTCCTGGGGCGGCGGTACCCACACCCGCCTCCCAAATTTATAATTTGTTTGATATTGCCTCCCAAATGTAAAACGTTATCATAATAATCGTTTACCGTTTTGAATTATTGGGATTCTGTTTTGGTTTCCTTCAAAATAATATTTGTAATATTAGCGGCTCTGAACGCTATTTTTTTTTAAATCATAAAAGACTAGCTGACCCGACGAACTTCGTACCGCCTCAGAATCAATAAGTGTTGAATTAAATTAAGTTTTTTTATTAAGTTAAAAATTACACAATGAAGCAATCATCAATGCGCAACTGTCCGTGTTTTGTTTTTGTCAGTATCAGACTCAAGAGATGACATTGTGTACGTATTTATATTTTTTGTGATTTTCTTATTTTTCCACTTACTTACGAGACTTTGGGAGGCGGGTATGGGTGCCGCCGCCCCGGGAACCATTTATTGGATAACCAATCCCCCTGTCATAAGTCACCCATAGGTCACCCCAAGTGGTTCGCTACGTTTGGTGATTTAGCAGGGGTGCCCGGGTTCATGGGGTAACGTTTGTCCGGGTCTTGGTGGCGGATGCGTCTGCCCACCTGCTGCGTAGCGGGCCGGATCGAGAGAAAATGGTTGAGGGAGGCCTTTTGACCTTTCCAGCTGGACTCTCTCGACCCATCGCCTTGCACCGCAGTTGGAGGTATGGATTCTTACGTCCGTCACTCCCGAACACACTGACCCCAGATTCCTATCCACCCCTTATACCTTTTTCCTTCCCAGAACTTCCTATCCTTCCCTTCCTTAAAAATACCCTCCACACAGCATCCCCTAAGATGACATAGGTCCTGAGTCCTAAGAAAAATAATTTTCTTCGGGGCCTCATTTGTGAACTGATGTAAAAAAAATGCTTTTTATTTTCTTTAGACGTGTGAGGGATTTTTATTATAATTATTGTATCTTTCCTTTGGATGGGTGGAGACATACGTTCACCGTTTGTCTAATTTTCGACTATTGACATTTTGTGTGTAAGAAAGAGAAGCAACATTATATGTCTAAGAATAAAACAAAACCATCAGCGCATTGACATTTGACGTTTTTGAATTTTTGAAATTCACGCACAGTTCAATATTATAGGTACTTATCACAAAATGCCCGCAGCTCTTTCAAATATGAGAATTCGTTCCATACAAAATGTATGGGGAAAAGAATTTTCTTAATAACTATATTTTTCGTTAATTTTTGTGATTTTTTTATAGTTATTATCCTATCCGGAGAAGAGACAAATCCAATAAATCAAAGATCATCAAAATCGGCCCGGCCATTCTCGAGTTATAAATAGTGTAACTAACCAGACTTTGTTTTATATATTAAGAAGATTGTACATGAATGCATTAATTTAATTTCCTCGCTAAACTAAGCGCGTAGTGGTAGAAGAATGTTGAATGTAGAATTCTATTCAGGAAGCGAGCATTATCCCCACTCCCAAACACCACCAAACCAAACAAGTAAATTTAAAAAAAATGCCAAATTTTATTATGTCGTCAAGTTAGCCTTTGTATGATAACCAATCAGAATCGAACCGATTCTGAAAGCGTCATAATATAAACGTAATGCATACAGGAATATACTGAGGTCGTCAAATGTTCGTAATGAACGGACGCCCTAAATATGGAATGAAGTGTGATATACGTAGGATATACGCGGTTACCAATACGACGGCAATATGAAAGGAAGTCCAAAAGACTCTAAAGTATACGTTACTACCAAAAATTTGAATATCCTTAAAACACAATTTCTGGATAATTCTTTTACTATCACTCTTTTCTTAAGCTAAAAACATGTGAACATTCACAGCAATTTTATTTAAAAACCTACCGTAAGCAGTGGTTGCCAAAAGGATGCGAAGTGAAAGGTTGCCAAATCTGTTGCGGGATGTATATATATATATATATATATATATTGACCTCTTCTCGTAATATGCTGATCCAGTAAGAAGTTATTTGACAGTGTTGATCCACCTTTAACACCGAATAACTTGGCTTTAATGGATTACTTCTGTATGAATTTGCAACAACGTTACATTAAATAGCAAGGTTGCCAGTTTCCCAGTAAAAGTAAACGAAATACTACACATAAAATTTTCGATATTTGTATGGAAATCATACGCTTCGTAACTGTTGATCCGCCCAATTTACCATGCGTTGATGATCCGCCCAAATTGCCATGCGTTGTTGATCCACATAATCGTATATCTTATGTACCTATATGTGCTTTTACTATAAAATTGTTGATCTGACAATGACCAATCAGAATGGCGTTCAAGATGGCGTTATGAACGAAGCCTTCTGATTGGTCATAAAAAAACATATACCTATATCTGGTTTTACTGCTCATTGGTTGAGCCGATATGGAAGTTGCAAAACGTAATATTATAACGGCCGCGGCACCGACTTGAAAAATATATCTTTCTGTATTTTATAAAATTCTAATAATATACTTCCGCGGGTTTTTGTTGCTAGGATCCGCCGCCCGGGAAACATTTATTGGATAAACACATCTGTCATACGTCATCCCAAGTGGTTCGATACTTTTGATGACTTAGCAAGGGTGCCCGGGTTCGAGGGGTGATAATGCGTTGCATTACGATCTTGGCTACGAATTCGGAAGTCGCAAGTTCAAATTTTGGCGTGCGCAATAAATTTTACTTTGATAAATATATATGATTCCTCGATAATGCATTGCATTATGATCCTTGACTACGAATTCGGATGTCGCAAGTTCAAAATTGGCGTGCGCAAGTAAATTTTATTTTGTTAAATTTGTATAATTCCTCGATAACGCGTTGCATTACGATCTTGGTTATGAATTCGGAAGTCACAAGTTCAAAAATAATAAACTTTATGTTGGTAAATATTTAGATATAATTCCTCGATAATGCGATGCAGTACGATCTTGACTACGAATTCGGAAGTCGCAAGTTCAAAATTGGCGTGCGCAAGTAAATATAATTTTGATAAATATCTACGTATGATTACTCAATAATGCGTTGCATTATGATCCTTGACTACGAATTCGGATGTCGCAAGTACAAAATTGGCGTGCACAAGTAAATTTTATTTTGATAAAAGTCTATGTATGATTCCTCAATAATGCGTTGCATTATGAACCTTGACTACGAATTCGGATGTCGCAAGTTCAAAATTGGCGTGCGCAAGTAAATTTTATTTTGATAAATATCTATATATAATTCCTCAATAATGCGTTGCATTATGATCCTTGACTACGAATTCGGATGTCGCAATTTCAAAATTGGCGTGCGCAAGTAAATTTTATTTTGATAAATATCTATGTATTATTCCTCAATAATGCGTTGCATTATGATCCTTGACTATGAATTCGGATGTCGCAAGTTCAAAATTGGCGTGCGCAAGTAAATTTTATTTTGTTAAATTTTTATAATTCCTCGATAACGCGTTGCATTACGATCTTGGTTATGATTTCGGAAGTCACAAGTTCAAAAATAATAAATTTTATGTTGGTAAATATTTAGATATAATTCCTCGATAATTCAGAATTAATTCGGAATTCGCAAGTTCAAAATTGGCGTGCGTAAGTAAATTTTATGTTGATAAATATCTATGCATGATTCCTCAATAATGCGTTGCATTGTGATCCTTGACTACGAATTCGGAGGTCGCAAGTACGAAATTGGCGTGCACAAGTAAATTTTATTTTGATAAATATCTATGTATGATTCCTCAATAATGCGTTGCATTATGATCTTTGACTACGAATTCGGATGTCGCAAGTTCAAAATTGGCGTGCACCAGTAAATTTTATTTAATAAATTTGTTTTATTCCTCGGTAACGCATTACAATACAGTCGTAAGTTCATATTGTATTTTATTTTGATAATATATGTATATGCTCGGGTTCAAGGGATGAGATTTGTCTAGGTCTTTGCGGCGAACGGGTTTGCCCACCTACTGCGTTACGGACTGGATCGGGAGAGACTGGTTGAGGGAGACCTTTTTTCTTACATTAGCTCCACACAGGAAGCCCTGAAGAAAATAAATCCCCTCAAGGCCAATGTCATCTTTAGGGATGCAGTGTGGAGCGTATTTTTAGGAAAGGAAGAAGAGGATGTTCAGGGAAGGAATGGGGTAGTAGGTGTGAGTAGGAATCTGGGGGTCAGTATGTCTAGGAGTGACGGACGTGTGAATCCATCCCTCCCATTTCGTTGCAAGGCTATGTTCCGAAAGGTTCCATGTCAACTCAGAAATAAACCAACTCATAATAACTCAGAACCTCCTTAGAAAGGTCATTAAATGCTATGAAAATATAATTTAAAAAAAGCCGGTAACCCTAACCTAACTTAACCTATTCAACCTATGTTTTCTGAAGTGCTTCTCAGTATGTTTCATTATGAGTTGTTCCACCGTTCACCGTTCCGAAAGGCGATCATTCTAATCTAACACACTTCTACTATCTACTTCTACTACACTATAAAGAGGTAAGATTTGTTTGTTTGTTTGTTTGTTTGCATTGAATAGGCTCCGAAACTACTGAACCGATTTGAAAAACTCTTTCGCTGTTGGGAAGCTACACTATCCCCGGTTGACATAGGCTATATGATATTTACAAAAAAAATTAGGGATCGTTACTAAAAGTCCAATAATGTAACCCAAGGTGTATAAAAATTACCTAAAATATTCTTTACATCGCGTGCGCTGCGAAAACTATTAATGATAGAATAAAATAATGTAAAACGACTTTGTAGAACACATCATTATTTACAAAAAAGGTCGCGACAGCATATGTCTAACTATTATGGTTATGCCACAATAATTATTCTTTTATTTTAAAAAAAATATTAAAATGTCGCGCTTGAAAAGGCTATTTATTTGTATCTTGGTTTTAATCCTTATCAAAATAAATTACTTCATATTCAAGACTGTTTCAATATCTGTATACAACTTTTTGAATTATTTAATAAAATCTTTCTTTTTTATTGCTTTTGTGTGATATAGGTATGCAATAATACTTCAAACCAAATATTTGCCAAGGTTTTTCTAATAAAGCACCGATAAAAATCGTCATCTATGAAGACCTATCTTTTTTTAATTTAAAGACAATGTACTTAAATAAAATAGTATTCAAGCGTACGAAAACACACAACTTTTGAATAAAAAAACATGTTCCATGGATAAACCGTTGGTAGAATGCCAGTTTACTCCCTCTCTACATTTTTTTTATAATACATTACTAAACAACCTTTAGGCTAGTAATTCTGAGGCAAAATGAATTGGGATATGGAGGACATTTTTTTAAAATCGATGTGGACGGGGAATAATTTTAAATATGGGGAGAAATTTTAAATCGATGTATATGGGACGGGGTAAATGAAATACAGTTAATTACAAATAATAATATTATTTTATTTATTTATTTGTTTACGACTTGATGGATTTTACATGTGATTAAATTGTACAGGAGCATTATAACAAGTATATAGCATAATAAGAAGTACATAATACATAAAATAATAAACAGAGCATGAGAGACATAAGTAGGCACAACACAAGTGTTTATTTCATAAAAAAATATTTTGCATTATGATAAACTAATAATTATTATCTACTCTAAAAACAAACTAAATCTAAACTAAAAGCTACGAATCCGGTGGTTGAATTCCTTTGTACAATTCACTTATCGAATACTCATTGTGTATGAGAGGTATGAGTATTCGATAAGTGAATTGTACAAAGGAATTCAACCAGCGGATACGTAGTTTTTAGTTTCGTAGTTTTAGTTTGTTTTTAAGGTAGATAATAATTATTAGTTTATCATAATGCAAAATATTTTTTTATGAAATAATCCCTTGAAAAGAAGTTTACCAAATTTAGTCTCAATAAAATAATTAATAATGTGCAATAAAAGCGTCGATCAAGTATAAAGTATAATAATTTTTTTTTTTAAATGTTACACAATCAAATACGGGTACTGTAAAAATGTAATTATATAAAATAAGATTCCAAATATTATAATCAATAATTATCAGCCTGAAACACTCATCTACATTGAAAAAATCTTCCGAGAAAAGATACTGGCCGCCAACGGGAATTGAACCCGTGACCATCTGATTGCCGGTCAGCAGCTCTGACCACTGAGCTATGGCGGCTTATCTAATACCCGCCAAAGCCATAAGCCGCCATAGCTCAGTGGTCAGAGCTGCTGACCGGCGATTTGCCTACAGCAACACATTTGAGCTACAGCTCAATTCTTATGAACTTTGATCGGTACGGTACTTGAACTACATTAAAAAATTGGTTTGGTTTAAGTCAAACCGGTAAACTACTATCCGGTGAACTTTGGTTTAAAGTGAAACCGGTAATCTACAATAATTTGATGAACTTTGGAGTCACACCGGTAGTCAAACAGTTGAGCTTTCACACCCTTCAGCCTCACAACATATCCCAATTAGGGATGCAATAGTCCTACTGGCTACGAGCATTGGAGGTTATTATCCACCACTTACCCGCCCTGGTATAAGTAACAGATGGTTACTCCTTCAAGGCTCTCGCAAGGACTCTAATTTTTTTGAAAGAACGAAGCTACATTTAGTTTAGAAAGAATTTCACAAAAAATCTAAAACACGATCTGGTTTGGGAGTGTACTTCATAGTATTATTCATTTACTTATAAAGTTTTTCAGCCACGCAATATGTTGTATGGGGACACCGTAGTTCAATTGATAATAACCGGATAATGATTAATTGTTAAAATTATTAATCTTTTATGCTGACGAAGATAACATTGTTTTTGAAACATGTCGATAATATTAATAAAATAGTGGTGTTTACAAAATTACTTATTCTCATTGAAGCAATAATGAAGCCACAAAGTTTATTTGCGAAGTTTGAAGAAAAAAAAATTACCTACACTTCGTATTTGATTTCGAATGTGCATCGTGCACTAATTAATATACACGATAAACAGACGTCATGATTACAGACATTGCCAAGTCTGGCGGTGATTATAACACTATTCACATTGATTAATATTATAGTTTTCCCATAAGTTTTGGAGTAGAAAACTGTATTTCCTGTAAATGTTCAACAGAAATTATGGTCACCTCTGGTCGGAAATCGTTTGTTTACTTTTAAAATTAATATGTATCACAATATTTTAACCACTCAGGTATTTTGCGATTATGCAAGTTTTTTGTCTTAAACGAACTGCCAGATTTATAAAACTTTGTGTTATTTCCGCTTCACAATTAAGGGTCAATAAATGGAACATATCTGAACGTAGCCGAATACTAAAAACTGTCACACATCTGCCGGATCTGCCCTGATGAAGGACACTGCAACGCTGTCCGAAACGTCGGCCAAAGAAGGAGGTAGCGCAACACGGTATAACACCCCATAAACAAATAACAGAAAAAAACTAAAAACTTGAAACGTTTGTTTGAAATAAGGTTTCAAATTGTTATATTACAAAAAAATATTAACATTTATAAATATTAAAATTTAGAAAGCAAACATAAAAATATTGTAAAAATGACTCACGCGATGTTTTTATGTGGAAACGGTACTAAAATCACTGATTATGTAAAAATAACACTTATTCTATTGAATAAATAAACAATTTTGTCACCTACCTTTTACCATTTCATACAAGAATATTTAAAAAATTAATAATGTCTAACAGCGCGTAGGTGATTTGGGGGTGAAAACTGTTTCTACAAAATTAGTATTTTTTATGTACTTCTATGGACAACTTTGAATAGAAATGTGAAGCATTCAATATGGATCTTCTACTTTTTGTTTTAGGGTTATCACTAGAACAATAACAGAGTTATAACGACTTCTGTGGGAACACACGAAAAAACGCGCTTATTTTACGGCTATTGTTAAATATATTAACACGCTTACGTATCCGAGTGGTTGAAATATTCTAAAAACCATTGTATTAAAGACCGGATGTCGGTAACTTGATATATTCATGTTGCCGCTATTTAAAAATATATCTGAATATTATTTTAAATTTTTAGCAAATCTACAGTGTGGTAACAAATTCAATAAAAATTAATCAATTTTTACGATTATGTTTTATGTTAAAACTTATTTCACAGTAGCCTCATTAGTATTAATTAATGAAAATGTGGGCCGAACTGCATTGGCAAATTTTATTTATTACATAAACATAAAATTTCAGAGACAGAAAGAATCGACTGTGTACCAAGTTTCATCTCGATTATGTGACGGAAAGTGGATTTTTTAGACTTTTGAGACTCAAACAAACTCAGAATTCCAAGTAAATGTGATACTTAAGAGGAATATAAACGCTAGAAGTATTTCGATTCTCGTGCCTGCAAAATTTGCAATCGAGCGTCTTATTTGCGCCCGGCAAGTAAGCGAAAAAGTGGTTTTTATTTATTTTGTCCATAATTTTATAAGAGTGAAAAAAAGTTAGAACATAGAAAACCTCAAAAATAGTGTTACCCATAAAGGAGTATTTTTATAAAAATGTTTCTTGTATTACTTCATAGTTAAGTCATGAAAAAACATTTTTTTAGTGGTTTACGCTTGTTTTGTTTTTGTTATGTAAATAATAATTTTATTCTAATTCCATTACATAAAAAACCTAGTAAAAGCTTCAATTTATCCGTAGCATATTTTTTGATGTTGATACTGTAAGCCAATTCGTCATAAAGATTAATCTAAATAGGATTTCACGTATAACTTCACCTTAAAAGAACGCCTCTATATTATATGTAGATGGCGCGAGTTTAATTATTTTAGCGTAAAACTTTTTTTTTTAAGTTGTGCTTTAAAATATTAAGATGAATTAATTGTTTGCGCCCGTACAGTTGCAATATGAATATGAATAAATAGTTTTTTTGGTTTGAATAAATCTTTCAAGAAAGGCGTACAAATACAATAATGGATTGAATTACCGATACAATATGGTATTTGTTTGCCATTTTTGAAAGATTTATTTAAACCAAAAAAACTATTTATTCATATTCATATTACGCATGAATGGGCGCTAACAATTCATTCATCTTAATAAGGCACTACTTGTAAAAAGCGTGTTCCCTAAAATAATTAAACTTGCGCCATCTATGAAAGAGTAGATTGTGAAATCTTTTTAATATCACTTTAATATAAAAAGGCGGCTCCTTGGCCGTCGCCGTCGTAAGAAAGTATTAATTATGATTTCTAAAATATTTTCTTAAGTAAGGTAAAAACAATGATATAATTTTTTTTTTTTTAATTAAGCTAGTCATTCCCGAGATAGTATACTTTTAGTTAAAAACTAGCAGACCAGGCCACATGTTGCTGTGACTAACGAAACATAACGCCATCACAACGCCACGCCACTACCCAACCTTTATAACCAACGCCATCTGTTAAATCAAATCGACACCGCCCGCTTGCTGCCGACTGCCCGATGCCCACTGCCTGCTTGCCAGCCCTATTTCAGCCAATTAACACAAAACCTTGACAAATTATATACTCTAAAACCTTCCTCATGAATCACTCTATCTATTGGTGAAAACCGCATGAAAATTTGTTGCTTAGTTTAAAAGATCTAAGCGCACAGACAGCGGAAGCGACTTCATTTTATACTATGTAAAGGTAACACAATTTTTTGCCCAAAAAAATAACATAATAAATACCTACTCTAAAGAACTACTTTTCGAAAAAAATATCCTTACTTATTAAAACGTGCTTTATTTTTTAAACAACTGATAAACAAAAATATACCACACATAATTTCATTTTTCTCAGTTAAAACGCAATTTTTAGTAATGGGATATGCGATTAGATGTTTTTAAATATTTAAAAAAGCGGGATTTCAATGGTTTTTACTTCGGGCATTCTTCATTGAAGTTCAAAGTTGATAAGCTTTTAGCCATTCCAAATAATAAAAACATCTATATAAATAAAATAATTAAAAAAGAAAAAATCGATAATTATTTTCTTCCAAACATTTTTAAACACCCAGTTTGTTTTGAACACCTGCACTCATGCCTAGCCAGAAGTGTGAACGGGCTCTACCACCCACAATGATAATCCACACTATGGAAACTATTTTCAAGGCACTCCGTAAAAAATGATACCGAACGAGTTGGTTTAATTTTTACGTAAAAGTAAAGAAAATACATTGCTGTGAACCGTTTTGAAATATTTGACATTTGTAATCCATTGAAGATATGCATGTTACATGATGTATGTTTTAAAATATTTTTGGCGGCAATTCAGCAAACCTACATACATTAATATTATATTTTCGTTTTTTGTTTTGTGTTGGCTACCTCCTTCTTTAGCAGACGTTTCGGACAGCGTTGCAGTGTTCATCGTCAGGGCGGATCCAGCAGATCCGACGATGTCTGCGACAATCTGCCGGATCTGCCCTGATGATGGACACTGCAACGCTGTCCAAAACGTCGGATAAAAAAGGAGGTAGCGCAACACGGCATAACACCTAAAAAACAAACAACGAAAATGCTTTTGGCCGTGAAAATCTAAAAACTTATCATTAATATTATAGGTATATTGGGAAGAGGATTACGCACACCACCGCCCCGGGAACCATTTATTGATTAACCAAACCTTTGCCATAGGTCATACCAAGCGGTTCACTACTTTCAGTGACTTAGCAGGGGTGCCCAGGTTCAAGGGGTGAGGTTTGTCTAGGTCTTTGAGGAGAATGTGTTTGCCCACTTACTTCATGGCAGGCCAGAACGGGAGAGACTGATTGAAGGAGACCTAACCTAGAACTCTTCTATTGGACTCTCTCAACCCAATTTGGGAGGTTGAGAGAGTCCGATTTGTTCCATCGCCCCGGGAACCATTTATTGGATAACCAACACCTCCGCCATAGGTCACCGCAAGAAACTCACTACGTTTAGTGACTTAACAGGGATTCCCGGTTTTAAGGGGAGAGGTTTGTCCAGGTCTTTGCGACGAATGCGATTGCCCACCTACTGCGTGGCGGGCCAGGTTGGGAGAGACTAATTGAAAGAGTCCTAACCTAGAACTCCCTCAACTCGCCTCTCAACTGGGAATAACATGGGAGGTGGATAAGTGTATCGTCGCCCCGAGAACCATTTATTGGATAACCAACACCTCTGCCATAGGTCACCCCAAGTGGTTCTCTCTGTTCGGTGACTTAGCGGGCGTGCCCGATTCCTCGGGTAAGATTTGTCCAGGCCTTGGCGATGGATGCCTCTGCCCACCTGCTGCGTGGCGGGCCGGATCGAGATCGAGAGACTGGTTAAGGACGGCCATTAAATTTTCTGCAAGTCTAGGTTGAATATTTATTTTTATTTAGAACAATGAGTTAAACTTCAAATTGTAAAATTTAAATAAATGAAGACAATATTAGCGAAACTCAATCCAAAATCTGAAACAGAAAAATCAGAAAGAGGTACGGTCACATCAGGGACTCCAAGCCAGGACCTTCGGCTTTCCGGGCAGCAGCTCTAACCATTGCGCTAAGCTAATTAATTAGTCCCCATCCGATTCTGTCATTTTTAACCGTTTCATACTTCGACTAGAAACTACCAACATTATCTTCATTTTCGTAACGCAAATTTTATTGGCTGCTATCTGTATGAAAGATTGCAAAATTCAACCAGAACTAAATATAATCTAGATAGTGTCTTGGATAAAGTTATCAATTTTTATTTAATATGCGACGTCTATTGACTTTTCTGCAAGTCTAGGAGGAATATTTATTTTTAACTATGAGTAAAACCTCAAATTGTAATTTTGTAATATAATCAAATATTTTAAGATAATTTTCACGTTCTATTCAAGTTCCGTCATTATATCATTATAGGCCAGTTGCTCTATCAATCTGAAATAATACAGAATTTGAATAGAACTTACACAGGTCGTAAAAAAATAATTTCAAATATTTGATGAATCCGTAAAATTTTTTGAAACAACCCGTCTTTAGTTTCATTAGCTCCAGATAGAAGAGAGCATCTGGGACTATTGTGCGGTACATTCATAAAATACCTATATTAGTCCCTCGACCCGTCTCCCAACAAAGGAATATCAATTTGGAGGCGGATATGTGTAACTCCGCCCCGGGAACTATTTATCGGATAACCAACATCCTTGCCGTAGGTTACTCCAAGTGGTTCACAACGTTTGGTGACTTAGCAGGGGTGCCTGGGTTTAGAAGTTGAGATTTGTCTAAGTCTTGGCGGAGAATGCGTTTACCCACCAACTGCGTGGCGGACCGGATGGATTATGAATTCTCCAATCAGACTTTCTCAACCCTTTCCCCAAACGGGGCTATTTTTAAACTCGTGGTAACTTTAGAATAAAATGTCCGAATTGAATAATTCAAAAAGTTAAATAAAGGTATTGAAGCAGTCTTGAATATGAAGTAATTTATTTTGATAAGGATTAAAACCAAGATACAAATAAAGAGCCATTTGACGCGGCGTCATTTTAATTAAATTTTTAAAATAAATAAACACTTTTTGTGGCATAACTATAATAGTTAGACATATGCTGTCGCGAAACTTTTTGTAAATAATGATGTTTTCTACAAAGTCGTACTACATTATTTTATTCTATTGTTAATAGTTTTCGCAGCGCACGCGATGTAAAGAATATTTTAGGTATTTTTTTTACACCTTGGGCTACATTATTGGAGTTTTAGTAACGATCCCTAATTTTTTTTTGAAAATATCATATAGCCTATGTCAACCGGGAATAGTGTAGCTTCCTACCAATGAAAGAATTTTTCAAATCGGTTCAGTAGTTTCGGAGCCTATTCAATGCAAACAAACAAACAATCAAATCTTTCCTCTTTAAATAGTGTTAGATTGGTTCCATGCAAACTCAGAAAGAAACCAACTCATAATTCAGGTCATGAAGATGAAGCCATACTAAATAATGCAAAATCATACAAAATCGTATGTTTTTGTTTTGAAAATTTGACCGCTTAGACGTATTATAAATGCTTCAATTAAATACTTCGTGTAGAACATACCTTGGCCCTTAAAAATATCGGTCATTTTTTTAATGTCTTTTAATAAGCTTAGAAAAAATAAAGTATTAGGTCTATAAAAAACATTTTTTAGTGCAAACTCTCCTACTTATAAACACTTTTTCGGATATGGTTTTATTGCATAATGTGGCAAATTCAGTTTCTTATATAGCGGAGAAACAACGTGTTAGGGTCCGCGCTGCTTGTTTTCGTGTAATCAATTTAAAAATTCCGTTTTATTACAATAAACAATGCATAAAAAAGGAATTAATGTTTTTTACAGGCCTTTACGAAATCAACATGTAAAAAAAATTCTCAAATATCTTTTCCAACCTTTCCAAAAGCTTTTTCTCAAGTATTTTTAAACTCCTCCCATAAAAGGGCGTGAATTCAAATTTCGATTTTTTCCTGTACTAGTGAATCGCCTTAAAAGCTATGAAAACATAATTTTAAAATAGCCGGTAACCAGAGGCGGCCCCTGCCTTGTAGGCCAGTCAATAAAGGCTCAAAATGAGACTTACCCAAACATTAATTCCTCCGTCGATGAAATTTTGCAGTTACAATAAAAAATAAAAAATAAAACCAACCTTTATACCTTATTTTATTGTATTTTTGTTATATGTTTATGGTCAGTTAGTAAATGATCTTTGATGTTAGTTTCGCAAAGTAATGTTAGTAAAATGTTAAACTTTTTTCATATTATAATATATTTTGATATTATAATATGAAAAATGAACAATAAAACGATAAAAATAAAAACTGATCCCAATTGCTGTCATTTGTAAATACATAGATATTATAATGTCTTATAATTAATATCATTATTCAACAACAGTAACTAATTTTCGGTCAAATAAATAGGCATTTGTCAAAATAATTAATTAGTTAAAATAACATTGTATTACGTAAGTATTTTAAAATTAAAATGAATATAGAAGCTTACGTCTATTTCATTGATTTTAACAACGCTTTCGGAATTGCCTGTTTGTGTTGATTTCTATTGAGAATTTGAGTTACGAAAAAACCTCATTTACAATGCCACAATAATTTAAAAATAGACATTGAGTTATTTTATATTGCACTTTTATAATCAAAATCAAAAGTCAAAATCTAAATCTAAATCGAAATCGAAATCGAAATCAAAAGTCAAAATCAAATTCAAAATCAAAATCAAAATCTCAAACCAACACCAAAATCAAAGTCAAAGACCAAATCAAAATTAAAATCTCAAACCAAAACCAAAATCAAAATCAATATCCGAACTTGCGACATCCGAATTCGTAGTCAAGATCGCACTGCACTGCATTATTGTTGTATTATACAAACGTTTCAAATAAAAATTACCTCCGCACGCCACAATTCGAACTGGCGACTTCCGCATTCGTAGCCAAGATAGTGAGGCAGTGCATTATCGAGGAATTATATGTATTTATCAAAATAAAATTAACTGGCGCATGCCATTTAAACTTGCGACATCCGAATTCGTAGTCAAGATCGCACTGCACTGCATTATTGTTGTATTATACAAACGTATCAAATAAAAATTACCTCTGCACGCCACAATTCGAACTTGCGACTCCCGAATTCGTAGTCAAGGTCGCAATGCCCCTTAGATATCGTTGAATTATACATTTAAATCAAAATAATATTTACTTTCGCACGCAACAATTTGTTCTTGCGACTTCCGAATTCGTATTGATCGTAATGCAATTTGTTCTTGCGACTTCCGAATTCGTAGAGATCGTAATGCAATGCATTATCGAGGAATCATACGTATTCCCCGATAATGCATTGCATCCCCAAAGAAGACATAGGCCTTGACGGGATTTATTTTCTTCAGAGCTTCCTGTGTGGAGCTAATGTAAAAAAAATAAGGTCTCCCTCAACCAGTCTCTCCCAATCCGGTCCGTAATGCAGTAGGTGGGCAAACCCGTTCACCGCAAAGACCTAGACAAATCTCATCCCTTGAACCCGAGCAGCCCTGCTAAGTCACAAAAAATCAGTCTCTCCCAATCCGGCTTGCCACGCAGTAGGTGAGCGAACGCGTTCGCCGCACGGACCTAGACAAATCTCACTCCTTGAACCGAGCACTCCTGCTAAGTCACGAATGTCACTGCAAAGTGACATATGACAGAGGTGTTGATTACCCAAAAATGGTTCCCGGGGCGGTGGTAATCATACCCGCCTCCCAAAATTAAGGTATACCTTAAGTGGTTCGCTATGTTTGGTGACTTAACCGGGGTGCCCAGGTTCATGGGGTGAGGTTTGTGCGGGTCTTAGAAGCGGAAACGAAAACAAAATCAAAAGTCAAAATCAAATTCAAAATCAAAATCAAAATCTCAAACCAACACCAAAATCAAAGTCAAAGTCCAAATCAAAATTAAAATCTCAAACCAAAACCAAAATCAAAATCAATATCCGAACTTGCGACATCCGAATTCGTAGTCAAGATCGCACTGCACTGCATTATTGTTGTATTATACAAACGTTTCAAATAAAAATTACCTCCGCACGCCACAATTCGAACTGGCGACTTCCGAATTCGTAGCCAAGATAGTGAGGCAGTGCATTATCGAGGAATTATATGTATTTATCAAAATAAAATTAACTGGCGCATGCCATTTAAACTTGCGACATCCGAATTCGTAGTCAAGATCGCACTGCACTGCATTATTGTTGTATTATACAAACGTATCAAATAAAAATTACCTCTGCACGCCACAATTCGAACTTGCGACTCCCGAATTCGTAGTCAAGGTCGCAATGCCCCTTAGATATCGTTGAATTATACATTTAAATCAAAATAATATTTACTTTCGCACGCAACAATTTGTTCTTGCGACTTCCGAATTAGTATTGATCGTAATGCAATTTGTTCTTGCGACTTCCGAATTCGTAGAGATCGTAATGCAATGCATTATCGAGGAATCATACGTATTCCCCGATAATGCATTGCATCCCCAAAGAAGACATAGGCCTTGACGGGATTTATTTTCTTCAGAGCTTCCTGTGTGGAGCTAATGTAAAAAAAATAAGGTCTCCCTCAACCAGTCTCTCCCAATCCGGTCCGTAATGCAGTAGGTGGGCAAACCCGTTCACCGCAAAGACCTAGACAAATCTCATCCCTTGAACCCGAGCAGCCCTGCTAAGTCACAAAAAATCAGTCTCTCCCAATCCGGCTTGCCACGCAGTAGGTGAGCGAACGCGTTCGCCGCACGGACCTAGACAAATCTCACTCCTTGAACCGAGCACTCCTGCTAAGTCACGAATGTCACTGCAAAGTGACATATGACAGAGGTGTTGATTACCCAAAAATGGTTCCCGGGGCGGTGGTAATCATACCCGCCTCCCAAAATTAAGGTATACCTTAAGTGGTTCGCTATGTTTGGTGACTTAACCGGGGTGCCCAGGTTCATGGGGTGAGGTTTGTGCGGGTCTTAGAAGCGGAAACGAAAACAAAATCAAAAGTCAAAATCAAATTCAAAATCAAAATCAAAATCTCAAACCAACACCAAAATCAAAGTCAAAGTCCAAATCAAAATTAAAATCTCAAACCAAAACCAAAATCAAAATCAATATCCGAACTTGCGACATCCGAATTCGTAGTCAAGATCGCACTGCACTGCATTATTGTTGTATTATACAAACGTTTCAAATAAAAATTACCTCCGCACGCCACAATTCGAACTGGCGACTGTCATACTTCCTGGGGCCAGGGTGATACTGAAGCCACGTAGGGTCCAGTGTTATACTTCTGGTCTCCAGAAATATGTCCCTCCCGGGGGGGGAACAAGTGTTAAGCAGGCCCCCCGGGGGCAATATGCCTCGGCTTGGAAGGCTCAGCTCAGGGTCGTAGGGCTCCTCCGAGGCTGTCGATGGTTGACTCCAATGAAACAAGGTTTAGGCACAATTCAAATGTATTCAATAATGCAAGGGTGAACATTACAGGCAACCAGGTAAGCTGTTTAAGGCCTAGCATAAGGGAGAGAGAGAGGCACTAGAAATACTACTGAATTTAGGCTCGGAAATACTATAAGAGGGTTTAAAATCTCACGTGGCGTCGTACGGATGCAGGCAGCTTCCTACGAAGTGGAGAGATCTAGAGCAAAGCTCATAGATCGTGTGCAGGAACCGGGCGGCTCGGGGTGCGTGGGCGGCTTCTCGGCATCATGGTGGGCGGATTCGGTCAGCTTACCGAACCGGTGGGTGATAACGGTGAATTAAGCGGCTATCGGCAATGTAGGCGGATTAAAAGCCGGGCGGCCAGGGCTGCCATGGTATAAGGTAGGCGGCAGTAGGATTATACAGGCGTCTGGGGTGATAGCGCCATACTTGAATCGTAAGTGAAGACTTAATTAGCCGCGTCGAAGGGTGGCATACTGCCCGACAGTACGTAGTAGTACGTACGACTGCTCGCGCCGTTGTCTGAAATATGTCTCATGCTTTGGTGAACGGTGGCCGGAGTTCTCTGTCCGTGATGAGCGAGACGGAAGACTCGAACGTGTGCCCTATAAGGTAATGTCTTCTGCCATTGGCTGGATTTCGCGCCGTGTAGCCATATATGGTAATGTCTTCTGCCAGCCTGAGAGGGACAGCAATAATCACGCGAGAATGTACATGTACTGAGCACGTGACACACAGCTGCCTGCCGCTTGTATAGTTCGTTCGTAGGATTTATGGGCAACTCTGCCGCTTGTATAGTTCGTTCGTAGCATTTATGGGCAACTCTGCCGCTTGTATAGTTCGTTCGTAGCATTTATGGGCAACTCATAACACTACCCTCCTCCCCCTGAAAAATGAAGGGAAAAGGCAGCGAGGCTGATGCAGGGGACCACGACCTTCCATACAGCATGTGATGCGATGATTGCCACAATGTGAGGTACAGAGCTACCTCTTCACCAGGATTTAAACACTCCCTACCTAAGAGCCAACAAAATTTTAACTACCTGTGAGCCAAGCTAAAAAAAACTAGCAATAAACTGAACAAAGGTTGCCAACTCTCTCAAGAAATTAAAAAAAATGTGACGTACCTAGTGCGATACAAGACACGCTAACGAAGGTGCATGAAGAAATAAGGAAAACATGACCCTTCCGAGAAGGATTACTACCATGTAAAAATCTTAAAATTAGACAAAAAATTTCCAACACTATTCCTGTTATGGAATATTGTACGCTGACCAATGTCATGAAATGATCGAAATCACTCATATTCGCGTCTTACAATAGAATTCTTAAAATTATACAACTTTGTTTTTATACACTTTATGCTTTTTTCACAATTCAATTCTAACCCAAATGTTAGTTTCCCGCACTCTCAGCTTGTCATGGTTTGTCTGGTTTGCATTTAATTATCAGGCATAAACGACCATCCTCTCATGTTCGCATATAATTGTAAGGTAATGCTACAAAACCTATCATGAATATTAATTTTCAGGCATAATATGAATCCTCTCATGTTTTCTCGACTCACCCTCGGTGACCCGTACAGCGCTGTACTTGGTATACTAGAAATATACCCTTGCCGCAACGACATAGACAACCGGATAGATCCCTTGGAATCCTCACGGTGAACTTGCGTTCGACGAAACCACATAGGACACCCTCTAGGTGTTCCCACCAAAAAAACCAGACGAACCGTAATGACCATAAGTGCAATTACATTATTCTCTAATAAGAACAATACGACCCGAATGACATAACTTTATGACATTACCGAGCTAATTTACTCAACTGGGTGCATACTCTTAAATCTTCTTACTACGAGAAGTACTACTCCTTATTTGAATACAGTGATATAGCAAGTTACAAATTACCGTACAATTGCGTCCTGATATGGCAAGGACTTTACACGCTGGCTTACCATATTGATACCGAAGTAATCAATTACGTGTTTACAAAATATTTATATAGTAATTTAATTAATTACATTTATCATAATTAAAACACTTGAATATACATTTGTTTACCCACCAAAAACTCTATGTGTGTGTGTACAATTTTGTTAAATAACTTTCAATTCGAGTTTGTCTCAACTCAACTTAAACTCTCAGGGTTTGACTACGTAAGGAGAGAAGAAAAAAAAATTAAAATAAATAACAACAACGCCACGTATTTTTACCAAAAAATACGAAAATTTAATACTACCGACAATGTTATTAGAAGAGGAAAAATTTTTCTTAATTGAGTAACGAATTTCTTCCTAACACCGGAATCATATATACTTCCATTGTTCGGAAATTCGCGTTTCCAACAATCCTTCTGCTCTAATTCTAAGGAGTTTAGCCATCCTATCACGCTTTGGATTATAGTTTACCTGCCGAATGACACGTTAGGTCGATACCCAAGTTCCATCCTATCGGACTTGTAACAGCTCTATAATACCACACAACGAGTAACCGTTGTTATATGATCGCGGAAGAAGGTTAAAATTCGATACCACCACAACCTATGTGAACCGAATAGTGTTGTCTATTGGGCCTATTCTGATAACAAAAATGTGGTAATATAATTATTACATTGCCTTTTCATCGTGAATTCACTCCAACATACGCTAGAATTGAGACATACCCCGTTAAGGAGTGGGTAACTACCCGATTGTGAACGTTTTACCGCCCCAATTTCTCCTATATCGCAACGTGTGAGATGTCCAATACCATAACGATTTAACCTACATGTGAGAATAATTCGACAATGAAAGAGATTGAAAAACCCGAAAAAAAAAGGACAAAAAATAAAAAAAATTATAATTGAAATGATATTTTCATTTATACATGACCTTATATTAATATATACACAAGGTTATTTACAACCATAAGGTTCCTAAGTTTCTTACTACCCAATGACCTATCCCAGTATGAGAACTAGGTGCCTTTATACCTACCACTTGTACAAGAATTTTCTTATGCCGTCTCTTGCCAACGAAAAGAAAAGAATATGCTTGCATATTCTTTCATTGCATCTAAAATTAAGTACTTTTTAGAATGCAAATTGTTCCACGAAAATAGAAATTAGGTCTCTACTTCGGTCCCGGGCAGGATACTGAATACCTAACGCAGTTTTTTCTAATGAAAAACCTAGCCTAATTTAGGGTTCCTTGAACTACGCCCTCAATCAGTGTAACGTGTCGTGTTTCTTAGACGAATTTATATACTTATGTAACCATATTCATATATAAATTTAAAAAAAAAATTTTTTTTTTTTTTTAAAAAAAAAAACAACCTAAGTGGCTACGCACTAGGAGAAAGTAATAAATTATTACTACCAATAATAGTCATTACAATAAATGAACTAAATATCGCATCAGTAATTTCACTAGTGTAAGGTGAGTTACCTCTTTTTTTTTATAATAATAACAATAATAACACAAGTCTTCACGTGCAGACATACCGGCGTCCCGGATTGTCAATACTTGTGATGACGATCCATTAAGAAAGGAATTGTATACTTCTCTAATAACAAAGGTTAAGTTATATGCGTTATAACCTCGTACTAACCACTAGGGTTCATGACGTCCTTGGGTTATATATAAAAGACAATACAATACATGTACCTCGTGAATAAATTTACAATTTTTTTATTAAGGTCATCCAATGATGGACAATAATGCTGACTAAGTCATGTAATCAATGAAAATGATACATATTCGCATTTTAAACCCTTATGTAGAGGACAATACAATACATGCACCTCGTGTTTAAATTTACTGTGTCATTATAATGTGTAACCAATTTCTTTTCCTACTGATGGACTAATTTCCATACTCTGTTCTGTTTTTCTGTTTTCCTCTCCGTGTAATTCTCAGGATACGCCTCCTATAGCGTCGGTCATATTATAAGGATACCTCCTATAGCGTTTGGCATATTATAAGGATCTCTCCTATAGCGTCGTATAATTATAAGGCTATACTATAATCCTCTCGTGTTTTCAAGAGATACGTTTGCAACGTCTATCTCCGTGTGGCCACACCGTTACGTTCAGAGAACTGTAACCTTGCCTTAGTTCACCAACACAAATGAGAAAAATACAGTATCCTTCTCAAATGCCTGTGCTTTGGCAAAATAAACACATAAAAATAACACAATATCCAAAAAAAACAGAACTTCATTAATTATTTTAATATTTATGATACTACAATTTCTATAAAATCTTTCTTTAAAGGTTACTCTAATTTAACAGGAATCGTTTCCAAATTTTAATAACACAGATTTTATAACACCGCTATACGATGCGTAATACACATTGACTAAGTCGCTCAAATACCTAAGTATTCAATTCGTGTGTTTATCTTTAACATTACATGTTATAAGCTAGCAATTTATATACATAAAAAAAAAATGAATCATAACTGAATTGCTAACGACGTTGCTTCTTACTACAACTTCCAAAATTTAAAACTTTTACTTGTTTGACTGACTATTTGAAAATTCCTTTTTTTTTTTAAAAAATTCCATGTCTATTATTTATTTACTTCTTAATTTAACAATATTATCCAATGATAACTTTTTTTTCTACTAACTTTCCACTATACGTCTCAGTTTAATCTCAACTTTTCTGTTCATAACTTTTTTAACTTTTGTTTACTTTACTATCATTTTGTTTAAAAAAAAATTCCATTGTATTTAACTATATAAGGGCGCCATGACATTTTCTAAAATAGCTATGTCAAAACTATACGAATTTACAATTACCTAAAGCTTACTTGAGGGGTTAATTCTCTAATTCCAATTCTTTCCTATATCACAAATTTCTTTTTTTTTTTTTGTTCAAGATTTCACATCTTAACAATCCCACTAGCCCTTATTCTGAGGAAGGCATTCCTATAGCGGTTTGAAACCAGAATTGTATACGCGGGTACCTATGTATCCGTAGTACATTTCTTGAGTTTATTAACTCAATATCTATATGATATAATTTCCTAACAACGATCACGTTGTCATATTTATGAATACGAGAAAAAATGAAGAAGACAATTTCTTATAATTTTATAACCCTTTCCTTCATTACAAGTAAGACATTATTATTGGATTCTATTCACTATTTGTTTTTTGTTACTAAATGACAATATCGATTTAACTGTCGTAGTTCACTTTTTAATTCTATGTTTTACTAATTTTTCACAGATGTTTCCAAAAAAAAAACTATTTATCTTTTCTATCCTGAATTCCATTATACTGTTATTCATTCATGTAAATTTGTTGCCGAAATCATTCCTAAATTCTTATGAAAAAAAACTTAATTGAAGCTAAACATTCAAATGTTCTTTGTTCGAGAGATTATTCTGTTAAATTTGACAAGGATTTCCCTTTAAAATTCTTCGTTATTTTTTATTTAAAACGATAATTTTTAACATATGATGCTATTCACTTGCTTCTACTGAAGTGTCTTTCCCAACGATAGTTTATTTTATTATCCGCATACTACTATTTAGAGTGGGATAGTCCCGATTAAAAAACAATGCATGTTCCAATACTGTCTCTATGGTAAATACCTATAGCATATACAAAATTTTATTATTAAACCTTCCTTAGATAATCATTCGAAAAATCAAGTATCTAGTAACATATACCTTGTAGTTTGGAATTTATTCTTTAAATGATGTTCTACTGTTTTATTTAATTTCCTACCACTTAGTACGAAAGCAATTCAGATAGATTTTAAGAGACTTAAACTAACCAAAAAAAACACTTAGCCAATTATATACATTGATATACACGTTGCCTTGTTTATATACATTTTATATACACGTTGCCTTGTTTATATACATTTTATATACAAGTTTGTTTCCTTTCCCGAACGTTTATTATTTTAACAACATTGTGTTTTCTAATTTGTGTAATATGGAGTATTAATTCAATGATGTACGATCTCTAACCGTGGGTTCATGACACTCATGATTTTCAAACGAAACAACATTAAACTTCTAAGAACTTTACTATTTTTAACCGATCTGTACCTAAACTTCTGTTTCTTAAAAAAAACTTTTGACTGAATTTTGTTTATTCCTTTTTTCTTCTAAAATTTATGTTATTAATCTACATTTGTCCTGAACTGTTCATTAATCCAATACGCAGTTAGCTACTCTGCCCTAGACAATCAACAATCAAAATTACAATTCTAATTTATTCTAATGTATTAACAATAAATTAAAACTTCTATGAAGAAAAATAACAATTGTGGCTTTAACTAATATTACAAGGGAAACTTTCCATATTAACTTATTCTGTTTTGAAAATTAATAATTTGTTGCTTTAAAATTTCTCTTTTATAACATTATGTAACGTCGTTTTCCATTTTGCGTTTTAAAACTACCTATTGAGAGAAACGAAAACTAACTTTATAACTTGTACTCATTATTTATTGAACTTTTCGTTTAACGTTTATTTTATAATTCAACTTCCAGGATTCGTTAAACTCAACACATTGTTTCCGTAAAGTTAAAAAAGCTCTTTTGGGGACTACGCCTCTATCCATCAACATTTTTCTTATTACCGACGCGTTTGCTTCCTCGAAATTTAATATTCTATCCATTATTGGTATGGTGGCCTCCATGATTATGCGTTATTATAATGAACAAAGCAAAAAAAAAGGACGAGAGTAGTTGCCGGCAGTCGTATTTACAACTTCCTATTACAGGGGAACGAGCGGATGAACCTACTCGACAGCAGAAATTTCTTTTTTATTGGAAACAACCGCTGCTCTTCAAGGAAGAAATAAAGCAACTTACGCAGCAGCCACTCGGAGAATTTAAAATAACGAGATTCATTACTCAATTAAAAAAAATTCCGCGCGAATGACGAACAACTCTGACTGCCGCGATAGAACGTAATAGCTTGAGAATGCTACTGTAGTAAGCGATGTTTAAAATACCTAACACTCGAATAGCACTAGCCGACGGACTCGCGACGTTTAGAATAATTCACACAGAACTACCGTTGTTGATGGGAGCACAAATATAAAATATTTATAGCTAAGATTACATAATTATGTTTCTAGGGAGACAACAATCGACAAGACTTCGGCCCAGTTGGCGCGCCAGTGTCATACTTCCTGGGGCCAGGGTGATACTGAAGCCACGTAGGGTCCAGTGTTATACTTCTGGTCTCCAGAAATATGTCCCTCCCGGGGGGGGAACAAGTGTTAAGCAGGCCCCCCGGGGGCAATATGCCTCGGCTTGGAAGGCTCAGCTCAGGGTCGTAGGGCTCCTCCGAGGCTGTCGATGGTTGACTCCAATGAAACAAGGTTTAGGCACAATTCAAATGTATTCAATAATGCAAGGGTGAACATTACAGGCAACCAGGTAAGCTGTTTAAGGCCTAGCATAAGGGAGAGAGAGAGGCACTAGAAATACTACTGAATTTAGGCTCGGAAATACTATAAGAGGGTTTAAAATCTCACGTGGCGTCGTACGGATGCAGGCAGCTTCCTACGAAGTGGAGAGATCTAGAGCAAAGCTCATAGATCGTGTGCAGGAACCGGGCGGCTCGGGGTGCGTGGGCGGCTTCTCGGCATCATGGTGGGCGGATTCGGTCAGCTTACCGAACCGGTGGGTGATAACGGTGAATTAAGCGGCTATCGGCAATGTAGGCGGATTAAAAGCCGGGCGGCCAGGGCTGCCATGGTATAAGGTAGGCGGCAGTAGGATTATACAGGCGTCTGGGGTGATAGCGCCATACTTGAATCGTAAGTGAAGACTTAATTAGCCGCGTCGAAGGGTGGCATACTGCCCGACAGTACGTAGTAGTACGTACGACTGCTCGCGCCGTTGTCTGAAATATGTCTCATGCTTTGGTGAACGGTGGCCGGAGTTCTCTGTCCGTGATGAGCGAGACGGAAGACTCGAACGTGTGCCCTATAAGGTAATGTCTTCTGCCATTGGCTGGATTTCGCGCCGTGTAGCCATATATGGTAATGTCTTCTGCCAGCCTGAGAGGGACAGCAATAATCACGCGAGAATGTACATGTACTGAGCACGTGACACACAGCTGCCTGCCGCTTGTATAGTTCGTTCGTAGGATTTATGGGCAACTCTGCCGCTTGTATAGTTCGTTCGTAGCATTTATGGGCAACTCTGCCGCTTGTATAGTTCGTTCGTAGCATTTATGGGCAACTCATAACACGACTTCCGAATTCGTAGCCAAGATAGTGAGGCAGTGCATTATCGAGGAATTATATGTATTTATCAAAATAAAATTAACTGGCGCATGCCATTTAAACTTGCGACATCCGAATTCGTAGTCAAGATCGCACTGCACTGCATTATTGTTGTATTATACAAACGTATCAAATAAAAATTACCTCTGCACGCCACAATTCGAACTTGCGACTCCCGAATTCGTAGTCAAGGTCGCAATGCCCCTTAGATATCGTTGAATTATACATTTAAATCAAAATAATATTTACTTTCGCACGCAACAATTTGTTCTTGCGACTTCCGAATTCGTATTGATCGTAATGCAATTTGTTCTTGCGACTTCCGAATTCGTAGAGATCGTAATGCAATGCATTATCGAGGAATCATACGTATTCCCCGATAATGCATTGCATCCCCAAAGAAGACATAGGCCTTGACGGGATTTATTTTCTTCAGAGCTTCCTGTGTGGAGCTAATGTAAAAAAAATAAGGTCTCCCTCAACCAGTCTCTCCCAATCCGGTCCGTAATGCAGTAGGTGGGCAAACCCATTCACCGCAAAGACCTAGACAAATCTCATCCCTTGAACCCGAGCAGCCCTGCTAAGTCACAAAAAATCAGTCTCTCCCAATCCGGCTTGCCACGCAGTAGGTGAGCAAACGCGTTCGCCGCACGGACCTAGACAAATCTCACTCCTTGAACCGGGCACTCCTGCTAAGTCACGAATGTCACTGCAAAGTGACATATGACAGAGGTGTTGATTACCCAAAAATGGTTCCCGGGGCGGTGGTAATCATACCCGCCTCCCTAAATTAAGGTATACCTTCAGTGGTTCGCTATGTTTGGTGACTTAACCGGGGTGCCCAGGTTCATGGGGTGAGGTTTGTGCGGGTCTTAGAAGCGGAAACGAAAACAAAATCAAAAACAAAATCAAAATCAAAATCGAAATTGAAATCGAAATCGAAATCGAAATCGAAATCAAAATCGAAATCGAAATCGAAATCAAAAATCAAAATAAAAACAAAATCAAAAATCAAAATCAAAATCTCAAACCAAAACCAAAATCAATGTCAAAATCATAATTAAAATCTCAAATCAAAACCAAAATCAAAATCAAAATCTCAAACCAAAAGCAATATCAAAATCAAAATGAAAGTAAAAATCAAAATAAAAATCAAAATAAGAATGCAAATAAAAATTAAAATCAAAATCAAAATTAAAATCTCAAACCAAAATCAAAATTAAAATCTCGATCCAAAATCAACATCGAAATCCAAATCAAAATCAAAAACAAAATCAAAATAAAAATTAAATCTTAAACCAAAATACATTAAAAAAGAAATGAAATAGAACGAATTGAAATAAGAACGTACAGGTACCTACTAAAAGAAGCTAAAAAGTACGACAGACGGGCACCTTTGTTGGCGGTCAAAACTTGGCATTTATATGGATCAACAAAAAAAAACGTGTAAAATGTATAAGACACCGAACAATGGGCGTGGCTTACAGCGAAATCTTGATGGTATAAATTGATCCACATGGATCAGGATGTGTATGCCAGCTTGTGTAATGGATCAGCATATCCGGATGGATCAACACGTCCGAACGGATCAACTTAAAACTGGTGTACCGTCGCGCAAGATCAACGTTTTACGAGAGGAGATAAATATATAAATATATATATATATATATATATATATATATATATATATCTGTATTAATGTACCTGCTAGACTAACTCGCAATAATGATATTTTCAATTTTAACAATACCCTCAATACTAACTATTCTATTAATTCACCAATCCCTAGAATGCATAGCCTTGCAAATAAACATTGTGAATCTACAGATATATTTGGTGTTGACAGTTTTACAATTTTCAAGAGACAACTCATCTCTATTTTATCTGTTAATAATTAACTTTTCTTATTTTTGTTCTTTTCATAAAACCTCCTCTCATTTAAAATCTTACCAGTAATTTATAACATTATTTTATTTTATTTTGCTGTTCTATTTAGTTCTGTTTTATCATCGTACATTATTATTCACATATAATTGTTTGTTTATACCTACTAACTAGCTTTTACACATTGTATTTTATTGTATTTCTGGTCTTATTACTGATTTTTTCTTATTACTCATAGTATTTCATTTCTTTTATTATGTTTAATTTTTTTATGTTTTTAATTTCTGTTGTAAAAGCCCACTAGGGCGTAAATAAATAAATAAATAAATAAATAAGTAACCAACACCTCTGCCATAGGTCACCCTAAGTGGTTCCCTACGTTTGGTGATTTAGCAGGGGTGCCCGGGTTCATGGGGTGAGGTTTGTCCAGGTCTTGCAGGCGGATGACCAGGACATACTGAACCCCAGATTCCTACCCACCCCTTAAACCCTTTTCCTTCCCAGAACTCTCATCTCCTTCCTTTCCTTTAGAAAAAACTCCGTACAGCATCCCCAAAGATAACATAGGCCCTGAGAAAATTATTTTCCCGAGGGCTCCTGCTTGGAGCTCATGTAAAAAAAAGGCCTGTGGCCCACCTTACCTAACCTAACCTGCACAACCTAACCGATCTTTCACAAATTACATATAATTATTTATTATTTTAAATACGGTGCTCCAGATTTTATGTCCGGGTTGAATCTTTCCCAAATAAAAGATTAAACCCTTCCACACTTTTCCACAAATGAATATCTAGTAAATTCACGCAATGTAAGTGCACTATATAATTATAATAAAAACAAAACAATACAAGAACAATACGTCAATCCACCAGAAACATAATGGGAAAATATTTCACCGACTCCAGATATTTTCATATCAGAGGGTTCGGCTCTGATGAAATCCTAACTGGTCCGATAAATCCTACTGATCCCTCAATATAAATATTTAAAAAATCTTTCGTAATCCTACATGTATTTAGAATAACCGACTTTTGCATTTTTATGTACAAATTTTTTGACAAATCTAATACGCCTAAATTTTGAATGAGAGAGCTAGGTATAATGCCAGTAGCTGAAATAACAAATGGTAATATTTTTATCTCATTTCCTAAATCTGTATATTTTCTTATTTTTTCAGACACAGTTTTCTGAATATTACAAGAATTTGGAATAGCGACATCAATGATATAAGTTATTTTCTTAATTTTGTCATGTAAAACTATATCGGGTCTATTATGACTAATTGTTCTGTCTGTTAGAATAGTTTTATCATAATAAATTTTATAAAATTCATTTTCTAAAAATGAATTTGGTTCATATTCATAATATGGTACATTACGGCAGTCAATCAAGTTATGTTTAATTACCAAACTTTGGTGAATTATTTTTAAAACTTGATTGTGCCTAAATGTATACTCGGACGGCGCTAATACAGAACATCCCGATATAATATGTTCTATAGTTTCCGGAAAAGCCAAACATTGTCTACATAAATCATCAATTTGATTTGCATCTTTGATGATATGCTTCCTATAATATTTAGTATTAATGACTCTATCTTGAATGGCAAGCATAAAGCCTTCTATCTCTGCGCTCAACTCTCCAATATTCAACCATTTGTTTGACGATAATTTGTCAACATATGTTTGGTTGAGATCATTGAAGTGTTTTGCGTGAAGAATTTTATTTGACTGAATTTTATTTATAAGAATGCTGGCATTCTCGTCGTATAAATTTAATGGCGAAATATTTCTATCTGCCTTGCAAATAATTTTGTGCATTCCTGAACTATCAGTTTTCCCATGGAAAAAATTTCTTAGCATTTCTACCTGATTATGTTTTAAAGATGTTATTTTGACTATACCTCTACCTCCTAAATTTCTGGGTAAATTAATACGTTCTTTAGCTGAATTTGGATGATGGGAATGAAATTTTGTTAATGTAGTTCTAATTAATCGTTCTAAGCTATCTAAATCTGTATAACACCATTTAATTATGCCAAATGAGTATGTTAATAGAGGTATTGCCCAAGTATTTATCGCCTTTACTAAATTTTTAGCAGATAGATTGCATTTCAAAATTTTTCTGATTAATTTTTATTTCATTAATTTTTATTTTTTTAATTAATATTATTGTTGATTTGGAGGATATTGGCAGATTATCTATTTTTGCTTAACTTAAATTCTATGTTACCTACTTTGTGTCAATTCTTATATTTTATGTAACTAGTAGTTTGTTTCTTATATTTTAAGTTATCTATATTTTGTCAACCCTTTATTTTCATTGCACTTAAAAAAAAGATTTACTGCATTATATGTAAAAGCCACATGGGTATTTAATTTAAATAGGAATTTTTTTAAAGAAAGACAATTATTCCAGGGTTACGAATATCCTGACAATATTTGAAAATCTCCATACATATATATAAAATCTCTAATCCCACTACAGAAAGCATAAATGTTGTTTGTGACGTGATGGGTGGGACCCAAACGCAAAGCAAAATCGGCCACGGACCGAACTATAAAATAAATAAATAACAATATCACATCATTTCATAAAATAATGTGTTAAATTGGGTCCTCAGTCCTAACCTACATCATTATCATTGATTCAAATTAGTTCATTATAAATATATATATACATCATTATCATTGATTCAAATTAGTTCATTATAAATATATATATATATATATATATATCAATCATCAAACAGTATAATTTCCCTAGGATCTGTGTGTAGTTGAATTTCAGAACCCAGCCTACGATGCATTTCGACGCCACGCCTTACGGCCGCACCCCATATAACATCTGTGCACGTGGAGTTTCACACAAAGCTACCATTGTAGTTCGATTTGTAATTCAAGAATTCGTCACAAGATGACGTTATATCCGTCGGCAAAACGCAAAGAGAAGTTCCGTTCCTAGGTATAAGGTCTAAGAATTTGTGAACCTGGAGTATCTCCCAGATTTCGGAAGATTGACGGTAATTCGCAGTTGTATAAAGCGGCTGTATATTACATGACGTCATCGCTCTTCCCGGTTACTTTTTCGCGGTGACCTGCCATCACTGCCATCACTGGTTGGCAGTGTTGTCATATTGACACTGTTGACAGTGGATACATGGGCTAATTATGCAACCAGTTCCTATATTGGATTTACAAAATGAACACCAACACTATCTTGGCGAAACCGAAAGAAAAGCCGCCCGCAGGGCCTAGCAGTTAAAACCTGCGGAGCGGGTTTTTAACTGCTAGTGTTCATAAATATACATAAACACAGTTACATATATTTGTGAATTTACTGAAAATTTCACAGTGTTTTCAGGACATTAGTAAATAATCTATTCACTATGTTGGTACCTAATATATTTTAACAGTCGCAAGAGATGAAAATGTTAATTTTTGTGACTTATACTCGTACCTATTTTGAAAGCCTGTTAGGATTATGTCGAAGTGCTTCAACTACAGAATTCAAGCATAAAGTTTATTGAGTATTAACGAATAAATTCCCCACTGTGCTGTGTGCATTGCAGTGCATAGTTAAATTTCATATCCGAGGAAACAAAGCGTATTGTTTGAGTTGTTGGAATGGTCGAATTTAATATGCTTGGAGTTAGATATTAGATAATAATTAGATATTTGATTTGCAAATGGAAGCCACTCAGACGATAAATTTAATTTCCGATAACTTCGTTTTATGAGTAGTGTTGGTTATTCTCAAGTATTTTAATAAAATTTACCATCTAACTAAAATAACTGTTAATTCTGTCAACATATTGAACTTTGGCATATCATTTTGTGGCTAAATTTCAACGGTATTGTGAAAATAATAAAGTAATTTTCGATCATTATTGAATGACTAAGCCACTGGAGTATTCTTAATTTTTTTTGTAAGAAAATTAAGAAATTTGCTCTCTTCCAGCATTTCATGAAAAACCTATGGATTGTCTAACCCATCTGTTAATGGTATTTGCGGAAGAATATTTTTTTTACTAAATTAGTAAAATCGTTAAGAGGAATACATACAAGCCAAAACAATGCTATTCTTAGTGGGTCTTATGCCACCACGAATATTGGTGGTAGATATTATAAAATCGCTTTTGGCAAACGAGGAGTAAAATGGAGTTTAAGCGCTCGTGATTTTTGTTTATTTTATGAATTTGTTTATCACAAGAAAAAAATGATAATAGGAAACTTTTCAAAAGTGAAAAACAAGTTGTCACGAATAAAATAGTGTTTATTTATGTAACTAAATTATAAGCACCTGTTGACAAGCCAATTCAATTGGCTTAGTAGGACTTGTTTGTGGACATGTATTAACTATTCTTTCAATAAATATATGAAGAAAAAAAAGTATAGGTAATAATAATAATGGTCTTTATTCCAGGATGTCGGGGAGGTGAGTGCAATCCCACACATCCGATATAGAGTATGAGTACCTACATACATTGAAAACATAGGTATTTATAAATAAAAGCAAAGATGGAACAGAGTCAAAATTAAAAATAAAATTGAAAGCAAAGAAACACAGGAAAGAAAAAAAAAAGAGTATAATAAAATTCAGAGAAATAAAATTGAATTAAAAAAATAGTAGTTTAATTAGGTATCTAGTAAATATTCATAAAAATATGCTAAAATCTTTTATTCCATATCCATCGGATCTGAGATTGTGGGAGACAGTGTCTTTCTCCGATGTTCTTCATTGTTTCTTGAAGTCAGAAGGGATTCTATGATGAGTGGTTTCCTGGAGTGGTTTATCCTTCCCCTCAGTCCAGCAATCCTGGTTCTATTTTATTTTTTATTTTACTTTATTTGGAAAACCAACAGTTTATAACAATAATGTTTGATGAAATACATATGAATAAAAATTTAACCAATAACAGGTTTTCACTGATATATATTAAAATTATTAAGTGCGTAGGTATAAAGAAAAATAGTTAAATTAGGTTATGTGGATGGGATGGTGGAAGGGAGGGGAAAGGGATGGATCTATTCTGTGTAAATAGTGGTATGTATGTGTAAATGTTATTTATTCATTTTAGATTTGAAAATGTTAGGTGCTGTGTTAAATAAGTCGAATTCACTGTATGTCATGTTAAAGATGAGTGAAGCGCGGTGAATGAATGTATTTTGTTTAGAGTTAGTGTTGCATTGAGGAATGTATAATGCGTGGTTTTGTTTTGTTTGTCTGATGGGCACTCTTAGTTGAATTCTTTCTAGTAATTCCGGGCAATCTATCATAGAGGTAGCTATTTTTCGTAGAAATAGTACGTCTGCCAAATTTCTTCGACTTTCCAAAGAATATATCTTGAAGAACGTGGCTGACTCTTCGTGGCTTAGATGAGGACGATAGCTCCGAAAATCAAGGTATCGTAGAAATCGGTTTTGCACTTTCTCAATCCTTTCTATGTGACATATGTACTTGGGATTCCAGATTTGAGAGGCGTACTCCAGAGAACTGCGTACGTACGCAAAGTAAAGCACTTTCATGGTTTTTACTTTTTTTAAATCTTTGCAGGTTCTAAGTACAAAGCCTAGAACCTTGGAAGCCTTTGATACCATGGATTCGATGTGGCGGTCAAAAAGTAGTTTCTGGTCTAACACTATTCCCAAGTCCTTGACCTCCGTCATTTTTGTAAGTACTGTACCGTTTAGGGCATAATTGAAAGTGATCGGGTTTTTATTGCGGGTGAAACTGATGGCGCTACATTTTTTAACGTTTATTTGAAGGTTGTGCTGTGCACAATAAATATTGAGACGATTAAGATCTTCTTGTATGCCGGTACAGTCGTTGGTACACGTGACAGGGGAAAATATTTTTAAAAAGGTTCTTAATAGAGCTTTAAATCCTGGAACTCGCCCTTCTGTAAACATTATAAACGTTATGTAAAGGTGTTTCTTCTATCCTTTCATAATTTTCTAATTAAGAGTAAAATCGGTTGTCGAGATATTTGAAAAAATAGGTATTTCTCCAAATAATTGATGTAACTGTCGATTTTACCAACCGAATACTGATCGAAAGAAATAACTGCACCTCAAGCGGATAATATCTAAATATCATCGTCAAAATCCAGGTTTTGTATTGTCCAAATGTTTTCCCTCCAAAACTGGACCGATTTTGAAGATTCCTTTTTGCTAGGTATACACCTAGCAAAACAGTATATAACTAGGTTAAAAGAAAATATTCCGTGTCTGCACGTTTTGATATTTCAAAATACGTTTTCTAGTATGTAACCTACTAAGCGTCTGTTGATCGCGTTCAAGCCCGGCAACCCGGTAACTTATCAAACAACAAAAGATCAAAACGTACCGGCAAGCTAGTTTTCAATATCAATGTCATAATAAAAAAAAAACATTTGCACTAGTTTCAGAATCCAGAGAGCAAATTAGGAAATACGTTCGTATGGAAAAACCGCCACCCGGTTTCCTCTTAAAAATGAATTATTTTGTAGTTTATGCTTATATTTTTTATAACATAATTAACAAATTTATTTTATTTCTACTGATGCAAAACTGTAGAAAAACTTTCAGTTCATAACTACAAACCGATTAAGAGTTAAGTCTAATAATAATCAGCTTAAATTCTAGAAATGTTGGTAGAATTTCTTAGATTATTTTGAATTTGGTGTTTTGACAGGTCTGAAGCCGAAAATGAAGAGTCACTATCGAGGGCACAAGATGGCGCTTTGGTTGAACTTAATTCCCCAACTGCACAAACCAGGGACTTCAGATGTATCCACAAGGCATCATCACTTCAGGGAGAGGGACCCTCACTTCTACACAGGTTAGACCTCAAATATTATCTACATATATAACGTTTTAAATCTGCAAGTGTCTGTTTTTTCTCGTGTGGAAATGAGTCTAACAATGCACATTGATGGAGTTCTAAAGTTGACTCGGATTTCTGCCAGTGGCGGATGTAATTTGCACAGATTTATGATACGATGCGTGGTAAATCGTGTATAGTCTTATTGTATACGAGGAGATCTGAAAGAAATCAAGATCGATATAAGCATAATAACAGAGCCGTACAGAGTAGACTTGATCACGTGATATTCAGGTTCAGAAACCACAACATTTCTCTGTTTCCAACGCTAGATGATTGTCATACTTCCTGGGGCCAGGGTGATACTGAAGCCACGTAGGGTCCAGTGTTATACTTCTGGTCTCCAGAAATATGTCCCTCCCGGGGGGGGACAAGTGTTAAGCAGGCCCCCCGGGGGCCATATGCCTCGGCTTGGAAGGCTCAGCTCAGGGTCGTAGGGCTCCTCCGAGGCTGTCGATGGTTGACTCCAATGAAACAAGGTTTGGGCACAATTCAAATGTATTCAATAATGCAAGGGTGAACAGTACAGGCAACCAGGTAAGCTGTTTAAGGCCTAGCATTAGAGAGAGTGAGGCACTAGAAATACTACGGAATTTAGGCTCGGAAAGACTATAAGAGGGTTAGAATCTCACGTGGCGTCGTACGGATGCAGGCAGCTTCCCTACGAAGTGGAGAGGTCTAGAGCAAAGCTCATAGACTGTGTGCAGGAACTGGGCGGCTCGGCGGGAGAGGGCGGCTTCTCGGCGTCATGGTGGGCGGATTCGGTCAGCTTACCGAACCGGTGGGTGATAACGGTGAATTAAGCGGCTATCGGCAATGTAGGCGGATTAAAAGCCGGGCGCGTCTGGGCTGCCATGGTAGGCGGCAGTAGGATTATACAGGCGGCTGTGGTGATAGCGCCATACTTGGTTCGTAGGTGAAGACTTAATTAGCCGCGTCGAAGGGTGGCATACTGCCCGACAGTACGTAGTAGTGCGTACGACCGCTCGCGCCGTTGTCTGAAATATCTCTGTTCCTTTGGCGATCGGTGGCTGGATCTCTCTGCCCGTGATGAGCGAGACGGAAGACTCGAACGCGTGCCCTATAAGGTAATGTCTTCTGCCATTGGCTGGAATTCGCGCCGTGTGGCCATATATGGTAATGTCTTCTGCCAGCCTGAGAGGGACAGCAATAATCATGCGAGAATGTACATGTACTGTGCACGTGACACACAGCTGCCTGCCGCTTGTACAGTCCGTTCGTATGATTTATGGGCAACTCATAACATGATCTTACACGATAAATGGTGACAAAAAATTTCTAAAATCGGCCGATTAGTTCCAGTTTAACCCCAGTAATTGGACGGACACCCTCACTTTGGTGTTTTGTTGGCGTGGGTTTGCATTGGCAACATCAAAGTTATGCATTTGAGCGTGATTTAATCCAAACTATAGATAAATGGCTGCTTAGGCTGCTTGGGATCAAGGGCTTTTAGGCGGTTCGGATGCATTGTAAAACGGAAAAAATTAAGATAATATGCTAAGGGGTAAGGTGGAAGAAATGATGGAGACGTCTTCTTGATCAATTAAACTGAAAACTTGATAACATTGTTTTTTTAACCCTTATTAATCAATTAAATCGACGTAATAAAAACGACAGCAGTTATAAAAAATATATTCTTATTAATTAAATAAATGACGCCTTCCTCCCACATACACAAGCGTACATACGGAAGTACCTAAATCTAATAAAAAATATAGATACGAAAGTATGAAATTAAAATATATTCTTATTATTCATACGATTATTACTTTGATATCAATTATGTTTATGTTTTGTAAAAATAAATTTCGGATAATATTTTTTAAAGCCAGTCAAAGCATTCATGTACAACTTGTCAAATCGTCAAATTATTTTCATCGACCACCACTGAACATTGAAATATTTTTTAGCTGCCAAAAATCATTAAAATTTCTGGTGAAGTGAGATTCTAAAGCTACCTATTACTAGTATAATAGAACTCGCTTCCAAAAAAGTAGGTTTCTAATTTTTTCCTATTATATAAATAAATATCAAAATTCATTCTAAAATCGTAAGATTTGTAGGTACTTAAATAAGTTCTTACTCATAAACCATAAATATTTGACGTTTATTTTGAAAAATTAATAAATGAGGAATTACAAATTTTGTGCAAAGGACCAGTCATAACATTCTTCGGGAAGGTACCGTAATATCGGTTATTCCTATTTGACAGCTCCACGCTTATGTAGACTCTCGCGGGATAAAAAGCTATGATCCAACACGGCCACCATCTTGAAATGGAAACGGAACGTGCAAACATAATTTCGGACAGACAATTAAATGCTATAATTAAGCGAATAATTAAAAAAAAAACACAAAATAATAGTTTAGTTTAGTCATCATTATAATTCGGTTTGTCTACTTCTTTTATTCATGCTCCTTTTAGCATCCAGCTTTGGACGTCTATTTTCCAGATTTCAAATATAACCGGAATCACTGGTTAATATACAAGCATTTACGTTCCTTAACACCCTCTATGGGTGAATAAAATAAGAGCTGTAGTGCGGTGCGATTCGCAACGCTCTGCGGATCATCGGTCCAGCTTGGCTCTACTTCCAGCTTAGATTTGTTTTGCATTATTATTTGTTTTATTCCCAGGTCCAGTCCGGCCAGAATCCTTCACCCAGCTGTATGGAGACCGCATGGGCACGGCCCGCCGACCCTTGCCCACCTCGTGTCAGCCCACGGCCGAGGATCTGGAGCTGGGCGGCGAGGCTGATGATCAGGACGAGGCGGTGGACCATGCTAAGAGTGGGGAAGACCGGGAGCCGCCCTCGCAGCGGGACGGGACCGGGCCCACGCAGGCGGAGCGCGAAGCAGAGCTTCTCATGAAATTGGCGAACAAGCATTATTACAGGTGAGAATTATTTGTATTTTTTGTGATGCTAAGGAATTTAAGATTTATTTATATTCTCATACTTACATTTAATATGTTGTTTCAGTTTACGTGGGTATTAATTGGAATCCAGTAATACGAAAAATGTTAATAAATCAGTAAAAGTATGCAAATAGGATAGTAGTAGTAGTGTTTTATGAACATCTGACCAGGAGGTGTTCACATGTTTTTGATACAGTGTTATCCTTCCGTCATAAGTAAAAACACAGTATCCTTCATCTCAAGGAGGACAATGTGGTTCCATCATCGGAGGCAAAATTATATATTAGGGGCCATCCATAAATAACGTCACACCTTAAGGGGAGGGAGGGGAGAAGTGAAGTGTGGCATTGTGTGACGAGGGGTATGGGGGGTCATCAGCTCTGTGACGTCACATAAAAAAATATGTTTTGATTATTTTACAATAAAATAATATTTTATAAATTTTATAAATTTCAAAATATGTGTGACGTCACACTAGGGGGGGAAGAGGTCCCACAATTTTTATTTTTTTTATTTTTTATATGAATACCGCACAAGAGTCCCAACTGCTCCCGTCTGGAGGCAGTGCGACTTTGGCATTCTCGATTGGAGTATGTTATAAAGCTGAAGGTAGTGGGGAGGGGAATGAGATGGGGAAGAGGAAGGTGGGGAAGTACTATTCAGAACTTGTCACCAAACATGTGTAAAAGCCATTTCAAGGAACGTTTTTGGAACGAACAAGGAATTCTAAATGGTGGTCTTACACCAGGGTGAAACTGAGAGTATCTTCCACTCTGGAACGTGCCGCAAATATACTATATATTATTTTTAATAAATTAATTGTGAAATAACACAACTTAACCAATTAATTTATTTTTTGAACCCGCAATCTTCAGATTGCGAGTCAAGAGCCTTACCACTAGACCACGCCGGCCGTCAAATGTCAAATGCCAAATGTGACGATGTGTGAGGGGGGAGAGAGGGTCAGAAAATCATGAAATTCGTGTGACGTAATTTATGGACGGCCCCTTAGGTTACAAGCAGTTAAAATTAAAGTATATCATAATATGTATGGACACAATGTAGCACGATGTTGTGAGAAAAAAAAATACAACATATAGTGAACTTAATGAAACTGTTAAGAGGAAAAACAAATAAAATAAAGATTAAAACAAAGAGAAGAAGGCACTTCTTCCACGGAAGAAGATTCAAACATAATGGCGACTACCTCCATACATTCTGCGTGGAAGTTGCCAACATTTTGTAATGTCATTGGCGCTGCCAGTCTCCCGCGACCTTATTTCTATTGTAATATCATTGCCCGCGACCAGCCATGCAAGGTGTTCCCACTCAAGTCGTATAGTCGGGACTACACATGAAGTCAGTTGTGTCAGACATTTTGTAATGATGCGTATACTTTAGACTTTAGATTAATGCAAAGAACAAAAAATTAACGAAGAATAACAGGATACAAAAATGATAGCAACTGTTTGGTCGTGAGTGAGGAAATGATAACATTTTAATTTTGACATTTCGAGAATTCTGCAATGATTGGTGGCGACGAGGTTCTCATGATTACAATGGCGATGTTTACGGACTATGCGGCGCCAAGTTATTTGTTCATAACTTGGGAATCGGATACTTGCATATCTCTGTGGCACAAGATACTAAAAGTCCCGTTTGCCAATAACTGGCAGTCATTTCGGGAATCTTAATTTGAAGTGTTAGTGATGTGAAGGAAATGTAAAAGATAAAGCAGATATGATTAAAGGAAAGGAAAGGATCGGAAAGAAAAACATTCAAGTCCTTCTTCCTGTTCAGATCTTAGAGAAAAAGATTGTACATTAGATGGTTTCAACTCCAAGCGGTACCGGAGTGTCTTCCATTTTGAAGATTTGAGGGGGAGGAAAATGGGAATAAAAATGTGAACTTCTCTGCTTACCAGATCTAGTCGCAAGGGTGCTTTTTTACATTAAATCCACACAGGAGGCCCTGAGGAAAATAATTTCCCCCAGGGCCTATGTCATCTGAGATGCTGTGTGGAGGGTCTTTTTGAGGAGAGGAAGGAATGAACATTGGTTTTGAAGATACTCATGTTGTGGGAAGGAGGAAACACAAAAACCGGCAAACCGTTCCACAGCCGAGCTGTTGAATAAAATAATGAGTCGAAGAAGCGACCTGTTCTTGTGTGACAAATGTCAACCGTGTACATATGTTGGGAACGCGTGTGGCGTGTTTCCCGACTATGCACCGGTGCCGAAGAGATCAATGACGCTAGTTCCTGGGAGCATCTTCCATTGAAATACCGGTAGAATAAGAATAGCATTCCCACCCGACGCCTGCAGTGCGGGCCGCCCGTTTCTGCACAGAGTTGAGGGTTTTTTTCAGATATTTTAGGGCTCCAGACCTGAGGTGTGCTAATACCATTTCAAGCAATATACATAACCTTGACTAAGTGAGGTCTCACCAGGGCTATATCACCTTCCTCTTGGAATGAAATACAAAAATACAGAATTTTATTCAAATACTACCATTACTACCTATTATATACCTACTCGAAAAAAAATTACATGTATTATGTGCTCTGATAGGGTCTCGGATCTGCGATTATTTTTTCGATTATAAAATATCAGACATTATTATATTAAATTTGAAGATTCATCTTCACGAAATAACTAGTGAAATGCAAAGAAATCATGTTTTACATGCAAAACATCATGATTGGGCATTTACGCAACCCTTTTCATCTCTATTTCCATCTAACCACTTGATTTGTAATGCTTTTAAATGAAAGGAAGGCTTCTCTCTCACTGGGATTTTTAGCTGCTTACAGCTCGCAGAAATCTGCGGCTAGTGAGGTTTTAAGTGCCATATACTAATTACCTGAAAGCTTTTAGGCTAAGGAAACCATTAATTTGTTCTGCGGGCTCTCTCTCACCAAGGAAACAAACAAAAAACTAGGTATTTGAGTTGTAGGCTTTGTTTTGTCGACGGAAATTAAGCGAGAATATTGGTATTATTTATTAATGATATTGCTAATGTTTCGTGGAGGGTAACAAATTAATAATACGAAGAGATTTAACGTAGTTAAATACACTTTTAACCACAAAATATCGTTATTTCATGTCATTAGAATAACTTTTGAAGGTTTAACACATCAATGTAATATTTAATCAATGAATAAAAATGTGTTATTAATACATCTAAATGACACATGCAACAGAAAAAAACACCGAAAATAAAGAGGCAACAGTTTCCACTGGGGATCGAACTTGCATTACTGGGATAATACTCAACTACTCTACAAAGAAGTTTCTTAGATAAGTTCAATACAAATTGAGCAAGCAACCTGAAATAAAATTGATATCTGTTGCAATATTTTAATGATTAATTTAAAGCTACCGCTACTTTCTATCCAGAGTATAAATGCAGTGGTTCTTAACCTTGTTGAAGGTAGATACTGACCCCCCACCAGTTTCATATGCGCATTCACCGAACCCTTCTTAATTGGAAAAATAAAACATGATTTTTTCAAATTCAAAACAAAATAAACGGTATATTTATACATAGGTGCACAAAATAAACCAAACCATTAAAGAACAAAACAAATAAAAACAAAACCATTAATAATTTTTTACACTATCGACATGTTTCGTGAACCATGTTTACTTCTTCAGGAATAAAAGTAAACTTTTATTGTATGTATACTTTTATTCCTGAAGAAGTGAACATGGTTCACGAAACATGTTGATAGTGAACAAAAAATAAAGTGATGTAAACTAAGTTATTTTCTTTTAATAAATAAATAATGACATCACAAAGTGACAAACTTTTAGAAGAAGTTTTCTTTAAAAAATTAATATTATCTTCTTCTTTGAAAAAAAGTGACTAAAAAAGTTTTATAAATGGTCACGATTTTCTTTTTTATTCTCTCCTTGCTGACAAAATATATTTATAACATATTTATTAGTCAGCAACTCTGTGTAGGGGTTCGTCATTGCTGATTAATTAATTAATAATTAATTCACCTAACCCCCGGAAGAGAGTGTCAGATGCCCATAACCGAAAGGATTATGGCATTATACAAATATATTATAGTACATTGAGAGGTTGAAAAAACGCAGATCAACTTATAGTCGGTTTAAAACACGTGACCACATGTGTAAACGACCTTTATTGGTCAATAGATTCCAGACAAGCTCCTACTGGCGATAGGAATTGAAAAAATTTCAGTTTTATCCAAAAGTGCCCTCACTATTTCATATAAACAAACATTTATTAATTCTTCAAGAGTATTTTTTTTACTATTTATTTAATTAAATCCCAGAGGGCTTTTACATGTTTGGTAGTACAATCAATCCATTACAGATAATTTTGAAAAAAAATACAAAAATAAAATTAGATAAAAAATGCAGACAAGTCATAAAAATACAGCGAATTGATGGGTTTACAAAAAGTGTTTAGGAATTAGTAATATTAAATTTATGTAAAAATAAATTCTGGTTTTCTAATCACGGTTAGGCGTTTTTGTAAATAATGCTCAGTTTTTTACATTTATTTATGTTACGTATTTATTAGAAAGGGGAAGAAGCTCAAATTTTCAATACCATTCTGTCATTCTGTTTTCACACTATCCCCAATTGGAAAAGTTATTACCCGAGAAAAATTTCCCGTTTTTGAAGTTTGTAAGCTGGAATAAGCTATGGTAAACTTTCACTAATAAATTGGTTGACTTTATTTTCTAATGGACCTATTAATTCAAGTTTATTGCGTATAAAAAAAACCGAAGATAAAAAATAATGGTCCATTGACTACCGTACCATTAAGATTTTTTTCCTTCGCTGATTTGAACTTATAGTAGGTAGGTTAGGTTTATTAAATACTTTTTATTTCGACCTTCGTAACGTATTCGTGGATGTTTTCAGCACACATTGTTATGAGTCCTGCCAATATTGTAACTATAATTTGATAAGCTTGGAAAATCAAAAATAAAACTTTCAGACTTTCAATCAATCAATCTTTTTAGTATCATTTTTTACATTAGCTCCCCACACAAGAGGCCCTGACGAAAATGATTTCCATCAAGGCCTATGTTATCTTAGGGGATGCCGCCAGGAGGGTCCTTTTAAGGAGAGGAAGCTCTGTGAAGGGAAAAGGAATGAGGGGTGGGTAGGAATCTAGGGGTCAGTGTGTCCAAGAGTAACGTATGACTCGATCCCTCCAATTGCGGTAAAAGGCGATGGGTCGAGAGACAGGCTGGAGAGGTCAAAAGGCTTATCTCAACCAGTCTCTCTCGATCCGGTCCGTCAAGTAGCAAGTCGGCAGACGCATCTGCCGCCGAGACCCGAACAAACCTCGCCCAATTGATGGTGACCTCGACCAAGTATAGTTGATGACCATTTTATAAATCCGATAGGAACCGGTTCCAAAAATAGCGAGCTACTCGGATCCGCTATGATCCAATGGGCTTTTAGTTCGGCTTCGCCCAGTTTCAGTGTTGGTGATCATTTTATAAAACCGATAGGAACTGGTTCCAGGTTCCTGGTAGCCAGTTACTCAGATCCATTGTGATCCAGTGACAGCTAGTCACCGAGACAAAGTAACCGTGACAAAATAACCGAGATACGCAATGATGTAATATACATATAGGCGCATGATACTATTATTCACAACTCATCAAGTATTGCCGTCAAGCGTCAATCTTTCCATATCCGGAAAGATATTTTATTATAAATTGGTTGTTAGCAAGTTACAGGGAGAAATTAACCCCTTTGTCTTGCAAAATGTAGTAATGTCACTTGATGGATTTTTTTTTAAACCCGATGTTCGGGCTACCTTGGGCAAGATGAAGGGCATTAATATTTTTCTATTGCTTGTTTTATATCTGTGAGTGGTATACATTTTGTGTAGATATATGCACACATACAGACATTTTTACATACACCCATGCATATATGTGTTCATATACCACAAATATGTGTACCATAATAAATATATATAAGTATTTAATTTTTTATATATTATATATTATTATATATTACATGGAAAAAAGAAACAGACAAAAAAAATCACCATTGCAGCATTCTTAGATTTCAAAAGAGCATTTGAAACGATAGAAAGGAAAATACTTTTGGAAAAACTAGAAGACATAGGTCCTTCTGACGTAGCTCTGAATCTATTCAAAGAATATCTACAGGAAAGAAAACAGGTAACGAAAGTTGAAAACTCAGAATCAGAACCGATAGAAAACAACCTTGGTGTTCCGCAAGGGTCGGTATTAGGTCCAATTCTATTTATAATTTACATAAATGATATTATTAAAACTATTAAACATTGCAAAATTAGACTATTTGCAGACGATACCTTAATCTATATTTCGCGTGAAGATAACATAGATGCAATTAACAAAATAAACGAAGACTTACAAAATATATCAAAATGGCTGAAATTAAACAAATTAAAACTGAACGTAAACAAAACAAAATATATGGAAATAGGCAATAAAAAGCATAACAAAGGGTTAAATTTGACAGTTAATGGTGAAAAATTGGAAAAGTAAATGAAATCAAATACCTGGGTGTAATACTCGATTCAAAACTGACTTTCACAGCAAACTTTGAATATGTGCTGAAAAGGGTGTAAAAAAAGGTAAGACATAAATTAAATAGAAACACTACGGAGCTCATTTATAAAACTATTGTTGCTCCACATTTGGATTACTGCTCTACGATGTTATATTTGGCCAATTAAGGAAATTTAAACAAACTAGAAGTTATACAGAACAGAGCTATGAGATGTATACTGGGAAAAGGCAAATACGCAAGGATTAATCAAATGAGAGAGGAGCTAAATTGGATTCCAATAAAAAAAGACTACTATTTAATGTGTTAATTTTTGTGCATAAAATTATGAAAAACCAAATGCCAAAATACTTTAAGGATGAAATTGTTTTTAATAGAGACGTAATTATGAAATAAGAAATATAAACAGAGTTCGATTGCCACAAATGAAGAAATCAAAATCACAGAACTGCCTAATGTATAGAGGAGTAGTCCATTGTATGATGACATGCCTGAAAGTATGAAGAATGAATGTATTTAAAAATAAATGTTAAGCTTTCTGTAAAAATATTTAAAATTATCAAATGAAATGTTACATTGTGTTTATTAGTTTATATTCATGTAGTATAAACTAACTCAATAAATAATAAAAAAAATAAGAACACAAAGGTAAATTTTGTTATAGCCCGCACATTAAGCTGGATGAAGGATGGATATGGGCAGGCGGTGGGGGAGGATTGTCATCGGGACATGAATGCCCGAGACATGAGATTCTTGGGTTCGGATTTGAAGCATGAGAAAAATGTTTTGGCCAGGTTTATTATGTGTTTTAAAGTGGAGGTATTTTCGTGCCTAAATTAATAATGCTATTTCGGACGAACCAAGGGTTTTTGGTGAATCTTCTAAGCAAGACATTTTGGAAGGTTTCTAGACTCTTAGTAGTTTCTAGACTTGTGGCCCAAATTGGGGCAGCGTAGGTCATGATGGGTCGCAATTTTGTTCTATAACGACGTTTGACTGTTATAATGCAAAAGTGGGTAAAGTGCTGCAGCAGGGTTTTTGTTTTTTTTTAATTGTATGTTTAATGTGTGTGTGCTTTGTGAGTTTTTTTTATCCAGTATGACTCCAAGGTATTTAAGGTTATTTTTCCAGGGTATTGCTTGGCTGTACATGGAAACTTGACCCTTAGGAGTGCTGTGAACCTTTCTTCGTGAGAAGAAAATAGCAGCGCTCTTGGAAGGGTTCACGTCTGTATGCCATTTGTTATAAAAGTCCTGGAGTATGTTTATGTTGTGTTGTAAGCGTAGTGTGATCATCCTGAAAGAACTGTATCGAACGATAATAGCTGTATCGTACAAGGCTTTATACGAATGTTGGTTCTCCGTGAGTGGAATTTCGTGTATGTAGATATTGAAGAGAATAGGGGTAAGCAGGGACCCTTGCGGGACACCTGCTGTCATGAATCTGGTCGTTGAGAGTGCATCTCGGATCTTTAATTGAAAAGTCGGATGCCGAAGAAATGATTTTAAGATATCGAGTAGTTGGGGATCGATGTCCGTGTTGTGCAATTTGATAAGCAAGCCATTTTACCATACTTTATTGAAGGCTTCGGCTATGTCCAGGAAAATGGCACCAGTGGATCGTTGGGAGTTGAAGCCGCCGTGGATCAGTTCGGAAACTTCAATTGAGTAGTTGAAGAAGAGTTGACTGTTGAGATTTGAAGCGATGTTGTTCATCAGGGAGGGTTTTCACCTCGTATATGTGCTTTAAGAGCCGGGTGAGGAGAATTTGTTCGAATAATTTACCAATGTTTGACAGATTCTTGAATTAAAAACCGAATTACAATGGTAGCTTTGCTTAAAATTTCACGTAGACAGATGTTCATTGTGGCGCGGTGCGTAAGGCGTGGCGTCAGACATGCAATAGAAGTCGGGTTCTGAAATTCAACCATGCAGACGAAATAAATACTGTTTGATAACAATTTAGGCTAAAAATATGTTTATTATGGCTATTAATTTATTTATTTTATTTAAATTCTTACTCAACCTCGATCAATATTTTTTTCCAACCCGTCTCCCGAAAACTTGTAATTTTCCCCAGCATTGGGGGAAACGTAGTCCCACTATAATAACGTAATATTTGTATTGCACAGTTTTGTGCCATTTCACTTCAATTGTTGTATTCCACTAATCACTGGTTCAAACTAAAAGTCACTAGTATAAGAAACACAGAACATCTCATGAAGACAAAATACTTGGTATGGAAATGTGGACACTTAGAGCCAGCGAATGAAAACGGATTGTAGCCTTCGAAATGTGGTGTTGGAGAAAAATGCAAGACGCATAAATCTGTACATTCTGGAAGAACTATAGATCCACAATAGGCTTTCAAATACACGTTTATTTATTTATCTCAGTACATAAGATAGACATGATGCCTAAATATGTTATGTCCATATTAAATATCCGTATTGGACATTTTCCCTGTCACACACAGGCTATGGAGAGAGGTGTTTAGCTGGTCAATGCAGCTAGTTTGGCTGTTTGCAGAAGTACAGTACGCGATGAATATATTCGAGCATGAAAAAAATCGAGAAAAGAAATGCCGATTTTGAAACAAAATCCCACTTTCCCTCTGATTTCAGGGAGCTACCCCGTATGCAGATGACACTATTCAAGGCTGAAATTATTTAAAAAATATATATATATTCTTGTTTTTCTTTATATTGTAATGCAGATAATTAAGAAAAAATTGATTATAATATTCATTTATTTTTTTTTAATTTTGAAGAATCGATCATTTTTTTAAAAATTCAAGTCCTCTGCGCCTTAATTCTTAGAAATAAAAAATATTTTTCAACATCCATTTATCCATAGAAACATTTGGTAATAAAGGGTTGACGAAATTTGAATAAAAAAAAAATCGACCTCTTTCACTCCAGGCTAATGCCCATATCTGCCTACAAGGTATTTGATACTTTGGACACATTTCTCGTCAATCTGGGGACTCCTTGTAAAAATTCTTATGAAGAGCTGTTTCACAGTATTTAAACAATTCACTTAAATTTAAAGTTTTGTGAGAGTTATTTTCAAGTTCTGTTATTAATTTAACATAGGCCGGTTATTTTAAAGTGTGTGCTTGAATCTTAACATTAATCTAATATATCTCTTTTTAAGTGGGGTCACGATGCTCAGCAATTAGTAACAGACCTAAGAAAGAAAAAGATTACTTTAATAGATATTAAATTCTTTTATAGGTACGAGCAGGTATCTATCCAAAATTATTTATGATCTTGTCAAGAAAATAAAGTGGGTAAATGCTTACCCAGCGCCTAAATAGGTACTGGTGTAATTTGAAATCTGACGGAAGTTAACAGAAGAAGAGGGTAGACACCTTTGACCTTCTTACAACTTTCACGAACTTTGTGACTCCAAATTAGGTGAAGATTCTACCCACTATAACTACGACACCTTTACTCTGCCCTATCTTATTAATCAAGATCCTGTTGAAAATTTGCGGTAATATCTTAATAACATTTTTGTTTAGTCTCTTGGAAGGGATTTTGTGTGCCTTAAAAAGCTTCCGCAATAACGTTCAGGATTAAAAAAAAAAAAATTATTGCCATTTGTGAATGATATTATGTATTTGGAATCTCATTTTAAATTTGTGATTAACATTAAACATAATGGAGGTATAAAAAAACTTAAATTATAGCGCGCGCAAAACACATAGGTACATCAAAACATCAGGCTGATAAAAAATGATTCTCTAGAATTTTCTCTTGTCGAGATTTTCCAAATTTGACCTATCATGTGGTGACATGTTTTTAGGATCCAAATTTTATCTGATATGAAATGTGTGCATATAATTCGAATTTAAAAAAATGTATCAATATTTATGTACGTACTAGCTTTTATCCGCGGCTTCGCTCGCATGGTGTTAGGGGAAAATCTATACATATAAACAAACAAAATATGCTTGCTTCTGGGTTTGTATATATATTTTGCGAATCTCGATCTCCCTGCATGTCCTTTCCCATTCGTCTGGAATGGAATATATTGCGGGCATGCGCATATCAAATCCCCAAAGTTTCATCGCAATCGGGTGAACGGTTAGCAATGCATAATTTCATGATGCCAGAACTCATTATGGTATATAGAAACCATTGCGGGCATGCATACATCAAATCCCCAAAGTTTCATCACAATTGGATCAATGGTTTAGCAACGGATAGCATACATACATGCATGCATACAAACCCAGAAACAAACATATTTTGATTTTTATATGTATATGATGTGGGTAATCGACGTACTATTCTGGAAGATTGCTGTTTTACAATAAAAATCTGAAAATGAAACGCTAATGCAAATAAAATGTGCTTTCACTTCGGCAGTTATGAGCAAACACGTAATTAATTTTCTAAGATAAGAGGATGGAATATAACAAACTATCGTATTTAGCATACCAAACTGAAAAACCTCATCTAGTATATTTTCGAAAACAATATTTATTATTCACAAATAAATAAACCGGCACTAATAACAATCGAACACGTGGAAAGTTGTTTATTTTCGCGACGGTACTGTTGCTGCGCTGCCGGAACCATTCGTTACCCGCTGTTCGTTGTTTCGTACGGCGCTTTCCAGCGCAGCCAGCACGTTCCACGGTATTCCCCGGGGCACTGTTCCCTCTTCCCTGTACCTATTGCCCGAGGAACCAACCAGTAAACATGCAGCGACGGTATGTGGCAAGCGGCAAAACAAGCCAAAACAATGCAAAATCCATGTACCGCGCATTGCATTCTTCTGCAGCACGGAGAGAGCAATCTCCTGTCCGTATGAATGACTAATGGCTTTATTTAAGGGTTGCTTTTGGAATAATAATGGACCCGATGCTCGGAACGCTTACTTGGTAGTTTTATGACAAAATAGGAATGTTAGAATATTGAATGTCACTTCCACGTACGTGAAAAATCTTCCCGTCCTGTTGGAAACGCGCACGTAAGGCTTTAAGTTAAGATATGTAATATTTCACTAAGGGTGAATTTATTTGTTTATTTATTTTATTGACAAGGCATATAAAAAGAGAATACTTTGTTTTTAGTCACTTTATTGAAATTTTATAGTCTACCATCACGACTGTTGAACCATCATTGCAAGTTAGTATTTGTAAAACAGTCCTGATGATGGTACGTAGGTACCGAAATCGGTATACTATAAAATATCAATAAAGTGGTTTACGCGAAAAAAAACTAATTTGCTACAAACTTAACAGTATTTTATCCAGTTTTTATTTAACCCATACACCAGAAATTTTCAAAGCCCAGCGCAGCTTGAATTTTTTGGCACTTTTTTTTCCATTTATGGATGAAGATTGATCGACATATTTAGTGAAATTTTTATTTTGAATCCTGGGTGCCGGTCAATTACCGGTGACCGCCACGCAGTGGATTTGCTTTTCAAATGACGTGTGTTACGGGACTTGTTCGAATGACTATAAATGGCCAACTATTTTTTTTTTAATTTCTTTTCTATATAATGAAACATGAAAATATACGAACTATTATGATGTACCTATACACTTGCAAAATTTTTTAAATTTAATATTATTAAATTCTTTGCTGTTTCTTATTTCACAACGTATTGAAATAATGCCAAATCTTTTTTTTTATTAGGTCCTTACATATGAAATTGGCGTATTGTATGGGAACTTATGGGAGTTTTATATGGGAGCTTTTTCACCTTCCCAATTTGCTTTAAGTGGATTAAAACAGTTTTATCACTAACACCGCAGCCTGCAGCTAACTCGGAGGTGGTTTGCGATGGATCCGCTTCCAAAATAGCCTTCAATTCTTCATTATCAACTTTGGTCTCCGGCCGTCCACGTGGCTGGTTCTGCAGTTCGAAATTTCCAAAACGAAAACGTTGGAACCAAAAACGCACTGTGTTTTCTTTTGCGGCACTGTTGCCATACACATCATGTAATGTTTACCCTTCTCGCCTTTGTGAGTTCTTTTAAGTGTATAGGGGCGACTCATTGTCACTTCTAGCAATTGTGATAATTTGCTTTTCGCTTCTTTTAATCCTTTCAAGTTTTCTTTAACTTTTCTCTTGGCTCTAATCGATATTTGAATTTTCCTAAGGCTTTACATGTGTGTAGTATGGGTGGGAAATTCCACCCCTACGATACACAAGCCTTCATGAAAATTGGACCCTTATTTTCTTTGATAACTACAGAAAGCTATTTAAAGCTCCCTTGTACTACATATCTTTATAGACATAAGAAATTAGCTAATTAATACGTTATTTACGACCTTGAACGTAATTTTTTCGTACTTATGTTGTAAATAGATTCCACCAAACGTTGTGTGATTTTTCGATTTATGGTGTGGGAATTTAATTACTATTATTTTGTGGTACCCTTTGATTCTGAACGTAGCGTTGAGCTTCGAATTTAATTGGTCTCTCCATTGCAATTCTAAATGTAATTTTATTTTCTTTATGAGCTAAACTTTCCCTAAACACAATTTTGATTTCCTACCCCTAATGAATTCGTAAATAACCTGTAATAAATGAAATTTAACATGTTCAATTGAACATATAATTAAATATAGGTCAAATGGTTAACTGTTAGTGGATTTTATTAGTCATGATTTTATTTCTTCTTGGTTCTCCTCTATTATGAGTCTGCTGCTATAAGATACATATAACATTGTGTTTTTATGTAATTAAATGATTGTCTATTTGACGATCTCGGAACAGTCCTTTGCTTGCATAATTTGGCACCGTATCCTCCTACAAGTTAGCGAGATGGTCAGAGATCAACGAAAAATTCGCACTATCTTTTGACACGACATAATTGATTGGTGCCTTAGTCACCGCGTCCCGTTTTTGATTAGGACGCAGTGACTACTGTATCCTTCGTCATCAAGCACGTCATTCAAGTCTTTCCCCGAGTCTCAAAACCTCCAAATTCCAACCCCTCCAAAGTCTACTATTTACTTAGAGTGAACCGGTTTCGTCCTATAAACAATCATATACTCACGATGTTTGTGAAAGCTTGGTTCGTGAATCCTCACTTACACGTACAAGAAAAATGTGAGAGTGACTCTGTCGAGCCTAAAACGCTAGCTGTAAGCGGGTCCACATCATCCAATGTACAGTACATAGAAAGATATATATCTATATATATACGTTTGGGTAGGATTATAACTTGCAACACAGAACGAGATGAAGTGTATTCCAAGCTCGGATCTAGCACATTAAATTCTGCACAATCCTATGATTTATAACCGAATATATACATAATAAAAGTGGAAAATATAAATATATAGGGATAAACTAAGAATATTTATTAGTTTTATCAATGGAGAACTACTAGAGTCACGTGGGGTAACCGTACGTGGAGTGTAAGTGTTCGCAGTGGTGTTTCCGACAAGATCGCACCTGTTTCGCATCCACGCGTTCTTTAATTAAATAGCTTTTTGGGTTGCACTAAGGCAGGACATGTGTATAGTGAATCCTAATTTGAATATAAAAAATGGTAGGTAAATTACTTTTTTTCGTGCTTTTCTTAAAATTTTCATCTCCGTTACCTATTGTGTAACTAACTGTGTCAGAGCGATGTGGTCTATTATACTTTTTGATGAAATATTGTTAGTTATACGGGTGCACAGTGGTAATTCTTATAAAGATAACCACTAATCTGATTTTTAAAGTTTATTGAATTTCGATGTGAAGGGGTAAGTGTGCTGGGGTAAGTTTACGCAGTTTTAAGAGTGCGAACACTTACCCTTCTATATAAAATTGATTTTCTTGCGTAATATTTCAACTATCATTATTAACAAATCAGTCCTTTAAGTCCCAATATTTGATATAAGTCATCTGCCAAAAGTAACGCATGCACAAAACGACGAAAAAATGCTTAAAGTCTGAAATAAGTCCCTATAAAAAAAACTTCAGCAAAAACAGAGAGAGACAGATGCAAAAATGGTACGAAAGCCAATAAATAAAACCATGGAAATCGGACGTCCGTCTCATTGCAAGAAAGCCGCACCACAAAGCGTAAGGCGAGAGATTCCAGAGTCCAAAACTGTTTTAAGAGAGCACAAAAACAGGCTACCAAGGACTGTTTTTGCCCACAATTCAAGGAGAAATATCAAGATACGCCAACAGAGGATTGTATGGAATGTATTCTCTGTAAAGCATGGTGGCATGAGAACTGCTCAAACCACGATATGGAAACCACGAAACCCACACATGGGGTAAGTGTACGCAATCGACATGCATATAAACTTTTTTATATAACTTTTGATTTATGAATCGTATGAGGTTTTTATGTTTGTTTGAAATGCCTTAATAAACAATCATGATAATAAACAAGAAAAAAATCTAAAATACCTAAAGATTTTTAATACAAAAATCCCAATGTAAAAATTGCGCACGGTTACCCCACGTGACTCTAACTCCAGGCTTGTTTGTTTGGTTGATAATTTTTTTTCAGAAATTGCCATCTCTTTTGAGTTTTTTTCTTAGTTGATGGTCCATATTTTAAGGAGTGACCACTGCCTCCTATAGATGAACTATTTTTCTAATTTATTCCCCAAGGTTGACGTAGGTATAGATTGAATTCCCCAAGTAAATATAGATTTTTTTTCATCCGTGATTTTTCAATTGTCTTTAATAAATGTTTGATTATTGTAAGGATTCTACCCCATATGCTCAAATGTATTCATGTAATTTTTTAATTCATCCTTCCTTGCCATCCCGTGATTTTCCAAATGTTTTAAATAAATGATTTTATTTTGTAAAATAAATACTAATTTTCATTCTTATAATTCGTTTTAATCCCTTTGTATTTTTATATCGTAGTAATGTTAGCTCTAAGCATTTCAACTAAAGAATGTCAAATTGTTTATCATAACTTCAAATTTGTAAACAAAATCCTCGCTGACCCACTAACCCACTGACATGCTTTCGAATAAGTTCAATTTATTATGTACAGTACATTTCGAATGACACGTGTGTATATTGTTTATTCTACGCATTCCGAACAATTTAGCCCAATAATTTAAATCCCAATCTGAAAATTTATCATTTGGTATATATAAATATATATTCTTTATATACATAAATAAATGTTATTTATACATTAAATACACATATACATACATTACTTATATAGAGATAATTTCAAATAGAATAAGGTTACATTAAATACATATTTTTAATAAAATAAATAGAAGATTCATAACTCTATATGAACTCGATTTTTTTTTTTTTTTTTTTTTCTTTATTTTTTCCCATTGTATCTATATACATACAAAAGTAATTTTGAATATTTTCTAAATACAGTAAGAGTAAATATAAGGTACAAGTAATGTTAAAGTTACCAATAAGTAAAATATATAATCGAAAAGAGTAGGCAATGGGAACCCACTAAGGCACTGCCTGTGTGTGGGTAATATAAACAAGATTGCTATATATACATCAATAAGTATATGTAAAAAATATAAATTTTAAACTAAAGGTTTAGAAATATAGTAATCTGTGAAAACATTATAGTAAAATGAAATAAAATAGTGAAATAAAATAGTGAAACATAAATTTTGTTGATTTTTTGTTATAGTAAAGAAAGTAAATAAAGTTAGAATTGTATTTAAAAGTGAAACATGAAGGTTTACAAATAATTTATAGAAAAAATGTTCCAATATCTGCATCATTCAACCATAATTTTAATTCTTTTACGTAAAGTGATATTTTATCTGCCATTTGAATGTGTTTTGGTAGAAGATTAAATGTACGAGGACCAATAAAGCTGCTATGTGTTTGCATTAATTTAGTATTGGTTTGTAGAACATATTATTAGTTCTTTTGCTAATTCTATTTTCATTTCTTACGAAGCAATTTTTATTTTTAAATATATATTTCATAGTCTGCAATATAAATAATTTACGGATATTGAATATTTTTGTCTCTTTGAATAATAACTCAGTTGAGAATGTTTTTTTTCTATTATACATAACTTTAATAATGCGCTTTTGAGTGGTTTGTAAAGGCTTAATAAATGCATCAAGCGCACCACCCCATCCTGTAATGCCGTAGATTATTGAAGATTGTACCAGGGAAGAGTATATCATTTTTAATTTGTCGAGATTGAGAACTTCCTGTCTATAAAATGTGTAAGTAAGATATCTTAATTTCGAGGTGGTTTTATCAATTTGAGATTTCCAATTTAAATGTGTATCAATAGATATACCTAAATATTTAATATTTTCGACATTGACAAGTTCCTTGCACAGTGAACATGTTTCTTGATTGCAACTCGTATTGTGGATTCTAATTTTAAGGTTATCGTGAGGTTTGTTTTTAATGTTTTTATAAAAAGTTAAATAAAATGTTTTGCTGTAGTTTAAAATGAGTTTGTTACATTTTAGCCATGTTGAAACAAGTGCAATACATTCGTTTGCCTTAGAAAAAGATTCAATCCAAGAATTTCCGTTTACTACTATTGCCGTGTCATCGGTGTAAGAAATAATTTTTCCTGGGATCACAAAATTACATAAATCTAACATCTAATCTAACACACTATATAAAGAGGAAAGATATGTTTGTTTGTTTGTTTGTTTGTTTGTGTGTTTGTTTGCATCGAATAGGCTCCGAAACTACTAAACCGATTTGAAAAATTCTTTCACTGTTGGGAAGCTACACTATCTCCGGGTGACATAGGCTATATTATATTTTCAAAAAAATTAGGGATCTTTACTAAAACATCAATAATGTAACCCAGGGTGTAAAAAAATTACCTACAATATTTTTTAAATAGCGTGCGCTGCGAAAACTATTGATAATAGAATAAAATAATGTACTACGACTTTATAGAACACATCATTATTTACAAAAAAGGTCGGGACAGCATATATCTTACTATTATGGTTATGCCACAATAAGTTTTCTTTTATTTTAAAAATTTAATTTAATGTCGCCACTTGAAAAGGCTCTTTATTTGTATCTTGGTTTTAATCCTTATCAAAATAAATTTTATCATATTTAAGACAACTTCAATACCTTTATTAAACTTTTTGAATTTTTCAATTCGAATATTTAATTAGAAAGATATCACGAGTTTAAAATTGTTAGTATTAGAAAAAAGTTTCGGCTACGGGCCGGGCGGGAGAGGAGTCAAGAAATGCAGTGCCAGGGGGGTTGGCGGGACGGGAGAGCGGGAGAGCAGTGGTGGGGAAGGTGGAAGTGGAACGCTGGAGGGGAACGCACGGGAAAGGACATGTGAGGAGTAACATTTTATTTATTTGAATATGGCATATATTATAAAAGAAAGTCCAAAAAAACGTGCAGCTCGCAAAAACTCGGAAACGAGTCCCGGTTCGATCAAGGGAGTTATATGGTGTAGTAGATCTCTATCCCCCCTAGGGAATAAGGGTATCCGTTTTTACCTAAAGGTCGTGCTTTTAAAGATATAAGGGCTGAAAGTTTCGCCCTCTTGAAATTTCTAGAACAGTCTTCCGGAAAGTTCTAGAAGGTTCCATAGAGCTGTAGAAAGTTGTGGAAGGAGTGGCGGAGTATGTCGTGGAATGATCAGGAATAGGGAATCGGGAACATCATTGTGCAACATTCCAGAACACTATCTTATTGTCCTGAGCGAAGCCGGGTAACCCAGCTAGTCATTTATATACATCAAAAATAGAATCGGCCCAAGGACAGTTCCTTGCGGAACTCCATTTTTTATATGTGCTTCTGAACTATAAAAATTCCCAATTTTTGTTTTTTGTGTTCTGTCTATAAGATAGTTTGTCAGTATTTTTAATGTGTCTTTTTTGAAACCAAGTCGAGTTATTTTTTTAATTAGTAATTTATGATTTACAGTATCGAAAGCTTTTCTTAAATCTAAGAATATAGTAAGACATTTCTTATTTTTATCGATAGATGTGTATATTTTTTTTGTTAAATCATATATTGCATCTTCAGTGCTTAGATCTTTACGAAAACCATATTGGTTTTGCGATAGAATATTATATTTTTCTAAGTGTTCTATGATTCTATTTTTGATGCATTTTTCTAATATTTTTGATAGGTTTGAAACAAGTGAGATTGATAATTATCTAATTTATGGGTTTCACCAGATTCATGAATTGGTATTATGGTGGAGATTTTAAACTGTTTTAGAAAATGACCCTCTTTAAGGCACATATTGAAGATATGTTCCAGAGGAGTTAAAATATGTTTTTTAATTTTTTTTAATGTATTACTAGATAATCCATCAAATCTCTTAGAATTAGATGGTTTTAGGCTATCTATATATTTTTCAATTTCATTTATTGTGATAGGTGAAAAATATTCTGTAGGGTTGATTGATTCATTATCTGCAATTGATTGCGAAAATGTCTCTATGAAAGTATTATTATCATTCATACTGGATGATTCAAGTACCTCATCTACTATATTCGTAAAGAAGTAATTGAAGTTTTCGGCAATGGTAGATTTGTCAGTTATTAATTTGTTTTTGATTTTAACCTGGTTTACAACACTTGAAGAAATATTTTTTTTGTTCATAATTTCATTTATAATATTCAATGTTTTTTTACTATCATTTTTAGCGTTTTCAATTTGTTCACAGTAGTATTTCTTTTTACGATTTCAAATCAGCCTCTTGAGTAAGTTTCGGTACATTACATATTTTGTTTTCATAAAAGACATTATTCTGACATTATTATTTTGGCAAGCTATTTGATATTTTAACATTTCTCTGTATAATTTGTCTCTTTTCTTAATTGAGACTATTAAGCCAACAGTAATCCATGGTTTGATTTTTTTATATTTTCTGTTTGTTACAAGATTTTTACTTTCACTTTTTCGAATATTATCTTGTAGAGTTTTATAGAAATTTTCTAATGCTGAATGTGGATTAACTAAAGATAAAACATTTTCCCAACTTTCTAAATGAAGAATTTAATGTATGATAATTAATGTCTATTTTTTCAAGAGTTTCACAATTTTTTTTTATAGATAAATATTTGAAATTATGCCCATATAGTGTTGGAAAATGATCAATGATGTTTGTTTCTAGGAGGAGATAATATTAACATCTTTGTGTGTCTTGACAAAAATGTGGTCTAAACACGCGGAGTTTATTAAGGTTACTCTTGTTGGTGAGTTAATATATGAAAGGTATCCATAAATTGATAAAAAATCTAGATATTCGTTTTGAAAATTAATATTTTTTGTATTATCATTAATATTTATATTGATGTCCCCCGTTAGTATGGAGAAATTAAAGTTATGTCTGTCAAGATTTCTAACAAATGTTTTTAGTTCATCTACAAATAGAAAATCATTTAAAGAAGGGGATCTGTATACGGCTTCTATGAGATATTTATAGTTATTTTGACAAAAAGGTAATTTTACATTAGCCGTCTTAAAATCAATAAACTCAGCCTCAACATTTTTTAAAGGATTATGACAAAAGACAGTCACTCCATCATGTCCAGTATGTTTACAGGCAGCAGAAATTGTAGTATAATCAGGTAAATTATATGTAATTGCATCTTTAATTTGGGTTTCAGTTAGTACAATTACGCTAGGAGAAAAATCAAAATTATGAAGGAGGACACATTGTTCATCAAAGTGTTTCCTTATACTCCTAATATTGAAATTTAATATTGAGAAGTTTACATTTTTAAAAAGGCTATTGAGTTCCATGGGGTTTTTACATGTATTTAATCAAGTATACGTTTAATTTTATAATTATAGCTATATTTGAAGGTAGGTATCTGAAACCGATACCACCCAAATTCAATATAAAGAATGCTTTGATTAATTATTTTTTCTTGGAATATATTAATAGAAATAGATTCAAAACACGTATAGGAATGTTGTATAACATTTTATCATAATTGTGCAATATCTCTTTGAAATATTTTATTTCCGGATTATATATAAATATATATACATACCACATATATATTAAAATAATAAATACAAAATATCTATACTTTTATTGAAATACTTATAATAGATTCTTTAATATATATAATATAATATAATGTAAATAGATAAGTAAAACATGAAGGTCAACATCCTTTTAACAAAATAAGAAACGTAACATCTACGTAAACTGCATCTCTGCCACTCTCTCCCTGGATTTCTGAAAATACTTACAATGAAGAAAACTTACTCCCCTTTTAAAGGTTTTCCAAATCGGGTGCTACATGATAACCCTTTTTTGATTTCTGCTAAATGAATTTAATGCTATCACTAAATTTAATTAAATCTATTCCGAATATTGAATCTCACTATTTTATTTAATTTTTGATAAATCTAAATCTAAAGCCTAATTAATCTCTTTTAATCAAAAATGTATTTTACAATTTTCAAAACCTCTTTGGTTTAACAGTAACACTTTGTTTAATTATTTTTAAAACAATAAATACTTTACGATTATTTTCAAATTAATACATTATTATTACTTAACTATCAATTTTGGTTTTTTGACCGAACTTTTTATTTTGTAATATGATAATATATTGTACTGTTTATTTAACTTTACTCACGTATTTAACAATAAATTAATCGTCGGTATTATTTATTTTAAATCTCAGATTTATAATTATTATTATTTTTGTGATAGAAGTATTCCGTTCAAATTTCACTTTATTTAAATGAAATATTACTGATGTGATTAAATTTATTTTATCAAATATTAAATTCGAAAATTAATACTAAACACTGGTTTTAAATTTGTTCAAAATTACTACACAGCACTTTCACTAACACCTAATAAATTTATAATTATTCACTTCACTGATTCTAATTTAATTATTATTAATCGCACTATTTTTTTTAACTGAATTAATTTTTACTTAAGTCAATTCTCTTCGTCAAAACTTTCACCAACTGTACTTCTTCCATTGATTTGACTTCAATTATTTCAAAGTCCCAAAAATTACAACACTTAAAATTTTTTCAATTAATAACCGTTTTTTGACGCCACGTCACGCAACCACTACTTTTGAAAACCGACGGCTGACCTCGTAGAAATGATCAAGTCCTTGGTCTTATACCTACTTTCAGGACTAGAACGGCCCATGTATGCTCCCATTGATTCGCGAATCAAATCTCTAATAACTCGAGATTTCATAGTTCAATTCTCTCACTTTTGTATCACTGTCGTTAGTCACACCTCTCTTAATTTTTGGAGTCCACCTCTAGTGTTTTGTCTCTTCCAAACATTGCTCCAGAATTGAACCTGCAATATTATGTCAAAAATGCCCTGTCGTTACTTTGTCTTATGGCCTTACAAATTTAGTATAAATATCATGATTTTTGTGTCCATTTTTTTTTCTCAATATATAATAGGTACGTCTTCAATAAACCGTATATAACTCGTAATTCTGTTTATCGCCGACAGAATACGAACAAACTCATGTCGAAATCTTTATTATGCATTTTCCAATTTTCATTTTACTAAATTCCTCTTCATTTCCCTGCGGCTTATATGAATTATTTCGTTTAGAACTATACCTTCTCAATTTACGACGTAGGTATGAATTTTCATCTTTTTCTTTAATCTTCTTTTATTTACGAAGTCCTTTTTATGAATTTCCTTCTTTATTCTTATGTAATTTTCCATAACTTTATAATTAGTTATATTCTAAGCCGAATTTATTGTTTTCATCGATTCTTCGGAATTTTCCTGAGTTTTCCCTACGGAATCATCTTTTAATTGTCTTTATTTTATTCTTTACCACCCTTCATATTGTTTCCGATGTTTATTACCTCTTAGAAAATTTCATTTCCTATCCATAATTACATAATATTTTATTTTTCATATTTTCTATAGGAAAAAATTCCAATTTGACCCTGGGATAGCTGTCTGGTTGATTACTCTGAAACGGCGCTATATAAATTAGCCAAATATTATTATTATTACTAAAAACGTCTCAAATTGCGTCTCGTTTCTCCATAAAATCACATAAAGTACCCTCGTGGACACATGTTTATGTTTCAATTTTTATGTACTCGGTCATATTAAGTCGTTAGATTTTATTGTTTTTTTTTCTAAACTAAACATCGCATAAGACCAATGTTATAACTAAACACCTTTATCCCATAAAGACTGTTATAATGACAAAAATTCATGTTCAAATTTTATTTGTTTATCAACAACCTGTATAACGTCAATGTCGCTTACCAATTTGTCTCATCGTCCATTGAATATTCCTCATAACAAATGACGTAAAAAGATCCCTTCCGTTTAATCAATCTAACGTAATTTAACTAGAATGGCCACCCCATTTCAGGTACATAACGATATCTATTTAAACTAATCTGAAATCCCATTAATACGTCTAAATCTCATCTTGTTCGGTCACCACTCCCGTCAAAACGCCCATTTTTTTGATTAGGTTTTCTTTCCAAAACGTTTTTCTTGACTTCGTTGCATCATCTGAAAGTAATAATTTTGATAAGGATTAAAACCAAGATACAAATAAAGAGCCTTTTCAAGCAGTGACATTTAAATTAAATTTTTAAAATAAAAGAATACTTATTGTGGCATAACCATAATAGTTAGACATATGCTGTTGCGACCTTTTTTGTAAATAATGATGTGTTCTATAAAGTCGTAGTACATTATTTTATTCTATCATCAATAGTTTTCGCAGCGCACGCGATTTAAAGAATATTTTAGGTAATTTTTTTACACCCTGGGTTACATTATTGAAGTTTTAGTAAGGATGCCTATTTTTAAAAAAAATATAATATAGCCTATGTCACCCAGGGATAGTGTAGCTTCCCAACAGCGAAATAATTTTTCAAATCGGTTCAGTAGTTTCGGAGGCTATTCGATGCAAACAAACACACAAACAAACAAACAAATATTACCTCTTTATATAGTGTAGTAGAAGTAGACTAGCTGGGGTACCCGGCTTCGCTCAGGGAGTTGATATGAGATTAAACTGACATTCGAACCCACAACGGATCTTGCTTTATATACCCCTACCAATGGGTAACCCCACCCCTTCAAAAAAGGCTTCGGATGGTTAAAAATGTTCTAGAACATTTCACAACATTCAAAAGTGTTCCGGAATGTTCCACAATTATCTGGGCTGTTCCAGACTATCCCTGAACATTCCAGGATGTTCTGGAATGTTGTGGAATGCTCTCTTGAATGTTCTGGACTGTTCTAGAAATTTCTAGAGGGAAAAACTTTCTGCACTTATATCTTCAAAAGCAAACCCTTCAGATACACTTCAGACACCCAAAACGGGAACCTTCTTCATGGAGGGGGGATAGAGGGCTACCACAACATACTCTCTTGATCGTACCGGACTCGTTTCTGAGTTTTAGCGGCATGCACATTGTACGCTTTCTTTTATAATATATATGTTATTGTAAAAGCCCGAACTACGGTAAATCCTAAGATTTTCCGGTAAATCCTAAGATTTACCAACTCTTAATGGTAAAAGTCCGAACCGTTCTACGAATATTTAAATAAGAAACGATTTTTTCGGGTTTTTACCATTAGAATTTAGTACATGTTAGGTTAGGTAAGGTTACGAATATTTAAATAAGAAACGATTTTTTCGGGCTTTTACCATTAGAATTTAGTACATGTTAGGTTAGGTTAGGTAAATGAACGATGATTATAGAACGGTTCGGACTCAATTCAATGTTTTTTCTCTTTTTAATATCAAACCTACGTTTTCCCCCAAATCTGGCCTCCCTTTTTATTATACGTAATCGTTCTACAATCGAGTATCCCTACAATAACTTCTCCTATCATATTTCATTGTTATTATCTCGCGCATTTTCTTAACATAAAAGTGATTTTAGTCCTTCGCAATCTACGGTTTTCGACACCATCAATGTCCTCATTGTTTACGTTATATCTCGGGTCAACGCACCAATATCCCGTACGTGTGAACTTGATTATATTATAGTGTATTCATCACTCGAGTTGGTGTGAACTTCTATCACATTAATTATCCAGCTAATTCCTTGGTTCAAAGTCCATTTCTTTGTTCTCAATACGATCCCGCCTCCTCGCTCTGATTGGTCTAATCAATTTCATTTGTTTGGTTTTAAGCCTACATTTGGGGTTCCCATAAATTGAATTCGATCGTAACAAAATCTGTGTCTTACTTATCAAACTTTGACACAAGTTCAAACATTACAGATTGCTACGGTCACCACGGGCTTAATTAAATTCGATCCAACAGATGTCGCAGATGTGTCTTTTTTATCTTATATTGCAAGGTGAAAAATTATGCCATTTTGTATTTACTGTTGGTTAAACCCATTTCATCACAATCATTAATCCTTCGAGCCGTTTCTACAGCACTGGTGCCACGGTGGAACTCGTACACGTAAATAACGCGATATTTCAAGTTTTCCATTTTGTAAACTAAGTGACGCAAAGAAAAAAAAACAATTAAGGAAAAAACAGTTGAATTATAATTTTCGAAAAACAAATATATGAGTAGCTGTATAATTTTGAATTTTGAATTTCTAACCAAAGAGAAGAAATTTGAGATCAAAGTTGCCAGTACGACAAAACGCTAATTTCATATGTAAGGATCCAATATTTGTTACATGTATCCACATTGTTATTGAATATATCTCTATATACATTCTGGAATAAAATTGTTATTATTATGTTACAGATTATTGGCTCAATGGCCCAGTTGATTAAGGTGCTCGTTCGATTCTCAGTTGCAACAGTTACCTTTTTATTATTTTTCTGTGTCTTGTTCGGTTTCATGTTTAGTTTAGATGAATTTATTACATTGATGGATAAAATTTTCGAAAGTAATTAAAATGGTTACGATATAAAAATATTCTTATGGACTTTTAGTAAAAGTGAACAGGTGTCCCATACATATATATAAAATCGGATGTGTTTATCCGAGACATTATCCAGGTTACTAGTAAATCCATTAAATAACTTCTTTTTTTTATAAGTTTTTATTCCAGTTAAAAAGAAAATAACATTTTCACTTACTTAACTAGAATATTTCATTTATACATAGTTTTTACATTTCATAACCTTAAATTACATTAGATTGAAGTACTAACATTTACATAACATTATATTTACATATATACGATATTATTCACTTCCACTACTTGGTTTTTATATAATAATGAATAAACATGAATAATTTTTTTTTGAATTTGCACATACTTTTTTCGTTTTTGATATCATCTGGAAGGCAATTATATAAATTGCCCCCCTCGTGACTAATTGATTGCTTACCGTAGTTATGTAGTATGAATGGTGTTTAAACGTATGTTATCGTGTAAAATGTTTGTGTACTTGGGACGTTTTAATGAATTCTGTGTTTTTATGACATGTATGAGTTTATTATTTATTTTGTATATAAGGAGACATATATTGTACTCGTATAGTTTTCTTAATGTTAGCAGTTTTGTTTCCAAATATAATTTTTTGTGGATGTTTTGGATTCGTAGTGAAATAGTTTTTTGATTAGCTTATTTTGAATTACCTATAATTCATTGATGTATGTTTCATACGTATTTCCCCAGATTTCAATCAGGTAATTTAGGTGTGAGTGTACGAGACTATAATAAAAACTTTTTAAAATTTAATTGGTAATAGATATGAAAACTGGCTAAAAACGCTAATTAAGGGTGTGATTTTATCTTTTACATCTTGTATGTGTTGTTTAAAAGTTAAATGCTTGTCGATGCACAGCCCAAGATATTTTTCCTGTATCAGGATTTGCAAATCGTTAATTACTTTGTAATCCTTCAAAAGTATTAGTATTATATTTTTCTTCAATTATATATTACTTTGATGGGTATTACCTTCAAAAGTGATTAAAAATTTATTCCAATAAAAAATATTTTAATTATTCTTTGCCGCCCATTTCCATTGCGTCTTACGATATTTTTCTAAAAAGACAATATTTTTTTTTATTTTTTTTTATTTTATTTAGTAAAAGATTATACATTTATACACATTATTTAAGAAATTTTTTGACTGCCCAACTAGGAGGATTCCCGTTTTAGGACAGTCAAATTAGGATGAGTATTAACATACGGAACATGGTCTGAAAATAATATAAAAACAAAACAAAAATAAAAGATTAAAACAAATTGACTGTTCTTTGTTAAGCAAAGTTTTTAAAAAAATAATATTAATTACTTAGGTATGTACTTAATTACAGAGGATTAAAACATATAGATATAGAACAAACGTGTAAACATTGCATATCATAGTCCTACACAGATGGGTTGTAAAAAATAAGAAAAAAAGAGAAGAGAAAGAATTAAAAATAATAATAATAATAACCAATTAATACAGGAAGGATAACCGTGTTTTGCTTAGCATAGTTATTTAAAATATCATAAAAGTAATATTTACATACTTAAAAGTAAATTATTTAAACATAATGGTATCTTGTGTTTGCATTTCAAATAATACCTAGTCCTACATTAACATTTTATACAAATGAGAACTAGAAAGAGAACAGAAACAACAAAATGAATCAAACAATTAATAGATGGTTATTATTGTTGTTTGATTAGTATAGTATTAAAATAATAATAAAGTAATAGGTATAAGGTATAACTGACCTAATTCCTTTTTATAATACATGTTGTTAGGTGACTTTTGCTGTCTATAAGGGATATTATTTATTTAACGAAACAATCATCAACATTTTCGTGGAAAGCTTTTCTGATGTGCTAATTAAAAAAAAATAAAAACACTGTACTGTGTTATTTTTTCATTTAAGTTGTGATGTAAGATAATAGGATGGGGATAGGTGTAGAATAGTTTATAGTAACTACCTCTTGACGAACTGGAAGTCTTTAAGCTACTTCACGGTTATTTAGTGAAACTTTTGTGGTTGATGGGCGTTTGTTCAAATAATTTTAATAGATATTTCGTTTTTTTTAATCTCTCGAAATGTCACAAATATTATTTTGCAAGTTCATTATGGTGCGGCAACGAATGATATGAATCAATTTGTACATTTTCTGAATTATTCAGCCTCGTGACGGGAGCGACAATTATTCTATCAGTCCTGTTAGGAATTTTGGAACTGCAATTAATTTAGAGTTATTTTAAAACAGTTGGTTCTTACTAATTACTAAGCTACGACATAAAAAAAAGTTTTTTGTTATTTTTTTTAAAAAACAAAATTGGATTGATTTTTATAAATAATACATTTTGAAAATACCCAAGATTAAAATGCTACTGTAAAATATTCGGTGTGTCACAGGGATCAAATTTAGAATCCTTATTATTTTTAATTTATTTGAACAACTCTCGAAAAAATATCAAATAAGTCCATTTTTACTTTTCACTGTTGACATCAAAAGCTTTAAATCTAGATTTTTTTTTTTTACAGATACCGCACAAGAATCTCAACTGCTCCCGTCTGGAGCCAGTGAGACTATGGCATCCCCAATTGGGGTATGTTGTGAGGCTGAAGGTTGTGGGGTGGGGAAGGAGGTGGGGAAGAGGAAGGTTGAAGTACCTGGCTATTCAGATCTGGTCACCAAACACGGCTAAAGCCATTTTCAAGCAACGTTTCAATTCTGAATGGTGGTCTTACACCAGGGCGATACGATATATTCCACTCTGGAACGTGCCGCAAATATACTATATATTATTTTAAATGAATTAATTGTGAAATAACACAAATTAATCAAATAAAATTTATTTGCGCACGCCGGGCTCGAACCCGCGACCTCCGGATTGTGAGTCAAGAGTCTTAGCCACTGGACTACGGAGGTCGAATAAGGTTATTAAAATATTATGGACGGCTTCAGGAAGATATTGGTTGAATTATTGTGTTAAAAGTTTTCAGTCATATGTTTACACATAAGTGTAAACATATGACTGAAAGTTTAAGTCACATAAAACCTTATATATTTATTACGCCAATAATTTTTTTGTAATTTTCCAATTTTTCAGCCATTGGTCATCTAATCTTTAGTAACTACGTAGCCCTTCATAAACTTATCATACTTATTCAGCCATTTGCAGTTTCTGTCATCTGCATAATTAAAAGCCCCCGTAAACACTTTATTCTGTTGAATATGGATGTATTCGAGATGCATTACCAGCTCGCCTAGTCTCTTTACTAAGTCTTGTTTAACGTTGTCCGGGTGTCTTGGTGTATTGTTGTCTTTGAGAAGCTTTCCTCTGGGTTTCCGATCTTACACTACGTGATAGGTTTGTTCTGGTATCTTCGATAGTCTTATGGGTGATATACTCGTATTATGATTTACAATTAAGTCCATACTGTCCACAGTATATAAAGTGAATGTTAAATTTCTCGTTTTCAATGAGAGCTAGTTTATTTTTACGTAGTACATATTTCTTATTTATGAATTTGGTTTAGTTCTCTGAAGGTTTCAGTTCTACCGCGTGTGAATAGCATACTCTGATTGTTTTAAATGTATTAATTTCTTATTTTAAAATAGTATTAATTTTTTTAATTACGAATGAAAATTGATTGATTACATATTTTGATAAAATTATTAGGATTATTTTAAGTTTAACGTTGTTTCATGTTCCTGTACGCATTTCTGCTACAGGTATAAATAACACTGGCAATTTATAAACAATGGCTTCGGTACCAAAATACTTGTTCTGGGAATGATATGCACGACAAAGCACACCATATTTACCTATACGATTGTTGTCACTTCATATTATATTAAATCACGTTACTAATTTAAATTGACTTCTTCGAAAATAAATATAAAGTACAATGTTTTTCGAGATCAAAGGCCGATTACGCCATGTATCGTTGCTGACCTAAAAAGACAATATTACCTCTTTTTAAAGCAAGGCTTTCTCCACCCCTGGTGTATTCCGCCTTGTTTGTTTTCCGCGCCCCCTGTATATAAAATAATATAGCCGGCGAATGACATGATTCGTTGTTTCCCCTGATACACCCTGTGAACATCCGTAATTGGGTATTATGTAACCACAGCCACCGTCGCTGCAGGGGGACCAAGAACAATCTGCCGGCTTAAAAATAAATTTGTTTTCAATAAGGGATTGTTATATATTCAATGCAGTGTTTCAACTCTGTTTCATTTCTCCCAGCATTTCTTACAGATCCTTGAAAGTATACCTATGTATTATTGTTATTACATATTTCGTTATTAAAATATATTATTTTTGTAGAGTAATACTACAAAGAAATAGATTTTTTTGAGCTTTCGGGACTTGCTTATTTTATTTTGTGGGCTTTTGAAAGGTGACCTTAGAACCAGCATAAGTACCTATTGCAATTATTATTATATGCTTTTTTTATGTGAATATTGCCATGCCATGCTATGCCACAGTCCCAGCTGCTTCCAACCTTCTGAAGCTCGTGAGACTATGGCATCCAGAATCGAGGAATGTTGTGAGGCTGGAGGTAGTAGGTAAGGGAAAAAGATGGGATAGAGGTAGATAGAAAAGTACCTGGTAATTCAGATATAGTCACCAAACATGGCTAAAGCCATTTTAAGCAACATTTCCACTCTGGAATGTGCCGCAAATATATATAAAAATGAAAATATGCTCTTGTTTTATTTTTGTCTTTACGTATGTGTGAGATGTTATGCGTTGCTAAAGCATTCATCCGATTGCGATGAATCTTTGGGGATATGATGTTCGCATACCCGCGATGGTTTCTATGTATATACAATAGTGAGTTCTGGAATCATGAAATTATGCATTGCTAACCGTTCATCCGATCGCGATGCAACTTTGGGGATTTGATGTGTGCATGACAGCGATGGTATCTATATATATGGTGAATTCTGACATCATAAAATTTTGCGTTGCTAACTATTCATCCGATCGCTAAAAACTTTGGTGATTTGATGTCCTCGATGTTTTCTATATATAATAGCGAGCTCTGGCGTCATAAAAATGCGTTACTAAACAGTTCATCCGATTGCTAAAAAACTTTGGTGAGTTGTGGTGAGCACGTCTGTGAAGGTTTCTATATATATACTGGTAAGCTCTGACATTATAAAATTTGCATAAAAAAATTGCAATAGATGGCACGCGAGCTGTTTGAAAACTGAATGTACCGGGACTGAAAGCGGGAGGGGGGATCCCGGGAAGAGGAGGGGAACTTGGGAGGGGAGAGGGGAACTCAGGAGGGGAACCCGGGAAGGGGGAGGGGAAATCGGAAGGGGGGAGGAGAATTCATTAGGCTGGGGAAGCGTAAGTGGGAGTGGGGAGAGGGAAGGCGGAGAAGACGAATTGGAACGCGAGAGGGAAAGGAAGGGAAAAGGGACGAATGGGAAAGGACAAGCAGAGAGAAACAATTTATTTATTAAATGGCATAGCAACGCATGCCGGAACTCGCTAGTTGTATTATATATATGTAAGCACTGCTAACGCTATATGTTTACTTAGGTGAAAATTTCGGTTAACTCCAGTAAAATAAATAGGCAAATCCTTTACATCATTTGAAGAGAATGCAACTTGCAGATGTAGTAAATGAACATCTGAATACCTTACAACACTCCTGTATATAATTAATTTGAACTCAATAACAACAGAATCGCTCTGTTAATTCAGCGCACCTCTTACGTGTTTGTACGCTATGCAGGCTGGCTTCCTAGTTTCATGAAGTGTTCCACTAGTAACATTTGTTTAGTTCTTGTTCTTCCGCTTCCGAACAGGATATTACACTTGCATCGCAGGGGTGAACTTTCATTGCAGGCGCTACTACCCCGCATCCCTCATCCCTCTACTTCTCACCGCTTCCCTTTGTTTCTCTCTATTCCCTCCGCTACCCCATATTCTCTCATCTCCAAGGTACTTCCACTTGCCCCATAAAGGGTTGATGAGGGGAACCGAGATTCACTGAGGTGTTTCGGCGCTGAAACTGGGTTGTAAAGTTAGTTTGGCTCCTGGATGGAACACGGTGTTTATTAATATCACAAAGGCGGAATTGGGTGGTGCATTATTTATCGCGTCTGTAACCGCAGCAGATTGGTTTTTGTTGCACCGGCAGGAAGGGTCAGATACATATTTCTTTGAAACTAGTAAAAATGAACTGTCAAGCTTAATTATAATTTTTCGAAGAAAACTTCTTTTGACAGGTTTTGACTTTGTTACGGCATTATTTATTTTATTAAAGACAATTTAAAATAAAGTGATGTAAACAAATAAAAGTTATTTGTCTTTTAATAAAATTAAATATGATTATCGTTACGGCGGCGTATTCGTATTCAACAAAAAATATTTTAATTAAATGAAGACAATATTAGCGAAACTCAATAAAAAATCTAAAAATAGAAACATCAGCAAAAGAAACGGTCACATCCAAGACTCGAACCCAGGACCTACGCCTTGCCGGGACGTAGCTCTACCAACTGAGCAAATGTACCTAACCGATCCGGTCATATTTAACTGTATCATACTTCGACTTATAACTACCAAACTACCAAGAACTATCTTCATTTTCTTAATGCATATTTTTTATTTGCTGCTATCTTTAAGTACGATTGCAAGATTCAAACCCGAACTAAATGCCATCTATGTAGTGTTTTGGATAAAATTAACATTCTGTTGACTTTTCTGCAAGTTTAGGATGAAAATTTAATTTAAGTTAATGAGTAAGACCTCAAATTTAAAATAAATTGTTTGGTTTTGAGTTGGAAGGTTGTGAGTGTGAGGAATACACTAGTCGATATTCGCGGTGTGACTAGTTACCTCGTCGTGTTCTGGCTACTCGCAGCATGGTCACTCCATTTTCACAGTCGATTAATATCGCATGCGACTATTTCTATTTTGTTTTAAAATGTATATCAGAACAGACTTGCTACGTGCTAGTATCGTAATACTAATTTGTGATGCATGTTATTCAAGAATAGCTTGTAGAATAAAGAAAAGTAAGTAATGTAAAATTTGTTCGTGCTCATCAAAAAGTTTATGCTGCAAGTGAGCGTCTACGACTGACATTTTCAAGATCGATTTTTGTCACCCGATTCATGTGATCTGTCACCGCATGCCAAAAGTCGAAAGCTAGTCTTCTTTGGTTCTTGCGATTTCAGTCGACCTGTCTACAGGTCGTCTAGGCCGCACGGCTAAAATCTATTAGTGTAAATCCCGTATTACGGGTTTGACTCCCACGCAGCATCAAATAGACTTCATTTGGGCGCATTGAAATTGATTGTTTTGTTTGACGGAGCTCATAATTATAGTTTTAACTGTCCTAAGAAAAAAGTATTTTATACAGCGTTCGGGCCTGATGCCACCTAATGATTTGATTATCTCATTGCGTAAAAACAACAAATTAATTCCTTTCATTTTTCTTTCCATTCCTCTCTTTCTTATAATTTAAAAAAAAAAGTGGTTTTATTCTGTAATGTAGTTGAACCCTTGGGAAAAACCAAATTGAATTAATAATATCCAATATGCTAGGACAATTAAATTATAAGTCGACATTATCATAAACGACTAAACACATGTTTGTTCTCCAGCTACACCGCCGCCCTTGGCATCACCGTCGGCATCGGCTGCTTCCTGCTCGTGCTCAACATGATCATCTTTGCCGGCATCTACTACCAGCGCGGGCGGGGTCGGCAGCCGGGGGCGGGGGAGGCCCGGACCAGGGCGGGCTGCAGCTCCCCGCCGCCCTCGAGTGCCTCTAACGCCTCTGACAGTAAGTGACACTCTTGTTCCATAACGATCCAATTGAAATTAATTGACATTGATTTATTGCTTTAAATTCTTTTTTGTCTGAAATGATTTAAAAATATTTTTGCAAAAGGTAAAATCTTTTGTTGACTACTCTTATAATGACCTCTACACTCTGGATCCAGAGGTCAACGGTTTTGACACCCGGCGTGGAATTATTATGATTTTTTTATAGTATTTGAAATTGCAAAATTTTAACGTTGTTCTGGACTGGAAGATATTAAGGGCCAGTTATTTCACACAATTTATAATTTTTTTAAGTTTTCAAGTTTTGTAAAGGTTCATTTCAAGTTTTGTTATTATATAATTATTGGCTAGTTGTTTCACTTAACTGAAATAATAATAACACTTGAATAAAACATTAAAAAAAATTGCAAATTAACTTTGAAGTTCAAATTCTGTGAAACAAACCGCACTTAGTGTCGTCTTGTTGAGCAAAATAATTGAATTATTTATCTAACATTTGAAATATAAAATCATGGGTTACAGTAGTAGGCCAAATAATGTTAATATTGATTATATGTACAATGATTTTATCATAATATGATAAGCAAGAAGTACGACGAGGATAAGCTGAAACACAGCCGTGAATACATTATGACCCAGTCAACATTAGTTTCTAATTATAAAGTGCCTGTTCTAAGAAACTAACCATAACATCAATTTTGTACGTAATATCAAATTGTAAAGTTAAAAATAATTATTATTTTAATTTAACTGAATATGTAATTCATGGCGAAAAAAGAAAATAAAAATTTGATAGAAAATAATAATTTTCAGATTACTTTTTTTTCTAAATCAAATAACCATTTTGTTATTTTTGGACCGAAGGATGACAATTCACACAGTTTCATTTGTGAAGGGATTTTGTTATAATAACATTTTTTTATAACACTGTCGAACATCAAGTACGTTAAATTCCTTGGAGAGAGCGTCGCTTGAATATCTAAAACGTTTCTTTATAATCACTTAAAATTGATAATGGTTACATGATATTCAGATCTAATAACTTGTACAGCCATAATAGCCAATTTAAACAATTTTCAGTATAATAAGTAATTTCCTAATAATGCGGTTCTAGATATCTTACCATAATTATTCAACATACCGAAGACCGCTCTTTACAGACTTGCTGAGTGACTTTTGTGAGCAACTTTCCAACTATCTATTTTTGTTTTTCCTTTACGTCCCCAATTTTTTAGCCCCACAAAATAACTTAAATGCAGATGCCGCTGTTGCCGATTCCTATTTTGCGATAGGTACCACACATAAAATACTTTGCAAGATTTTAATCACAATTTTTTTTCCAGCCAGCATCCACTTGCGGGAAAGATCATCAGAAAATACTTTAATGTCAACCACACCGACACAGGAACCACCCCCTTTGTATCGACCAAAAGTACCACTAAACCAAAATCAGGTAGGTTAATAATTATTATGAAAGGTTCTGTGTAAGATCTGCAAGGATGTTTACCTTTGTTTCGGTCGAATTGAGCATTTTCCGTTTAAGGGTGGAGAGTAGGAACATAATATAAATAAACCGTTTTAATATTTGCCTTTTGGGAAAGGTTTACGGGTATGCAGGGTTGTTTAATTCTACAATGACTTATTGAATAATGAAGTGTCAGAACCATCATGAGTAACGATGAAAAACTGTAGGGGTTTTTGACATTTCTGTCCGAAATCCGTTTTTTTATTTCAAATTGTGATATTGTATTAATTCGAATGTTTTGCATTAGCTAACAAAATATTGTATGTGTGCTTCTAACATGTAGGCCGACATGGTAAACTTAGTGGGCCATTTAAAATCATTTTTTATTAATTTTCAATAATTTTTTTATATCGTTATCATAATAAAAAAACAATTATAATGGATTGTTCTACGCATATTTCACTTGAAAATTTTTGTGTAAAGACAGACGTAGGAGAGAAATAAATAATATAAATTACACCCAAGAAAGATATGGCACGATCAAGAGAACCAAATCAGATCCAGATTCGAGAAACAACAGAGTATGTATGAGATGATGTGAAAATGTGAATGGACCGACCTGTCTGCCCACACTTACGGGGAAACATAAATATACCAACGCGGAAATGACATGATGATTAGTTAGTTATTGTCCATAATACTATACTAGGCATGTTCACAAAGTAAGTTTACATAATGGGATGTATTTTTTGTTTTTGTTTTGGGGGTTGAGAGCACTGAATGGTAGAGGGGGTCTCCTGATCAGAGCGAGCATAGCAGGAACATGATAGTACGTAACTTACGTCGTAGTCCAGGAGTCCTAGCACACTGAAATCGTTATCTTTACAATATCGAATCGACAGAGCGTAACAACCGATGATTTTGTACCGAACCGAAGGTAATCAATAAGAAACCGACTTACGCTGGCAACACTTGAGCTATTTTATATCTAGTGGTCAATTATCTCTGGTATCGGAGTTTTAGACCGGGAGCCTGGTTACACAAACCACACGACTACACGAATGAAACCACTTTGTATTGATAATGGACATTTAGTATTAAGCCTTCAAAAAAGCTGGTCTGCCGCGCCTCTTGGCGGGTTTCGCGCAGTCATGGAAATAGTGAGCGATTTTTTTCGAACAAAATTACGTCAACGAGTACGCGAACGGGATTAGTTTTATATGATAAAGGTTGATTATTAGATGAGAAAATAAGCAGGTCTGCCAACTGGCAGCCTGGCACGTTCGCAGGCAGCCGGTGTTAAAGTGGGATAAAAATTAGTAAATTTTACGTCATCGAGTAAACGAATTAAACCAACGAATAACTGTAGTCTAGATCATCCCATTGAAAAATTTACCGGTCTGCCGGTCAGCAGTCTGGCAGGCTTTTGTGTACGAATTTTTAAAGTTTTTAATTTTTATTAAATTATTTTTATCATCATTATATTTTATTTCAATACTAAAGAGTTCTCAGTGTGCCTTCCCTCTCCCGACTCCGCTCGAACGCTCTCTCCCCCCCCCCCCCCCCTCCCCGCGAACCCCCCTCCCGGATTCACCTCGCCCCTTCCGCGATCCCCCTTCCCGAGTTCCCCTCCCCCCTCTCGTATTCCATACATTCAGTTTTCAAACAGCTGGCATGCCACCTATTGCAATTTTTTATATAAATTTCATAATGCCGGAGCTCACCAGTATACATAGAAACCTTCGCGGGCGTGCTCACAACAACTCACCAAAGTTTTCTTGTAATCGAATGAACGTTTTAGTAACGCATTTTCATGGCGCCAGAGCTCGCTATTGTCATCGCTCACTATTTCCATGACTGCGTGAAACCTGCCAAGAGGCGCACCGGCAGACTAGCTTGGCTTACTAAATGTTCATTATCACTACGAAGCAGTTTCATCCATTTACTCGATGACATGGTTTGTGTAGCCAGGCTCCCGGTCTATAATACCTGTCAAAAAAGCGTAGTCCATTATTGTAATAATGTGACAACTAACTAATAATCTTCTTTTTTGAACATTTAAAGAACGATTTACTTCGAGATTTTTGCTGAGATATCATAATGCACACACCTTAATATACATTGGAAGTCCGCATATATTTTTAACAATAAACATGGAGTGAATTGGACATTATTTAGCCATAATACGAGATATACTCGTAAGTACCTACGAAACTGTCAAACGAAAACGTCTGAATTCCGTTTCTCCAAGTTCGAATTCAATCCCACAATGTTCGATAATCTGCCTCCGTTCATTAATAAACCAGTAATTTTGCAGAATGAACGTCATTATTAATAAAGTTGTGTAGGTATATCGCCAGTCAAACAAAGCCCAGGGTGATTTACAATCTCGGATCGATATTGAATCGTTTGCCCTAGCACGTTCGCACCAACGATAGACAGACCGACGTCGAAGGGAAATAAATAAGGAATCGATATACGATGGCAACACTGGCGGATCTTTTAATGAATTTACGTTTCTAAATTTCAAATTTTACTACGTAAAAATTAAAAATACCAATAAATTGACAATTTCGAATTGAAATACTAACTTCAGTATACATTGGCGCTTCGCATGTACTTTTTGAGACTAAACGGGAGTTATTAGTTAATATGACATTTTAACAAATTTCGTTTCTCGAATTAAAAAGCAGTCAATTGATCGCCTCTTAAATGATTTAATTAAGTCGATGGGACTCGTATACGATTTCTTTAAATTCTAAGAGTTTTGTTTGTTCACCTCCATTCATTAATTAGCCAGTTATTTTGCGTAACAAACGACATTATTTAAATAAATCTGTATATTGACAGCTTGTCTGTCACATCGGAAACCGCGATAAAAACAGCGCCATATGTCAACCGACTGTCGGAATCATTTGTTCACTGTGCTCGCAAATATCGCTAACTGACCATAGACAACGGATTTATTACATTTCGTATAAAGATAGGGGTTTTATCAATCGACCATGCTACGGTCGCAGCCAAGATCGCATACGATTTGACGGGCTTTTGTCAATCGTCGGTCGGAATATCCCTTATCAATTGTTTAGCGTACTAGCACATATTGATAACTGACAATAAATGGCGGATTTGACCGATATCGTATTGATATAGGGCTATATCAATCGACCATGCTAGCAAGATGCGTGAAAGAAATCGGCAAAATATCCCGCCAAGTGCTGCTATCAGCTTTTTACTCTCGGAAGGAACAACACCAATAAGAAAAAAGGTGAGGATTTCTGAGCTCTATTGTGGCTGGAGATGATAGTGGGTGACTCATTACACGCCTGAGAATAAAAACAGTCGTCAAAGTGGCGTCACACCAATTCCCCATCTGCCAAATGATTCAAACAACAATTTCGGGCAAAAAAATCATGGCTTCAGTGTTTTGGTACTGAAAAGGCATCATTGTGGTCGAATTTCTGCCTCAGATGGAGACCATCATTGCACAACGATATTGTGATACCCTAAAACAACTCAAAAAGAGCATTCAAAACAAAAGTAGGGGAATGCTGACTAGAGAACTGTGCTTGTTTCACGAAAACGTCCACCCTCACATAGACTTAGCCACCAACACACTCTTGGACTCATTTGGTTGGGATGTTTTGAACCACCCCCCGTATTCCTCTGACTAGGCGTTTTCAGATTATCATATTTTCATCTGCCCGAAGGTATACATGGACGAAAATATTTTTTTAACAGACGATCAGGTGCAGAAAGAGATTCTGAAGAAATTATAAATAAAGAAACTTCTGCCACGGCTCACCACATGCATTGAACAATGCATGTGGTGAGCCTGTATGGCGATTATGTGAAAAAATAGCCATCAAGTGTATCTACAATGACCCGAATTTTTTTTTCAATAATTCTTTTTCTAAAAAAATACAAAAGTCTAGTACACTTACTTTGTGATCATCCCTCGTATTATCGATATTATTTTTTGTTAATGAAGCGAATATGAATATTTGAAAATATGTAAAAATTGAAATTTCTGAACTGGGATGGTTTTGGACAGCTACTCATCAGGTTTTTACATTTTGTTGTTATGCCTTCTGCTACGATAAATCTGGTGAAGTAAGCATAAAGAAAGCGTTCCCACCATAAATAAATCATTTTTAATCATAATATTTGAATGGTATTATTCTCCACCTCGACCATAGGCATCGAAATTGAATGTCAATGACCACGACGGTTCAACTAATCTGTGTTTTATCTGAGTATTTGAGTAAGGGACCATGTAAACATCGGTTTTAAAAACGTTCGATAAAAAACAGATTTCGGACGCCCTATTCACACTTCCGTTTAAAAACTGGCACGATGAAGAATCGGATGATCACGCAGATGCTGCGTGCATTTTCCTTGTGACTGAGCGGGCGGGTTGAGGTGCGAGGTATAGCGGGGCTCACGCAGGAACGACTTTCCGGCAGTATAAACAGCTTCATTTAAATCTGTAGGCGAACAAGTTTTTTATCATGTCGGACATGTGTGAACAGCTCCATATATCCTCTACACTACAGCCACTCGAGAGTCTGATTTTTAAACCAAACCGCGTCCGTTATTTAAACGGATATGTAAACGCGACCAGGGTGTGTATTGAGGTGTTAATTGGCATGTTTTATGGACCTTATAAAATGGTTTTATAGCTTCCATAACGAAAATTCATTAATTTATTTTATTGTCTATTCACCTGTTGTTCTTTTTTATGCTCGCATGAAAAGCATGCTCCAATTTTTATTTTACAAGACGTAAACTTTAAGAACCCGATAAATCATATTAACGATCGTATTCTTCAATCGTAACCAAGCGATCACTTATTAAATTGAAAATGCACCCTTAGCAAAGAACTTCACAAATTTATTTTTCAAGTATTCGCACAATTGTAAGTACATATATTTAAAATGTGTGATCAATGTTAAACTTATTGAAAATGCAATTTTATTTCAATGCAATTTGGTGTGTAATGAATTTATTGTGAATGAAAATGAACATTAACTAATCGGAGGTTATTCAATTTTTTTTTTTACCTACGTTGACTTTAACCCCTCGGGCCTCGACCATATTTTGTCAGATGGTCAAAATATTTCCGTTTTGCAATTAAATACAAATAAAATTGGAATAATTCTGAATGTATCCAAAAACTAATAACTGTTTGGGAAAGTTGATGAAATAAACATATAGATAATTTTTGAAATACAAAAATTTTTCACGTAAGCATTGACCAATTAAAAAATGGCTCACCTTACGTTTTTTCTTACTAAAATTACTTATTACGAAAAAAACATGTACGTGATTTAATAGGCAAATGTATTATAAACGTAATCGTTAACTCACTTTTTTGTTATTTCATGTAAACATAATTATAAAACGTTTTCAATATTTAATTTTTTTTTCAAATTGCGGTCGGAAACCATGGGTTCATACATTTTTGAGTTTGTAGGTACATTTTAATTATTTTCCGGTTAGCTTTTAGATTTGATTAAAACGTGTAATTTTCTCTTTTTAACACCGTTTAGATCGTATTTCGGGAGACACAACGATTTCTATGAGACCTGCACGAAACCGAACAAATAGACTTGACAGATTAAAGCTAAACCAGGTTTGCAATAAAGGTTTGCCTATATAGAACTTATGCAATTAAATCAAGTTAAATCAAATTTGAATTACTTCGTACACGAGTTTCATGACACCGGCCGTTGATCCATTCAGTGAATTTATCGGGAAAATGAGATGTGTAATCGTAGCATAATAATGTTTATTTCCATATTATCAAAGTTACACATTTAAATAACATAAGTTTTATGAACAGAATATGAAATCGTTTACCTACGTATAGCGGTTAAATTTTCCCGAAACCGTTGTCGAATGAGTATTTGGTATACGAGATTTTTATCATGCCTGATTTATGGAGTAAATTCTATCCGTATCGAAGTTTCCTACGGGAAATTGGCAAAGATTTTTACGGCTAACTTGAAAACCATTTCACAACTAGTCGACGATTTATGGTTAACAATTTGAGGTTGATTCACAAATAAATGGTTCCACACTCGATTCTTGGTTCTAGAAGTTTTCGTTTTAAGAAGAGCTCGAAAAACATACCCAAGAGAAGCCGCGTTTTGGTTGTTTTCAAATCAGATAAATGAAATAAGAATCTTAAATATTGATAATGAAAAAATATTTAAAAATTCTTACGTTTCATTTACAATTATGAACAATATGTGTTGTGATTATCGATTATTGGCCTATAAAAAAATCCTTCGATTTTCGGAATCTGTGTTCATGTAATTTTATTGTTTTTTTTTTAAATTTCAAAAATATAGATATCTGTTCTAAATCAGATTGAAATTTTTTTTATTTGGACCTGAGAATCAGAAAAAAGGTGTGGGGTGATTATTTTTACATATCTTGAGATACGACAAAGTTATTTCAGTTCTGTCATCATTTCTAAATATGTATCACCAAAGAGAAAGGGGATCTAAAAATAATTTTTTGATCCTTGTTTTATGCAAAAAAATTTAATTTTACTGACACACTTTACCCAAATGTAAAAAGCTTTTCAGCTTGGTTGTAGTTATGTTACGTACATTTTCACCTTTCGTTTAACTTTCATGTGACGTTAGAATTAATGTTGTATCGTTTGCGTTCTTAGACCTTGATTTTGTATACCTAATTTCAGAGAAACTAGGGTGTTTAGAAGTTTAGAGATTCTAGATACAGTTAAATAACACAAAATGTAGGTTCCATTGTGTTTTCAACTAAGAAAATATTATTTTATAATAAAATATTATATTTTTTCATCCTTGAAAAAAAATCCTAAAATATTAAATGTGATTAGTCATACAAATTAATTAATATCGAACGGAAAAAATTTACAGAAGGTGTTATTAATTTGTGTATTTTTATTGAAAGGTTAAAAAGAAACATAAAAACGTAACGCTCTTTACAATTTGTATACTGAAAAAAAATATCGGAACAAAAACTTTTTCTGAACGATCTAAATTGAAAATGATCAATCCCATCATTCCTCTCAACTTCATCAAAAATAGGCAGAATTCTTTTAATTTTTTTAAAATCCTTCATCCTGCACAATCTATCCTATAATCCAGATACAAATTGAAAGTTCGAAGCAAAAAAGCGGATTTGTATCGTTTTCCATGTAAACCAGTCTCACATTGTAAGTGCATTAAAATTCGGTTTTAGATCACACGGAACCATTGCAAAAATATTGAATTTTTCGGATTAATTGAAAAAGTTCTTTACAGAATTGTTATCTCCAATTCACCACCAAAATATGTCCATCAAATCAGCCATTCGAGCCCGACGATCTATTCAGTAGTTAAATAATTCAAACATTTACTTCAAATTGAAAGGTTTTCCACAGGGACTGTATATATACCCATCACTGTATACAGGGTGAAACGATTAAACCATTAAATAATATAATTGTATTATATGTATCACTAAAATGAAAAATGTTCAGAATGTTTTAATCCGAGTCATGAAATGATGTGTGGTAGATGAAATTCTGAAACCAACACTGATTTAAGCAGTCGACTATTGGACTTGTAGAATATTAAGCAAGTACTTATATTGATTGCAATTAAATCACCTATTTGTGATGAAATCGTATACGACCGTACATTACGAATGAGAAGGGCTGTAAACTGTTTATAAGAAAAAACATATTTATTTAAATTAACGTTTGAAACGTATACAAGGTGTTGACAATAATTATTGTTACATGAATAAAATTGCCATTAAAATGTACATAGATGTTAACACTCCAAGTAAAAATATTCACAGCATGTGTAAATCAAGGATTAATCATTACTGGGTGGATATGCTATTAGTAAAATAATAAAAATAATAAAAAGCAAAATAAAATATAAAACATTGTAAGTAGGTAAACAGCACAGATATAGAGAGGAATGAGAGGAAGAAAATAAATAAAAATTAAGTATAATAAAGCGGTTACGTACATAATGTCTAGTTCAAATACTTAGATTTGCTATGACGTCGTATTAGCTTATAGCTTTAGCAATTAGAACATTTTTTGTAATAATATCATTTTTTTTTAAATTATGTGAGAGAACGTACATTTGTTCCACCTTAGGCCTGCGTACACGGTCTGAGTACCGCCACCTCGGGATCATTCATTGGATAACCACAACCTCTGCTAAACGCCATTCCAAGTGGTTCGCTGCGTTTGGTGATATAGCCGGTGTGGATTTGGGTGAGGTTTGTTAAGTCTTGGCAAACGGTACATCTATCTGCCAATCTATAGAAATTATTTTTCTTTAAGCTTTCTGTGCGTAGTTAATGTTCAAAAAGCGTTGTAATACACTATGACCATTGATAAAAGTCGTACGAAGCAGTCAACTTTTCACCCAATATCTTTTTTTACATTAACGCCAAGCAGGAAACCTCGAGGAAAATATTTTCCTTCAAGAGCCTATATCATCTTAAGGGATGCTGTGTGGAGGGTTTTTTAAAAAAAAAGAAGGGGAGAAAGTTCTGGGAAAGAAAGAGGCAAGAGAGGTGGTTAGGAATCTAAGAGTCAGTGTGTCCAGGAGTGACGGACGTATGAATCCATCCCTACAACTACGGCGCAAGGCTTTGGGACGAGGGATGTTGGCTGGAAGGTCAAAATACCTCCCTCAACTAGTCTCTCTCGATCTGGCCCGCCACAGGGCAGACTTGGACAAACCTCACCGCATAAACCATAATGGTATTATTAACATAATATTTTGCAATATTTTCATGTTAACTAAAATTAATATTAAAACATAATCAAACTACCTAAGTAAGCCACATTATTCGACAGCTTTTAGTTTAAAAGAAAAGTGTAGCGAAACTGAAGTAAGTTCATTTTATTATTTGTGAGAGCTTATTTATTTAAGCAGTTGGCATGCTAAAATGTTGCGGTTAAAACGAAGCACCCTGTGTAATATAATAATCCACATAAAAGCTGTCACATTTCAGTAACATATTTCATCGCCGAGTTGTTAAACTTTTGCTGGAGTTTCAACCGTGTCACCGCTTCGATGTCGGAATATACATATTACACGAACGTAATATATTCTGTTATGACGTACTCAGTCTCATATTTACAATATCATACGCTGTACCGAATCTTATTGTTATTATGAGAAGAGAAGAAGGTAGCATAGTATTTTGTATAAGTTTGAAGACGATATTTTCATCATTTTATTTATCTACCTCCACATAGACGCCTATAGTGCGGGATTAGGAAAATTGCAAAGTTCGTTTAGTATGTTAGTAGTAGGGCAGTAGTGTTTTGAGTCCTTTTTTTAAATGCAACAACGAGTGATAATTCAGTCCACATTCGTGACAACCTGAAATTGGGTTATGACGTGTTGTGTCCTTGATATATCAAGAAGAAGTAAATTAAAAGTCCAGCTCTAATTCGTGTAAATGTTTCATTGTTATTTAAATTATCATTTTATATTGTAAAAATAGGATTTGAATAGGACTTTTACCTAACTTGTAGGCAAAGTTGAAGAGAACGCAACGCAGCGCGAAAATATTAATCGGTCGCCGCCATAGATTTATACCTCCGTCAATGCCTGTCCACCCCTCATTCCTTTTCCTTCCCAGAACTTTCTTTCCTTCCTTTCCTCAAAAGACCCTTCACACATCATCCCCAAAGACGACATAGGTTCTAAAGGAAATTGTTTACATCGGGGCCTCCTGGGTGGACCTAATGTAAAAAAACAGTAGATTCTAGGTATTTCAAAGTTTTAATACAGAAAGTGTTGATTTTTTATTTTTTTATTCCTCAAAGTCAGTTTCAATCTTTTTTAAACAGAAATAGGGTTCTGAAAATTCGGCCGGTGGGTACGTACGGCAGCGTTACCGTGTCCGCAAACCTCATCGCAATCGCGTTCGCATAAGACGCAGACTCTTTTAGCTAAGTCCACCATAGCGCAGAAAAATTTACCGCGGATTATGATGACAGTAGGAAGAATTCCAATAATGTCAGTTTATTCTTTACCCGCAAATACTTGCATACCTTTTTAAAAATAGAATTAGTTTAATGTAGAACTGTGGGTTTATTATGAATATATTATTTATTATGTTTTATTCTTCGTATAAGTAAAGTGTTCAGTAACCCGCTCACAATAGTTATGTTATATTTTGCATTAGTCAGAAGTATACTGGAATATGCCTCGCCAAATTGGAACCCGCAGTACAAATTATACATAGATAGCATAGAACCTATTCAAAACAAATTTATAAAATATCTTGCCTTCAAATTCAACAATAACTATGAATGCACATTTCAAACTTTGCAACAAAGACGAGCAATTGATTTGACATTAATACACAAAATTTTAAATAATAACATTGACTGTACCGAACTTCTTTCCCTAGTTAATTTTAACATACCATTAAGACGTACACGCCATACAGAACTATTCCACACGCTTAATTACAAGACAAATGCAGCAACTAATTCGCCAATCAATGGTCCTCTCCATATATTCAATTATATTAAACTAAATTATAACATCGATATTTTCTCCAATTCACTGCCCAAATTTAAAAAGAACATCATGTCAATCATATAAATTGTTTAATGCGCATACTTACATACATACATACACACATATTCACACACACACACACACCCTCTCCCACACACATACACACCCTCACATGCACACACACACCCTCACACACACATACACCCCTCTCCCTCAATAATTTACCAAATTAATATCTATAGGTAAAATTTATAATTTGTCACATAAAAACATATATTATATAATAGCGACATGTCATTGGTACCAATTATTGTATTAATTCTACAACTTGTAACTACTTTCTAATATGTAATTATGTACTGTTTGTTTCTGCAAAATAAATAAATAAATATATATATATATATATATATATATATATATATATATATATATATATATATATAATATTTACACCAAAATTAACCGTGAAAATAAATAAATCCTAAAGCAATGAAATGATTTCCGGCCGCCGAAGTAATAGGCTGTGCGCGGGGCGCCGCGGAAACGGGCGCCGGTACGTCCGATCGTTAGCCCACTTCCGGTAAAATCTCCCAAGCGCCCCTGGATTCATTTGCCGAGTGGAAGGCCGATAATGCAGCTAACTGCTTCATCGACCAGACTATCAATTCCGTATTGAACTTCAAGCTAATCCTGTGACGTGCACTAATTTAATTATCATATTTTGAATAACTTAATTTAATTATATTATTAATTATTTAAACAATATTAATAAAGTTAGAGGAAAGAACGAAAAACTTGAGTTAGAGGAAAGAAGGGTGTAATCGAGAAATAAACTCTGAATTGTCTGCTTGCTTAGTGGTTCTGAAAATTGCTTCATTATTTCTATATGTAATTAACATCACGATGGAAGTGTTAATCAATAAAAAAAAGCATTATGAAGTATTTAATATTTGTGTTGTCACATTTGAAACATGTTGCAATGACAGACCTACCCACATATCCAATAAATCAAGATAATCATCAAGAAAACGGATTTTGGTTTGATTTTATTTTTAAGTTAATATGCATGTTTTTAAGCAATGATTCCTGTCACCATTTGGAGTAAAAAATGTAAATTAATATTTTGATGCTATTTTTTCAATCAAAAACATTAGTAGGCATTGAATAGTTAGGGGTAGAGTAAGGGGTTGGGCGGTTCGGCTGAGTGACCAGTAACAAAATGCAGAAGAAAAAAAATATTTCGGATTTTGTTTTTTAAAAAGCATCAAAACAATTACCGGAGACAAATTTCATTTACATGTTTTTCTTCAAATAATTTAAGAAATCTTTGGTTATAGTAAGTCAAATACGTTGGTTAACAACCTGTAACTAATTTTGGTGCTTGTTTAATGGACCACTGGTTTTAAATTCATATTTATTAAATAAATTCTGATTCGTTTTTCAACTCCAATATTTTAACAGTTATAACAGTATCGCTTTCATTTGACACATTATTTTGATTGGATATTTGGTACACAGTTAGTGCAATAGAATTTATTGAAGAATGGCTTAATAATTTAATATTGTCCATCATCATTCAACCACATACTGATGTCATTCGTACCTAATAATTATTCTAATTAATGAATTGCACCGATTTTCTGTTTATTTTTTTTAATTATTAGGTTGTTGAACATTTTTTTTCCCGCCATGCTAGGGATGTTTCTGTGTTATGGCGGAAGAAAAAAAAGAAACATTAAAATTTTTATTCCATTTCAGATGGTTCTAAATAATTCTTTTTTATTTTTTATGACCAAAGTGATCCAGGTGGTTTATGTATATAATTGTTATAATTTTAATTTATTGTTGACTAATTGAAAAATATTTTTTTGTTTAGATAAACACGGGAGATGGAACTGGAACGCTTCGCCCCCAGAAAAAAAGGGTACAAATTCAAGAAATATCTGTTTAAAAGCGTTGAAGTAATGACATAATAATCATTAATCATAAAAAGTAAAAACATACATTTATTTATCAAGCATGATATATAAATTAAGTGATCTCAATTACAAAGTTACTAACAATAAAAGTGCGTTTTCTGTTAGATTTTTCAAAAGCATACTTTAAAAAAATAGTTTATGAATGTTGCTAAATACTAACTTTTATTTGTGAGGAGTTAATCTCTTTTCGAGTATTTCTTGTGATATAATAAATAATAGATGTAAATGAAATTTACAAATAATGTCTCCATGTGATTTTATATGAAAAATGCTACTTGTATTGTACATTTTACATCGTCATTATAATATTGTGTAGTTTCGAAAAATAAGATTATATAACATTTCACTGTGCGTTAGGATGATTTTAAAAGGAATTTAACCAAATTTAAGACTCTCTATGATGTACGAATTAGTTATCACTATCATTATAATTTTATGAATAAAATTCTGTCATTTATATAATACATAATAAAACTGTTTCATACCCATGACTGAGTGTTATCATTATTTGAGCCCACATTATTTATGATTTCTTTATATAACATGCCCATCAATGCAATGCGTATGGATAATAATTGACCAATGGCTGAGAATACAATGGAGACCTTTGCCCTGTTGTGAAAAAAGCAAAAAAAGAATTGTATGCAAAAATATACTAAAATAAAAATGTTACATTAAATGTAACATTTCAGCTACAAAAAAATAATTAAACGTTCTTTGTTTTGTGTAGCATTAAGATTGTTAATTTATTTCGCATTCAACCTTAACCAACCTGGCAAAGCCAAGTGGCTTTGTAGATACTATTGATATCTATTGCCCTGTTAAAATATCACCATTCAGAATTGAAACGTTACTTAAAATGGTATTCGTTAGCTTTTAATGTATTTGATGACCGGATCTGAATAGCCATGTACTTCTTCACCTTCCTCTTACCCTGTTCCTTCCCCTCCTCACTACCTCACCAATTGGGGATGCCACTGGTTATTCTCATAATTTTAAGTAATAATATTCATCATCACCCATTCCATTAACCATTTCCTTCTTCCTTGTTACCCCCCCCCCCCCCCCCCCCCCCCATATTGCATATGTCATACACGATTCTGTTGGACCCGAAGAGTTAGGAATTATGGAGAACAATCATTAAATTTGGAATGTTGGTATGGATACCGTTCCCCCGGAAACCGGATCGGGAGAAAATAGTTGTAGGAGTCCATTTGACCTCTTCATCCGGACTATCTCAGAACGTCGCCTTGCACCGCTGTGAGAAGGTGGGATTCATACGTCTGTCACTCCTAAACACGCTGGCCACCACTCCTCATACCCTTTTCTTCCCCAGAACTTCCTCTACTAAAAAGAACTTCCACACAGCATCCCCAAAGATGACCTAAGCCCTTAAGGGAATTATTTTGATCAAGACCTACTGCGTGGAGCTGACGTAAAAAAACAAATTAAGAATTTTATAACGAATTTTGCTAAAAATATAATAATATTTTACCTTCTGATTCGCCCTTTGTAAATATATATTTATAATAATAATAATAAAAATATTACTAATAAATGCTTGTTCCGGTATGTGGGGAGGATAGTCCAGTCCCACACATTCCACAAGGTTTATAATACATACACAAAATATTTTAAAGAGAAAAAAGAAAAACAGGTGTATATGATTGGACATGAAAAAAAAGATAATAAGGTAAAAGTAGTAGTAACCCAAGAAAACAGGCTTTTAGGATTCTGTGACCACATTACGAGCCAGTATTTTTTCTAGTGTGCATCAATGCTGGATGATGGACTGAATAATAATACGTGTTTGGAGTTTATTCCATATAATAAAGAATACAAGAAATGTGATGGGGGTTTGTTTTGTGATCCAAAAGCCTGGCCATTCAGGCCTTAAATTCCCGAAACAAAACTGTGTTTCATCATCATAATGAAATTCGAATAGGATATCGATATACGACTATAGGTAAGTGTAAGAGAGGCAGAAAGTGTGATATATGAGCTAGGTTCAAAATGTATTAAGTCAGTGGCGACATTCAAATCTACTTCGAAGGTATTTCTAGTGTGTGTTATCTATTCAGTGATTCACTCCCACGTCAATTCGGTAAATTTCCATAATCCGTTCTCCAATTAGGATTTGACGAATGCTTATATATCTTATATCTGCATATGGTTATGCAAAGCGGAATCCAGATAACTATGCTGAAAGACTTACTTTAGAGAAGTACTATCGTATTGTAATTGTCGTGGATCGGACTGGATAACCCAAGATCTTATATTTAGATGTTTCCGCCATCATTCATAATGATAATAAAGAATGGCGTCTTCGTCATCACTTGATCGTTTAGACATTCATGAAAGCAATATGACAGTGGTAATTGGAGGTTATTCACCACTTACCCGCCCTGGTATTAAGTAACAGATGGTTACTCCTTCAAGGCTCTCGCAAGAACTCTAATTTTTTTGAACGAATGAATCTACATTTAATTTTGAACGAATCTAGACGTCCATTGTCCCTGCATACGTTGTTAGTAAGCAGTATGCAAGTGCTTTGTGAGAAATCAAGATACAATAAATGTTAGTATGACTGTAGACAAGACAATGGGACAGGTGACAGTGGTAAGTTGACAGCTGAAGTATTTTTCTTCAGTCTTTATTCTATGGTTAAACAACCTGAGATAATCACCAAAATTGTAAAGTTAAGTTGCTCCGAGAGAGAAGCTTGGTTGCCAACCAGTTTGCAACCTGCAGTTGCCAACCAGTTTTAGTTTCGTTTCAGTTTCTCCATGAGCGAAGGGCCTAAAGGTTTAAGAATATTATAATATATTCTAAGATTTTAAAAAAACTCAGAATCATGCAACCTCAACACCTCTTTAAAAAAGTCATTAAATTGATGAAAAAAATATTACATTAAAAGATTAAATAGGCTACGCCAGGTTATGAGTTAGTTTTTATCTTTTTTATAACAAATCAAATCAAATCAAAAAATATTTATTGTACATAATATAAAAAATACAAAAGGTATTGCTTATGGATAGACCCCATTCCTTCCAGCTAACCACATACATGTTATATTATAATGTTCATTCAAAGAATAATATTATAATTTTTATACAAATAAGAAAATACAGATAACAAGAATACAAAAATAGGTGTTTCATTTATGTGAGGTATTCACTTAAAGTGTAATGACATTTGTTTAGAAGTAATGTTTTGAGTGATGATTTGAATTTGTGTGTATCTTGAATTTGTTTGATATTATGTAGAAGGTTGTTATATACTTTAACGGCCATGTAATATGGTCCTTTTTGGACTATTGTTTTGTTTGCTTTGGGAATTGATAAGTTTTCTGTGAATCTTGTAGCGTATTTATGTGTCGAGTTTTTTTGTGGAAACTTGACTGTAGATGATCGCACTAGCATGCATAGTTCCATTATATATATGTCTGTGACTGTCAGAATTTTCAGATGTTTAAACAAAGGTCTACATGAATCCAGACGAGCAGAGTTTGTAATTTTTTGCATGCATCTTTTTTGGATGATAAAAACATCTTTAGCGTTTACTGAGTTTCCCCAAAAAATTATACCATATTTTGTTATTGAATAAACATAACCATAGTATGCGGCTATTACTGATTCAATGTTCAATATTTTTCTAAGTGTACCTAGAAAAAAAGAAAAGCTACTCATTTTTGCTACTATTTTTGATACATGTTCTTTCCAGTTTCTATTTGTATCTAGTTGTATTCCCAGCAGTGAACAAGTTTGGGAGGGTTCGATAATATTATTATTAAAGTTTACATTTATGTTTATAGGTGTAACTTGCACTGGACAAAATTTTAAAATTTGAGTTTTATTTGTGTTGAGTGACAGATGTTGTGATAACACCCAGTTTGCTATTAATTGGCAAGTCTCGTTAACATGTTTGTTAAATTCGTCAACGTCTCCATTACATTCAAACAACAAAGCGGTGTCATCAGCAAACATTGAACATTCTGTGCCAGCAATAATTGGAAGTTCATTTATGTAGATAAGGAAGAGGAGGGGCCCAAGAATGCTTCCTTGTGGCACAACCTTGTTAATTTTTCTCCATTAAATTACTTTTCAAAGGGTTGTTGAAATTTCACGATTCTGAGTTGTCCGTAGAACCGGGTCATACATGCATGTATTCTTTATACCTACTTCGACGTCAAAATGTGTCAATACATCCCGAAAAAATCTAATATACTGATTTTTTGAAGACTGAAGACACACGCTATACCGATGTATGTATTACTTCAACATACCTAGCAGGAGGCAGGGGAGGCTGTTCTTCCCCCCCAAAAAATAGAAAAGCAGGGGAAAAAGAAACATGATACAAATATCCATGCACAAAAAAATTTGTAAAACATTTAAATGTTACCAATTTATATATTATATAAGTCTAAAAGTTAGTCAGTTTATATATATTACCCATTATCATTTTTGTGTTTCAGTAGGACTGGTTCTTTATATTACTTGTTTTTATTAATTTTTTATCGATGAGCTTTCGAAGTAGAACCGATCATATACGGTTAATTCCAGTGCTCTAGTGATCAAGTTTTGTTTGATTTTGTGATTATTTGTGATAGTACGTAGTATTTGGTACCTACGGAGTACGGCTGATTTGATTTAGTTAGTGTAAATTTGGATTAACTGTGTTTTGCACATTATTGTCATAGTTTGACATAGGTAATAGTTCCGTTGTTTTTTTTCTAGGTATAGGTAGGTGTATGTAGTTATAGATAACGCTTACTTTATAAAAATGTTTGTGCCTCCCCACTTTTCAACCCCGCAAACCACCACTGTAGGTACTAGATTCAGGGTAGAATATAGGATCTACTTTAACAACTAACTACAGCGAAAACCAAACGACGAAGTTAAAGTTTCAATCGGCCTGGGAGCTAGTCTAAGTCTGGCAAGTTCAGAATTTGAAGATTACGTGAGCACTGCTAACTACCATTATTGATCATTCAATTTATTAGCACTCCAATTTCTAATTACATTATTTGAGTGTTGAACCAAAGCGATTCTGCTAAATGGGGTGACATCAATTTAATGTTATTTGATATTCGCTAAATTCCAAGCGAAAATTTATGACATTCTGATTTTCATCCAAAAACGTATGTTTTCAGATAAATTCATTTCTTCAAACACACCAAACTTATTTGTGGCACCATTTTAATTTAAGAGATTTCTTAAGTAAACTATTAATTTGGTACATATTATTTGGTAGTGTAAATTGTAGATCAGTAAATGACCGCCTTATAACATTCTGCACAGGGATAAGTATCTATTTCTGACTCTTGGCTGATAGAATTGAATTCATTTACATAATAATTTTCACCAGGATCTGTGGACACTTTCAGTATCGCCCTATTGAAAGACTAGCATTCAGAATAGAAATGGCTATAGTCGTGTTTAGTTATCGGATCTGGATAGCCAGGAACTCCTCAATCTACTTCTTCTCCATCTCCAACACTTTTCCACTCTTTTTATTAATAATAATTATATTATATATTATATAGAGCAATGCTATATATTGCCATAGAAGACCCGACTGTTGATCCCCCGAAAGTTAGCCCCCCAAATTATAATCTTATACGTTATTATTATTATAAGATTACAATTTTAACAATTTAATAAATGTATCAAATAAAAAAAATTGTAACATCAGCAAACTACGTACCTACATTCATACAAAATATTCATTTCGAAAGAAGGAAATACCAAACAACATATTCCATACTAAGATAATTTTTATTAACAATTCACCCTTAAAAATATCCTTCAATCCAATTGTCCCCGTTGAATTTGAAATGCCATAAGATGTTTAAACTTGCAAAAGCACTTGCAACTAGTGGCAGATTAAAAGCCTTCGGCCTCAGGCAGATCTGCTTGTACTTTGAGGACCTCTAGAGACCAATAATTTGGGTCTCCCAAGGCAGTTGGAATGGGATGCCTGAGGCATCAACATAGCCTTTTCCTCGAATTTGTGTGTTTAGGTATGGGAAGAATAATTATGGCTATTATTTTTACTCTTAATAAACCTCTGCATTCTTAAATATTTTAAGGTCATTTATTACTTAAGCTTTTAACCTTTTAGTGAGTTTCTGAGCTATCTGTCTACGCTTTTAGGGTGGTTATCATCTTTAAAGCAATATTTAGCCTTTAGCTGTCTGAATATTAGTATTTCTGAGTGTTGTATCATTATACGAAGAACTTTGAAAAATACAACAACGAAATATGGTAGTTGTAGGAATTTTATTACCTCGGTGATGGGAAATAAATTAAATTTGACTTGTTTGTGTTAAAAAAATCAAATAAAATAATATATTTTGTAATAAAAATGTATAAATGGGTTTTTTTGCATTAAAAGCAATACACGTTTTCGTCAAAAATTATAATGAAAATAAAGATTGAAAAAATACAGGTAACATAAAATGCAAGAAACAAAATGTAGGTTACATAAAATATAAGAGTTGATAAAATGTAGGTAACATAGAATTTTTTTATTTTTTTTTACATGAATACCTTACAAGAGTCCCAACTGCTCCCGTCTGGTGCCAGTGAGACTATGGCATCCCCAATTGGGGTATGTTGTGAGGCTGAGGGTAGTGGGGAGGGGAAGGAGATAGGGAAGAGGAAGGTGTGGAAGTACCTGGCTATTCAGATCTGGTCACTAAACACGGCTGATGCCGTTTCAAGCAACGTTTCAATTCTGAATGGTGGTCTTACACCAGGGCGATACAGAGAGTATCTTCCACTCTGGAACGTGCCGCAAATTTACTATTTATTATTTTAAATGAATAAATTGTGAAATAACACAAATTAATCAAATAAAATTTATTTGCCACGCCGGGATTCTATCTCGCGACCTTCGGTGCACGAGTCAAGCGTCTTACCGCTGCGCTACGCCGGCCGTCATAATGTAAGTGAAGTAAAAATAAATGGTCTGCCAATATCCTCCAAATCAACAATACATAGATAAAAATGTATAAAATTGGTGTTTACGATAGTTTATGAACTAGGTAGAAATAGTTCGCACGTACAGCGTTTGAAGTTTGACAAGTTCAAATTATTGTCAAATACATCCATATAAACTTTGCATCGGGGAATGCAAACTATAGCTGCAGTGATATATCCTACTACCACCATTCAGAATTGAAACTGAATCTTTGTTTGAAATGACTTTAGGCGCGATTGGTGGCGAGATCTGAATAGCAGGAACTTTATCTTCCTCTATCCCATCTTTTCCCTAACCCCCCTCCCTTCAGCCTCACAATGTACGCTATTTGGTGATGTTATAGTCTGACTGGCTCTGGAAAGTTTGGAACAGTAGGAGCTCTTGTGCGGAAATCATTGTTTTAAAATATATTAAATATTCAATCTGACTCTGTTTCATTTTACTTAAATAATAAAAGTGCTAAAAGCAGTTTAAACGGAAAGTTATTAAAATAATGAAAAAAAATTATTAACTCAAATTTCGTAGACTCTCGAATATAATTATGTAATTCATCAGACAGTTATTAAAATGCGGAACAAACTTTTCATTGCTCGTTCCGGACGCTATCTTCAGAAGCGGTTAAACATTATCTAGTTTGTCATAAATTGTGCTGATATAAAATGAATAAATTAAATAAAAGATTTACTTGGATATTGTATAAAGGTTCATGGATTTCTCTGCTTAAATCCTTTAAACAAACATAAAAATTTAATAAAATAAAATCACTTAATAATACACCACTTATTTAAACAAAATTTCGTTCCGTTAAAATGACGCCACAAAGTGAATTTGTGATTATTTAAGATAACATAACAACATTTCGTCACTTCATTTGGATAGGCTTCTAACTTCATATTACCTCGTGAAACCTATTAATTTTCGCGAGTATTAACTACGCGAGTAGGAACTGTTTTGTTTAATTTTTTAATTTAGTTAGACAGTTAGTCAACGGTCATGTTGGTAGGCTCGCGCCGGAAGGAGCGCGCCGGGGGGAAGGAAGAAACATAGCGGTAGACGTGAACTTGTGTTCCCTGACGGGACGGTTTTATTTTTGGTTTTAAGAACGAGACCTTCCTTATTTAAGTGATTATGCCAGTTATTTTGAAGTCCTGTGTCCATTGGTCTCATATTTGAGACAGAAGATTAACGGAAATGTGCCTGTCATGGCGGTCCGGTTACTGAAGTCAATGTGACTTTTACGTTTGGATTTGTCCCGATACGGGTTCCAGTGGAGACTGTCCGGTTGCGGAGGTCTTCGGATGTGGCTGGAACGTGTGATTTTGTATGCTCCACCATCCTGTCTGAGGTTTAAGACATCAAGGCGTGCGTGGTGTTTGGAAGTGAGAATTCCCGGATGGAGGCTTCTTTACGCGGTCGCGGAAGACTGAGCCATACACCTTGATGCCCGAGGGTTCCCTGGGGAAGAAGCCCGTATTTCTGGAGTCCTGGTCACGGATGGGAAGTGGTACAAGACGTTATTTGCGTCCATGAAGTACTCCGTCGGTTTTGCGAATAGTTTTGCGACTCTCTCTTTCTCTCGCCTATTGCCGTTCTCACCGTGTGGCACAAGGTTTTTACATTTATGTTGGTTTATTTTACTATTAATAAGAATTGCTCTCTAACTAAATCTTTCATTTGAGATGAACCTTACAAATTTCTCACTTACTTGAGGTGGATTGAAACTGCTCTTCCGTCTACATAAATATGCATTACACTCGTTCTGAGATATGAGATAAAAATATAATCTATTTACGAATTTCTGATTTTGAGGATGAATCTTGTATGAAGTATTGAAATTGAACATCCATATGTTAAAAGAAAATATTTAAATATGACGTGTACTTACCATTTTGCAAATTTGCTAGGGCATAATAATTCATTGCATTAGGTTCTTATTACATTTCCCTATTGGAATTCCAAGCTAGGGCTACGTCATTTTTTTTATTTAATAATCATAATAAACACAATGATATTTACATATAAAAAATAAATAAAAAATAATAAATAAACACAATGATATTTACATATATTTACAATTTTTTTTCATAGGAAAGCTGATAGTTCAGAAATGCACAAAATAATTTACAAGGCAGATAGAAATATTTCGCCATTAAATTTATACGACGAGAATGCCAAAATTCTTAGAAATACCAACCAGGAATTAATAGATTCCTGGTCAAATGAAATTCTTCACGCAAAACACTTAAACTATCTCAACCAAACATATGTTGACAAATTTTCGTCAAACAAATGGTTGAGTATTGGAGAGTTGGGCGCAGAAATAGAAGGCTTTATGCTTGCCATTCAAGATAGAGTCATTAATACTAAAAATTATAGGAAGCATATAATCAAAGATGCAAATCAAATAAATGATTTATGTAGAAAATTTTTGGCTTTTCCGGAAACTATAGAACATATTTTATCGGGATGTTCTGTATAAGCGCCGTCCGAGTATACATTTAGGCACAATAAAGTTTTAAAAATAATTCACCAAAGTTTGGTAATTAAACATAACTTGATTGACTGCCGTAATGTACCATATTATGAATATGAACCAAATTCATTTTTAGAAAATGAATTTTATAAAATTTATTATGATAAAACTATTCTAACAGACAGAACAATTAGTCATAATAGACCCGATATAGTTTTACATGACAAAATAAAAAAAATTAACTTATATCGTTGATGTCGCTATTCCAAATTCTTGTAATATTCAGAAAACTGTTTCTGAAAAAATAAGAAAATATACAGATTTAGGAAATAAATAAATAAAAATCTTACCATTTGTTATTTCGGCTACTGGCATTATACCTAGCTCTCTCATTCAAAATTTAGGCGTATTAGATTTGTCAAAAAATTTGTATATAAAAATGCAAAATTCGGTCATTTTAAATATATGTAGGATTACGAAAGATTTTTTAAATATTTATATTGAGGGATCAGTAGGATTTATCGGACCAGTTAGGATTTCATCAGAGCCTAACCCTCTGATATGAAAATATCTGGAGTCGGTGAAATATTTTCCCATTATGTTTCTGGTGGATTGACGTATTGTTCTTGTATTGTTTTGTATTTATTATACTTATATAGTGCACTTACATTGCGTGAATTTACTAGATAATCATTTGTGGAAAAGTGTGTGGAAGGGTGTAGTCTTTCATTTGGGAAAGATTTAACCCGGACATAAAATCTGGAGCACTGTAATATATTCATGAGTAATTATATTTTCAGGTTACAATCGGATCATTAAATACTAACATGCTACATTGATCAGAAAGTGTATAAACATATATATGTATGTATATAATATATTACCTTTACGAGAGTGTAACTAGTCAAGCATAAAGAGATTTTTTTAAATTAAAAAAATAAAATTATAACACATAAACATATTTTACATACATAAATCAAATTTAATAAAAAAAAACATAAAATTAAAATTAAAAAAATTGAAAAATTGTTGATTAAGTGTTGTTAATTAATTGTTAATGTGATTTTAGGTAGGCTGTGTTTTGCCTATTGCTCTCAACGTGCACCATGGCGTGGTGCGCATTATGCTGGCGCCAGACACGAGTTCAAAGAAGTGTTCACTTCTTTGAAGACTTTGCTCACACATTTGGTCACTTATGTGTGTCTCTGCCAGATATTGTGTTCAAAGATTTGATCACTTCTTTGAGCTCACAGCTCACAGTTTTCAAGTAGACCTCACATAAGATGGACGACGATTTGGTCTGTCAAATGTGAAGAGTTTGCTTATATTATTTATGTGCGTGTAATTATTTATTACACATGCAAATAAATAAACAAAAACAGCCAAAACGAAAACGTGAATGGATGTGTGAAATGCATCGTTATAGAATAAATTATAAGTGAATTTTATTTTAACAGCTAGCACAACACTTACAAAAATAAATCAGGGAAATTATAAGTCACCGTATTTATATATATATATATATATTTTTTTTACATGAGCTCCACACAGGAGACCCTGAGGAAAATAATTTCCCTCAGGGCCTATGTCATCTTCGGGGATGCTGTGTGGCGGGTTTTTAAAGGAAAGGAAGGGGAGGAGAGTTCTGGGAAAGAAAGGGGTTTAAGGAGTGGGTAGGAATCTGGGGTTCAGTGTATCCTGGTCATCCGCCTCCAAGACCTAGACAAACCTCACCCCATGAAGCCGGGCACCCCTGCTAAATCACCAAACGTAGCGAACCACTTGGGGTGACCTATGGCAGAGGTGTTGGTTATCCAATAAAGGTTCCCGGGGCAGCGGTACCCATTCCCGCCTCCCAAATTGAATATAGAATAATTTTAAGATAATGTTTTCCTTGTAGTCGTTTTTATTTAAAAACCGTTGTTGATGAATGATGCTTAGACCACTGGGTTACTTCAGTAATTTTTGGAGAATGTCTTCTCTCCACGGCGACGCTCGCGCTACTGGGCTTCGCGGCCTTCGCGCAGTGTGGCAGGCATACAAAAATTTGGACTTTGATCCCTTTGATGTGCGCTAAAGAAACCGACACGGAACGGCAAAGCGCACTTAAGTGCTCAAATAAGTGAACACAGTGTCAAATGCCCGTGCCACACATGTGAACACTTATTTGAACACTTCTTTGAACACATGTCTGGCACGGGCATTAAAAGCATATTTAAATATTTTACAATAAAATATGATTAACTAAAATACTTTACACAATATTAAAATCGAAAATTGTTAAATAGATTACGAAAATTCGTCACTGCAAACTTTGAAGCCTTAGAGAACGCCATGGTAAGGCGAAGTTAGAACCTTATCCAACCAAAGTTACGAATCATAATGCGCGTTGTAATAACGATCAGCTGTCAGATACAAACTAAATAGAAAGTTTAAGTGATGTTAGAACCTTGTAAAATAAATGATAATTTCAAATGCGAGATGTTAGAACTTTGTCGTCTATGAAAATACAACATAAATGGTTCTGAAAATTATTTTGAGAATAGAAAATAGCAAAAGAAATACTTTGGCATTGAAAGGTAAGTTTTAAAAAAAGTGCCCTTTAGAATCCTATCCAAATGAGGTGACGATTTTTCTATGCGCTGTGATAGCTAGTGATATCTTTCAAATATGTTTCATAGTTAAGAAACGCGAACCTTGTGCATTGTTTTTTTTTATAAAAACTTTTGGATTGGCCATATTATGTCAACAATGTCGAAAGTTGTGTTTAAAATGTTATTAAGAAAACCTAAAAAATTAAATTAATATTAAAGGGAAAGTTAAACACCCTTGATGTGAAGTTTATTAACAATCCGCTGAAGTCCCTTGCATTTTATGAGCTTTAAGAAGACAATATCATGTAGACGTAAACAGTTACTTTTCTTGTCTTAAAAACCAAGTTCGCCAAATATCATCATTTACGGAATAAAACTGTAGTTTACAAATCAATTCTACGCCAACCACCCTCCACAATCCAGAGAAACCCTTATTTGTATTTATACATAGATAGAAGTAGGAGCAATGAAAATTAACCGACAATAATAAATATGTGTGGGTATTTGCAAAGAAATTTTTTGAATTTGCTGTTAGAACTGCTTGAAAAGCTACGCGGACGTTCCATCAACGGTTCAACGCTAAAGCGGAGATTATTTGATAAACATAGTGCATACATTTTAGTGAACAACTGAGTAAGATCAGATGACATGGTGATATTGAGGATTTGTATATTTTTTACTCACTTTGAATTGTTGAAATTATTAGAAATTTTTTTATCCTTTTGCTGAAATGTCTGTTCAATCATATTTTCAGGTAAAAAATATTATCCAACAATTCGTGAAAAACAGTTATTGATTTAAAAAAACTACAATTATTAGCCTCGAGTAGGAACGAGCCGATGTTATTAGTTAATTAATTAAAACGAAGTAAATTTATCTGTATTTAGTAATTAATTTTTGGGGTATTATACCGTGTTGCGCTAGATTTTTCTTTAGCCAACCTTTCGGACAGCATTACAGTGTCCATCATCAGGGCAGATGGGTTATTACTTTAATGCTTTTGGCCGTGAAAATAGACCTATATTTACTTTGTTTCATACAAAATTGATTTCATCAAATAATTTGACAGCCCCCGTCATCGAAGGGTAAGCCTCTCGACTACGAATCCGGAAGACGCGTGTTCAAATTCCGCCGTACGTAAATGAATTAAGTTTAATACGATCTTAAACGTTTACAATTAATTCAATAAACTAGTATGATAGTACACTTTCTGCACGTTCCAGAGTGAAAAATACTCTCAGTATCACCCTGGCTTAAGACCACCATTGACCAGATCTGAATTGCCAGGCACTTTGTCATCTCATTTTCTTCCCCTCCTTATTCCCAACAACACAACGTAACCCGTTTAGGGATGAAATAGTCTCACTGGCTGCAGACGGTGGGGAACAAATCGTCGCCTTAGTTCTTAATAGTCCAAACGACCATTAGAAAATTTTACAGGAGGAGATGGTTTTCTTTCATTATTTCAATGAAACATTATGATGAGTGCTTAAGATAAAGCTATTTCCGTAAAGTTAAAGTCTCATCAGTTTATATAATTCTTAGTTAAGTAATTAACTATTATTTTTTATAATTTATTTTTAATTTTAAAGTGGAGATTGAACAAAAATTAAATGGTTTTTTAGACAATTAAGAACTGAGGCGATGAAATGGTACTTTTGAATGGTATTTAGAAAAAATATCTAGAACAAAAGCAGCATAACATAATATCTAAGTACTACAGAGATATGTATTATTATTTAGAAGAAAAAAACTCTTTGGCAGGGAAAACAGAATTCAGCATATTTTTCGCATGGAAATCCACTCTTGTAAGTACCTACTACAGAATAAAGCCCCCAATTTTGTTAGCATTTTATCTCAGATGCAATAAATAAAGCCAGTTCCCAGTCTGGTCAGTGTCTCCATACACGTACACGTGAGTACCCCGGGAGGGAAGGGAGAAGTGGGGAGGAGAGGGGAGAGTATAGGAAAGGGGATACGTTTCCGGAATACCAAATGAATGAGTCTAAATTTGAAAAAAATGGATTGGCAAGAACACTTTTTATCTTTTGACGGATAGATAAAAACTCACGTAAAATTATTCTTGATGCGGTCCAAAATTTATTTGTGTTTTTTGGAATAACTTAAAATAGAGTAAAACTTTAAATTTAATCATTAAAGACAACATAAGTGTGGTATATCTAAAAGCTTCCGAGCTTGTCACATAGAAGCAGTGCTGTGAGCTGTCCCGAAAGTCCGCTAGATTGCAGTTAGTTTAGTTCGGAGTTTGGGCACCAGGGGGGCAAAGGGCCCAGGTGCAGTCTACAGGAGCTCATTCAATTCAGATTTCATTTAGCCAGCTTCTAGTTAGGCCGACTATCGTAGTCACCACTTGTACACGCGAAGTATTAAATAAATCCCAGATTACCATAAAAGAACTCTATTATTTCCAAAGAAGTAATGTACTCGCAGAACGAGTTGGAAACTGTTTGTCTGAACGCAACAATTAGCAACTCTCAAACGAAAATATGATTCAGCAAATAAGATAAAGATTCGGTCGCATTTAGGACTTGAATCCAGGAATTCACCTTGCAGGGGATTTTCACTACTACTGTAAATGTGCCTCAATAAAACGAAGATAATGTAGGTAGTTCTTAGTTGAAGTATAATACAATTAAATATGACCGAAGTGGATATTGTCAAAATAGCTCAGTAGTAGAGCAACGTCCCGGCAGGGCTGAGGTTTTGGGTTCAATTCATAGATTCGACCAAATCCTTTTCTGACTTTTCTACTAAAAAATTTCGTTTGAAAGTCGCTGCTATTGTCTTTTATGATTGAATATATTTGTGTTCATTGGGTGAAATAATGTGATATCTTTTTTTTATTTGGCACGGAAATGCAACCAAACAAAAAGCGTAAAAATTATTGTTTTTTATTTTAAATTTTATTTCAGAACTAAGACTTGTGGACTATCTCTTCTAATTTTGGTAAATTTCAGTGAGTATAGAGTATTAGTGATAAATGACTCTATAAAACCAATAAAATTATGAAATGAAAAACATTATTATATTTTATCTAGCTACCAATGTATATATGTATGCTAATATGTAAGTACGCGAAGAAAAACTAATGAAAAGCCTTATTATATTTTATCTAAACTTATATATAATAATTTGTAACTACGCGTAACTGCCTCCGTGGACGAGGGGTAAGACTCTCAACTAGCGATCTGAATGTAGCGGGTTTCAAATCCCGGGTTTGGCAAGTAAATTTTATTTGATTGATTTGTGTTATTTCACAAATTATAGTGCGGTATTCAAATAAAATAAAAATATTTTTAAAATGCATCATACTAATTTTAAAGAACCAAAACAAATTGAAAATGTGTGTGTTAATACTTTATCCACATTCCATACAATAAACACAATAATAAATGTTCGAATGGTATTACAATGCGGTTAAATAATAATTACAAACTCTCCAAAAAAATATGCTTGGCATAATATATTTTCATTCTTAACTTTTAACTGCGGTGAAAGTTCAGCAAAACATTTAGTAACCGCCCATAAAACCAACATGATATTGCTTGCCAACGGGTCGATAAGCAATACTCGTACTGAACAGGAAATAATCACCAACCTCCCCATTGTAATGCAGCCTGACCAGAGGGAGAAACTACCCCCTTGTTTCTTTAAAAACAACGCCAACCTTTTTTTTACTCAATTGGAATTCTGATTGCATTTCAAACTTTGTTATTTTTTATTGGTGATATAATAAAACACGAAATCAAATAATTTATTCGTTTCCTTTCATTGAGTGCTGGTATAATCCTTTGAGAAATTACCGAGTTTTGCATATTTTGTTAGTAAAGAACAAATTTCCTAGAAAGAAGAGTGTTTGAATAAAATAACTTTGTTTGGGTGTGGATTAACAACTTGATTTTTCTTTTTTTTTTTCTTTTAAAATCGCCTTTTCTATCGTTTACTTTACAATACGCCTCCAGGCAACCTTATCTTGCAGTGTTTTAATGGCTTCGGTCTTCTGCAAGCTTTTTATCCTTTCTCCTCGCACATTTGAATTTTCTAAAATATATTGAGGTTTTTTTTTTAATTTAGCTTCACACAGGAGTCCTTGAAGAAAATAATTTTCCTCATGGCCTGACTTGTCTAAGGGGATGCCATGTGGGGTTTTTTTTTAAGGAAAGGAAGAAGAGGAAGTCCTGCCAAGGAAATAGGTATGAGGAGTGTGTAGGAATCTGGGGGGTCAGTGTGTCCAGGAGTGATGGACGAACGAATCCATCCCTCTAACTGCAGTTCGAGGTGATGGAACCAAGGGTTCTGGCTGGAGCCAGTCTCTCTAGATCCGGCCCGCCACGCAGCAGGTAGGCAGGTGCATCGGCCGCCAAGACCTGGACCAACCTCATTCTATGAACCCGGGCACCCTTGCTAAGTCATCAAACCTAGAAATTTTTACACCCCACTTGAGGTGACCTATGGCAGAGGTGTTGGTTATCTAATAAATCTTTCTCTGGGCGGCGGTACCCATACCTCCCAACATTATTAAAATTAAAGCAATAAAAAATGATTTGAATTAATACAAATGCATATATTTTAATAATTCATTTCTATCGGCAACAACTGAACATTTTATATGGTTTTCTCTAACGTAATTTAAAATATTTTCAGAAGATAATGAACACATTAAAATTACGAAATAACACTACCGTAGCCTACAGTCAACAAACATGAAGATGTGGAAATCAACAAACATGAAGACGAGGGAATCTTGATGGTTTCTTTTTCACAAACCCAACACAGGAATCATCTTTGAAGATGCTGTGCGAAGGGTGTTTTTGTGGAAAGGAAAGAGTGAATTTAGTCTTAGTTTGTTCCTGTAATAAAACTAAAACATGACGTATCCATTACAGTGGATTCCTACAGGGTAAACCACAATGGTCCGAGCGGGGCGGTCTGCTGAAGTAGAAGGATAGTTTCCCACTCGGCGTAATTTATGGAACACCCCAACAACACGTGACGTATTCAACCTATAAACCAGCCTGACATGAGCTTGTTCTAACAAAACAACATTCAATAAATCGGGAAAGTGGGCGAAATTGTTGTTTATAGTAGCAGCTGACAGCCGAACCAAATTAAATATATATTTTCCAACCAAATTAAATGTATTTATGTTCCTGTTTTCATATTTTTGCCATATATAAATACTTACGGCCTTTCTTGTACCCATACACCGTATCATTTGCTTACCAAGTTAAAAAAATAAAATAAAAATCCAATGGAGAGGAAGGATATTCATAGTTGGTTCAAGTTGTTGAATATAAATTATTTAATTTATTGTGTTGTTGTGTTTAATAAGGACACTTTTATAAATGCAATGTCATTTATTATCGAATGTGGTTAACAATCGGTTAACAACTGCATTACAGGGGCCTAGTCCCTATCTTTTACGTTTTGCTAACAGCCTGTTAGCTTCACTTTGTGGTTTGAGCAAAGTTGTCGCAACTGGCTAAAATGGTAGTTAGTAACTTTTCTGTTGAGGTTTAGTTTATTTTATCGTCGCGACCGACAGAAAAGAAACAGAAAAGTTACTGACTACCATTTTTGGCCAGTTGCGACAACTTTGCTCAAACCACCAAGTTAAGCTAACAGGCTGTTAGTAAAACGTAAAAGATAGGGACTAGGCCCCCAGGAAGAGAACAGAAGACAGAAGAGAACAGAAAAGAGAAGGACAAAAATCGGTTAACAACTCTTACTGCAGTTAAGACAATCCTGTGGAAATAGGCATAGAAATACGAGTATTATATATAGTTGTTGCAATAATACCAACAATCTACAATTGAATCATGTACAAAATTTGTTTAAAACTTATAATTGATGGTGCTTGCAGAGCAATAAATTATGATGCCTTGCTCATTTATTAAACGGCATTTATTTGTGAAAGTTATAAATTCTCCAACTGTACGAATTCCTAGAAATATAATAATCCCTTCCCACGTATTTTACACTGTATTTCTTAGTTGATTTTTTCGATATAATTGGTTCCAAGATTTCTTTTAACTGATACACTCAGACTGAACAACATTCCATTATTGGCAGCTCTAATTTTTATCTTTCGTTCACGGACTCTTCTCTCTTCATTCTCAGATCTGACGATCAATAGTCTATTCGACAATGTTAATCAATGACAATCCAATTACTGAAATGAAAACATTTTTAGTTTAAAAGAGACAAACACATACATTTCTAGGATTTAGCCTGCGAGATAATGATATAGAATAATCGGTCTCCTCTTTGTTCGGTGCTTCCTAGCCTCACCACTCTTGTCTACTTTAGTTTTCTGAAGGTTTCACTTCTATCGCGTGCGAACGGCATAATGTTGTTTTTATTATTCGGTTCATAAGCGTAAGATCGACTCATTACTCGTTCTGTGAATATTCACCAAAAACTGATTTATTCAGTTCTTTTAATACTTAAACTTATTTTTTTTTGTTAAAATATGTTATTCTCAGCTAGACTTTTAAACGCAGTCGCCATAAAATGAACGATATCACAGAACTTCCGAAAGATGGAGATACCTGGATGAACTTTGTCGAAGAAATTGTCGACATGAATGAAAACCGATAAAAATTATTGTTTGTTGCACAACATAATATCGTTAGTTTTATACGATGTTGGAAATTCACAGCGTTCGTTTGACAGTTTCTGAGAAAATAAGTTGTTATATTGCAAAAATTCTAATTGCTACATTGACAATGTACAATCAATCGGTAGTTCAACCTGCTTTGTCTACATCGAAATAGCCTTTAACCGTTAATAAAATGAGAACCAAAAATGTATGAGTTGTATTCAGCAAATACTCAAACAAAATTTCCACGTACAAAAATTGAATTCAGGTAGAATTCTGATAGATAATATTTGTGAAAGAAGTGCATTATAAAATAACCAGATTCCACTTTGATATTCATCGTTGGCTGCGTGTTTCAAATTTGAAACCGAAATTTATTGGGAAAAATAAAAATCAACCCTCGCCGGCTCAAAGGGTGCAGTCGGCACGTTTATCATGAAAGGAACAATAATAAAATTTTCCATTTGTCTCTGAACGCGAAGTGGCGGCGGAAAAAAAACGCATTATAAATTCAATGGAAACTGCAATTTCCCGGAACATAAATGCTACATACCGCAAACACAAAAGTTTGACTAATTAATTCTAACAAAGCGTGTTTTTAGCGACCCCATTCGTTTGCGTGATACATGTTTTTTGTGAATTTCATACGTTAACGACGGTTTTAAAAAATCAGTCATCAACGTTTTCCTTGAAATATGACGAAACACTTTTACAAGTTTTGTGTAATTTATTAATTTCAATGTAATTAATTAGGTACAATGTACTGATATTGATTTATAATAATTTATAACTCGTTAAAATGAAATGCTTTTACTAACTACTGTTTATTCATAAGGAATATTTACTGTATTTGATCAAGGTTAAAACATAGGTTCTCAACGCGGGCGATAACGCCCCCTTAGTGGCGTTTCAGACCTATAAAAGTAGTTACCTATAAAGGTAGAAGCCCAAAAAAAAATTGGGGGGCGTTTCAGACTTTCAGGGTGGTGGTAGTAGACACTAAGAGAAACCCATCTCACCCCATCTTATTTTGCTCCATACCATCCCATTAGGGGCCTTCCATCCACAAAAATATTTTCCCTATCCCATTATGTACATCCCTTCCGTTGTGGCAAATGTAACACTGTCGTGGTATCCCGTTATGCCCCCCTTCATCGTGGTCAATTGCTGTTTCGGATTCATGAGTAAGGGGGCGCTAGAAATAAAAATATTCTCAAAGTGGGCGGCAGGGAAAAAAGGTTGAGAATATATGGGTTAAAACGTTAATTAATGAGCATTGATTATTAAATAAGTACCTACCACGATAAAAACACTGTTTTTAATACAATTGCCTAACGATCGCAAAAATATTTATTAGAAATCCGTATACTTACATAGTAAATTAGGACGGCGGATATAATTGCACAGATTTGAAGATTAAAATTAATACGGCTGTAGAATAAGTAGGTTGTAGAATACTGTAGGTATCTATTTATTTATTAACGCCCTTTTTCGGGGTTTCTACATTACATAAGAATAGTAAGAAATACACAGCATTCATTGTACATAACTGAACTATCTCAGTAACAATATATTATATTTGTTTAAACATAAATTGAAGATTTCCATTGACTTGGTATATTTGTTTCCCTCCATTAGTATTAAAGTAGTAAATTTGTTTTGTATTTTTTCAACAGCTTGTACGTATAGTATATACTATAATATGGGTTCCAGATGGGAGAATTATACTCAAGTTGACTTCTAAATAGGCAAAATATAACAGTTTAATACACTTTAAATTGTTAAAATTTCTAGTTAGTCTCTACCAAACTATCACAGAAAACCATGTAGAAACCTTTCAGTATATTTTGTTTAGTCGCAAGACCAAACCCAACAACCATTTTTGGTTACTGATTTAGGTGTCTGATTTTGTAGTTGAAATCTGAGCTCCAACTTTCATCCTCGCAATATCATCATGTAAGGCAAATCATAAGTTAAAAAGAACAAAACAAGTTTAGGGAACTTTTTGGACGATTTTATTTATTATTTTAATATCTACATGTTTCAAAACAAAAAGTCGTTACCTCCGAACCAGTTTATTCTGGTTCAACCAAAAAATACAATCAGTACGTACGTACTCCTAAACAAGATTCCAAGTAATACAAAAAAACAAGAAAAACTTTTTCCAAATATGCTCCTGAGTTTATTTTATGTTATCGAGAAACTTTTTTAATGTTAGCGAAGTTAGTTTTTTTTTATTAAAAAGGTTACATGTTTCTTATTTCGACTTTGTACATTATAGAAAGATTAAGAATTTGGGTGAAGATTATTTTGAATCGAAACACTAAGACTCACTATTTTTAATGCGTTTTTCATGTTCGTAAATTCAAACTAACTGCGTGCAATTTATCCGGGATGGCAATGTAACTTGAACATTGCAATAATGTATCGGGTCCTCATTATAACTTCCCGTTGGAAGTATCCAAACTTTAAGGTTGAGGATTATAGGCAAACAAAATATCTTCGAGAATAGGAACAAATAATGAAAGTGAATCAATCCACCCTAGGCAAAGTGCCAGCACCACGCAACTCAAGTAACTGTCGTCCACATCGGGGTGCAAGTGCTTCAGTAGAATGGCACCTAGTACACCCTACTAGAGTACTTGAATCCAGTGTGTTCATTGCAGAAGACATGATTTGCATTCCTTGCGATGTACTGTATATCTGTACTATATTTCTCAAAATTTCTCCTCCAGTTTGTTTGTGCATTGTTATATTCATCCTGGTATGTCAGGTCGAAATTATACAGCGGTAAATTTCACGTACTAACATTAGGTTGCCAGAATTAGACACAAATGGAATAACATAGAGAGAATTACACCTACTGGTATTACATACGTCAAGAAATCTGTTTTGAATAAGTTTTTTCGAGTGTTTAAGCGTATGCATAACAAATTTTATACTTGAAAAGAAATAAAAAGTAGGTTACTTAGGTCAAATAAGGTAGGTAAGGTGTTTGACGTGTATAATAAAGAAAGTTTTTTTACATTAGCCCCACACAGGAGGCCCTGAGAACAATAATTTCCCTCAGGGCCTATGTCATCTTTGGGGATGCTGTGTGGAGGTTATTTTAAAGGAAGCGAAGGAGAGAAAGTTCTGGGAAGGATAAAGGTAAGAATGGTGGGTAGTAATCTAGGGTTCATGTGTGTCCTGGTCATCCGCCACTAAATCCAGACAAACTACACCCCATGAACTCGGGCACCCCCGCTTAGTCACCAAACGTAACAAACCACATGGGGTGATCTATGGAAGAGGTGTTGGTTATCCAATAAATGGTTCCCGGGGTGGCGGTACCCATATCCGCCTCTCAAATTGAAGTGGATAGTTATATAATAAAGACTGGATAATTTTATCGATAACCCCGGAATGAATTTTATTATTGAGGTTTTGCTTGTTTTTTAGGTTCTGAAATGCTGCATAATATACTGAAATGCTGCCTACATTAGAGAAACGAGACGAGAACGGAGCCACGAATTACGCAAAAGGAACGAAACAATAACAAACGGCGTACCGCGGTGGCTCGGTTCGCAAATGCATACGCAGAATGGGTACTCAAGACTTAAATAAACTAATAACTAAAATCTTTCTTTATCCGATCCAAAAAAACACAGTTGGTTTTATGATTCCAAATATTATTGTAGTTTACACTGATATCTTTTTTTAAATTCTAATTAAATAATAATATGTGTCTATCTAAACACTTTTTCAAACGTTTTATTATTTCTACTGTAATTTTCGGATGTGCTAATAACATGATTTATTTTTACGCTCTGTTTTAAATATGCTTTTTATGGAAAAAAACAAAACCGGCCGTCACAACACGGCCATGTGTCTTGTTTATACGGTGGTCGAACAATTTTGTAGCACCTGTAATAAACAATTCACTGAATATTGAAAAACTATTGAAGTTTTTTCAAGACTTAGTTTTAACTACTTTTCTCGTTAAAAAAAACCAACATGTTTTATAAACAACGCTTACTTCTTTAGGGTTTACTTAAGACTTAATAATAATTTATAAACCAAAAGCTCCAGAAGAAATCATTCAAACCACCATGGTTCACAGAAGTTAATCTGAAGAGGTCAAAAATGAGAATAATTTTTAAATGAAGATAAGGACATGCACTAATGGTAAGAATAGCGGGCTTGATTGGTCTCACCTATTCTCTAATTTTAATTTACTAATTTTTTATTTATTTTTATAATAACACAGTTTCCTTGGTTCTAATACAATCCTTATTGTACTCGTATATTATTTTCTGTACATTAAATTTCAATTCAATTGAATGTTCCTCGTATATTATTTTTTATTGTGGGGATATTTACGAACACATTTTTACGAAATTTCAGTTTAAATTCGTTTACAAAAGGGACTTTTGACTCTGTTTTTTTTCTGAAAAAGAGACCTTTTTCATATGCTTTATGTAGGAAAAATAACAGTTTTTTTTACATCAGCTCCACACAGGAGGCCCTGAGGAAAATAATTCCCCCAAGGCCCTATGTTGAAGTTGGGGATGCTGTGTGGAGGGTATTTTTAGGAAAGGAAGGAGAGGAAGTTCTGGGAAATAAAAGGGTATGCGGGGTGGGTAGGAATCTGGGTCAGATTGTCCAGGAGTGCAGGCTTACGAATTTACCAAGTCACTATTTTTTGTAGAAACATTTTTTTTTAAATTCCTACGTAATTCAGAAAATATTTCAAATTGAATTCTTACGTAAAGAACTTGTTCATTTAAAAAAAATATTACATTTCATAATGACACTAAAAATATTAATATTTTAATTCCAAAACAGTTGAAATAAATAAAATAAATGACAACATTATGTGGTCAGAAGTTTCGATAGTAAACAAACAAAACAAAAATCGCATTAAAACCGTTTAACTTAATAGTTGAACCTTAAAATACGTATAGAGTCGAGGTTTATTAAATTAGGAGACAGGTGCAGAAATAAATAATTTTCTAAGCAAAAATAAATGCTTTAATTCCCATTTTGCGCAAAGTGATTTAATTTTGCTTGCAGTAGGTACTTCTGTGTGCTCCTTGCCAAGACGGCAAAAGATATCGGGGACGTTGGGAAGTGTGTGTAATAGAGGAGCGTCGTCAGTGCCCTCATACGTTATTCAGGGCGACAAGTGTGAACAGCGCCGGTCAACTGAGGTGCCGGCTACTGAGGTGCTGAGGTGCTGAGGTGGAGAGGCGTCGCCAGCCACCACCCACCGGACTCACAGAGAGACTTTCAATAAAGGCGACAGGAAGATCTCGACCACCGAACGGAAAATCGCTAGAAGTGTTATCGATTTAGAAAAATATTAATTTGCTAGCGAAGCTAAGTTTGCACACTTCTTTTCAAATAGAATATTAAAAAAAAAAAAAAATTAACATGTATTTAGGGTTATCTACAGCTGTAACTCTCATAAAGAAAATTTAATAATAAACAATTAACATGATAAATCTAAATTTGAGTTGAATATGCAGTTATATTAAAATAACAGTGTACCTACCCTCTATCTGGTACAACATGCAGATTAACACAACCAAATCAATTATAACGCAAAAAAACTTTTGGCAAATTAAACAAAATGTTGATGTTTTTTGGGTCACCGGTAGGATACTTCAAAATTTCATACTAATGTACCGGACCGTTATGACTTCCATATTATGCATATTTAATGTTTGTGCATATCATCACATGTTTGTGCATATTTAATATGGATAACACAGACACATCATTTATGGTGAGCATTTGAATATTGATTTCCTTATTATTCGAATCTCGAAACTGCTCAATAGGAGGCTTGTCGCTGATCAGATGCTCCTGTACAAAATTATTAACTCAAAAGTTGACTGCCCGGAGCTGCTAAATAAAATAAATTTCCACACGCCGACTCGATACAGCAGACAAGATACCCTTTTCTACATTGATAGATGCAACACTAATTCCAACCAAAATGAATTTATACAAAGGACATGTAAATACTATAATAATAAACTTGCACATATAGACACACTTGCTGACATATTCACTGCTAGTTACTGTCGTTACAGAATTTCTTTGTATTACATTCTATGTAGGTGCGGATAACACATATTCATGACTAAATTTATTGTACCTAATATTTTTATATTACTTGCGTGGCAACTTTCCCTTATCCCTCTCCTCCCCTTACCCGTCCCAACCCAAATACCTATTTCGCAGTCTATTTAAGTATTGTTTTAATTATTTTATTATTGTGTATAACATGTTTATCACTTGTTGAATTAACATCTGTATTATTATTATTTTTCAAATTGCTGCTTAGTTCTGTTTTTATTTTTTCTGTTTTTCTTAAATTTTCTAGTTTACATTCAGTTACTTTTATGTTTCTAAATACCTATCTGTGAACATTAATAATTGGTCTGTTTTTTTGCCATCCTCTTATGTATATTTTCTTACTATGACTGTTTATGTTCCTGAAATAAATAAATAAATAAATAAATTTCAAAACATAGTATTAGTACTTTCACTTAATCAACTTGACGATCGATAAAGCTACCTACCATTCTACCAAAGGATATTAAAAGCAATTTTTTAAATTTAAATATGCTATCTTATTTAAATTATTCTTGTTACACATTTTCAGAATATGACGTCAATTATAATTTATGACGTTATAAGATGTTTAAGCAATATCTAACCCAAATTTCAGTTTCATGTATCATTATTGATCTAGTATTAATAATATTGTGGCTTTAGCTGAGTTTTAATTTTTTTTAAATTAATGTGTATCTACATATATGCACTGTTTGAAAGATATTACAAAATAACTATTTTAAGTCTATTATAGTAAAGCAAAGTAATATAGGTGTTGGGTGGATTTGAATAATTGATAAAAAAATATTATTTATATTACCGAAACAAAAATTTATTAAGATTGCACATGGAAAAATTATTTTAAAAACAACATCGTTCAGATGTGCGTTTTGTGTGTTGATTTTAGATTCAAATTCTTCAAATCTGAACCTAAAATTTGTGAAAACTCGATGGTATATTGGACTTGGAATAGTAGCTAATTCTTTCTGAATATTAACTATGAACTGGGCAATAGTGGTTGAATTAATGCAGAAAACTCGATTTTTAATATTTCCCTGGAAAAAAGTGACCGAGAATAGTCAGGTCTAAACTCCTGGGGGACATGGAATATCTTCTCAATGTGAAATAAGCTTTCCTGCAAACGTCATGCTGACGACTGCCAATGATACATTTGTATAGCAGATCTCACCGTTTTACTAAAACCATGCCCTTATAGATATTATACGAGGGATGTTCACAAAGTAAGTGTACTAGACTTATATATTTTTTTAGAAAAGGTGTATTTGAAAAAAATTTACAGGAAATGATTGATACACTTGGTGACTATTTTTACTCATAATTGCCATCCCGTTCATATTATGAGCCGTGGCACAAGTTTCTTTATACCCTCCTCGAAAAATTCTTCCGCTAGTTCTTTCAGAACCTCTTTCTGCACCTGCTCGTCGGTTGAAAAAATATTTTCATTCATATTTGTCTTCAAGGAGGTGAAAAGATGATAACCTGAAGACGCCAAGTCCGGGGGAATGCGGGGGGTGGTTCAAAACATCCCAACCAAATGAGTCCAATAGCGTATTGGTGGCTAAGGCTGTGTGAGGACGAACGTTTTCGTGAAACAAGCACACTTTTCTGGTCAGCATTCCCTTCCTTTTGTTTTGAATGCTCTTTTTTAATTTATTTATGGTATCACCATATTGTTGTACATTGATGGTCTCCAGCTGACGCAAAAATTCGACCAAAATGATGATTTCGGCCCCAAAACACTGAAGCCATGATTTTTTTGCCCAAAATTGTGGTTGTGAATTTTTTGTCAGATGTAGGATTGGTGTGACGCCACTATGACGACTGTTTTTTTTTCAAGCATGAAATTGATAATAAATGATCTCGGAGAAAAATAAAAGCATTATAATAGTGCGCGAATCGCTTAATTTAATTATTTTATTGAAAACGCAAACTGAGCACCCGTGAAATGCTTCATTGCAACTGAATTTCAAGGAACCGTGCCACTGATTCTCACCACCGTCCGGATGAAATGGTGAATTTAAAATTGTACGTCCTACGGCTCACCCTACACATTTCAATTTTTATAAAATTGATTTTTTTTACAAACACTCCCACAAAACATTTCTATTTATTCATTTCTTCAGTGACCTCGATGGATTTGACTCAAGCACGAGAGAGCGTGTGAGATGCATCAATATTCTTTCCAGGGAAAAATCGTCCTCGATTCGATTATTTATATCAATTTTGAGAATGATTCTCCGACAAACATTACGTAAATTCCCACATCTCTTCAGAGTTGAATCGTTTTGTTTGTATATTGTTCGTGGTACAAAGTAACCAGCTACTTTCTACGTTATAATGCGATTAATAGATACTTAACTATTACATACATATTCTACATATAATATTTATCATACTTAAGCGGCCATTTTTATCAACCTACCAAACTGTTAGGATTGGATTGAACTTAAAATTTATAAAGGAATTACGTCGGATTATTCTTACATAGCTCTGGAAAAAAGAAAAGTATTTTTCTATTAGCAAAGAGCGTTTCTTAGAATTTCTCAGTGAGAATGCAGATTAGTAGACTCGGCTATAGAGATTTACTCGCATTTCTCAGAATATAACCTTTGTATAGAGTCTAGACTTGTAGACGAAGCATAATAACGTCTGCTTATGAATAGGTAGGTGCATACCATTCGAAGAAATTATGTCAATTTTAATTTATTTTTATACTTGATCGTAATGCGACATACTCGTATTTTCTCTGAAAACATATTTTTTATATTCTAATTATTCTGACTATGATTTCAATTCAAAGCTGTTATTTATACTTGAATTTCGATTTTGTTTTGAATGAATAAATGCAAACTTGGAAGTGGAAATTAACCCACTTTCCGATATCCGATCAAGCTAAAACTCGGTGGATATACTAGTTGTCATTGACAATGCATTTTATTGACTTTTGGTGGCACTCACGCACACTTATACATACACACATACACTTATATTAAATTGGAGATAGCCCAAAAATTAAAAAAAAAAGTATTGTTAATAAACTTTGTTTTAATTTTTTACTGTTGTAGACAAGCATAACGAAAAGGTATTTTGTGATGAAGGAAACTTTGAATTTGCACGTGTTTAAAACAATTATTTTAATCATAAAATTTTCTCCGTATTTGTTAAAATGTGGTTACATCATGGAGCTTATATTAAAAATGTAGTTACATCATGGAAGTTCTCCTAGTGAGGTGTTCACGAAACATACAATATTACTCATCCATAGTTTCACCTTTTCAATCCTACCTTACACCCAACATAATAAAATTCCAAAGTGTATTTATTTATTAACCGAAACAAACAGTACACTATTTACAGTGGTGAAAACAATTTACAGTTATTATTGTATACATTTTAAGGTAGGTACCTATGATATGTTTCATTGAAGTATCTTATTTATATTAAGTGTTTACCGGGTGATGTGCGTAGTGGGTAGATGTGTGTGTGTGTGACTGTGTTTGTAGATGTGAGAAATGGTGATGTATGTATGCGCCTTGAACAATTTACATTATTGACATGATGTTCTTTTTAAATTTGGGAAGTGAATAGGAGAAAATGTCGATATTAGAATTTAGGAAAATAATATTGAGCATATGAAGAGCACGGTGAACTGGTGAATTAGTTGCTGCATTTGTTTTATTATTAAGCGTGTGCAATAATTCTGTACGGCTTGTACGTCTTAAGGGTATGTTAAAATTAATTAGGAAAAGAAGTTTGGTACAGAAGATGTTATTATTTTAAATTATGTGCATAAATGTTAAATCAGCTGTTGTTCGCATTTATTGCAAAAATGTAATGTAAAATAATATGTAAAAATGTTTATAGTAATAAATCATGTTACAAAATCTTCTTTATTCTGTTTTCAAAATGAATATTATGATAAGGAGGAACATGAATGTTGTATTCTCCATGTCAAACTGCAGCTCTGGGAATAGGGTATCAGGGAAACAGCATGATGTTACTGGAAACTTTCAACCCGCCTGTTTACCATAATCGCATCTACACCGACAATATATTTCACAAATCTCTAAAAAGTAAACATAACGGGGATTTGCCAAGGAGACTTGTTTGTTTCTTGCATTCTGATAATAACTGTTTTAGCATACTATGTTTCCTTCAAAAATTCTCCTTGAATAATAAAGTAAAATACTCGTAGTTAACGATACAATGATTTATTCAATTAGTTCTAATCGAAAATTTCGGTTCCTAGATTGATCAAAATAATTGTCTCAGACAGGAGATCATCGCCAAAAATATATTATTTTATTATTGTTGCGTTCAGACATACAGTTCTCCCATTCGTCCTGGGAGTAGATTACTTCTTTGGAAAAAATATAGTTCTTTTATGTCAATCTGGGATTTATTTAATACTTCGTGTATACAATTGGTGACTAACTTAGCCTAACTGAAAGCTAGCTAAATGAGATCTGAAATCTGAATGAACTCCTGCAGGAAGCACCCGGGCCCTCGGCCCCCCTGAGGGGCCAAACTCCGAACTCCGAACTCCGAACTAAACTAACTGCCATCTAGCGGAATTTCGGGACAGCTCTTAGCACTGCCCTCTATGTGACAAGCTGGAATACCACAATTATTATTTATTTTACGTTGGTCCACACACGAAACCCTGAGGAAAATAATTTCCATCAGCCATATGAAGAAGTACTGCAAGGAAAAAGGTATGAGGGTGGATAGGAATCTGAGGGTCAGCGTGTTCACTAGTGACCGACGTATAAATTCGACCCTCCTACTGTGGTGCAAGGCAATGGGTCAGAAAATCTGGCTAGAGAGGTTAAAAGCCAAGTTCAATCAGTATCTCTCGATCCGGCTCATCACGCAGCAGGTGTACAGATGCATCCGCCGTTGAGATCAACGTCAGGAACAACCTCACCCCATGAACCCGGTAATCCCTGCTAAACTACTAAACGTAGCCAACCACTTGGGTGACATATATCAGAGAGTAGGTTATCCAATAAGTGGTTCCCAGAGCGGCGGTACAGCACTATTTCATACTCGTATCAATTTTGCAAAATTATGGCAGACTTCTACGGTACGTTTTTTTCATTCAAAATGATCTTCAAACTCTACTCCTCCGTATCAAAAGAATACAACTCTAGTCTCAAGTAGCAGGTAACTTTTGAATCACTTTGCATTCATAAATATGAAGCGCGATTGTTGATTTGCACCTTTTGATGGGATCCCGGGAATATATCCAAGAATTTTCGGTCCATTAAACACAGAATCCCGTTTCTTCGGTTCATCCGCTGCAGTGTGCTTTTCTTTCTGAAGGAAAACTTGCACAAGTATTCTTTAAAAATGTCGTTAAGTCGAATTTACGATAGGCGAGTGGAACTTAATACTTCTTCTCGGAATTATTTAGAGCAGCGTTCTGAGTTTACTTAAATAAACAATCTTACAACTACGGAAAGTAATCCGTTTCTTTATAATGTTATTTATCTTAAAGATCTTTAAATTTTAATACACAGAGACGAATATATATTTTTATAATTTATTTAAAGTGTGGAGAATAGGATTAGTTTTCGAAGTTGATCTTTAATTTGTGTTTTTTAGCATGTGAATACCGCACAATAGTCCCAACTGGTCGCGTCTGGAGCCAGTGAGACAATGACATCATCAATTGGGTAATGTTGTGTGGCTTAAGATAGTGGGGAGGGGAAGGAGATGGACAAAGAGGAAGGTGGCTGGTACCTGGCAATTAAGATCTGGTTATCAAATACGGCGAAAGCAATTTCAAGCAACGTTTCTATTCTGATCGGTGGTCTTACACCAGGGTGATACTGAGAGTATTTTACACTCTGGAACGTGCCGCAAATAAACTACATATTTTTTAATTCATTATTTGTGAAATAAGGAAAGTAAATAAAATATTTTGTTTGCGCATGCCGGGATTTGAACCTGCGACCTGAGATTGCTAGTCAAGAGCGTTACTCTTCGACCACGGAGGCCGTATATGTTTTTGTAAAGATTTTATTGTGTTGACATCCGACACATTGACACTTGAAGCAGATTTTTTAGCTTAAACTCATGTAATTCCTGCTTTTCACTTACATAAGACCTTGGAAAACAGGAGATTCTCCGCAGATGTATCATACCTTAACCTTTAATTCATCTGTAGGTCCGAGGCACTCCCTCAAAAATATTTTAATGCTTTTTGAATCTTGTTTTACTCGACTATGGTTTCGGACGTCTTAGGCCGGACGTACACATGAGATTTTTCCATCCGATTGTCTAATATGGTTGTCTGATTCGATTGTCTGATCCGATTGTCTGATCCGATTGCATGATCCGATTGCCTGATTAGACAACTGGAAGACCTTCGCGCCATAAATATCTTATGAAAGCCCGCACACATCCGATTCAAAAACCGGATCGGTAATAAAAATAGACCTTTTGCGCCGGCCATCCAATCCGGTCCGACAACTAGATCGGATTGAACCGAAAAGCGCGTGGCCCCGGTTTTATTACCTATCCGGTTTTCTAATCGGATGTGTGCGGTGTTTTTTTATTTTTTTTTATTAGCAAAGTTTTTTGGTACATTTAATAGGTAAATACATCATAACAAAAAAAAATATTTTTATTTTTTATTTATTTTTATTTATTTAATATTTATATGTTTTTACAATAATTATACTTTTTTTTTACATATTAAACAGATTTGTAATATTAATGTAATAAAAGCCTTTCCTCACCATAGAGAGACAAGGATCTTGTGTTTGGTGAGTGAATTCATACTCAATTATGTTATCAATGTTATCATTTGAGTAGGTGAATAATAATATTGCAACTATTGACAATAGATATAGTAAGAGAAACTTGAGATGTGTCAATTAACAGATTTAAATGAAGTGAAATAGTAATGTAACTCTTACAGTTGTTTCAGGTAATTTTTTAATTTAGTTTGGAATTTACTTTTATTTTCAATAATTTTTACTTTTAATGGGAGTTTGTTGAAATAATTTATACCATGGTACAAATTTTGGATGTGCTTGGTATTAAATTTTGGGATTTTAAAATTGTTTTGATATCTTGCTGAGATATTAAAATGTAATTTTTTAGCTGTATTTCTTTGAAAGTTTGTAGTATTGAATATTTTTTATATAAATTGTCTATTGTAGTTACTTTGAATATTGAAAAGATTTTTTCCGTAGAAAATGTAGATGGTTTTTTTCAATATAATCTTAATTATTAATCTTTGAACTATTTTGAGAGGATTTAAAATAACATCATATGTTCCTCCCCATCCTATAATACCGTATCGTAATATAGATTGTAATATATACGTTACGAAAAAACTCCCACAAAGGCGAAGCCTGTGTGTGGGTATTATATTATTGGATAACAGTGGTAGTTAAAATAAAATTAAAAACATATATATCTATAGTATCTATAGAGATCAATCCACAGGATTCTTTTTTTTTCCGATCCGATTGTCTGATCTGAAGCAAAACCTGACGTATGCGGCCGGCCTTAGTATCTTCCTCCAGTGCCGTAACAATGAGGAACAGGGAGGACGTATACCTGAACTTTATGCAAAGTTATTTAGGCGTGTGCGTGGAGTCCGTGGGATTCCAACGGAGTATTTATTTATTTATACTGGGTTGTACAGATGTTTACATAACATGAGAACAATCTAGTTATAAAACTCAGTTATTGCACAATTATAAAAATCTACAATTAAATACAAATAAATACAATTAGAAAAACAAAAACATCACAAATGAAAATACAGAATTTACAGAATTATATACAAGGTCACTCAAGTAACACATTACAATTAGTGGTAAAAGACATATGAAATACTCGAGCATGCATAGAGGGACAATTCATACAATGTAATTACATAGTTTGTACTTTTTAACAGCGCTAGAACTTTTTTTTTAAATCTGTACAAATTATCAACGAAAATATCCACATCAGCGCACTCTATCTTGTTATACAGACGACACATCTGGGTCAGAGGGCTGAAGTAGGCGATATTATTTTTAAATGTATTAATATGAAAAATGTTATGGCGTCTTAAACAATGGGAATTGGGGACATTAATTTTAATACTGTTAAGACATAATTTAGTATCAAGATGGCCGTGAATAATTTTATGTAAACATATTAGTCAATTGCCTTCTAGTTTTAAGTGTATCAATCTTGAAGTAATCACGACGTACATCGTATGATCTGAGATGGTCGTGTAGTCCACATTTGAAGGATAACATTCGTTGTAAATTTTTTTTGAACTGATTCTACAATGTTTTCATATTTGCGGTAATGTGGATTCCAAATAGTGCTTCCATATTCAAGTTTACTTCTAATTAAGGCATTGTAAAGAGTTAGAAGTGATCGAGGATCTTTGAAAGGTTTACGTATTCTGTGAATAAATCCCATCATTTGTAATGATTAGCAGTTAATGTTGTTAATACGTACATCAAATATGAATTTAGAATCAAGAGTTATTCTTAGATCCCTTATTGAAGAAACTTTTTTGAGAATAATATTATTGATAACATAAGAAAAATCCTTTATAATTCTATTTCTAGTAAAGATTAAAATGTAACATTTTTCAACATTTAAGTGCATATCATTGACAGTACACCAGTTATTGAGTGCGTCGAGGTCATTTTGAAGCAGCTGATGATCGGAAACAGACTTAATTTTACGAAAAATTTTAAGAACATCGGCGAAAAAAGCATAATCACAGTTTAATTTTGAGCCAAGGTCATTTACGAATATAAGATAAAGCGGAGTAGTAACGTTAACAGTTTTTGAATACCGTGCACCGAGAATTTTCTATATGCATAAATGACCTAAAACTGCGCTATACAAATATTACGTTATTATTATTATGGTATAGCTTTGTTATCCATCAAAGTCAAAGAGATAACAGCCCAGAGCGGAATATACCCTCTGTATCGCTCTAGTGTAGGTACGACCACCATTCGAAATTGAAAATGTTGTTTAAAATTGCTTTGGCCGTATTTAGTGACAAAATATGAAAAGTCATGTTAATACCTATCATTCCTCCTTGTACCCTTTTTCCAAAATTATAATTCCTACCAACAAATTATTTTTTTTCCCTACCCACCTTATGCCGACTAAATACAATCATGTGTCAGAGTGTTCAGTTGAAAATTAAATATCTTTCTGTCACGTATTGTGAGTGTTGAATCCGGAGCCTTTGTTCAACCGTGTCGAAACAAGACGTGTCCATCGTGAGCTCGCGAGTTCAGTTGTGAATGTGATGAATCAGCGGAATTAGACAAGCGAAGGAAGAAAACAAGATAAGTCGGCTCTCCTTGATTATCCCCATTCATTATTTATGTCTTACTCCGCTTCCTCGTTAATACGGAATATTTTTTATTCAAACAGTTAAATTTAGCTTTTTTATCACGAAAAGTAAGTATTTATGTCGCGGGAGACCAAAAAACATACAAAAATATGAATTTAACATTTTAATTTTGATTTAAAATAAAACAATAACTTTTCTACACACCACTTTTATTTTCTATACTTTATGCCGACCGGGTTTCGTTACAACCGTAGCTTCTTCAGGGCAGTATAAACATTAAGTTATATGTGTTATAGATAATATATGATTTACAAAATGGGCTGGAATCCTCAAGTGAAAGAGGAGGAACGAATAAGTGTTGATGGATAATTGGGAAGGAAACGGGCGTGTTATTTGTCAATAGGGAACAATCTTAGTATGGGACTTTTATTTAGATTTAGTTGGTTATTAACTACCTTTATTAGTCTTTATGGCTTTCCTTAGTTCAAGTGCCTCTAAATTGTCCAATCTTATATCTACATATGTCGTTTTTTTATGGATTAGGGTGGCGCCAGAGTTTCTATCAAATTTATGATCTGTTTTGATCAAGTGGTTTGCAAATTCCGAAAATCCAGAGCTGTGTAAACATCTAAGATGTTCTTTGACACGGGTGTTTATGTTGCGTGCTATTTTACCTATGTAAAAAGGGGCAGTCGCTGAATTGGAGTGAATAAATTAAGTAAGATAGACAATTTTCTTCGTCCTTACCGTTCATCAAAAGCTTACCTGTACTATTATTAGTGTAAAATGCTGGTTTGATATCAGATGGAAGATTTTTAACGCTTTTTTGAGAAAAAATATTGATGTACAATATTCTACTTGATTGATTCCATTGATAAGGTTGATTATTATTACTTGGTATATTATTAGAATGAGGTGGACTGTTGTATAAAAATCTACTTGTGGATATTTTTTTTACTTTTTATTGAGAATGTTGTTGACTATATCTGGATTGTAACCGCTATTTATTGCGATTTGTTTGATCGTAGATAGTTTTATTGCAAAATTGGTATTTGATAAAGGGACTATAACCAATCTGTGAATTATGGAATGAAAAGCTGAATGTTTATGGGAGTAAGGGTGGTTAGAGGAATAGCAAATCGTTATATCAGTGAACGTCAATGTGCGGTAGATTTTAAATTCAATTTTATTATTTCCGTTATTCTATTATTGTGCCCGTTCTCTTCCCAATTCTCCATCAGCACTTATTCCTTCTTCCTCCTTCATTTGAGGAGTCCAGCCTATTTTGTAAATCATATATTATCTATAACACATGTAACTTAATGTTAGTAGAGTATTATACTACCCTGAAGAAGCTACGGTTGTAGCTAAATCCTGTCGGCATAAAGTATAACAAATAAAAGTGGTGTTCACTAAGTTATTGTTTCATTTTAAATTATAATGTCACATAACAAAGTAACTGCTTCATATGAACAAATTTTAATTTTGTTTCAATTAATTCACTTTCGCGGTAACGCAATTTATTTTCACCGTTTTTATTTCATAGACAATTAATCATAATTACACAAACCCGCTAGACATCCCCTGCCTTGCCAAACAAACCATTCAAAACCTTGGATGTTTTTAAAAATTATGATGACATACAGTTTTTGTAGTTTAACCTCAACCTATAAAAATAACATTCCTTGTTATCCGTGCATCAAACTTCGACAACAAAAACGTTCCGTATTATACGTGAGGTGGACCAAATGCATATTTACCCCCCATTCTTTTTGCTTTGCGAGTATCTTTTTAAGTCTCCAACATTTGGTAAATCTAGACAAGAGAGTCCGGATAAATTGAAAAATTATGGTTAATATAATGGATTTCAAGATTAAATTGTTCATGAAAGTTGATTTGTGAAATTCTCATCAGCCATGCTGTATGCGAATATGCTTGTAGGTAGTTTAAAAAAATACAATTAAATTGGAAACAAGTTCTTTAATTTATTAAAAGTATACAAAATGCGTCACGCTAAAACATTTAATAATATTTTTAAACAAACTGTGAATTGATTTATAAATATTCTTTTACATAAAATTTTATTCAATTCTTATAGTAACATTTTTTCTCATTACAATGGCTGATAAAAAAGTAGTTTTGGTAAAAACGAGCGGATAGTAGCGAGAATTCTTATATACTAACGTAAGAGCTAAGCGCATTTGAAGTGAAATAACACATAACTGCGCTATGTTATTATTATAATTATGGCTAGCATTTATGATGACAGTAAGAAAGGTACCTCATACTTTCCTCTTACTCGTCTCCTTTCCCTCACCTTCCTCTCACCCATCTACTTCTCATGACAACATACCCCGATGATTTGGGGTTGCCATAGATTCACTGGATCCAGAAGGTTGGGAGTAGTTGGGACTTTTGTGCAGTGTTTATTAAAAAAAAATATATATATATGTCCCGAATCTTCAATATCTGAATGGTTTGGCTGAATAACTCAAATGAGTTGAGTGAGTATATCAAAACGCGATTCTACAATACAAAACCCTACCAATTACGCTTAACTACATCAGAGATAACAAAATTACTCACGCCTGGGAAAGTAATCGATGTTCATGAAGAGAAATTACCAAGACATCTTAGTACATAACGCCAGTCACCTGAAAAGGAAGACGGTTTACATTTTTGTCATGCACGTACAAAGTCTGTATGATTGATACGTTCAAAAATGGTATGTGGGCTATGCAAGAACAGTCATCGGGAAGAAAATTTGCAGGTTTCGTTTTGTTATATGAAGATGTTTCAAATTTTGGTTAAGGTTTGTAAGAATATACATGGTATTATATTTTTATTGAAATTTAAGAAGCCTGAATTAGGCACGTTGATTACGGTGGGATTTTTCAGGTAATTTGAAATTTTCCATTTTCTTAATTTTTGTTACGCCTTTCGAATAAAAAATCTGTTCTTGAAAAATGTGTTTGTAAGACGAAAAAAGACGGAGTCCCTGGAGCTCCACCATCGTGACTAACTTTAAAATTTTGTATCGATGTGCGTTACTCCCGATGATTTTACAATTTTACATCGATATTTTTGCTGTTGATAGCAGAAACGATATTGATACGGAATAAACATGAAATCGATATACGCTGACAATACTCACAACTCACATTCGAAACATCAAACGCCAATCAATAACGTAAGAATATTGATAATTTGGAAAAATTGAATTGAAATACAAACCTAAATATGCATTGGCAGTCCGCTTTTATCTTTTTACACTAAACGGGAGTTAATTAGTTAATCTTTTCTTTAGTCATATTTAAACCACTTAAGTTTCTCTAAAATCAAATGGAATAAATTGGTCACGTCTCAGTTTAAAATTTTTATTGGTAATGCCTTTGAAGGCATTACCGAACCTCAGCTTCCACGCTTAATATGGGATGGTCCGATGCTCTGTGGGGAACCCGCTTGCACAGCGCGGGTGTAAACTGTGCGACCTAAAGTTTAAGTTTAGACTTACGGATTTCAATACTTCGTTTGTGTGAAAACACTATGAAACCAATAATAATTACAGAGCAGAATTTGTTTATAAATAAACAGTTTTTATAATTAAATGAAAACGTAGCACTGTCGTACATCACTTATTTAATCAAAATTATCAACAAGTTTTGAAACCGATGGTTTCTTCGCCAGAAAAGTGATAATTATAAATATAATTAATTATATTTATAAATTGAATAATAATATTATTGAATATATAAAAGGGAAAAAGAAATAAAATAGAATTTTACAAATTAAACTCGATACTAATAACTATTCTGTTAGTTTTACTCCTCCGGACTTAAATAAATGGGTAGGTAAGTTAATCTTCGACTTACCAAAACTTCTGGAATGCATTAAATTACATGTGTCTAACACGTGAAATAGGTATTTGAAACATAAAGAATACCGATTCTATACCAATTGTCAGCAAAAGTAATTGTTGAAAAGCAAGACATTACTTTACCTTATATTACTTTTACAAAATCATTAACCCTCCATCTTCCTCTCCTCAATTCACCCTTGTACGGTTACTTAATAAATTTGAACAGCTTTTTCCTTTTAAAAATTTACATCAGCATTTATATGACGATAAAGTATGGCGGAAATTCTCCATATATTGCTTATTCGAAATTATTTGGCAAAAGTGTAGAAATTTGGGCCAAACCGGGTAGCGACAAGTGTCAGATCACGTACTTGATCAAATCTATATCTAATTTTAGTATAATGTACATTTCTAGGCGTAAAATATCAGCTACCGAAAAACGGTGTTCAAGGCAATGTATCAAAAAAGATATTTCTATTGAACGCCTTAAAAACTTCCGCAAACACATACTAAGGTAGATCGCTTATGTTATCTTCGACAGTTCTAGCCCTACAAAGAAAGGTTTGGTAACGGCGCTACCAAAAAACGAAAATTATGTTTTTCATGGGAGCATTTTCCGAAAGGTTTTATTTCAATAAATCTGGATTTTTCCATTGCTATAATGCAAAAAGAGGCGACACGTGCTGTTAAGTAACCAATTTATCATTTCCTACAGAAATATGAGTCGAGATGGATTACCACACCGGAATATGGTGGCCTTTATCTGAATTAAAATATTATGATTTCAAAATGAGCTGTTAAAATATGTACTTTTGCCAAATTTTAATGAATTCCACGATAATAAATGAAATAAATATACGTTTATAAAATTATTTGAGTGATCGTTTCAGTAGCAGAATATAATATTAATGTAATCATATCTTTAATTAGTAATTTGTTGCCGAGTAAATATTAATTTTGTAGATTTTCATGATTTTACCGATAATTAACAAACTAACCCAAATATTTTACCTATCATCGGGTACAAATTAATAATGAGGCTTTGCTTGGAATTTGTTAAATTTTATTGAACATATTGTATATATATGAATTTACACAATCTCTTTGAATAAAATAATATACATTATTATGTAGGCTTTGATGTATGAATATCGAATGGGCTGAAAACGTAATGCATTTCATTTAATTAATAATTTGGTAACGTACAGCCTTCTGCAAGCTACTTTAATTAAAAATGAAAACCAGTTTTCATGTGTCAATACATTATGGATGAAAATTTGAAAACCAAGAAAAAGATTTTTTTAATGGGATAACTTTCATTAGAAAATGGTGATAATGTTACCAATTATAATCGGTCACTGTTTTTACTTAGGTACGGATTATTTTTTGTTAGCCCTCATCAATCAATGTTGAATTTTTGTTCGGGATGTTTAGGTAAATATCGGAATAATAACGGGGATATATTACCCATTATAGTCGATAACAATAGAAACAAGAAACGTCTTAATTTCACCAGAAATTTGAAGAAGTTTGTCGAAATCATAAACTAAGTTTCAAAGAAATTTTGCATTCCGCTGCCGCCCGGCGGGACTCGAGCTGTGGAATTTACGGAATCCGCTATGCGAATATTGGAATAAAACATCCACAGTAGATACAAAAAGATTTTCTTGTGGAAAGAGTTCCTTTCGATAACATTTTACTTTAATTAACAACGCCCACACAGAAATCTGGTGAAAGGCATTTTATTTTCGTGTAAGACTTTTAAAAGACATGAATCCATCTTATTTTATCATTATTCTTTTAATATTGATTTTACCATAAAATTACATTATTGTGTTTTTTGTTTTTGATTTGATTATTGTTATTACTTTATTTTGATTATATTTTACACTTGATTTAAATATGATCCCGTATTCACCTCCCCCTTTCTGCGGATCCTCTTCTTGAGTTCCCCTCCGCCTTCGCTCTTCCCACACCACTCCCCATCCCCCCTTCCATCCCCTTCCCCCTCCCCCACCCCTTTAACCAACCCTAACCCTCCCCCTTCACCCCCTTCCCCACCTACACCCCTCCCCCTTCCTTACCTCCCCCCTCACCCACCCACAACCCCCTTTACCCAACCTTCATCCCCCTCCCCACACCCTTCTCCCTCCCCCTTCCCCCTCTCGCATTCCACACATTCATTCCCGGTACTTTTAGTTTTCAAACTGCTCACGTGCCACCTATTACAATTTTTTATACAAATGCCAGAGCTCAACAGTAGTTTTGTATAAAATAGCTGGTACCCGGCATGCGTTGCTATTCCATTTAATAAATATTTTTTTTCTCCCTGCACGACCTTTCCCATTCGTCCTATTTACCTTCCTCCTCCCCTTCCATTCCCGCGTCCCCTTCCCCTCTCGCGTTCCCACTCCTCCTCCACCTTTCTTCTCCTCACTCTACTTCCCCATTCCCCCGTCCCGCGCTCCCCTCTTCCTCTCGTATTCGCTTCCCCCCTCCTGCGGATTTCCCTCCCGAGTTCCCTCCCCCCTCCCGAGTTCCCCTCCGCCCTCCCGGGTTCCCCTCCCCCCTCCTGCATTCCATACATCAATTCCCGACACATTCATTTTTTAAACTACCCCCCCCCCCCCCTCCATTCCCCTGTCCCGCGAACCTCACTCCCGAATTCCCCTCCCCCTCCTGTATTCGCCTTCCCCCTCCCGTGTTTCCCTCCACCTTCGCTCTTCCCACTCCCTCCCTCCACCCCCCTCTCACACCCCTCCCCCAAACCCCACCCCTCGCCACTCCTACACCCCTTCCCCACTTCCTTCCCTCCTCCCTCACCCTCCCCCAACCCTCTCCACCCTACCCTCCTCCCCTTCCCCGCAACCTCCCCCCTTCCCCTCCCACCTCTCACATTCCACACATTCATTCCCGGTACATTCAGTTTTCAAACTGCTCGCGTGCCAACTATTACAATTTTTTATACAAATTTCATAATGCCAGAGCTCAACATCAGTTACGAACAAAAAAAAACAATTATCCAATTTGGTGCAGTCGTTCGGAAGACACACATTTCGGCGATTCATTTTCAGAGATAGGTAGGTATTAACTACGATGCCAACAAAGCAATCTTTTTATAGTCAATTGACTAATTAAAAAAAAAAAATACTTCGTTTCCAAGACAACAATTTTTTTGCTTTTCTTTTGACGTTTGTTATTCTGAACAGCTTATTTGGGAAAATGAAATTGTTGTTTTTACCATCTTCCTCGTAATTTTTACATATTTTCTAATCTTCTTAAGCTTCCCTGGACTACGACAAACATTTCAAAACCAAAAGCAGCTAAGTTGGCCAAGCCGTTCTCGAGTTTCAGTGAGACAAACGAACACAAATTGATTTTTATTTATATAGAATAACAAATTGCTAAATCTATACTGAAACTTAACCTCCAATTGCCATTGTAAATGATCATATTATAATGCTACATTTTTGTCCATTTTCGTGGGTTAATTCAGAACATAATGAAAACCCTTTGTTTGAAACTTTCGAAAGCTGAGAATATTCACTGGACACAGGAACTCGTTTAGAGGTTAGCAACGTATTTACATTCTGATATCGGTAGGTAGGTACAGATCTTTGTCGTAGTGTCGTAGTGTCACAGTGTCGCAGTGTCGCAGTGTCGCAGTGTCGCAATGTCGCAGTGTCGCAGTGTCTCAGTGTCGCAGTGTCGCAGTGTCGCAGTGTCGCAGTGTCGCAGTGTCGCAGTGTCGCAGTGTCGCAGTGTCGCAGTGTCGCAGTGTTACAGTGTCGCAGTGTCACAGTGTCGCAGTGTCTCAGTGCCGCAGTGTCGCAGTGTCGCAGTGTCGCAGTGTCGCAGTGTCGCAGTGTCGTAGTGTCGTAGTGTCGTAGTGTCATAGAGTTGCAGTGTCGTAGTATCGTAGTGTCGTAGTGTCGCAGTATCATAATATCAACCTAGTTAACCTAGCATCACAGAGTCATTGAGCATACCACGATGGGATATGAGTTAAACGATGGGATATGAGTTAAACAGTAAAAAGTTTATAAAACTCGGAAAAATTATGAAACATGGTAAAAAAAATTAACTTTAATCTGCTCCTCACAACCACGCTCTGATGCATATAATACGGTCTCTTGTTGTTTTCTATACACCCGGTTTGATTAAATGATAATGATTTTATACATGTCGGGGGCCAACGGGACTACTGGCATCTCCAATAGATAACTCCAGTCCATTTTTTAATTTTTTTAATGAATAATGACCTTCTAACTTAAATAACTGATTTTCTTTATTTATTTTTAGAGTTAGTTTTAATAGTTAAAATAAGAGTCAAAGTTTTAATTTTTCAAAATCCCCTGAAAACCACCGTATCTATGGTGGGTCGTGTGACGTCATCAATCACGTCATCTACTATACGATCGCGCAATCAGCTGTTAGTCTTGCCGCCATTTTGAAATGAAATTTGGAGTTCGAAGGAATCTCCCTAGAAGTAGCATTACGATTTTTTTAAAGTAGTTTTGGAATATTTTCAATAATAGAGATAAACTAATAATAAATACCTTTATTTGTTAAACTGAATTATTTAGGCCTAAATAATGTTTCAATAAACATAACAACTAAATCTCTATAAACACTATGTAAATAAACGAATAAGATGAAATGTTGTTAATACGATGGTTTGTGTCATATCTACCTACATTCCCGTACAATGACATTACAGTGATCAGTGACGTCACCACTAAACATTTTAGTAATATCTTCTTGACGGCGTGTTTCAACAAGACTATTAAAAATGCACTTTTTTATATTGTTTTAAAACTCTACGTTTAATATTATTTAATAAAACTTAAAAAATAATCAAGTCCGAGGTATTCCCGGAAGTTTGTTAATAGGAACACGTTTTTCTTCTCCAAGTCAAGATCTTTGTCCAATCTTGCTTTTTAATTACACCAAAATTCTGATATAGGTTTACGTTTTTTTTAAAGAAAGTCAAACATTTTCGGGTTACGAATAACCTGACACTATTTTAAAATCTCCCACTGCCACCGCAGTAAGCGGAAAATGTTGCTTGTGTAGTGATGGAGGACTTAGCCAGCCGAGGAATTGAACATCCATCTGCAATGCCAACTCGGCCACTGACAAGTGTAGATGGCCGGTGGATCCGTAGAATACGGAGTTAAACGAAGTGAAAAATCACTCTTCTTTCGAATAGGTACTCCAAAACACTGCGTGAAAAAAATACCGGCAAAAAATGTTATCAGCAATCAAATTACTTTACCATAAAGGGTTGTCACGCACAATTACAATTGTTTGAAAAAATAAAATTTAGCGTGCCAGAAATATATTTGCATTATTCGGAATACATTGTACCACTTACATTTAATATGCTGCCATATGATTTGAAAAAATGTTGCTCAACACCTAAATTTGCACTATTGTTAAAAACATGGCTATTGGAATCAGATTTTTTGTATTGACTGACTCCTCGTGCATTTTTAATTTTTTAAGACGTAGTATTTTTTTTTTTACTTATTTATGTTTTTATTATGTACTCGTAATTCATTAAATTGCAATATTTTGTTCTTCTATAGTAAGACGTTTATTGTATTTTTTATTTTTTTACAGCTAGCGGTTATAAGCAATTTTCTACAAAATCATTGCACTTTTTTTGTATAGCATCGGTTAAAATCAGGCCGGTGGCTCCACCGGATGAAGTCACATACGGCACCGTTCGTGAATTCGAAAGAAATTAAATTTTCGACTGAATTCATTCAGCGATTATTTGTAAAAATCACTGAGCATTTATCTTCCATATTGTAGTGAATGCATCGAATTTAAAACTGTTCGAATTGGCCAAACTTCCCAAAAATTGTTTTTTGTCAAACAAAATTAAATTATTCCTACTAATGTACAATGTGTTTATCATCATCTAAATTGCTAATTTAAGTTGTCTTAGTATTTAAAAAAACGTTAAAGTAGGTATTATTCACAGATACAGGAAAAACGCTTTCTGGCAGATCACTTTGTATAACATTTTTTTATTAGAAAGTGCTTAGAGAAGACTCTATGCATATTAAAAACTAATTGCGTGAATTGAGTTTACAGTTAAGAGTTACATTTATTACATCTCAAATATCAACAAACAAATATTTAATTACAGTATAATAAAGAAAATTGACAATATTTGTTTTTAGTAGGTTATGAGCTAAACGAAGTTATGGGGCAATTTTTTTTTAAATACCCGTACTTTCTGCTTCACAAATCTCCCGTAATAATAATATCCCGTGATTATTCACGGATCTGTGCAAGTCAAGCGCAAATAGTAATTGTGCCTTCATCGTTAACACATTGTTAATATTTTTAATATGATGTATTTTTTATTATTTTAAACTACCACAGCTTCAAATTTTAACGCCGTAAACAATATTTTTATAATGAAAGGGGCTGGACTGATTTTGAACTAATTACTTTCTGACAGAAAAAAATTAACTTTGTCAATCTGATTTAAATATTTTAATATCTTTTCCAACAGCTTAACGCAGCAACAAAGGTGACCGTAATCACAAATTCTTAAAATAAATTTCATAGTCTAGTTATTATCCTAAATTGTATTCCAAAATTAATAAACTTGACAAAAATCTTGATTGAAATTTTGCTTCATTATGATATTCTTTATTGTTATAAAATGACAAGGATAAAATAGGACAAGGGAAGAAAGTGGGAAGAGGGAGGTGGTGAAAGGAAATATAGGGAGGTTTGTATGTAGGTAGAGGGAGAAGGGATGTCAGGGTGTTGTCAGGTGGCGGGCTAGAAGGCTACAGGACAGGGGTGTGTCGCCCCTGGCGACGCTTTAATTGAGGGATGTCCGCATTACTAAAAATGGCACTTTTCCAAGCCTTTAGACCAATAAACCTATCTGAGCTACTTTTACTTAATTTACAAAGGAAAAGTTTTAATTACTCAATAAGGTAGGTGAGTGCAGACAAAAATCGCCACCTTATTTTTACTTAAGTTTAATTTTTTTAATATTGTTGGAAGATTAATTACTCGATATAAAAACTTCGGTCGGATTAAGTTTAATGTAGATTAACTTTGATAAGGTACATTGGTAGAAGGGTATAATGAAGGTTTTCTTTCTCGGAATAATATTTTTTATATTTTCGTATTTATTTAATGGAAAAAAAAACTCAACATGGAGTTAAAATACTACGTCGTATTTCATAGAAGGCCTGTAATATATTGATATTTTTAATTTACAATTGGAATGAAAATTGTTGAAGTCTACTAAAGAAAGTAATAAAATAAATTCTTTATCGGACGAATTTTATCTAAATCTCCACTTTAGTTACTGCGCACGAATTTTATGTGAATTTTAACTCGAATAAGGACTGTCTTAACGATTTTTTACTAAGTGTCTAGAGTTCTAGAGCATTTCATAATATTATATATTTGTATTTTTATAAAGAATGACAAAAATTCCCTAGTTTCGAAAAACCTGACAATATTTTAAAATCTCTTACTACTATCACAATAAGTGGTAAATGTTGCTTGTGTCGTGATAAGGCTTTTACTCAGCCGAGGTATTGAACTCACGATACCCGGGTGGAAACCCGATGCGACGCCAATGCAGCCGCTTCCGGGCAGCCTTTAATTTTCAAGATTAATCAAATTTGCATCTTGCTATTACCTATTTTACGTATATACATTTGTTTAAACCGTAATATGCAAATTTCTAATGCAAGATTCTCGTAGTAAGTAAAAAAAACTTCATGGAAATAATAACTTGCATTGTTAGCTATCGTGCAGTGATTTTTAAACTCATTTGGAGTAAGTAAAGCTTTTTTGGTTAGCAATGGGCAATGACATTAAAAGAAAAACCAAAATATTTATTTTCCATTTCGCTACTGGCAAGAACCGAATTCCAAGACGTTTATACCACATGATATGCACCGCCCTTTTCACAACATATGGTACGTTAAGTAGGTACCTACGGTAAATAATGAGTAGTAATACAACCTGCTAGGTTCTTGGCAATGGCAACACGTGGAAGAAGAAAACATTTTTTGTTCGTCGAAGACCAAACCAAAGCACCGTCCCTTATGATCCATTACTGTAGAAAGGCGACGGTGAATACCTCGTATTTCAAACGTGCTGGAATTATAGGTTCTTGTCAGTGACCAGTGGCAGTCCGCGAGTTTTCAGTGATCTAAAGTGCTAAGATTGAAAAATTTACGTCGGTGTAGCTGAAAACGAATTTTATTTATTTTTTTCAAAATTTTAACACTTTGTATGAAGATCATCAGGATGCGCCGCATCCACATACTGAAGGAATTCATATACAAAGTTAAAATTTTGAAAAAAATTTCATTCATTTTCAGCTACAATAATATCAATAATTTCGTATTTTTCAATCTTAGCACTCTAGCTCACTGAAAAGTGACGGACCGGGCCAATGCCATTAGTGATCCACGATCGGAATTATTCCTGTAGTCCCAATTTTTGTATATGTTTTATACACTCATCTAGTGGTGTAAAATCTGAGTTTTAGACCTGCCGAAATCGCGCCAAAATCTGTTTTTTCTCAAATATCTCGTTCTCAATAAAAATTACAAACCCCACCCCATGAACCCGGGCAACCCCGCTAAGTAACCAAAATTAGAGAACCACTTGGGGTGACCTATGGCAGAGGTGTTGGTTATCCAATAAAAAGTTCCCGGGGCGGCGGTACCCATACCCGCTTCCAAAATATAAAAAATTGACGATTAAAATCAATTGGCCGAAAGTTTTTTAGGTCTAGTTTAAAAAAAAATAAATTAAAACGAAACTAAAAACCTGAGAACCTACTTTAGGATCATAGATTTTGGATCAAATAAAATAAGAAAAAAATTTACCATAATACTTCGACATCAAAATCAATGGCCGCCAAATGAACAATCGATTTTAATTTTAACGAAATGGCTATTAGAATGCATTATTTTCCATTAACGGAAATCGATTACTTCGAATTTTTCATAACTACTACAAAGTATTTTGGAAATAAAAAGTGCACATTAAACATGTTCATATTTTGTAAATATTTCACCAAAATAATATCTACTAGAACTTTAATTACTCCAAAAAATCAGAAATCGCTGCTTGAAATCTGTTGGCTACGTTTCGATACACCCTTTGTTTTATTTTTGCAGCATCCCATCGTATAGCGATCGCAGTTTACGTGAGGATAAAATATTTAGCTCAGAATTAAAATGTCGGCAAGAAGTCGTGACGTCACGGCTACCTTATCCGGCTGACGTAAGCCCCGCTCTATTTTTATTTCCTGAATAAATATTAAACTCCGCCGACTCAGCAGTGTACTCTACTACAAAATAAAAGAACCCTTACTCTGTACTGATTATAATCTGGGCGAAATAATAATAATTACACCTTTTCTTTTTAATTGTAGGTGTTGATATGATTTCTAAACGGTAGTTATTCGTTTTTGGAGACGATGTGACCAATAATCCAGCATGGGTGTCGAAAATGGAAGTTAAATTAAATAATTTGCATGTATTTACAATAAATCGATGGATTTACACGATCTCAAATTGATTAAAATAATGTATTTAGTTTAAAGTCTAAATGTTGTTTCAGTCTATTTTTTTAGAATTTTCCTTGATAGAAAAAAATCGTTGAATTTAGATATCTGGTTAATATACTTTAATAAAACATGCAAGTAATAATAAAACTCAACATTTCTATCGTTTTTTGTATTCAATTTTTAAGATTGTGTTTTGTTATGTTTTTTTTTGCGTTTTCCCAATAATTAACATTTTGTAGTTACCACACTATATCTCTATCCCCACAAAGCACTATTTTTAGGGTGAATTGCCTATTTCAAAAAAAAAAAACTATCTCATCGATATCTGCCTATTTGTTCTTTATGAAATGCAGGGAGAATCTCGCTTTAAGTCCCCAACAACAAACTAAAATACTTCCCAGATTGTCAAATTCCCTCGGAACACACAAACGCGACGCGAGGTGATTTCAAAGACAAAGAAACTCCATAGCTGCTGCAGGTCTTGAGTCTTCGTCAAAATATTAAAAATAGCTGAAAATTGAATTTCCAGTCTTTTATATTTCTCAGTATACCTACAAAAGGCGTTTGACTGCTTAAACTGGCATATGCTCCGAATGGCTTTTAACGTCACACCTTGTGCCTTGTAATGGCGTATTTCGTACACATCTCAGCAATAGTCAAAGGAAACGAGATATTTATCGCTACTTCTGTTCACTTTATAAACCTCCAATCCATGTTTTGTATTGAAGTTTATGTTACCTTTACATGTTATATTTTTCGATAGGTTTTTATACAGAACTAGCTGACCCGACAGACATTGTCCTGTCTAATACACTCTCTTCACTCCTATTCAAATAAATAAATTGTTTCTCCCTGCATGTCCTTTCCCATGCATCCCCGTTCCCCTCTCGCATCGACTACCCTTTCACTTTACCCACCCACCCTCTCTCCTCTCCCGCTCCCCGTCCTGCAAACCCCCCTCCCACGTTCCATATATTCAGTTTCAAACAGCTCGCGAGCCACCTATTATAATTTTTTTATTCAAATTTTAATTTTTCGTATATTAAAAAATTTCATTTTTGTATTTTATAAGAACAATCAATCAAATCTGGTACCTAACGTGGGTACCTATTTAAAATATTTAAAAGTTGAAAAATCAATAAACATTTCTTTTGTTACAAACCAAAACAGCTGCCTGCTAAATTCAATTTCATCAAACGCGCGATTTTTACAAATCTAAATTTTTAGTCAAGTTTTCTGAAAGTATCCAATTTTCTTAATTTTTCTTTCCATAAAAACCTTCTGCAAAGTATAAGAAAACTTTAAAAAAAAATAATGAAATAGGTAAGGTCGTTCTGAAGTTATGGCGTGACAAGGGAAACAGGGACTCATTTTTATATATATTTAGATAGATATAAAAAATTTTCTACCTTGACGTCATCATAATGCTCTGGCTTCGAACTAAATTATTACAATTACTCTCGTCGGCTCAGCGATTCGGGTTGAGTGAAGTCACAATCAATCATTCTGATTATCGTATTCGACTGATTTTTCATTTCATAAAGGCTGTTGTGCTTAGATCACATTTTCTAACACCTTTTCAAGCAACTTTTCTGCATCCCCAACTAAAAAAAAAAAAAAAAACATATCAGTATAAATGGCAGTTGGATAAAACTGCAGCCAAACAATTAATTAATTATTATGTTGTCCAATCTCATTCAATGAAATTAATTATGAAAAGCTGTATTATGGCTAATGCATTTTTCAAAGTAAGTTATATTTCTCTTGAAAAAGGGAAGCGTTAGGTCACCCCATGTGGTTCACTATGTTTGTTCAGTTTTCAAGGGTGCACGGGTTCACGGCGTAAGGTTGTCTAGGTCATCGCGGCGAATGCTTCTGCCCAACTAATGCGCGGCGGGCTGAATTGGAGAAGACTAGTTGAGGGAGACCTAAGATACACCTCTCCAGCCGAAATCTGTAGACCTATCGCTTTGCACGGCAGTGCGAGGAATAGATTCATACGTCCGTCACTCCTGAATACATTGATTCCACATTCTTACCCACCCCTCATACCATTTTTATTCCCAGAACTTCTTCTCCTTCCTTTCCCGATATCCAAGACCCTCAAGCATATTCAAAGATGACATAGGCCTTGAGGGATTTCTCAGGGCCTCCTATAATATAAAAAATATTGATAACACAAATTTATACATATTTAAAAGTATGGCAGTGAGGCATGGAACTGGCAGAGGAAGGATGAAAGTAGACTGAATGCTGTAGAAATGAGATCCCTGAGGCGAATGTGTGGTAAAACCATGTACGATCGTGAGAGAAACGTGGATATCCGCAAAGAATGCAAGGCTGATGTAAGCGTGATGTGTAAGATTAAGAAAGGGACTCTCAGATGGTTTGGGCATGTAGAGCGAATGAACGAGGAAAGTAGTGTAAGGAGAATATATGATGCAAATGTGAATGGTAGAAGAAGTCGCGGACGCCCGAGGAAGACATGGCACGACCAAGTTAATCAGATACTCGAGTCGGGCCATGTGAAGAGTCGGAATAATAGAAGAGCATGTATGAGACGATGTATGAATGTGAACGAGGCAAAGAGTGTGTGCCAAGATCGAGTTATGTGGCGGTCCGTCCTCTCTGCCCACCCCTGCGGGGAAACGGCGTGATGGTTAGTTAGTTAGTTAGTTAGTTAGTTAGTTAAAAGGCCAGTGCACACCGTTAAATTAATCAGCATTTAAAATTGATAAGGTTTTGTTATTTTACGTCATTATAAATATTATAAGCGTTTACCCATAATGGCCTTCATATGTAAATAAATTGATTACCTTTTAGTAAAACCTCAGCCTCGGGAAGACATTCATAATAATTATAATACGTTAGGTATATGCACGTAACAGCCTCCTGTATCGCGAACACAAGACTCGGTCGGAATAAATATGAAGAGAGAGTAATTGCCGTAATGTATTGTCGCGATATATTTCTCCGGAAATTGTTTGGAGATAGAGCGGAAGGGACTGAACTGGGGGTGAGAATGGGAAGGGGTGGGCACCTACCACCCACACCTATACGGGGTGGGCACCTACCACCTACCCCTATAAGGGTACATTCCACCTCCTCCAGAAGCACCCCCCAAGGAAAGGTCAATTCAGGCAACATTAAATAAAAGATCAGGGCAGAATTCATACGGAAAATTAGATTCTCTTTTCAATCCATTGAGATCCGTAATACTGGCATTATTTTTCAAATTCGAATTCTTCGCTGGTTATTTTTGTAAATCCAATAACAAGTTCAAGTGTATTTTCGGAAAAAAGAACATAAATATTGGGATCCAAATTATTGCAGGATGACATTTAATTATTTGTTTCGCACATTTTTGTTGTTTTTTTTTCCAGGACTTTTGCAGTTTGGTTAATTTTAGGCTTGCCTACATGATAATAATTTCATAATTATTTAACTATAAGAGTTTAAAGTTGTTTTTAAATGATCCAAAATTAAACCTGTTCCCTTTGTAAATTGTTCCCTATTATCCCTCTTCAATCTACTCATTCTCATATTTTCTTTGACACCATTATCTACGTCTATTATTTATAATTAGTATTAAGTAAACCCAGAGGAAGTGTGCATTGCTCACTAAACACGTTGGTTTTTATAAACAATAAAAGTGGTAAAAACTAAGAAGTCTATTAATTTCGAATTGAAATGGTGTCACAATATAAGTTTGCTGTGTTTGAAGAAATATAAGAGTTTATTTTCAATTTGGGAGGCGGTAATCGGTACCGCCGCCCTGGTAACCATCTATCGAATAACCAACACCTCTGCTACAGGTCACTCCAAGCGGTTTGCTACGCTCGGTGACTTAGCACTATGCAGGGTTCATCGGGTGAGGTGTGTTCAGGTCTTGGCGCCTTCTCACCAGCTTCCTGGCGGGCCGGATCAAGAGAGGTCAGTTCAGGGGGACCATTTGAATACTCCAGTTGCTCTCTCTTGACCCATCGCCTTGTACCGCAGAAGGAGAGATGGATTCATTCGACAGTCACTGCTGGACAAACTGACCCCCAGATATCTACCTATCCCTCATACATTTTCTTTCCCAGAACTTTCTTTCCTTAAAAAGCCTCCACACAGCATTCCCTAAGATAAAAAATATTTTCCTCAGAGCCTCCTGTGTGGAGCCAATACAAAAAAAAATTTATAAAAATGATCACGATGATTCATGATCGATTCTAGGATAATCGAATGAATTAGATGTATTGAATTACTCGGATATTCTCGCATCTAACATTTGTACGGGAATTCGAGTACCTATGTCACCGAGCTATTGATTATATTTAAATTATGATCATTACGAGCTAGTAGGTACTATTCTATGTAGTCAATCAGCTAATATAAAGGAGTTTCTAATATAAAGGATCTTGGGATTATGTATGAAAGTAAGCTGACATTTCGTCCTCATATCAAAGGAGTGTGCCAGCCGGCCATACATATGTTAGGGTTTGTTCTCCGAAACTCCGAACCATCAGGTTTTTTCGGGATACCCGTGCTCTGAAGATTTTATACTTCTCCCTTGTCCGCAGTAGGCTGGAGAGTTGTTCGCTTATCTGGAATCCTCATGAGGTGGCGTGCTCCCTCATGTTGGAGAGGGTTAAAAAAGTTTCTAAGATTTCTCTACATGGGGAGAATGGCCACTATCCACGGCACTACCCAACGAACTTTCTTCTGGGCATGCTGAGACTTTACTCACAGGTAGCTCAGAAGAGAGGGATATGCCGCCACCCACTTTTTCAGACTGCTGCAAGACTATATTGAGAAATCAGCCGTTTTGGAGCACGTGAGTCTCTATGTTCCAGATGACTATCTTAGACAGCGTCATCATAGATTATTCTATCTTTCTGCCTGTATAACTAACCTGCCAATGGTTTTCCCGGTAGAGAGGAGTATATTGCTCCTGAACCAAATCTCCTACGAGATTGATATACCTATTTGGCGTCGGTGAGGAGATATTCAATAGGGAAACTCTTTCGATTCTTGAAAGAATATCTCCACACTGACAAAATCTTTACCACTGCCTGAGATTTTTATTGAAATTGCTATATTTCTTTTAATTTCTTCTATGTATAAATATTTGTGAACAATTCTTTTTTTTAATATTTATTTATTTATTTACTTCTTCAATCTTTGCAAAATAATTTTGTGGCATTATTTATTATTTAATTAATAAGAGATAACTTTGTATAAACCACTTTTTTAATAAACAATATCGACATGTTTCAATAACAATGTTATCTTCTTCAGGATATGTTAACTTGATTAACATATCCTGACGAAGATAACATTGTTATTGAAACATGTCGATATTGTTTATTAAAAAAGTGGTTTATACAAAGTTATCTCTTATTAATTAAATTTATGTATTTATTTATATAATACATGTTACATATATTTGACATTTCCATAGATAAGATTTATTAATCACCATACTAGGCGAATGCCTGTTTCATGGTGATTAATTAAGGATAGTAAATTTGAGTGTAGTCTAGTGTAAACACATGGTTAAATTGGTAAAGTTATAATAAAAAATAGAAAAGAGAAAAAGAAGTGCGTAAAACAAACATGTAAATAAAATAAACCTGTAAACATATGGTACTAGTATGTAATGATGTTGAAAATTTATAACTCTATCTGAGTATATGAAACAAGTTGTAAGCACTGTCATAGTCACTCATCAGAAGGTCAGTAAGCGCCTTTCTGAAAGTGAGTTTAATAATTCAATAATTTATATGGCATTATTTCTTACATGTTATAAATTAAAATTTGTAATGGTATAAGAAATTAATAAAAAATAATATTAATATTATCTGTCAAAAATATGTCATTATATTTGCAAAATATCTACACTTCATTTTTTTCACCGGAAAATTTAATTCAGCCTTATTTTTTGCCGTTAGTATTCTGGAAAGCACAAGTTTATAATCAAATATTCAACAACTTCGTTCGGGGTATCAAATAATGTTGGGTTTTAATGGTGCTTTCGGCGATAAAACTAGTTGTAACAACGGTATTGGGTTATGTTATTATTTGCTTTAAGGGATGGTTAAGTACTATGAATCTTCTCGTTTATTTATATTTGTATCGATTTCCTAGAATAATTGTGTTTTCGATATTAACAATCTCTTAGCTTCAAGGCTTCTAGAAGTGGTCAGCTAAAACAAGTACATCATTTTACATAGAAATAATTGAATCTGCCATCTCTCTATATTCAGGCAGTAGGAACTGAAATTGGACTGCAATGTTGGGAGGGTTGGATTGTATCAACCAGATGATGTGAATTGTCTTTTTCGAAGTTAGCACCACATCGAGTTTTTGTCGTGTGCCTCGATTTTGTATGGTTTTTCAGAGTTACTTGTTTTAGAAAATTCGAAAGTTACATAATTTTTTTACTGAAAAATTAATTAAAATACTTTATTTTGTCAGTTGTTGGTGTTACAGCTGTCGAATATGTACATATTTTTATTAAATTATTTAGATCAAAGAATACTGTACTTTATCAACATCCATTTCTACATCCAATTAAACACTTTCTATCTGAGGTCAGTCACACGTCCCTACTGATCACACTCCTACACGTCACGACAGGACAACCGTGTTACCGTGCTACAGGAACGAGGTGGAGTGTTAGTTTAGTACTTATTAAGTAACCCGCTGGACTATACTCGTTGCTACTCATTTGTGATGCAAATATATTTTTAATGCTTTTAATTTTTTTTTAAATCATCGGATAACCAAATCATCTACATTTTTTACTCAAAATATGCTGGAATCGCTGATTACAATCGTTCGGGTTAATGCGTTTTACCGTAGATACAATATTGAAAAGAGAGGGAATTTGTTGATTACTCTTTAATCTCCGATTCAACCCCCAATGATATAGGCCACGATCCCCCACTACTACCTGAAATAAGGAAACATTTTGCACTGACAAAAAAATATGAACCAACTAATGTTTTTGAGTAGGTAGTTAAGTGCATTTCATGCACTAAGCTGCCTATTATCCCGATTAAGGCAAAGCTCAATGCTTAAACTCTATTTTGGATTAAGATTGAAGTACAAGTTCAATCTTTTCCTAAGGTTTTCATAGAGTAGAAGTAAAATAAATTTATTAATTGCTTTATTAAATATATAAGCGTAGACAACCAAAAAAATACAAGTGGACAGTTCGCACGCGGTGTTAATGAAACCTCCAGAACTAAATTAGACAAGAGTGGAGAAGATACGAAACACCGCACAAAAAGGAAACCGATTATTCTATCACATTCTATCGCTGGATAAATCCTACAGATGCATTTTTTGTCTCTTTTTAGTGAAAAAAAATGTTTTCACTTAAAACAATATGTTTTCATTCGAAATGGGTGAACGCCCATAAGAAATTCTTAAAATTATCTATGATAGTATCCTATCATAGATATCTATATAGTTATCATTATTAAATATAGATAATATCCTATCTATATTTAATCTCATTTAATTATCTATATAGATATCTATGATAGGATATTATCTATATTTTATAATACTGATACAATATTATCTATATTTCATACTATATAGTACTATCATAGATATCTATATAGTTACCGTTGATTATCTTTTTTCCTTTGTTACAAAATTATTAACAAAATACAGAAGAACCACTTTTACGCTTAAAATCGTCTAGACTTTGTAACTTCTAAAATTTGCTTAATCAGCTATTTGCAGATCATGCGAAAACAATTTTGTAAGCTATGACGTACAAATCGAACTTCTTTACCTACTAGCTTTCAAAAGATTTGGCACCATTTGAAGTAATATTAGGTAATCGCAGGGACCAGTGACAAGTAGTTTAAACCATCTATACTTTCAGAATAGCGCACTCAGGGATGGTTAAATAGATTACTTACTTAACTTGATGAGTATTGCTGTTCGAGACCATACTCAGATTTCCTTAGTGTAAATAGGTTCTTAGTGAGTCGCATAGATTTTAACGGCGAGTTGCGGTCCTTCCGGCATCCGTGGAACAGTGATTAAATTATAGTTTATATAATTATCGGTCTGTCTGGTGCTACGGATTCGATTCCCAGCTGACTTTTATTTTCATGACTCTGCCTGATTATAAAATCTTTCCACCTACGTGTAGAACTATTATAATAAGCATTATGTTCAGTCCGCAGTGGATTACTGGTATCTACCCTGATGTAGGGCAGTGGGGCATGGATGTGGCAAAGGAAGGATAAAAGTACTCTGAATGCTGTGGAAATGAGATCCCTGTGGCGTATTTGTGGTAAAACCATATATGATCGTGTGAGAAATATGAAATCCGCAAGGAATACAAGGGTGATGTAAGCGTAATTATTAAGAAAAAGACCGTAAATCTAAGTTAAGAAAGGGACCGTCAGATGGTTTGGGCACGTAGAGCGAATGAACGAAAAAAGGAGTTTAAGCAGAATACATGACGCAATTGTAAATAATGGAAGATTTCGGACACGCCCGAGGAAGACTTGGCGTGATAAAATGAATCAAATACTTGAGCTAAACCATGTCAAGACTCAGAAATTAAATGAATGTGAATGGGGCAAATAGTGTGTGCCAAAAGCGTGTTGTTTGGCGGTCTGTCCTCTCTGCCTACTCCTGCGGAGAAACGGCATGATAGTCAGTCAGTTAGTGTTATGTACATACATGTTATACACACACACACACACACACATATATATATATATATATATTTTTTTTAAATTTTTTTTTTTAAATTATATATTTTGGTAGAAAGCAGTCACTTTGTGGTTTGATATATTATATAAATGAAATAAAATAATTACGTTGTTTGTTTTGACAGGGACAGAATGCCAACTGAATGCCTTTCTCAACAGTATAAATTCCTACCACCAACATATTTAATTCACAAAATAGAAAGGCACTAATTCGTCTTTAAACTTTTTAGTTCCCACCCTTAAATAATAAAATGAATTTCAACATCTTTTGTAAACCCATCTATACCGTCCTTTTCATACATAACACGTCCATTTATCCTGTTTACATAAAAACTCCGTGTTTCATTCAATGATCCACGTTTGGTCACAATGCCATTATCAAATACGAATTTCTCCAATGACCTAGTATTAATTTTTTTTTAAAGTAAATAATGGATATGATTCCGATTGCATCGGTAAAAGTATTAAAAAAAACTAAGATCCACTAAAAACTTCTTATGCACCAAACCACCTAATAGAACAATATTAACAATCTTGCCAATGGCGTCGTACTTCCCGCAGGGTAAAAAAAGTAGCAATTTAAAAAAAATATTTAATGTTCATTCCGATTTTATTCAATCTATTTCTCACATTTTACTTTTTTTATTTCAACTGGACTCGAACCTTAAAACTCCAACAAAAACCGATAAATTCATCTCGTTTCAATTATTTATAAAGCGCGATATAATAAACTCTCACTTTGGTGTCAACCTGTCAATAATTTCCGCTTAATTATCAAATTCATAGCTTATACCATTGTATAACACGAATGAGTATTTGCATTTAGTTCATTGTTTTCATTAACGGATTCTCTCATTTCGTTCGAGACGTTGTTTGTTTAGCTTTCAGCTCAGTCTCACCCGAAGGACAATTTACGAAACAAATAGCATAACTTGAATTCGGCGGGTCTGCTAAAAGCAAGGGCACGTTTTAGCGAAGTATCGGAAAGTAGCGCGGGCATGAGAGCTTATTTAGGAGCTTTCAGAGCTCGACGAAGCCATTTCAAGTCACGGTCAGGGATGGACTGGAATTCAAAATTAACCCGGAAAATCATTTCATTTTGGCGATCTCTGTACTCCTGTTTCTGTTGTCCTTTCAGAATAATCTAAAACAAAGGTAAAGTCTCGAGTAATGCAGCGGATCCATCTAACAAAGACGTAATTACACATATGGATTTAAAAGAATAATTCCAGCATCAACTATTTCAGAATTGGAAATAATGAGTTAACATTATGATATAATCTATAATTTTCATATAAGTGAAACAACATTTCTTTGATTTGACCACTTTTTTAATATTTTTATATACGCTGACCGGTTCCGAAACAATCGTTCCTTCCTCAGGGTAAAATATAATATATTTATAAATTTAAATAATATCATAAATATATCAATGAATATATCATCCCAGTATTTTTGTAGTTTTTTCCACAATTTGACATACAATATCGCCCATGATACCTATAAATATAAATACATTGATATTGACAATTATTTTGAGTTTAGGATATATTATGTTTAATTTATACCTACCTATACACAATGGACGAGACTGTGTATTTTCAATTGTAAAACGAAGTGAAAAAATACTAGAATAGGTACAGCATTTCACTTTTATCATGACATAATAAAGAAAATTGTATAAGATTTTGAATTATGGAGGCGGGTTTGGGTACCGCCGCCCGGGGAATTGTTTAGATGGCCCTTTTCCGTAGGATACGCCATGTAGTTTGCTATTTTTTGAGACTTGTTTTACTTATATTACTTTATGTCAAATAAGAAAAAGTTCAAAAAGGTTATCATACAAATAATTTCTTAGTATAGACAGCCCGGATTTGTTAATGTTAATTACCTTCCATAAATCAACAAGAACTACTCGATATAATTTATTTGTTTTTAATTTCAACAACAATATCAGGGCTGAACAATTTAGACACTCGTTCGTACCTAGATTGCATGCAGTTGGCAATACTTTCTCAGAAGTAGTAGTTTCTCAGAACTGCACTGAAAATATATAAAACAGGCAATTAAGACATATTTTAATAATAAATAATAATCAATGTTAGCACTCTACCTACAATTCTTCTGCATGGGTTCTATATAATTTAATTAACATATTTTATTCCACACAATTATTATGAATATTACATAGTTGTAGTATTACAGCCCGTGTAGGCGTTTATTAATATACGAGTAAATACGAGCAGGTACTTAAATTATCCACTATCACAATTAATTTCATATATATTATCATAATTATTAATGCGCGTAATTTATTATTTAAAACCCTTCGTGTGGACATAGAATGCTGCAGGGCGACGTATGCATATTATTTTTTTACAATAATTAATAATAATATTTAGGGCTAATCCAGTCCCCGCCGCGCCGCCTCTGTCCGCGGGCGCAGTTGTTCACAGGTTCAGAGCATATCCTCGTCACCCTCCTCGCAAGGTGCATTCAAAAGCCTTTAAAACAGAATCTGCAATGAGCAAACCCTCCTTTGACGAGGCGGCCGGGGACATAAATCACCCAGCTCCCGCCAGGACCCAGGACACCTCGCTATTAATCAATGCACATTTCGCCTTGCATTACGCCAATATTGCAATTTCAAACTTAACGATCTTAGCGTTCGATTATGAAAGTTGCAGATTGCATTTTGGTATTGAAGCTTGAATAATTAGTTTTTAATAAATTCAAAGTTACGGACTAACTTCCTTCATTGGCCTAGATATTTCTATGGCTTCCTACAGTAGAGCAAAAATATTATTGTAGTGTATGTGAATATGTACATAATTTCAATGTCTCTCAATAGATGTCGTTGGTTTAAGTAGTTTTATAAAATGCAGTTAAAAGTAATATATTAAAATTATCTAGAATCATTGCTAATCATTTATTTTTTTCAGCTCAGTTTATTCAATCTCGACAAGGACGCAAGATGCTTCTGCTAAATTCCTACACATTCAGTACACATTCAAAGACTGGTTTAAAGCAAAGATGTAGCGCTTTCGTACACACGATCGACGATATAATAGTGCATGCTCACAACATACACGAACACGATCCACCAAAATACATAATATCTACAAATGGGGAATTCATCGAATTATAAAATATTCTTCTGAATCTTTATAATTTTATGAAAAATCAATGATTAAACCCTTATTTTCTTTTTATAACTTTGTAATTTTTTAAAATTTACCTCTCAAATAAGATACAATATAGAAAAATAAACCACTCAACCTAATTGCAAAATAAAATAAATAGTAACTTTCGTTTTAGCATTCCAAACAAACTTTTTTGATAAAAATGTAATTAGGATAATAATGATTTAAAAATAATTATTGACTTTATGGAGTTTAAAGAAATAGAAAAGGGTTTAATTTAAGTTAGGCACTCTTTGATACAATATCACCACAATTATCAACTCATTTTAATGTGAGAAAGCGCTTGTTCGATAATCAATATAAACATAAACAATAATATAAATCACAACAAAAAATTGATGTACTTATCTTATTTTCCCAAAACTTTTTCCCCGAACTTATAATTAAAATATGTACCTACCTACCAGTTCACCTTTTTTATTACAAAACTTTCGTCACTTGCGAAGGTTTATTGTTTTGCAATATTAATGTTGAATTACTCAATATTCAATAATTCTATTATTAATAAATTACGAGTACAATGGGCATTAGGAAACTGTTAAATTGCAAATTTTTCATAATTTAAAATGTTGGTTTCCCAAATAAAATGGATTTGATTGTTATTAATTGTTTTTTTTTTGTTAAATTCGAAGAACTTCAATTATTATTTTTTTTTAATTTTATTATGTTAACGTTTTGTAAGTATTTTAGTTTTTTTTATTTTTGTGGCAGCTATTTTGGCTTACAAGACCATTTTCAAACTGTGGTTATACCACTTTGAGATGACTTATTTATAGGATTCTATTTATCCCCACCCAATTTCATTCTGTAAGGTGCTTTAATAACCCATGTACGCCTTACACGTCGTGCGTAAGTCTAGTAATATTACACTGTCGTGTAATCAAGCATATGGGTCCGAGTGGATAAATGATTTATTACTGGTTAAACCAATTTCTTGAGAAAATAATTGCGACAATAGTCGTCACAACTAGGGCTAACCACAGTTTGAAATGGCCTTGTAAGCTGAAACAGCTGTCACAATAATACAAAAACTGAAATACTGGCAGAACTTAATAATGATATTATTAAATTTGATTTAAATTTAACAAAAAAAAATTATATTAAATATGATTTTCCTTTCAGCTAAGTTCCAGGCAGATTATAAAACCTAGATGAAGTAAGTTCATGTCCCGCAGAAGAGAATTTTGACATAATTTCTTGTCAAACTTCTAAAGAAATCCATGCTTTGACAGGTTATTTTATTAATATAAAAATCTGCTATGAGTGATGATGTCTTGAGCGAGTGTAAAATCAAAGAAATTAAAATATCAATGAAGAGTGAAGGGTGGAAAAGCTGTCGATTACGATAGCTTGTCTAGACAGAATTAAAGAGGAGGTGTCCACGTACATATTCTATCGCATGATTATACATAGGTACTATAACAACTAAGGCTTATTCAGGTGATAATAGCAAATGTTGCAAAACGTTAGTTCTTAATAAATTACATGTATATCTATACTAACTAAGAGAAATGATCGAGCACTGGACGTTTTTGAAAGGAAAATCTTGAGGCGTATCTTCGGACCGGTTTTCGGAAATAGATTTTGGCGCAGACGTTACAACAATGAGCTATATAATGGACCGGTCAGTGGTTGAGTGGGCGTAGCGCTTGGGTCCCACCCGGGCGTCGCATGTTCAATTCCTCGGCTGGCTAAGTCCTCCATCACAACACAAGCAACATTTTCGGCTTTCTGTGGTGGTAGTAGGAGATTTTCAAACATTGTTGGGTTATTCGTAACCCGGGAATGTTTGTCTTTCTTTTTTTAAAATTAATTAAAAAAAGTACTCTGTTTAAGGAGCTAAACGTCACAAAATGCATAAAACTGGGAAGACTTCGGTGGATGGGTTATGGAGAGATAATGACCGAGCATCTAGCACCAAAGTCCCTGCTGAACCCATGACTGATAGGGCAAAGGAGCCTGGGAAGACTAAGTCTACGGAGCGACAACATCCTCAAAGATATATCTACCTTGGAGCTTCTAAACTGGAGAGAGCTGAAACAAAACCGAGATGAGTGGAGAAAAACTCTTGAGGAGGCCAAAACCCACCAGGGGTTGTAGAGGAGCCAAGAATGATGATGATGGTGATATCTATACGAAATACTATTCTTTAGGTAAGGTTCAGTTATTTATTTTTAACTTTATGAGTAAAACCTCAAATTGTAATATTTTATTTAAATGAAGACAATATTAGCGAAACCCATTCGAAAATCTGAAAACTCAGTTGGTAGAGTTGCGCCCCGGTAAGGCGAATGTCCTGGGTTCCAGTCTCAGATGTGACCGTATCTTTTTTCTGATTTTTCTGTTTTCAGATAATGAGTTTCGATAATATTTTCTTCATTTAATTAGAGGTTCAGTTAGTTTTGAAGTAAAACTCTCGATTACGAATCTGAAGGTGGTGGATTCAAATTCCAGCGTTCGCAAGAAAATATCAATTAAATAATGAATTCGTATTGTTTCAAAACCAATTAACACAAAAATTGTATGTGCTATATTTGTGGCACGTTCTAGACGTTCTTTCGGTATCGCCCTGGATAAAGACCACCTTTTAGAATTGAAACGTTGCTTGAGATCGCTGAAAAGCAAGCCACTTTTCCATCTTCATATCCTCCATATATTTCCCTTCCCCAATACCTTTAACATCACCCCAATTGGGGATGACGTAGTCTCACAAGCTCTTGTGGAATATTCAGCAACGAATAAAAGTTTGAAGATAATACATATGCGGCAGGATCTAAAAACAAAAACGGAATAGCCCAAAATCTATTTAACCGTCGAATATTTAAACATGTATGCATAATTGTTTCAGTCAGATATAAAAAAGAAAGTCACTAACTTAAAATATCACTTATGTACATTGCTTTCCCTTCTAGGGAAATGTCGTGAAAATTAATTGACAAAATGGAAAACTTTCAATATTTTGTCATATTTCATACAAATAAAATAGGATGAATTCTGTATATTGCTGTTATTTATGGGCTAAAACATCGACGGAAGAATCACTGTATTCGAGATAGATACGTGAAAATTTCTCCATCCATGTGCTATGAGTTACTTCGTGTTTGTTTTCATTTATTGTGAAATCGTTTGAACCAACCGTGACAAGCTTTTACGATGAAAGGCAAGGAGCTGTGATACATTGGAGGTATTTCAAAAGGGTATTATTTGTTTGACATCTGAATGGTAAATATGAAAAACCGTTGTTGTCTGTCTATTTATGAATACTATGATGGTACCTAAATTAGTGTAAATATTATTAATGTACCTTATTATACTATGTTTCCTGCCTACTCAAACACTCTAAAAATACGGAGCCTTAATCAAAAATGATACTTGACCATTCATCACTTCATCATGTCATCGTTTTATAGCGTCATCGCTACATAGATTCACCACTTCATCATCTCAACACTTTATCAATTAGTACTTCATCGGTTGATTATTTTATCACCTTAATACTTCATCACTTTAACGCTTCATCATTTTTAATATGGGAGGCGGGTATGGGTACCGCCGCCCCGGGAACCATTTGTTAGATAACCAACACCTCTGCCATAGGTCGCCACAGGTGGTTTGCTAGGTTTGGTGACTTAGCAGAGGTACCCGGGTTCATAGGGTGAAGTTTATCTAGGTCTCGGCGGCGAATGTGTTTGCCCACCTACTGCGTGGTGGGCCGGATTGGGAGTGACTGGTCGAGGGATACCTAACCTAGACCTCTCCAACATCGCTTTGTACCACAGTGGGAGGGATGGATTCATACTTCCGTCGTTCCTGGAAACGCTGACCCCCAGATTCCTACCAACCATTTATGCCCTTTTTCTTCCCAGAACTTCTACTCCTTCCTTTTCCTAAAAAGAACCTTCATACAGCATCCCTAAAGATGACATAGGAGATATATGACATACCTCCTGTATGGACCTGATGTAAAAAAAAATCGAGAGCGGTTCACACGTGGTAGAAGCGAAACTTTACGAAAAACAATCTCAACCAATAGGAACCTTTAAAAGTGTGGTCATAATCAAGCGGCCAATAACCGCAGACCTAGCGACATTTCCGTTTTATATCTCAAACGATATAATCAAAGCGGGCAATGAGCGCAGTTTGATGCTTCGCAGGTGGTGTGATACGTCATTTCCGTTTCATACGAATTCCAAATCACAACGAGGGTTAAGAAGTTTCACTTCGAAAAAATCACCACTTTATCACACCTCCACTTTTTCACAGCATGTATTCATTTTATTATCACTTAACCTTCCCATTCAATGCCCGTGACACTCTCAATAACTTATTTGCAAAATGTAGGAAAAAACAACTATTTGTAAGCGTTCATAAAGGTTATTTCATGAACATTCTCCAGCTCTAAAGAATCCTAAATTCTCCAGTCTTTCAAAATAAATATCAACTCTACTTTTGCCACTAATCTTTTCATAAATGTAATTCTAATAGTGATGGGGGAAGCAATTGTAAAATCGTGCAATGTTCAGTGTTTTAAATATAATGTCCTCCGCGTGCAAAACCGTATCTTCTCCAAGCATAAACTTTCTAATTAAAGTGTGTTTATCGTAAGTGACCTGTCAGGTCAGTATGTTTCTGTATCTATTTGTAAATAGTAGAATCAGATAGAAACCAAGAATTCTTAATTATAGCGCCCTTGAGGTGATTTTTCACAAAAACGGCGCTCGACAAATCATCCAATTATTAATATTATTATTATTAATTCCCGAATCATTACATCTATGAAAATTTGATATTTATTTATTCAACGCCCAGAGGGCTTTTACATGTTTAGTAGTATAATTAATTCATGACAGATGATTTTTAAACAGATAAACAAATAATAAAAATAAAACTAGATAAAAAATGCACACAAGTCATAAAAATACAGCGATTTGATAGGTTTACAAAAACGATCCAAAAAATTCGTCAAGCTTATGTTAAATAAATATGTCAACATCACCTAAGTACTGATTTCCTATAGTGTGAAATCGTTGTATCGGAGATATTTATTTGTCAGCAGACTTGATTTGAACTTGATTATTATTTTCATACTTTAAACATCAATCAGTATTCAAAAACATTTTTAACCCACTCACAAAATTTGAAAGGATAACTTGGTCATCCACATCTTTTCCCAGGTCCCTAGATGGCAGGTCTAACGGATGCTGTAATGGCATCATGCGAGGAAAGTGTTCAGGAAAATAAGAGGAAAGGAAGATTTTCAATACACTCCCACTTTAGTAAGATAACAAGGTTCCCTCTTTCTTCATATTTTCTGTAGAAAGGAAACATACCTTTACTGCTTATGTGCGAGCGTGTTGACAAAATGGAAAAACGAAGCCCATACATTATTTATATACATATTCCCGTGAAAGGGATAAAAGTACGCATGGAACATAGATTTCGTATTTTGTAAAATAACTAATGATATAAAAATAATTTCTGAAAGGGTGGGGTAAAATTCTGGGTTATATTTTTCTTTTACATTAGCTCCACACAGGAGGCCCTGAGGAAAAAAATCCCTCAGGGCCTATGCAATCTCCGGGGATAGGTACTGTTTGGAGACTGTTTTTAGGGAAAGGAAATAGAAGAAGTTCTAGGAAGAAAAATGTGTGAGGGACGGGTAGGAATCTGTGGGTTAGGCTTTTCAGGAGTGATGGACGTATCCATCCCTCCCAATGTAGTGCTAGGCGATGGGTCGGGGAGTCCGGCTGGAGAGATCAAAGGGTGTCCTCAACCGGCCACGCAGCTGGTGGGCAAGCACATCCGCCATCAATACCAGGAAAATCCTCGCCAGGAGTGAATAACTTTCACCATATTGCAAGCAAATTTATGACTGCAAGAGGAAAATTTATATAATTTCATTTCTGACAACATAAAATAATAAAAAAGTTTAGGTACCTACCTATGAAATTAAATGAAGATAATAATCAAAGTTTGTTATATCGTAATGTACTTGCTGGTGACCATTCTAATTAATTAAGTGAAAATTTAATTTTCATCTTTTGGGAATTAACTTTTTTTTAAATTTGGGAGTTGTATACAATCGGAGGTAGAGCCCCAAAATGCTTGATAAACCTACTTCATTATGAACAAGAAAAGGTGGTCTGCCTGATTGACAATCCGTTGTTAACAAGCCGATTGCCATCTCTAATGCACAGACGCAATGTAGGCGTGCTGCGTCTGTTCCTTAATCCTAGGAAATTTAATGTAGCATGCTCTAAGAAGCTACCACCCCGGTGCACCGGTGAACGTGCGTGAATCTCGACACCCGTTCACAGTTGATGTTGGCTTCAAAAGAACAACTCATTTTTGTGTAAGTATGAAGAATGAACTACCGGTGTCTGTTTTTCTTCGTTAAAATAATTCAGGCTTCTTCAAGAGGTGCATTATTAATCCCTTTCTACAGCCCCTGCCTTAATCATCATTACAACGTTGCCCAATAGGTCGGCGACATAGTTCCCCTTGTCTTTACATCTCTACAGATAGGGGCGCTTTTGTAAAGTATTACATAAAAGAAAATATAAAAAAATCGATTCCTTGCCTACTCAGAAGCAACTCAACTCAACACCTTTTGAATGGCGTTTGGGTCCAACCCAGGCATCTCGTGTTCGATTCCTCGGTTGGCTAAGTCCTCCATCAATCACGACACAAGCAACATTTTTTGCTTTCTGCGATAGTGGTTGGAGATTTTTAAATATGTCAGGTTATTCGTAATTCTTTAAAAAAAAATAACCCATTAAACCAATTTTTGACATATTTTTTAAATCACTCTTAATGACTTTTCAAAGGAACTGCTGAGTTGATTTCATTCCTAGTTATCCGGTCACCAAAAAAACAATCTCTCTAAAAATTGTGTTTTACTTTAACAAAGAATCGAATCTCCAAACTTGTTGTGAATCACTTTACATTGAATCCGTTTCGCATTCATTTCACATTGATAGCTGCTTGAACACTGCACAGTGCACAATCCGAGTTAATTAGTAACCTCCAACCAGACACCATGGCCTCAATGAATTGGGATAATTGCAACAGTCTTGTAACCGGTGAAGATAATACCCAACCCTAATACTGTTGTAGCTCAGTTTCACACCATTCCATTGGCAAGGAGAAAAATTAAGATTAGTTGGTTCACATTTTTTACGTGAATACCGCACCAGAGCCCCAAACTGCCTCCAAACATGTGGAGCTAGTAAGATTATTGCGACCCCTATTGGGGAATTTTAATGTTTGGTATTATTTACATTCAAACACTATTAGTTATGTGGGGCACTTCTTGATAACAAACTGTTGTATTATTAGATTACGTATTTACAATATTTATGCTACAAGTCACACGACCTGTCTATATTAGTGGCTTATTGAATCTGGGTGGTAGACTGGCCAGAACCAGTCTCGACAGCCAACGAATACTTTCGGCCCGAGAAGCCATAGAAGAACTTTCTCTACTGGCATCTGTCGGCATTACTTAGAAGCTCTTTTAATACATTACATGAATTTTGTGAGGTGTATAGTTAGGAGGGGAAGAAGGTGAGGAAAAGAAAGGTGGGAAAGTACCTGTCTATTCAGGGCTGGTTAAAATAGGGAGGTAAAAGCAACTTTTCTGTTCTGCAAGGCGGTTTTACGCCAGGGCGATACTGATAGTATCTTTTACTCTGGAACGTTGTTAGGGTGCCTCGATGTCGGCTTCTAAACCAACACCAGGGCCCAAAACACGTCCCTGACTAGCTCTCAGCGGGACTATGGTACTCTCTATTCAGGGGGGTGGGCAGCTCAAGGCTAGGGAACTTCTCTCCATCCTCCGGTGACCCACGGGATCCTCACTGGTCAACAATCCTCGCGCCGTAGCAGAATAATAACAATGTTAAATCATTTAGACATGTATTGTAAACTCAAACACATACATAGGTTTCTACAGTACAATTCAATTACAAGAAATGCAAATTACACAAACCTAGCTAAAGTGTTTAACTCTCTCTGACTCTCTCTCAAAACGAAACTCTCCGAGTCGTGATTTCCGCGGGGGCCCTACATTTCACTGAATTACGGACAACATTTAAGGAGGAAATCAAGATACAGCTTACATGTAGGTTGGCAGGAACCTCGTCTCATGTGGCAGCTTCATCAGGCACTTTCGTAGTCTAAATAGACCGAACTATAGTGGCAAAAGACTGATTCTACTCAAAAGTATTTCAATAATACATCGCGGCCCCATTGAATTGGGTCCGCCGGCTATAAGTGAGCCGCGAGCGTGCGTTCTCAAAGGCGCTCAGATCTCTTCTGTCGAGTGGAGCGGACTGTCGAGTCGCCGGGCAAGCGGGGAGGGACAGGGGGAAACAGGATACGGGGCGGAGAGGGGGTTTGTTGTGTGGACAGCTGCGTTCTCGAATCTAGTATTTACTCGCTTCAAGGGCGTATCGTAACACTTCCCCCCGCGCTTGGAAAAAAAGCGACGTGGCAATGGAGCTGTAGGAAAAAAAATCCTCTTAAACTTTCATTGGGGTTTTTGAGAGATTCGTTGCTTGAGAGATGCCTAGCTAGAACATGCAATTTATGTTATAGTTTAGGTCACAATGTTTGTAGGGAATGGGTGAGGGGTACATACAATGTTTGGAAAAGAACAGTTTTGGTGAAAGTACATGGTGTGAAACAACATACAAGATTATGCAATTGAAAGATGACAATACATGGTTATGCAATTGAACAAAATAACAATACATGGTTATGCAATTGAAAAATAACAATACATGGTTATGCAATTGAAAAATAACAATTCATATTTGTACAATCGAAGAACAAAAAAAACAAGAACAAAAATGCCTGTGTGATTCTAAAGTTTCATTGGTCTGGGAGCTAAGTTTGCGAAGCGTGGATTTGTTTGGTTTCGGAGAATTTCGAAGAGGAGGACGTGGTTTCACAGATTCTAAGGATTAAATTATCACTGTAATCAGACCCCTTTGAGATAACACTCAAAAGTACACTTGGGCCTTAGAAAACACTTGGTTTTGTCGAAGACGTCGAAGTTCATGAAGTGGAGACTGTGGTTGCTGTGCCGCGACTATGGTTACAGAGGTCATTGAAGAGGAGAATCCAGTGTCTGCAGACATTCCAGTACGAATCCTAAAGTGTTATTAAGGTAAACACGGATCGTATATAATGGTTATTGAAGCATAATGTAGCTCAACATAACTTGTATTGGTACGCATTCAGCGAATACTGGAAGTCAAGGTAATGATGGTTTACACATGACGATATATGCGTCACTGCATGACAGCGCAAGAGACGACATGGTTGGCATCGATAGCAAGAGTAAGAACAAACCTAGGAGCTAGCGTGCCCAAAAGGTGGTTCAGAGTGTCATAATGTATAGTGGGACAACTCAACTTGCTGTGGCACGACAAAACAACATACATATGGGCGGTATGGTCTGTGCTTTCAGGAACAAATGCGTAGAAAAATGGCAGCAGGAGGGACCTAGTAACCACAGCGCGTGCTGTCAGGAAGTGGAGCTCAGCTTGGCTGTTGGTGATGACATCCGCCTGGGCTTCTTTTTAATCCGGGAGAAATTATTATTAGAGCAAAATTCTTGAAGTTTACCTGCCTAGGGACCAATGAAGAAAAGGTTTGGAGAGAAACAAAATGTGTCCAGATAATGAAATAAACGAAGTTTTAACCACCGACCCAGAGAGTGACGAAGAGAGAGTTTTCTAACTAAATTGTGATTACATGAACATTTTCCTTTACCAGGATGACTTGGCGTTTGCCGAGTGACAATATGTCTTGGTTAAAAAACAACCGGCCTTCCATGGCCTATGTTAACATAAAGGTGGTAACATTTTTGTAGAATTTCAACGAACAAGACAAAGAAGTCGTGAATGAGTCACGGTAAAAGCAGAGAAACCAATTCATGAATAAAGGTTGTCAAAAGGAGACAGACGGTACGCCAAGTGCATATCGTACATATCCAACATTCATGAATGTGTTTCGTAAAATTGAGAAAAAGAACAAAAGGTGAGACATATGCAGAGAGTGAGGGAGAAAGCCTGCTGATAATTGGTTAGTTTACCGATTCGCACTCCCAGTGAGGGCGAATTATGGTTAACAACAGATTTTCCTCTTCATAACATATACCTGAGAACATGATGGTGAGGAGAAAGGAAAGGAAAAGGAAAGGAGTTGAGTGACGAAACTTGCTAGAGACTGGACTAATTTCCACTTCAAACTCCATGTGAGAATAAAACATGATCAACCAGCAGATTTCCTGACTCTTTACAATTGTTAAAAGGATGAGGAGAAATTTGAATACACATTAACAAAGAGACTAATCTTTTGCGTGTATTGGGCAAAAGATTAGGGGTCATTTTAAAAACTCCTGCGTGATTGTGAGAAAAGACAGACCCTTGCTCCAATTTCACAAACCTGGGGGTTTTCTTATCCGTTCCCCAGACAACGAGTTGGGTGGTTTTGTGCTCAATCGATTAACTCCCACAGCACTATGCCCCATAGTTAGCAGTGAAGCTACAAACTAGTCCTTTTGGGATAGTAGATATTCCTGGGCTTCTTTCCTTTTTGCAAAGAAGTAAAAAAACAGGAGGTCCACGGGCATTGGCGTTGAATGACAACAAAGGGTTGTGGACTACATTTCGTAGATCGCACACAAAAGGTTTGATATTATTTCGTTCGCACGACTCATGGTAAGTGTTTTAACGTCTCCACGTATAGTGTACAAAAACATGTAAGTACATACAAGATAAAACTCAATTATAGACAGAAGTCAAGAGTTTATACAATGCCTCTTAAAGAAGATGGCAAGGCCGATATTATGTCGTTCGCACGAATCACGGTAAGTGTTTTAACGTCTCCACGTCTCGTGTACAAGGGTTGTACACAATTATACATACAAGTGGTACTCATGACAAATGAATGACACACGACCAAAATACAAAAACGGTACTCATGACAAATGAATGACACACGACCAAAATACAAAAACGGTACTCATGACAAATGAATGACACACGACCAAAATACAAAAATGGTACTCATGACAAATGAATGACACACGACCATAATAGATTGTACAGAAAGGGTGGTACTCATGACAAATATGTCACACGACCAACTCAATAACATTTAGCTATGAGCAAAAGTGATTATGACGAACTTCTCGTATCGTGGCAGGTATTTTAAGGATCCCTCCTATAACGGTGGGTGTTCTAAGGATCTCTCCTATGACGGTGGATGTTCTAAGGATCTCTCCTATAATGTAACAGGGTTACGTTTAAATACAACACAATAAACGTTAATGATGCTTGATTTTAACACATTTTATAAAGATTCGTTAGATTAACTAACTCCGTAGCCCAAGAGCGTACGACAGAGAAGATAGACAATTTGATGCTACTTCATGTGTTACAAAATACAAGGGTGATGGCGGAGTATAATTCTACTTAGACCAAGTATTTAAAACAAAGACAGACCTATAATGGTTTTACATACTGTCTGTTGTGGCAACCTGCAGTGAGGAAGACCAAAGAAAAGGGACCAATTACGGTTTTACATACCCTTTGTGCAGTTACAAACATACCAGGTTATGTGCAATTTGGGTTGCAAATACTTGGTTAAATGAACACCTAAAAGTTGTGAATTCCAAAATCAGGATGACCATAAGGTTTTATTAACCTGTCTCGTAGGGTTGAAACGTGTCATATAAGACATACGTAACGTACAAGCAAAAACAAAATAACAAAAAGGTGGCTTTGTTATAACAACCAAAGACCGGATGATTCGGTTTTACGTACTTTAGTTGAAACGAGCCAAATTGATTTATATACAGGGTTATAAAGATCAATCATTGGTTTTATAAATACAAGTTCCAAAATGGACGTGTCGATATCCAATTTTGGTACAAGAGCATGAATTTGGGTAGGACGCCATCAATTTTTAATTTAAGAGGAAAAAATTGAAAAAAACTTATATACACGAGGGGCGACTATGTAAGTAACCACTGTTCGATTTTCATGCTAGAGATACCTCGGAAGGTTTTACAACTCATGATGAACAAGATAAAAGGAAAAATTGTAAAAATAGTTAACTGGTTCTGAGTCGGAATTTAACACTTTGGAATTTACAAAACCCGACTTCTAGAACGACACGCCGATGGGCAATTGTCAACTACTTTACATGAACAAAATAAACAGGTGAGAAAGTTCCTTTCCACACGACAAAAATGCAACAAAAAAATAAATAAAAAAATTACAAAATTACATGACAAAGCAGGGTATGACGTGGCATGAACATTGCGTAGTGTACGTGTTGAGACAATAAATGGGCTCGCGACTTCCCAAACATTGAAACTCGAAAAGTGTCTCCGTTCCAAAGTGATCAGTTTTAGAACAGGTGAAAAAAATAAAAGAAAAAATTGCCGTGAGGGAAAGAAAAACAGTGCAAAAACAACATTTGAAAGTAACTTCAAGGAGAGTACGCATTAATTTACAAAATAATTTACAACTTGTTTCATTTACGAAACGATGGGCATGTGATTGACACAATACACGCCTGACGTAGTAAGACTCTGTAAGCTTACAAAAAAAATGTGATACATAATGGATCATTTTACGTTTGCTGAGATAGTGGGGGCAGTTTTACTTGACTCCTCACTTCCAGACTTTACAATGTCCTTAATGTGGTAATTACCAATGTGCTTTCCAGATGAGTCAGACAAGGAGTACACTAGGTCTGATATTTTCCTTAGGACTTTGGCCTTCACGAAACGTGGTGCCAGCTTAGCAGAGAAATACATGGCTCCTTGGGAAAGTGTGTTGTTCTTTCTCCAAACTATGTCTCCTGTATTGAAGGTGACATGTTTTCTACGTAAGTTATATCTGTCCGCACTCTTTTGGTGAGCCAGGAGCAAAGCATCAGTGACTTCACTGTAAATGGCCGACAGTTCTTCCAAGCGATGGGCATAGTCTGCGGTAGGGTTGCTTGTGGTGGCAGATGACGTAGGAAAGTTTGTGTCCCTATGTAGAGAACCATGGACGACTTGTTCCATACCGTGTTTTAAGAAGAAAGGTGTGTAACCAGTGGCCAGATTAACAGTGTTGTTCATAGCGGCCTGAATTTTATCTAGGTTTTTACACCAAGTGCGTTGGTCTTTATCAACTAGAATAGCTAGAGCTGTGTTGATTGTTTGGTTGTAACGTTCGACAGTGTTGTTTTGGGGAGTGTACAAGGTGTTATAATAAATGTCCTTGATTCCGTATTTGGCAAGAAATTCTTTGAATTCCTGGGCAATAAACTGTTTTCCGTTATCAACAATTACGGTTCTGGGTGTTCCGTAAGGTATAAAAATGTGTTTTTCCAGAAGTTTGATGATGGCGGACGCGTTGGCTCTTTTTAAAGGGAAGATCCAACAGAATTTGGTGAAAACATCCACTACACTAAGTATGTGCATGTGTCCGGCATAACTTCGAGGAAAAGGTCCGACGAGGTCCATTGACAATGATTGTAGGGGTCTGTCGGCGCGTTTGGGGTTACCCATTAGGCCGGCAGGTGCTGCCGTGCTATGTTTATAAGCTTTACAAGTTTCACATTTAGAGATGTAATTGCGAATTTGTTTGAAAAGACCAGGCCAGTAATACTTCAAGGAAATCTTTTTATACGTCTTGAAAGTTCCTGGGTGTATAGAGTCGGGAGCACTATGATTGTCAATTATTATTTGTTCTCTTCCTTCGAGGGGAACGACAAGTTTCCAAGAGTAATCTTCGAGGATGGATAGTGGTGCCTTGCAATTACGGTATAGTTGTCCTTCTTTTATGATAAAATTAGGAAACTTTTGTTGATTATTTTTACAACCTTCGAAGATTTTCAAGTACCATTCATCTTTTGTGGGTGGAGGGGGGGCAATTGTGTCAACATTTAATGAAGCCAATTCAATTCTTGAAAGAGCGTCAGGAACAATATTGTCCGCGCCTTTACGGTGTACAACATCAAAATTGAATTGAGACAAACGGGAGGCCCAACGAGCGAGTCTACCGGAGGGATTACTTAAAGAGATCAACCATTTCAAACTACTATGGTCTGTGACTACAGTAAATTTGCTACCGTCTATGTAACCGCGGAAATGGTGAACAGAATCCAATACAGCCAATAACTCCTTTTCGGTAATTCCGTAGTTTTTCTCGTGTTTATTTAGTGTACGGGAAAAATACGCTACAGGGTGTTCGCCATCTGGGAATTCTTGAGTTAGGACTCCACCGATTCCTACGTTGGAGGCATCCGTGTGGAGGGTAAAAGAGAGTGCAAAATCCGGGCAATTCAGAACGGGGGCTTTTTGAAGGGCATTTTTTAAAGTTGTAAACGCTTCTTCAGTTTCAGCAGACCATCGGAAGTTGCTGACACCTTTACGGGTGCCGGTAATTTTATTTAAGGGGGCTGCAATTGTGGAAAAGTCTTTGATGAATCTTCTGTAGTAACCTGCAAGTCCAAGGAAACCTTTGACTTCTTTCGCGTTTTTGGGTCGGGGGAAATTTGCCATGGCTTCCACCTTAGCGGGGTCTGTTCTTAGACCTTTTTCGTCGACAATGAATCCCAAATAACGTAAACGGGACTTACAGAATTCAGACTTCTTCAAGTTGATGGTTAAACCAGCGAACTTGAGTTGTTGAAAAACCTTTTCCAACATTAATAGGTGTTTTTCAAAGGTGTCGCTGACGATGATGAGGTCGTCAAGGTAACAAAACAGGCTGTTATCGACTTCAGGACCGAAGAGCTTGTCCATCAGTCTTTGTAATTCGGCGGGGCTGTTCTTTAGACCAAAGGGTAATCTTTTAAAATGGAACATTCCCCTACCAGGTACAACGAAAGCAGTTTTTTCACACGATTCTGCGTCCAAAGGTATTTGCCAAAAAGCTTTGCTTAGGTCAACAGAGGAGATGAACTTGGCGTTGCGCAGTTTGTCTAAGGTCGCGTGGACGTAAGGTAAGGGGTATGCGTCAGCTTCCGTACAAGAATTTAAACGTCTACTGTCGAGACAGAAACGTGCGGAGCCATCTTTTTTAGAAACCAAAAGAGTTGGGTTGGTCCATGCACTTCTGCTGGGAACCACCACACCCATTTTTAACATTTCATCAAGTTCTTTTTCCAAAAGTTTAAGCTTTTGGGGGGCTAAGTTGTAATAACGTTGCTTTATGGGTGGGCCATTGGTTTTAATGTGGTGTTCTACCAAATTTGTCAAACCCAATCCACATTTTTCGAAAGATATTGATTCGAATTTATTGACCATTTCCTTTAGTTGGAGAGCTTGGTCCGTGCTTAAATTTTCGTGAGGTATTATTGTGCGGATCTCACTAATTTGAGCAGCAGTGGAGGTTTCGCCAAGAGTATTAAATACTTGGGGAGCAACGTTAAAAGCCTTCCAGAAGTCAACGCCAAGGATGAAATTCTGGGATATAGAGGGCACTATTAGAAAATTGATTGTAATTATTTTATTGTTACAATTAATTGGCAGTGCAAGGGTACCGATGACCGGCTGGGAAACATTATCCGCAGTCGTCAGGTGTGTTGTTTGTGGCGAAATTTTAAAATCACTGTTAACAAAAGGCAGGTGAGCATTGTTGCCAAGACAGCTGACAGATGCACCGCTATCAAGTAATCCGGAAAAGGGCACATTGTTAACAGAGAAAAGAGCATAGGGTCTCCCATCTTTAGCTTGTTTGCAACAAACCGAGGAAACATTTAAGGTCTGGTTAAAATACTTAATGTGTGATAACCAATCAGTCCATTCTTTAGACCTTGGTTCAGAATGGGTACCTGAGAGGTTATTATTTAGTTTTTTGGCCTCTTCATGTAGAAATTTGGTGGGGGCTTGGAGAAATCCACCTGAGGTCTGACATCGCTTGGGTTTTGTAACCTTTCTGCATTGTGCCTTGATTTCTTAAAAATGTTGCGCAGTTCGTCGCGTGGAGGAGAGCGGTCCCTAGAGTGGTGTCTCTTGGAGGTTCGGGGTTCCTTGGATTCCAGAAGTCTTGCTTGCTTGAAACAAGTAGCGGCCAGGTGGCCTACTTTTTTGCAAAAGGAGCACACTTTTTTGTTGTCGAATTCTGGCTTTAAACCAGACGAACGGCTTGGCACAACCACATTATTCGACACATTCTTTATGTTTTTCCTATCCTGGTACGATTCCAGGAGGAGGCAGACTTCGTTTAGCTGGGCCAGGGATGCAATTTTCTGTGAGGTGATGATGTTCTCGTATTTGCTTAAAAGGCCATCAGTTATGACTGGTAATAGTTCAGCTTCCGGAACAGGATGTGAAAGCTTGATGTTGATGGATTCAGCCTTTTCTATGAATGTAGCCACAGGTTCATCTACTAGTTGTTTAATAGATAGTAGAGATAGTTTGATCCGGTGCTGGGCCTCCTTTTTTCCAAAGCTAGAGATTAGGGCGGCTCTGAGTTTATTCCAATCTTTGCATTTAGTCTTTTGGATGCGGTGCCACGGAATTAATTCTGGGGAGATGAGTTCTATAAAGTTTCTCCGTAGAATCTTGAATGGGATGTTTTTGATTGTAGCCGTTTCTTCAATACGGTCAATGAAATCCAGCACATCGGAGACGCCATTATATTTGACTTTCCAAGAGGATAAATCGTAAGTTTTATCTTGTGTCAAGATGGGTGCGACGTCCTGTTTTATCATTACATGCGGCGTAGGTTCTTTGTCAAGATTATCCAAAACTTGCGTAGCCGAACATGGATTATTTTCGTTGGAGGGGGCGAGATTTATTCTCCTAATGTACTTTTTGTTGAATAAAAGTGCATATGCCTTCAATGTAGATTTAGATTTGCTTGATGGCGAGAGTCCTCTATCCCTTAAAGCAGCTTGTAAGTGGGCTTTGGATAAACTATGCACATTGGGAATGGTACCCAAGTTGGATGGTGTAATAGCTTGCTTGTCCTCCATTGCGAGTTTCCTGGGTGGTGAGGAGAAGAAAAAAAATTGGCCAGGGGTTTCCTTTAGAAAGCGCAAAAATTAATTTTTATGAGGCACTTTTCACTTGGTGATCCCTGTTGGCACTTCCAAATGTGTTTTGTATACATGACACCAGAATTCTTGTCAAGGAGAGGCAGACGAGAAAAAATTTTGCGTGGAAAGACCTTAGTGGTAAAGGTTTTTGTATTTCACTGACCACTTTTGAGAAAACTGTGAAATTCACAAGTATTTATTTATTTTAGAAAAATTTTGCCAGGACTGACCTTTAGAAAACAGGTTTTTTATTTTCACAAAACACTTTGCACTGAGAAAGGCACTAAAGTTCACAAAAGGCACATTTCTGGCAAATAAAGGACAAACTTCCGGATGAAAATGACTGAATATGGGGTTTATTGCATCCAACCATATAAAAATTGTTTTATTTATTCATGGAATCAGTCATTGGCTTTATTATTATTCCACTTTTCACTTATGTAAGGGAAAAAACACAATTCACTTTCACTTATGCTGAAAAAAAAAACAGTACCTATAATGTACAATGGGGAAAGAAAGTCATTATTTTGTCCATTTGGAGAAACATTAAATTGTACTAATTTGACAGACACAAGTGGGCCAATTGGTATATTGTGCAGAAATAATAAAAATACGTAAGTCCGAAATTTTCATTAAGGAATTCGCAAAATAACTGGGGTTCCAGAATCAATGATTTCCGTTGGTATCCCGGTTCAGTCATAAAAAACGGTTTGGATTTAAAACGCAGCCTAGCAACAGTCGGTTAGGATATCGGCGGGAACAAGGCATTTGCGCGCACAATCCGGAATATCGCGTGAAACAAAGGCCGTTGGATTTGGCGCGGATTGCTGTTGCTACGCGCTCGCTGTTTGGTGACGCGTGCGCAATCAGATTCGCGGCGTTTCGGGTACTCAAAATGGCCGTTGTTTCAACTTGCGATGCAATTTATAATTCCAGTCAGATCCGTTATGGATCTAATTTACATATTGGTTTCTGTGGTTTTTTCACAGGATTCACTGTAGAATAACAAGGCATAATTAATGTTTACAAAATAGTTGTTATGCGGGAAGGATTTCGACAAAGGAAGGTCCCGCAAAGCGACCGGGATAGAGAAAAAAAATTCCAGGCTCCATGTTGATGCGCCAATTGTTAGGGTGCCTCGATGTCGGCTTCTAAACCAACACCAGGGCCCAAAACACGTCCCTGACTAGCTCTCAGCGGGACTATGGTACTCTCTATTCAGGGGGGTGGGCAGCTCAAGGCTAGGGAACTTCTCTCCATCCTCCGATGACCCACGGGATCCTCACTGGTCAACAATCCTCCCGCCGTAGCAGAATAATAACAATGTTAAATCATTTAGACATGTATTGTAAACTCAAACACATACATAGGTTTCTACAGTACAATTCAATTACAAGAAATGCAAATTACACAAACCTAGCTAAAGTGTTTAACTCTCTCTGACTCTCTCTCAAAACGAAACTCTCCGAGTCGTGATTTCCGCGGGGGCCCTACATTTCACTGAATTACGGACAACATTTAAGGAGGAAATCAAGATACAGCTTACATGTAGGTTGGCAGGAACCTCGTCTCATGTGGCAGCTTCATCAGGCACTTTCGTAGTCTAAATAGACCGAACTATAGTGGCAAAAGACTGATTCTACTCAAAAGTATTTCAATAATACATCGCGGCCCCATTGAATTGGGTCCGCCGGCTATAAGTGAGCCGCGAGCGTGCGTTCTCAAAGGCGCTCAGATCTCTTCTGTCGAGTGGAGCGGACTGTCGAGTCGCCGGGCAAGCGGGGAGGGACAGGGGGAAACAGGATACGGGGCGGAGAGGGGGTTTGTTGTGTGGACAGCTGCGTTCTCGAATCTAGTATTTACTCGCTTCAAGGGCGTATCGTAACAACGTACCGCAAATGTACTACACGAGATGCTGTTTTTAATGGATAAATTGTGAAATAATACAAATTAAACGTAAAATTTAAATTTTCACATGTGGCAAACACTTTGCGCGTACAATAATTAGAATAAAATAAAATATTTTGAATACCACTTTCTATCTTTGATGTACAGAATTCTTTGATGTATAAAAACCTACCTAATTTGGTGTCACCTGAATTTTCATCGGGTTATACAATGTTTTTATACAACCATTATGAATGTTCAGGTTGAACCGAAACCGTTTGATTGGTTCCGTGACAGTTCATCCTGCGACAATTCATCCGGCGACAATTCATCCAGCGACAGTTCATCCGGCCGACAGTTCATCTTGCCAACAGTTCGTCCTGCCGACAGTTTATCCGGCCGACAATTCATCCAACGACAGTTCATCCGGCCTGATCATTTAGAAGATTTTTTCTTCAAGTAAGTATGCAAAGAGGATATACGGCCGTACAACCAAAATCGATATACTTATATCTGAAGGCATCTTGAGTGGAAATCCGCTGTAACTTAACCTAACCTAACCTAACCTAAACCAACAAATTAGTCAATTCACCCTAAAAATATGGTGTTAATTTCAGATAAAAAAGTTATATTATGTGCAAGTAGAAATCTTTACGGTTTTTTTGATAAGCCGACTGCACGTATAAGTATGTCGTATTTTTTTATTCACGCATGCTTCTTCAGAAAGTCGAAATTATTGTTATAAAAATATTTTTACACCGGATTTCCACTCAAGATGCCTTCAGATATAAGTTTATCGATTTTGGTTGTACGGCCGTATATCCTCTTTGCATACTTAGGTACTTGAAGAAAAAAATCTTCTAAATGATCAGGCCGGATGAATTGTCGCCGGATGAATTGTCGGCCGGATGAACTGTCGGCAGGATGAACTGTCGGCAGGATGAACTGTCGGCAGGATGAACTGTCGCCGGATGAACTGTCGCCAGATGAATTGTTGCCGAACGAATTGTCGGGTCACCGTTTGATTTTATAAAATAAAGATATTTACAATAAAGTGGTATCCAAACTAAGTTATTTTAATCAAATTTTTAAATAAAATTTATTTCCGCGTACCGCGATTTTAATACGACACCTAATAATTGGTGGTTGAGAGCCTTACTCCTCCAACATGTAGGCCATTGTATTGAATTATCTATGATTGCATCGTTGAAAGCTAACTATACTGATCATACCAATCTAATGAGATTCCAGAGTGTTTTCATTACCCTTGTAATCTGAATTGGCAGGTGCTTTCCGACCTTCTTCTTCTCCATATTCTTTGCCCCAATTGGAGTGCCATAATCTTGCTGACTTCAGCGGAGTTGAGACTTTTGTGCGATTTGCACACAAGAAAGGGTAAAATAAATATGTGAAGAAACGAATATTTGCTTTAATGAAAACCCGTAATAGTATTATTCTAAAAATATATTCTTTTTACTCTCTAAATAATTTTTCCAATTTTCAGAATATTTATACATTTAAACCACAATTTTTAAACAAGACTTCATAAAAAAATACATTATCTATACCATTGATCACCATGAAATAGGCAGCCGCCTAATATGTTCATTTAATGAATCTATTATCTATGAATGTCTTAATTAAGTATCACTTGTTTTACAAATAAAGAAATAAACAAATTATTGAAATAACGAAGTGTTATTTCAATAATTTGTTTGTAATCCTTTAGAACGCTGAGCTCTTCCGACCGTCATGTGCAGGCACAAAATTTTCTCGTGGCTAATTAAAGAAATACGAAAATAAAGGTACTAGAAATATATTTTTTTAAATATTTTATATGAATCTAAATAAGTGTTTTTCAGAATAAAAAATAACAAAACGCACAACAGACTACATGAGCTGCGCGTCTTAAACATGGACGCGTTGAATAATGACGCAGTAATATTTTTTATACATACGTCTACAGGATTTAGAACTCGAGAGAATAAGATAGTATAATCGGTCTCCTTTTTGTGCGGTGCTTCGTAGCCTCCCCAATCTTGTCTACTTTATCTTTCTAAAGGTTTCACTTCTATCGCTTGAGAATTGCACACTTTGAGTTTTTTATTATTTTTAAAATGGCTATTCACGCGAAACGAAAATCAAAAACTCTGCATTCTGTTAGTTTTGTTGCCAATTGAATTAGAAGAATAACCAGGTACAGGTACGCTCCTACCTTCGTCTTTCAATCTTCTACCTCTCCTCACTATCTTCAAATGCCGTAGTCTCAAAGTGCGGTAATCACATTAAAACAACAACAAAAATATATGTTTGATTAATAATTCTAACTGCCAATGCACGTGAACGGATAGTTTGAAGTCTAACGAGATTCGGCATTGTTTAATACCTGTACAAGTAGTTGAGTTCTCGAGCAGATCACGATTTCGCTGCAAACTTCATCCTGGCTGAGATGCCTATGGATGAGAGGAGCGATAAGCCCTACTTTGGTCTACATCTTTGTTCACCTCGGATGCTGCGTTAGATGGCGACACGGCTCGTGACGCTCCGATGGTGCTGCTCCCAAATTCGATGCAGTGGCGTTCATATTTTGATTATATTCATTTTATTGATAAAGTCAATCTTGCAATTAAAAAAGTTGATAACGACAGTAATATTAGTTTTTCGATGATATCTCAAAAAATAACTAACTTAAGCGATTTCAAAGTAAACTTTAGTAAAATTTATGCAAGTGACGTTATACGAGACGCGATTCAGTACAATTCATAATTCGAATAGCAGTCTTACATTACCGTTTTAGTGATGTCGGAAGCTTTTCGCCCGGCCGCAAATATCAACATTTTGAAGGCATATATCATCGATGGGTATCTCTACCTACTACAAAAGGTTCTGTCCTCACTGTACTCGAATGAATGTGATGCATTATTTGTAAAAAGAAACTTAAAATTTCGTTGTAGGTGACAGGCTCATTATGCCACGCCAATAAAACATTTCTGTTTCCAAAGTGATAATGTTAGTCGCTCAAGTGCGATTTCGGCAAATCTTATAGGTATTATAAAGCAAAATATCTAATTTAAGAAAAGCCCATACTTATCACTAGAAGCAAATTAGCTCAAATCGTCCAATCTTATGGAAAAATAAGAGAGAGAGTATTTTATTTGGCGCTATTGTTTTGAAAATTACATTAATTTAATAAACACGGCTTTTAATGCATTCCAGAAAATTAACTTATTGGATGACCTTCTGGAACACCGAGAGCTGGAAAATGATTGCAAAGAGAATTCTAAATAGAACTAAGAGTGAACTCGACCAAAGAATTATCAAAAAACTGGCAGCCTGCCTCACCGCCAGCAGTTCTTTATGGTCGCTCGCAGGTTCAATCGGGAGAGATTTTTGCAGAACTACTTTTTCATCTCTGTCCAAGACTGATGGTCGGCTGGCTAACTGGGCCAGCGAGAAAACTTACTTACTAACAACTTTTTAAGATAACGAGAGATTAGATTTGTCTATAAGTGCTTCAAAAACGGAAGCAATTAAAAATGTAGCAGCCAAAATGTAACCGAGAAAACTATAAACTGTTTTACTTGTAAAAGTGATTTTTTTTCAAAAAAGTGTTTATTTATCTCTGTACCACGTTAGACACTGGTAGCATCTCTCCCAGGAGATGCGCCCAGGCGTGAGAGGATAAATTTACAAAGGAAATACACGAATCTGCGACTACAGTTTTCAGCATCATAAATTTAAGTTGCAAACTTGTTACTACCTCTCGCTCTAAAGTCTTCCTCTACGGCCAAGTTGACTTAATAAACTTCCCCTGCACCTTCTAAGCACAAAGCGGAAGGGCAAATATTTGGTCGGTAAATTGTTTGCGCTGAATCTGGCCGTTATTTGGCACTCTTTAATGTTGATGTACCTCTCTACATACATTCCTGACTGGTTTTCAGAAATAAAAGCTCATAATCCAAGTCATCTATTGTTTCTAAGAAAGGCTTTTATCTCCAAATATTTTATGCTTCAAAACGAACTGAAGTAACTCTCTTTTATCAAATCCAATTTAAATCAATATTTTTCCCTTACATATTATTTAAGAGGATAATAATAATAATTGAATAATTTGTAGAGCACCGTTTTTGTGAAAAATCACCTCAAGGGCGCTGTGATATATATTTAACGTAAGCTCCTAATAGGAGGCCCTGTGAAAATAATTTCACTCTGGCCTATGTCATCTTTAGGGACGCTGTGTGGGGGTCTTTTTAGAAAATAATAGAGAGGAAGGTCTGGGAAGGAAAAAAGCATAAAGGGTGAGTAGGGAATCTGGGAGTCTGTGAGTCCAGGAGTAACGTACGTATGAATCCATCCCTCCAACTGCGGTGTAAGGGGATGGGTAGAGAGTCCGCCTGGAGAGGTCAAAAGGCCTCCCTCAACCAATCTCTCTCGGTCTGGCCCGCCACGCAGATGGTGGATAGGCGCATTCACCGCCAAAATATATATCACCATACATAGCTCATCAATATTTTTTTCCCTGGACGTCGGTACATATACCCGCCACTCAAATATTAGTAAGAACTAAACCAGTTTTTAGTATTTATTAAAAATTGTACGATTGATATTAACATGGTTGCTAAAACGCGCAGACTTGACTCAAAAATATATAAATATCAAATGTAGAATTATAATAATTTTCTGATAAAAAAAATTACATATTAGGTAGGTAGGTATATAGTTTTTCGCTTGTCTGATTTCTGAAAATAATCAGTTCCAGTTTTGAAAAGGACATTAAGAAGAAAAATTAAAGCAATTTCGAGTTCATTGAACCAACGCTACAATCTTAGGTACACAACTGTAAATAGTATTTTTGAATTTTTAGCGTGTAAATAAATTAATACGGCTGATATTTTTTTTAATTCTTTCTATTCAAAAAAACTTCAGATGATAAGTAAAAATTCTTAAGATCGACTATTTGACCTTTCTTCCTTTGCTGTCCTTTAAAATATTTATTACGGCTAAATAATAAAACTACAATCTTTAATCCTACAAAAAATCGGCAACTAAGACGGCTTAACGATAGTTTTTTATACAAATAGCCGAAAAAATAAATCTCAACATAAAAACTTAATAGGTTTCGAAGTCTTAATTACTTAATTTTTTTTGTTACAGGTTTGAGTACAATAAATTAATGAGGACACAACAAAAAACTCAAAATGATTATTCTTTGAAAACTATTTATAATTCCGCCATTCCATTACGCGTAATGATCAAAAACTTAGAATATAGATGTAAACTAGAAGTGCCTTCCATACAAATTTGAATGAAAATAAATGTTGCATATAACCCAATAACCCAGCGCTCTGTTTCACTTATTCTCGCCTGACATCGTGGATCTACATCCCATTTGAATTTCGTAAACACAGTTTTGTATTGGAAATATTAGACAAATATTTGAATCACGAAACACGCCCGCAAGGGATTTCTTGTGTTCTTATTTATTCTGACTAAAAACCGTGGAATAAAGGATTACTTATTCTAAGCCAAAAACAATAATTATCAAAAATACCTAGTGGCGTACCCCTTGTTCCCCGATAAATAAGGTGATATTGAGGTGGCGGCGGAAGCGTCTGCTCACCAGTTGTGTGGCAGGCCGGATCGGGAGAGGCAGACCTTTTGACCTCTCCAACAGGATTCTCTTGGAACATCGTCTTTCAGCGCAGGTATAAATTCATATGTCCGCCGCCACTCCTTCACACTCTATGTAATTAACCAAAACGTTTTTTAGGTTTCCAAAGAAAGCCGTGTTATGTCTCATTAAGGATACAGTCAGCTCGCGTACACCTACAATTATTGACTTGGTTGTAAGTACTCGGGCGTTATTTTTTTATTTTAATTTTATTTATACTTGGGAAAGTTGACAGCAAATCATAAATTACACAATAATACAATTATAAAATGGTTAAATATGCCAAATATAAACTTTCCACAGATAATAATAGTAAATTAATTTAATTTGCATTTCAATAAAAAGAGGGATTTTTCAAGGAGACTCATTGACTCCTCTTTGGTTTTGCTTAGCATTAAATCCTCTATCTAAAATGTTAATTAAAAGCAAGTTTGGAATAAAAATTAAAGGTAATACTAGAGAGAGAAATATAATTTCTCATTTATTATTTATGGATGATTTAAAATTATATTCAAATTCTGAACCAAATTTAGAGAAAATGATTAAAGTAGTTAAAAATTTTTCAGATGATATCAAAATGACTTTTGGTTTAGATAAATGTAGAACGATCCATATAGAGAAAGGTAAAATTGTAGATGGAGACGAGGGTTTATTTAGAAATTTCAAAATTGAAAGTATGAAAGGGGGTGAGGTTTATAAATATTTAGGATATCCGCAATCAAATAGATTAGATCATACTAGTATTAAAAATGATATTAGGATTAAATTTAAAACTAGGATCAGAAAAATTTTGAAATGCAATCTATCTGCTAAAAATTTAGTAAAGGCGATAAATACTTGGGCAATACCTCTATTAACTTACTCATTTGGCATAATTAAAAGGTCTAATACAGATTTAGATAGCTTAGAACGATTAATTAGAACTACATTAACTAAATTTCATTGCCATCATCCAAATTCAGCTATAGAACGTATTAATTTACCCAGAAATTTAGGAGGTAGAGGTATAGTCAAAATAACATCTTTAAAACATAATCAGGTAGAAATGCTAAGAAATTTTTTCCATAGGAAAGCTGATAGTTCAGAAATGCACAAAATAATATGCAAGGCAGATAGAAATATTTCACCATTAAATTTATACGACGAGAATGCCAGCATTCTTATAAATACCAACCAGGAATTATTAGATTCCTGGTCAAATAAAATTCTTCACGCAAAACACTTCAATTATCTCAACCAAACATATGTTGACAAATTTTCGTCAAACAAATGGTTGAGTATTGGAGAGTTGAGCGCAGAAATAGAAGGCTTTATGCTTGCCATACAAGATAGAGTCATTAATACTAAAAATTATAGGAAGCATATCATCAAAGATGCAAATCAAATTGATGATTTATGTAGAAAATGTTTGGCTTTTCCGGAAACTATAGAACATATTATATCGGGATGTTCTGTATTAGCGCCGTCCGAGTATACATTTAGGCACAATCAAGTTTTAAAAATAATTCACCAAAGTTTGGTAATTAAACATAACTTGATTGACTGCCGTAATGTACCATATTATGAATATGAACCAAATTCATTTTTAGAAAATGAATTTTATAAAATTTATTATGATAAAACTATTCTGACAGACAGAACAATTAGTCATAATAGACCCGATATAGTTTTACATGACAAAATTAAGAAAATAACTTATATCATTGATGTCGCTATACCAAATTCTTGTAATATTCAGAAAACTGTTTCTGAAAAAATAAGAAAATATACAGATTTAGGAAATGAAATTAAAAGAATTTGGCATTCTCAGACTATAAAAATATTACCATTTGTTATTTCGGCTACTGGCATTATACCAAGCTCTCTCATTCAAAATTTAGGCGTATTAGATTTGTCAAAAAATTTGTACATAAAAATGCAAAAGTCGGTCATTTTAAATACATGTAGGATTACGAAAGATTTTTTAAATATTTATATTGAGGGATCAGTAGGATTTATCGGACCAGTTAGGATTTCATCAGAGCCGAATCCTCTGATATGAAAATATCTGGAGTCGGTGAAATATTTTCCCATTATGTTTCTGGTGGATTGACGTATTGTTCTTGTATTGTTTTATTCTTATATAGTGCAATTACATTGCGTTAATTTACTAGATATTCATTTGTGGAAAAGTGTGTGGAAGGGTTTAGTCTTTCATTTGGGAAAGATTCAACCCGGACATGAAATCTGGAGCACCGTAAAAATTTAATTTAAATTAATTTGAACGAATTAATTTACCGCGAAATTTAGGAGGTAGAGGTATAGTCAAAATAACATCTTTAAAACATAATCAGGTAGAAATGCTAAGAAATTTTTTTCATAGGAAAGCTGATAGTTCAGAAATGCATAAAATAATTTGCAATGCAGATAGAAATATTTCGCCATTAAATTTATACGACGAGAATGCCAGCATTCTTATAAATACCCACCAGGAATTATTAGATTCCTGGTCAAATAAAATTCTTCACGCAAAACACTTCAATTATCTCAACCAAACATATGTTGACAAATTTTCGTCAAACAAATGGCTGAGTATTGGAGAGTTGAGCGCAGAAATAGAAGGCTTTATGCTTGCCATACAAGATAGAGTCATTAATACTAAAAATTATAGGAAGCATATCATCAAAGATGCAAATCAAATTGATGATTTATGTAGAAAATGTTTGGCTTTTCCGGAAACTATAGAACATATTATATCGGGATGTTCTGTATTAGCGCCGTTCGAGTACACATTTAGGCACAATCAAGTTTTAAAAATAATTCACCAAAGTTTGGTAATTAAACATAACGTGATTGACTGCCGTAATGTACCATATTATGAATATGAACCAAATTCATTTTTAGAAAATGAATTTTATAAAATTTATTATGATAAAACTATTCTAACAGACAGAACAATTAGTCATAATAGACCCGATATAGTTTTACATGACAAAATTAAGAAAATAACTTATATCATTGATGTCGCTATTCCAAATTCTTGTAATATTCAGAAAACTGTTTCTGAAAAAATAAGAAAATAATATATACAGATTTAGGAAATGAGATTAAAAGAATTTGGCATTCTCAGACTATAAAAATATTACCATTTGTTATTTCGGCTACTGGCATTATACCTAGCTCTCTCATTCAAAATTTAGGCGTATTAGATTTGTCAAAAAATTTATTCATAAAAATACAAAAGTCGGTTATTTTAAATACATGTAGGATTACGAAAGATTTTTTAAATATTTATATTGAGGGATCAGTAGGATTTACCGGACCAGTTAGGATTTCATCAGAGCCAAACCCTCTGATATGAAAATATCTGGAGTCGGTGAAATATTTTCCCATTATGTTTTTGGTGGATTGACGTATTGTTCTTGTATTGTTTTGTATTTATTATCTTATATAGTGCACTTACATTGCGTGAATTTACTAGATATTCATTTGTGGAAAAGTGTGTGGAAGGGTTTAGTCTTTCATTTGGGAAAGATTCAACCCGGACATAAAATCTGGAGCACCGTAAAATATGTGTGACATTATAAAGGTGTTTACTTAATTAGTTCATTTTTAGTTACATTATGTGAGGGGGGAGGAGAAATACAGAATAAGGATTAAAAAGCTAAGGACGCGAATATATAGGGGGAGGGGTAGATTGAACTTCCTAGTTTGAGTCATGTTGCTTAGTGAGATTTTGTTTTATGTCATGTAACGTCGAGTTAAAAATGTCAATGTGGTAATAATTTAAGTTGAATGAATGTGTGGATCTGTAGATAAATGAGTTATGTTTGGAGTTAGTCTTGCAAAGAGGAAGATTAAAAGTAAGCGACTGTCTACTGTTGCGATTAGGAACGTGGAATGATAGGCGTTGAAGAAGATCAGGACTATCGATTAAGTTATGTATAATTTTAAATAACATTACCGAATCTGCTATATTTCTTTGACAAGTTAGCGTCTGTATTTTGAAGAATTTGGCAGAGTCTTCATTACTAACATGAGATCGAATAGAGCGAAAATTGAGATACTTTAAAAATCTATTTTGAACACTTTCAATTCTATTTTAGTGTACTGCATTGCCCGGGTTCCATAGTTGAGATGCGTATTCAAGAATACTACGAACATATGAGAAATATAGTGTAAGTAGTAAGGTTTTTGAATTGTTTATATGAGCGGATTATGAAACCATGCATAGAAGATGCATTAGTGACTATGTGGTCGATATGTTTATTAAAATTCAGTTTACTATCAAGTATATCCTCAAGGTCCTTACTTTCGAATTTGATAGATAACGGTACAAGATTAATTGAGTATTCATGGATAAATACGTTTTTATTCCTATTAAAGCGCACAACGAAGAACTTAGATATATTTATTTCCAGACAATGGGCAATACAATACCTGCTGAAACATTGCAAATCATCTTGCATCTTCAGACAGTCCTCTATTGACTTTATAGGTGAGTATATTTTCATGTCATCGGCATACAGGATGGTTTGCGAGTTTAAGAAACAGTTACCGACATCATTGATATATATGTTGAATAATAATGGTCCCAACAAGCTGCCTTGAGGAACTCTCGAAAATCGGATTTAAATCCTGCAACCACTACTATTTGACTACGGTTGGAGATATACATAAGAAGAGAGCCAACGATAAAGATTGCAGTGAATACAAATTTCCAAAAGCTTCTTTAACAGAGTCGCGTGATTGACCCTGCCAAACGCCTTACTAAAGTCGGTATAGATAGGGTCCACTTGTTTTCTGTTATCCAAATTATCCTGGAGGTACTCTGTGAAAGTTAAAAGATTTGTGGTTGTTGATTTACCACTACTGAAACCGTGTTGGTTCATATTCAGGCAAGATTTAAGAGCAACATATGGTTGATCGTAGACTATTTTTCAAAAATTTTGTTAAATATGCAAAGTTTGGAGATTGGTCTGTAGTTTGTGACATCAGTTTTTTTACCATTCTTGAAGATGGGAGACACAAACGCGGATTTCCATATAACAGGGACAGTGCATTGGGTTAGAGAGCGATTGCAAATCAAAGAAAGGGGTAAGGCTAGATTGTGTGCACATCGTTTAATAAGGATAGAAGGTATTTCGTCAGGACCGGCACCATTGTTAGTATCAATTGTCTTAAGGTGTTTTAAGACGATTTCTCGGGTCACCTCAATATTGCTTATATTGGATGTATGGTTTCCGGCGTCAGTTGGAACACTGGCAAGTGGATTGGAGGGTTTACTGAAAACCGAACTGAAAAATTCTGAAAATAAATTTGCAACGCCTATTCCATTATTGGCTCTCAGTTCTCCGTGATACATACATTTTGGGACACCTTGGGATTTGTTAGAGGATTTTATGTGGCTCCAGAAGTTTTTAGAGTTTGAGGATATATTATTTTCCATATTGCTTAAATAAATAGATTTTATTTTCCGAGATAAATCTTTGTGCCGTTTACGAAGGAGAGAAAATGTGACATAGTCAGCCTGGTTTTTGTATTTTTTATATTTACTAAAATATTTAGATTTTTCCTTAGTTATCTTGATAAGGGCAGCATTGTACCAGGGAGGATATTTCAAGTTCCACGAAAATTTATGAGGAATATGAAGATTGATAAGGTGTTTCAAAAACGTGTAAAAACCGTCAAGCGCTAGATCTATTTGAGACTTAGAAAAAATGGATGCCCAGTCAGCTTGCTCTAGTGCGAAGTTAATTGATTCGTAATCTCCACGATTATAGAGAAAAACTTTCCTTTTCGCATTTTTTTAATGAGGGGGTATCCTGAAATGGCACAGTAACGGATACAGCTTTATGATGTGCGTCTTCGGGAACTAGCGGGTCGTGATTAGATTCGATGGAGATTAGTAGATTTGACAGGATCAGATCGAGGATATGGCCGCTTAAATTTAGCTCACCATTGTATTGAGAGAGATCCAGAAAATGCATACAGTCTACGAAATGGTTACTAACGTGGGTAGAGTGATTAATAGCTATGTAATGAGCAGATGGCGTAGCTTGGGTCCATGAAATTTCAGCAAGATTAAAATCTATTTATTAAAAGAAAATAACTTAGTTTACATCACTTTATTTTTTGTACACTATTAACATGTTTCGTGAACCATGTTCACTTCTTCAGGAATAAAAGTACTCCTGAAGAAGTGAACATGGTTCACGAAACGTTAGTGTTAGCTATTAAATCAGCTCTTGTTTAATAGCTAACACTACACCACCACCAATACGCTGCCCGGTGGAAGCGTAGTCGCGGTCTCTACGATATACATAGTACCGAGGGGGGTCGAAAAGTTCATCATCTCTGATGCCTTTGGTGAGCCATGATTCTGTAAGGCCGATTATATCGTAATCGTTTGAAAAGGTATTTTGAAGGATCGTCGTTGTTTTGGTTCGAAGACTTCTAACATTCTGGTAATATATTGCTAAAGACATGGGGGAGTATTCAAGTAAATATTAGTGAGTAAGCAGTAAGTTACACATATAAATGATAGCTGCGATAAGTGAATTTGGTTATAATAGTCATTCAATCTAGCGTACAAAGTACAGCTAAAACAATATTTTATTGGTGTGGGTGCATAATATAGTTTAAAATAATAATAATGTATAACTCTTGTAATACGCATCTCAAGCCCGGCTAATGATATTATTATTCCGATGTTGATATAATCATAATAGTCTGTATAATTATTATCATAAAATCTATAATCATAATAAAATAATAATAATGTATAAGTCTTCTTAAGTGCGCCTCAAGTCCAGTTAATGATATTATTATTCTGATGTGGATGTAATCAGATAGAAGTAGGTATCCATATTTAAAGTGAGAACGGTTAGTAATATCATTCAGTACATAAATTAGTAGAAGTTTTGTTAACATTAAATTAGTATAAAGTAAGTTGCTTACCACAGAAGAAAAGATAATTAGAGTGAGAGAGACCACTATTGTTCCTCGAGTGTTTCTGACTGTCTTACTGGACTGTTTCTCACTGTCTTACTGGACGTAAGATTTTGCAATCGCTCTTCCAACAATTGCACGAATTTTGCTCTGTGGGTGGATAGAAATTTGATAATCAACACATGTTTTAAAACTTTTTAAAAATAATACAAATCTCTTGTAGCCGACAGAGACATGATAAATTTACAGGCAGTTTTTTCTCTTCCTTAAGATATTCTTCGTTTACAGAATGTTGGACAAAAGGTGCGATAAATCCAAGAAACCCGCAATATACATCCCCCACCGCACAGGGCGGGAGAGAGGCCATAGCCAGATGGGGTAGGCCTGTTGGTGCAGGGGGTGGGGGGAAGGGGGGGGGGGGAGAGATGAATGCCGGCATTAATCAACAAATCACAAGAGACTAAGACTTATGAAGTAGAATGTATTTTTTCGGCGAATCGGGGTGAAAGATCCCTTATATTCTCATTACTAGAACTTTGTGGTAAACTGTATTCATTACCAGCAATTACTGCTTATTACTCTTTCTTCTTGTATGAACATGAAGATGATATTTTGATGGGATGTACCTGTAAACAGTGGAGCACTATGATTTTTTTCTGACTTTCATTTTGCGGACAAAAATTTATTGGTTGAAATTCGATAACAAAAAAGAAAGAATAGTTCTTTAGTTGGTTAATTATTGTATGCGGGGAAATTTGAGTGCTGAAGTCTGTCGTTTCGAGGATTATGTATGCTCTGATGTTATTAAATTTTTTCTTGTAATGTTCATCCTAGTGCGATGAAACTTTGGGGATTTGATGCCAGGGATGGTGTCTGTATATAATAGTGAGCTCTGGCGTTACGAAATGATTTCCTATACTACTCATTCAATTGCGATAAAACTTTGGTAAGTTATTGTGCGCACACCCGTGAAGGTTTCTATATATACTGGAGAGCTCTGGCATTATGAAATGTCTATAAAAATTGCAAAAAGGTGACGCGCGAGATGTTTGAAAAATGAGTGAATTACATATAGTTTAGCAGAAGGGGGGGAGGAAGGGGGGGGGTAAAGAGATGGCGGAATGGAAACTGGGGTGAATAGAAGAAAAGGCCACGTAGGAAGAAACCATTTATTATTTAATGGCATCGCAACGCATACCGGGAACTCGCTAGTAACACAAATAAAATTAATGTCATAAAATAAAATAATACGAAAAAACTCCACTGCCTTTTTCTACTTACTTACCTACCCTTGTTTTATAAATAATGTATAATGACATGCCTGAAGCTCTTAAAGCACATTCAGTTAACGTCCCTTAAAAGTACGAGCAATTTGAGTCTGCTGCTCAATAATCATTTGTCTTACACGAAACGGTTTTTCACGCAGCCGATCCATCTGGAGAGATAAATCACTCTACATCTAGGTACATGATGCTCTAATTTGGGTTACATTATATTTTTTAACCATTGACGTCCGTAAAAAGTGATAAATCATTTCACACCATGCTTAACAGCCATCAAATTGACAAATCGCAATTTTCAATGTATTTATTTATATTCACGATCATACACTTTATAGATTATTAGATTGGTTTATGTAGATATAAGTTTAGTAATAAGAAAAAAAAATAATGATCCGTAACTGTATGAAAACAAGTAAGTAGTAGTATTTTGTGAACACCTCACTGGGCGAACCTGTGCTGAGGTGTTCCCATGTTTGGGAATAAGTGCTATTCTTCAACATAAGTAGAAACACCGGATCCATCTTGATATTTTCAAGAAGGGCACTGTGGATTGACCCATGGTGGCAGTATCGAATACATAAATTAAAGATTAGTTGAAGTTAGGATCTATATACAGTTATTCTTAAAATCTAGATTATGTTTGAGATACATGATAAAAAGGTAGGTATAATTTTCTTGGGACCACACACAACTATTATAAAAAAATATTTTGATATTATTTTTTTAATGTTTGGGTTGGGTTATGTTTGGTTAGGTGATATAATGTTTTGTTTTGGTTAGGTTTATATTATGATTTTGATGGTTTATTATTGTTTTATCATATCTATATCTTTTTGGGTGACCCGACTGTTGATCCGCCAAAAATTAACATCAAATTTTTAAGTATAAACTAGCTGAAGTCGAAGAGTTTTTCAAAATCAGATGTAGACAGTAATTTTTCGATTATTTTGAACGTCTAGTATACCAAATGTATTAAAGATTTATAAAATTATCATGTAAACAGTGAGCTTTTTCTTGGTTTGATGATCAAGTGTGAAAAATATGACTAATCTCGGACTAAAACTGAAGATTTGCATATAAAACAAACCACCCACCGACACTCTTCCATACTCATATAATTTTATTATGATATTACATAAGTGTATATTTGATAAATATTCCTATCGGATTTGATTTTGTCTAATGTTTAAATTTTTTAAATGAAAATCTGATATTAGGTTAAATTATTGTGGGTAATAACTTATGATGGTGATAACCAATGAAGAGATAAATAGATAGAAATGTATTATAAGGAATTTAATGTGCCCGAACTAAGGTAAATTTTTTTACTTCGGGTGAGATTGAGTCTTCGAAATTTAAAAATATTTTTTGAACAAAATAACAATGTTTTTAGCCCGGGCTTCGAAAAGTCTCGTAGGTATAGATCACACTTCTAGGATTTTTCTGTTCAGTTCAGTTGGTGGTAACGTTTTAACTTTATAAAATAGTGTGATTTTTCTGTTTTATGGAATATGGATAGTATTTTTACAACAGTTTTTGACAGTATTATTTGTTTTTCGGAAATCCAAGAAGTAGAGTAAGTCAGGGTCAATTTCCAATTACTCAATAAATCAGAGGTTCAATCTTGTGAATTGTTTATTACTTCACAGACAGTCTCAGGATTAAAAAGAAACCAGAATGATTTTACGGGGCCAATAAAACTGAAATGGAAAAGAACGAAATTTACATAAGTTATGATCTTCGACGTGGAAATGGGAAAAACCAATTAAAATATCAATGTGATTTTTAAGTTAATTATTTTGATTGCTTTGCGCTCATAAGGAACATATTATCTTCATCAGTGTAACATTTTGACCCTCTGTGTACAATAAACCATTATCTTAAATATTGATATATTGAATAACCTCTACTTTTTCAGTATACATTATAATGGAATTCCGCCAAGAATTGTCTGACACAAAAATGGAAACTTTATCTTAAAGCGAAGCTTAACGTGAAATAGCATTTTTTTGTGACATCACACAAAAGCACGCCTATCTATAGTTTCTATACAGTGTAAAGGCGGAGGAATTCTGTTATCACCCGGTTGGGCAGCATTGAGAGGCGGGTTTGGAAGGGACTATTCGAAGGAATTTATTACTGCGGGTCTTGAAAAGACTAGGAGGAGGAGGTTGGAGGATTATATGAAGGAGTAAAAAGAGATACCGATAGCTCGTTCCACATATGCGCCGACTTACATCAAAAAACGAGTCGAAAAAATGACCCACTCTCATTAAGCCAATGTACACTGTAAACGGATGGATCAATGCTGCTAGCTCCTTAGAGAAGACAACATTAAAATATCTGTAGAACAGACTCAGCATGTCCCTATTGCGTCCGTGCATTAGAGATTGCAGCCGATATGTTAACAACGGATTGACAATCAGTCGGACAGTCCTCCACGGCACTGAATCAAGTAGATGCATTAAGTATTTTGATATTTATTTACATCATGAATTCCAAAATATATGCTTTTGATAAAATGAAGCGTTTCCTATCGTCTCACTTGAGGACAATTAAAATGAAATTGTTAATTAATTTATTAATAGTAAACTACTAAAAAATTTATTATTTTTAATTGATAAACTAACATTTTTTTGATAAAAAAAAGAATGATTTTTGATAAAAAAAGAGCTCCTGACCGGCAATCAGAGGGACATGGGTTCAAGTCCCGTTGGCGGCCAGTATCTTTTCTCGAAAGATTTTTTCAATGTAGATGAGTGTTTCAGGCTGATAATTATTGCTTATAATAATTGTTAATAAAAAAGTATTTTTTCAATGTAAAAGTATAAACGCATAGGTATAAAAAACTTAGTGAGAATATTAGTGAGAGTTTCCCTTGATTAAATATTTTTCTTTCTAATAAAATTATTGACAAAATAAATAGAAATTACTTTTACGATAGTGATTTTTGAATGGCGGAATGTAGTCAATAGAGTGTAATTAGCACATTGCATTATCTCAGGTAACCATTCGGAATAGCTTTCATGCCTAATACAATATTTGAATTGCACATTCATTACAATTAGTAGTGTACATCAAAACAGCGTTTAAACATGATTTAATTAATGTCGACAATGTTATCGACACTCAATCGAAAATCAGAATAAGATAATAATCAAGGAATATATGTAACCTAGATGTGACCGTATCTTTTTCTGGCGTTTCTGTTTCAGATTTTCGATTGGGTGTCGCTAATATCGTCTTCATTAATTACTTATTACCATTTAAGGTTTGACTCATTAAATTTAAAATTAAAATAATGTTTATGTAACCATTTTTATTTACAAAATCCACAATACGAGCTTAAGGGAAAAGCGGTGAGGACCCTTTTATTCGGGCTGAAGGAAACGAATAAATCACCAAGGGATGAAGTGGACCTACTTACAGATGATACTCTCTCGATGGCCACTATTAAAGTCTTCAGTTTTTTTATGAATGAAATACAATCTACTAGGTGTCTCTAAAACAAGTATATCTATGGATTTTCTTCATCATTTAAAAATTTTGTGTTTATTCAAAACAGTGTGAATTTTAAAATATAATTAAAAGAAGACAATATTAGCGAAACTAAATCGAACAATCAGAAAAAGATATTTGCACCTCTGGGACTCGAACCCAGGACCTTTGGTTTTACGGGCCACTTCGCCAACCACTGTCCTTTGGCTCGGGTTAGCGCAGTGGTCGGGAAAGCCGAAGTTCTTGGGTTCAAGTCCTAGAGGTTGCAATATCTTTTTCTGTTTCCAGATTTTCAATGGAGTTTCGCTAATGTTGTCTCATTTAAATAAATACTTCAATTTGAGGTTTTACTCCTAAAGTTAAAAATAAAAATAAACATTTTAATATACTCCTAGTTTAATATTGCACGCAGTAGGAGAGTAATTTCTGTAACTTAACCAGAAATCGGCAATATTTATACTCAGATTTATTGCATTTTTTTTCTGGTGAGAACCGAAAATGTATATTTTTTCGCTTACCGGTTAAATTATTAGTTATGTAATTAACACACTGTTGTACTGCAATTTCTTAAATTTTATTATGTCTTTCAATGGAATAGTATTGTTTTACCTATTTAAAATATAAAATGTATGACTACTACAATACGGGCATTAGCCTAATGTGGTAGCCAAAAAAAAACAAAACTAAATAAAATATTATAAAATAAAATAACAAAATATAGCAGCTTGTTCACAGTTCATTCAAAACATGACTGCGCAGCCCTTTTCATGCAAAACTTAATTTTGGATTTGAGGACACGAAAGTTAACCAAACATTATATTTTTAACCAAAAGGAATGGTAAATATCTTCTTAAAATGTATGCTGCTTTATTTATGTTGTAAATGATCAAATATAGATAATTAAAGAGATCGATTTTTCACGATTTTAGCGGCAAATTTCATTTTTTTATAATTTAAAATTAAATTAAATAGCATATGATCGTACCCAAAACCGTTTGATTAAAACAATAATTATTCAGTTTGTTTAAGTATTTGGCCCTGTAATCAAAAATTAAAATTTGGTTAAAAAAGCCGTTCCTCTTACGACTACCGATATAATAATTGATCGATGCTCACGACGTGACGGATAAAATGTATTTAAAATTAAAATACTTTTTAGAGGGATGGTTGTAATCTTGATATATAAAAAAACATGTTTCTTTGTTTGTCTCTTGTGCATTCCAAAACCATTCATCCGCGCAAGCCCGCGATAGTTTCTTTATATAATTGTGAGCTCTGGCGTTATGAAATTATTTCATAAACTGTTCATTCGTTTGCGATGAAAGTTAGGTGGGTTTTTGTGCGCTCGCAAAGGTTTCTATATATACAGGTGAGCTCTGGCGTTATGAATTTTGAATTGAAAAGTTGCAACAGGTGGCGCGCGAGTTGTTTAAAAAATGAGTGTATTTCATATTGTTTAGCGATAGGGAGGGAGGGAAGGAGGGGGAGGAAAATTCGGGAGGGGGGAAGGTGTGGAAAGTGGAGGGGGAAAGCGGGAGGAGAAGGGGACGCAGGTTGGAAGAGGAGACGGAAGGGGAACGTAGAAGATTGGTAAAGGATACGTAGGGAGAAAAAATTTCTTCATTTAAGTGGCATTGCTTAGCACGCCACTCTCTAGAATCGAATAAAAAACCTTTTTTATGGTGTATCTTCAAATGTTCTATCTTATGATACGTGTGTATCTTATGTACGTTCTTAAATAAAAAGCATTTTCTTCTGGATTGAAGAAAAATATTCATTTGAAAAAGGATAACAGGTTAACAAATACATGGTAGGTACAATTTTGTGAAATGGTTTAAATTTCTGTTATTACAGTTACCTAATAAAAAAAAGTTTAAAAAAACATCTGTATTGTTAATATGGTTACATCATAAATCATAATTATGATTATGAATATAAAATATATAAATATTTAAGTATCTTTAAGTAGGAAGAAGAACCAAAAAATTTTGATGAAGGATAAAAGTATAATATTATAGGATTATTAGTACGATTTTATGGAAGAAATAGGGGAAGCAGTTTTTTTTGTGATTTCTTAAAATATTTTTTAACTGAAGTAGAGTTCAATAATTGTATGTCATCATTAATGCTTCTGATTTTTTTTGGTAATATATTAAAGGAACCTTTTTCTTGGTGAGTATAATGGTGTTGGGCAAAAAAGGTGTTTAGTTTAAGGCATACAAATATATTATGTCTAAGTCTAGTACTATTTTGTGTAACGAATGAGTTATCTTTTTCTTTAATAATTTGTATAATTGAATTTTTCACAAACAATTTAAAAAAAAATTTCAATCTTCCGATTTTCTTTATTCAGATAAAAATGGCAGCACTTTCAAAATATGAACTTATCTGTCTAACACAATATTATTTAGTAATAGAAGTTTTTAAAGGAGTTTAAATTTTAGAAATATTATGATGCCAACGTAACAATCTCGTTTCTGTGGTTGCTATACAGATCCTTATCAGTGCCTTAAAACCCTTTCGTGTACTCTCCGCCGATAACGAAGGGATAATATTATTGTATACATGTTCATATCTCTTCGTTACCCTTTCTACCCTTTGATAATCGTAAAGACTTAATAAAATACCCTAATGCTCAGTTTGCAAAAAGACCTCCCAAAAGATGTATTTTAGATGTAAGATTGGAGGGTTATAACTTAACCGAAGAAAGATGTAAAGAATATTTTTGTATTTGAATTATGGATGGATACTTATGTAGATACATATTTTTCCTAATATTTTCGAAAAAAATAAGTCTGCGCCAATAGAGGTGGACAAGCTATGTCCTGAATATAGCGCACCTACACAATTCTATTTTAGAGTCAAAAGGAGCTTTTAATATTCCCACGTTTAAGGAATGGCGACGGTAAAAAAGGCAATAAACAATCGTTCCTTATCACAATAATGCTGCAGTTCTTTCTTACACATTATATAAAATTGAGACAAAAGATGAAACACACAGAGCACGTATGTCTCATCCTTTGTCTCACCATTTTTAATGTATAAGAAAGAGCTGCAGCATCATTGTGATAAGGAACGTATGTTTTTTATCTTTTTTGTACCGTTGCCGTCCCGTAAATGTGAGAATATTAAATTTCGCTTAACGGAAAATTTTGTTAAGCCTACACTAAACACTTTTGTCACAATTTTTTGTTACGAATTGTGATAAAAGTGTTTGGTACGAGTACTTTTTAAAATATCAAATATTTAGTATAATATAATTTACATAGTTTACTCATTCGCCTTTTTTTCTTTTTTTTACATGAGCTCCACAAAGAAGGCCCCGAAGAAATTAATTTCCTTAGGGGCCTATGTCATCTTTGAGGATGCTGTGTGGGGGTTTCTTTTGAAGGAAAGGTAGGAGAGGAAAGTTCTGGGAAGGAAAAACGTTTAAGGGGTGGGTAGGAATCTGGGGCTTAGTATGTCCTGGTCATTCGACTCCAAGACCTACACAAACATCACCCCATGAACCCGTGCACCTTTCATTGAATTAAAGTTTTTTTTTCACATTTATAACATATTACAAGAGACTGGTTGAGGGAGACCTTTTGGTGAGAAAGATGGGTTCATACGTCCGTCACTCCTGAAGTCATCGACCGCCAGATTCCTACTCACCCCTCATACCTTTTATCCTACAGCAACCCCTATGATGACCACAGGCACTGAGGGAAATTATTTTCTTCAGTGCCTCCAGTGTGCAGCTAATGTGAAACATTGTACTTAGGCGGCCGGCGTAGCGCAGCGGTAAGACGCTTGACTCGCGCACCGAAGGTCGCGGGATCGAATCCCGGCGTGGCAAATAAATTTTATTTGATTAATTTGTGTTATTACACAATTTATTCATTTAAAATAATAAATAGTATATTTGCGGCACGTTCCAGAGTGGAAGATACTCTCTGTATCGCCCTGGTGTAAGACCACCATTCAGAATTGAAACGTTGCTTGAAACGGCATTAGCCGTGTTTGGCGACCAGATTTGAATAGCCAGGTACTTCCCCACCTTCCTCTTCCATATCTCCTTCCCCTCCCCACTACCCTCGGCCACATAACATACCCCAATTGGGGATGCCATAGTCTCACTGGCTTCAGACGGGAGCAGTTGGGACTCTTGTGAGGTATTCAAGTAAAAAAAAAAAAAAGTGTGAAAATAGTGAATAAAATACTTGAATCGCGCCGTAACAAGGGTTGGGACAATCACCAATATGTGTAAATGTAGATTTTGGTCGGGATTTTAAATGAATATACGAAAAAACCTTCATTGTGATGGTCAGGCATTTGACCGTGACAGCCTATTCTTAAATACATTGAAGGTGGATAGAGGCCGAACGATAAAATGTTTTTACATTAATTATTAATTGACAAAAATACGACCTTGTTAGGTGGTAATGCCAATTCAAGTATGTTTTTATTCTAAGGGTAAACTTTTATCAAACGTGTACGCTTGTCAACAATATTACTCGGGATTTGTGGGACCTCGTTCTTTAACCACTCGGGCTACGTAGTGCTGTATTTGTCACGAACATCAACAGCCGGTGAGTCACGTTGTGCGATATCTGTCATCTGACACGTTCTTGCGTCCTAGAAATGACGCCACTGAGTGAATTTGCGATTATTGAAGAAAATACTAATAATAATTTTTTTTAAAACATTACTCTATAAACTCTTTATTTCGTATCATTTTTCTTATAGTTACAAAACCCATCTTGTTAGTAAGTCCATGTTCTAAAAAAATATTTAGTGTCGTTGATAATTAAATCTGATGAAGAGTGGTGTTATGAAATTAACCCTAGGAAGACTAGAGTAATTTTCTAAAATTTTTTTGAAATGATTCGTCTTGGTATTGTACATCAATTGCCATAACCCATTCGTATGTCGATCGTCCAGTTGATTAGTCAGGCATCTCAAGATACTATGTTTTGAGTTAATGAGGAAAACAAATTCGAATTCTCATCATAAACCAAGTACTATTTATACGTGTCTGTGTTTACATATTAAAAATGGTATAAAATAACACTAGGTAGTATGATATTTTGAAATTTCCTACCAATATCCCAGAAAACAATTTTTTTTTTTGCTTATTTCACTACAAGTTTTTCTGCATTATAATTGATTTGGTGGTACTTATGAGTAATCTGAGTATTGTACCAGATAGAGGGTATACTTTTACATATATCTGTAGAGCAAATCCAGTTTAGTTTTTTTGGATATATCTCACTAATCAACTGGACGATCGATGTATGCAAAGCTGAATTACAGTTTGCTTTAATTATTCCTGTTTTATTTCTTCAACACTCATACTTATGAACATCAATTCTACTACTTTTAACCTAACATCGTCCATAATTTACCTATCACTTTTATTTCTCACAGCTAGTTAGATACGTCGGGCTTAAGATCATTACATTATATACATTCGTCGTACAACTCCATTGTTAATTGCTAGCTTCGTCTTCTTTGGGCTTTCATTCGTAAATGCTGAATTCATTTCTGTGTTCTTACTGAAATTAGCCCTTTCGTCAATTGTGCAATCAGCCCTTCCCTCGCAAATGAACAAAATATTCCTAACGTAGCCCTCCCAATTATACAAAATCATCCACTTGCCCCGAAAGTTCACGAACGTCATCAAAAATTTAATAAATACTTTGCCATTTTGTAGTGCAATTGAAAATCAAAAGCGCATCAGATCACCGCTATTGTTTATTGTAGTGTCTCAGTCGCTCCCGTTGCAATCTCTCCGCGACACGTTCTGCCAAGCCTTTGGGACAGATTAAATGGTGCACGTGTCAATGTTGGTCCATTTGAAGTAACAATTTCAGGAGTTGTTAGAGGAAGCCGGCATCGCGGCGAGTTATTATGATTTAGAGCCGCAGAATGCCCGTTGCGGAATCCCGACAAATCCTGGACAAGGACAAATCTGTCGGGGTTATTTACTCACATGTCCCTAAAGCCCGAAGGTCATTGCATTGTTCACACTTTATGACCTAGAATCCTTGAATAATGCTAGTCGTAATCGTAAGTTCTATTTTGGATAGGATTATTATTCGGATAAAATATTTTCTATCAATTATTGTGAGTGTTTTTAAAGCACCCTTTTATTTGAATTTTATTTAATTTTTTATTTCTTCTCAGGCCCCTCAGCACGGTTGATCGATAAGGATTGATAGGATAACTTAACTTGGTTAACTGTCAACTGATGGTAGGAGATTTTCAAATATTGTAAGGTTATTATTATTAACCCGGGTGTGCCTGTCTTTCTTTAAAACAAAATTATGAAAAATTACTGTGATATGCCTTTCTCCCTTAATATTCAGTAATACTTTACAAGGGGTGTTTAAGATCACAGAACTATGTTTTTGTAGATAGATCTCTGTGATATTAAGATGCGAGCAAATAAAAGCGTTTGGGTATTCCGGCTATATGTTTACGAGAGAGAGAAAGGCTGTCAATGATATTGATATACAGGTAGATAAATGAAGGAACCCCATTAGATATATGTATATATTTATGGGGTATATAAAAGTAACACCATGAAACTTTCATTCTCGCCTCGACTTGTGTCAGAAAAACAAATGAAATGAGATCGGAAAATAGAGTGGATGCCCGTTTTTAAAATTAAAGCCTGTTTTTGGGTCTAGCCTATCAAAATATTGAAAATAACATTATTAATTAATTAATAATATTATTATTTTCACACAAAAAATATATTTGGCTCACAACTAAAAAGAAACTCTCCAGCTTAAAATCCAAATTATTCATTTGGAAACACCTAACTTTGCCGATCCTTAGTCAAATTTAAACGATACAATAAGCGAGGAAACTTTAAAGGCCAATTAATAACAATTAATAATTTCCGACGTCTTTCACGGAAATCAGTAAATTATAAATAATTAGAAAAATAAGGAAAATCCACTGATCAGACAAAGTTCTAGATAGTAAATATAAAAGCAATTAATTTAAAATACATGTTAACAGTTGACATATGATAACGGATCGCTACAAGTCTATGAATCTTTCTTTAGTCCAACAGCTCAGCTGTGGAACGAATTACCGGCTTCGGTATTTCATCTTTCCTACAATATGAGTCTCTTCATGACCTTTTCATTTTCTCTTTCATTTCATTTTTATTCACTCCTTCCTCTCCTCACAAATACCATACAAGTACCCACGTGGAAATAATATAAATATGTCATTCATACGTAACTTCACAGTGTGATAATGCCTTCAGAAGTTGAAATAGCTGTCATGCGTAGTAATAATTACACAGCAGAACTCTATAAACAAACTTTGTTTTTTAAATTGTGTTTTCTATTATTCGATATACATTTATGAAAGAAAAAAGGAAAATTGGAGTGGGGGTTCTGAACTTAATAACAATAAATAAAAATATTTATTTTATTTTATCTTTCGGCAATCTTTGGTGTAAATAATCGGGTTTGAAAGCATTAGTTATTCAGCCAATACTCGTATATCATACAGAATGATGCTCCGAAGAAAAAAATTCATTGATACCTTTGGCTCTGGGAGAAATGTTTAAAGCAAGCTTAATGTTTACACCCAATTTTCAGTGTAAAAATAAGTTGTTACATACATGTGGAGGCTCAATAGCTTGGCTCTAGAAGGATTTGCGCATTTCCTCCCTCTAAATGAAACGCTTCTATTTCGAATCCATATTAAGGACTTCCACCGCTTTGTTTTCATAATTATCGATTTATATAAAGAAGAGTGTCTGTGGAGGGTGGCGTAGATTAAACTTTTATAAAAATCTACATTGTTATTCTGAGTTTGATTTTATTTTGCGTGTTTAACCTTCAAAATAAGAGGAAGGTCTCTTTCTACATGAGTTTTTGAAAACCACCCCATCACATTTTTCCACCCCTTCAAGCAGAATATTGGTGCTTCTTGATGACGTTTTGCATAGGTACTTAACGTTAAAAATAAGAAGGAAATTATTACTGTCTATATCAGATTTCAAAAAAACTCTACGTAAAGCCGGGGCGAAGCACTTCAAAGGACGATTGTATGACACGGAAAAGTAACGTCATTGGAAGCGGCCTACGTGGAATTATGGCTCATCACACCTGATGGCAAAACATTCTTGTTACGTTATACGTTAAAAATCTTTTACGAGTGTCGCCGCAGAGGAAAATGTGTAAAATTACACATTATTTACAGCTGAAATAAGGCTTTAGGTAGCTGATGGCTGATGTGCTCGCAACCTGGCAACGCATAAAATAACCCCTTTCCAAACTCCCGCTTTTGACAGGAATAATCCTTTGGAATAATCGTTGTCAACCCCATTGGCGTAAAGAATACTATAACCTCTAACGACGTATAACTAAATCCATATTAGCTGAGTAAAATTTAAAAATTCATTTACACAGAAAATATTTGTGTGTAGGTACAATATTTATTTCGTAGAAATGAATTAAAATGATCTTATTTTCTTAGTAGTAGTTTTTCTTTGAACGCATTTTATAATTTCCATGACGCATTTGTGTATTGCAACAACATTTTTTTTCCCGTGACAATTTGTTGTTTATGGTTCCATGATAACTCAACAAAGTGGTACTTCAACACCCCTTTGAATAGTATAAAAAAAATATTAAAAAATCCAATCGCCTAACCTAATGTAACCTATCTAACCAATTTTGTTTTTTTATTCATCACATTTGATGACTTTTTAAAGGGGTGATGACGTTGTACATTATTGAGTTGCCAGGTCACCGATTTTTGTTATGTGCATTAAATATAGTAAAAAAAATAACTAATGCATGCAGGCTAAACTGTAGTTAACCTATAAACGCATGTATTTTGTTATTAAGTTAATTAATGTAATTAAGTATATATGTAGTGGTATGTTTCGCTTTCTTCTCTGTATTTAGGTTTCTTTGACAATAAATCAATATTGTACCTACATACCTTAGATGATATTTTGTCAATTTCATTCCTAAATCAACTTAAAAATATTAACAAATTCCAAAAAATTGTCACAAACTTACTTTAAACGTGGGAACTGAATAAAGTAAACTATATATTACATGAAAATGTATTTATTTAGAAACGTTGGAAATAAACTAAAATTGAAATAGTTTTCCTTTTTATCTCAAAAAAATGAAACAACGTTTTTATACATCCCCCTTAGAAGTAATGTAAAAACCGAGAGAAATTCAAAGTAGGATATGTGTAATTCGTAATATAATTCTATCTTTCTTAAATTATATAACAACAGGATGAGTAAATAAATTCAAGGTAATAACTTAATACTATTTAATGGGAAACTTTAACTTTTGATTCATTTTGACTTCCAGTTAATATTGAAAATAACAATTGGAACAATAGAAAGATTAAAGAATTATCTACAGTTATCAGTAAAATGTTTTTGGGAAAATTTAGCATGGTGATTATAATCATTAAAAGTATTTATTTAATGGCTAACGGTACAAGGAAATAAGTTAGCCGAGCGGTCAAAAGTGACGGGTCTAATCGTCAAAAGCCTAAACGTCGCGGGTTCAATCTTCTGCTAGGGAACTACATTATCATAAGTTCAATATTTTCTGCAAACAATGACGGTAGGAAGCAGAATTCAAATACTATGAGGTTATTTTTATCACGGTTTTTAGCCTCTCTTTAATAAAATAGAAAAAAAAACATATAACATTAAAAAGGTACATTTTTTACTTTAGCTCCTCACAGGAGACCCTTAGGAAAAATATCCCCCCATTCCACACACCATTTCCTATATTCTTTAGGGTCTTAGGGCATATAGGGAATGGTGTGTGGAAGGTCTTTTTAAGGAAAGGAAGGAGAAGAAGTTCTTGAAAGGAAAACAGCAGGAGGGGTGGGTGGGAATTTGGGGGTCAGTCAGTGTGTCCTGGCGTGACGGATGAACGAATCGATCCCTCCCATTGCAATGCCAAGCGATGGGTCAAGATAGTCATTCCGGAGAGGATCAAGAGGCTTTCCTCAACCAGGTTCTATCAATCTGACCCGCCGTGCAGTAGTTGGGCAGATATATCCGTGCGCCAAGACACAGACATACCTCACCCCACAAACCCAGGCACTCCTCATAGTCACAAAAGGTCACCAAACATATCAAATCACTCGGGGTGACCTATGGCAGAGGTGTTGGTTTTTCAATAAATGATTTCCGAGGCAGCGGTACCCATACCCGTCTTTGGGTATAATAAAATTATTAATTTCAGAAAACTGTTCACGTACCTACGTACTTTAGAAAACTGATGAGTTGTTTCTCAGAATACAATTCAACAAATTTCAAACTTAAAATTCAAGTTCTGTGAAAATCATTTTCAAGTTCTGGCATTATCCAATTATTATGAACTACGCGGCTTACGAATAAATAATAACAAAACTGGAATTTTAATCTTTACATTTGATGAATCGTTAAAATTCTATGAAACAACCCGTCCCGATAGTTTGGTTCCTAATTCTGATAATATACCACATATCTTCGTGCAAATGCACTATCCAATTTTATCCAGGTACTTCTTGGAAAAATGTTTTTTTTTAAATTTTGTATTCAATTTTCGTCAATTCCATAATGGCATTATTAGCATATCGGCGTAGGTCCGGGTGACGTCATCTGGTGGCTTTATGCAAATGCGCCCGCAGCTGACCGCTCTTATTCCGTCACGGCACAGGATCAAAAGGTGAACCCGCCCGCACCGCGGCCGGCGCGCTTAGAACCCCCGAGCACCGGGTCAAAGGGGACCCTGGCTTGAATTGTAAATGTGGCCCGCGTGCCCGCTTGCCCGCACCCCGCGCCCCGCTCCAACTTGCCCGCACTCTCTTGCCCGCATTCTCTTGCCCGCATCCCGCAGCCGGGCTTAGGGACTTACACGTATGACGCATGACCCGCTGGACCTGAGTTAGAAGCCTCAATAAAGGTAGGACCCTCAAAGAAACGCGATGGTCGATGTTGTTTTAGGGTTTGCATAAAAGGGTTGATGTTATTTTACAATTTGTAAAATAGAATTTGCGTTGTAGACGAAATAAGATTATTTGCTTTCTTTGGGGTTGGAAAATAACATTTGTGTAATGCATTGAATAAAGTTCTGTTAAAACATTTTTCCCATATTTCAAAGTGTCAATGGGAAAATTTTTTCAATCTCTTATTTACATTAGAAGATTTATTTTGTGAATTTTTCCTGATTCGGATTATTATATGTTTAATGTAAATAACGCACAAGAGTCCCAACTGCTGCACCCCCTGGATCTAGTGAGTAATGGGGTATGTTGTAAGGCTTAATGTGATAGGGAGAGGATTGAGATGCGGAAGAGAAAGAGGAAGGTTGGAAAATACCTGGCTATTCAGATCTATTCACCAAACACGCCCAAAGCCATTTCAAGCAACGTTTTAATTCTGAATGGTGGTCTTACACCAGAGCGATATTGAAAGTAGCTTCCACTCTGGAATATGTCGCAAATATATACCTTTAACTATTTTTAAATTTTTAAAGGCCTGACCAAACCGGCGCGTTCAGTTTGCGTCCGCGGTGGCGTGCGCGATGGCGATCAGTTGTGTACGAACTTGTAGCGAGGTGTTCAAACCGCGGCGGCCGCGGCCAGATTGCGCATGTTGCGTTTGGACGCTGCTATTATTTATGGGTAAAATCTGCGTTTATGAATGTACTGTAGTTACTGGATGAAGTTTGGAAAGAAATAAGAAACATATTGGGAAGTGGTAAGCTATAAAAAATGTATTTATTTTTTAAGACATACATTTTTATGAATTAACATTTAAATTACACTTTCATTAAATACAGAAAAATAATTTGCCTAACCTTTTTTTGGATTAAAGTAATTAACAAAGTGTTCACGTACAATGAATGGGTAGTTTGTACTTCTACGATTATTCTTCTACGACATCCAATGGAGGTAGTAAATTATTATCGCAATGCACATTTCTGCTATTTGATCTCAAAAATAAATAAATCATTTTACCCTTTTCATTAGACTAAACATATTTTAACTAAAATATTCTGAAATAATCATACCGTGCATTACTCTCTTCATCTTCTGCAATAGAAGTAATATTTCTTCTTCGGATTCACTGAATTCGTCTCCAATCATAATAATTTAAACAGTTCCCGCTCCGAGCTATACCGCAGGATTGACGACATGAACGTACCACGGACGCTTGTTGATCGCTAGTTTGGTGTGAACGGTTTCTGCACGCACACAGGACGCCACCGTGCACGCCATCGCGGACGCAAAATGAACGCGCCGGTTTGGCCTTCGCTTAAATGATCAATATTGTGAAATGACGCATATCAATCAAACTAAATTTACTAGCGCACGCCGGGATTTGTCTCTCCTCGTCCTTATTGAGAGCCTTACCCCTGGACTACAGAGGCCATCAAATTCTTATCTTATACTAGCTGAAGTCCCCGGCGTTGCCTTGACTTTTCGCAAAGTTTTCCGAAATTTTATGTAAACAGTGGCCTTTCTATTGTTTTGAAGGTCAAGGGTGCATAATTTTTTCAGTCTCAAAAAAGCTGTTGATTTTTATAAAAATCAACTCCACGCCGTCGCCACAGATAATATCCTTTATATATATATTAATTATTTATAGTTCCCTATATGTCATTGTGTCAAAACTGTTACAATTATTATTAAATACCGTCTGTGGTGATTTTTCTTATGTCAATAATCATTAGGTAAACATTTTGGAATTAATTGTTAGTGTGAATTTTATTATCACACTCTTCCATTTTCCTACAACATGGTGGTCTCGTCAAAATCCAGTTTCACTTCTTAATTTCCTCAAAAATGTACTTCACACAGCTCCAAAGGAAATGCTTTTTTTCGGAGTGTCCTGTCTGGATTAAAACATATTTACAAAAATCACAGATTTTAATTAAATTTTATGTATGAACCTTGGAATGATGTTTCAAAGCAAATATAAACATGTCGGACGTTTAAAAAAATTGAGTTGGTCTAAAAACTTCTGTAAAAAATAATTTCTTTACAATTTTGAAAAATTTACTCTTTCATAAATCGCTCAAATGGATTTTCTACTTTATGATTTAATTTAACAACTTATTAAAAACTTTGTAATTAGTTTTTATCTAATTTAGCTAAATCTTGCTATTTTATTTTTATGTTTGACGGTAATTGATTTTTTCCACTTTTGAAAGACGGATTTAAAAAATATGTATTTTTTTAAAGATCGTTGCCAGTTAGCTAATAATAAATACAGTTTTGAAAAATAAATCGCTTTGAATATTATATTTTTTTATTAGTTTATTACAAAGGACACCCACCCTACTGATAGCTGTAATTAAAATATCTTCTACCTTAATACAGTAGATATCTATGTTTGTTTGGTGAAATGTTGCAGACTTTAATTTATTAACAGAATAAAATAAACACGACTTACATTATGACTTGCATAGAAATAAAATTCCATGAAACTAGGTCAAGAGACCGACCTTTTGTACGTAAAACGCTTCATATAATTTATTTTATCCTTCTTAAGTTGTTGTAAAAATGTGTCCTTTGTTCATCCCCCGCTTATACATTATATCTAGCCTTCTCATCGCATCAGGCCTTTAACTCTAAAGCCTACCCTTCCCCGACAACCCCACCCCTTCTACTGCGTCCCCGCTGTGATTGCGGTTAAAATAAATGTGATGAATAATTCATGGGACGGCCGCAAGTGCATTCTGCCACGAATGTTCTCAAACAATAAGATTTTTATTTGAACAATTTTTTTCTACATGAAAATGATAATGCAAGACTGGTCATCCTTTTCCTTTGTAACATACATCTGCTAACTGTAGTTTTAACTCTTGGAATACCATCCTTACCCTACCTAGAACTTCTTAGTTAGCCAAGGGTAACGGTCTGCCGTACGCCCCGGTTACCACTGTTTTCTTAATAACTTTTTTGCAAAATGATGTTTTTGTAAAATGTTAAATTTAAAAAATATATATTTATAAACGCATATTAAAAAAAAAAATCCCATACATCAAAAACATTTATAATAACGATTTGACAATAAAATTAGGTCATTAATAATTCTTACAACTTGTGAGGTTTTTCCCTAAACACTATTGAAGTGAGCTATAAACCCAAGGTAATCAGCGGGCCTACTGGAATTACCAAACTATTTAGAAATTCCACAGTCTTAAACGAATTAGTAACAAATATAATTGATTAAAATACTTGTAGACCACCCCTCTCCCCTCCCCCATATGTTAGGTATATAAACCGTAGACTAAGAATAATTATTTGTACCAGTCTCAGTGAAGATAGCTCTGACGAGCTGAAACCGGTTTACGGTCAATAAAATTAATTGGAATAAAGTTTTAAATTTGTTTTATTAAAATATAAGCCATGTGTATATTTTATATGACATCCTTTTTTTAATTCAAATAAGGAATTATACATTTCGGTTAAAAAAACGATACCGTATCAATGAAAATTATTTTTTAAAACTTTTTTCAAGAGAAAGAAAAAAAAAAATTAGATGGTTACCTACTGTTATGAGTTGCCCATAAATCCTACGAACGAACTATACAAGCGGCAGGCAGCTGTGTGTCACGTGCTCAGTACATGTTCAGCATCGTATGATTATTGCTGTCCCTCTCAGGCTGGCAGAAGACATTACCATATATGGCCACACGGCGCGAAATCCAGCCAATGGCAGAAGACATTACCTTATAGGGCACGCGTTCGAGTCTTCCGTCTCGCTCATCACGGGCAGAGAGTTCCAGCCACCGATCGCCAAAGCAACAGACATATTTCAGACAACGGCGCGAGCGGTCGTACGCACTACTACGTACTGTCGGGCAGTATGCCACCCTTCGACGCGGCTAATTAAGTCTTCCTCCTACGATTCAAGTATGGCGCTATCACCACAGCCGCCTGTATAATCCTACTGCCGCCTACCATAGCAGCCCTGGCCGCGCACGGTTTTTAATCCGCCTACGTGCCGACGAGCCGAGTAATTCACAACGGCCGCCTACTTAATACCATGGCCGCCCAGACGCGCACGGCTTTTAATCCGCCTACATTGCCGATAGCCGCTTAATTCACCGTTATCACCCACCGGTTCGGTAAGCTGACCGAATCCGCCCACCATGACGCCGAGAAGCCGCCCACGCACCCCGAGCCGCCCCGTTCCTGCACACGATCTATGAGCTTTGCTCTAGATCTCTCCACTTCGTAGGAAGCTGCCTGCATCCGTACGACGCCACGTGAGATTCTAACCCTCTTATAGTCTTTCTGAGCCTAAATTCCGTAGTATTTCTAGTGCCTCACTCTCTCTTATGCTAGGCCTTAAACAGCTTACCTGGTTGCCTGTACTGTTCACCCTTGCATTATTGAATACATTTGAATTGTGCCCAAACCTTGTTTCATTGGAGTCAACCATCGACAGCCTCGGAGGAGCCCTACGACCCTGAGCTGAGCCTTCCAAGCCGAGGCATATTGCCCCCGGGGGGCCTGCTTAACACTTGTCCCCCCCCGGGAGGGACATATTTCTGGAGACCAGAAGTATAACACTGGACCCTACGTGGCTTCAGTATCACCCTGGCCCCAGGAAGTATGACACTGGCGCGCCAACTGGGCCGAAGTCTTGTCGATTGTTGTCTCCCTAGAAACATAATTATGTAATCTTAGCTATAAATATTTTATATTTGTGCTCCCATCAACAACGTTGTAGCTCTGTGTGAATTATTCCAAACGTCGCGAGTCCGTCGGCTAGTGCTATTCGAGGTTAGGTATTTTAAACATCGCTTATTACCGTAACGTTGTAGCTCTGTGTGAATTATTCCAAACGTCGCGAGTCCGTCGGCTAGTGCTATTCGAGTGTTAGGTATTTTAAACATCGCTTACTACCGTAGCATTCATTCTCACGCTATTACGTTTCTATCGCGGCAGTCAGAGTTGTTCGTCATTCGCGCGGAATTTTTTTTTAATTGAGTAATGAATCTCGTTATTTTAAATTCTCCACCTGCGGGCTGTGTTAGTTGTATTATTTCTTCCTTGAAGAGCAGTGGTTGTTTCCAATAAAAGGTAGTAACTACTGTCGGATTGTGCTCATCCACATCCGTTTCCCTGTAATAGGAGGATATAATGTCGACTGCCAGCAACTGCTCTCGTCTTCTATAATCGTCCGAAATTTTTTTTTTGCTTTGTTCATTATAATAACGCATAATCATGGAGGCCACCATACCAATAATGGATAGAATATTAAATTTCGAGAAAGCAAACGCGTCGGTAATAAGAAAAATGTTGACAGATAGAGGCGTAGTTCCCAAAAGAGCTTTTTTAACTTTACGAAAACAATGTGTTGAGTTTAACGAATCCCGGAAGTTGAATTATAAAATAAACGTTAAACGGAAAGTTCAATAAATAATGAGTACAAGTTATAAAGTTAGTTTTCGTTTCTCTCAATAGGTAGTTTTAAAACGCAAAATGGAAAACGACGTTACATAATGTTATAAAAGAGAAATTTTAAAGCAACAAATTATTAATTTTCAAAACAGAATAAGTTAATATGGAGAGCTTCCCTTGTAATATTAGTTAAAGCCACAATTGTTATTTTTCTTCATAAAAGTTTTGATTTATTGTTAATACATTAGAATAAATTAGAATTGTAATTTTGATTGTTGATTGTCTAGGGCAGAGTAGCTAACTGCGTATTGGATTAATGAACAGTTCAGGACAAATGTAGATTAATAACATAAATTTTAGAAGAAAAAAAAGGAATAAACAAAATTCAGTCAAAAGTTTTTTTAAGAAACAAAAGTTTAGGTACAGATCGGTTAAAAATAGTAAAGTTCTTAGAAGTTTAATGTTGTTTCGTTTGAAAATCATGAGTGTCATGAACCCACGGTTAGAGATCATACATCATTGAATTAATATTCCATATTACACAAATTAGAAAACACAGTGTTGTTAAAGTAATAAACGTTCGGGAAGGGAACAAACTTGTATATAAAAATGTATATAAACAAGGCAACGTGTATATAAAATGTATATAAACAAGGCAACGTGTATATCAATGTATATAATTGGCTAAGTGTTTTTTTTTGTTAGTTTAAGTCTCTTAAAATCTATCTGAATTGCTTTCGTACTAAAGTGGTAGAAAATTAAATAAATTAGTGAAAAGCAGTAGAACATCATTTAAAGAATAAATTCCAAACTACAAGGTATATGTTACTAGATACTTGATTTTTCGAATGTTTATCTAAGGAAGGTTTAATAATAAAATTTTGTATATGCTATAGGTATTTACCATAGAGACAGTATTGGAACATGTTTTGTTTTTAATCGGGACCATCCCACTCTAAATAGTAGTATGCGGATAATAAAATAAACTATCGTTGGGAAAGACACTTCAAAAGAAGCAAGTGAATAGCATCATATGTTCAAATTATCGTTTTAAATAAAAAATAACGAAGAATTTTTAAAGGGAAATCCTTGTCAAATTTAACAGAATAATCTCTCGAACAAAGAACATTTAAATGTTTAGCTTCAATTAAGTTTTTTTTCATAAGAATGTAGGAATGATTTCGGCAACAAATTTACGTGAATGAATAACAGTATAATGGAATGCAGGATAGAAAAGATAAAATAAGTTTTTTTTTGGAAAACATCTGTGGAAAATTAGTAAAACATAGAATTAAAAAGTAAACCACGACAGTTAAATCGATATTGTCATTGCAATTTAGTAACAAAAATAAATAATGAATAGAATCCAATTATTAATGTCTTACTTGTAATGAAGAAAAGGGTTATAAAATTATAAGAAATTGTCTTCTTCATTTTTTCTCGTATTCATAAATATGTCAACGTGATCGTTGTAAGGAAATTATATCATATAGATATTGAGTAATAGACTCAAGAAATGTACTACGGATACATAGGTACCCGCGTATACAATTCTGGTTTCGAACCGTTATAGGAATGCCTTCCTCAGAATTAGGGTAAAGTGGGATTGTTAAGATGTGAAATCTTGAACAAAAAAAAAAAAGAAATTTGTGATATAGGAAAGAATTGGAAATAGAGAATTAACCCCTCAAGTAAGCTTTAGGTAATTGTAAATTCTTATAGTTTTGACATAGCTATTTTAGAAAATGTCATGGCGCCCTTATATAGTTAAATACAATGGAAATTTTTTCTAAAACAAAATAATAGTAAAGTGAACAAAAGATAAAAAAGTTATGAACAGAAAAGTTGAGATTAAACTGAGACGTATAGTGAAAAGTTATTAGTAAAAAAAGTTATCATCGGATAATATTGTCAAATTAAGAAGTAAATAAATAATAGACATGGAATTTTTTAAAAAGGAATTTTCAAATATTCAGTCAACAAGTAAAAGTTTTAAATTTTTGAAGTTGTAGAAGAAGCAACGTCGTTAGCAATTCAGTTATGATTCAATTTTTTTTATGTATATAAATTGCTAGCTTATAACATGTAATGTTAAAATATAAACACACGAATTGAATACTTAGGTATTTGAGCGACTTAGTCAGTGTGTATTACGCATCGTATAGCGGTGTTATTAAATCTGTGTTGTTAAAATTTGGAAACGATTCCTGTTAAATATAAAGTAACCTTTAAAGAGAAATTTTATAGAAATCGTAATAACATGAATATTAAAAATAATTAATGAAGTTCTGTTTTTTTGGATATTGTGTTATTTTTATGTGTTGTTTTTTTTGCCGAAGCACAGGCATTTGAGGAAGGAAATTTCTCATTTGTGTTGGTGAACTAAGGCAAGGTTACGGTTCTCTGAACGTAACGGTGTGGCCACACGGAGATAGACGTTTGCAAACGTATCTCTTGAAAACACGAGAGGATTATAGTATAGCCTGATAATTATACGACGCTATAGGAGAGATCCTTATAATATGCCAAACGCTATAGGAGGTATCCTTATAATATGACCGACGCTATAGGAGGCGTATCCTGAGAATTACACGGAGAGGAAAACAGAAAAACAGAACAGAGCATGGAAATTAGTTCACCAGTAGGAAAAGAAATTGGTTACAAATTGTAATAACACAGTAAATTTAAACACGAGGCGCATGTATTGTATTGTCCTCTACATAAGGTTGCAAAATGCGAATATGTATCAATTTCATTGATTACATGACTTAGTCAGCATTATTATCCATCATTGGATGACCTTAATAAAAAAATTGTAAATTTATTCACGAGGTACATGTATTGTATTGTCCTGTATATATAACCCAAGGACGTCATGAACCCTAGTGGTTAGTACGAGGTTATAACGCATATAACTTAACCTTTGTTATTAGAGAAGTATACAATTCCTTTCTTAATGGATCGTCATCACAAGTGTTGACAATCCGGGACGCCGGTATGTCTGCACGTGAAGACTTGTGTTATTATTGTTATTATTATAAAAAAAAAGAGGTAACTCACCTTACGCTAGTGAAATTACTGATGCGATATTTAGTTCATTTATTGTAATGACTATTATTGGTAGTAATAATTTATTACTTTTCCATCCTAGTGCGTAGCCACTTAGGTTGTTTTTTTAAAAAAAAAAAATGTTTTTTAAATTTATATATGAATATGGTTACATAAGTATATAAATTCGTCTAAGAAACACGACACGATACACTGATTGAGGGCGTAGTTCAAGGAACCCTAAATTAGGCTAGGTTTTTCATTAGAAAAAACTGCGTTAGGTATTCAGTATCCTGCCCGGGACCGAAGTAGAGACCTAATTTCTATTTTCGTGGAACAATTTGCATTCTAAAAAGTACTTAATTTTAGTTGCAATGAAAGAATATGCAAGCATATTCTTTTCTTTTCGTTGGCAAGAGACGGCATAAGAAAATTCTTGTACAAGTGGTAGGTATAAAGGCGCCTAGCTCTCATCATACTGGGGTAGGTCATTGGGTAGTAAGAAACTTAGGAACCTTATGGTTGTAAATAACCTTGTGTATATATTAATATAAGGTCATGTATAAATGAAAATATCATTTCAATTATAATTTTTTTTTACTTTTTGTCCTTTTTTTTTTTTCGGGTTTTTCAATCTCTTTCATTGTCGAATTATTCTCACATGTAGGTTAAATCGTTATGGTATTGGACATCTCACACGTTGCGATATAGGAGAAATTGGGGCGGTAAAACGTTCACAATCGGGTAGTTACCCACTCCTTAACGGGGTATGTCTCAATTCTAGCGTATGTTGGAGTGAATTCACGATGAAAAGGCAATGTAATAATTATATTACCACATTTTTGTTATCAGAATAGGCCCAATAGACAACACTATTCGGTTCACATAGGTTGTGGTGGTATCGAATTTTAACCTTCTTCCGCGATCATATAACAACGGTTACTCGTTGTGTGGTATTATAGAGCTGTTACAAGTCCGATAGGATGGAACTTGGGTATCGACCTAACGTGTCATTCGGCTGTTAGCTATAATCCAAAGCGTGATAGGATGGCTAAACTCCTTAGAATTAGAGCAGAAGGATTGTTGGAAACGCGAATTTCCGAACAAGGGAAGTATATATGATTCCGGTGTTAGGAAGAAATTCGTTACTCAATTAAGAAAAATTTTTTCCTCTTCTAATAACATTGTCGGTAGTATTAAATTTTCGTATTTTTTGGTAAAAATACGTGGCGTTGTTGTTATTTATTTTAATTTTTTTTTTTTCCTTCTTCTCTCCTTACGTAGTCAAACCCTGAGAGTTTAAGTTGAGTTGAAACAAACTCGAATTGAAAGTTATTTAACAAAATTGTACTCACACACATAGAGTTTTTGGTGGGTAAACAAATGTATATTCAAGTGTTTTAATTATGATAAATGTAATTAATTAAATTACTATATAAATATTTTGTAAACACGTAATTGATTACTTCGGTATCAATATGGTAAGCCAGCGTGTAAAGTCCTTGCCATATCAGGACGCAATTGTACGGTGTTTTGTAACTTGCTATATCACTGTATTCAAATAAGGAGTAGTACTTCTCGTAGTAAGAAGATTTAAGAGTATGCACCCAGTTGAGTAAATTAGCTCGGTAATGTCATAAAGTTATGTCATTCGGGTCGTATTGTTCTTATTAGAGAATAATGTAATTGCACTTATGGTCATTACGGTTCGTCTGGTTATTTTGGTGGGAACACCTAGAGGGTGTCCTATGTGGTTTCGTCGAACGCAAGTTCACCGTGAGGATTCCAAGGGATCTATCCGGTTGTCTATGTCGTTGCGGCAAGGGTATATTTCTAGTATACCAAGTACAGCGCTGTACGGGTCACCGAGGGTGAGTCGAGAAAACATGAGAGGATTCATATTATGCCTGAAAATTAATATTCATGATAGGTTTTGTAGCATTACCTTACAATTATATGCGAACATGAGAGGATGGTCGTTTATGCCTGATAATTAAATGCAAACCAGACAAACCATGACAAGCTGAGAGTGCGGGAAACTAACATTTGGGTTAGAATTGAATTGTGAAAATAGCATAGTATATAAAAACAAAGTTGTATAATTTTAAAAAAAAAATTCCATTGTAAGACGCGAATATGAGTGATTTCGATCATTTCATGACATTGGTCAGCGTACAATATTCCATAACAGGAATAAAGTGTATAAAAACAAAGTTGTATAATTTTAAGAATTCTATTGTAAGACGCGAATATGAGTGGTTTCGATCATTTCATGACATTGGTCAGCGTACAATATTCCATAACAGGAATAAAGTGTATAAAAACAAAGTTGTATAATTTTAAGAATTCTATTGTAAGACGCGAATATGAGTTGGTTTCGATCATTTCATGACATTGGTCAGCGTACAATATTCCATAACAGGAATAAAGTGTATAAAAACAAAGTTGTATAATTTTAAGAATTCTATTGTAAGACGCGAATATGAGTTGGTTTCGATCATTTCATGACATTGGTCAGCGTACAATATTCCATAACAGGAATAGGGTTGGAAATTTTTTGTCTAATTTTAAGATTTTTACATGGTAGTAATCCTTCTCGGAAGGGTCATGTTTTCTTTATTTCTTCATGCACCTTCGTTAGCGTGTCTTGTATCGCACTAGGTACGTCACATTTTTTAAATTTCTTGAGAGAGTTGGCAACCTTTGTTCAGTTTATTGCTAGTTTTTTTTAGCTTGGCTCACAGGTAGTTAAAATTTTGTTGGCTCTTAGGTAGGGAGTGTTTAAATCCTGGTGAAGAGGTAGCTCTGTACCTCACATTGTGGCAACCATCGCATCACATGCTGTATGGAAGGTCGTGGTCCCCTGCATCAGCCTCGCTGCCTTTTCCCTTCATTTTTCAGGGGGAGGAGGGTAGTGTTATGAGTTGCCCATAAATCCTACGAACGAACTATACAAGCGGCAGGCAGCTGTGTGTCACGTGCTCAGTACATGTTCAGCATCGTATGATTATTGCTGTCCCTCTCAGGCTGGCAGAAGACATTACCATATATGGCCACACGGCGCGAAATCCAGCCAATGGCAGAAGACATTACCTTATAGGGCACGCGTTCGAGTCTTCCGTCTCGCTCATCACGGGCAGAGAGTTCCAGCCACCGATCGCCAAAGCAACAGACATATTTCAGACAACGGCGCGAGCGGTCGTACGCACTACTACGTACTGTCGGGCAGTATGCCACCCTTCGACGCGGCTAATTAAGTCTTCCTCCTACGATTCAAGTATGGCGCTATCACCACAGCCGCCTGTATAATCCTACTGCCGCCTACCATAGCAGCCCTGGCCGCGCACGGTTTTTAATCCGCCTACGTGCCGACGAGCCGAGTAATTCACAACGGCCGCCTACTTAATACCATGGCCGCCCAGACGCGCACGGCTTTTAATCCGCCTACATTGCCGATAGCCGCTTAATTCACCGTTATCACCCACCGGTTCGGTAAGCTGACCGAATCCGCCCACCATGACGCCGAGAAGCCGCCCACGCACCCCGAGCCGCCCCGTTCCTGCACACGATCTATGAGCTTTGCTCTAGATCTCTCCACTTCGTAGGAAGCTGCCTGCATCCGTACGACGCCACGTGAGATTCTAACCCTCTTATAGTCTTTCTGAGCCTAAATTCCGTAGTATTTCTAGTGCCTCACTCTCTCTTATGCTAGGCCTTAAACAGCTTACCTGGTTGCCTGTACTGTTCACCCTTGCATTATTGAATACATTTGAATTGTGCCCAAACCTTGTTTCATTGGAGTCAACCATCGACAGCCTCGGAGGAGCCCTACGACCCTGAGCTGAGCCTTCCAAGCCGAGGCATATTGCCCCCGGGGGGCCTGCTTAACACTTGTCCCCCCCCGGGAGGGACATATTTCTGGAGACCAGAAGTATAACACTGGACCCTACGTGGCTTCAGTATCACCCTGGCCCCAGGAAGTATGACACTACACTTTAAAAAAAATAATCGTTACTCAACAAATAAAACGGCTACCATTTTGAAACAGAAATGCAACGTGTAAATTAATTTACACACAGACGAAATGCAAAACGGTGAAGTTAAAACAAGATTTCTCTGCACTCGCTCGCTAAACCGTATCACGCAACTGGATTGGAAACGCACTATAATATTATATGAATATAGTATATATATTATTTACTCGTGTGTGTGTTTACTTATATTTTGTTTGGCACCATATGTCGTCCTCAATAATCTAAAATCCCGAAATTCCAAATTCCACTCTTTTTTTGTAATAAAGTTAAAAGCAACTTGAAATATAAGAAAATAAATTGATCACTTACTTTCTCCAAATGAAAGGTTTAGAATCAGCGTGGAGGAATGTAGACGTCCACAGGGGAAGATACAAGCTTTGACCACAATTTGGTTGCTGCTCAGGTCAGATAGAGGTAAAGGATGACTAGCAAAACGATAAAGACAAAATAAAAGATTTTAAATTTTAAATGTTGGTAGAAAGCCGTCACTTTGTAGTTTGAAATATTTAATGAAATAAAATAATTAGGTACTTTGTTTAAAATCACGAATTATTTATCGAATTATTTATTGAAGTACCGATATTTAAAAAAGTTATCAAATATTTCAAAGTTGACAAATAAGGGTGCTAATTATATAATGGGACAGGAATAAAGTATTATTTGAGATGAGAAAACCCAAAATTCAGGATAGCAAGTTGCAAATTATTAACGCGAGTAACACTTGGTATATCAAAACTCACATAGGTATTTGTTCACATTCCCTGATATATTTAAAAATACAATTGATCAACTATGTTTAACGGAAAACCTAATATTTTTTCATTGATTTTTTTCTTCCTTTTTTTGCTCGTCATATTTTCTTATTTGCTTTCAGCAGTTAGAATTTGAATAAAATCACTTCCTCAAAGATATTCTTAATACGTTGATTAGTTTAATGAAAAATTTAGGTATATTTCATTAAACTACTTTTTGTAGATTTTAGGGGGTAAATAGGTGTAGGAAGGCGTATTTTAAATGATTTTTATAAAAAAAAATTAAAACATAAGGAATATGTATATTTTATTTTAGTGCTTCCGATTTTATTTCCGAGTTAATCTTCTCCACAGGAAAAACTAAACCCTTCCACACACTTTTTCACAAATGATCATCTAGTCCTAGTCAATGCATGCTATGTAAGTGCACTATATAATATAATAAGTAAGTATAATAAATACAAAACAATACAAGAACAACATGTCAATCTACTAGGGCCCAAATGGGAAAATAATTCACCGACTCCAGATATTTTCATATCAGAGGGTTCGGCTCGGTAGAACTCCTAACTGGACCGATAAGTCCTATTGATCTCTCAATAAAAATATTTTAAAAATCTGTTGTAAATAAATTTTACACTTTATTATTGTAACTTTGAGATCATTTAACACACATATTAAAGAGTGCATTCTAAAATTTTCAAATATTTTCCTAAAAAAATAACGGAGTTATCAGCTGCCGCGTACTGTAAGTCGTCATCCGGTTGGGCAATTTGTGTAACTACTGGAGGTCACAATTTTGGCTTGAAATTAATATTTTAAATGTTTCTTCTATTTGAACCTCACTCCTCATAAAAAAATCAAAAATTAATACTTTTTTGATGAATTTGAAAATTTTTTATGATTTTTTACCATTATTTTATAGGTTTTTTTGCATTAAAAAAATATTTTTAATAAATATACCGTTAGCATTGAGGTTCAAATAGAGCTAATTTATATAAAGAAACTATGTGCTTAGTTTGACAATGATTGATCAAAAACTGTAGGAGCTAGAGATTACACAAGTTCTAAAAAAGTAGTTTTGAGAAAAACGCGTTTGAAAATAAGAGTGGCATTAATGTAGAATTGGACATGGAGAGCGAATGAACGAGAAAAGGAGTGTATGAAAATTATGTGACGCAAATGTAAATGGTAGAAGAAGTCGAAGACGCCCAAGAAAGACATGGTTCGACCAAGTGAATCAGATACTTGAGTCGGGCCTTGTCAAGAGTCTGAAAAATAGAAGAGCATGTATGAGAGGTTGTATGAACGTAAACGACGCAAGGAATGTGTGCTAAGACCGAGTTGTTTGGCGGTCCGTCCTCTCTGCCTACCCCTGCGGGGAATCGGCGTGGTGGTTAGTTAGTTCGTTATTATTATTGGATGATGTTTATAGCGCCATTTTCGTGAGAAAATCACTTCAAGGGCGCTTGAAAAGTAAAGTAGTAGAGTTTGACCGAGGGACAATCACTCAAACGCTTATAACATAACTTTTAAGCGGCGTCGAATTTTGGTTTTAAATTTTCAGAATATATTTTTGAATAATTTTACAATCGATTTATGAAAGATTTTTTTTTAAGCCTCTACACCTATTTCCCCCCTTAAGTAAGAAGATGCACTTTATCAGAACTGTTTCTGCGAAGTACATTATCGTGTATTTATATTTTTCTATTATTAAGTCAATCTTAATAAGTCAGGTACGCCTCATACGTCATACAAACTCGTATTTCTGGTAATTTTTTATGTTTTTATTTTTTATCTTTTTATCTGGTAGAAAATAACAAAGCTATTGAAAATTTTGTAAAAATAAATTTATAAACGTGTATTTAAATTTTAAAAAAGCCTTACAAAAATCTTAGTAAAGTTTCAATGTTAATTCTTCATAATTTGGTATTCAGAAATAATTATTTCGGACCTAAGGACCCCCCCCCCCCTCCTTCTGCCACCACATGAGCTTGCGGCAGGGCTCCTTTCTAACCAAACGATGGTTGTGTTCTGTGGACAGTGCAGTGTGGTCACCACACGCGCCGTCCGCCGAGGGCCCGGCGCGGCGCCCCAATCCCAAAGGGCTGCTAAATTTGGCAACCTTTCATAAAATTGTAATTAAAATCTTAAAATTTGTGAAAATATAATTACATATTAATACGGCTCATTTTAAATATTCTTTCCATTGGACAAATATATAAAACTTGTATGTATTTGAGAAGAAGGGATTCAGGATAATTATGTACATAATCAACCCCGTAATATTATTGTAATACTTTTCTTTTTGTGCTATTCCTAAGGGACAAAGAAAGTAAAAGGGGGTTAAATTTTATTTTATCCGAATGATGCACGGCTTTGAGATGAATATCAATAAAGAGTTTCGTAGCCTGATTATTAGGCGTTCTTTTAAAATCGTAATATAAATTTAATAAAAAAAATTATAAAACAACTTTTTTTTTACTTTTGAAGAAGAGGCTGAATTGCTAAAAGTGCTCTTCCCGGTTAGACGAGAGGTTCTCAATTCGAATCCCGGTTGCTACCATTATCTTTTTTTCTATTTTTATGTGTCTTATTTTCTTTCATATTTTCGTTTAGATTATTAGTGTTACCTTCTTCTTCAATGAAATTTAATTATTCATTTATTTATTTAAACGCCATAAATGGCTTTTACATTTAGGTGATACATGAGATTATAAGTATACAGTGAACCATTGTACCGTACAAAGGAGGGAACCAGTATTATATTAAGTAGAATGTATGAGTACACCGAAATATTATCGGTGAAGTGATACAGTTTTTATTAGAATTATAAAGAGATAATATTGAAAGGAAATATTTACTCGTGTAATAGTTAAATAATATACTAGGTTTATAAAATACCTGACATTATACAAAGTATGTATGATAATTTTTTTTATAGGATACAAATATTTAATAATTAATACATTTTGCTAGGCCTTTACGGGTACCGCCACCCCAGGAACGATATTAAATTGGATAACCACCACCCCAAATGGTTGGCTATGTTTGGTGACTTAGCAGGGGTGCCTGCGTTCATGGGGTGAGGTTTATGGGTCTGCAATTCACAAGAGGCCGGTTGGGGGAGAACCTGTTATCTCTCTAGCCAGACTCTATCAACTCATAGCCATGCATCCTGTTATGAAGAACTTTCTTGAATCTTTACTTCCAACCCCTGTACGATGATTTGCGCTAGGTACTAAATTCAGTATTATTTTTTGGAATGTTTTCCACACCGACGTTGCCTTGATTGGCCGAGATTTCGGTGGGAGGGGGTAAGTAACGGAGCCGAAAGGCTTCGGGCACTCTCCTGTTTCTTCTGGGTTTAGCCTCCCTAGGGGTTGGTCACGACACCTTCGTGGTTTACGTAGATCCTTAATATCACAACAGTTTTTTTGTGTTTAGAGATTAAAATAAATTCATTGATGTTTTCTGACGAGGAGCCAGCTCTGCAAATGTAACCCGTGCGAGATAATGTACGTAAGCCTTATTTAATTATGTTATCAATTCATTCTTTCTATTGTGGTTTAAAATCATTAACTTTCCGTTCACAAAGAGATACAAGCTTTTTCCTAGAAGCGTAGAAGCATAAATAAATTCTTCAGTATTTAAAGCGACAATCAATCTTTTAATTTATTACACCTTACCTGTATTAATTCTACCAATGAAGCGATAATTGTTCTGAATCAAGTACCCGAGCGGACTGCAAACACGATAATCTACCGAATGAGCTAGCGGTGAGGATTCGTAAGTATTTAAATATAAAATTGTGGTTTTATTCTTTATTAATTTACCAATAAGTCTGTAATTAAGCGGCTCAAAACCGTAAATATGTAACAATCCAGTTGGAGGGATAGATATCCACACTCTTGGATTCAGCGAACCACATACTATTTCTACCCACCCCTCATGCCTATTCTTTCTAAGAAGTTCACCTGCTTCATTTTATTAAAAAATCCACACAGCTTAGCCGAAGATGATATAAGCTCTGAGGAAAATTATTTTCCTACTGTAATGTAAAACAAGAATCCATTTTTTCACTTGCTCTACTCGTATTTTACTCAAACGTATGAAAAAAAAATTATATCTGCTGGTTTAACATTGCATATTTACATTATTTTTTTAACTATTTACTATTGAAAATTGAAAAGGTATGTACTCGTGTATTTCCCCATTTTCACATTTATGCAAGTGTGATTTTCTAAAAAAACTTAGCAATTTTATCCTAATTATTAACTTGCATAAGTTAAATTCAAATTTTCCTATAAAGAAAGCTTCATTGTTCAATTAAAATGGCCATTAGAAAAAGAAAAATCTTTTCGAAGTTGTATGAATCAGCGAATTCGATATATTTTTCATTATTCTTTTATTTAATAGAGTATGATTAATATCGGATACAACCTCCAAATCTGGCCGCAAACTCCCCGGGTACAATGAAGCTTATTGCGGACCATTGTATCCAGGTAATTGGGATCCGGCCGTCCTATTGCCGCCCTACTGCTGCCCTACTGCCGCCTAGTGCCTACGCTCGCCGCCCGCCACCCGCCAGTCACCCTACGTTGCTCGGACACTTCAATTTGAACGCGGAAACGGCGTATTAATACACGGGCATTGTGCCTTGCCTTGTTATGAGTGGCCGGCCGATGGTCACCCGGGCGAATCGCCAGATGATATTTTGACTTTTTGCTGACTTTGTCTCCCTTCTTGGAAGCAAGCGAGAATAGGTGCTGAAATCGGAAATTTTATATTGCAGTCTTTAAAAATTGTTAATAAAAATATATCGTTAACCAGGTTAAATTCATTCGTACCTAAGTGATATACAGTTGTTAGGGACGTATTTAACTTACCAGTGATTCCTGACATTATTTAGAGTAAAAAATGTAATTGAAGTTTTGGGCTTCGATGATATTTTGTTGTTTTTTTTCAATTTTTTTTTCTTAACCGAAAAAAGTTAAATATCTTCCACGTATCATTACTGGTCCCTCCTGTTCAATATCTACTGATTTTTATATTTCGAGTTGAAAAAAATCATAAAAAATGTCACCGGAGACCAACATTTAATTAACAATTTTTACTCCAATTTATGTCAGGAATCACTGGTAAGGAAGTACGTCCCTCAAGGCCCTAAATACGGGTTGAAACGGGTTTTAACTTTTTTTCCACTCTTTTTAAATTTATATCCATTTCCGGTTTCAGCCAATCACAGCCGTCATCAGACCGGTACAATTTTTCCTGAAAATTATGATATAAATATACCTACATAACATTTAGGCAGGGGGTTTCAGAGGTGGTAAGGAAAGATTTTTATTAAAATTATACGGGTGGCCCTTTTAAGTAGCTTTGTCGTATTTTATATCTAAATTTTTAATTATTTTGTTTAAATTTGTTTTAATACAAAACAATATTTTAACGGAATTCCACCACAAATTATTGTCAGTACCAAAAATTAGAAACATTATGTAAGTACCCACCACTGGCGGTATTGTTACGTAGGTTGTGATTTTGGAGATGATTTGGAGGATTTAATATTTTTTTAATAATATATTAAAATTATAATCTTATTGAGTTGTAGTAAAAAAAAAATTATAAATTGAAATGTAGTTTCGTGCATTTTAACACAACAGTGCTTAGAAAACACTCCTTAATGGCAATCAGTCTTCCGGAAGCTGTATGTGTCCGAAATAAAAATTCTTTTCTTTTTTAGTTTAGTGATCATTGGTAGCAAATTCGACCATACCTATAATTATTTTTCTCACAAAATGGTTGCATTCTAAACATTTTATATTTTTTCTCTTATTCGCGTTTCTAAAAGAAGTTTAAATATTATATAAACTGATACCAGCGTTGAGAAACAGTTAGTTGAAGGTGAGAACCAAATTTGAAGCTTAATTAGTTACCTAAATATCACAGTTGACAATTTTGCCAAACTAAGTTTTGAGAAAAGTGTGCTTGTACCATTTGGTCTAGTTTATATGAAATTATTTATACTTACTTGTTAATCAGCCAATTTCTTCCTTTATCTCGTAAAATGTGGATTATCTTCAGATATGGTCTTTCTCCTTTAGTATTTCCTGTTAGTTCCGTTTACTACGTTCTTATTACTCGCTTCCTTCTCACCACTTTCATTTAATCGAGTGGCTGCTCATTGTGCAGCTGGTTATACTCCTCATAGGTTCTATTAGTATCGACAATTTTGCAAGTTTCAAAAGGAAACAAATTTTAATTATATCTGCTAATAATAAACTATTCTATTTTTTATAAAATGTTCTCTCATTCTAAACCTTCCGATTAAATCATATATCCTTAATTATTTTGTTTGTAACATGCCCAAATAATTCAATACCTAAAAACTTATTTTTACACATTACACACCCTTTTTGAGCCCTGTTTTATTATTTAAATTCCATTAATATTTCATTTTGCTAAATTGTATTAGTTTTTATTGTAGGGTACAACTCTCATAAATTTTTTTTTAAATCTTCGCTAAGATATTATCTTCTGAGTAAATTAAGTTCTCATTTATTCTGTTGGCACATACTTGCTATTCTATGTTATTCTTTATTTTACTTACTATTTCATGCTTATTTATTATTATGTTTTTAATCGTCGCATTTGTGTTCGCAGAGTGGAAGATACTCTCTGTATCGCCCTGGTGTAAGACCACCATTCAGAATTGAAACGTTGCTTGAAACGGCATTAGCCGTGTTTAGTGACCAGATCTGAATAGCCAGGTACTTCCCCACCTTCCTCTTCCCTATCTCCTTCCCCTCCCCACTACCTTCAGCCTCACAACATACCCCAATTGGGGATGCCATAGTCTCACTGGCTTCAGACGGGAGCAGTTGGGACTCTTGTGAGATATTCATGTAAAAAAAAAAAAAAATTGTATTTTGCTGATTTGCACCCAATTTTATAGTATACATGTGTTGTTCTCTTACGAATACAACAACTATATTTGTCATAATATTATACTTCAATACTGCAAACAATTGTAAAAGCCCACTAGGGTGTCAATAAATATTAAAATAGAATATCTCAATTAAGTATATGAAAATTGCTATTAGGTTTGGACGGGCGTATTCAGGAAAGTTTACAGAATTATCCAATACACAGCATTCGAAAATAACTTTTTCAAATTCCTAGACAATACCACATATTACTTGCCTTAATGATATTAATGCCTTTCACTAAACGCTGAACAGCTACGCTTAGATATATTTACAAAAGCTACGTGTTGTGCAATGCCATTCAACAAAATGAAAAAAATATCTAAAAGTTGTTTGCTTTCAAAAATTTAATCAAAAATCATCACGCTTTTCAACCTCAACCTCTCAATTTTATTTTAAAGCAGAAATAACTTTGTGTGGTCGAAAGACTTTTGGATTTTTAGCCCACGTGTTAACATTTGTTAAGGATGGAGAATACATATTAAACAAATAAAGAATAACTTTTTTTAGATTAGCTGTATCATCTTGGGGATGCTACGTGGAAAGTCTTTAAGGAAATTAAGGAGAGGAGGCTCTGGTAAGGAAAAAGGTGTGAGAGGTGAGTAAGAATCTGAGTCATTGTGTTCAGTAGAGACATACATATGAATCCACCTCTTCCACCACGGTGCAACGCGATGGGTCGGGAGAATTCAGCTGGAGAGGTAAGGTTAATCCGTCAATTGACCTCTTCCAATCTGCCACCAAAACCTATCCAAACCCCACCCCATGACCCCGGGCATCAGTGGCGGTCCGTGAGTTTTCAGTGAGCTATAGTGCTAAGTTTTAAAAATACAACGTTATTGATATGTTGTAGCTGAAAAGGATTTTTTTTTTTTAAATATTATTTTTTTCTACGAAGATTTTCATTATTTTAATTTGAGAATGCGGCACAAAAAATCTTTTTCTACTACAATAACAATAACGTCGTATTTTTCAATCTTAGTACTTTAGCTCACTCAAAACTAATGGATTGCCATTGCCGGGCGCTGCCCGGTGCTAAGTCACCAAACATAGCAAACCACTTGTGGTTACCTATGGCGGAGGACTCGGTTATCGAATAAATGGTTCCCGGGGCGGTGGCACCCACTTGTACCCGCCTCCCAAAATAAAAGTTATTGGTGGTGCAGAGAGCCGGTTATAAAAATCGGAGCTTTTCATAATATTTGTTGTACAATAGTCGAGAGAGACCTAGTTCCACTTTCTTATTTGTATTTTGTTGGTTATATATAAATATATTTTTTTAAATTTTCATTTCAGTAATCTGTATATTTAAGTTTACAAATTTCTAATTAATTATAATATTTCATATTGCAAACCATATTTTTTCTAGTTTTAGTTCCCCTTCTCCTTCTCTTCCTGTTGCTAAATTATTTGAAATACGTGCATATTTCAAACAACTGGCGCGCTACCTATACAAAAATATTTTATACAAATTTCATAACATCAGAGCTCAGCATTATAAATATAAACTTTTGCGGGCGTTCACACAACAACTCACAAAACTTTCGGAACCAGAAATGAAACATTCATTTTTATATATAAAGATAATATTCATCTAATTCTATCGTTACTCATTCATACATTTCAAACCTCCCTTTCAATCATCGCGCTTCGTTCAATTTCAACCAGTGCCATTCTCTTTATTAATGCATTTCATGCAGATTATTTTTTCAACATACGTTCAACCTTTTGAATATGGTATTATACAATCTATGAATAGAGTTACATCTATATATGTATATATATGTAGAACAATTTTCTCGGTTTACCCGCGTAACGTAGTCCTTAACGTAGACTTTTTAACTCCTGACGTTTCGGACAGATCACACTGTCCATCTTCAGAGGCCTTATGTCTTGAGTTTTTGTCTCAAACTGATAGCTTTCGCATATCTGTTCGGTCCAGAAGCTAAGACTCAAGTGAGTGCAAGTCACTTCTTATGTCTAGAACGAAGTACCCGGGTTGAAGGTGATTGATGGTGGAGGGGGTTGGGGGCGGGGCCGGCAGTAGATACCTGATTGGTTAAGCTATTTGGAGATACTACTGGTAATTTTGGAAATGCCATTTTTGGGGGATTTTCATCGATTATGACTTTCCAGGTGTTGGGAATTCTGATTGAGTCATTTCTAGCATTCATATTATTTTTATGTTTATAGATTTCTATCGCTTCGCGGTAAATTCTTTTAGGTTCATTGTATATGCTAGCTATTGTTGTTGTATTATTAAAGTCTATTTTATGACCTTCATTAAGGACGTGTTGAAACGTCAGGAGTTAAAAAGTCCTTTTAAGGACTACGTTACGCGGGTAAACCGAGAAAATTGTTCTACATATATATATAAATGAATCCCTATTTCCTTTGGTTCCATTCACCTTTTTTCTAAATTTTCGAATACTCTATAGAAGGTTCTTAGGGAGAGAAAAATTAAGAAAATTGCACAGAAAATTGAATTACATCAGAAAACATAACGACTATTTTAACTTCGCACGTTTGACAGTTCGCGCGTTTGATGAAATTGAATATAGCAGGCAGCTGTTTTTTTTTTGTATTAAAAGAATTGTCTATGGAATTATAGATATTTTAAATAGGTACCTATGGTAGCTACCAAATTTGATTGATTGATCTGATAATATACAAAAAAAGAATTATTGTAATATACGAAAATGAAAACTGAATGTGCTGGAATTGAATATATGGAAAGCGAGAGGGGGTTTTGCGGGACGGGTGAGCGGGAGAGGGGAGAGGGGGGTCAGGAAAGATGGAAGGGGAACGCGGGAGGGTAGGGGATGCGGAAGGGGAAAGGACATGCAGGGAGAAACAATTTATTTCTTTGAATAAGGCATTGCAATGCATGCCAGGAACTAGTTATTTGATAATGATTTAGGTATTTTGTATTCCAAAATGAAAATAGTGTTTTTTTTAGAAAACTAAATAATTTTTTTTCGCTACAGTACACAGTCTTGGAAACCAAACCTAAGAATTTCCATAATTAAATAAATGCATTAATTCATACTAAATAAATATAACGTAGAACCGGTCGCAATCACTCTCCTTAGTGATGGATCCCAACATGTCTTTGAGGCTAGAATCGTAACAATATTGAAATACCAACAAGTGCTTCGAACTCCTTAACATCGAACTTTAGCCGCAGGGTGATTGGCACAAACAATCATTTTCACCATTGGACATAATAACTAGCAATAAATACGGGGCTCTCACAAGTAAGATGTTTTACTCCCACTGAAAGGAGCTTAGCACCGCCCGTAACACATGGTGCCTGTTAAGTTCCACAAATAAGTTTCCTCGAGCAAAGGGAGCTTTCCTTCTGAGAATTATGGTTTGCATGCAAACTGCACTGTTTGCGAAGGAATCGCGTTGTTTCTGGAACGGACTGTGTCTTTACTTAAGCCTCTCTTTTAGCAAACACCAACAATTGTATTATACGGAGTGCGAAACTTCTAGAGATTCTGCATTGAGGCTGTTTGTTTGTTATTATATTGTAAACTATGCCAATTATGAACTTCCTCTGCTGACGATATAAGTTTTTTTTTTACATTATATTATGTTGAGGAGAAGGATATGGAGGGAGAACATAAGTATAAAGGAAGTGGATGGGAAGGTAGATTGAGTGATCGAGTTTGAGTCCTGTTGTGTAGTGATTTTTCGTTTTACGTCCCATATATTCGAGTCAAAAACAAAGAATCAACTTGATTTGAATTTCAAAAATATTAATACTCTTATGAATAAGTCAGGTAGGTACGCCTCATACGTTATTACATATGTGTGGCAATGATTGTAGCTTGAAAGCAAGATTATGGGTCCGAATGGTTAAAAACTGTCAATTTTTATTAAAGCGTTTTTAGTGATGATGGATAACTTCTGGAATTGTTGACTGCCTCATAAAACGTGAAAAATTACACATGAGTTGTTGCAAAGAACCAAATGATATTGAACTGTTTGCATATTATAAAAGATATAGAAATTGGTGTTCTAAAATTGTAAAAACAATCAAACAGTCATATTATAAAAATAAGCTTCATAAAGTTAAAGGAAACACAAAACAAGAATGGAAAAAAATAAAACAAACATTGTATATGCAAAAGGAATCGGTGCCGATAAATTAATTGAAAATAAATAATAACATTGTTTCTATAAATGATAATCCAACGCTCATCACTAACCATGTAAATGATTTTTTTAGTGATATAGGTCAAAATTTTGCTTATCTTTTGTACAGTGTAAATAACACCAGTGAAGAATGTTTAATAAAAAAATTGCAATCTAACACAATCTATGCAAAATGCCTGTTTTGAATTCAACCAATGAACTGTAATGAAGTCTAAAGGTGATTAATGAGCTAAAATCAGATTTTTCGAGTGGAAATGACAGTATAAGTGCAATGGTCTACAAACAAAATGCTTCGGAATCTCGCTTGTCTTTCAATCTTTGGAACCGAATTTTAATTAAGAGTTTTATGAAAGCGTTTTAATGAGAGACTGTGCTTGTATTTCAAACCTGAGAATCGACTTGCAGTTTAAATTTTTTGTTGATTATACATGTTTAAGAAAAAAAGATAGCCACCTAGATGTGATTTTTCACAATAACGGCACTACACGTCCTATTATTATAATTATTATTAACAAACAGGAATAACCAATAGATTTGCACAGGATTAAAATTTAATGCATAGAGATTGATGAAAATGAAGTGCAGAATACGTCGATCTATGTGGGGCATGTTCAAATAGATTGAACACCATCAGCTATGATAACTAAAATCTATAGATTTTATTTCTGGTCATAATCGTCAAATAGAGAACCGTAACGTTTTGTTCATATCATTAATTAGTAAATTGGAATCTAGTATCTAATGTAATTCCGCAGTTATTCACAGAATTTAGGTATTTAATTAACCACATTAGTTTGATAAAGCAAATCAATCGAATGGTATGTGGGAGGTTGTTCTTGCGGTATGGAAATAGTTATATAATATAAAGTTTTGTGTATTACTCTTATAGCTATGATACATGAAACCATAAGTATTTTAAGGATGGCTTTTCCAAGTAGGCTGACAGGAAACTAACTTAAAATCAAATTCAAAATAATTGACATTTTTCTAAATATGGGCTGTGGACTACGATTTTCAAAATTAAAAGGAGAAATGTGCAAAACAGTTATTTTTAAATAATTTATTTCGCCGATTTTAAATATACAGGAAATGATTCATTTTTGCGATGTATTTATTTTAATTATGAGCATAACAAATAATATGTAATTATATCAGCCATACTAGATGCTGTTGTTAGAAGAAGCCCTTCCAAGGCACTTTTGATAGGGGTATTAAATAATAAATAATACACCCACTGCATCCGGGCAATAAGATTTTGGTTAGGAATTCAGATAAAAAATTCTGTAAAACATTATATGTACATCTGCATTGTCTAATTTTAATGTTGGTTAATACCGGTAGAAATTTGCATTTAATTTCGCGTTCCGTCCGCTTTAATTTCTATTTAGCTTATTCAACGAAGGATTAACTCCAAACGCTTGATAAAACCATTTAAGGGTGCATGTTAAACTGTTAGTCAGAGTTAAACTTGAGACGGCTTCCACAGTATGAAGGCATGTTGTATTGTATACGATTGTACATGTTTAGCTCATAGATAAATTAATATTCAGCCAAAATATTTTTGGATAATGGGTCTATTTTCCGATGTTCATAATAGTCAGCATTATGAATATTTATGATTCAAATTCATAATTCTTAATTTGGTCGTAATATTAAATTATTCCGCTTTGATTTCGATACCATTAAGTGTAGGGACTCTGGCAATTCATTCCAATTAAATATTCGTAGAAATGTATTTAGAACATTGTATTGTATTCTGAAATTCCAGAATTAATCACGAAAAATGTTTGAAAATGTTAATCATGGTTCACTTTTAGTGATATTTTTAGGACAATAAGATCTACCTCTTTATACTCACTTTGTTTATTGACATTTAAAATTTCAAAAGTTTTGGAAATGCCAAACATATTAATAACTTCTTTGAAGCTGATAAACATCGTGCTTGTACGAAAATTTGATAGAAATAAAAATTATTTTTTTAGATAATTCACTAATAGTAATATTTTAAATCATTAATTATTATTGAACTTTAACTAACTCATGTATTAAAAATGGCCCTTTCTTTTAACTTTTTCTTAAAGAAAGAAACATTCCCATGTTACAAATAACCCGACAATGTTAGAAAATCTCCTACTACCACCACACTAAGTGAAAAATGTTTCTTGTGTCATGATGTAGGACTTAGCCGGCCGAGGAATTGGCCCAAACGCGATGCCCACTCAGCCACTGACAGGTCAAAATGGTTGGATAATGTTAAGTGTAAATATGAAGAAAAAAATATATCATTAATATTATTAGCGTTATTGTTATTAAAAAAAAGACATTTTTTTGTTTATTGTATAAAAAATTGTACCACAAAATAAATTTGCAACTTATGGTGAAGAAATTTAACTGTCCTCCAAAAAATGCGCTATGAAAATACCAATTGTACCATTGTACATGTTCATTTAAGAGACATACACTGTGAAGAAATTTAAATATTTAAAGTTTCTAGATCTTTTCGCTTTTCCCAACTCTTTTTGACGAATTCGTAAGCTAATTCCTTCAACAGTATTCCCAATCAGTTCAATTACTTACAACAGTAATTCCCAGTAAATGCCTTAACAACCTGAACTCTTGGCCGATTTGATTATATTTATAGAGAGAACAGCTTTTGAACTTCACGAAAACTTATGTATTGAAGCTTTGGCAACAAGCTTTAATATACAGATAAGTAAATAAAAGCATAAGTACTAGAACACCTTTAAATATTTAAATACCCTAACAAAATAGGACGCTAATGAAAACTTCCATGTAATACACTTATATTAGGGAATAAAGACGAGTTCCGGTGTAACAATAAGAAACATTCTTGTAATTATCACATTCAACCGGCGTTTACTCCTTAATAAGAGAAAAGGCAAAAGTTCAGGTAAAAAGGCTCCAATTTGGTAGAAAATATCCGAGCGCATTCTGGTCACGCCCGTTCTTATAATCACGTTCATGTTCAGACTCCGAATCAGATATTGTCAACGAATTCAGTCTTCATATAATTCTTTAATTCAAAATCGATATGTTTCTCAGAAATCCAAATAAGAAAGATTTTAACGGAATGGATACTATCAGCTTGAATATCACTGCAAAATAACTAAATCATATGGGATCTATGGTGATATTAGATTTTTCTGAAAGCATGATCTCTAGACTACTTTTACGAAAAATTTTGATTCGGAAAAAAATAGTTTATATTTATAGAAAAACATACCAGTAAACATTTCGATTGGTAAGTATTAATCGTAGTTAACACCCTGAGACACGTGTAGCTTTTACTCAAAAATACTAACAATTGAATCATCTTAAACTATAGTGAATTTTTTTTTATTTTTTTTATTATTAAAAACATACAACGAAGTTGCACTCCGATGAGTTATCAAAATTCATTAAGGAATCGCCAATTGGTACTTTTGAGAAGTTAAACCCAATCTCAACCCAATACGTATGAATAAAAAAATTACAAAACATTTCACAGAAGCAACATACAGACACAAACATATGAAGAATCACTTTACAAATATTTCACAGAAACATGTCTTATAAGATTTATGAATTTGTATAACCCACTCATTTGATTAATGTACTTTGGGTTTCAAAAAGTTATAATAAAGTTTCCCCATGATGGACTAAGAAATGCATAAATAAAACAAAATCAGGAAAATACAATATAAGGTACGGGCTCAAAATATACAGAATTGTATCACTCTTAGCATTTTCTGAGTTAGAGCTTGAAATGAGGGCTCTAAATCATAATTCAGCTCTCCCATAGAGAACCAATCAGAAAAATACTGTCTTGACCAATTATGCATATATACAGTTTTTCTCTGACTGGTTCTCTCTGGCGGAGCTAGATTGTTATTTGGAACCCTCATTTCAAGATCTTACTCAGAAATTGCCAAAAGTGAGTTAGTTAACTATGGTTTAAGACGATCCAATTTATTTACGTTTTTTTTTTAAATCCTGTTAAAAACAATCCATGCTAAGGGTAATTTTTTTATTTGTAAAATAGTTACTAATAATTTATTTTTGTTTTATAGAAATCACTAGAGATTATACCTGTTCTGAGGTTGACATGGTATATTTAATAATAATGAGTTTTTTTCTCAACTCATTGGGAATAATGTGTTACTTACCATGTTTTTGTAATACATTATAATTAAATAAATATAAGTTAAATTATTGTTTTACATTATTCTATCGTGATTTTTAATATTTAATATAAAAATAAACACACAGCTGGTCTTATTGTACATAATGTTGTTAATTAAGGTTTTATTCTTTATTTTCTTGTTTGTATTTTATAAAATCCCTTCTTGTTGACTTAGTCTATTTTTTAAATTCGTTTTTGAAAGCTAGATTGTTAATTTTGTTTTTAAATTACTAAAATATCAGTCCAATGAAGTTCTGTGTTCTTTGCAAAAGTAAATATCATAGAGGTAATAGGTAACGTGTTATGTGAGTACCCATTCTATTTGTTTGTATGGAGTTGGTATATGTATATATGCTTCAAAAATATGATTGCTTAAAAGTATTGTTAAAAAGAAGATTTTAAACGAACCAAAGTATAATAAAAATTGCAATGAAACATAAACGTGATTTCATATGCGTACTTTTACGGTATTGAGCTATCAAAATATATGGAAACTGTAAAAAAGCAGTACTGCATACACTGAGCAAATGTGCGATGGATTTGCTCAGTGAACGCAGCACATTGCAATTCGCTGAAAGGTAAACATAAATTCTATAAAATAAATGTTGTTTTGGACTGCCACCTTAGGGCCAAGGAAAAAAATATTTTTTTATAAAGGTGGGTCATAAACATTGAATCGATATAATTGAAATAATCTTGAAAAAAACACAGATTGTATTTAAATAAATTTTTAATCGAACAAAAATATGCTGGAAAATCATTTCGTAAAAATAATTTCGTCAAATGGTTACCATCTCGCCGCTGACATTCCTCAAATCAGGCCTTTAGATTTTCGAAAAAATTTCGACACAAAACCTCGGGGTATGTTAACCATTTCCTGGGTGGATTTTCTCATTTAATTGGAGTAAAGTCGTTGATTTATTTACGTAGACTCGACTTGTAATATAATATACTCGACTGGTAATACACAAATATATCCCATAAAAAATCAGCTGTGGTTAAATCCTGGCTACGAGGAGGTCATGGAATATCTATCTCCTCTCCTCTAGGGAAAATTTCAACCAATTTCTTTTTCTTCCTAGTCGCGCTGTTTGTTTTCCGGGCGGTTTCTTTGAAATATTTAAACAATGATTTAATTAAATTAATACTTGGGCACTGATTAATTCTCTACAATTGGTGATGCGAACAAAATAGGCGGCGTGTATTATTGTTTTGTAAAACAGAATAGAATCATTATTGAACAGAAAAAAATAAAATCATTGTAAAAATGTTTTACCCAGGAAGCGCGTTGCTCTCCCGTAAAGCGATCCGTTGTGACTAAATTTCCAAGAAACGAGGAGCCACGCATAAGTGACTCCGCTCTCCTCCCCCGTTCGGAATCCCCGCTAACACGATTACGAAAGGTACCACCCCTCGTATATTCAAAGTTAAATGAAACAATAATAATTATTATTTTTAATTGGTAAACTAATGTTTAACACAAGATTTTTATGCATAGCACAAAGGGTAACAATTATTATAAGCAAATATTATTGTTAAAAAATAAAGTTGGTTGTTTTCAGGTGAAAAATGTAATAAGCAGTAATTGTTGAATGAAACACTAGAATATATTCAATTATTTGGTGGGTGGGAGATAAGCCGACATAGCTCAGTGGTAGAGCAGTTGACCGGATATCAGAAGGACGCGGTTTCAAGTCCCGTCGGCGGCATTTAACTTTTCTCGGGAGATTTTTTTCAACGTTGATGAGTGTTTAATAATAATTAATTATTGCTTATAATAATTGAAACAATAATAATTCATTTTTATTGATGTAAGTGAAAACTTCATAGGATGTAGATAAATTAATACTTTATTAATGTAGACGATTGTGTAGGTGTATTATTGTGTAATGTTTGACCGGGATTTGAACGCCGGAATCTTCAAAACCGTGTTACAAAATTTTGTTTTGCGAATGTCGTACAAAGGTTAATATTGTGGTATGCGGTAAGCATTTCAAAATATTGTTCGTCAAATATAAGAAAAACATTTTTTTAAATATAATTCTCAAATGGTGTGGTTGCAGTTTTCAGTACACTTAGATTTGAAACATCTGCACTAAAACTATATTATCTGACTGGAGTGAGAATGAATTTGATTAATTTAACAAAAAGTTCGTAAGGTGTATTCTTTCCGTGATGTAACGTGATGACGTATAACTTGACGCGGTTAATAAATTATTCAATAATTCATCAGAAATTTGAGTAATTCGAGATTATGATAACCTACCGATCCCACTTACTTATTACTTCCTACTGATCTAGAATTTGGAAAAAGCGAACTATTTATAGGTATATAGGTAGTTATATATGTATCTATACATATATGTATCTATATTTTTTGTATGCCTCTACTGAAGTATAAAGCTGTACTAATTAAACAATTTAGCTGTACATATTTTAATAAGGTCACTGTATAACAGGTATTTTCTGTTTGTTTCTTCTTCAATGCTTTCACTAACTTTGTACTAATATGTATTATTCTTTTGGTTTATTTATAAGTAATCTTTTGGTTTATTTATGTATTATATATGTACTATTTTTCTTTGGTTTATTTGGAAGTAATCTTAAAATTTTACATTTCTTTCTTCTTTCTATATTGAAAAAAAAACAAGTACGAAAAGGACACTGTGTGGTTAATTATAAATTATTAAATATTTTTTGCCTCAGTAAGAAATATAAAGTAATTTGGCGATGATTTTTTGATTTGTGTCCCAATATAAATCAATCATCTGTAAATTAAATTTACGCCTATCAAAATGTTTCTGTCAATTTGACTGTCCTAGAACGGGAGAATCCTAGTTGGACAGTCAACGCTTCTTTGTATTCTTGTAACAAAATTGTTACAAGAATACAATCTGATGTATTCTTTGTAACAAAAACAAATAAATAAATAAATAAAAAAAAAAAACATATACATTTTTTATATTAATTCCACACAGGAGGTCCTGGGGAAAATAATTTCCCTCAAGACCTATGTCATCTTTGGATGATGTGTGTAGGAACTTTTTGAGGAGAGGAAGGAGTGAACATGGGTCTTGAAGAGACCCATGTTGTAGGAGGGAGGAAACATAGAGGTCGGAAAATATGTGCAAAGAGCCACCCGTTTAAGAGATTTACGTATAAATATAAGTATTTTATTGTTTATGTAAATAGCCCAGAAAAGTCGCAACTGCTCCTGTTTGGAGCCAAAGAGACTATGGCATCCCCATTTGGGGTAACTTGTGACGCTGAAGGTAGTGGGAAGGGGGATGAAATGGGAAAGAGGATGGTTGGCTGTCACCAAACACTGCAAAAGCCATTTCAAGTAACGTTTCGTGTATGCATGGAGGCAAATAAACTAAATGTTGTTTTTAATTCATTCATTGGGAAATTCTCGTAACACAAATCAAACCAAAAATTTCGCACACCGGGACTTAAACCCGCGATCTCAAGGTTGCTAGTCCAGAGCCTTACACCTCCATCACATAGGGCGTTAATTTACGTCCGAGATATGATCTAAGATTCTCATCTCCAAAATATGTGTTACACATTTTTTATGATTTTTTTTTCAAGTAAGACAAAGATTCCCGGGTTACATAATATATAACCCGTGTAATATTTGCAAATCTCCTACTACCATCACAGAAAGCTGAACATGTTGCTTGTGTTGTGATGGAGAACTTAGCCAGCCAAGAAATCGAACACGGGACACCTGAGTGGGACCCAAACGCGATGCCAACTCAGCTACCGACCGGTTTAATCATGACAAATGGTAGATAACAAATATTATAATCAATAATTATCAGCCTGAAACACTTATCTACATTGAAAAAATCTTCCGAGAAAAGATACTGGCCGCCAACGGGAATTGAACCCGTGTCCCTCCGATTGCCGGTCAGCTGCTCTGACCACTGAGCTATGGCGGCTTATCTAATACCCGCCAAATAATTCAATATATACTGGTGTTTCATTCGACAATTACTTATTATTACATTTTTCCAACTGAAAACAACCAACTTTATTTTTGTGAGAGAGGTGTAAGTACTAAATCTCCCGCTAGGTGGCGTCGAGACTAATTATGTCTGCATTTATTGCTGAAATACTTTAACTTGTCAAATATTTTTTTTCAATGTAGATAAGTGTTTCAGGCTGATAATTATTGATTATAATATTTGTTATCTACCCTTTGTGCTATGCATAAAAATCTTGTTTAAACGTTAGTTTATCAATTAAAAAATAATAACATGACAAATGATTTCTTAAAGGTGTGGGTAATAGGTGTGTTGTGCTTCCTCCTCCTTATTTAAACCAACATTTTAGACAGCCTTAATTCACCATCAGGGTAGAAACGTAGATTGTTGTGAAAAATGAGTTAATTTTTTTAGAAGTGTCATCACGTTGCAACGTTTTTACCGTTCAAGAATTTGTTCTCCTTCATATGTATATCGGAGATCTGCTTTTGGATGATTTTTTCCGCATCCTTGACTTAATCTGTAAAAGTTTTATGATCCTAGTAACTTATTTCCACAAAAAATGAGTCTGACTCAACTATTTATCTTTCCCTCTCTCGATTTAATATCAGTAGCTGGCGAACTTGACCGGCGGAGGAAATTGAACCGCTCCTAGGCCACAAATCTCGGGCCCAGGGCCAAATAAAAGCAAACCAGAATAAACTACAAATAGCCCCGAGACGTCTCCTGGGCCAATTTATGGGCCCGCCGAGGAAATTAAGATGACACCGCTATCGGATTAATAACTGGCGATATTACAGCTGGAATCTAACTACCTTCTTAGATGATATTATTTATGCAAAGCCTCTGTGAGGAGTGAAAACGGAGGTCAGTGAAATATGCTCCCATCTTGATTTATTGGAGTATTTGAGGCTGGTGAAATATGTATTAATTTTGATTTATCGAAGTATTTGAAGTCTGAGATATTTAAATTTTAGTTTGGTCGACATTTAGAAGGATACTTTACCCCCGATAAATCGCACACTGGGTGTACAGCAGTAAAATCAAAAACAACATAATATTCATAAATAGGTACCAATTTAAAACATCTGTAATTTGTACATTAAAGGAACTTAATTGGTTTAAAATGTAGTTTTCTAATACTAAATTTATATTCTTCATTTACCTACCGTCCTAAATGAAAAGAAAAAACAACAAAAACTGATAAATTTCAATCTATGTATTCAAAATGCGTGGACATTTTTGGTAACCAAAAAACCCATAATATATTATATGGTTGTAAATATTGACATATTAACGCTTTTACTGCTATTTTACCCCCTACAGCGTTTTTGGTCACATTTCGGCCAACTTTCAAACACCCTTAAGCGTTCGCTGACCAAAATGTGGCCAATTTGAAGAGATAGATATATATTAAACAATTTTTGGAATTAATTTAAAAGTTCCCGCGCATTGTATACTTCGATTAATCACAAGGATAACTTAGAATTTTTACTTAATTTTTAACAAGAGATGTCTCGCTGGGGTGGGCCGAAAAACATTTTTATTTATGTCGAAGTTGTAATAGCGCGGACAAAAAATAATAAAAAACATGTCCATACAATTCGCAACAAATCAAAAAATGATGTTTTCGGCCCAATCTTATGTCCCGCATCTCAACTGAATTAATCGTTATTGACATTTCGCGAATCGAAATTGTTATCTATTATTTCTTACAAATCATTTATCAAAGTTAAAAAAAACTCATGTTAGAATAAATGTATACCTATAGTAGATAACAAATTAAAGACAAATATTAAAAATTGTTCAAATAGGTAATACGCACGCCAATTTTAAAGTAAATAATTCATATACAGCATATATTTTTTTTATGATTCCTAAAAATATGGGATAAAAGGTTAAGTATAGGTGCATTTAATGGCTTACTAACATACTTAGTACACACATATACATGTCAGAATATTAAAATTCGGAGATATGATTTTTCGAGGGAGGGCGGGAAATTTCCAAACCCAAGACTGAAAAAAACTATGTTTCACCGTAATTACTAAATTCAAATGTGATGGCGATAAAAAAATTAGTCAAGAGTAAGAGAGACAGACCGCATGCTAAATGGTCTAGAACCAAAAGATACTGAGTCAGTGGCACATTTTCATTGATTTGTTCGGAAGGTACTTCTAGTGTTATATGCTTTATTCCATTGGTATTTGGGGATTATGATGTTTTACGTGTAGGTGTGTAAGGTGTTGAGGCAAAGCGAATAAGTAAGTCGTCGGTTCAATACTTAAAAGTTTATTGACAATTTACAACAAGACACATAAATCAATCTCCAATTTAAATGTTTGCAATAATAATGAATGTGAAGGGCGAACAAATACGATAGACCAGTGACTCTTGACCGAGAATTTAGAGCAGAATGAATCGGTGGTTTTTGATCCAGCGCGAGGAAAGTGGCTTGAGATAAGGTTTTAATCCTATTGGTGCCTGGAGTACCAATCGGGTGGCCAGACGATGCAGCTCGTTGTCCTTCGTTCGACCTCCACAGGTACATCCGGTGTGCAAGTTGTGTGTACGTATTTCTATAAATAAATAACTTTATATTTTTTATTTATTAATTTTTATTTTAGTAATTTGTACCTACATTTAAGTTATTAAATTTATAATTAATTATAATATTTCATATCGCAAAATATATTTTATATAGTTTTGTGTAGCTCCTACAATATATCTTGAACTTTAAAACTGGTGCGGACTTTAATGTTTCTGGTAGCGTGTTGTATAACTTCATCTCTTTGTACAGTAAACTGTTCTGCGTATTCGTTTTGTTCTTTTTTGGAGCCTGTTTCCTTGCACGTCCTTGTGTTATGTCTGTGAATGTCCTTGTTGAATATAATTTTATTTATTTTATTTTATTAGTAAAAAATTATACATTTATAAACATTATTTAAGAAATTTTTTGACTGCCCAACTAGGAGGTTTCCCGTTTTAGGACAATCAAATTAGGATGAGTATTAACATACGGAACATGGTCTGTAAATAGTATAAAAAACAAAACAAAAATAAAAGATTAAGACAAAGTGACTGTTCTTTGATTAGCAAAGTTTTTATTTATTTAAGAAGTATTTTGGTAAAAGGTTGTTTATTATTTTCTGTTTAAATATCATCTTATTCAAGGTCAGCATCTGTTTAACGGTTAGCCAATTCAGATCCTTTAACATTTTATTTACTTTTGAAAATCTATTTCGCCGAAGTATTATTCTCATTGCCCTGTTTTGGAGAATTTGAAACTTATCTTGTTCTCGTTCGTTACACAGGAAAATGATAGTTGAGCAGTAGTTAAAATGTGGAGCAATAATTGATTTGTAGATAGTGATAATGATTTATGATCGTTAACTACGAAATCGGCGGTCGCGGGTTTAAAACCCGATATGCTCAAGTAAATTTTATTGGATTTACTCTATTATAGCTACATTTCCAAAATTATCACTACCTTGAACATGAGGTACAATGCGTTGTAGTGGTCCTAGCGCTATGTGTAGTGCTAGATTTTAGAAGTTTTTTTATATAGTGTTTTACTGTCCATGAAAATTCCAAAGTAAAGGAATTTGATATTGTAGAAGAAAATTCTAGCTTTGAGATGTTTACAAAAATTTACCGTTCTCGTAATGGGGTTGCATTATTTCAAAATATATTCATTAAACATAATTATTTAGTGACTGTATATTATATCCGGCACCTTCTGGATTGCCAGATACATTTAGTATCGCCCTGCTTAAAAACCATTAAGATCAATACGTTGGTTGAAGTAGCTTTAGCTTTAATGCCTTTTTGTTTGTTGACCAGATCCGAATAGCGAGATATTCTCCCACTTTGTTCTTCCGCAACTTCTTTCTCTCCCTACTACTTTCAGCCTTACAACTTACCCCAACTAGAAATACCTTACTCTCGCCGACTACAGACTCTACTAGTTAGAACTATTGTGCGAGTGTACAAGAGTCCAATCTCGTATGTCTATTTAATCTCTATTTATTTTAATGTGATACATTCGAAAATCGGTGATTCTTCCGAATGAATTTTAATCAAGTAATTCACAAATTTTCAAAGAATTTAAGAAATAATCAAAAAATATTTTTTGTAAACAAAGGTACAATACACAATATGCGAAAAGTCATGAAAATTTACAGACGAATAATCGTAAACAGGCATTTGATATTTGAAATCAAAGCGTCGCACTACCGACTGTAAGGTAAGGCTGTTTATACGAACGTTTTATAGCCCTTTTCCGCAAGGAAATCGTGTTTACAAATTGGATACACAAATTTGGCGAAAATAACTGTCTTAACAATTTACCTTTTCTCTGCTCGAATCACTTTGAAAAGATGAAAAAACTTCAATGGCGAATGGCACAAATGAAATTTAAAGATCCCCAAAGGAGCGTACGCTTACATAATATTTAAATTTGACTTTAAGGTTTATCGCTATTTGGAATGGACCCTAAATTACTCAAACTTTTAGACGAAATTAGTTGACGAGGCAAGGAGTTTCGTAAGTAAATTAGAAAGTCAAATGCGAAAAATGCTGTCCAATAATGAGTGACTTAGTTTGAATTCAGCAAATATAAACAAGAAAAGTTTATCAATATTAAAGAAAGGATTTTTTACTTTTCTATTTTCATCAATTATTATTTCTGCTCAGACAATAAACATGTTTTTTTTCTAACGAAATTAACGTAAATTTATTTGATTTATCGCAAGCTGAAAAAGAAAAAATCCATTTTTTTAAATGATTCTTTTCATGAATTCCACTTCCTGGAGCCGGTGAGACAACCGGACTAATTCAGAGGAGGACTGATAAGTAGGTCGCTTTCGATCGTGTATATATTTTTAATTAATTTAGCAAGAAACTATTTTCACTGCATCAACAACACATCGAAAATGCCAAGGAGTGCCGAATCTGTCCAGGAGGATGGACATATGGATATGGATCCAACCCTACCACCACACTGCAAGGCCGAGAGAGTCCTACCTAAAGAGGTCAAAGTATATCACGATCCTGCTGTAAGTGGGCAGACGCATCCGCCGCCAAGACCCGTAGACACCTCATGAATCCGGAAAACTCTGTGAAGTCACCAAACATAGCGAACCACTTGGAGTGACTTACGACAGAGGTGTTGAAAATTCAATAAATAGTTCCGGGGCGGCAGTACCCATACCCGCCTCCCAAATTCCAAATTTTAAAACAAACGTTAAAAATTTGGCTTGTTGCCAGTATCCAACCTTAAATATAAAAATAAAAAAAATCAAATTTAATACAAGTAATATAGTTTTTTAAGGGATTAAAACACTTCTACAACAATCTTTTACTTTTTATGACAACACTGGTTTCATCTTATGACGGGCACCTTCAAACGCGTATAATTTTAACTTAATCTATACAGCATCTATGTCAAAAATGAACAGTTATAACTATAAGTGTAATGTGGCACATTTATTGAAATAATATATTGGTTTTAAAAAGTCAAAAGAAATTATAATTAATTCTACCACAAACAATGAAAGGTTTCAAAAGAAGAAATCATAATTCCGGCAACTTAAATCTAAATCCTAAATCAATTTCAAACATAACAAAGAAGATCCAAAACCTGGCATTTCCACATCTTATTAGAAATCGAAGAATAATTAAACATCTGCCTAATAGGAAGTATACATATATTAATTTTATCAAATAAAGCACCATAAAGGAAACGACGAGAATCAACTATAACCAAAACAACTTCTTTCCCACCCACTTACATATTGACCATATGAAGAACAAAAACACCATGCCAATCCATAATCCATAATTCATCACTCAACTCAACTCATAGGCCCCTTAATACACCCTTAAAATAAAAACTACAATATTCACACGTAAAACATTGCTAAACCACAAAAGTCCAAAATAAAACCGACATTTTAAAACTAAAGGACATGATTATTGAAGATTGTCCTCCGCAACACAGGTGAACTCCTAGTGTGGGGGACAAAACACAATATCTTTGTAATATTCACATGAAAAAAATATTATATAAAAAAAAATTTAAAAAATTATCACCCGTCTAGTATTGAGACGAGAGCCTGCGACTGAATCCGTATTCCCCTTCCAATATTATTTATAGCTAATGCGGCCGCTGTAATAAAACTGATTTATTGGGCTGTAATAAAACACCGCAGAAGGATCGAGACTCCAATTCTCCCTTTTTTTCGATATATATCTAATGTATTTTTTCAGCACGGTCGCCAAATGGCACACTTCCTTCTTTATATTCGGGACTCTAATGATGCGAAAAAAATCTCATTTTCGAATGAAGTTTTTTTACTAAGTATTTTCAGGTATTTCTGCATTTTCTTTCTTGGAGGGAGGGAAACATGTGTTTTTTGTACACTACACGTTCCTTACATCATTACAGTCATCATTTAAATTTTTACGTGAATTAGTTATTTACAAAATAGTAACTGTAATTTTTTTTAGGTTCACCTTTCTATCTCTTAATTATGCAAAATGTCATCCTCTCGGACTTGTCGACTCTTTTATTCCTATGTCAACGAACGCACGGATTGCCAGCAATGAAAAAAAAAATTGTAAGTCAACATTATGGACTGTAATAACTGCTGACTGATTTATGAAAACGGGATGCTGAGTTTCCTCGTGCATAAAGAAAAATCACAACAATTTTTAATTTGATAATACTAGTTCTGCTGTCATTCCACTCTTATGTCTCGGCGGATCCAATATCAAAATCTACAATTAAATAAAATATTTGGGGCATGTCGTCATTGATGACATAAATGATAAAAAAATACATAGAACGCTAAAGAATAACGCTAATACAAATGCTCAATATGTTAACTATTTTATTTTACTTGTCCTATATTCATTTTCATGCCATGAATTTCATTTATTTGTATGCCTTTAGATGGCAGAAAGAGTATTGCACTCACCGCTCTGTTCAGCTGAAATAAACAAACATATTATTATTTCATCGGTAGAGAGGTAAAAAATTACTTCGATTCGATGGTCCCGAAGAACGAAGAAATTTAATGTCTTGTTGGCTTATTTTGTTGATTTAAGTGTCCGCATTTTAGGAGATTTAAATGAATTGCAAAATATGAAAACAGCACAATATTTCTTGACGTCAAATACAGTAAAAACTTAACTTTAAACAGCTCTTCTGAAAAACTACAAAATCGAACATCCGTCACTGTTCTTCGGGACCATCGATTTAGTTTTTTCGACAACACGATGACAATACACATAATAAAATTGTGTTGGTCTTAATTACGACGACTACCAATATAATAAATGTAACAGGTATTAATTTAAACCTGATCAAATATTTAAATAGCATTTGTATTTAATAATTTACATTCAATAAGCTTCACTATGACACATTGGGAGGCATTATTATTTTGGGATTTCAATTTATTTATTCAAAAAAGTAATAATAAAACGAACATTATACATACATAGAAAAAAACATTGAAACCTACCAACAATACAGGATAAATTAAATTATTTAATTACTTTTAATAATCAGTAAAAAATCACCTCAGGAACAATAAATTTTAACGACATCTTCACAGATACTAGTCTTTTCTATTAGTTTTTTTAGTGTTGGGAAAATAATTGGATTAAATCTGCTTATAAGTAAGTATAATCTACAACTTGTAGAATATATTGAACTAATTTCAAAACAAATACAATTTGGTAGGTGAGACTTTATATAACTTTTCATAAGTGTTACGTTTTGTCACTTTCCGTTTAGTCATGGAACCGAAATAGGATGTACGTACATATATTGATTTCACGTAGGTAAAACATATTTTATTCATAACTGTATGTTTTTGTTATGAAATAAAATTTTATGCATTTAAAGCAGGCAAGAGATTTGACGATGCATCCATCTTATGACCCATGATCTATTATGAATCTCATTTTCCACTACTGTGCATGCTGTGGCCAGACGAGATAAGTGGAGGGTAAGTCATACACCGTACACTTTGCGTCCTACATTCGTGCTAGAAACATTCTACCCGTACGTGTTCAAGAAATATATTACATAAAATACGCATGAAATTCTTGGAAAGCGACAAAATCAGATTTAGACAAACACGTGACTTCTTATTTTTGTGCATACATTTTACCATCAAGATGTGTTGTTTCATACCATATTATTTTACGTGATGCATGGGGTTAGAAAGAGGACTGTCACATGGAGAGCTTAAACAAGGCCAAATAACAAATTGCGGAATGCGGATTGAATTTAGCACGTAAGTACTAAGAATGGGATTAGAATTAGTTTTGTAAAATGTTTATAGATACTTAGCGTTCTAATCTATTTTATTCGATATAAATGTGTTGTTACGTACACAGGTATAATTAAAATGGGCAAAATTAACTTACTAATGATCATCACATCGCTTTTCGCTTGGGTGGGCCCAGAGGAAAGACCGCCAAAACAACTCGGTCTTGGCAAACACTTTGTACCTCATTCACATTCTTACATCGTCTCATACACACTCTTCTATTATTCTGGTTTTTGACATTGCTCGACTCGAGTATTTACGTATTATTACGTAGTATTACAAGGCATAATACATAATACTGTGTATTATACCGTGTATGTTTGATGATGATATCAAACTACGGAAATTTGTATTTTTGTAACAATGGAAATTTATGTTTGATGATGATATCAAACAACCGAGATTAGTATGATTTAAAGATGATACCAACCAACGGAAATTAGTATGTTTGATGATGATATTATCAAACAACCGAAATCACTATGATTTGATGGTGATACCAAACAATCGAAGTTAGTGTAATTGATGATGATACCAAACAACGGAAATTAGCATTTTGAAAATGATATCATACATACATACATACATACATACATACATCTTCTTCCCCTTGTCCTATTCGGGTCGGGGACCAATTGTGATATGATATCAAACAACCAAAATTAGTCCGTTCGATGATGATATCAAACAACGGAAATTTGTGTGTTTGATGATGATATCAAACGACCGAAATTATTCCGTTCGATGATGATATCAAACAACGGAAATTAGTATGTTTGATGATGATATCAAACGACCGAAATTATTCCGTTCGATGATGATATCAAACAACGGTAATTAGTATGTTTGATGATGATATTATCAAACAACCGACATCACTATGATTTGATGATGATTCCAAACAATCGAAGTTAGTGTAATTGATGATGATACCAAACAACGGAAATTAATATGTTTGATGATGATATCAAACAACCGAAATCACTATGATTTGATGATGATACCAAACAATCGAAATTAGTGTAATTGATGATGATAGCAAATAACGGAAATTAGTATTAATTTTTGTCTTTAACTTAATGAGTAAATCCAAATTGTAATATTGTCTTGCCGGCAAGGCAAAGGTCCTGCGTTCGATTCCTTGAGGTGACCGTATCTTTTACTGATTTTTCTGCTTAAGATTTATTGATTGAGTCCCGCTTACATACAATCTGCATTAAGGGAAAGTAGTATGTTTGATGATGATAACAAAAATTATTATAAGTGGAACTTAACTGGTTTATATTATATTCACTTTCAAATGTAAAATGAATTCATATACATATGTATGTACATAAAAAAATTATATCAAACATCCGAAATTACTATGTTTATTTGATGACATCAAAGGTTTCAGACACAATACAAAAATTGTCCTTATACATAAAACATATTGTCGCGATAATCGCAGGATGTTTCAATTTAAACATTGAAACGTGGAATCGTTTATTTATAAGTAAACATTTTCTCGGATATTTTTCATTAAGTATAAAGTCCCATTTCGCGACGGCAACGAATTGGTAGCTACTCGTGTGTGTGTGTGTGTGTGCATGTGTGTGTATGTTGTATGTTTATTGGAAAAATCAAAGAATATTGCTCCGCGCTGCTTGGTAAGCCATTTTATATTAAACGACGCAGGAAGGATATATCGATACCGTTAAATTGAATGTATCTTATCTCTAAACCAAGAAATGTAGGAGGAAAACGTGATAAAAAATGAGGAGACGAAAAAACAGTTTTTATTAAATGAAATATTGTTTATGTTGTATTTGTTAATTTGATTACATGAATTACCTACTGGCAGACCCGGCCAAACGTTGCTGTGACTAACGAAATACAACGCCACGCCATTACCCAACTTTTATAACCAACGCCTTCTGTTTAATCAAATCCACGCCGCCCGCATGCCAACCCGCTGCTCGCTGCCCGCTGCCCGCTTGCCAGCCCGCTCCCTTTATTTATATATTTAAACTATTTTTCACAAAACCTTGACAAATTGTATACCTAAAACCTTCCTCATGAATCACTTTATGTGTTGGTGAAAACCTTATGAAAATCCGTTGCGTAGTTTGAGATCTACGCGAACAGACAGCGGGAGCGGCTACATTTTATACTATGTATAGATAAACCATAATGTTTGAAGTAATCTTTTTTATATCAATTAAGGAATTATTCCAATTTGGGAGGTTTAATTTATTGGATAACCAGCACCCCTGCCATACGTTGTTCGAGGGGTTCGCTGGGTCGTTTGGTTGCATGGGTGTCCGGTGGCCGGGTTCATGGGTGAGGTTTGCCTAGATCTTGGTGGCGAATGCGTTTGCTAACCTAGACCTCTTCAGCCGGACTCTCTCGACCCATCGCTTTGCACCGCTCTGGGACGGATGGACTGATACGTTCTTCACTTCTGAACTCGTTGACCTGTAGATTCCTACCCATCCTTCATATATTTTTCCTTCCCAGAACTTGGTCTCCTTCCTTTCCCCAAAAGATCCTTCACATAGCATCTCCAAATATGACATAGGCCCACAAAGGGATTATTTTTCCTGTTTCGGAACTGCGACATTATGGGGCAGGTTGAGAAAGGGGCTCAAGGACAGACTAAATTAGGAGGAACAAACGAGTGCACTATACAAGGAACCCCGAAACATTTAATTTTTCTTTCTAAAGAACCAACTAAACCTACCTCCAACCACTTATAAATATGTCTACTATATATAATAAAACATCTATTGTAGTTGCAAGATTCCGAATACTTTGGCCACAGCCCTCAGATGATTTCTTGAAGCTCTTGTTTTCACTTGACCTAAACTTTATTGTCTCTGTTTTTTTGGTATTTGACAAACGTGTTGTTTTATCCTTATACATTGTTGTTACATCGTTATTAGTCAGTTGGTATTTATCAAACATGTTGTTTTATCCTTATACATTGTTGTTACATCGTTATTAGTCAGTTAGTATTTATCAAACATGTTGTTTTATCCTTATACATTGTTGTTACATCGTTATTAGTCAGTTGGTATTTATCAAACATGTTGTTTTATCCTTATACATTGTTGTTACATCGTTATTAGTCAGTTGGTATTTATCAAACATGTTGTTTTATCCTTATACATTGTTGTTACAAATCTCCTACTACCACCACAGTAAGCTGAAAATGTTGCTTGAGTCGAGTTGGAGGACTTAACCAGCCGAGGAATCGAACTAGGAACGCCTGGCTGGGACCCAAACGTGATGCCCACTCAACCACTGACCGGTCGTTTGTTTATATTATCCCTCAGTCAGTCGTTTACATTGTTAATCTTTACATACATAGTATAAAGCAAAGTCGCTGGCGCTCTCTATACGTTTAGATCTTTTAAACTACGCAATGAAATTTCATACGGTTTTCACCAATTCATGAGGAAGGTTTAGGTACATAATTTTCCAAGGTTTTTTGAAAATTGGTTGAAATATATAATATATAAAGGGAGCGGGCTGGCGAGCGGGCGGTTTGGATTTGATACGTGTGCAAAATAACAAATGGCGTTGGTTATAAATGTTGGTTAATGGCGTTGTCAGTAGATGGCGTTATGTTACGTTAGCCAGAGCAACGTGTGGCCGGGTCTGCTAGCAAAATATAATTGAAGAATCTTCTAGCCAAAGGTAAAAAAACACCGACCAGCTTGGAAGCCATATTAACTAAGGCTTCAATTGAGTCTCGATATTTGATAACGTCTCTCCCATACTTACTCAAAGTTTCGCAATGGAGAAATTTATTAGAGTGATGTTCTTAAGTGTACCAGACATTCATTGAACCTTTTTCCGAGCAATTATCAAATAAATTGTTTTAGAACGGATTTGTTCGGTGTTTCTCACAGAGGTCAGTATAAAAGGATAGATTACTTCAAATTAGTCTGAAGTAAGTCTCTTGCATTTATTAAATTTTCACCTCTTTCGCCTTTGAAATGTTTTAACCTTACATAAAACTAAAGTATATCAATAAGATAACGTTTCTAATTATTGACGATGATTTCTTTGGGTTCTACTTTTATTAAGATTGATGAGGTTTTTCATTTAACAACACAAACCAGAAATCTGTCTTTATTAACGTTTTGCTACTACATCACATATATTTACTATGTTTATTTTATAAATTCTTTAAGTAGATCCATATAAGTATAAATTCAAAAGATGTGCGGATCTTAACCCATTTGATAGAAAACTGAAATTCGAAAATTTTAAAGACATTTCGACTTCGATGCCCCCAGTCTGGCAATGAAATTGATTATTTGCTCAAGAAATAATTTCAATACCTAAAAATGTTTGTTCAACGACCTAAGTAAGGTAAGAAAAAAAAATCGGGCTTTCAGACTTACCTTCAATAAACTTCAAAATAGGTACTGAATCTATTTAACCTTGATAAATAGTATCGAAGTTTTATGTCTGTTAAAATTGTTCGAATAGCTTTTACATTTTTAATTTTGAATTTTTTTTTAATTTTTATTTTAATGTCTTGCTCTGAAATGAATAAGTTTACCCATGAAAATGGAAGATATTTTATATTGTTCAAAAGCTTAAATTAATTTTATGTTTTCTTTTTTTAATGTGCATTTTAAAGTCTTCTCATGAAAGAATTTACAATTGATAAATACCAAAACTTTACTCAATTGAATATTTAATATCTACGAGAGCAGAAAGGTTTTCTTAGATATTTCATATTTGACTTTTTATTTCTAAATTTTTACTAGGCTAATTCAAATTACTAAAGATAATGGCTGTATTCCCTTATATTTGCACATTACCCATAAAAATTACACTTTTTAAAACTGAGCGAAAGACAATTCACTTACAATTTCTATAAATAAACATATATACCAACAGAGATGAAAGCGTTCAATTTGGGAAGTGGATATGGGTACCGCCGCCCCGGGTTTCACTTGTTGATTAACCAACATCTATACCCCCAAGTGGTTCACTACGTTTGGTGACTTAGCAGAGGTGTCCGGGTTCGTGTGGTGAGGTTTACCTATGTCTTGGCGGCGAATGCGTTTGTCCAGATCAGATCGAAAGGAACTGATTGAGGGAGACCATTTGGCCTCTCCTGCAGGATTCACTCGACCCATCGCCTTGCACCGCAGTGGGAGGTATCGATTCATAAATCCGTCACTCCTGGAACCACTGACTTCCAGATTTCTACCCACACCTGATACCTTTTTCCTGCTTAGAACATCCTCTTCTTCCTTTAAATTAAAAATATGACATTGTTCCTGAGGAAAAATACAATCCTTCCGTGGGCCTTATCTGTGGAGCTATTGTTAAAAAATGGCGTGATATCGTAAAAGGTAGCAAAAGTCGGGAACGCCCGAGGAAGACATGGCGATCAAATGAACCATATACTAGAGTCTGGCCATATCAAGAGTCAGAATAACAATAATATACGTAATGTGTATGAGACGATGCATGAAGGTGAACGAGACAAGGAGTGAGTGCCAAGACCGAGTTGGTGGCCGCCCGCGTATTCCCAATCCCTAACGCGATTCAGTCGCTCTACCGACTGAAACGCGTTAGGGTTTGGAATGCATAAATCACCTTCCAAACACTACCGCGTTTCAGTCGCGCTATGAAATGCGTTAGGGATTGTTATGCATAAATCCCCTTACAAATCCTATACCGTTTCAGTCGCCTACGCGCTACGTTGCTTTATCTGTTTCTGTGAGGATGAAGACCGTAATTATAGAGTAGTTTTTGATAATAATAATTAAATGTGTACAATATTTCCATTATATTCCCAGATATAATTCCCATATAGCTTGGATTTTATTCCCAAAAGGTAAGATACCCATTGTGGGATATTTAATAGTACAGCGTCAGCACATGTAGACGATGTAGACATGTAATGTCATTTATTGCCTGCTCCTTGCTTCAGTGACATTCATTCATTGTCACATTTACTTACAAGCCCATGCCTACTAGTTCAGTTACCCCAACGTACTATATTATCATCAGATAATTTCACCGCAGGGGTAGGCAGAGAGGGCGGACCGTTAAACAACTATGTTAGGTACTCTGCTTGTAAATAAAACAAATCATTTTAACGATTTAACCTTAATACTGACTCACCGCATTATAACATTTGAACATGTGATTAAACTGAGGTAAGTTAAAACTAACAAATCATAAATAAAAACTGTGGGGAGTACTCGTTAATGATAAATAATACAGTAATTAACCTCATTGAAATTCAGAACATTTGAAATAAATTTAATTATTTTTGATTTAATAATCTAATGAACTCTTGAATCATGTGATAATTTATTTATCCAACAAATAATACGATACATTGTATCAAAATATTTAAAAAAAAAAGAAAAGCTTTTGTAATAGTTGCATTTGCTTTTGCAATGTAAGCCTACCCCTGCGGTGAAATTATCTGATGGTATTATGGTATGTTGGGGTAACTGAACCAGTAGGTATAGGCTTGTAAGTAAATGTGACAATGAATGAATGTCACTGAAGCAAAGAGCAGGCAGTAAATGACGAAATATTTATTGCTAGTTTTAATTACATGTCTACATCGTCTACATTCTACATGTACTGTCACTGTACTATTAAAGATCCCACAATGGGTATCTTACCTTTTGGGAATAAAATGCAAGCTAAATGTGAATTATATTTGGGAATATAATGCATATATTGTACACATTTAATTATTATTTTCAAAAACTACTGATTGCAGTCGTCAGTCTCACAGAAACAGATACAGCAACGAAGCGCATAGGCGACTGAACCAGTATAGGATTTGTAAGGGGATTTATGCACAACAATCCCTAACGCATTTCAGTCGCTAGCGCGACTGAAACGCGGTAGTGTTTGGAAGGTGATTTATGCATTCCAATCCCTAACGCGTTTCAGTCGGTAGAAGGACTGAATCGCGTTAGGGATTGGGAATGCGCGGTCCGTCCTCTCAGCCTAGAGAGATGAAAATAATAAAAAAACGAAAATCACACATTGTCAATCAAATTCTCGTAAAAGACACAATCAAAGCTGTCGAAGAAAGAATATAAGAAAGAAATTCAAAAATATTAAGGACACGGAAAAAATTTCCACCTAGGGGATATTTTTTTTTTTTATATCGCACCTCTTTGTAGCGTGAATAAAGTTATTAGAAACCCCTTCAATATTGACGGGCTTCCAACTAGTTACACTACTGTAATCGAATCAACGAGACAACGTGAGTTGTCACACTTTGTAGCGACGACTTCGGTTCTAGTTTGTTCACAAGTCGATCCAATTATTGTAGTTAGTCTCATCCCTTTGGCGGTTTGCTTCCTCAAGTTTTCAAATAAAAGTTCTCATCTCCTGGGCATATTAAACTTGGTGACTGCCTTACCACAATACGTCCGTATCCGTAATCTTGCAACGTTGGGTCGAGTCTTATAGGAGGACCAGCGTCTGAGAGTAGCCACTAAAGAAAACAACGTTCTATTGAATTATTTATACGAGCAGTCATCCTTACTATGATATCCAGGTCCAAATTCTGAAAAATTGATGAACGCATCATTTTCGTTCATTTTTAAAAGTTTTATTAGGTATTATTATTATTAAAATGCGAATAAATTGAACAACAATTCATCATTGAAGAAGTTAATATTAATAAATTGAAAATAAAATCTGAAAAAGAACAAGACGCAGAAAAATAAAAAAGGTAACCGTCGCAACTGCGACTCAAACCTAGGATCTCTCGTCTTATCAAATATATCACATTGATAGGAATGACCTTCAAAAGTTATTTCAGAGGTTTAATAAAAAATAAATATTTATTTAGGCTTTTAGAAAAAGGACAATAAGAGTCCCATATAAATAAAATTGGTTGTATTTATCTGAAGCACTCTAGAAAAACCAGATCTATAATAATGATAATAACGAAATATTATTTATACATTTCAATTTTGTGTTATTTCACCTCAAGTGTGCTTAACTATAATAAACTCAAAAGTAATCCTACAGTGCTCCTTTTGAGCCCTTTTAAAATATTGATCAAATAATATGAAACAAAGAATATACAGTATACATTTACAAAGCAATGCTAAGAGAATAAAATTAACAATAACAGTCCTGTTTTGGCACAGAACAATACATAATGATAAAAAAATAACGGTGCTATTAAAACGAGAAGCATTAACACTAAAATATAATAAAAAAACTTGAACATTGTGATCATTTAAAAAGTAGGTACCATAAATACAGAAAAAATTTACACGAAGATAATATTGTTATTTCTATATTTGAAATATGAGATTGATAAAAACGACTTAAATATAAGACTTTTTTATTGGGCGAGTTGATTGACGCGCTTGCCCCTTGTTCATTCCAGTTGCGACCGTTACCAGTCCTGTTTATCTTTTACAAGACAAGTGTACGATGTCCTTTTTATTAAGTGTAAACCACAAATTAAATTCTGACTCTTGATATTTACCAACCGGTTTCGCTTGGTTTAAACTACGTCAGAGTAACTATTTTTAAATGCTCACTCTAATGATTTTTGACAAGTTTAAATTGCCGGTTTTTAAATTTAAATAAATTTATTGGTCTAAACCGAAATGTGTGTTCCAATTAATAATATAAGTCAAACCACCGAGTGATTGCTTTCTATGAAAATTATTTTTATGATACTAATGTCACCTTTAACTGACGTCACGCAAACACCCTTAAGGTCGTCCCATTAAAACGGTCATACAATGTAAATTGTGCGCGGTACTTGATTTGTGAAAAAACGTTTACTTTTCGTTAGCTGCGATGAAAAAGCACCAACAATTTGTTCCGCATCGAGCAGCGCCAATAATTTCCAGCGGCAGACAATTCGCTCGGACACAAAGGGCGTTATTCATCGCTGATGGAAAATGAAAATTCCCCTTTTTTTCAAATATGCAAATGATCTTGTCGAGTGGATTTGAAACCTTTTGACGCATCAGTTGAGAGGATGTGTGGCATTGGCACAGATTCCAACAGAAGAACCATTGCAGCATAAAAGTGACTTCTTCCTGAAAAATTACAAGCAGACTTAACCATTTTATTCTTTCTTCAGAGTTGCATTAAACACTTACAATGCCATCGAAGGTTCTCTACTAATAAAACCTTAAAAGAGGATTATTCGTTTGCATATAATCTTACCATAGATATTTTTTGAATTGTTATTCATGTTTCTACATACATAGCCTTCCTTAGTAGATTTTATTTTGTTTAATTTATACTTTTGTAATTACCTTCTGAATAAAACATCAAATTGTGATATTTAATCATTCTAGACAATGCTAGTGACCTCAATTAAAAATTTAAAACAGAAAAATCAGAGTTACGGTCGCATCTGGGAATTAAACCCAGGCCCTTAGCCTTACCCGGACTCTGCTCTATCCGCCAACCTAAATCGATCCTGTCCACTTCGGTCATATTTAACTTTATCACTCCGAGTATACTGGTAGTTCTTACCAGTATACTCGAAGTAAGTTACGGTTAAATATGACCGAAGGGGATAGGGTCGAATTAGCTCAGTTATTAGAGCAGAGCTCCGGCAAGTCTAAAGTCCTAGGATTAATTCCCAGATGCGACCGTAGCGTTATCTGATTTTTCTATTTAAAATTTTCGTTTGAGAATTGCTGTGATTCTCAAACGTCTTTTTTTTATTTTACAGTTTCATATTGATTTTCAGCGTATAACTGTTTGTTTAAAAATTTTAGATTATATTGCTTATATATTGCTAAAACTGTTGTTTGCATAGAATATTGCAACAAAAAAATCATTCATATTAAAAAAAACAATCTCACGAGTAATATCCCATAATTTGAGGTTACGTACTTCCCAAAATTCTCTTCCTTAACTCGTTCACTTATCCACTACTTTCAGCCTCACGACATTTTCCGATTTGAGGGACCATAATCCCACTTGCTCCGTACAACCAAGAGCAATAATGGAGGCTCTTGTGCGGTATACACGTAAAAAAATAATAAAAAATGAATGAGATGGAGTTTAAAGGGAAATATACTTAGTTGAATATGTTTTAAATTTATCAAAGGTCTGTAGATAAATATTTTTCATTCAATTTTTATCTTTCGGAGGACCTATCTAGAGTAATCTGCGTTAATGACATACGGATGTAACTACGGAATCAGGTTGGATTTTTCGGCTATTATTTTAACGGAATATCGATCATTTTAAAGGGATATAACCAATCCGGGTTTGCTGCCGACATTATCATCATTAGGTACCTTCAGCGAGAAATGAATTGCGATATTTTTATGAGGTGATTTGTTCAATTCAATACTTGTGCGAATAAATATTTCACCGGCTCGCGGATTGCACGAATTTGACCTATATTTTTTGAGCTCAATTATCTAATGATTTACGGGTTGAATACAAATCAGAAACCGTAAACGTGAATCGCAAAAAATTATCGAAGAATCCTCATTTCATTCATAAGCGTATCCTTTCTGTATCGCCAGTGTATAAACGTTGCTAAAAATGGCTTTATCCGTGTTCGGTTACCAAATCTGAATAATTTATAAGCAGGGGAGACGCTACCCATTTTGTTGGATTTAGCAATTAAATATAACTATTTATTTTTCAATGTGAGAATGCGCTAATCCTTTACCAAAAACAACAAAACTAAAAATTCTCAAACACGAAGTTATAGTAATAAAGAAATGAAAAGACTTGGTGGAAAAATGGTGTCTATCTTTAAGTATGTGGGTGAGACGTTACGCCTTTGAGGTGACATATCTGAGACCTATTTTTTCCTTTTCCACAATTTTTTCGGGGAAGTTTTCTCTACCAGAGTTGCTGTAGTATCCGGAGGTACATAATGTACTTTCTCTTCTTTTGGAGCCATCTTAATCGAAAATACATAGAAGTTTAGCAGATCCAGTTGGCTTAATTTTTTTTTCAAAACAATTTTCTTAACTTTCAATTCCTACAATTGCAATCCTCTTGGTTCTGAAGAATCCTGGTGAAAAGTTGATGTAATCAGATTCCGAATTTAGCCTGCACTCTTTATCGGTATAGTTTGTTATATCTTTATATTTCTTACTTACTATTCAGTACATTAGCAGTATCGGAATTGGTTTCGCATTCTCAAATATTTTGTTGAACTTTCTAGTTCTTAGCTAGAATTGGACAGATCTAGATCCGGATGGAGAAATTTTATTAAGTTATAGCATCAGTGATATAATGTAGTGGGGTTTTCAAGCTGGAGTTATCGTGTTAAGTTACGAATAAGAATTCCATATTTTCTCTCCATCTCGTGTTTTGATATTTTCTATTTGGAAACTCTTTCGACGACCAGCGTTAGATTTTTTTCAGACCAATATTTCCTGATATTATTTTTTCTTTGGATTTAGGTACTTCCTCGGCATCCTAAATCAATTTTATAATGCAAACATTGATATATATATATATATACAAATGCAAATAAAAAATCTTCATCGGTATGGTATCTCTCCCTACATTGTGTAAGAAATACCACTCCAATTCACATTTAAAAGTATTCATTTCTATATGTAAAAAATAAACTCCATTAAAAGTTTAAATGATCGTTAATTTTATTATGTCTCCACCATGCTTTTAATAGGCACCAGAATGGCGTAAAATGGAGTTAAACTTTGGTGTCATTTTTTGGGTAGGTAATCTTTTCTCCAATGCTCAGCAAACGCCACAAACATCATTACAGCCGAGTAGGCATTGCTTTATGTGGTTCAATTCCGCCTTTATCATTAAGTTTTTAAAAGTATTTCGTTTTCTTTAACATTTGTTCCACGCAGGAGGCCCCGAGAAGAATAATTTCTCTCAGGGCCTATGTTACTTTAGCGGTTGCCATGTGGAGGTTTTTTTTAAGGAAAAGAAGAAGAGGAAGTTCTGGGAAGGAAATATATATGAGGGGTTGATAGGAATCTGGAGAATATAACAATTTTATCTCAGAGTTATATCATTGTTTTAGATTTTAAATCTTTATTTAGATGTGTGCAAGATTTCACGCGTCCAGTAGGGAAAAAAAATTACAAAATAAAAATACGGTTAAATTTGTTTCAAAATAACTGAAATAATCTTGGTAAGCACGAATTCAAATCATAATTTATTTTACATGTATACCAAATATCCTGCGAAAAGTACCAAGACTTGCGGCTTCCTTTGATGCTTATGGTTGGTGGTTATAATAAAGTTTTTGTGTCTGCTATTTCGTATGCATATAAGTTTAGTTTTGGGCCCTAGTGTAAGACCACCATTCAAAAATGAAACGTTGCTTGAAATGGCATTAGCCTAGTTTGGTGACCAGATCTGAATAGCCAGGTACTTCCCCACCTTCCTCTTCCCTATCTCCTTCCCCTCCCCACTACCCTCAGCCTCACAACATACCCCAATTGGGGATGCCATAGTCTCACTGGCTTCAGACGGGAGCAGTTGAGACTCTTGTGCAGTATTCATTTAAAAAATATATTTAAAAAAAAGGAATATGACGCTTATAAAATACAAGTATGAAATACATAACAAATCATTTATCCTCTTTAAGTTAAGTTATTTGCATGTATTATGGATAAATAAATTTTTTAATTGTTACAATATTGTAATATTTAAATAACATAGCATTCATTTTCGTTTTGTTATCTGAATATCTACTATGTCTTACTCAACTATTTTCTTTCTGTTTTACAAACTCACTAGAGCTGTATTTTTCGTGTTGTGGCTATATACAGTATATACTATGTTATATTATGTAAAAGCCGAAAGGCGTTAATATTATAAATTAATAAATAAATAAAATTATATACTAATAATCATGTCTAAGGATCTGCACCGTTCAAAAAATACAATCTTAGCCCGAGAAAAAACACTACAATACTAAATTAAACAAATTTCGACGTCCATTAGATTGCCGAATCATAATTTCAAAGTTTGCTATAACGCAGAAAAAACATGTGATGGGTATTTCCACTCTCCAAAGTAAAACTGAAATACACAGCAGTGTGTCCCATTGTTTTTATGAAGAGATGAACTCCCCAAATACACGAATCTAACAGTGACCTACATTTGCTGACTATCAGGGTGAAACACATTTCGAGAAAAATGGAGAACTATTAGTTGGTTTTATGATTGTTTCCCGTATTTGGAGGAAGAATGCTCCCGGCAAAACAATTTGTGATACGGAATAATGATAGTTTATCACCTTATGACAAACAAATATATTTTTCGGAAAAAAAATTATAATATCATATACCTAGTTGAAAAACTGAAAATAATGCATCAATGTATACAATACTTGAAGCAATGCCTAGAGCCTACATAGATAAAATGTTCAATCACTGACTACAGAAATGTATTACATTAATAGAATAACTTAATACAAGATATTATTGAACGAAATGAGGATATCAAAGCTGTAACTCTAGAAAAACCAGAAACTGAGATTGTGATAAAAAAAAAGTATACTTGCGTCACATACGCGAGAATCCGTACCAAAGTAAGTGGAAAAGTAAGAAAATAAGAACAAATATAATAACACGTCAAATTACATAATAGAAGTCGATTGTGAAATCAGAAGAAGACTGGTCCATACCGGCAAAATATACATAGAATACCAGAGAATACAAATGGAGGATGCCAACCCTCTGGTCCAATGTTGATTTGTATTCATGTAAATATCAGATCATTATTTAAGAATTGGGATGTTTTGCATGTTTATTTAAGAAGTTGTTGGGAGCGCATAGACATTTTAATGATTAGCGAAATAAATATACATACAAGATGACGTAATTAATATAATATGAGATTCCAAGCTATTCAAATTACAACTATTGTCGTAATAACAAATCAGGTGGGGGCATATCGCTATACATAAGGAACAATCTGGTATTTAAACAATCACCACTAGAATCAAATTCTTTTGAAAATGTTTTAGGTATTATTACGCTTCCAAATAAACAAATTTTGAGTATATTAGCGATATTATATCGACCGCCGAATCTTAACAAACTATCGTTTATAAGGGAAATTAAATCTATTCTGACGGATTTCATAGGCCCTCGAGACAATGTTTTGTTCTTTGGGGACACTAATATAAACCTGAAGAATTTTCATGATCCTTTAGTAAATTCCTACAAAAATTAACCTTCTAGCAATTATTTGATCAAATGCATAGATGGTGTGACGCGGGAAGCAATGCGGGAAGTTAGCGGGCGCATAACTCAATCATGCATAGATCATAAATACGTTAGGTACAGTAACAGGCTTAAACAAGTGAACTCGCTATCAGCATGTGAATGCGAGATTTCCATAGCAGATCATTATATGACAGCCGTTAACATTAAATATGATGTGCAAAAGAACCATTAAAAAACATAAAAAAGGAAACTATTTTATCCCAAAAACATATTTATAACCACATACGAGAAATACACTGGAATTATTTACTTAGTGAACAAGAAAGTACTGTTTTGTATCAACAAATTAAAAATAAATTCATTAATTTATATGAAAAAAGCACTGCGTCATTTTTTGAAAAACCAAATAAAAGACCCCATGCATTAAAAAAATGTATAACTACTGATATTTTAGAGATAATAAAAAAAAAGAGATTTATTGTTTCGAAGGTGGAAAAATTCTCCTCTTAATAAAAATTATGAAAATGAATACAGGTTCAGGCGAAATAATGTCAACAAATTAATTGAACGAAAAAATTGTTTTTTTAAAGATAAATTCAAATGTAGTTTTAATAATACTAAGCAAACCTGGGATGAAATAAATAAAATATTGGGAAGAAAAACTAAAAGTAGAAGTCATCTCACGATATGTGTTAAAGGAACAAACGGTGTAAAGTGTAACAAACCAATATGTAAATTATTTCTCAGATAGTATAAGCTAAATGGTGCACAGATGTGATTTTAAAGTATCCAATGTTAATCAAATAGAATTACCTCACAGTATGTATTTACCAAAGGCAACTCTTACTGAGATAAAAAATATTGTTAAAAAAATGAAAAATTAAAAATCCTTGGGAATGGACCACATAAGAATGTACGACATAAAAAGACATATGGATATTAGGACCCATTTTAACGCACTTTGTTAATATACTTATTATAGAAGCTAAATTGCCTAATGATCTTAAATGTGCTATTATTAGACCTATATACAAAAGAGGAAAGCACTCAGAAATAGGAAACTATCGACCTATAAGTATCTTGCTTGCACTGGAAAAAAAATTTTGAAAAATATATTTCCTTAAAATTAAATAATTACTTAGAAAAATTTGGCATTATAGACCAAAAACAATATGGCTTTCAAAAGAAAAAAAGTGCAGAGAATTTATTACAGGATTTTTCAAATTATATTAATAATGAATTAAACCAAAAAAGACATGTTTTAGTACTATTTATCGATAACTCCAAAGCATTTGATACAAATGACCCACAAAAATTATAAAAAAAACTTTGAAGCAATTGGAATTAGAGGAAACCTACTTAATTTGTTTAAAAAATATTTATTTAATAGACATGTCTGTGTAAAAATATTAGAAAAATGAGTAGGAGGAAAAAAATGTGTGCTGGAGTCCCGCAGGGATCAATTTTGGGACCAACCCTATATATTATATTTGTATCAATAATGAAAAAACTATTTAAATATGTAAAACACTTTGTATATGCTGAAGACACTGCTCTTGTCATATCTGATGAACAATTATCCATTGCGATTAAATGTATGCAACATGACTTTACGTCCCTGATAAAATGGTCACATGACGCAGGTCTAATCATTAATACAAAAAAAACTAAATTGATGCACAAACGATCTCCACATGCTTTATTTCAGAAAACGCCTAAAACAATATCTCATGACCTTATATGTATTCATCAAAACATTTTGCAGCCCTGCATGTGCGATAGTATTGAACTTGAAAATGAATGTGTTTATTTGGGAGTGACTGTTGATTGTAATTTCAAATGGGATATACAAATAAACAAAATTTGTAAACGGCTGAGGGCGATAGATAGGGTAGGCTGTACAAACTGAAATGTTTCGTTCCGGTGAATATTTTAAAAATTATTTACTTATCACTCGCAGAATCAACTTTACGATACGGATTAACTACTTGGGGACACTCTTGCAAAACTAATTTAAACCACCTACAATCAGTACAAAATTCTATGATTAATTTATTAGTTCAAAAAATATTTTTTCACAGAGACGAAACATTTCATTGTTGTATCGGAATTTAACAATATTACCTGTGCATGCCTTATTATGGTAAAAAATACTGATTCAGCAAGTATCTGAGTCTGATTATAAGAAGAAAGTGGAACATGAGCATAATACGAGGTTCACAAAGAATGAAGGAATGCTTGTTCCAAAATATAATAATAACTACGGACGGCGAACCCTGGAATTTAACGTGCCAAAAATATTTAACATGTTACTAATTAATATAAAAAAATTGTGACTCTACAAATAGATTAAGATATATGCTGAAACAATGGTTACTAAATAGAGATTGTTTATATTAATTAATGTGTGTTAATTGTGACAATTTTTATAGTTATAGTAATAATAATATGTATGAAAAAATTGAAATTGTAATTGAACATTAACATCCTGTTGACAAACTGCTTTATTGCGGGTTAACGGGATTGTATCTTGGAGACAATAAAAAATAAAATAAAAATTGTTGTATAATTATCATGTAGTAAAAATACGTACTTCTGACAGTGATGTCCTTGCCAAACGTTACTGAGAAATATCATTTTGTCTGACTTACGCTTTTTATGTTATGTATTGCAGTTTCCAGTTATAAGAATTTTAATAACATTTACGTATAATCATTATGAAAGTTAAGTATTTTGTTTGGGTGTTTAACTATTTGATTACTAAACATAATAAAATAAAATAGTAATTTTTTAACAAAAATGATTTAAATTATCATTTTCAAAATTTGAATAATAATATCTCGTAATGTACACGTGTCTGCACTAGTTTAGAACCCAAGGCGAAACTAAGAATGTCTTCCACTCTGGAACTGGTAGCAAATATGCTAGACATTTTTTTCAAATAATTTATTATGAAATAATGTGAATTGACAAAATAACAATTATTTGCTTACGACAAGATTTAAGAGTGTATAAGCAGAGAAACCAGAAATATGTCATTTTTAAATCAGTGGTTAGACGTATTGACTCTTTTCCACAAAAAACTATAAATGGATTTCAAAAGATTGTTCTTTTATCTAGTAAACTTATGTTTTAGATTTTGAGAAAAAAAAATATTTTTAGAATAATAAGGTTATACCATAGGTCGTTCGCAGATTTGTTCAATTTTCAAAAAAGTACATTTCTTATACAACACCCATTTCAAATCATATAATCATGCAGTAAAATAAATCAATACATTATCTGGTAAACGTATGTTTCAGAATTTTAATTTTAGTTTAAATAAAATTATTAAAAAATATATACGGACATGTGTTTCTTGACGAAAATTGGTCGGTTTGTGCATTTATTTGTGCACTTATAAACAAATATATTTCGGATTTTTTTACATACTTATTTTGCTAAGACGTTATTGACAAATCATAAATAATTTGATCGTAAAATAATTTCAGGAAGTATTTAATTTTAAATAATTTTGAACATCGCATTTTACCATTTTTATCGCAGCCCGTAAACACAAATTTCAGATTTCATTACGGGCCCAAACGCGGCCAGGAGAGCACGTCTTCGCGACGCTTTGAATAATAATATTTGGAAATGAAATTTGAAAACGAAATTTGAAATAAACACGAATTCCTTGATTCATGTTTGTTAAATCTACAGGGTTGCCCGAACGCAATTTTTCATGTTCATTGAATATTTTTTTGCAAAAATTTTTATAATTTCGAATATTTTTTTTATTTTAAATTTTTCTTGTGTGAATACCGCACAAGAGTCCCAACTGCTCCAAAATATTTTTTTGGGGTAAATCTTTTTTACGCACGCTCGACACTTGGGGGTAAACTGGTGAATGGGTTACGAAAAGTGGTGATAGTTACGAAAAATGACATGCGAACGGTAATCAATGCGAACGGTGATCGATTGCTCGGCGGGTCGGGCCTTTACGCACGCTTGTTTTTCGTGTTATTGTTATATTGTTAATGGACTATTTGTCCGTAAATAAATAAATAAATTATATACAGCGGGTACCCGGCATGCGTTTCATGGGCACTGTAACCTCGCGGTCAACTAAACTGTTATGGTTCCATCACAAGTCCCGGGAATTATAATGCAAGCGCCTGCACTATATAACATTATATACAGCGGGTACCCGGCATGCGTTGCAAGGCCACTCAAAGAAAGAAAGGGTTTGTGCGCTTTAATTCTGTTTGTTGAAGTGCTTATTATTAATTATGCACACGAATAAATATTTCAAAATGCGACATTTTTTACAATACAACTTAATATTACTCGTTTTTTTTCATGAATACCGCACAAGTCTGGAGCCAGTGGGACTATTGCATCCCCAATTTGGAGTATGTTGTAAGACTGAAGGTAGTGGGGAGGGGAAGGATATAGGGAAGAGGAAGGTGGGGAAGTACCTGGCTATTCAGATCTGACCACTAAACACGGCTAAAGCCATTTCAAGCAACGTTTCAATTCTTAATGGTGGTCTTACACCAGGGCGATACTGAGAGTATCTTCCACTCTAATGGCCGTAAAATACAATTGAAAAACAAAAAACCAAAATATTAAAAAGAATATAACAAATTGTTTATTCATGTAGCTATCTACTTAATACCTACTGTGTTTACGCATTTCACTTGTATCTATTTATGTTTATGCACTTCAATATACAAATAACTACTACTAATTAAAATTCTGGAAGCGAGAATAGTAATATAAAGTAGCAATAGTAGCGGGTAGCCCTAGCTCGAGTGAACAAAACCCTCAAAACTCGGATTGCCGCGGAACGAAATTTAGTTCTGAAAACGCCCGCTCGCGAGCCCTGATGTGTTAGCGCTAGTGTCGGAATCGAAGTTGTCATGTGCTGGTTATTCACTCTTAAGGGCCTTCCTTACTAGCGATCTCAATCGTTGTATGGAGTATCATGAATTCTCAGATTAAAACGACAATCTAAGTTATTAATCGTCAAAATATCGATGATGTAGCCACGTTAAGCTATCATTAATACATTTTTCTATCGAGATATATGCTTTTATTAACAATTTATTTTCGTTAAATACTATATAATGAACATCTAAAAATTCTCCTACTCATTCGGCTCTAAGAGGTGGCCGTGAACGCACGCTTCCTACGGTCCGTCGTGTCAATCTTTTTTCAAAGTTCGAAATTCCGCGTAATTATTATGCTTCCATGCGACGTTTCAACAATATTACACTCTATGCGTTGAGCGTAGGGACTATAATGGTGTGTGGCCTTTTTATGCTTCGTCTGTGAGTTTCCGTCGAAGCTGTGTAGTGTCAAATAGCTTAATTTATTATTAACATTTTTTCGGGTTTCTAGGAAATAAACAACTTGATATTTTTAAAATATAAAAGTATGGAAATAGCCACTAAAAAAAAGTAAATATCCATGCTCTAGAAAAGGAAAGTTCTTCGCTTCAACCGGTAGTGCGCCAGGGGAGATCTTTTTAATCGCATGACTAAGAATGGATTTAAGGGAGTTCACTTGCATCAAATGGCTATGATTTTAAGATATCTTACTATATAAATAGGTACTGTATGAATGGATTTTATTATATACATTTATATTTTATATACATATATTTTTTATATTTTTTTTCTAATTACATATATATCTCGTGTCTGAGATATAGGTGTTAGAAAAAATTATTTTAAGGCCGATTGTATATATCTCGTATATATATGTATATATATATATATACAATCGGCCTTTAAATCATTTTTTTCTAACACCTATATCTCAGACACTATAGGGTCTACTGTGACTAATAATATATCAAATTGTAGTAAATTTAGTCTACTATAAAAACATAAAGAATGATATTTGGAGAAAATTTTGTTGTTTGGGGTCAAAGTGACAAAAACGGTTTTTGGCAAGATCCGGAGATCTGACGAGATTGAAAATTTAAATTTTTCATTAGTTCTTCATCATATAGAATATGTAAAGAAAATCAGAACCACCCCATTAGATGCAAGTGGAAATGTTTAATTTAACTAGACTATATAGTATAGAAAACTCATAAAGCAATTAGAATTAAAAAGATTGCAGAAAAATAATCAAAAAGTTATAAGTAAAAGAAAAGGAAAAATCCTGCAGCTCGCTTCAGCAAAAGATCAGCATTATGGTCCCAATGCAGAAAAACCTGATATGGACCAAGCATCGTATGAGGCAGCTAAAGGTGATTTTTAGAAAGGCTTTTCACCATAGCCAAAGATAGGCAAGCAATTGAAAGGGCGACAGAAGGTACTTCATGTATCTAGTGGAAAGTGGATCGAGATGCGCTGCAACATGATTACGGCATCGTGGTTTGGAAAAGTGTGCAAACGGCGGCAAAATATCAGTTGCGCTCCATTAGTCAAAAATATACTCTACCAGCAATCCTTATCAAATATTCCTTCAATTCGACACGGACAAAAACATGAAAACAATGTCCTAAAGGAGCTTGCAGAACAAGAAAGCATTACCATAGAAAAGTGTGGTCTTTTCGTAGATTAAGAGTATCCGTATATGGGTGCGACCCCAGATGGAATTTTTTCTGAAGACACCGTGATTGAATTTAAATGTGTTTTCACAGCACGCAGCATTCTCATATATGAAGCAGTAAAAACCCAAAAAATTACTTTTTGGAAACTTAAAAAAAATGGAGAAATACTGGTATATATGCATCTCACGATTGGTTTTACCAGGTTAAGGGCCAATTCATGTAACAAAAAAAGATTTTTGTATGTTTGGTGTATGGACTGAACTCGGAATAAAAATCGAAAAAATTTTACAGGATGACGAATTTTGGCAGACTAATATGGTTGAACAGCTGAAACGCTTTTACAATTTTTGCATTCTACCCAAATTAATTGATCCTCGACATAATCGCTGCATGCCTATGAGAAACTCTGAGTATTCAGAAAAGAAGTAAAGTAAAATTGGTTTCAGCTAAAACCAAAACATGTAAGAAGAAATTGTTTCGAAGAAATCAATAACATTTTATTTCATTGAAGTGTCTTCAGAAGAAATTTCATTTATATTCCTAATTTATATAGTCCACATTTTAAGAGATAGGGAAGAGGAGGGTTGGAAACCATTTTATAACATTTTATTTCATTGAAGTGTCTTCAGAAGAAATTTCATTTATATTTCTAATATATGTAGTCCACATTTTTAGAGATAGGGAAGAGGAGGGTTGGAAAGTTCCTGGCCATTCAGATCTAGTCACTAAACATATCTACGCAGTTCTCAAGCAACTTTCAATTCTGAATTATGGTCTCTCACCAGGGCGATACTGAATGTATATCCCACTTTGGGACGAGGTACAGATTCATTAAATGTACCTCTATACATTTTATTTCAATTCTACAATATGATTTACTCATATAAATTAAATTAAATTTGTTTTTTCCTCGCCGGCTTTTGAACCCGTGACCTCAATTCAAACTAGACAATTTAATATTAACAGTGCCCCGCCGCACTGCGAAACCAGGCTAGAACAAAGGCCAAGCCTTTTGTCAATGTTTATAATTGTATTACTATGTGTACATTTTTCATCTATGTATGTATCAAAAAAAAATCCAAATAAAAAGTTACATTAAATGTTTTAAGTTACTGAGAACCTCCTCCATGAATTAAGCTACCGTAATATTGCATTACATTCTAAAACATATTTTAACATTATTTTTATAATCACAATATTTTTAATTAATAATAATTGGTTTTGCTCTGTGCGTGTCTTGATTTTGAATGGAACGCACCGGCCAGCTGCACGTGCAGCTAGGTCGATATTCGAATTCGAGCTGGAAACATTTAATACCGAGGGCCCTTAAGCCCCCGACCTTCGGGTTGCTTTTCTTCCTTGGCCTCCAGAGCCTTCCCTTTCGACAATAAAGGCCGTCGAAACATGCCGTATGCAAGCAAAGAAGATGCAAGTAAGAACTATATTCGACAAAAAAATGCTGGTTATGAAAACGTGTAAAATCATGAAGTCTAACATCAGATATTAAATGTTAAGATGAATGTTTTAATAACATAATGCCTCATGATTTTGTTCCTTCCACCGGCTGAGCGATGGCAAAATCTCACACGTTAAATAATTGCTTGTTTAATTTACAACTCATAGAAAAAGTGATATTTCAGAGAGATAATGGCACTTGTCAGTTTTCCCTCCGTCTTCTCCTTATTATCTCGGGTAATGTAATTAAATTTCCTTCGTTCCCAGCTAACGCGTAAAATATCGCCGTAAACCAACGCCGCCATATGAAAATTTAGCGAAAGCCTTGACGGCAAGTATCTTCACAGGTATCTGGACTATCTACCATTTTTCTGTATACAGGATGGCAAACACCCGTTTCTTATTAAAACTCTAATTTTTCTTGGACAATATTGAATTCCCGCTTGTCCAGGTACGTTGTAACGATTAATGTCCGTTATATGGGACTTTCTACCCCGGTTTTTTACTTCGCGACATTAATAGCGACCGAGTCAGACATCCCTATGCAGTTTTGACAGACTGAAGGAACGGACTGAGCATAAATATACCAAACCACAAACCACCCATGGACTGAGCTCGCGGCTGACCGTCAGTTGAAACATCGTTGAAACCAGACAGGCACGAGCAGAGGTTGCAACCCACGACTCCCAGGTTAACCAAACAATGGCGGAACCTTCGATACGTAAATCCATATCTTTATATATTAATTTCATATATGGTTTACCATTATCATACTTTTTTTTAAAAAGAAAGACAACCCGACAATAGCTCAATATTTTAAAATCTCCTAATACCATTACAGTAAGCGGAAAATGTTGCTTGCATCGTGTTTTTGTCGTGGAGGACTTAGCCAGTTGAGGAATCGAATACGGGACGCCTGCGTAGGACCCAAACGCGATACCAACGAAGCCACTGCCCTTGTTTTAGATTACTTTTTATTCGTTAAAGTTTAAACCATTTGGCGTCCGTGTAAATATTCTTATTTTTTCGTATGGTGGTGGGTCAGAGGGGGACATCTAGGTCTGCGAGCCAGTTTAGGGCCTCAGGCGTTGCCCTGTGGACCTCACCAATCCCGCCGGGGAATGAATGGAGCGGGCATTCGTTGACCACATGTTCGGTGGTCTGCACCACACCGCATTCACACATCGCCGACTCTTTAAGGCCCCATCTATGCATCATGTGAGCACAACGGCTATGGGAGCATCTTATCCTATTGATGGCGGTCCAGAGTTTGCGAGGCAATGAAAACCCAGACTGTTTCTCAGTGGGGTCTTGAACGAGATGGGCGTTTTTGACGTTGGCCGATTGCCACTCAAGCTTCCACCTTTGTTCTGGGGTGAGAGGTGTTTGAAGGAGTCTTTCTCCTTCCGTCCAGAAGGGTTAATATTAATTTTAAATATTAACATATCCACAATAGAATTGTTATTTAACATGTTACATTGAATTTAACTGCTGAAAGTTTACTTTGTGCTTTCGACCTGCCCTTCATATTTAATAAGATCCGAGATAATTAATAATTGCAACTGAAGTCAGAGCCAATCAATCATTTAATAACCATGTTCTACCTTAGAGTTAATAAACCTTTATATTCTTTTACAGAATGAGTTTCATGTCATAAAATGGATGACTTTTTTAATTCATGTTCCTTTTGCTTCATAATACTTAATCTTTATTAGGTACACTAAACTATTTTAATTTGGGAGGTGGGGTACCGCCGCCCCGGAAACCATTTATCGGATAAATAACACCTCTTCCAGGTGCCCTGGTTCATGGGGTGAGGTTTGTCCTTTACTTTATTTTATTTTATTTTATTTATTTTATTTTATTTATTTTATTTTATTTTATTTTATTTTATTTTATTTTATTTTATTTTATTTTATTTATTTTATTTATTTTATTTATTTTATTTATTTTATTTATTTTATATATTTTATTTATTTTATTTATTTTATTTATTTTATTTATTTTATTTATTTTATTTATTTTATTTATTTTATTTATTTTATATATTTTATTTATTTTATTTTTTTTTTTTTTTTTTTTTTTTTTATTTTTTTTATTTATTTATTTATTATTTTTTATTTTTTTTTTTATTTATTTTATATATTTTATTTATTTTATTTATTTTATTTATTTTATTTATTTTATTTATTTTATTTATTTTATTTATTTTATTTATTTTATTTATTTTATTTATTTTATTTATTTTATTTATTTTATTAATTTTATTTATTTATTTTATTTTATTTATTTTATTTATTTTATTTATTTTATTTATTATATTTATTGTATTTATTTTATTTATTTTATTTATTTTATTTATTTTATTTATTTTATTTATTTTATTTATTTTATTTATTTTATTTATTTTATTTATTTTATTTATTTTATTTATTTTATTTATTTTATTTATTTTACTTATTTTATTTATTTCATTTATTTTATTTATTATAAGTGGATACAAAATTAAGTACAAATTACATGTTAGAAAGCTTTGCCTGTCCAACTAGGAAAATTTCCCGTTCCAGGACAGACAAATTGACAGGTTTAGTTTATATTATTCCAAGAAATGTACATAATTACATAACAAAAAAACAAAAAGATTTCTTTCTTCTCCGAAACTAAGTTGTGTAATGAAGAAATATACATGTATACATACTTTTTTTTTGTTACAGTGTACAAAAAGTATCCTGGTAGTCTGGTAGCATATATTATATTCGGATTTACCGAATTACCTGGTAACACTTATAATACATATACATATTCGGATTTACAGAGTATGAGATAAGTAGATATGTTATTAGTATTGAAAAGTGTAAACCAGGTACCTGATAACAAGATGGAGGAATTATAATAATATTTACAACATAAAGAGATGAATTTATGTTGGATTATGTGTTTATAAGTGTGAGCTTATAATATATGTATAGTACATATTACACTTATAAGAGAAACTACATATAAATTTACAATATTAGATATAATTTATGTATGCAATAAAATATGTGATTTTTTTAAGCGTTTTAACTACAATGTTTAATAAATTATGTGCAAACGTGATTATTTTCACTGATTTAAAACATGTTTTCCGAACAAAAATTATATTATACGACAATACGAATACACAACGCGCTCATCTCTTGAACCAATTCTGCTAAAATGTAAAACAAGAACTATAAATATAGACAAAGATATAAATTGAAACTATGAATATAAATAAATAGTACCTGATTTAAAACATATTTTTTAATATTTACAATGTAAAACGATTCGTAGTAAAGATTAATCGAAAATAGTTATTCAGCACAATTCTTCGCCTCGCATTTTGTAAAAATTACACTTATGTATTTAAAAAAAACGGTATTTAAGTTAAAATATAAAAAAAGTTAACCGAAATTCCATAATAATCTCTATGTTAGGTTAGGTAAAGTTATTATTAGGTATGTGCTAACTAAATAGTTTGGGAGGATAAAATAACCAAATTTACGTAAAAATAATTTGCAGATAGATTCTGTTATTACACAAGGAATAGAGTTTCTACTCAACGAAGGTCTGATCGTCACGAGCTCTTGGACTAAAATGATATGGCTAACTAAAAGACACTGAATTTTTTCATGAAATTGTAGATTAGAAAAACGAAGTGAGAGTAGAATTGAAGTTATGACGATGATAAAAACAACAGTTCTTTGCTTCATTTCTGTAACAAGGTTTTTCTAAAATAAAAGTTCCAAGGACACAAATTTAGGGTAAGGTTTCATGATGTTCTACGTAGGTAGGGCTTTACGATGTTGAAACTTTTCAAATTTCGGCTTTTCCTCCTTATATCCGGGTTCATCGCATTCTTATGTTTTTGTTGACAAGCCGCTATAACCTTGCTATTTTCGGTTTCTTACGGTAAAATAAAATTTTTCATTGAAGAAAAAGTAACACTAATGATCTAAACAAAAATAATATGAAAGAAACCAGGACACGAAAAAATTAAAAGATAACGGTCGCAACTGGTAAGGCGTTTGTCCCTGTAAGACGAGAGGTTCTGGGTTCGTGTCTCTTTCTTTTCTCTGTCTTTCATATTTTTGTTTAGACTATTAGTGTTAAATTCTTTTTTTTGCATTGAACTGCTTACTTGTTAAAACGGAATTTTTTTATTCAAACCGTTTTATTTAGCTTTATTATTACGAAAAGTGAGTATTTATGTCGGGGGAGATAAGAAAACATACAAAAATATGTATTTAACATTTTAATTTTGTTAAAATCAATTCACTTAACATTATTGCAATATAAAACAAAAATTTATTCACGTTATTAAGTGAATGCATATCTGACAAATTTGCACCTACCCGTATTTAAAACAACAGAACATGGAAAAAATGTATTAGAATAGTTTCACATACCCGCAAGACAAACCCTGCTTTGCCAAACAAACCATTCAAAACATGAGATGTTTTTTAAAAATTATGATGACATGCAGCTTTCGTAGTTTGAATCTCCACCCAATAATTCGAAGAAGGTATTTTTTTGTTTTTATTTTGACGAGAATTTATTTTATAAGATTGGTACTTCCCACAAATGTCATATTTGATTGTCTATTAGTTAAAAAAAATATATTCCGTATTATCCGTGCATAAAACTTCGAAAACACGAACGTTCCGTATTATCCGCGAGGTGGACATTTATCCGTGAGGTGGAGTGCATATTTAACATAAAAATTTAAATTATTCAAACTAATCGTAAGTATGTGAAACTCGACGAATACTAGCGGAATACCCGTTCACGGTTGATGTTGGCTTTATGAGAACGGGTCGTTATTTCGACCTGTTTTTACATATATAAAATATACAATGTATATGGAACGAGCAACCGGCATCTGTTTTTCTCCTTAACTCTACCCAATCGGGTGTCGACGTAGTTTCCCGATCTTTACACCGTACAGACAGGGGCACTCTAATGAGATGTCACACCAAAATTAATATATGATAAGGCACAGTTCAGAACGGAAATAAATGCCCAAATTAGGCCTGTAATTGGATCACGAAACACGCCCGCAAGTCACTTCATGTGTTATTCTTTATTCTACGCTCAAGCACAAAAATCATCTTACAAGAATGGTTAAATAGATGCAATTATGTAATTTATTTAATTTTATTTATTTAACAGGTAACCCCATGTAGAATATGGTGCTACGATGCTATAGCGATTCCGGAACCTATTGAGTAGCTACATTAGTTAAAAATACTTATATTTGAAACCGTTAAAAAAATTAGGGTAAATGCTACCAAAACTGGATATATTCTCAAAAAGTAACCCACGTTTTAGAGAGCTTGAAAACACCTCGCCCCGACTCTAGCGTATCATTAATCGTTGGATTTTCCAACCCACGTCACCGCACCCTTCCGAAGATATTATAGAGCATGTTATGGTTGCCCATAATTCATACGAACATACTATACAAGCGGCAGGTTGCCCATAAATGCTACGAACGAACTATACAAGCGGCAGGCAGCTGTGTGTCACGTGCTCAGTACATGTACATTCTCGCGTGATTATTGCTGTCCCTCTCAGGCTGGCAGAAGACATTACCATATAAGGCCACACGGCGCGAAATCCAGCCAATGGCAGAAGACATTACCTTATAGGGCACACGTTCGAGTCTTCCGTCTCGCTCATCACGGACAGAGAACTCCGGCCACCGTTCACCGAAGCAACAGACATATTTCAGACAACGGCGCGAGCGGTCGTACGCACTACTACGTACTGTCGGGCAGTATGCCACCCTTTGACGCGGCTAATTAAGTCTTCACTTACGATCTCAGTATGGTGCTATCACCACAGCCGCCTGTATAATCCTACTGCCGCCTACTTTATACCATGGCAGCCCTGGCCGCACGGTTTTTAATCCGCCTACATTGCCGATAGCCGCTTAATTCACCGTTATCACCCACCGGTTCGGTAAGCTGACCGAATCCGCCCCCCATGATGCCGAGAAGCCGCCCACGCACCCCGAGCCGCCTCGTTCCTGCACCCGATCTATGAGCTTTGCTCTAGATCTCTCCACTTCGTAGAAAGCTGCCTGCATCCGTACGACGCCACGTGAGATTTTAAACCCTCTTATAGTATTTCCGAGCCTAAATTCAGTAGTATTTCTAGTGCCTCTCTCTCTCTCTTATGCTAGGCCTTAAACAGCTTACCTGGTTGCCTGTACTGTTCACCCTTGCATTATTGAATACATTTGAATTGTGCCCAAACCTTGTTTCATTGGAGTCAACCATCGACAGCCTCGGCGGAGCCCTACGACCCTGAGCTGAGCCTTCCAAGCCGAGGCATATTGCCCCCGGGGGGCCTGCTTAACACTTGTTCCCCCCCCGGGAGGGACATATTTCTGGAGACCAGAAGTATAACACTGGACCCTACGTGGCTTCAGTATCACCCTGGCCCCAGGAAGTATGACACTGGCTTTCAACGTGGGGACCAGTAGTATGACACTGGCGCGCCAACTGGGCCGAAGTCTTGTCGATTGTTGTCTCCCTAGAAACATAATTATGTAATCTTAGCTATAAATATTTTATATTTGTGCTCCCATCAACAACGGTAGTTCTGTGTGAATTATTCTAAACGTCGCGAGTCCGTCGGCTAGTGCTATTCGAGTGTTAGGTATTTTAAACATCGCTTACTACCGTAGCATTCATTCCCACGCTATTACGTTTCTATCGTGGCATCTTAGCTATAAATATTTTATATTTGTGCTCCCATCAACAACGGTAGTTCTGTGTGAATTATTCTAAACGTCGCGAGTCCGTCGGCTAGTGCTATTCGAGTGTTAGGTATTTTAAACATCGCTTATTACCGTAACGTCTTACGCTATTACGTTCTATCGCGGCAGCCAGAGTTGTTCGTCATTCGCGCGGAATTTTTTTTTATTGAGTAATGAATTTCGTTATTTTAAAATCTCCGAGTGGCTGCTGTGTTAGTTGTATTATTTCTTCCTTGAAGAGCAGTGGTTGTTTCCAATAAAAGGGAGTAACTACTGTCGGATTGTGCTCGTCACATCCGTTCCCCTGTAATAGGAAGTTGTAAATGCGACTGCCAGCAACTGCTCTCGTCTTATATTATTCGTCCGAAATTTTTTTTGCTTTGTTCATTATAATAACGCAAAATCATGGAGGCCACCATACCAATAATGGATAGAATATTAAATTTCGAGAAAGCAAACGCGTCGGTAATAAGAAAAATGTTAATGGATAGAGGCGTAGTTCCCAAAAGGGCTTTTCTAACTTTACGGAAACAATGTGTTGAGTTTAACGAATCCCGGAAGTTGAATTATAAAATAAACGTTAAACGAAAAGTTCAATAAATAATGAGTACAAGTTATAAAGTTAGTTTTCGTTTCTCTCAATAGGTAGTTTTAAATCACAAAATGGAAAACGACGTTACATAATGTTATAAAAGAGAAATTTTAAAGCAACAAATTATAAATTTTCAAAACAAAATAAGTTAATATAGAGAGCTTCCCTTGTAATATTAGTTAAAGCCACAATTGTTATTTTTCTTCATGGAAGTTTTAATTTATTGTTAATACATTAGAATAAATTAGAATTGTAATTTTGATTGTTGATTGTCTAGGGCAGAGTAGCTAACTGCGTATTAGATTAATGAACAGTTCAGGACAAATGTAGATTAATAACATAAATTTTAGAAGAAAAAAGGAATAAACAAATTCAGTCAAAAGTTTTTTTTAAGAAACAAAAGTTTAGGTACAGATCGGTTAAAAATAGTAAAGTTCTTAGAAGTTTAATGTTGTTTCGTTTGAAAATCATGAGTGTCATGAACCCACGGTTAGAGATCGTACATCATTGAATTAGTATTCCATATTTCACAAATGAGAGAACACAATGTTGTTAAAGTAATAAACGTTTGGGAAGGGAACAAACTTGTATATAAAATGTATATAAATAAGGCAACGTGTATATAAAATGTATATAAACAAGGCAACGTGTATATCAATGTATATAATTGGCTAAGTGTTTTTTTTGGTTAGTTTAAGTTCTTGAAATCTATTTGAATTGCTTTCGTACTATAGTGGTAGATAATTAAATAAATTAGTGAAAAACAGTAGAACATCATTATAGGAATAAATTCAAAACTTCAAGGTATACGTTACTAGATACTTGTTTTTTTTCGAATGTTTATCTAAGGAAGGTTTAATAATAAAATTTTGTATATGCTATAGGTATTTACCATAGAGACAGTATTGGAACATGTTTTGTTTTTAATCGGGACTATCCCACTCTAAATAGTAGTATGCGGATAATAAAATAAACTATCGTGGGTAAAGACACTTCAGAGGAAACAAGTGAATAGCATCATATGTTCAAATTATCGTTTTAAATAAAAAATAACGAAGAATTTTAAAGGAAAATCTTGTCAAATTTAACAGAATAAACTCTCGAATAAAGAACATTTAAATGTTAGCTTCAATTAAGTTTTTTTTCATAAGAATGTAGGAATGATTTCGGCAACAAATTTACATGAATGTAATAACAGTATAATGGACTTCAGGATAGAAACATAAATAAGTTTTTTTTTGGAAACATCTGTGGAAAATTATTAAAACATAGAATTAAAAAAAAAGCAAACTACGACAGTTAAATCGATATTGTCATTGTCATTTAGTAACAAAAATAAATAGTGAATAGAATCCAATTATTAATGTCTTACTTGTAATGAAGAAAAGGGTTATAAAATTATAAGAAATTGTCTTCTTCTTTTTTTCTTGTATTACATATTATGACAACGTGATCGTTGTTAGGAAATTATATCATATAGATATTGAGTAATAAACTCAAGAAATGTACTACGGTTACATAGGTACCCGCGTATACAATTCTGGTTTCAAACCGTTATAGGAATGCCTTCCTCAGAATTAGGGCAAGGTGGGATTGTTAAGATGTGAAATCTTGAACAAAAAAAAAAAGGAATTTGTGATATAGGAAAGAATTGGAATTAGAGAATTAACCCCTCAAGTAAGCTTTAGGTGATTGTAAATTCGTATAGTTTTGACATAGCTATTTTAAAAAATGTCATGGCGCCCTTATAAAGTTAAATACAATGGAATTTTTTTTTAAACAAAATGATAGTAAAGTAAACAATAGTTAAAAAAGTTATGAACAGGAAAGTTGAGATTAATCTGAGACTTATAGTGAAAAGTTATTAGTAAAAAAAAGTTATCATCGGATAATATTGTCAAATTAAGAAGTAAATAAATAATAGACATGGAATTTTTTTTAAAAAAGGAATTTTCAAATAATCAGTCAAGCAAGTAAAAGTTTTAAATTTTGAAAGTTGTAGTAAGAAGCAACGTCGTTAGCAATTCAGTTATGATTCATTTTTTTTTTATGTATATAAATTGTTAGCTTATAACATGTAATGTTAAAATATAAACACACGAATTGAATACTTAGGTATTTGAGCGACTTAGTCAGTGTGTATTACGCATCGTATAGCGGTGTTATTAAATCTGTGTTATTAAAATTTGGAAACGATTCCTGTTAAATATAGAGTAACCTTTTAAAGAGAAATTTTATAGAAATTGTAGTATCATAAATTTTTAAATAATTAATGAAGTTCTGTTTTTTTGGATATTGTGTTATTTTTATGTGTTTATTTTGCCGAAGCACAGGCATTTGAGGAAGGTGATTTCTCATTTGTGTTGGTGAACTAAGGCAAGGTTACTGTTCTCTGAACGTAACGGTGTGGCCACACGGAGATAGACGTTTGCAAACGTATCTCTTGAAAACACGAGAGGATTATAGTATAGCCTGATAATTATACGACGCTATAGGAGAGATCCTTATAATATGCCAAACGCTATAGGAGGTATCCTTATAATATGACCGACGCTATAGGAGGCGTATCCTGAGAATTACACGGAGAGGAAAACAGAAAAACAGAACAGAGTATGGAAATTAGTTCATCAGTAGGATAAGAAATTGGTTACAAATATAATAACACAGTAAATTTAATCACGAGGTGCATGTATTGTATTGTCCTCTACATAAGGTTGTAAAATGCGAATATGTATCAGTTTCATTGATTACATGACTTAGTCAGCATTATTGTCCATCATTGGATGACCTTAATAAAAAATTGTAAATTTATTCACGAGGTACATGTATTGTATTGTCTTTTATATATAACCCAAGGACGTCATGAACCCTAGTGGTTAGTACGAGGTTATAACGCATATAACTTAACCTTTGTTATTAGAGAAGTATACAATTCCTTTCTTAATGGATCGTCATCACAAGTGTTGACAATCCGGGACGCCGGTATGTCTGCACGTGAAGACTTGTGTTATTATTGTTATTATTATAAAAAAAAGAGGTAACTCACCTTACACTAGTGAAATTACTGATGCGATATTTAGTTCATTTATAGTAATGACTATTATTGGTAGTAATAATTTATTACTTTCTCCTAGTGCGTAGCCACTTAGGTTGTTTTTTTTTAAAAAAAAAAAAAAATGTTTTTTAAATTTATATATGAATATGGTTACATAAGTATATAAATTCGTCTAAGAAACACGACACGTTACACTGATTGAGGGCGTAGTTCAAGGAACCCTAAATTAGGCTAGGTTTTTCATTAGAAAAAACTGCGTTAGGTATTCAGTATCCTGCCCGGGACCGAAGTAGAGACCTAATTTCTATTTTCGTGGAACAATTTGCATTCTAAAAAGTACTTAATTTTAGATGCAATGAAAGAATATGCAAGCATATTCTTTTCTTTTCGTTGACAAGAGACGGCATAAGAAAATTCTTGTACAAGTGGTAGGTATAAAGGCACCTAGCTCTCATCATACTGGGATAGGTCATTGGGTAGTAAGAACTTAGGAACCTTATGGTTGTAAATAACCTTGTGTATATATTAATATAAGGTCATGTATAAATGAAAATATCATTTCAATTATAATTTTTTTTATTTTTTGTCCTTTTTTTTTTCGGGTTTTTCAATCTCTTTCATTGTCGAATTATTCTCACAGGTAGGTTAAATCGTTATAGTATTGGACATCTCACACGTTGCGATATAGGAGAAATTGGGGCGGTAAAACGTTCACAATCGGGTAGTTACTCACTCCTTAACGGGGTATGTCTCAATTCTAGCGTATGTTGGAGTGAATTCACGATGAAAAGGCAATGTAATAATAATATTACCACATTTTTGTTATCAGAATAGGCCCAATAGACAACACTATTCGGTTCACATAGGTTGTGGTGGTATCGAATTTTAACCTTCTTCCGCGATCATATAACAACGGTTACTCGTTGTGTGGTATTATAGAGCTGTTAACTATAATCCAAAGCGTGATAGGATGGCTAAACTCCTTAGAATTAGAGCAGAAGGATTGTTGGAAACGCGAATTTCCGAACAATGGAAGTATATATGATTCCGGTGTTAGGAAGAAATTCGTTACTCAATTAAAAAAAAATTTTTTCCTCTTCTAATAACATTGTCGGTAGTATTAAATTTTCGTATTTTTTGGTAAAAATACGTGGCGTTGTTGTTATTTATTTTAATTTTTTTTTCCTTCTTCTCTCCTTACGTAGTCAAACCCTGAGAGTTTAAGTTGAGTTGAAACAAACTCGAATTGAAAGTTATTTAACAAAATTGTATACACACATAGAGTTTTTGGTGGGTAAACAAATGTATATTCAAGTGTTTTAATTATGATAAATGTAATTAATTAAATTACTATATAAATATTTTGTAAACACGTAATTGATTACTTCGGTATCAATATGGTAAGCCAGCGTGTAAAGTCCTTGCCATATCAGGACGCAATTGTACGGTAATTTGTAACTTGCTATATCACTGTATTCAAATAAGGAGTAGTACTTCTCGTAGTAAGAAGATTTAAGAGTATGCACCCAGTTGAGTAAATTAGCTCGGTAATGTCATAAAGTTATGTCATTCGGGTCGTATTGTTCTTATTAGAGAATAATGTAATTGCACTTATGGTCATTACGGTTCGTCTGGTTATTTTGGTGGGAACACCTAGAGGGTGTCCTATGTGGTTTCGTCGAACGCAAGTTCACCGTGAGGATTCCAAGGGATCTATCCGGTTGTCTATGTCGTTGCGGCAAGGGTATATTTCTAGTATACCAAGTACAGCGCTGTACGGGTCACCGAGGGTGAGTCGAGAAAACATGAGAGGATTCATATTATGCCTGAAAATTAATATTCATGATAGGTTTTGTAGCATTACCTTACAATTATATGCGAACATGAGAGGATGGTCATTTATGCCTGATAATTAAATGCAAACCAGACAAACCATGACAAGCTGAGAGTGCGGGAAACTAACATTTGGGTTAGAATTGAATTGTGAAAATAGCATAAAGTGTATAAAAACAAAGTTGTATAATTTAAAAAAAAAAAAGAATTCCATTGTAAGACGCGAATATGAGTGGTTTCGATCATTTCATGACATTGGTCAGCGTACAATATTCCATAACAGGAATAAAGTGTATAAAAACAAAGTTGTATAATTTTAAGAATTCCATTGTAAGACGCGAATATGAGTGATTTCGATCATTTCATGACATTGGTCAGCGTACAATATTCCATAACAGGAATAAAGTGTATAAAAACAAAGTTGTATAATTTTAAGAATTCTATTGTAAGACGCGAATATGAGTTGGTTTCGATCATTTCATGACATTGGTCAGCGTACAATATTCCATAACAGGAATAGTGTTGGAAATTTTTTGTCTAATTTTAAGATTTTTACATGGTAGTAATCCTTCTCGGAAGGGTCATGTTTTCTTTATTTCTTCATGCACCTTCGTTAGCGTGTCTTGTATCGCACTAGGTACGTCACATTTTTTTAATTTCTTGAGAGAGTTGGCAACCTTTGTTCAGTTATTGCTAGTTTTTTTTAGCTTGGCTCACAGGTAGTTAAAATTTTGTTGGCTCTTAGGTAGGGAGTGTTTAAATCCTGGTGAAGAGGTAGCTCTGTACCTCACATTGTGGCAATCATCGCATCACATGCTGTATGGAAGGTCGTGGTCCCCTGCATCAGCCTCGCTGCCTTTTCCCTTCATTTTTCAGGGGGAGGAGGGTAGTGTTATGGTTGCCCATAATTCATACGAACATACTATACAAGCGGCAGGTTGCCCATAAATGCTACGAACGAACTATACAAGCGGCAGGCAGCTGTGTGTCACGTGCTCAGTACATGTACATTCTCGCGTGATTATTGCTGTCCCTCTCAGGCTGGCAGAAGACATTACCATATAAGGCCACACGGCGCGAAATCCAGCCAATGGCAGAAGACATTACCTTATAGGGCACACGTTCGAGTCTTCCGTCTCGCTCATCACGGACAGAGAACTCCGGCCACCGTTCACCGAAGCAACAGACATATTTCAGACAACGGCGCGAGCGGTCGTACGCACTACTACGTACTGTCGGGCAGTATGCCACCCTTTGACGCGGCTAATTAAGTCTTCACTTACGATCTCAGTATGGTGCTATCACCACAGCCGCCTGTATAATCCTACTGCCGCCTACTTTATACCATGGCAGCCCTGGCCGCACGGTTTTTAATCCGCCTACATTGCCGATAGCCGCTTAATTCACCGTTATCACCCACCGGTTCGGTAAGCTGACCGAATCCGCCCCCCATGATGCCGAGAAGCCGCCCACGCACCCCGAGCCGCCTCGTTCCTGCACCCGATCTATGAGCTTTGCTCTAGATCTCTCCACTTCGTAGAAAGCTGCCTGCATCCGTACGACGCCACGTGAGATTTTAAACCCTCTTATAGTATTTCCGAGCCTAAATTCAGTAGTATTTCTAGTGCCTCTCTCTCTCTCTTATGCTAGGCCTTAAACAGCTTACCTGGTTGCCTGTACTGTTCACCCTTGCATTATTGAATACATTTGAATTGTGCCCAAACCTTGTTTCATTGGAGTCAACCATCGACAGCCTCGGCGGAGCCCTACGACCCTGAGCTGAGCCTTCCAAGCCGAGGCATATTGCCCCCGGGGGGCCTGCTTAACACTTGTTCCCCCCCCGGGAGGGACATATTTCTGGAGACCAGAAGTATAACACTGGACCCTACGTGGCTTCAGTATCACCCTGGCCCCAGGAAGTATGACAAGCAGTGATGATGAAATGAGTTTGAGCTTCGCCGGGAACACCACTGCACATCCGATGATTCATCGCCCAGCAATTCCACTATTCAAATTTAACCAAGACGAAACTTAAACACGCTGTATAAACAATTTTCATCCAGCAGACTTTGGAGGGCACGAAGTAATTGGATAATGGGCGCTAATCCCCGCTAAAGGATAATGGTGATGTATCGTAATTCACCGTCAGATACGATCACTATAATAGTTAGCCGGGTGTAAAGTGCACTCCGCCGATACGTCAGCCTAACTCGCTGTATAGGCGGTGTATCGGGTGGAGTATCGGTAACAGTACAAGAGCGACGTAGCACAACGTAATAATTTTTCCGAAAGGTTAAACTTATTATCGGTTTAGCGGAAAACTACTCGAAGCGTAACGGGTGATTACATTATAACTAATATCATTATTAATATTTGTTTATCGCCGAAATAACGCAGTCCCGAATAACCGTATTGTTTGTTTTGACAATACTAATCGGATTTTGATACGGCTGAATTGTTTTACGGCGACCGGTTTGCCGGCGTGTGATGATTTTATTATATAATTATCATTCGAATTCATGTATAAATCATGTTTATTCATACATGAAATTACGTTCATATTAATTGATGCACCCAAATGCGTTTCTATTTCACTCACAGACTCACAACCATCTCAATATGACTTTGGTATATCGTCGTTGCGTATCAGATAAGGGCTAATTGACGAATTTGACGAAAATGAATTAAAAATGCATATTTTTCCAGCGTCTACAATATGAACCATGTGATAATATCAAATATATAAGGAGATAGAAAACAAAACATATGCCGATCAAAACTTTGTATCTAAATAAGAACCATGTGATCTTACTTTACATGTCTCGTATTTAATATTTATGCGAGTCTACATTGGTTGCACTTGTACTTGCATACATACATATGTTAAATATCACAAGGTTCATATTCCACATCTAAACTATGTTGAATTGAGTAAGGATTTGATCCCGCAAAATGATATAGATGTTGTTTTACCTCTGAATTCTGATATTTTAGTTAATTCAAAAGATTTAAACAATCAGTCTTGAAGAAAGGGTACGTCGGGCATAAAACGCATTCCGGAAATTATGGACAAAGCCAATTGAGAATAAAATAGATGTTTATCAAGGTGGCACAGATCATTATTTTTGTTGTAAGAAAATAACGAAAGAGGATCGACTGCACATATTTATCAGTGTTTGTTAATAAAAAACTAGGTCGGAGAAAAAAGCATATTTCGTGGGCTTTGTAACGTATGTGTTGTAATACAGTATGACATGAATGTACAGATATCATGAAAAAAATAAGGGGACAATGACATGACCTGTTTACTAAGGATGGGACGTCAAAGTGTTTATGAATACTTTGAGCCTTAAAAAAAACACATACGGAAAACACAAGGAGAAATTGTAAATAAGTTATTATCACTGACGATGAAAATGCGTCTCACAACACTAAAAATAAAATATTGAAAGTGTAATATAAAAAGTGATGAACAAATAGGCGATATTGTCGCCTTAGTTCGTATTTGTTCAACAGACCATTAGAAAATTTCACAGGGAAGAATTTTTTTTTTCATTATTTCAAAGAAACTTTTTGTTCTTTATTCATTGCATATTATGGTTACATCATTTGTCGATTTTTCGACAACCACGCTAGGATGATGTCCGTGTTATGATGGTCAATCATTATGAAAGGTGTTTATGAAAAAGCTATTTCCGTAAAGTTAAAGGTCTTATTAGTTTCCATAGTTCTTAGTTAAGTAATTAACTGTAGGTACTTTATTTTTAATTTTAAACTGGAGATTGAACAAAAACTAAAATGGTCTGTTGGACAAATAAGAACTGAGGCGACGATAAATGTTGAATCGTCTTTTTATTGACTCGACACATCCTACCAATCTGTACCAAAAACAATTCAATTTATTCATTTTCAAAACATTACACAATTAAAATTTCAAAGTGTTTTAAAACAGATAAAAAATAAGATTCAAACAGATTTAAGCAGTTTATACATCAATGAAACACAATCATACTAACAGCAATAAAGTTTGTCGTCTGAATTGAGCTTCATTGATGTTAAACATATTGATATTCGAAGTAATTCTATTTAACAACAAGACAGCTCTCCCGATTATAGAATGTATTAAAACGAACAAATTATTTCGGCTAGATTAAGTTGACGACCTTTGTGGCTAATTCAATTAATTTTGGCTAATTCAATTAATTTGTGGCTAATTCAATTAATTCAAGTATCATATTTTAATCCAAAATAGAGAAGCAGAGGATCACGATATAATTTTTTTGCAACAGTTGTGGAAAATGACAATAAAATACAAACAAACTTAATAAACATATAGATGTGAACGCAATTAAGCGTTTTATGCAAAAAACACAACTCTATTAATGAGGGTTCTTTAAAAAACTATTGAGGTAAGCATAAATGTCCGCAAACAGTCAAGATTAAAACGCTAGAGAATTAATTAGGCTGTCATTTATGTCATCCTCATTTATTTATTTATTTATTTATAAACAGAAAGAAACAGTACGTTAGATAAATTGGTGAAAACAATTTACAATTAATAAATATAATGCACGGTGGGTACCTATTATGTGTTTCATTGTAGTGTCTTATTTATGGTATGCATATTAAGTAATTACCGGGTTATGTGTGTAGTGGGAAGGTGTGAGGGTGCGTGTGTGTGTGTGTGATTATATGTGTATGTATGTATGTATGCGCATTGAACAATTTATATTATTGACATGGTGCTCTTTTTAAATTTGGGCAGCGAACCGGAGAAAATGTCGAGGTTAGCATTTAGATTAATATTATTGAACATACGAGTATGAAGAGCACGATTAATTGGCGAATTGGTTCCTTCATTTGTCTTGTAATTAATCATGTGGAATAGTTCTATACGGCGTGTACGTCTTAGCCCGGCCGCACACATCAGGTTTTTTCATCCGATTGTCTGATCCGATAGTTATTATTGTTACACGCACGCGTACAGGATTGGACGGCCGACGCGGATTAAAATTAGGCCACGCCCTTCCGCGCCAACCGTCCAATTGGGTTTCGAATCGGATCATAAAATTGGATGGAAAAACCTGACGTGTGCGGCCAGGCTAGATGGTATGTTAAAAATAACTAGGGAAAGTAATTCGGTACAGTCAATGTTATTATATAAAAAAATCTCATACACGCTTTTTTAATTCATTCCTCATCTGTTTACCCAATGACCTGTATTTTATTGATAATCTTTTCATATAAAATAAAATTATTGTTAGTCTCCTGGTATTATTAATTTTTTACCAATTTTCGATTTTTTATGTGAATATCGCACAAGAGTCCCACCTGCTCCCGTGTGATGCCGGTGAGAGTATGGCATTCCCCAAATTGGTATGTTGTGAGGCTGTAGGTAGCGGGGAGGGAAAGGAGATGGGGAAAATGAAGGTAAGTAAATATCCGACTATTCTGATCTGATCACCAAACACGGCTTAATCTATTTCATGCAACGTTTCAATTCTGCATGGTGAACTCACACCAGGGCGATATTGAGAGTGTCTTCGATTCTGAAACGTGCCGGATTGCTAGTCGAGAGCCTTTTCCCCGACCACGGAGACCGTGAATACTATTTTTCACGAGGTTCCGATTAGAATGTAACTTATTTTCACTTTTTTTTTTAAATTGGCATCTACATCTTTGTAGGTATGTATATTACTTGCAGAGATAAAGATGTCAATTAATGCTTGCCGACTTCAGTAGATTTTCCATGATTTTTTTTTAAAGTAATGAAAGAAAAACACTTTAAAATTGTTATTCCATAACCCAATTTATTTGATTTAATAATTATAATTCGTGAAGTATATATAATCGAGAAAACAGAAACTTTCCCACAGTTACGTTTAAGGTACTAAAATAATAACTTCTTGTAGTAAAATTCAGACCAGTTTCAAATACGAGCAAACTGTTAACATCACCAAACACTCAACCTTAATAATAATAGTGACTTGAACCCACCCCAAAGTATTGTAAATATTTTACACCTTCGCAAAATAATACTGTGATAAATTATCGATATAGTATCGAATAACATCGTCAATTTATTTAAATTGATTTCCCAAAATAGCCATAAAACTGACCGATGACCAACTAGTCAGACAAATTTATGGAGCACTAAAGCTGGGACCCTAATAAAGACAGTAGTTAGGGCAACCATGGTTAGGGCAGGGTAACTGGGATATGATTAGAGTCGGTAGACCACATTTACGAGGGCACCAACGGTACAGGTTATCATGGTCACATTATCAACGCTTCATTGTTTCCATATTATATGTATATAGTAAGGGCTAGAAAAGCGCTCAATATAAAATCAGACAGCAGAGAAAGCAGATATATTTTATGTAATAGTTTTTTCTAGATGGTTTTGATATTTTAGAACAAGAATTAATTTTCACAAGGAATCTAAAACCCCCACAAAGTTGACTTAACTGGCCGAGTAGTAAGTTAACATTCTTGACTCTAGGTCCGTTGATTTATATCTTTACATTGGCTTTAGCCGTTTTGAGTAAATCTGAATCTAATTCTAATCCTAATCAAAGTCTTATAACTTCCCAACTTTCCTCATTCCCACTTTCCATTCCCTTCACAAACAATTTAGCCTTCAACATACCCCCAGATCTTGTCAGTAATTCAAACAAAACAAAAAAAGTAAAAATTTTTTTTTTGTTTTTAGAAAAACTTTAAATACCCACCATTAAACATCTTTCTGTCTATAAGACAATTTGTCTATTTGTTGTAATGTTTTATTAATAATGTGACATACAAAGATCATGAGTTGCTTTGCTGACAAAGAAACTACAATTAAATTTATTTGTCGGTCATCAAAATATTATATCACTTTGTAATTATAAACTTATTTTTCAATCTTCTTATTACTTCAATCTGTGCTACCCAGCTAGACAATAAAACAACAAACATCTATCATTTTCTGTCTCCATGACAACACCTTTTTAAAATTCGAACATAAAGGAATCCTATGCATTTCTAGGTAGGTATTCCTTTACACATATATATATATATATATAAATACACGGTGTTTGTGGTGGCACTCCTCCGAAACGACTCGACCGATTTTTATGAAATTTTTTATGTATATTTGGTAGGTATGAGAATAGATCGTAAAGTATATTTCATACCGCTAGGTGATTAGGGTGTCGTGTTGTTGTGTTTGTAAGCCACAGCAACGCGTGGCCGGGTCAGCTAGTAATCTATAAAATAATGCCAAATTGCAAATATTTGCCACAGAAATATAAAAAGAACCCTAAAAAAGAAATGTAAAAACAGAAAAATATTTTCACTCGTATTTAAAATGTTATTTAAAATTTAATAACCTATTTATAAGAAATTCTAAGATATCACCGGGAATCAATTTCATGAAAATCGTCAACAATTATTCAGTCATCCGATAATCGGTAGACTGCTCTTAAATTTTGAGCTATAGAAACAACCCTTAGACTTAGGCCTTTCAAGAACGGAGGTGTTCATGAAACAAACTCATTTTGTCACGTTCAGGGAAGGGATCATATTGACAGATCATGAGCATTTTGTTAAATACAAATTCAATATATTAACCACTGGAGCGACAGCGCAATTTAAAACTTTTTTCTCCGATTGCTCGAGATTTTTTGGTAATTATTGAATATTTTCCACCCACATTAAAAAAAATCATTTCTCCGAATTTTAATATGGAGACATACAAACTGATTATAGTTCCATATTGCCAATGAATTCACCTATCTTTTGTCGACTATCACATATTCATAGGATTCATAAAAAAAAACTATAAATCGTAAACTTCTACTTAATTACTTACAAATAATAGAAAATTTGCAAAAATTGGCAGCAAAGCAATCCGATGTATTTTAAATACTGCCATATTGTGGCAAAGGAGCTCCAGTAGTTAAATGAAAAAAAAAATCTTTGTAATCTCTCTCTGGTTTCAATTCTGGCATTGGTTTGCAGCAATTTCCTCTAATCTTTTCTTCCATTCTTCCCTGTCTTGTGCGGCTATTTTGATTTCTGCATATATGATGAGCAACGCACGTCTACTAGCAGGTCCTCCATGTACTCTCGGCGTGGGCGTCCCCTAGAGTTTGTCCCCTTGGTTATACCCTTCATTATAACACACAAGAAGCCTTCATGTCGTATAACATGGCCGATCCATCTTGCACGCCTTTCGGACAAGGTCCTGAGCAGGTGCCTTCCTCCTACGATTCTTTGGAGAACCTCCTCATTTGTAATGTGGTCTCTCCAGGAAATTCCTAATAGTCTTCTATAGGACCATATCTCAAAAGCATCTAGTCTTCGTTTATCTCTTTCGGATAGGCAACATGTTTCGCAGCCGTACATCAAGATACTCCATACATAGGTCTTGATGAGGAGTATTCTCAGTTTTAAGTCTACATTATTCGATTCTATTATTTTCGACCTTTTATTGAATACAAGTCTAGCCTGGTGTATACGGCTATCGACCTCGCTCTTAGACCGACTGTCCCATGTTGTTTTGCACCCCAGGTAGACAAACTCCTTGGTGTTCTTGAGTAGAACTCCTGCTATCTCTACTCTCATCTGATGTTGCGTTCGGCCTACAGTCAGCAGCTTTGTTTTGTCTTTATTTATCTTCATGTTGTACCTAATTGTTTTGAAGAATGCTTTGCATGGTTATTAAGGCCTCTTGCAGTTCTTCTATGCTTTCAGCAACCATAGCAATATCGTCAGCAAACCTTATCATATCCACCTCTTGCCCGTGTATTTTTACAACTTTTCTGTGACTCATTCTCTCTCTCAAGTCATCAATCGCACTCTGTATATAAGCTTTAAAAAGAACAGGTGACAGAGAGCATCCCTGTCTCACCCCTTGTCTTATACTGGCTTATTTTGTATCATTGTCACATCTAATTATAGCGGCCTAATTCTCGTATAGCGCCTAGATTATTCGTCTATGTATTTGATATCAATTCTCTTCAGAATCTCGAAGAGTCTTTTCGATTCTACTTTGTCGAAAGCCTTCTCCAGGTCTGTGAATGCGAGGAATGTGTTTTGGCTTCTTTTTATTTATTTTTCTAGTAGTATTTGTAGCGACAATTTTGCTTCTCTGGTTCCTACACCTCTTCTAAAGCCTTACTGGTCTCCGGAAAGGATGTTCTCTACTTTTGGTTCGATTCTTTTTAGAATGATGTTAGTCAATATTTTTGAGGCATGGGATATTAGGCTAAAAGTTCTGTGTTGTTCACATTTCGTCGTGCCTGTCTTCTTTGGTAATGCGACAATTAAGCATTTTTCGAAATCCTCTGGTATCTCTCCAGTCTTATACATTATCTGTATCATTTTTAACATGGCATCTGTAGTTCCCTTTCCTGCTGGCTTAATTAGTTCAGCCGGAACGTCGTCGATTCTGGGTGCTTTCCCGTTTTTCAGTGCGAGGTCAAACTCTTCTCTAGTGATTGGATCTCCCAAATCATCTGCGTCTACCTCATTTTCTCTTTCTATAAATGTTTCGTTGTCACTATTTCCCTTTCCATTGAACAGCATTTCGAGATATCTTTTCCATTTCTCTCCTATTTGGTAATTTTCGAAAAGTATTTTGCCGTCTTCTCCTTCTATTGCATTACCCTTTCCAAATCTTATCCCAAAGAAGTCTTTCACCGCAGCGTGAGCTCTTTCTACATTTCCTCTCTTGAGGTCGTCGTTTATTTCATCGCATTTATTCTGGTAGAATGTTTCTTTGGCTATTCTTGACTCTATTTTGTTTCTCAACACTTTGTATTTCTTTTGTGATTCAGCTCTTTTATTATTTTTGAGCTCTCTTCTATCCTTTATCATATTTAGGATCTCATCGGTTATCCATTCCTTTTTTGCTTGGGGTTTTTCCTTGCCTATAGTTTCCTCTGCCGTAGTCATAATCATCGTATTTGTTCTCCTCTTCCATTAGGTTGCACTCTTGCGTCTTTTTACTAAAACTGTCGCTGATCTCTTTTATCTTTAATACTTTTGTATCCTATTTGAAATTATTTCTCTTTTTTAATTTTTTTAGTTTTAGAAAACTTTTGGCCATTACCATATTATGGTCACTATCTATATCTGGACCGGCATAGCTCCTACAGTATTTTATTTGGATTTTAAAGCTATGTCTAACCAGTGTATAATCTATTTGCAGTCTTTGTCTGTCTCCAGGGGATTTTCAGGTGTATCGCTGTCTCGAGTGGTGTAATAACCTTGGTGTCTTTGTAATAACCACCACATTTTATTTGAATTTATAAATACTTAATAACCAACTAAGTTTCGCTTATCTCAAGCTTAACGCGGGCTAATTATATTTACTAAAGATAATTACGTAAATATACACATTTTTCTTATATATTTATATTTTGTATATATATATATATATATATATATATATATATTTATAATAAATATATATATATATATTTAGGTACATATATAAAAAAATAAATAAAGAGTGAGAGAGTTAAAAAATAGAAAAGAAGACACCCTTTGGTGCCAGAAAGAGATACAAATAGAAAACAGTAGACAGATAGGATGGGTAGGTGAGGACGTGGGCAAATAATATCAGAGGAGAACGGAATAAATTAAGCATGGGGCTATCAGTTAAATTTATTTGATTATTAACTATTATTGAATTATTATTAACGTATTGCTTCTGCATTTCAACACTTAAAGTTTCGTGGTATTATTATTATTATTTAAATTTGGTATAAAATAAATTTCATCCATTAAACAGATGGGTTAAGGTCATTTCTAGTTCGGATCTTAGACTATTACAACATGAGTCAACAGTGAACACTGTTCGAAATTTTGTTTCACCGAGGTAAACACTAATAACTCCGAACAATTTGAACTTTGCAACAAAATATTCAATTTCCACATCGACAAATGTATTACCTAGACAGGGCAGGCGTGCGAACCTTAAATTTATTATCATCAAAACCAAAAATATTGGTTTAAGGTGAACGTCCATCTGTCCGCGCGGGCCGCACCGCACGCACGGCACGCAACGGATTTTTCTATATATTTTATGAATTAATACAGCACTGCGTCCACTATCGGCAAATACCGGCGATCGGTGCGGGCAACAGATTTTTCTGTATAAAAAGATATAGACAAATCCGTTGCGCGCCGTGCATGCGTAGCGGGCGGCGCGGACAGATGGACGCTTACCTTTAAGCAAACTTTCAGAAAAAATAACATGAATTATCTCGCTGACGAAAAATCGAAAGAAGCATTGCTTTTTACCCTTTGTTGATTTTCACTGAGCAAATTTGTCGTTCAGCAGGGTCGTCCCAATGGTCACTAAATTTGTTTTGTGAATAATATTTTTCAATCACGAAATTGAGACAGTTAGAAATATTTTATGTAGGGCCCATTGTTGTCAGATTTCTCTGTGGTAGGGGCTCTCGCGTACCAATTTAATCAGCTGTATTAATATTTGTTATTATATATCGATGTATATCCACCTTTCACAACACGAGACAACTAAATAGAAATAAAAAAATAAAAACATCTCTTACAGCTATACAGTGCAGAGACAAAGCATGTGTGTGAAATATTTAAATATGTTACCTAGGTAATCTTATGTACCGATTATTATTCAAAGCCGATAAAAGAATGCAATAAAAATAATTTCTTCTCGATTTTATTTTTATTTCAGGATTAGGAGAACCAGGAGAACTTAATAAGTGAGTGACAGAAGTGATGTCCCGTACCTGCCGCCAGGGGAAGCGGTGGCGCTGCGAACGTTTTCGGTGGCGACACTCTTCCGCCAAATCAACGGCTGAGCTCGCCCGGCCTGTGGACTGTGGGCACCTCTTCCGGTTCCGGAAAACCTGTCACTTACCGGTGACAGAGATCTTTCCACGGTGTTCTGCGAATTAAGATATTTTTCTTGTTTAATCCTAAGGCCAGACGATATTTTACCAATTTAATTTTATTTTGGTTCAACTTTCTGACATTCACCTTTTTTTTCTTTTATCACTTTCTTTATTTATTTTTATAGCGAAAATACTTGACCTGTCCTGCTGTTTTTATAATAATGGTCGATTAAATTCAATAACACCATTTTTTATAAGGTTTTGTATTTGGATGTAATGAAAAACAGATGTTTGTACATTATGGGAGCTTTATGTGCCCTTCCACGTATTTTCAGTAAACCACTCAGGTATTTTGCCATTGGGCAAGTTTTTTTGTCTTAAACGAACTGTCAGATTTATGAAAACTTTGTGATATTTCCGCTTTGCAATTAAAGCTCTATAAATGAAATACTTCTGAACGTAGCCGAATACTAAAAACTGTTTTTCAAAGGTTATGAAATAAGTTTTCAAATTGTAGTATTACAAATAAACATGAACATTTGTAAATATTAAAATTAAGAATGCAAAAATAAAATTTTGTAAAAACGACTCACGTGATGTTTTAATGTGAAAACGGTACTAAAATCACGGATTATGAAAAAAAAAAAATTTACTCTATCGTATAAATGTATATTAAACTACTTTGTTACCTCACTTTTTTACCATTTCATACAAGAATATTTAATAACAAATGGCTATCGGCGCGTAGGCGATTTGGTGGGCGAAAACTGTTTCTACAAAATAAATATTTTCTATGGATGACTTCGAATGAAGATGTGAAGGTTTAATATGGATCTTGAACTTTTTGGTTTAGAGTTGTCACTAGAACAACATTGGAGCTATAATGATTTCCGTGGGAACACATGCGTTAGCTTGAAAACAAGCTTATTGTACTTGACTGCTATTATTACGAGTATATTGTCTTATAAACACGCTTAGGAATCGAAGTGCTTAATTCACAGTTAACATACTGAAGATCTACCCAGATTAATTTATTTTAAGTATATTTTTTCAAAAGAATTTGAATTCGAAATAAATAAAACTTCTTTACCATGCCAGCAAATACCCTGTATTTACTTTATGTCACGGAAACAAAGAAGTTTACCATCCAAGAAGACCGTACAGAACTTAAATATTATGTAACAGTCGCGAAGAATGCCTGCACCATAATTCCGTGGACTTATTTCAACCGCAGTGCAACTCGCAGAGGTGCATCTTGCATCTTTAATTGAATCCCAAACGTAGGTCGTTCCCACTTCGTTGCAGTCCCTGAACAATGCATCGGCGTAATACAAGTCTGATACTTTCATCCGTGAAGCGATTGAACGATTCAACCAGCGGCAAACTCCCCTACCATACAAAACGATACAATAAACGAGTTTCGCCCGCTAGCTGTAACTTTAAATTGGAATATAATTGCTAGCTACTGAAATTCCGTACACAAACCGGCGTAATTCCCTTTAACTTTGGTGGAGTGCAAACAGTCATGTGTATGTGTTGTACACTGTTCGCGCTACCAACCGTATGCGGTCCTCAGAGCAGATTGTTTAAAGCTAAAATCAAACCTAACTTGAACGTACGCCATCTGCGTACCGACCGACATGCTAGCAATTAATCTTCCAGCATTAAGTACGAAGAACAGCGCTCGCTGAACATATTAATGCAATAAACAAAGATATTAGAAATAATAGAGTGTACACAGAATATAGAGTCTCTCCAAATGAAGGTCTGGGGCTCGGATTAAGTGTATTGATTCTTAGTGAGTGTCGGCGATGGTGGTTAAGTAACAAGTAGTGCTCGTGCGATGGCAGATACTTTACACTTAGTGGTTATTGAAGGCTGAGATTGAGACTGAGTGGTTGCAAAATTTGATACCTAGTATGGAGTTACTTGATAATCCAGATACATCACTTGAGATAACGAGGGTGGCATCTTCAAGGAGTTCTTTGTTTTGATCGCCTTCTTTTCAGAAAATGTTCACCAATTAACTACCACAAAACTTTCGGATAGTGGTGATTCTTTCAACATCGCCTGGTGGAAGACCACCTTTCAGAAATGAAACTTTGGTCAACAAACCGTATTTGGTGACCAGATCTAAGACAGATATTTCAAACCTTTTTCCCAGCCATATACCTACTTCCAGCTTCACAACATACCCGATTTGAGGATGTCACAATTTTATTGGCTCCAGAGCTCTGGGAGACGGCCTTCGTGGTTGATCATCAAGGCTCTCGACTATGAATCCTGAGGTTGCGAGATAAAATCCCTGAGTGCCTTTATTTAAAATTGAACTGAGTAGATTTTATTTAAAATAATGTGTATGTTTCACAATAAATTAATTAAAAATAATATATGCGCTAATACACGCTTCAGAGCTGAAGATACTCAGTAACACCCTGTGAAAGACCATCTTTCAGAATGTCTTTAGCCATCATTGGTGACCAGATCTGAATAGCCAGGTATTCCTCCACCTTCCGCTTCCCCATTTCGTTCCCTTCTCTATTACCTTTAGCTTTACAACATATGCTCTTTGGGGATGCCGTAGTCCCACTGACTCCAGACGGTTGGGAACAGCGAATGTGTCTAAATTTTCTTACTTACCTACATTAAGGCCTGCGGTCCGGTGTATTGGATGAATCAACGGTCTATCAGGTCCAGCAAGAAATGGTAATTAATTCTGATAAATGTGTTACTATAAACTCAGATTTTTTTTAACGAATACCTCAGTAAGTTACTAATTCATCGTCTAGAAAAATAAAATCCGGTGCGTACACCTAATTTTATGGTCGAAAACCCTTTATAAATATTTCAAACAGTTTTACGGAACATATTTTTATGGTAAGATACTTTTTTTAAATTTTTTTAATATAAATAACTTACATCCACGGGTATCGGTCTTAAAAAAAGATATTGTAGTTCGTAAATTCGTAGGAATTATTTAAAACGTGAACCTCAAGCTAACTAACTCCTGTTAGAGTCTTTTGCTGCCTTAAAAAAAGGATACGCCTTAATAAAGGATACCAATTTAGGAACTATGTATTTAAACGTAATTATTCTTACCATTTCATAAACACGTTTTTGAAGTATTGTAGTAAAATGGCGGTTTAACGTTATGTATAATAATTATATAAGAAGTAAGAAATTCATTTCAATTCATGCTTTGAAAGGGTAATGTAATAAATTTTCCACCCTCTTTTAATTCACCCTTTTCATGGGATGGTACCTGCCGCGTTAGAAAGTTGATTTTTGATAACAAAGGGAAGAGTATACATTTTAAAATTCAATGTTATTACATTTACAAAATCCCTTTCGTTCTAAATTCGATTCCACCGCGTAGATACTTACCTAAAGTTAACTTTGCGTATTCGAGGTTTTCGGTCCCTAATTGTTCTTCGCTTTAATTAGCGCGGGAACAGGAACCAAAAGAACACGTGTCCTTTTCGAAATCCTCTTACTTCTGGGAATTAAACGGGAGATCGGAGCCTACTTTTTGGGATAAATTCTTATCAGAACCTTTTTTAAATTTTATCAGGATTAAACCAAAATAATTAAAAAGGGCTAATTTTCTTACGTACATAGCAATTAGCTACCTGCATTATTAAAACTTGATATTTACAACAAACCCCGTGTTTGTACAGTAACTAGAAATTCAGGGCAACACTTTTTTTATTATAAAACATCAGCAGTGTATTTGTATTTTTTTATGTAGATAGCTGTGTAGCACACGTGTTAAAAAAACCATACAATGTTGTGAATATTCGGCAAATATTAAAAAGTAGACACGGTAGGTGTAAGAGAAAATGGCAAATATTTTATTTTTTTGTTTTTTCAGAGGATCCAGTGGTTTTTATAAATTTGACCAAAAAGTTTCTTATGAATAGGTTGTTGAATGTTGTGAATAGTTGTTGGTTGTTGACTAGTTATGAATATTTGTTGGTTGTTGAATTCATATAATGAAGGACCTTCTGCTTCTCTTTTACTAGGCGCACTAGCGAAACCCTCCCAATAGCCCGTTCCTTAACTAGCTTCATAATGAAGCGCAATCAGTTGCTGAAATAGTTATCCTGGTTTTCTACAGTTGACCAGAGAAATGGCTGCGCCGACTGCGGCCTAATTGAGTAAAAACTAAATTTTTAATTTGGGGTCAAAATACCTTACAATTAAACTGAATGATTTTTTAAGCAAGAGGACTTGCAAATATTGGCTCAAATGTGTACAAAATTTACCTAGGTTATTTATATTTCAAGTATGAAGAGAAAACTTTGGCATTTATTTTTCATTAAATGTTTTTTTTTCATTTTTCCCCATCGACTATGAAAATACCCAATAGAAGCAAATTTAATTTTTATTTTATTTAATACAACATTTAAGCTGAAAGAGAAATTTGTTGTATATAATTGAAAATTAGGAAAACGCTTATTTTCAAATATTTTTAAATATATTATAATTCTTCAAACAAAGCAAACTTATTTTGTGGCACCATTTTAGTTAAAAAAATAATAGAATACCTACTTAGTTTTAACCACGTTTATAAACTATGTTTTAATCATGTTTCGTAAGCACTGCTCACTTCAAAGTAAGAAGTAACCAAATATGTAAATAACGAAAGGACAAAATTATGTTTTTAAACAATAAACATACGTAAATAATTTTCAAAGTTCCCCAAAGTTGTTATAAAAAGCGATTTTTTTTAACGGCTTATATTTCATAATTTGTAACAAAAGTAAATGAAATGCTTTTGAGCAGTAGGTACTAGTTGATTGCTTTACCTTTTTGTTAAAAAAAATATATCATTTAGTTTGGTTTGGGTATTTCGGCCTCCAAAATTAAGTTTTGTATTACAAAGTGACACTTAAAAAATGTCGGCTCAAAGATTGCTAAAAATATTTTTTTGTCTTTGCGCTGGCCGCAAAATTCAAACAAAAAACCCGCATCCTACTTTAAAATATATTAAAAAAACACCCCTTTTGGCGAGACCCCCATAAACTAAGACCTTTGAATATTAGTTTAAATAATAATCGTTAGCTGACAGCGCCTCGCGCCTTACACCGCCACCAGTAATTTGTTGGAGGGCTGTGTTGCCCGATCGTTTAATAAACTTTTATTATAGTCACGGCTCCAAGTTCTTGCTCGAAAAGTTCGCCGGGTCACGACCCTTACAGTCAATTCGACTAAAGTTCACTTTTCATCGCCCTACGTGAAAATTGTATGATGTACGGTTTATTTCTGCTCCAGTCTGTACGGCGTGAAGCTGGCAAACGGTTGGGGGAGACTTAGATTGTTCGAGGCGTGAAGGTCGTTGGGTCATTGTCACAAATGATGTGTGTGTCAAGATTTATCCTTAATATAAAAATTTAAAGCAAAATTATCATTAAAATAAAACCGATGGCTTAATTAATAGATAACAGGTGACTTATTTAAAAACTAGAGTGTTTTAGAAAAACCGAGTATATCAAATGATTTCGCATTGCAAAAGAGAATTGGAATTTATTCAAATAATTAATGGGATATACGTGATGTTTTTCATTTTTAATTTATTTTTCTACGTTTTTTAATTAACGTTTTTTAATTAACGTTTTCTACGTTTTTTTTAAGTTAATTTAATTTTTCTTCAAAGGAAAAATTAATCAACATGAGATAATGCATTGCTCTTATCATTAATTTTTCGTTTTAAATCGCTTACCATCTGTCAAATAATAAAATAATTCGAATGAAAGCTCTTTTTGAAATGCAACACGTCCAATGATTCATAAAATAATGTTAAAAGAAATAAAGTAAAATATCATGAAAACTCACATACGTTTATAGATTTTCACGGCCAAAAGCATTTTCGTTATTTGTTTTTGGGGTGTTATGCACATATCACACATCTGTCGGATCTGCAGGATCTGCTCTGATGATGGACACTGCAACGCTGTCCGAAACGTCGGCTAAAGATGGAGGTAGCGTAACACGGCATAAAACCCCAAAAACAAATAACGAAAATCATGAAAGTTGGTCGTGGTCGTAATTAATATATGAAATAGTTGCCACAATTGTTTTTTGCAAAAATTTAAATTAATTATAATAATGTTCCTTTTTTTAACAAATTTTTTTATATTTTACTTTTTAATAGTAAATAACCACACAAAACCAGAAATATGTCATTGTTTATCAATCAAATTTTAGACGTATTGACTCTTTCCACAAAAATTATAAATTGATTTCGCAAAACTGTTCTTTTATCTACTAAAGCTTTGTTTTCAATTTTGAGAAAATATGTTTATTTTTAGTACTTACAATAAAGTTTTACCGTAGGTCGTTGGCAGATTTGTTAAATTTTCAAACAAAATTTTTTATTATACACACACTCTTCAAATTATATAATCATGCAGTAAAATAAAGCGATAAATTATCTGGAAAAGCTGTGTTTTAGAATTTTAATTTTAGTTTTAAATAAAATCATTAAAAAAAGATCCGCGCACGTGTTTCATCACAATTTTTATTTTTCTATTTATTTACGGACTTAACTAACTAACTAACTAACTAACCATCACGCCGTTTCCCCGCAGGGGTAGGCAGAGAGGACGGACCGCCACACAACTCGATCTTGGCACACACTCTTTACGGACTTACAAACTAATATAAGTTTTTTTCAATTCTTTTTTTTGCTTAGACATTACTGACAAGTTATAAATACTTACGATCAAAAAATAATTACAAAAAGTACATAACTTTAATCACGAATTTCAGCAGTTTTGTATGTAGGTATAAATAAAAGTAAATTTTGAATGAAATAAAATCGATATTGAGTTAAAATTTTAAAATAACTAATCTTTCTCATTGAAACCGCCCTGTAAGATCGTAAGAACATCTTTCGATGAAATTTGGTTTCTCGGCCGCTGGCTGGTTGAAGGCCTTTAAGAAGCAACATGTTCAATGATTCATAAAATAATGTAAAACGAAATTTAGTAAAAAAGCATGATAGTTAGTTCTAGTCGAGATGATTAATATAAGCAATAGTTGCTACAGGTTAGTTTAAGGTTTTAATTTTTTATTGTTTTACTTTTTAAATTACTATATTAAAACCACCATTATTTATACAATGCATCAAACAGTTATAATCTTTGTCTTTCCGCAACCAAAAGCTTCTAAAATTAGTGTTGTTTGAATCATAAATCTGGTTCAATGTTTTCATTCAGTAATCGGTGAGAAATAAAAATAAATTTAATATTTAAGAGTGTCAAACTTTTAACAATTCGTTTGTTGGTTTTATATTGAAAATAATTCTTATCCGCGGCACTAACATTGAAGTACAAGTGCCTTCGTAGAAATCAAATATTTAAGGCACTACCCTTTCTCTCCATAAAACTACGTAGCTCATTTCACGTCGTACCATTTTCTAGATAGTGTTAAATACTCGCCTTCGAGATACATCACCGCGTCGGGCTTCGCTGTCTGTCTATATATAGTTTAATGCGTTTTCCACGCCGTGCCATAGTGGATACGCCATGAGAACTGGGGCGTAAAAAATACGTCGTAAATAAACCCAACGAACACTAGAATGGTACAACCAACACTAGAGAAAATGCGCTTAATAAAAAATGTACACACATACAAAACATAAGCAATGAAATTTTAGTTGCTTAGCAAGAAATGTCATCGAAAGGGTTACTTTTATTGTTATTTCTGATAGAATTTTTTTAATTTTTTATAATTTTGATGTTTTGTATTATTGTCATTATTGTATGTTACCTCATAAGATAACAAGATAACACTTCCGTGTCTAAGATGACATTTTTCGTAAAACACTATTGCCGCATGTGACTTTATTTTATGATAATCAAATTTTATTTCAAATGAATTAACTTTCCAATCATTACATAGTACAAATACATAAAATGAAGTCGCTCAAAATGTTTGTGCGCTTAGATCTTTTAAACTATGCAGCGGATTTTCATGCGGTTTTCACCAATAGATATAGTGATTCAATAAAAAGATTTATATGTATAATACATGCTTATTATAGTAGAAAAATGCCGAGAAATTCAAATATTTATCAATACATAATATAAAATGAAGTGTGGATTTTAAAAAGGTGGGTAATGGCGTTATGTTTCGTTAGCCACACCAACGTGTGGCCGGGTCTGCTAGTCATTTAAAAAAATAAAAAGTTGCTTACACCCACCTGTCGGTATTTTTTTTATGTCTATAGACTTGTCATGGTATTGGTTTTTAATGTGATAACATAAGTAACATATTTATTATTAACATATTATTGCCTTATCCACAGTGGAAGGGATTGATTGACATGCAGACCCGAGGTCTACTCCACCACGCATCACCGACCTTCATCATCGCAACACCTACGAGCCTCATCGTCATCGCTCCTGTCTATACACTGTAACTTCACACCAACTTACCATCGCTACGTAGCAGCAATAAAGACTGACTCAATAAATCGACTGACGCCTTTCATTTCATCGTCCCTCGTCTCTGCCGATCCGCGCGTCCGCTCCCTCACGTCCATCACTCCTGGACATACTGACCCCCAAATTCCTACCCACCCCTCATACCTTTTTCCTTCCCACTACTTCCTCCCCTTCCTTTCCCTAAAAAGACCCTCCACACAGCATCACCAAAGATGACATAGGCCCTGAGGAGAATTATTTTCCTCAGGCCCTCCTTGGGGGCTTTCCTTGTGTGGAACTAATGTAAAAAAAAACTGAAGAAAGGGTAAGATTGTGGAAAAAACAAAAATGTGAAGAAAAACATTATAATTTCGGTAATGGATATAGTGGCTAAGATCATTTTTTTAAAATTTAAGTTGAAATTCTAGAATATTTTTAAAACATTTTTTTTTATTTGAAGGAAGGTTGTAAAAATAAATTATTCTTAGGTAGTGTTCAATTTTGAGTAGTTCAGGTTATTCTGATGACTTGCAGATACGCATATTATTTAACTTTTAGGTATGTTATTCATCTTTTTCTCCCTCAAAAATTGTTTAATAATCTTATACATACGATGAATTTCATTACTTTATTTTTTTAAATTTTAAACAGTGTTATTCTTTGTTTTTTCTAATTTAATTAATTGTATTTTTCAATGTTTCTAATTTTATATGTTGCATCCAAAACTGCTTAAGAATTACAGCTTCAGATTTACTTATAATGAACTGCAAATACTAAAAACGAAACGAGATGAAATGGTATTTGCTGGAATTGGACGATATTGTACGTAGGAAAGACCAAGGTATGGAAAGAAAAGGGTTAACCAATCACTTACCTCTGTATCTCTGCGAAGGAGCACATAAAACAATCACAATGTGATTATACAGTTCCAACGCGATATCTTGAGGCAATTATTGCCGCAACAAGACGCAACGCGACGGCCGGCGTAGCCCAGCGCTAAGGCTCTTGACTCGCAATCCGAAAGTCGCGGGATCGAATCCCGACGTGGCATATAAATTTTATTTTATTAATTTGTGTTATTCACAATTTACTCATTTAAAATAACATATTAATATAGTATATTTGCGGCACGTTCCAGAGTGGAAGATACTCTCAGTATCGCCCTGGTGTAAGACCACCATTTAGAATTAAAACATTGCTTGAAATGACTTTAGTCGTATTTGGTGACCAGATCCGAATAGCCAGGTACTTTCCCACCTTTTTCAAATACTTATCCAGCAATGTGATGTTGTTAGGAAGGATAAACGACATCCCGGTAGAAACTAAGCATATTGAAATTTCCAAACCAAATATGATTATCGGTAGGTATTTTCTTTCCTCGTGTTCAAACATGTCTTGTATCATTTTAAATATGTACTGCATTATGATGTTAAAGCCCTCTCGCGTTCCAACGCGATATCTTGAGGCAATTATTGCCGCAACAAGACGCAACGCGACGGCCGGCGTAGCCCAGCGCTAAGGCTCTTGACTCGCAATCCGAAAGTCGCGGGATCGAATCCCGACGTGGCATATAAATTTTATTTTATTAATTTGTGTTATTCACAATTTACTCATTTAAAATAACATATTAATATAGTATATTTGCGGCACGTTCCAGAGTGGAAGATACTCTCAGTATCGCCCTGGTGTAAGACCACCATTTAGAATTAAAACATTGCTTGAAATGACTTTAGTCGTATTTGGTGACCAGATCCGAATAGCCAGGTACTTTCCCACCTTTTTCAAATACTTATCCAGCAATGTGATGTTGTTAGGAAGGATAAACGACATCCCGGTAGAAACTAAGCATATTGAAATTTCCAAACCAAATATGATTATCGGTAGGTATTTTCTTTCCTCGTGTTCAAACATGTCTTGTATCATTTTAAATATGTACTGCATTATGATGTTAAAGCCCTCTCGCGTTCCAACGCGATATCTTGAGGCAATTATTGCCGCAACAAGACGCAACGCGACGGCCGGCGTAGCCCAGCGCTAAGGCTCTTGACTCGCAATCCGAAAGTCGCGGGATCGAATCCCGACGTGGCATATAAATTTTATTTTATTAATTTGTGTTATTCACAATTTACTCATTTAAAATAACATATTAATATAGTATATTTGCGGCACGTTCCAGAGTGGAAGATACTCTCAGTATCGCCCTGGTGTAAGACCACCATTTAGAATTAAAACATTGCTTGAAATGACTTTAGTCGTATTTGGTGACCAGATCCGAATAGCCAGGTACTTTCCCACCTTTTTCAAATACTTATCCAGCAATGTGATGTTGTTAGGAAGGATAAACGACATCCCGGTAGAAACTAAGCATATTGAAATTTCCAAACCAAATATGATTATCGGTAGGTATTTTCTTTCCTCGTGTTCAAACATGTCTTGTATCATTTTAAATATGTACTGCATTATGATGTTAAAGCCCTCTCGGCGAATAAAATAAAGTAAAAGTACTCAAACCGAAAATTTTCCATGCATTATCCACAATAATGTAAAGTTTTCAAACAATATCAGTATTATTAACACAGAGAACTCGCTTGTGAAAAGTAAAATTGGTAGTCAATTGTATAAAACTTGTCTTGCAGTGCTGAGCGCATTGAACAATCGTGAATATTATCTTTTAGCAACTTTCGTGTAGGTTGAAATTGCAAGGTTTGTATCATTAAAATAAGGACCGCCGAACAGCTTTACTCAGGACAACCAAAGTTGGGCAAGATACCACTGAATGTACGCAGAATCTTTAGTTCTTCGCCTACCATAGAAAATATTTGAGCACGACTAAAATTAGTAATACCCGCATATACAGTAGACTCTGATATAATTTAGAGTTTTAATTATTGTGCGGGAAGTTTCTTCCGTATAATGGCAAAAGTTTCCAAGCTCCCGTAGGAGCAAACAAAAGGAAGGAAGAATAATTGTCAGATCCTTTGGCCCAAATGGTAAGTCAACAAACGATGTGTTGTCCTCGAGCAAACAAAACGCACTGAAGACGGAATGTGGGACAACATTCACGGCCGTTAAGAAGAAATTAGTAACATAAAAGGAGATAAATGAAAGTAAAGTGAAACATAAAATAATTATTCTGTTTTGAAAATATTTTATTTTAAGGAATTTCATGGTGAGGCGTTAGTTTTCTGCCTCTGGGCTCAAATATCACTCGATTTCTATCCTAAATAAATTAATAATTCTTGTAGTTCTTAGTCGAAGTATGATACAGTTAAAAATGACCAAATTGGATATATATACCTTAGCTCAGTTGGTAAAGCTGTTACCATGTAAGCAGAAGGTCCTGGGTGCCAATATCTTTTACTGATTTTTCCATATTCAGATTTTCAATTGAGTTTCGCTAATATTGTCGTTATTAAATTAAATAATAATTCTTGATTTTCTTCAAAAATGCTACTCTTGGTATAAGTATAAGCTCCAAGTATTTCCCTGGTGAAAGTCCATCACGCACAAACAAAACTTTGATTGACATCTCTTTCGCTGTGTTTGACGACCAGCACTAAATGTTAAAGTTCTTTCCGACCTTCCTCTTTCCTATATCTCTTCAATTACCTCAAAAATGTCATAGTCTCACAGTCTCCGGGTAATTAGGACTTTTGTGTGATATTTACAAAAGTAAAAAAATTGCAAAAAGATCTGAATAGTCAATACACTTTTTCTTGCCACTCTCCATTCTTTGCAAGAAGAAAACCTCATTCGCAAAATGGTGTTTTCATGGTTCTATTGGCTCCAGACAGAGAAAATCTTGTGAGCTTTAAGTAAAAGAAAAATATGTTGGTATTTTTGGTCCCTTTATATGTTTTATAACAGAAGAGAACCGTTAGTCATTCGTTACTTCAGAGAAAATAAAGAAAGATGTTCCAAATTCTGGTCTCTTTTAGCTCAAAATTGAACAAAGAGTGCGACTTAAAATAACGGCTAGTGAGATTGCCTTGAACCACGATACATTTTTGTGATTTTGTATGTCGTGTTTTAGGAATGATATTTTATTTTAGTTGAAAAATGAATGTTGTGTAAGTTACGAGGTTCGTTTATTTAATTTTTCTTCGTACAGAATTATTAAATTATAACGTCACGAGTCCCAACTGCTCCCTACTAATCAAAAACAGTGTGGATGTGGCATTAACAATTAGGAGACGCAGGATGGGGACGGATACGACAAGGAGGAAGGTGGGGAGGTACCTGGCTATTCAGATCTGGCCCTCTAGCGCCGTCGATCGATAAGGTTTGTACCGATAACTCTCCGGTAACTTCTCATCTTTCCTTAGTATGACTGCAGATCGCCAACTTATCGCCAAAAGAGTTCTCAATGACTAAGTGTTCTTGCCAACTGTCGTTTGTACGTTAGCGATCTGCAGTTATCCTAAGGAACGATGAGAAGCTGCCAAAAGTTATCGATACGATCCTTATCGATCGACCGGGCTATAATAGGCCTGGTTATCAGACACGGTTTTCAAATATATTTTTTTATAATTTGAGAATTTTTGTTTTCAAGAGAGAAATGTTGTTATAAAGATGAAAAAATAACCCAATGGACAGACAATTAACTTAAAACTTTGATATCTAATACCCTCACTGAAGTTTTTCTCATGTCGGTTCCTCATTACTGAGGATCGTGACCCGTACACAAATTTCAATGGTGGACAAGGCTCAGACAAGAAGTAGAGACTCCTCGCGGTCCTACGCTGCATGGAGAGTTGAGGACACCGACGTACTGGACGCCAGTGATACTTGGTCACTCCAGCACTTTGGTGAACTTCCACTATTTCTTCTACTTTCCACATTTCCAGTGACTATGAGTTTCTCCAATTCAGAGTCCTCAGTTTGGCGAGAAACGTATCCAAACTATCTTAAGATATGTTGTAGGCAGACATTTGGAAGCTTATTGTGGATGCCTAGCTCTTCCAGAATGGACATATGTTTTGCATCTGGCTGTCCATGGAATCGTAAATTGAAGTAGTAGCAGTGTAAATCGAGTTTTAACTACGTATAACGTATTATATATTTTTCATTTTTCGATCAATAAATAATAAATATGAATTAATCTTAATAACGGTGAAGGTTCATTAATTTTCCTTATGCTGTTGATATATTCAGTTTATTCTAAGCATCAAAAATACTTTTTCGTCTCATTCTTAATAATATGGAAAAAATATTTAAATTGCACATCGTTTCAACCTACTTGCATGCTATACCTGTGTATTAATCATTGAGGAAGAAGGAAAATGAGAACAAAACACAGAAAAAAATGTAACGGTCAAATTATTTTTCCGAGTTCGCTAACCATATCATTGAAAATAAGCATAGTTTTGAAAAAAATACGGGGATAAATATTCTTCATATCAACCATAAAGGAAAACGCTTAGATAACTTGGAGGCATTGGAAATAAAAAAAAATCACTTAAAAATAATGAATCCATTATAAACAATTTTTTTTTTTTTATCTTATAGCCCAATCGTGGTTATGTTCCCCCCCACCCCCACTCTTAAATAATCCCTAACCACACCTCCACCTTTGTTATAATTTACACACACTTTGTAATAATATATTGTACCCACCCACTATTTTGTAACTGTCAAATCAGTATATGTTTGCCCTGAGGAAGGAATGGTCGTTCCGAAACCGGTCGGCTTCAAACAAATATACAAGTGGTTCAAACAAAGTAACATTGTTTAATTTATCTATAATGGATTACCACAAAGTTATAGCTACATTCAAAAGTATACAATTCAATTTACTTCAATGATAATTATACATTTAATAAAAAATAAAAAATAAAATAAAAGTACAAATAAGAAATACAAAAAATGTAGCTTATTGGTAGACCCCATTTCTTCCAGCTAACCACATGCATGTTATATTGTAATGTTTATACAAAGAAGAATATTATAATTTTTATACAAATTAAAGAAAATACAAATATACCAATAAAAATATGAAAATAGGTGTTCCATTTATGTGGGGTAAGGTGTAATGACATTGGTTTATAAGGAAAGTGTTTAGCGACGATTTGAATTTGTGTATATCTTGTATTTGTTTAATGTTATGTGGATGATTATTATATACTTTAATGGCCATCAAATATGGTCCTTTTTGGAATGTTGTTTTGTTTGCTTTTGGTATTAATAAGTTTTTATGGGTAGTACTTTCAAAAGTTATTCCAATATAATTAAACACCTGTACATTTAGTTATAACGTGTATAAGCAGAATCTATCATTAAAATTAACGCATGTTTAATGGGTTGTCTACTGTCATTAGTTTAAAATGTATCAAAATTCAAAAGGTGTCAACTGAAAATGGTAAAGTACGTATATACTAAAATCTATTAATCAAATGTTTTATTGTGCTCTCCCCCGACATTAATAGATTGTTTCTTATTATAATGATGATGAAACGAAAATTTATTTCAATAATAGATACATGCGTTTTATGAATGAGGCCTAATAACGTTATACCGAAGACATCTTCTGATTATTTATTTTGCACGAGATTTTTATGCTTGCATTTTGGTAGCCCACTCTGTCCAGCTTCCTTTGTAGACTTTGGAATTTATAAATCCAATTTTGATGGCTGCATCCATCGCTCTGGTGGCACGCGCTCCAATCTTGCAAGTGAAAACAATCTTTGCATCTTTCCTTGGCAAATCTCGACCATACTTCTTCTGGAACTCATCATTGCTTTGGATTTGAAGTGAAGTGGCCAGGTCACCCATTGGAATATTGATGCTGGACGGAATGACTCCTGTCTCCTTAAGTTCATTGGGTTCCCTGACATCGATCAGGAGGACTTCGGGCTTATCCTTGTAGGAGACTACATCATCGTAGGTGACAACACGATCCATCGCTGCACTGGAAAAGTTTCTGAAAGTAACAAGAAAAAAATTTATAATTCATTATAAAATATAAATATATAATCTACTTGAGTATTTTAAGTAGACCGCAAGTAAATAACATATCTCTTAAAAATATATATTTTTTTTAATTTCAAGAAATTTGAAAATATAATATGTATTATATTAAAAAAAAAAGTTTTATACTGATTGATTACTGTTTGTAAAGTACGTCATGGTCTAGCTTCATTTTATCGTTATTTAATATTATTTCTTTAAACATCACTGCAACATAATAAGAATCACTATATATCAATATTACAGAATACACTTATGATATTTCAAAGTAAATTACCGAAATTATGAGTGATGTTTTTATTTTATTTTTTATTTATTACTACATTCTTTTTTATTTTTTTTTTGAATTTTATTTTAGTAATTTGTACATTTAAGGTTACAAATTTCTAATTAATTAATTCTTACATACAGTTTACAAGTATATAGATAAGTTCAACTAATGCAAAAAATGTTCCTAATATAAAATGGTGACAGGACAACTGCACATCGTGCAACTTCATCATTTCATTAGAAAGGTCATTAAAATTGAGGAAAAAATAGGTTACGTTATGGGATATTTAAAAAAAATAGTATTTTTAATGACTTTTGAAAGGGGTATTGCAATGCCACTTTGTTGAGTTGTCGTGGAACCATGTAAAGCGTGGTAGGTGGTAGAGTGTGAGCAACTTAATGAAAATGGTTAAAAGATAAACAGTAATGTTTTGTAAACACTTCATTAGGAGAACCTGTGTTCGCATATTTAAAAAAAGGGTTATTTTTCCATCATAAGTAGAAACACAGTATCCTCTTTGAGACACTGTGGTTCCAGCCGTGGCGGCAGTATTGTACACACATTAGGTTAGTATCTGAGTTGAGATACACATCATAATATTATATAGGCGCAATGCCCATAAGTATTGAAAATTTTGATCAATTCGAAAATACTTACTGGGCAGCTTGTCTGCTGAACGTCCTACAAGTGAATAATAAACTCTCTTACTACAGATGTCATATTTAAAGCATGAGATACTAATTGAAGTGGAGATAAAGATTGTATTGTGTACAAAATTTGCGGTCCTGAGTGAATAAATACATGTTTTGATAACATTTTTCTTATCTCTGTTTGAGACCCCAAAGCAAAAACAATATATTCGCCAATGCCAAATTATAACCACAAAAAATGAAAAGTTAGAAAAATGAAAATATTGGGTCAAATCAATATTTTCTTAAATTTCGTTATCATAAGATGTCGTAAATACGAACGCGGGACTTTTAGAAAATAACAATTGACTACGGTAGATTAATAACAGCAAGCGGATTAAATAGTACGCAACTGTAAAACCTGTACATATTTCAAATGCTTCCCATTATTGAAATCTGGATCCCCAAAATACTTGAAAAACCCTGGATTCAGAAACTGGCGGTCCGATTTAAATAAATTATCTTTATCTTATCAAACGGATTGCAATTTTTAGACCACAGGCGTTAGGTGGAAAAGCCTTTGTTCTACCGGTATTTCAATTTAAGATGCTCCGAGGAACTTGTATCGTTGATCCCTTTGGCATTGGCACTGGTGCCTAGTAGGGAAACACGCCAATGACATGTTCGTTTTTATTCGTGAATATGGCGTTCTCGAGGGTCAACTTCAGTAACAGAAAGGTTAGGGGCCATCCATAAATTACGTCACACGAACATCATGATTTTTTGACCGCCCCTCCCCCGTCCCTGTCACACATCGTCACATTTTTGAGACCCCTGACCCCCTAGTGTGACGTCACATATTTTGAAAATAATCCAAGCAGTAGTTCAACAATTTTTTTACATGTGACGTCACAATCACAAAGCTGATGACCCCCCCACACCCCTTGTCACACTTCTCTACTCCCTTCTTCCCCATAAGGTGTGACATAATTTATGGATTGCCCCTTATGGAATGTGCGGGATAAGATCTTTTTTTAAATCACAATTATTAAATTATTAAGTATATACACATTTTTAGTACGATGATCAAAATCAGAAAAAAAAAATTTTAGCAAATTTTAACGGTATTTATAGTTTGTGAAAATAATCCTACGCCAGATATAACGGCTGCGACACACTAACATGACCGTCTTTACTAATTCGTCGCAAGATTGTTTACTTCTGCAGACAGTATGTGAGGCACTTGGTTTCGAAGACATGTTTGCTTTTAATGTAATAAGTTTAATGAAACACCTCACGCAGACCCAGATACATTCCCACAGAAGCCCTGTACTAGGACTTGAACGCCTCATTAGACGACAATAAGGATCGAGTCAATCCGCACTTAAATGGGAACTCCCTCGGAATCTAAAATCAGAGTTGTTTACCTTAACAACTGCTAATCCTCTTGTTTTACTTTATGCTCTCAGGTGATTTCATTTTAAAGCATTACGATGTCTCAGGCTGAGTAACCTCCCAATCTGAGATTCTACTAAGTAATGAATCCCACGAAAAGATAGATTTTATAATAATATTTGGACTTCTGCTTTGATTTTGATGAAATTTATTACCTTTTTGGGAAAATTATGCTTGCATTATACAGTGAAAATGTTGGTGTTACCAACAAGTACTTCTTGATGTTTTCTTTTTCCTTCCTTTTATTCGCAGTGAAAGAATATTTTTGAATATGAAAAATCATTAAAAAAGTGCAGCTCAAGGTCAAAGCAATCCATTTTCGATTTACCAAAAAATTATCTGGGCGATATTTCCTGCATTGAAGGACAATCCTGCGACTTTTTTAGTGATAACTTTAGATCAGTATTATTTTTAGAAAATTCTAATTCATGCCTCGATCCTATAAACCCTGAGAATGACAATGTTAAATATAATCTGCATTTACATACTATTAACTTTAATGTGTAATTAATGATTTAAAAAAAACTTGGACCAAGTAAAAGTGCGGGATCTGATTTATTCAACCACATTTTATTTAAAATGCCGAGACTATTCGGCTTATCCTCTCTCCTTGCTATTCAAAATATCATTTCAAACTCCCTGAAACAACTACTCATTATACCAATCCACGAAAGTGGGGACAAAAATAACAACAACAACTACAATCCCATCTCAAAACTTACAATTGTCAGCAAGATCATGAAAAACAATATGGTTTTTTAAGCGTCCTTGAGGTGATTTTTCACAAAAACGGCGCTCTACAAATTGTCCAATATTATTATTATTATTTTTTATCAACTTTCTCTAGCAATACCAACTACCATAATATCAATAGATGTATTGTGCTTTTTCAGAAAACGGTCAGTCGAGACAAACCTGTTAGAATTCACAGGTTTTATATTAAACTACATCTGTAGACTCCGGTGGGGTTGGAAATGATCCAATGTTTGCTGAAGTAATTATTAAGCCATAGATATTTCGTTAAGGCTATCAAATTTATCACTTCTTTCACTTTTTTTCGTTCATCACTTTTATCAAATATTTCCCCACAATTTGAAGAAAAAATAAATAAAATCGTATGTTAATGCCTTTAAATCATTTTAAAGAAAGGTTTATTAATGGAAGTTGCATAATTGCTTAGCGGACGAGCTGCGATATTCGAAATCATGTTTTTCAATTTTCCAGAGTGTTTGCAGTTGTTGCTTAAGTTTCGTTATTAAAGCGATCTGCACTTCTGCGTACTGTGTGTTGTGTAGACATTTCAGACTTGGGAAAATTAGTTTCATTGAGTAAAGAGTAAGTAAACTTCTCATCGTGGATGACTAGAGTAGCGTCTCCATTCAAGAAAGCTGTGAACGTTGCTGAGAAAAGCAGTATTATCTAGTCTAAAGTTACTCCGAGCATGGCCTGGAGGAAACATTAGAATAGTGAGAAACTTAGCTAACTACTGGCTCTAATTTAATTAATGTATGATATAATTAATTTATGTAGAGAATATTATCTACAATATTAGCCGTGACACATTGATAAATTTCTCTCTAAAACCAGGCTCCATCTGATATACCAATTTAACATTGAGGTTTAGACAATGATCTTGTAAATCTGCTAACATGGTGAAATTTCGTCGCTGTAACTACATTAAATCTTCACAATTGATATAAGCGAGTTTGATACAATACCTAACAAAATAGATACCAACGTACCCCCAGCGATAATAATAATTTATTTTGATAAATTATGGTAATAATTGGGGTCTCATTTGTGAAAGAGCATAATTAAGAATCGAAACGTTACTTTGGCCGTATGAAGTGATCTTCTCTCTTCGCTCATTAAAAAAAACAGTGATATATGTCGTTGTACTTCTATGAGACTTCGAGCTTAATATTTTTCTACTCTAATTCCAAAAGTTCTTTCTACTTTTTTTAAATAATTACATGCATTACAATTAGTAATTTTTATTTATTTTATATATTCAATAATTTTTTATTTATTTATTATTTATTTTATATATTCAATAATTATTGAATATATAAAATAAATAAAAATTAAAATGGAGTTCTACAAATTAAACTTGATAACAATAAACAATTAGTAATGCACAATAAGCTACTGCAATGCTCTTGTAATGTCACAATGCTACAAGTTATTGCGTTAAACCCTTACTCTAATGTGAGAACCGATACTAATATTCATTATCTACCCTTCATGATTTTTCAACATACCGAATAAATATTATTTACCGAACATCTGCAAGTATCTGAAGTCTGCAAGCACTTCCAGTATCTGAAATTCTTTCACAATTAGGTTATTTTTAATAAAATAAACTACTTTTTTGTTTAAAACCACGAGTTTCATTAATTTCTGAACCGACCGGTTTCACTTTACTCAAGCATCATCGGAGTACAAATTAATACTAAACAATAAGTCATAATCTGTGCTTATATAAAACAAAATATAGAGGTAGAAAAAATAAAGAGGGACTTATGACTTATGACTTATTGTTTATTATTAATTTGTACCCTGATGATGCTTGAGTAAAGCGAAACCGGTCGCTTCATAAATTAATAAAACTCGTTTTCAAATGAAAAAAGCATTTAATTTTATTAAATACGTCAAACCACAAAGTGATTGCTTTCTACAATAATATAAGTTATTTTTATTAATTAATTTGTAAATGTAAACTTTCAAACTACCAATTATAATTTACATTACTAATTATATTTTATCGAGCTCCAGTGGGTATCCTCGAGTAGTCTCCATAATTTAATCACGAACCTACAAAAGATTCACAGATCACAGATCAGAGAAGATATTTATGTTTAATAATTATTATTCGAATCTTCATAGCCCCCCAAATTTTTTTTTTTTTGAGTTGAAATTGTTATTATAGTTTGTATTTGACTTTGCTAGTAGACTTCAAAACCACTCTTCGCTGCAGCGCCAATATATATTTACGCAATTTTTATTCTGAGAATGAATATGTGCGCTGTCAATATGGGTATTGTGAGGCTGACATTAAAGTTTAAAGAATTTGTCAAAAATGAATTTTCAACCGTCATGGGGATCACCGGTAAATGACACAAACTTTGATGCGTATTTCGAATAACATGAAACACCATCCTATATAGTAATTTAGGAGAACTTTTAAATTAGTCAAACTTTTTTTTAATGTTATTATTTGTTTTTTTTGTTGTTGTAGAAATCAATCAATATGATGTTTTCAATATCATTACATATTATAAAATGAAGTCGCTTAAACATTTTTATGCGCTTAGATCTTACGCGACGGATTTTCATGCGGTTTTCACCAATATACCAAGTGATTCAAGATGACGGTTTATATGTATGATAAAATGCTTATTATACACGAGAAAAGCCGAGATATTCAAATATTCAATTCAAGCAGCGGGCAGCTGGCAAGCGGGTGGTGTGGATTTTATAAATGTTGGGTAATGGCGTTGTTTCGTTAGCCACAGCAACTTGTAGCCTGGTCTGCTAGTTATTAAATAAAACGAACACTTTGTTTTAAATTACTATTTTTTTTTTATTTTACGGGTAAATAGGGAGCTAATAGAAAATAGAGCGTAGAGATATATTATAGCATATGCGAAAGGATAAAATATTAAATAAAAAGAGACAGACCCAAGGGTCGAAGAGATTAGAAAACAGTGGAAATATTTGTGAATTTAAATGGAAATAAATGAACCCAATATTACTTACCTAAATGACAAATTGAGTTCATTATTAAAAATACTACTTTCTGCACTGAGCCATTGATGTTCACACCGATAACACGAATAAGTAAGTAGTTAAAACCAGTTCTTTTTCATTTAATTTCTTTTTTACTTTATCCAAAAAAAGAAATAGAAAATTAGTCTTCGGATGTCAAATTTTTTAATGTAATTTTTTCAGAAAATTTGCGTCTTTTTTTACATTAGCTCTCTAAAATAATTCCCCTCGGGCTTATGTCATCTCAAAAGGGTGGGTAAGAATCTGGAGGTCAGTTTGTCCAAGAGTGATGCACATATGACTCCATTCCTCCCACTGCGGTGCAAGACGATGTTTCGAGCGTGTCCTGCTGGAGAGATCAAAGGGACTCCCTCAACTATTATCTCACAATTCGACCTACCATGCAGTTAGTGGGAAGACGAATCCGCCGCCAAGACCTGGACAAATCTCACCCCGTGAACTCTGGTACCCTTGATAAACCTCCAAACGTGACGAACCACTTGGAGTGACCTATGTAAGAGATGTTGGTTATTTAATAAATGGTTTTAGGGAGGGGGGGGGGGGGCGTGACGGTACCCTTACCCGTCTCCCAAATTGATTAACGATTGTGAATTGATATTGGGATTGAAAATTCGATGGAATTCAAGTAGGATATCCTGGGCAAAAGTAGGAAAAACTCTTGAATTTATAGTGCGAGAAGGATCTATATTTGCATTGAACCAAAGACTGGGCTAGGAAAATAGAGTTATACTGATGATAACTAATGATAATTTATTTTATGGAAAACTTTGATAGCTTTAATAATAGAAAATAATGGTCTTAATCCAGGATATGTGGAAGTGAGTGCATTACCACACATCTAATATAGATAAATACCCGAAATAAAATAAATTCACTTAACTCAGAAACTATCTTTTCTTTGGCATATTTAAATACGATTTATAAGGAGAGCGTTCATCCCACATGTTAAAAAGTGTTGACGCTTTATGCTATCACAAATGCGATCTTAATAAGTCTACCGCCCTACGTGACGTTACATTTTACGTTTCGTCTGCGTCACGTAAGCAGATCGGAGCCCATTTCAGTTTCCGGTTCACCGGTGAATGGCCCGGATATTTGTGGAATACCATTACCCACGTGTCAGCTGCTTGAGATTTGATGGCTCTGAGAAAAAATTACGTCTCTGTAATATATGTCTGGCACGTTTTGCTAACACACTGGGCTTCCTACGTGAGTGAAAAAAATTATACGAAACTTTTAATGTCACGGAGTCGTTTGACTGTAAAGAAAAACACTAGATCGATTAAAATGAACTAATTGTACTAATATTTGCGTAGCTTTTCAAACCAACGGTTGTTCATCTTCGTAGTCCTCGAAAAATTCAAAAAAAATTTGAATCATCAAGAAGGAACAAGTGGAAGGTCAAAGAGTTTTAAAACAGTGTTTTTCTTCTCAAGAACAATCGTCAAGGGACAGATGTCAAAAGCGTGGATGAGCTCTTCTGGTTGACTGAGGACACGAAAAGGCTTGGTTTATTTATTTAATATTATGACACCTCGCAAAAGCTATTACATCACCTCACCATTAGTTAAAATTGTGAGTCCACAATAAAGACAAGACTCAAAAATATTTCTTGGTAATGTATTATGTTATTTTTTATTCGACCGTTTTGCATTTCGTCTGTCTGTTCCGTGTCCGGTCAATCCTGTCAAGATTGTAGCCGTGTTTGATTGCACATTTTTATTTCGGCAGAGCGCTTGAGCGTTAAGGCTGTTATTTGCTGTTAAGTGGTGTCACAATACGCGAAGTTTTCTGTTCATACAACTATTAGTTGATATAGTTACATACAACTCGAAAAACCATCAAGAATAAAGAGTATATATATAATGGTATAAAAAAAGTCAACGATTTAAAGCATAAATAAAGTGTATATGCAAAACTTCTTGATACCTTTATTAAGGAAGTTTATCAAAGTATTATTTTCCTAAGACGTCGATCAAATTATAAAATTTCATTTACATTATTTATTTCAGCAGCATAATTACTACCAACGACACTGCGTTTTATGATGATACAAGGACATGATATAAAGCTCTGGTATTTTTAAAGCAGTCAGTCATTGCATTTCCCTGGCAAGGAAAACTGCAGCAGATTTAAATTTGCATTTTAAAGCATCGAAGTAAAATTACTGAATGCGGGGAGTTTTCTTTACGTCTTACTTCCTACGTGTAACGATGTTGCCTCAGTCCTTTAGTGCTTATATATCCACTGGAGCGACTAAGGTCAAAATATGGATCACTTTTATTTTTCTGCGATTGACAATGGTCGAAAATTGGACGACATTTTTTTTGGACCATCCTTACGATTTTATATATTTTTTTTTATAAATCCTACCAATGAGAGGTGTTCATTGGCTATATATAACTATAATCAGTTTATGTGTCTCCATATTAAGATTCGGAGGCATGATTTTTTTAATGGGAGCGGAAATATTAAATACGACTTACTTATACGTGCAGTCAGCTTAGCAAAAAACCGCTGTATATTCCTACTTGCATATTCTATAACGTTTTTTATCTGAATACAACACAAGAGTCTAAAACTGCTCCCAACCGTCTCGAACCAGTGAGACTATGGCATCCTCAATTTTGATATGGTTTGATGCTGAAGGTACTAGGGAGGGGAAAATTTACCTGGCTATTCAGATCTAGTCACTAAATACGGCTAAAGCCAATTCAAGTAATATAACAAAACCTACATACATTGTACACCAGCGTAAAAATTAAAAAAATAAATAACTTTTTTTATCCACTCTGCAGTGAAGTTATAATTTATTAAATTACTTTTTTATCCTCCGTAAACGAATTTTTGAATGCATTTTTGTGTCTAATATTAATCACTTCGTATAGGTATATTTATTTACGCCCTTTTTCGGGGCTTTTACAAATGAAATTTAAAACTTACAATAAAAATATAAACACTATATATTTTATTTTTATTTTTAACTTTATGAGTAAAAACTCAAATCATAATATTTAATTAAATGAATACAATATTAGCGAAACTCAATCAAAATCTGAAGACAGAAAATCAGAAAAATCGAGTCCCAGTGGAACCAATATCCTTTTCTGATTTTTATGTCTTCAGATTTTGATTGAGTTTCGCTAATATTGTCTTCATTTAATTAAATACACTATATATTTCTTTATACATAACTGAAATGCTTCAGTAACGTATTTTGTATATTCTGTGCGTGTTCATATGTTTTTTTTGTCTAATTTCTTCTCTTATTGTTATTTCGAAATAAAATGTTTTTTTTTTTTTTTTTTTTTTTTTTTCATAGGAAGCAATTACTTTGTGGTTAGACATTATATTATAAAAATAAAACACAAACACTTTGTATTTAACCACGAATTTATTATTGCATATATCGACCTATATTGCATATATCGACGATACTTTACCTATGTCAAATACTTTGTCTCCCTCTAATTTTGTTCTTTCTCCCTCTGTCACTCTTATATATTAGCCATAACTCTGTCTTAGCATTTAGTTATTATTTATATCCTGAAGAAGCTTGGTCGAAGTGAAACCGGTCGATATATGCAATAATAAATTCGTGGTTAAATACAAAGTGTTTGTGTTTTATTTTTATAATAAAATGTATTGCATCGCACTACCCTTGAATACATTCTGAAATAAACTATTAATAATTACTATTATAATATTATTATTACTACGAAAAGTTATGTTTCTTTTTGGCTTGTAGGTATTAATCACCTTGAATCCTCTCAAAGTTACTTCACTTTACGCCCAGACACTAGGTAGGTACAATATACATATGTTTTATCAACGAAATTAAAATTTGCTTATTGTTACTACTATTATTTTAGTGTTATTAATTTCTTTTTTAAGCTGTGTTCCAATTTTATGGCTTTAAATAGTATGACCAAGTAAATTATAATTAAATGTTTGTAGAAATTTTACCCAAAAGTGGTATTTACTAAAAAAATATTAGTTTGGTGGCAACAGATATCTTATTATTAATAATAAATATAATTTTCTTCGAGTCATCGAATTTGACGATCGCTTGGTGCTACGTAATCCGGTAATTTTTCTCTTAACCCCATGTCGGACGTACCTGATCTGACAGACACAGGCCGGAATATTTTATTACCCCTTCTCGCCAGAAAGTCGTCGGATCCTGCAATTCCCAGTACCCTACTGTCTTTAGAAGGCGCGTTGAACCTCCCCAAACGGTTTCTTACCTGACAACGTAGAGAGTAGTACATGACGTCAATGTTATATTAGGGTTAATATTTTAACGGCACGTATTTTCTTTTCTTTATTTGTTTTTGGGGTGTTATGCCGTGTTGCAATACCTCCTTCTTTAGCCAACGTTGCGGACAGCATTGCAGTGTCCATCATCAGGGCACATCCGGCATCTGCCGGGGAGGGCGGGATCCGACGACTTTCCGGCGAGAGGGTGTAATAAAAGATTCCGGCATGCGCCTGTCAGGTCAGGTACGTCCGACAGAGGGTTAATGATGGTGGACACTGCAACGCTGTCCGAAACGTTGGCTAAAGAAGGAGGTAGCGCAACACAGCACAACACCCCAAAAACAAATAACGAAAATACCTTTGGTCGTGAAAATCTAAAAACGTATTTCATTACTTCTCATTTTATTACTTAAACTTTAATATTACTTATTATCTAGTCATTAAAATAATTTTTTCAGTTTTTATCATTTATTAATTTTAAAATTTATATTAAACTTCATTTATTCTCTTAGTACACATCCATTAGGTTGTAGATTACTTTTGGAGAGCTGAAATTAAAATACGTAGTTAAGACCAGCCATTTTCACAGTGCCAGTGGCATTTTACACCCGAACTCAAGTGCACAGAGGTGCGCCCGATGGAAGGTTAACCGAATTAATTTCTGTCTGGTGAACTATACCCCAAATAATAAACTAACAAAACGATTCACTTGTTGGATCTGCTGGATCTGCCCTGATGATGGACACTGCAACGCTGTCCGACACGTTGGCTAAAGAAGGAGGTAGCGCAACATGGCATAACACCCTAAAAACAAATAGGTAACGAAAAAACGATTCACGTCTATTAATGTTATCCTAACATAATCGCTGAATTACAGTTTTTAGGTTGCGTGAGTTAGGTTGTTTGCTTTATATGGTATCTGAAGCTTAGACCGGTAGTGCCAACACAACAGAAACAAACAGTGTTACTAATGCGAGTTGCTCCTTGAATTTAGAAAAACCTTTTACTAAAAAGATACTGTTCTTTCTTCAAGAAAATGTTTTCGTGAGACAGATCGACACCGGTTTGGGAGAGGGTAAATAAACCAGAAAATAAAAATAAGATTTCTTCGTTTTCGCGATGAAATTTTCTATAACTCAGGAAATCAGTGCATAGGGTAAAAGCGGGATAGTTGCGCCACTTTTCCAAAAAACTCTTTTATTAAAAAATATGTACTTTCTAAGAATAATGCAACATGTATATTAAAATGTAGATCTTTAATCTTTTATAAAAGCCTTTTTTTGTTAACATAATTAATATATGTAGGTTTTGAGTAAATCCTGTTGTCAAAAGAGGGATAGATTCCTACTGTAGCGGATCGTAGCCTAACGATAAAAATGCTTCAGGGGATAGATGCCTCACTATTATTTTTTTAGATAGAAACAAATTTATATTAATTCAAGCATCAGTCTTTATTTACTGAGATCCATTATTAACTACCAATCAAAATATTAATCAACATTATGAAATAATTTTATAAAAATACAACATGAATAGCCTACAAACTTTAAATTAGCTTAACTTTAAGTTTTAGTAAATATTATTATTTATCTTAAAAATAGAAACATATAGCATTTAGCTTTGGTATTAACAAAATTTCGAAACAAGCCAGGGTTTACAACTTTCCACAACTCATGGAATGGTTTTCGAATGTTGTACAAGTTTCATGCAACCACGTTCGATACATATCACATTTAATCCGATCTGTATATACTAGTGTTTCATTCGACTTGTTATTTCAGAGCAGCTGACCGGCAATCAGAGGGACACGGGTTCAATTCCCATTGGCGGCCAGTATCTTTTCTCGGAAGATTTTTTCAATGTAGATGAGTGTTTCAGGCTGATAATTATTGATTATAATATTTTTTATCTACCCTTTGTGCTATGCACAAAAATCTTGTTTAAACGTTAGTTTATCAATTAAAAATAATAACTAATATTTTAAGCTGTCTAAGAACGCAAAAAAACCATATTGTGTTATCGTAAAAATCCTTTTAAGGATTATGTTTAAAAACAATGATTAGATTAGGACCTTCAGGGTACAGCACCTCTTTATTAACTACTCTAGTAGAGACAATATAGTCAGGGCTGGGCAAAATACATGCAACATACAAATTACAAAATACTTTTTCGCATGTATTTAAAATACGAAATACAAAATACTTTCAAGTTGTATATTTGAAATACAAAATACAGTATTTTAACCATTTTTTTAAATTCAAATACAAATTACAAAATACATTAGGTTTTGGTAGAACCATTTTTGGTTGCAATAAATTGTCGTAAGTGCCCTTATCTAAGGGTGCGTTTCCATAGAAGCAAAGCTGAACAGAGTGAAACAAAGACGTGCAAAAATTATATCATATTGCTCAGAAGACACATCAAGTTTTGTGGTATAGGACCCAGGTGTTGGATAATAATAATAATTATTATAATAACATGACATTTGTACAGCGCAGTTTTGTGTTATTTCACTTCAAGTGCGCTCTTTTTTTTACATGAATACCGCACAGAGTCAAGAGAAGAGGAAGGTGGGAAAGTACCTGGCTATTTAGATCTGTTCACCAAACACGGCTAAATCTATTTCAAGCAACGTTTCAATTCTGAATGGTGGTATTACACCAGGGCGATACTGAGAGTATCATCCAAATTGTGAAATAACACAAATTAATCAAATAAAAATTATTTGCCACGCCGGGATTCGATCCCGCTACCTTTTGAGTGCGAGTCAAGAGCCTTTCCGCTGGACTACCGCTGGCCGTCAGCTCTACTGTAATTATGAAACTAAAAAATAATCTAGTATTCAGTCATATTATTCCTACAGTGTTTGACCTAATACTATGACACAAGAATATACAATACAAAGCAATGACAAGTAGAATATACTTAGGGAAAATATATATTCTCCTAATAAATTATTCATACAATAACGTTCATTTTAGATTAATTATACAGGATGTATTTATTGAAAAAGTCCGAGTTTACTATTCGGCACTTGAACCTATGATTTATGGCTACATATAGGATAAGTTAGCCGAGTTTTTTTTGCGAGTTATTAGTATTTATTTGTTTATTTATTAATATTCGTTATGTGTATGGATAAGCTATGAGGAAAATGGTGAAATACCCCCTAAATATAATAGAAAATGTACAATAAGTGCTAATATCGCATAGGAAATGTTGCTTACTTTAAATATTAACATATGTTGCTCTGGATTCTAGCGTTTTTAGTCCATGTATTATCTATGTCAGTTTATTTTTCGTTATCTTTATTAATATCGCTAAATGTATTTTGAAGCCATAAGTTTTTGAAATACAAATTACAAAATACCTCAGCATCAGGTAATTGAAATACCAATCACAAAATACATTTTTAGGAAGTACATAATTGAAATAAAAATTTGTATTTCAAATGCGTATTTCAATTACAAGTAATTCAAATACCGCCCAGCCCTAAATATAGTATCATGTAAGTTTTAAACATATGTCGGATTATATATTTATTTCGAAATATTCCCACTTGTCATTCAATTTCAAATATATTCGTTGTCGAACGCATGCCAAAATAAAATACTGTTTTTGAAAGCAGATTTTAAATTTACAAATGGACATATTTATGTAATTGAAAATTATAAAAATTTTAAACCCAAACATAGCTGAAGTTTTTTTAAATCGCTTTCTCTGGTATTTTGTTTTAAACTTTATTTACCACTTTATATCGAAATTTAAAAAAATCACATATTATAGTGTCACTTCGCTTATTTTCATTTTTTACAAAAATAATAATAATGCAAAAAGTTTTCAAACCTTGACTGGGTTCGATCTGTTTGGCGGGTTTCTGTTACATAAAATTATTTGAAATTATTCGGGAGCATCTATGGTAAAACTAAAAGCAAAGAGAAAGATCTCTTTCTCAAAATGTTTGCATCACATTTCTTACGATGTTAGCAAAGGAGATAGAAAGACTTTTATGAGTTTAATACAATGTGTCACATGGTTACAAAAATAGCTCTGCGTGGCTGTACCGATTTTGTATGTTTTGTGACAAATAAAGCACTTTATAGCGTGATTGGTTAACCTTGACCACAACCAAACATAAAACATTGAATTTTCACAAATTGAAAACACAACCTATTGCTTTATGCTTAAACACTTTCTTAACGATTACTTACAACCGCAACCACTTTCAAGGACATCAGAAATCAACCGCAGTCACTTCTACAGGATAGTAGCTGGTAGATAAATAAATTTGAACGTTCACTTTACCTCAACAATATACCCAGAGCATTTTATTAATTTGGCGAGTGTACCAGCAAAATGGAACTGCTAAAGTCAAATCCAGATCAACAATGAACCAATGGACGAATCCGTCCGTCGGAATATTTTTAGAAGGTCTCCCATTAATCCACGCAAATGAGCTTTGTGTTTGGCACTTCTGTTTTATGAAATCTCTCAAAGGCAGATGGAGGATGGAGCACTCAGGGAGAGCTTTCGTTAAACCACTAAGAGGGGAGAGAATTATTGCCGTGGTCTGAGGTCTGAAGGTACGCGTCCTACATTCTCTAGGGTAGATTATTTTTAAAGTTCATCCCTCAGTTAACTCCCTGCAAAGGGTTTGAATGCCCTATATTACTCAAGTACATAATCTACCATCCACTGGGATTCAAAACTATATTATATTGTAGGTGTGATTGTCCAAGATTCATTCACAATGACTAATTGAAATGAAATTGATTGTAACTAGGTACCAGCATCCATGAATCTTAAATACCAGTTATTTTGTTCACTACTTTGAAACTTTGGCTCTTAGACAAGAGGCTTATGGCTCGAAAACTCCGGTAAGTTATAAATCCTGTTTTTTTTGTAATTAGTTTATAAATAAAAGCTAAGCATGATGTGATGGTTTTGTAAAAAGATGATTCGAGATAAACTTATCATTGGTTACATACGGATAAAACATATCTTAGAAAAAATATTGTACAGATCATTAGGGCGGTAACAATATCCTAATAATATTGTGTGTTTTTGGTTTGCTCAAATCTCACATTTTAATCATTTCCGGCTTATTCGTAACTAAAATAACTTTTTCTTCAAACCGATACCCGGAGATGTAACTTCTTTGTATTTAAGATTAATAAAAACAATACTTTACCATTAATATATTTAACATATAACGATTTTAAAATTTTATAACCCGTTTATAAACTTTAAGGTTAGCGGTGAGAACAGGATTTTATTTTTATAGGCGATGAACTAATAACTTCGGAAGGGAAACGTTTATACATTAATTAAAATGAACGCAGCGGAAAGGTCGAATCTCCATGCCTGCTAGGGCGAATTCGCCGTCCAATACGCCGTGCCGTGGGCATATATGTACATATTTGTTTATTCCCATATGTCGTTCAGATTCCCACATTATTTTTCTTCCATTATATAAAGATTAGGGAAAATTCGACACTAGGTTCGTCGAATAAACTGGGTCGCGAGTCGCAATTTGTGTTTATTGTCGTCTTAATGTGTATTACAAAAATTTATAATATACATTTTATGTATCCCTTGAGAGTCCTTGAGCAATGACAAAAAAAAGATACGAATTATTTTTCTTTACTTTTAAAAATGTAAATTTTTAGTTTTTTAAGAAAAGCTTTCTTTTTATAACTTTTTCGAAGGTTATTCCCATCAGTGAAATATATCATATTAGAATAGTTAACAATAATAATCTAAACGAAAATATAATAACAATAATAATCTAAACAAGACACCGAAAAACAGAAAAAAGACAATGGTCGCAACTGGGACTCGAACCCAGACCTCTTCATCTAACCGGGACGAGGGCGTTAACCAATATGAGATTGACAAATATGACGGTTTGACAGAAGGTGGCAATAGCGAAATTGGTTAACGTGCTCGTCCCGGATAGACGGAGAGGTCTGGGTTCGAGTCCCAGTTGCGACCAATGTCTTTTTTCTGTTTTTCTGTGCCTTGATATCTTTCATATTTTCGTTTAGATTATTATTGTTAATTTATTCTAACATGTAAATTTTTATTCGACATCCTAAAAAGAGCTTAACTGTGTAGCATGTCACATTCACAAATGATTTTTTTGTAAAATGGGTAAAAGGTACCACCACGAGCTTACGATTATTCGCATTCGTAATACCTGAAATTTGCATATTCGTAGAGCGTTGCAAATGACGTGCAAACTTTCCACTTCGTGAAATTCAGCAGCGATTTTTTGGGTGCATTTTTCTCAGAAATTTCCCGTTTCTGTTTATGAACAATTTTGTGAGGTTTTTTCCGCATCCAAGTAACGTGGGAAAGAACTCTCGCAAACGGCTTTAATGTTTTCAAATATGAACTATTTAAAACATTGTAAATAGTTTTATTTTTGGCCAAGGAAGAAACTGAGTAGTTGGAAGGCATGGAAAGGTTAGAAAGATTAATGTCCTTTGAACTCTGGAAAGAAATAATATTATGACTTGCTTAAATTTAAAGTTGAGCAAAGCCTAAGATTTTAACTCGACTTTTAATACGCACGTGAGTACATTAGTGTCATATTGTTGAGGTTCCTTAAATCTTAGCTTTTATTTTTAGTTAAGAAGAACATTTTTATACAGCTGTCGCAGTTTTTGTTGACAGATTACCTCACTAGACCCAATCGCTTAAATACACATGGCGGGTCTGGATTTTGTTTGATTTACCTGCATTTCTACAGGACGCGCTACTAAAACTTATTTTATTGTATTGTCTTTCATTTTAAAATCCTCTCTGCACAGTACCTATTACCTGACGAACGAAGCAACAAAGATTGTGATGAACGTTGGATTGAGACAAAATGACTAGTAGATAGAGGTTGCACTTAACATCGATTACATCTAGACCAATTGGTTCTTAACCAGGGTTCGATCGAATCTCAAGGGTTCGGTGAGTCAGTCTCGCGGGTTCGGCGGAGGTCAAGATACACCACTACTCATAATGATTCGCGATGACACGCCCCGCTTTCCAATTAAGAAGGGTTCGGTGAATGCGCATATGAAACTGGTGGGGGTCAGTACCTACAACAAGTTTAAGAACCACTGATCTAGATGGTTTGTGGTGCATCCGTTACAAGCAGGAGACCATGAGGAAAAAACCTTCAGGACCTGTGTCACCTTTGGGGATGCTTGGTGGAGTAACTTTTTTGGGAAATGAAGGAGAGGAAGTACTGGGAAGGAAAAAGGTATGAGGGGTGAGGAGAAATCTGGGGTCAATGGAGTCGATGTGTGAGTGACAGACGTATGAATCCATCCCTCCCGCTGTGCAAGGTTGCGATGCAAGCTGATAGGTCGAGAGAGCCTGGATGGAGAGGTCTAGGTTAGGTCTCCATCGAGGAGTCTCTCCCGATCTGACATTCTCCACCAACATCTCACTCCATGAAAACGGTTACCCCTGCTAAGTCACCAAACGAACCACTTAGAGTGACCTGTGGCAAGTGTGTTGGTTATCCAATAATAATCGCAACTTTTAATAAATAAACCGCATAAATACATCAAACATGTTACCTTCTTCCTTATCACTGTATCGTAATAAACTAAAAACTGTTATCATTCATTGTGTGAAAAAATAGTTCTACTCTAAAATATTATCCTTACAAGCTCTTGTTGAGCATGCTTAAGTAATTTTACAAGAGAAAATGTATATTGAAAATGTAATATTAATTTGTCATACTTAATATTCGCGCCGTGGTAGTGAGAAAATAATTTTGCAATAACGTGCAGGGCGCCATATTTCACGGTAGTTTTAATTTGTGCCCGGGCTACATGCGGCACCCAGCACCGTATCTATATAGGAATATTTCAGGTAAATGAATATTCTCATCGTAAATACAACGGGAAAACACACTAATCATACATATTTTCCGTTATAACGGAAACGGTTTGCGCGATACAGCAACGACCGGCTTTACAACTTCCGTTATCCGTTATGCCCCATTGTTTAGCGTGACGTGATGTGTGTCGTATAATTTAATTTTCTACCAATGGAGGAGCAATGTGAAAATAATATTGATTGTACTGTTTAATGTTAATCTATAAAACGCATCGGAAAATGCCATAAATTTGTTCTAATTGTCTCATATTTAAATACAACAAACCGAAATTAAACCATCATCAAAATAAGTTTTTAAAGGCTCAGTAAATGTGTAGTACAGGTAATTATAATTTCCAAGATATAAAATTTAAAAAAATAAAACCTTTTTTTTATCGCAACGGCCAAGAAATGAACTCCGGTCAATTGCTTGGAACGCAACCATGCTAAAAATTTCACCACTAATATAGAAATAAATTCATCATTACGCCAACCGGTCAGTGGCTGGGCTGGTATCGCGTTTGGGTCCCAAGCAGGCGTCCCGTGTTCAATTCCTCGGCTGGCTAAGTCCTTTATTACGACACAAATAACATTTTTCACTTACTGTGGTGGTAGTGGGAGATTTTTAAATACAGATTTTTCTCTTGTCTTTCTTTTTTTAAATAAAAATAAATACAAAAATCTTTATAGCCACTAAATATATAAGAATTATAAATATGAAATATTTATTGAATATCTTTGTAAAACACCATGTATATAATAAATTAAAATTATCTACATGTTTCAGTTGTGTGTTGACGACATCAAAGCCATAGCAGGTGGTACATGGACAAGAGTAGCTAATGATAGAGAAAAATGACGCCATTCAAGGATACCTTCCTCGCTTTAGGATAGCAGTTTTAAATTTCTAGTTGCAGATTATGTACAAGATTTTTTATTGGAAGAATATTCGTCACATGTGAAAAAAAAAATCTGTACGTACCTATTTGGTACTAAAAATATTCAAATGGACCCCGACGGCTAAAAGATTCCCCTCCCACCTTGTCTAGAGCTGATGAGACTATGGCATCCTAAATGTGGAGAGGTTAAGGAGATGTGAATAGGGAAAGTGGGGAATACCTGGTTATTCAGATCCGGTCACCAAATCTGGCTAATGCCATTTCAAGCAACGTTTAAAACTTTGAATGTTGGTATTACACCAGGATCATACTGAGAGTATCTTCTACTCTGAAACGTGCCGCAAATATACTAAATATTAATTTAAACGAAAATAATTGTGAAAAACAATGCTACGTGCTAGTCGAAAGCACGGAGGCAGAACGAAATTTCAAATTGTGTTCATATTTTAAATACTATTTAGTCACATGCTAAGGAAATCTATGTATTAAGGGCGAAATAAAAGATTTTAAAAAGAAAAAACCAAAGTAATCTATCGGACTTGTATTTTTTCTTAATATTTAAAAAAGTTGAACGAACTTTACTGCACCACATTAAATGTTTTGAAAGTTTGTTGTAGGTAGTCAGCGATATTTCACACTTTCAGCTCCAATTACGCTGCAAGCAGTCAGGTAAATTATTAAATACGAAGAAGTAATCGTTTCGTAATTCAACGTAAAAACAATTATTGGAAACGCTTTGTTGCAAAGCTCCAAAAATATTGATTGGACTTCTGAGAAATCTCTTTCCGCCGAAGAAAGAGGGCTTTTATAGCTGCCTTCATAATATTTAAGCTGCGCATCTTAAAATAGATGGTACACTTCAGCAAACCACCTCGGGCTTGCTTGGGTCCTTAACCTGCCCTATATCGCCCTTTTATTCTGGTATTTATTGTTCAACTCTTTAAAAGTTTTAGCGCCCGCCGCAAGGGGTTTTCATTAATAATATTAAATTTTGCTATCGGTTTATTAATCCTCTTATTATGGACTAAAATAACAGTCCTTTAAAAACAAATTCGCATATTAGACAAAAGTTATATTTGTTTTAAGAACCCAGTATTTCGAAAATACTATTAAATCTGTGGTAGGTTTTTTATTAAATATTGAGGAAATTTAAATCTGTTATTATTCAGATAAAAGTTTATTAATAGTAAGTATTGATCTATAAAACATCAGTTTTTAAGATTTCTCAGAAGGTTAATATTAATATAATAATAAATATTTTATTATCCTAATTGTTACAAGAAGAGACGATAATGTTTATCTCACGGGATCCCTTTCCGAGGATTTCTATTTCCGAGGAAAATTTAATTATATTAATAATGATTATGAAGTTACTGAAAGAAATATAAAAATATTATTTTGTACTAGTTTAAGTGCTGTTGAAAGGTTTCTTTTTCAGTCCGTATTTGATTTCAGTATATTTTCTATTTCTGATCTCCCTATGTTTTGTAACCAACTTTTAATTTGAGTTTGGAATATTTATTTATCTACATATATAAGGTATGTTTAAATTATATTTTTCGATGCCTGTCTCACTAGGGTGTGTTGAGACAGGCGTAGGTGAACATAAATGATTATCATAATATATAATAATATCATAAGACTATTTAAGGTTAAATACACGTTAATTTGAATTAAATTAAAACAGAAACATGATTGAAAGTGTGGATAAAAACCCATAAAGAGAGTTATCTTATAAATGAAGGAAGATATGAAGTTAACTAGTAAATCATGTGAAATCTATTTATGGAGTTAGATTATAAAGGATTTTATTATTTCAAAGATATTGAAATATAAGGAGATGTGGTATCCGCCGTTTTTACTAGGTGAGACTGCGCTTCCGGGTGTCGCCAGCGTTGTTTACAAAATAACGAATAAACTAAACGAAGGCTAAACTAAATATTTTAATTCTTTCCGTATTCAAAATAATATTTTAACCAATAATAATGCACAACCAAAAAATCAAGAAAATGAACAAATTCTTTTGTAAGCAAACTACGCTGATTAGGTCGTAGTTCGGCAACAGTCGCGCGGACATCATAGCATATCTCTTTTGTATTTGAATATCTTTGGTAAGGACGTATGTAAATTGCTAAATTTATTAATTGATAATTTATTTTACTGATGTTTGCTGTAGTGTGACGTCCAATACTTATAATCCATTTCTTTATATCTTTTTTGAATTTGGTCATTAATTCAGTTTATCTAATCGTAGTTGGTAGTGTATTGTGTAGTTTGCAAGTTTGTCCAAAGGTGGTTTTAGAAAAAGAAGTTTGGAGTAGTTCTTTGCTTTTGGCTCGGGTATTGTGTATCGTTTGTGACATTGTTTTTTTTTAAATTTAAAATGATGGTGGGATTTTGTTATAGAAGTTAATACCATAGTACAAAAAGCTCTTTTGTAAACGTTGTATTCGTAGTTGCTTATTGGATATATGTTTTTGAACCCGAGGTTTACTGTGTCTAATATATGTGTTAGATGTTATTTCTTTTTTTTTTGTATTTATGAATGTAAAGGAGTACTGTTTTAGAACAGAGTTGTTTAGTTGACATGATGTTAATATTGTTGGAGATTTTGGGACTTAGGTACAGTTTAATAATTAATAATAATATTTTTCTAAAGTCTTTCCTTGTCGAAGTTTTATTTGGAACAGATTAGGTTGAATAGTGGTTGAAGTAATAGTGGTCATACCGGTTATTACCAATATAGTTGAGAAAACAATGTAGGTTTTTTCATATACTATATCAAACCATAAAATGATTACCTTTTTTTTGACAGTTTTATAGATTTTTCAAAACTCAGCATAGCATGACGTAAATGGAAGTGCACTCTGTAAATAAATGCATTGGTGTATGCATTTTTCATTGACAAAAATTCTGGGAATACGTGCAACGCCATAGCTTTTAGTGGTAAAGTAAGTTTTTAGTGGTGTATACAAACAAATTTTCTTCTTAAATATGCATTAAAAATATAGAACACACTTCCCCAAAAATTTTCCTCGCACTTGTGCTGAGTTTACGCAATGCAAAAATTTTTTATCTCGTATCTTAATTCGAATGTAGAACATATATTATTCCAAAACTCTCCATTTGAATCTCCGACGTGTATTATTTAAACCCAACAAAACCACCATCCATTACCAGAAACCACCTTTTGTTCCTTCAATGTCTTAAGCAACCAGATCCACTTTACTGAAAGCATCCGGGCAATCGTTCTTTCTAAATACACTCGTGTGCTAATGGGATGCATTTGTTCCAAAGCACCATTAAGCTGCGGGTTAATCGCTCAGGGGGTGGGGACCAAATCTATTGTTGGTTTCACGTAGACAGGATCCTTAGTTAAATCAGACATAAGAAAGGGAGCACACAATTGAAGTTGGCGTCCTTCCGCGAACCTCTGCGAAATCTGGAATTGAAGCAACTTTTGTGTTGGAACTGGAAGTTTATTAAATGCCTACACGATCTTTAATATCACTGTGATTACTGGAAATGCGATGGATATTATGGGACGCCCACAATATTTAGATGAAGTAAACAAGATTTGGGTTTTCCAGATTAAAACATATTTTCAGTCATTACTATGGCACGAGAATAGAATAAAGACCACTGACATTTATTGATATTTAAAGTTTCAACATTATTTGTGAATTTATTTTCGAACTGCTAAATAATAATGATACCTATTTAAAAAAATCTATGAAAAAAAAACAAACCCGCAAAACGTGTAAAAAATATCGAAGAATGCGTAGATATGATCTGAGATCATTACTACTTACATAAAAAAAAGATTGTAACTAGGTGGAAATATCAAACTTTCTCGGCAAACTTTCTTTGTATATTAACGAATATTTTTTTAAAAACTATCAATAATTTTCAATAAAAAAAAAAAAGAAACGGAGAAAATAAAATGATATATTAAAAATTAATAACATTCTTAGTTTAAGGCATTTTCATTGTTTAAAACCAACATTTTTCCCAATTAAAGTTGTTCCCTTTGTAAATTACGCTATATGACTCACCCCTCCCCCCTCCCCCCTTTTCACACTTCCGCCTATACATTTTTATTTTTAAATAAATTTTTGTAATTAGTTTTATGCAAACTCTGATGAAGTAAGCATTCCTTTCGAAAAACGTTGATTATTTAAACATAAATGTGGTTAAAACTAATTAATCTATTGATTTTGAATTAAAATTTTGCCGTAAAAGTATGCTGGTTTGAATCGAAAAATGATTTATTTTTTATTATCAACTTTACTTTGTAGGACATCACTATTTTCTTATTTCATATATTTGAATAAAATAATTATTCTTTAAGGATTCGAATTTTGAACATTTGGCTGTCATCAGTTGTTTTGTTTTCTCTCTTAAAAAAATAATCTTTTTTATTATTTTAACTAATATTTTTATGTTTTCTGGTCAATAAAGTGCAGTGTGTTGTTCCTTGAGGATTCTTCTCCCCTCTGATCTTTCAGGTCTCATTTTTCTTCGCTGATTTCCAGATATTTATAACCTTTTTTTCACTACTGTCACTTTCCATACATATTTTTTTTTTGTAATTTTGTGAACAATGGAGGAGGATTTCCCTCCTGGACATCCTAAAAAGCCCCCAGATCCTCCCCCTGACCCTCCAGATGGTGAAAATATTGTAATTTCTGACAGTGAATCTGTCATTCTAACTTCCACAAAAAAAAGGAAGTTTAGTCCCTCTTCCCCAGTAAAGTATGACTCTCCTTCTACTTCTCAGTCTCTACCAGATCTTCATCAACCTCCTCCAACCAATTTTTACTCTACTCATTCCTGTGGCCCCTACATTGTTTATGCGCAAAAAACTGAGCAAGGTAAAACCATACATCCTCTTGAATTTGGTAAATTCCTTTCAACCAACAAGAACCTTTCGATTAAGCCCGGAGGTGTAAAAGCCGAGGGTCGCTTCCGAATCTCTGTTGAATTCCTCTCAGGTTCAGCCGCCAACAACTTTATTAAAAACATTTTTATTACATCTAATTCTAAATTCAAGGCGTACATCCCAACTTTCAATGTCACTCGTATGGGCCTGGTCAGGGGTATCTCGACCGATCTGTCCATTCCAGAAATTCTGTCTTCTCTTTCAACCCCTCAACATATCGGCAATCCCATAAAAGCCAGGAGGCTAAATTATAAGGACACCTCTGAGGGCAATGTTTCCTGGAAGCCCTCCCAATCTGTTGTGATCACATTCGAAGGACAATCTCTTCCCTCCCATATCTATTTATTTTTCAACTCCTTACCAGTTGAAATTTATACTTACCCCACCACCCAATGCTACAATTGCTGCCGTTTTGGTCATACCAAAGCTGCATGCAGATCCCCTCCCAGATGCTTCAAATGTGGAGAAAACCACACGGCTGACCAATGTTCTTCTCTCTCTTCACCTAAATGTTTTAACTGCTCAGGCGCTCATTCCGCCATTCACTCTTCTTGTCCTGAACAAACTCGCCAAAAAAATATAAAAATTTCCATGGCCTCTGAAAACTTGTCTTTTCTGCAGGCTTCTAAACTATTCCCGCCTGTCAAAAAATCTTTTGCCGAGGTTTTATCCAGTAACTCTCCATCCAACCCTCTCCCCTTCTCCTCAACATCTTCTCGATCAACTAAATTTATGTACAAAAACCCTGTCTCTAAACCGGCTCCTGGATACGATCGGCAACAACACAATTCACTTCTCTTAAATCCCAATGGTTCTCCTCTTTCAAATGCCACAAATGGGTGCGCAAACAACTATAATTCGTCCTCAACAAACCATCAAAAGCTTTCTGAACAACTCTCGCAAGATAATTCTTCATTTATACAAACTCTTATTATGCTTCTAATTGACCTAATTTCTTCTCAAACTAATCTACCGTCCAACGCTGCTTCTATTATTTCCACGTTAAAATCATTTGTTCAAAATGGCACTTCAAGATGTCAGAATACTTCAGTGGAATAGCCGCAGTGCTATTTCTAACAAATCGAACCTTCTTAACCTATTAAATTCAAACCTTGTTTCTGTGGCTGCTGTCTCGGAGACATGGTTTACTCCATCCACCCACTTTAATGTGGGAGGGTACTCCTGTCTCCGTGATGATCGCCTGGAAGGTACGGGCGGCGGTGCTGCCCTTTTAATTAAAAAATCTCTTCCATTTTCCCCAATAAATAATATCAAACCCCCCAATGCTGACTTTCAAATGGTTGCAGCTAAAATAAAGGACACATCCTTTGTTTCTATCTATATTCCCCCATCATCTCACTTCAATAAGCAAGCTTGGTTACAAATTGTCCGTCAACTAAGCCCTCCATTCTTTTTATTGGGCGATTTTAATGCCCATTCCCCCGTCTGGGGTTCTGCTTTCTCTGATCGAGATGGTCGAAATGTTATGGATTTTTTAGATGAATCCAACCTTTTCCTTTTGAACGACGGATCTCCTACGAGAATCTCTCGCCCCAACACAAACCCCAGTGCAGTGGATCTCTCCATATGCTCTACAAATCTGGCACCTCTCTCCTCGTGGGTGGTGTCCCCCGATCCTTGCTCCAGTGATCATTTCCCGATCACCATCACTTATCAAACTTCTTTCCATTCAGACAAGTCCCATATTTCGACGAAGATTAAAACAAAACACACCAAATGGGACGAATTTAACTCGCATATGGATAAGTTTATACAAAATTTACCCTCTTCCGATGTTTTATCTGTCAAAGATGACTACGATAACTTCAAATCGATGCTCATAACTGCAATACATAAATCAAATCCTCTCCCTAAAACCAAATCTCTTAAAAAACTCCCTCCGACTCCCTGGTGGGATGAGGAATGTTCTAAGGTAGTGAGAATTCGGAAAGCTAAATCTCTTTCGTATCGTCACAATATGACTATGGAGAACTATCTTATATACAAAAATGCCGAAGCCAATGCCAAAAGGGTATTGAGGTCAAAAAAAAGATCCGGGTGGTACAACTTCTGCAGTTCAGTATCTCCGAATACTCCAATTTCGGAAGTTTGGTCTATGATTCGAAGATTTCGATCCTCCTTCAGTTCAACATCTCCTCGAGCGTCTCATTCTAAATGGATAGATGAGTTCTTGGACAAAATTGCCCCCCCTTCTGTACCTAACTTAGATGAAATAACTCCCATCCACAACACTCCTATGTCTGATCATTGGCTAGACTCTCCATTCACTTTAATTGAATTAAAAAATTGTTTATCAACAGTCAAAGACTCATCTCCAGGCAGAGATGGTATTCCTTATAGCATTATCAAAAATAGTAATGATAATGTTCTAAATCACTTCCTAAGCATCTTAAATAAAATCTTTCAGTCTGGCATAATGCCTGATGACTGGAGTTCTCAAATAATCATCCCAATCCTAAAATCAAACAAATCACCCAATTCTGGATCCAACTACAGGCCAATTGCTCTTTCATCCACCCTCAGTAAAATTTATGAAAAAATAATTAAAAACCGGTTAGAATTTTTTGTCGAAAGTAATCAGCTTCTCTCTCCATCTCAATTTGGATTTAGGAAAAAAAAATCTACGCAAGATAACCTTGCCATCATCAGCACTGATATTAATTTATCCATTTCTAACCATGAAGTATGTCTTGCAGTCTTTATAGACATAGAAGGTGCCTTTGACAATGTTTCCATCCCAATCCTTAAAAAAAAACTTTTAGGCCTTGGCCTTCCCCCCATGTTTGTCCAATCTATTATTAATCTATTTCTTGATAGAAAAATTTTCATTGAACTACCAGATGTTACTCCTCAGAGTAGATCAATTTGGAAAGGTTTACCCCAAGGCGATGTATTATCCCCTATACTGTATAATATATACACGTACGATATGCATGTCTCTATTCCCCCTCAAGTAAAAGTTATTGAGTTCGCAGATGATTTAGCTTTCTACTTATCATCCAAAATCATCCCACTTGCCGTCAAATATCTTAATGAAGCCATGGATGCCCTTTGCACATGGCTCACTTTAAATGGTCTGGAACTTTCAGTTAAAAAGAGTCAGTGTGTCACCTTCTCAAATCGTCATAAAAATCCTCCTGTTCAAATTTTATTTAAAAACTCTCCAATCCCCAACGCCTCTGAAGTAAAATTTTTGGGAGTAACATTTGATAGGAAACTTAAATGGTCTTCCCATATTCACAATATAGTTACTAAATGTGAAAAAAATTTAAATATCATCAGATCATTGACTGGCGTTTGGTGGGGTGCTCACCCTACCTGCATTAAGTTGCTTTACAATGCACTTATTCGAAGTCATCTCGACTATGCCTGCCCACTTTTTAGTACTGCCTCCAAAAATGCACTCAGTAAATTAGACAAAATTCAATCGAAGTCATTGCGAATAATAACTGGAGCGATGCAGTCGTCGCCCATCAATTCCCTTCAAGTGGAATGTTCTGATCCCCCACTTTATTTAAGGCGACAACTGTTTGCTGACAAATTTGTTCTTAAATGTTTAAATTCTAAATGTCATCAGGTTATTCCCAGAGTTTCGTTGTTCAAAGACTCAACACATTTATCTACAATCAGAGCTCGAACTAAACCTCTTCCTGCCATCTGTAAAAATTTTCGCTCTCTCTCAGAGCTTCAAATTATCCAAAATGATCTTCTTCCACTATACAAATTGAAATATAGTCACGTCACCCTATCCCCAACAATTTTGGAAGGGATCGGCATCCTTAAAAGTCATTCCAATCTCCCAGCCCGTACTGTTAATAATATGTTCAATGACATTATTTCTTCTAAATGGCCCAACTCTTCTCTTTTATTTACTGATGGCTCCAAATCTCCTGACTCTCCTAACTGTGGTATAGGTATTAACGTTTACCACAATAATTCTAATGATAGAATATTTTATTCAATTTCAAACCAATTTTCAATATTCTCTGCTGAGTGCATTGCAATAATTGAAGCACTCAAATATATAATCAAAAATAATTGTGAACATTCCCTTGTTCTCTCTGACTCTCTCAGTTCCCTCCAAAAACTTAAATCCTGTCCTCTTCTTCATCCTGATGATCACTTTGTATGCCTCATTAGAGTGCTGATAGCCTCCATTCAAAGCTCTCGAAAAACCGTAATTCTTGTTTGGATCCCTGGACACATTGGCATAGTGGGTAACGATATTGCAGATGCTTTGGCAAAACAAGGAGCGTCCAACCCTATTGTTACCCTCGTAAACCATATTCCCCTATCTGATATTTTTTCCATCATCAAAGATAGATCCCGCAATGTTTGGACAGAGTATTGGAACATTGCCAGTCAATCCAAGGGAGCTCGCTACGCCTCAATACAAAGGACTATCCCATCAAAACCGTGGTTTCAAAAATTTCCCCATTTTTCCAAAAAAGAAATTTCCTCACTTATTCGAATGAGAATCGGTCATTGTTCCGTTCCTTCTCACCTTTTTAAAATTCACATCCTTGACTCCCCAGATTGTACGTTCTGTGGTCTAGATGTGGGCTCTTTAGATCACATATTTTTTGGTTGTCCCTCTCTAAATAAATATCCTCTCTTCTATCAAGCGTTATCTAAAATTGCCTCCCCTCCATTCAACATTTCATCTCTTCTAAGTCTGAACTCGACTCCAATCTTCCATATAATTCTGAAATTTGTACATTTAAATAAAATTAATATATAAATTCACCTTTCCCTTTCTCTGTAATTTTAAATGATGGCCTAGAACACCCTTGAAGGGTGAAAGCCAGAAATAATAAAAAAAAAAAAAAATTATTCATTTAATTAAACCAGTGTATTCATAAACAAGTTCTGCTACGTTATTATTATTCCGGGTGACAAAAAGGTTTCAAAAAAAAAATTATATCTAGTAACTTCTCTGCCAATTGAGCTACTGAAACTTTTTAAAATTCTATAATTTTATTAAAAACTATTTTTTCCTTGAAATTATTGTTAACTAACTGATCCGGCGAACTTCTTACCGCCTGGGAATCAAGAACTGTTGTGTTAACAAATTCGCTGAATTAAATTCAGTTTTTTCATTAAGTTAAAAATTACACAATGAAGCAATGATCGATGCGCAACTGTCCGTGTTTTGTTTTTGTCAGTATCGGAGATGGCGTTGTGTATGGATTTATATTTCTTGTGATATTTTTATTTTTCAACTTATTTACGGGAATTGCTTTTCATTTTCTTTGTGTGAGGGATATTTATTATAATTATTGTATCTTTCCTTTGGAGGGGTGCAGACATACGTTCACAGTTTGTCTCATTTTCGACGGTTGACATTTAGTGTGTAAGAAAGAGGGGCAAATTATAATGATAAAGAACGAAACAAAATAATCAGCGCACTGACATTTGAAGTTTTTGAATTTTTGGAATTCACTCACTATTCAATATTATACTTATCACAATATTGCTGCAGCTCTTTCAAAAGATGAGAATTCGTTCCATACAAAATGTTATATAATTAATAATTATATTCTAATATATATAATAATTTTCTTCACAATTTTTTTTCGTGATTTCCCCGATGTTTCAATAACTATTCTGCTATTCGGGGCGGAGACAAATCCAACAAATCAAAGATTATGAAAATCGGTCCGGCCGTTCTTGAGTTATAAATGGCGTAACTAACCCGACTTTTTTTTCCATATTGACTAGCTTCTTTATATAATAACATTTTTGGTACTTTAATGTTCTTGGTTTTCATTTCAATATTCAAGTCTATTTAAATTTGATAATGATTTTAATGCCCAAAATAAGGCTATGAAAGGATCAGATTTTCTAGAATACAAGAAATTGAAAGCGTTTAATGTTGGCATGAAACCATCTCGTTTGCGGGAATGAGCCCGTATAAGTGTGTAATATATAATGTCCAATGCATTCACATCAATATTCCAAAGGAAATCTCCGGCATTGAGGCAATCAATCTTACTCCATCCTGTCGAGGAGACAGCTGTTGCGGCTGTTACGGTTGATTCATCGTGGCCACAACTACACTTCTAACGACGTGTAATGTGATTGATGCATAAATAAAGTGCAATAAAAAAAACCGGTTCACAAACAAACAAAATCTGGTTCACAAACAAGCAAAATCTGGTTCACAAACTACTCGTATTAAGGTTTTTTGGAGTATATTGTGAGACTAGAGCTAGTGGGGAGTAGAAGGATAAGGAGAAGAGAAAGGTGGGAAAGCACCGGGCTATTCAGATCTGGTCACCAAACATGGCTAAAGCCATTTCAAGTCATGTTTCAATTCTTTCCCCAGGGTAATATTGAAAGTATATTCCACTCCAGAATGTGCCGCAAATATACTACGCATTATTTAAAATGAATAAATTGTGAGATAACATAAATTAATTAAATTAAAATTACTTATACACTCCGGCTTTGAACATGCGACCTCTGGTTTGGTAGTTAAGAGTCTTACTCTTTGTCTATGAAGGGCGTCATGTAAAAGTAATATGAGATACATAATTAAAACACATAATTTATCAAGTGCACTAGTTGTATGTGTATTTAAACCTCAGTGCACTTGATCGGGCGTTTTCTGATTTAATTTGAGATTTTCGCGGTTAAAAGCGTCATCGTCGTAAAAGTGAATTATTTATATTTATAATATTATGAGTTTTCTGTCCGAAACATTGGCTTAATATACAACACGGAATAATACCCAAAAAAACGAGTGTGTTTTAGACCACAAAACTTAAGTAAAACTTCAATAACTTAAAAAAGAACATATGACTTTGAGGTGACATATAACATTGGGGTGAAATATGACCATGGGGTGACCTATGACCGTGGGGTGACCTACGACATTGGGGTGATCTACGACCTTGGGGTGACCTATGACCTTGGGATGACCTATGACCTTGGGGTACCTACGACCTTGGAATGATTTATGACTTTGAGGTGACCTACGATCTTGGGGGTGATTTACGACCTTGGGGTGACATATGACCTTAGGGTGACCTACTACCTTGGGGTGACCTACGACCTTGGGTTAGTATGTACGCCATACCTTAGTTGTGCAGTATGTACGCCTTGCCAGATCACCGTTAGCATCGATCACCATTCGCATCCATTACCGTTCGCATCACACTTTTCGTAACGCATCACATTTTTCGTAACGCATTCATCAGCTTACCCCCCAAGTCGAGCGTGCGTAAAGAAGTTTTACTTCAAAAATAAATCAATATAAGGCATATTCTATAAATAGTATGCCATAACTATTAATATACATTATATGAGTAATATTATTAACCTTAGCTGTGTTTCTTAGAGGTAATTCACCATCCTCTTGATAGTTTGTTTATCCGAATTACTTATTATTTATTTATAAAGTTCAAATTTTCTTTTTGGAACTCGAATCTATTAGTAGCTAGAATTTAGAAAAGTTAGTGTTTTTCCTATTTCTATGTTTTTTTTGTTGTTTATTTATACATAACTAACTAACTAACTAACTAACCATCACGCCGTTTCCCCGCAGGGGTAGGCAGAGAGGACGGACCGCCAAACAACTCGGTCTTGGCACACAGTCTTTGCTTCACTCACATTCATACATCGTCTCATACATACTCTTCTATTATTCCGACTTTTGACATGGCCCGACTCAAGTATCTGATTCACTTGATCGTGCCATGTCTTCCTCGGGCGTCCCCTACTTCTTCTTCCATTCACATTTGCGTCATATATTCTTCTCACATTATTTTCTTCTTTCATTCGCTCTACATGTCCAAACCATCTGAGGGTCCCTTTCTTAATCTTACTCATTATGCTTACATCAGCCTTGCATTCTTTGCGGATATCCACATTTCTCACACGATCATACATGGTTTTGCCACACATTCGCCTCAGGGATCTCATTTCGACAGCATTCAGTTTACTTTCATCCTTCCTCTGCCAACTCCATGCCTCACTGCCATACATCAAGGTAGGTACCAGGACTCCATTGTGGACTGCTAGCTTCGCGTCTTTTGACAGTGTTTTATTAGCGCCAACGGCATTCAGTCCTCCATTAATGGAGTTACCTGCATTTACTCTTCTTTCAATATCTCTATCAGCCTTCCCATCTCTCGTAAACATACTACCCAGGTACACAAACTCATCCACCTGCTCCAAGTATTCATCATTCACAACTATATTGCACACTGTTTTAGTACTCTCCCTTTCAAATACCATGACTTTAGACTTACTTATATTCATCATTAACTCATTTTGCATACACACTTCGTTCATCCTAGACACGAGAGACTGTAGATCTTCCATAGTGTTAGAAATCAGCACCGCATCATCAGCATACAACAGGCAACATATTTTCAGATCACTCAAATTCGCGCCCAATCCCATCTCTTTCAATTCTTGCATACAATTATCCATGTATAAATTGAATAACCATGGTGACATTACGCAGCCTTGCTTAACACCTTTTGTGATGTCAAACCACCCTGTAAACGGAAAATCCTGGCTTGAAACTTATTTAAATGCATCAAAATGTATTGCACATGTCTCATCATGGCTAAATAGTAATAGACTCTTCCTAAACAACAATAAAACATTTTACCTACCTTTTTATAAAAACAGTAAAAACAAACCCCCCAATAACCTTAAAATTAGAATTCATAATACTAACTGTAATCAAGTAATATGCTCATCTTGCTCTGAAATTGTAAAAGTTGAAAAGATAAAATATTTGGGTATATGTATTGATACAAATTTAAATTGGCATTCACAAATAAATAATACCGTTTCTAAATTGAGATATCTTACATACATATTTTACAGACTCAAAGAAGTATTGAATATTGACAAATTGAAAATGATTTATTATTCTATGGTGCAATCTTCACTCATGTATGGAATAATAGGATGGGGTGGTGCCCTTGATACTTTTATAAAACCTTTACAAACAACTCAAAATTATATTATCAAAGTTATGTATAATAGAATTAAAACATTTTCGACAGATGCTTTATACAAAGAATCTAAACTATTCAGTCTCCGTAAACTATTTATACTGCAAACTATGAAATATATCTTTAAAAACGTAAACAAATTCGAAAAAAATGTAAACAGAATCAACATTAGAAATAATAATGTATTCTATACCCCCCAAACACACACAAAACAAATGCAAACTCACAGTAGTTTTATTGGACCTCGTACCTTCAATAGTTTACCAAAACATATTCAAGTTGCAACAAAACTTCCGCATTTCGTAAAAGAGTTAAAATTATGGCTAAACCATACAGATGTAAAAACTCTATTTATTTAGTTTTATTTCACTTTATGTTTCTAAAAACTCTATTTATTTAGTTTTATATCACTTTTCTCACAAACTTTACACCTATTATTACAATGTATATCATTAATTACACTTACACTTATTTAACCGTACACTATTGTAAACACTTTTTGTACAAAATGTTTTAAACAATTTTTGTTTTTGCTTTATATACCCCTGTTTGTTTTTTTCTAGGTACTAAAAAAAAAAAACTTTTTTTAAATATATTACCCACGCACAGGCTGCGCCTTAGTGGGTTCCCACATTATTGTTATGATTTTCAAATATGTAAATATAAATTGTAAAATATGGGAAAAATAAAGGAATTAAAAAAAAAAAAAAAAAAAAAAAAAAAACACCGTTCACCCTAACACATGCAACGCTTCCCTCGTACAGAGACGTATTTATACATAACCTATGGAAAAGCTATCAAGGGGGCATTAGCACGGTAAAGCCACCAAGTGAGGTCATCACTATTAATATATACTACAAAATGTCAAATGTATCAAAAATAAATGTTTTTCAAAAATACGCTATTGTGCATTTTAAATATTATGAGTCTGGTGGCGGAACAAAAACATATTAAAGTTAATAAATAGAAAAAATTCTGAGAATTACTCGCTTTAACGTTGGAAGACTAAATTGTTTTTCGTAAAATAGAACAAAGCATTAATTAGTCAGAAACAACAAGAAAAGAAATGAAAATTTTATTGATAATAATGTACCTAAAAAAACTTTTTGTTCTTTTTGGTTGGTATGAGTAAAGACGTTGAAAAAATACGCATTGAAAGAAAATTACCCTGAACAACTCACCAAGCACAAAATTTTACTTTTCTACCCGTAATGTTCCGTATGATACAACACAATCAGATTTTTTCATTAAATTATTTATTGTTAAGGTTCGTTTTAATTCAACTCAGTTTTGAAGTGTCTCGAATAAACATGAAGAGTACAAAATTATAGTAGACAATTCCATTCGACTCAGACAGTTCGAATAATCGATTAGCATTAAGATCTACTAGACTCTAAGTACGCTGCCAATCGCAAGTTTTAATACTGTAACTTATCCATTAAGAAGTTTTTTCGGTATTATCTAAGTTTTTAAAAATCAATTTCTTCCTATTGTCGTTCGTGGGTAATAGATTCAATACTTCGACAAGGCGCCTCCAGTTGTACTTATATGCGCTACCACGGTGACCTCAATTTATTGCAGGCCCAGTCTATCCTCGCACAGCTTCTAGGTTTATTATCAAGAGATTTTTCTCTGGCGACCAACTTGATATTATAAACGATTAATAAAAATTTTAAAACGCTACCAAATAATAACAACGTAATTACACTCTTACATACTAAAAGTACAAGAACTTTACTGAAAAAGAAAAATTAAAAACCTGTCATAAGTTATTAACAACATTGAAAGGACAAGCTAGCAGTTCGACTGCCTCCGTGGTCGAGGTGCAAAGCTCTCGACTAGCGATCCGGAAGTCGCGGGTTCAAATCCTGACGAGATACATTTTATTTGATTGATTTATGTTTTCAAATAATTTAAAAATAATAATATTAGATATATTTGCGGTACGTTTCAGAGTGGAAGATACTTGTAGTATCGCCCTGGTGTAAGACCACCATTCAGAATCGAATCGTGGCTTGAAATGGCTTGAACCATGTTTGGTGACCAGATCTGAATAGCCAGGTATTTTTTCATCTTCCTCTTCCCCATCTCCTTCCCCACCCCACTTCCTTTCGGCCTCACAACATACCCCAATTCGGGATGCCACAATCTCATTACCTTCAGATGGGAGCAGTTGTGCGGTATTTACATTAAAAAAAAAATTACACTGATCGGTCAGATATACTTTTTACTGAGCCTTGTGCACTATGGATGTACTGTGTCAAGGTAGGCTAGTTAACAAATCTTTTATTATAACAATATGTAGGTACATTTTTGTATATCCATGAAACATTATTATTTAATTTTTTTGGTTAAGGTTTTTTAATTGTTATGTTTTCTCAAATCGTATATTTTAGTCGCAAAAATTTGAAGTTTTTTATTAGGTGTTTTTAAGAATTCGTATTCACTTCACTATGCCACGAGTTTCGATTCATACAAACATGGTACAATATCAAATTACTTACCAATGATAAAATTTTCTTACAGTTTTGTATAATATCTTGATAATAAAGACAAATCGGTAAGGCGTAACTTTTTATCACCGCTTTCCTTAAATTAAACGGTATTAAAAAAGTTTATTATCATTAATCCACCTCATAAAATTAGGAAGGTCCTTGATCATTCTGTTAAGGCTTCGCTTCCGGGTATTAATCTGCAGGATCTGAAAGGCTCGGCTCCATGACGGATGCGGGGCAGATAGGGTGTGCTGTTGTCGGACTGAAATGTGGAAAATGACAAACGGTTGAGTCGTGACAATACCAAAATCTCTGTTTCCCCGGATTTTCCAACACTTCTCGGTGGCAAGATTAATGCCGCACTTTAAACAGGTAATGACTACGGGAAATGAAATGTAAGTATCATTTTTCGCGGAGAAACGTGTTCGATCACTGACAGATTGCAGGCTAAATGGCCAACATCGAACGAAAAGTCACGCCGTGATGTACGAAGCATATTGCTCATAGTGTGTCTGTGCTTCTTTCTAAAATGGCAGATACGAATCGTGACGGAAGATACCTAATCGTTGTTTTATTATTGTTATTTAAATATAGATCTCTTATAGTAAAACTGTTAGCGATGAACCGCTACGTGTCATATTCGTAGTCAAGAAAAAATATTATTTTAATTAATCTATCGTAGAACTGTGTTCCGAAGATAAAATATCCTGGGTTTGATTCCCAGTTGCGACCGTTACCTTTTTATTTTACCTTTAGATTAGTATTATCTTTTTCTTTAATTATATGATTGAAAAACCATCCACATGTTTTATTATGTGCTGCTTTTTAATAATAATTCTGAATTTGCAAAACACATTTTAAAACAAATCAATCTTTTGATATAAAGGGTTACAAATTTTACATATAAACAATATGGGTTTACAATTAGATAGCCACATAAGTATTGTTATCCAATCAAATATTATTAAAAGCACTTTTTTTATTAATCTTTCAATCTATAATAATTTTCATACTTATTCTTATATATATATATGTAATAATTTGTCTTTGATCATTTTGATCATTACTCTACAAATACACATTCTTAAATAATTTTTATATTTTATTTTTACATAATTGTTTTTTTATGATATCTTTCACGAATTACTCACCACTCTTTGTATTTTTTTTCTGTATGTAGTTATATAGTAGGCATGACTTACTTTTAGATAAATTTCCTTTTTTTGTATAGTAGCTAGTATTTATCTCAAGTAAATAACCTTCTAAGGACAAATATAATATACTGAAAGAGAATTTTTTTATTGAATAATGTACTACACAATAGAAATACAAAATAGATTTTTTATTTCAATTTATATTTTTCTGTAGAAATAAAAATCCTACTATGTCTCATTGTAGTATCAACAATATTTCTCTTAAAAGATATCTCATATTTGGGTATCGTATCTGGGTATCGTAATTGATGAAAAATTAACATTTATTCCACACATTCATGAAGTTACTAATAAGGCGATGAAATGATTGGGATTTATTTTATTTAAGAAAAGTAAAAGATTCTCACGTCATTATATTAATTATGATGCCACAAAGTAATTTTGCTAAGTTTGAAGAATTGATTTTACATCACTTTATTCATTTAAAATTCTCTTCACTGCTTTAGTAAAAAGTAATTTAGAATACATTTGAACTATTTAGTCCCCATAAAATAAAGCATATCAAATAAAAATTGAGGAAGTATTAATTTCAAACTCTCCATGCCCATTAAAAAAATTAATTATGTTACCTTAATGAAAATACTCAATTTAACTGACTTATCGTGTAGAAGAACCAAGGCAGCAACCAGAAAAGTACCAGATCTTTTATTCAAATTAGTTATTGGATCACTTGACGCACTTGATTTAACAAAACTAATAACATTCAGAGTACCAAATCGTGACACGAGACTTCGAGAGCTGTTCTTTTTTTATCCATCGAAAACTAACTATTTCGTTAACTCTCCAATCCAAAGACTACATAAGCTTGAAAATAAGTTCAGTTCCGTTGATATTTTCATTTATTCCTTACCTAAATTTATGTCAGGAATTTCTAAAATTCTGATGTTAATATAATTATTATCATTCTTATATTGTTTTTGTTGTTATTTCTTTTTAATTCTGTTTCCTTTCTAATAGTGTAAAGGAAGGAAATAATACTGTAAAATAATTGTTATTTTATTGTTTCTAATATTACTATGTTACACGTTTATAATACTGTGTTACACATATATAATACTGTAAAATAATTGTTATTTAATTGTTTCTAATATTACTATGTTGCACGTTGATGTAAATGCTCCAATGGAGTAAATAAATAAATCAAATGAAATAATATTTCTACCAGATTTTTAATTCTTTGGTATAAGTACTCACTTCTCGAATCGGTGCCCCTTTCGCCTTTTCCAGGCAACAAATCAAGTGATGTAATATCTCCCATTCCGTTACTTTAGTTTAGTGGCTGCGTGATGTAACATGTTTTCTCTAATTGGCTTTAAGGAACTGCAAAGAGCCGGGGAGCAATTTCACATCTGGAGGAAAAAGCCTCTGAACGATATTTCATTTTCCGTAACTACGTGTGAAGAATGAGAAAACGTAGTCGGTAACTACGGATCTACTCAGAGCGAAATAATGGTTTAATGGTTACTGATATTGCAAATGTTGCCATTTTCTGCTCTAGGGTAGTGATGTAAATAGTTTCATAAAAAAAATGTGTAAAGTAATCATCAGTTTTTAAAATAAGGGATATTATTTATATTATTTACTACCCTATTTAGTTCATGTAATATGACAGTCTGGGTCCGCACCATTCGTTCAGTCCTACAGGATTAAAATCAAAATGATATAAATGAAATTAAATGATTTAAAAAAAACTCGCTATCCAGTTTATTGGCGTGTAAGTCCAAATTAAAATTTGTAAAACATGTTCATTATTAATTCTAAGAAAAAAGTGTACGTAAAAAAATAATTTATATCATAACTTTTGACAGTGATAAAAAAAATTTCCTTGGTTTTGACAAGTAGCAGTTGTTGTCTAAGGAAAAATTAGAAGTAATTATTTTCAAAAGAACAATTTAGTTTGTCTGTTCACTTACATGTAGTGCCAAGAATTATATTGGATTTTCTTGGAAGTGTAAAGTTTTCGATTTTACCTTTTCCTAGTGAACAACCAACAACACTTACTCGTATATTATAGTCTGGCCAACTTGACGGGTTTCCCTCCGATCCTCTTTTTTTATTCCAGGGTTGCCAACTGACGAAGTCTTTGACGCTGTAGGTCTCCTTTTTGTTCCTTCCTTTATCAACTACATCTTGTTCAAGTTGTTCGCTACGTTTGGTGACTGTGCAGAGTTGACCGGGTTCATGGGGTGAGGTTTATCCTGGTCTTGGCGAAGGATGCGTCTGCCCATCAACTGCGTGGCAGGACTGATTGAGGGAGACATTTTGACCTCTCCAGCAAGGCTCTCTCGGAACATTACGAGTCGCTCCTGGACACACTGATCCCAGATTCCTATCCACCCCTTATATTTTTTTCCTTCCCAGAACTTCCTCTCCTTCCTCTCCTTCCTTTCCATATGGTTGGTTTCATATGGTTTACAATGTGAATAAATTAAAAAAAAATCACATTGTAATTTAAACGTTTTCCGAAATAATATTTCGACCTGAAAGAGTTGTTTAGGCCTGTTCCAAACATTGCATTTGTTATAATAAAATGTCGATATTATTATTTGTATTCATTTGCTAAGCTATGAGATGAGGAATTGGCGAGTTAGCTTCATAATTTGTTTGTGAACAGTGACAATGAAATAGGTCCCTTTTTTTCATTAAGTTTATTTTGTAGAACTCCATCTTAATTTTTATTTATTTTATAAATTCAATAATATTATTATTTAATGTATAAAAACAGTTTATTATAAACGAGTTCAACTTCGTAATTATTATTGTGTTACAGCTATTTTGCCCTCTAAAGGCATTATCAAACTGTAAATATAATATTATTGAATAAATAATAATATTATTGAATTTATTATATAATTAAAAATAAATAAAACATTGAAATAGGTCGTTATACGCAGTGTGTTGAGTGGGTACTTTTATATCAACTAGACTCGGGAATTTGCAATAGTTGAGCTTTAGATTAACATTTTTAACATGTTAATTTTCATTGTTTTAATGATTGTGTTCCGCATTTAAGCACCTTGAAGAACAATTAAGATCCTTGATACCACAGAGATTTTCATGTCGGTGCAGAAACATTTTATTTTCTGTCTAACCAAAAATACTTCTTCGTGTGTCTTCATCAATTTGGTTAAGTTAACGCAAATGTACATAGTGTGTAATGTTGTGAACTGATATAATTTTAGATTTTCACGGCCAAATGTATTATCGCTACTTATTTTTGAGGTGTTATGCCAACACGGCATCTACCACTTATTTCCAATTAAAACCAGTTTTGTCATCCCAAAGCCGAATTTTGATACTTTACTGCTAAAGCGTCCAAAACATTGGGTAAAGAAGGAAGTAGAGCAACACGATTGGTGGTACAATACTTCAAAAATAATTTACGATTAAATTATTGCACAGATATTCTTGAAATAACACTGTTTTAGCTCAACTTTTTTACATGTTTTCTTTTATTTAGAAAACGTACGCTTCTTTTTTAAATAATGATGCCTGTCAGCAGGCATCAAGTCTTTCGTTCTCTTTATCAAATAAATGAATCCCGTAAAATCGGTCTCTCTGAATACATCAGCCCTGCAAAATGTTTCCATTCGCAAGCCACTCCTGTTTGTTTGCAATAAAAAAGGAAAGTTGGTGATGTAGTCGGTTAGTGCCGGCGTTGGGAGGATGGCCGTTTCATTAGAGTAAATCTTCAGCGAGACAGGATGTCTTTCCATAAATCGTTTTGCGACCCTCACCCGGTAATTGCTGGAAATGTGACCAGTTTCATCCCTGCGAGCCGTGGGGTGGGCGTGGGTACTGTGAACGTGGGTAGGGGAGATCTTGAAAGGCTTCAAGGCTTATTGAAGTGGTTTTAATGTATAACAGAACTATTGTGTTTTGTGAATGCGTTCTGAATACTGTATAATAGAACAATGTTATTTATTAAAATAAGTAGCTTTGTGACTGAAATCATTGAATAAATAAAACCACTAGAAATGCTTTCCATGAAGATTTGAATATTTTTGGAATAACGCGTAAAGCCTCAAATTGTAATATTTAATCTAATAATTAGAGTAAAATTTCAAATAGTAATATTTAATCTACGAGCAGAGCCCGCGCAAGGCTATGGTCCTGGGTTCAATCTCTAGATGCAATTGAAACTTTTTCAGATTTTAGTTTGAGAGTCAGTGATGTTGTCTTCAACGATTAATAATATTAACTTTATGTAATAAATTAGCTATTTTAACAAAAAACACGTTTAAATTAAATTAAGTTAAATTCGTTAAGATAAATATATGTTGAGTGGTTTAAAAATAAAATGAGTACATAAAATGAACAATGGAAATTAATATATAACAATACGTTATATTAGTTGAAAGTTTGAAAAGAGATTTTTTTTTCATAATCCGCCTCTCTAAGCTAGCCTGTTTTGAGGGAGTACGTAAGAAACCAATGACACCATTGACTTTATACTTTTTGCTTTCAGCCCATTTAGAATGCGCTCTGTCTCTATTACCTTTGCTTGACATCGTACTTCGCCTTCCCATTGGAATTTCATACTGAGATTAAAACACACTTTTATTGGGAATTTAAGGCCCGTTTTGATAGACTTTTGATTATGAAACACGCTCACGTACAATTTGTTGTACCTATTCTTCTTTATTCTAAGGCTGAAATCGATATATTTGGTGTCGAAAACGCAATGGAAACATTAATAAATATTATAAAAATTCCTAAAATCACTTAATGATGTGACTCTGTGGTGTGTATTAATCTAATCCATTTTATAGAAATAAGAGTGTCCCGGTGTTGGTGGTTTATTTTTAACACAAATACGCAGTTTTCTACCGATATCAAAAGAAGATGGAGAGAATACAAGTTCAATGTTTACACGAAATTTCCAAAAACCACTTATTACCAAATAAAACCATTTTTGTCATCCCAAAGCCGAATTTTGATACTTCTTGATGAGACTTTGCACACCTGACATTCAAAATAATAGGAAAATTTCTGTCCACATACTTGATTTAGAAAAACTTTGGGTCGGGGAAAAGCCGGTGACTTCAGCTAGTATTTAAATGAATAATGTCAAGATATCACCTGAAAGTCATCGTTTAATCGTCTTTTTATTCACCTTCTCTCACAGAATGGTAGTAACAATTAAATAATGTTTTGTTCAAACCGAATAAAAAAATAATTTAAAATTAGATAAAATCGTATGCCTTAAAAAAATCGATTAATATATCCTTTACGGAATAAAACCCAACATAAAATTGTAAATTATGAGATGAATTTACCCCGCTAATTTAATATTATTCTAAAAACAAATATTGTAAAATAAATTAACTGGTTTCAGCTAGACGAAGAGCCTGGATATTGAAATAGTTTTTATTTGTTTATTTATTTTATTTTAGGGAAATCAACAGTTTACAATTTGATTAATTTATACATGTATTATTTACCTAACTGTGAAACCAATTATAGATTTCCTCATTATACTATTTCATTGTGTATCTAGAAATTGAACAGTCTTACAACAATTAAAAGATATTACATACAAAAGGTGGTAGGTAGTACATAATATATATCATTACATAATATATCTTTACATTTATGCAGTTTTGTACTCATTTAATACAATTTAATACACTTTTAATAGAATTTTTATATTTAATTTCGTCATAATTGAAGATATCTATATCAGAGAAAATGTTATTATATGTTAAACACGGTCTTATTATTTTGGTTTGAATTTGTTTTACAGTGTTTTTCTTTAAAATATTACACGAACGTGTGTGCCGTGTAGGTACGTACTTTAAAATCTATTCTGGTCAGTGGTTGAGTGTGCATAGCGTAGGGTCCCACCTGGGCGTCGCATGTTCGATTCCTCTGCTGGCTAAGTCCTCCAACACTACACAAGCAACATTTTCGGCTTTCTGTGGTGGTAGTAGGAGATTTTCAAACATTGTTGGATTATTTGTAACCCGGGAATGATTGTCTTTCTTTAAAAAAAAATTATGTTCTATAATTCAGGACAGTCGGTTATGTTATTTACGATTTTATATAGCAACATCGCATCTGAGAATTATTGGCGTACACTCAATGCATCAATTTTGAAGAAATTTGTTGCATCAAGATAATTATTAAATCGATTGTGCGATTTGTAAGAAAGGTATTTTATATTTTTTTTCTGAATCGATTCAATTTTTTTATAATATGTAAGTATTGCATAAAACGGAGACCACACAGTTGACGCAAACTCTAGATGGCTTCGTACATACGCGAAGTAAAGTTGTTTGATAATAACATTAATAGATAATTTTGATGCATACAATGTTTAATTTGTATTTGTAGAACATTGTACATTTGCTAGGATTAAGACTGCAATTCAACAAATAATACTCTCACAGTCTCCTTGCCACATCCACTTAAGGTTTTATAATGTAAAATTTAAACGCATCGCAATGTATTTTTTTGCGCTCGCATAAAGCTCCCGCTGGCTCCTGTATGGGTGTGGTGTTTTTTATCTGAGCGTTAAATCCTTAAGCCTTCAAGCTTCGTAGCGTACATAATCAAAGGGATGGTCAGACGATTCTATTTTTCGGCAGTCATACTTTTGGCCTAATCGTGATTTGTAGAGCATAATAAAAATATTTATTAGTGTTGTTCGCATTTATGGAACATCAATAAAGGTACTTACATTTCTTTTTTTATATTTTCATCTTCAACAATTACATATAATTTTCTATTTAGGTAGGTACTGAGAATCTAACGACCAGCAAACTTGACATGTGTCCGTAGAAATAAAGCCGATTTATTATGAAAAACATTTTCAATACGCAGAAATGTTTATTTTTGTAATGAGACAAATGTCCGTGTTCCACCCCTGCTAAATCACTAAAATTGCGAAACACTTGGTGTGACCTATGACAGGGGTATAGGATATCCAATAAATGACTCCTATGGTGGTGGTACTGTCAAAATAATAATTATTGCCTTGGTAACAATTATTGTCCTGACCAAAATTAACCTCTTCTGACTTATTAGTTATTAGTCGATTGATATTTGGTTACCTCCTTGCTATATTTATAATTATTCAACCGCCTTTATTTTAATGAGTCTAGTTTTTGCACTGTTAATTCGTGGTGGAATTCCATTGTAATAGAATTGAAATTAAAAAACTTTTTCACTTTGTTCCACTTATTTATTATTACCAGGACCGGTTTCATCCTACTACGGACATTTTCATTTATTTTATCGATTGGCAACTTTGCTAGTTTTTCCGGTTGAGGTACTTCTTGAATGTACGCCGATACAGGAGCCGGCGTCCATCTGATTGTGTCACTTAATTTTAAATAATGGAGTCATAAAATCCTTGAGAGTTATAGAGGATAGTGCCTTGTGTAAGATCTAATGTTACGAGATCCTAAAATATGAGATCCGGTATTTCTTTTAAAACAAAAGTGTGTGTACTTGCATAAATAATCCTCGCGCGGCCCGTTGAATGGCCTTTTTTCGCGCTAATCAAAGCCATCCGCTGTTTGGGATAGAATTCTTGTGGAAAAGTAAACGCGCAATTGCTTTTTGTGGCATTGGTCAGATTTAGACCCATATATTTGTGGTTCTTTTGAAGAATTAAGACCACGAGATAGGCGTCTCCTACGGAGGTCCTTTCACGCATGGTCTTATGGCAATATCGCAGAGACGACGCGGAATCGTACTCTGGAGGAAGTCCAATGTTCCTACTCTGAAGGACGTCTTGTTCCCCTTTTGAAGGAGGTTGCGAATCCTATGATGGCGGTATTCTCATACCTGTTTTCTGAGTTTTTATTATGGCGCGCGGTTCAACCTGTTTTGAAGTGATAACCTAGCCTAGCTATTTCTCAGGTCCACCAGGTATTAATAATAATAGTTTATTCCAGAATGTATGCAGGGGTAGTGCAATGCAATACATTCCATATTTTGAAACAAAAAATGGGTTAATGTTAAAAATAAAAATAAAGTAAATAACAACATATAAATAAATTAAAACAAAAAAAAAACTATTGACTTCTTGTTATAATTTGTTTTAAGATCTTGGCACCATGGTAGACTGTTCATATTTAGTAATGTTTTTTTTTCTTGTCCATGAGTACAATGCCTTATGTATTAAAATATATACATTTAACTGTCACCTGGACATTATTCTTTTATTTTAACCATGATTAATAACCTTTCTTTAGAAAATCAAATTCCCCATAAACCTGCCCGGAGTCTCATTATGCTCTACTGTTAATTTTTACGAACTTTAGAATCCTTTGTAGGTTATGCAATAAATGATAATTTTTTGATTTGACTTTCTGTTATAATTGGCTACAAATACTAAATTTGACGCCCAGCCATGGTGTTAATCCATCTGCATTATTTAAAAGTCAAAGTACCTATACCCGCCTCCCAAATTGAAATTGTACTGTTTGGTGCGGATTTTCATCCGAAACGATCCTTGAACCCCTTTTCTTTAAAAATGAAATACCATCAATTTTGCTCAATATCGTATGATATTTTTTTAAAGTTCAGCTATGCAAAACCGTTAACAAATGTGGTTCCAACAAGATGGAGCCATAGCATATATATCCAGGGACACAATGGAGACATATTTACACACAACGAATACATTTTCTTAGGATTTTATTAGTGTCTTCATCAAAAACGGATCTGGGTTGAAAAAAATATACGATTCAAATTCGTTTGTTCTGAAAGATTCACTAATTGAAGTGTAAAATTCGATATTATATACCTTTTGTTATTTTCTAAAATCAAAAAAATTATATTCGGCAGTCGTTATTTATTTTCCAATAAATATCCGTCCCATCCCTAGTCCCTAGTACCGGGTGTAGCAGCGGGTTTTGTCAGCTTACCCATTCACCACTCACTGCGCCGGAGTGCATTTGAATTTAAAGCGCATTTTATTTTCTTATTGCCAAGTTTTGAATTCAACATGAAATGCACTTACGCCCACCGCCCAGGTACTCCCGAAACGTAATGCGTCAATTCATGAAAAATAAATCCTTCTCTATTCGGCAACGTTCACTGTTCATAAACAAGACATACATATGTGAAATGGTGGATTTTGAATTTTAATACAGTAAGTTTATCACTTTAAGGGGGAGTTACTTTGCATCAAATGGGGTAGTTATTAGTTACGCATTTTTCGGTATGTTGCGCATGACGTAGGTCTAATGTAAAAGTTTTTGACATTAGCAGACTTTGGAAAAAAATCACTTTTTGCTAATTTTGACAACGAATGACTAAATTTTCAGCAAAAAACTGTTACTGTTTTTTAAAGCAGTCTATATTTGCTATAATTTTCTATCAAATCAGTCTCTGTGAACAACATTCGAGATATAGTTATTCAAAATAACCCAATTTTTCATATTTCATAATTTTTGGCAACTTTAACGGTTTTCACATGCAAAACCGTTAAATACCTACCGGTGATTCAGACAATGCAATTAATCCAAAGTAGACTTCAAAAGAGCCCCCTTCCTCTCATCCGATTATTATTGAAAAATTGAGAAACAAATGCCAACAATTTTGGCATTTGTTTTTCAATTTGAATGCCATCGAAAAGCACATTGAAGGTAAGTATATTAGAAACTTTTTCTTTTTTCATAGAATTCAAAATATTTTTTGTTTGTGTTTCTTTTAGTGCCCCTGGGAAGACTTACTGGGTTTATTAGAACATATGATTTATTTAGTAAGAATAAAATAAATTAAATTGATATTTTCCGAATACCTACAACAATTTCAAGCAAGAAGTATTATTTAACCTTTATATGTTCCTACCCGTAAACTTGTTTGCCCCATATGTAATCTTATAAATTCATTACGCCAACATTTTTTGTATAATTTTCTTTTGCAATGTTTTGGTGTGAGGGAGCGGACGCGGATCAGCAGAGACGGGGGACGAGTAAATGAAAGGCGTCAGTCGATGTATTGAGTCAGTCTTTATTGCTGCTACGTAGCGATGGTAAATTGGTGTGGAGTAACAGTGTTCAGACAGGAGCGATGATGATGAGGCTCGTAGGTGATGCAGTGATGAAGGTCGGTGATGCAGTGGTGTCGCCACAGGTGTTTATGCTATTTTTACAAAATAAATAAATTATGAATGGATAATGTTTGTTTTTTTTCTCGATATTTTAAGCCCCGTCTAATGGTGAATATAAATATCGTTACTTTATTTATCCAAATTATAAATAGTCGATAGGGATGGGAATTTTTTTAGTTTTACATGTCGGAGTCAGAGCAGAAAAAGCAAAAAGCAATTCAAATAATTTTATTATATTGAATTTGTCTTTAACTTTATGGTTATTCATTATAATTAATAAAGTAATATTACATACTTTGTTTTAAACCACCTTTTTTATATTGATGTCGACCGTTTTCGGTAGAGCCGTTCCTTACACAAGGCAAAATCCATACTAATATACAAAATTATTATGGGTGAACATAATCAGGCGTTGAAATGGAGGCGGAGGCGTTTCTAAGAATTAGTGAAGAATATGGGATGGAGATGGAATAGACGGTGAATGGGAATATTCCAAGATAGGGCGGTAAAATATATTTTTTCATGTAATGGACTATCGATTTTTAACAAAAAGTGGAAAAACAACACTATAATCGCATTTCAATAATAAGAATGGACTCCATAGCTTCACTATGTATTTGATATTGAGTCAAGAAGTGGCGGAATAAATAATTTTGAAAGTTAAATGAATAGACGGATATTTTTTTACGGATTTCATGTAAAAGCAAACCCTCGATATTGTAATATTTTCACTTAAGTTTAAAAAATTACTCCGCAGCTATCGTAAGAAATATTGCTATTTATATTAATTATTACATTCGCATAAATATTTTAAAAGCATAAAAAATTGTATTCTAAATAACGCATCAAGAGTTTTGGAAATGTAATGATTCTAAAATGTGCATAGACTTCCCACAATCAGCGTTGAAGTATTAAACAAATGGTTGTGAACGCACCCCTTCAATGAACCACCCTATAATATTTAATTACTACGTTTGAATTTAGCGCATTGAAAACACTAGCCTTGACAACAAATCTGCCTAACTCAATGAGTACTGAACCCACTCGAGTTAGTTGATGAAGCGTAACGAGTATTACGCCCCGCAATAACCTTTCCCCATGCCCCACTCGTGTCATTACAGGCTACGCCGCGCGCCGGCCGCGTAAGGCTTCGCGGGAAAAGAATCGGAACGACAGGAAGTGGCCACCGGACATACCCCGCGGTGGAGGCTCTATAAGTGGCTCTCGTCCCTTTACCTGCTCCGCTCTCTTCCGCCAGCTTCCGGCCGTTGTTGGCTCGCATGGCAATAAAAGCCTTGATGAAATTGCCCGAGTTACGATGTTTTATTTAAGGCAAAAGTAATGAGGAAACACCAAAAGCGGGTTTTGTCTATTGTTTTTTAATGCAGCACTCTAGTTTATAAAAACATTACCTACGTTAATAGGTTTTGGGTTAAAATCTCCGTGCTATTAATTTAATAGTCAAACAACATATATTTTTGATTATATAACCTTGACTCTGCAGAAACGGGCGGTCCGTTTGATAGATTCTCCCATCTTAACAGACGGATTGCAATCTTTAGAGCACAGGCGTTAGGTGGGAATGCTGTCTTTGTTCTACCGGTATTACAATGGAAAATGCTCCGAGGAACTAGCGTCGTTGATCCCCTCGGCACCGGTGCATAGTCGGGAAACACGCCAAACACGCGCCCAACATTTGTACACGGTTGACATTAGTCACATGAGAACGGGTCGTTTTTACGACTCGTTCTTGAATTCAACAGCTCGGATGTGGAACGATTTACCAGCCTCTGTGTTTCCTCCCTCCTACAACATGGGTCTCTTCAAGACCCATGTTCACTCCTTCCTTTCCTCAAAAAGGCCCTCCATACAGCATCCTCAAAGATGACATAGGCCCTGAGGGAAATTATTTTCCTCAGGGCCTCCTGTGTGGAGTTAATGTAAAAAAAAAAAAAATATATATATATATATATATAAAGTGCAACAGTAATAACCAAAGGATTGTAATCAGCGATTCCACAGCATATTTGGATTACAAAAAGTACAGGTCATTTTGCAATCCAATGATATTTTTTTCTATAAAAAAAATCAATCACACGTTGCCACTTATCACACTCCTACATATGCGATGGGATACCGTAATTGCGCGCTGTTTCGTGTGTTGCCGTGCTGTTGGAACGAGACGGAGTGCTTATCATGTGACCCGCTAGGCTGTAACCTACTACTTAGTTGCGAAATATTGTGGAGAAATGTTTTTTATTGATTTAAATTGAAAAAAATATCATCAGAAAGCACAGTTTTTACTCTAACTATGCTTGGAATCGATGGTTAAAGTCCTTTGAGTACAATCCTTTAGGGGTATCGTACCCTGTATGTGTATGTATCAATGCAACTTAATATATTATATATTTACCGGCTTTTAAACAATTTTTCGAATGCAAAATCAAAAATTTTTAAATACTCCCCATAAACCTACAAATTAAAAAAGATATTGTTCTTTAATTTATTAATACAGCTTCACATTGTTAAGTTGTACGAGTATTTGATTGTAAGATTTCACATCTGACATTTTAATCCCATCCCATAATACAGTGAGAAAATATTTATGGATCGGTGAAAATATGATGTTTGGCATTAAAGGTTTTGAATTTCAGCATTTCGTCTTTTGACCCATATATTATATATATTGTTTATTTATATTTTGATATATTATTTCTCTGTTTTGAAAAATCTAAATTTAATGAGTTTTCAATTATTATATATGTAATTATTGTAGGTGGCATTATTGAAAACATTGTCAGTAATATGTTTATTTTTATGATGTCAAAAGCAGGACAGATTTGGGAATAGCAATAACACATCGACCGGTAGTTTGGTAGGGTTTCGGGGGAAAGCTGGAGTGTGTCGAGGACAGAATGTAGAATTAACAGGCCGACATGAAATGGGAGGGGCAGTGCCCAAATCTTGACCGTAATGAAGCCGACTCTAAGGCAACGTCCTACACAAACCGGTGCCTACTTTTGGGTGTTGTGTTTTATGCTACAAAGAAGAAAAAAATTAAATGGCTGCAATGAAAAAAAATATATTAAGAAGGGGTTTAAATATGATTGCATACGTCGTGATAAATAAAACTTATCCATTTAAATCTTCGTGGAAATTTTTATTTTCTGACATCGTTGTAACCATTTTTTGCAAGAAAACAATGTTGCTGTAACTTGAAAAATAAATAAATTGGTTTAACTTTCCATATTTCACGACAGCATTGATACACTCAATTGGAAGATCTTAAAATTCTAGGCAAAACTGTTCAAATTCCATGTCCCTGGATCACAGTGCTTGAAAGTTTTTCGGGACGTCCAAAAATAACGAAATATTTGCTTTGGAGTATAATTTTTTAAGCGTTTTGTAAAACTGTTTCGTCTGAATGTGCCTTATTCCACCTACACAAAATTAAGATATAACGTTGTGTATTTTCATGTGGGTAGTTATGTATCAGAATACTTTTTTTAACATCAGCTCCACAGAGGAGACCACGAGGAAAATAATTTCTCTCAGTGCCTATGTCATCTTCGGGAATGTTGTGTGAAGGGTTTTTTAAGGAAAGGAAGGGGAGGATGATCTGGGAAAGGAAAAATGATGGGGTGGGTAGGAATTTGGGGGTCATTTGGTCCAGGAGTAATGGACGTACGAATCCATCCCTCCCACTGTGGTGCAAGATGATGGACGAGAGAGTCCTGTTAGAGAGGTAAAAAGACCTCCCTTAACCGGTCTCTTCAAATCCGCTACTCGCCACCCAAATTAAAAAAAATGTATGTATGTTGTAATTTTTATACCGTAAAAAAGCATGTTCTGAACGGGTCCTGATCCTTGCTAAAAGAGAAAGGATTCATGTAGTTAATGTAATTGTGTATAAATAGTGAATAAATCTGCTCAATAAAAATAATCCCTTTATTGAATCAGCTCCGTATAAAATGTTTTATTTATATGACGGATACGTACCAGGGCTTATAAAAACAGATTGAAGACGTTTGATGTGTTGTCATCTAGCAAATGGGGTGCTAAGTGACCATCAAACCCGTGCTTTATGGGTCCGTCTGAACATGCTCGCCCTACTTATTAATATTAACGTTTTGTTCTGGAACGTTCTGGCGTCCTCGAGAAGAAAGTGATTTCCCGAGAGGTTCCGTGCCGTTGGAAAAATACTGTACAACAAGCTACTATGTGTACTCTATTTCACATGTACACTAGAGCTAATTCATAAATAATTTAACTTGGATTCTGTGTGATTGGGTCTTTAGTATTTATATTTGTTCAAGTTTATAAGAGAAAGATTAAATGCTCGTAATAATAAATTACATTTTCTAATGTTGATTCTAGTACTTCGACATTAAATCACTTTCAGATAAATATACACTTAAAAAAATGTTACATGAAACGCGATAAATTACAGGGAACAAATAATAATATATTAATTTATCTCAAGTAAGATATGTTTTCCAAATATATTACGGAAAAAAGGTTCATTTTTAGATAGTAGTTTTGCCATCACTTACTCGTCCTGTGTAACGTTTTATTTAGTCCAGACTTTGTTTGTTGTCTGGTTTTTTTTCTGAACCTTGAAGGTACTTTTATTTTCGAAAATGTTTGCTTACGTTATTTAATTTCCATATACAAATAAGTTTTTACGTTTTCCATTTGCAGAAGCCTAACTATTTAATTTGCTTCGTTGTTATTTTCGTCGTGCTTTCAACAACAAGCGAATGCGAGAAAATAACATTTATTACATTTGATTAATTAGCGACGACCATAACGAACAAACAAACGACCTTTCAAGTATGTGGTGTTTTATTTTTCTCTCGGCGTAGATGCGATAAACTAATTGTCAGATTTTCCCATTCCATTTTCTGCTTGCCTGGTATATTCAGTCCATTGTGCGGACAACAAAGGGCAGCTGCAGCCAGCCGAGATTACCAGGAGCACAGCAATGATAGAAGGATCAGGCGGCGCTTTTTTGCCAAAAAGCTTTTAGTAACTGTAATCGATTTGGGCCGTCGCATTAGGTTTATTATGGCCAAACATCCGCCGGGAAAAGGATCCCGATTACAAAAATAGGGGACCCACTGCTCTATTTTCCCCGAGGATTAGAAAAATAAACATTTTCGACGTCGTGGGATAGAAACGAAGAGTTTATTTGAACTTATGTTGATTGGTTATTTGATGTTTTCATAATATTGTTTGTATAAATGGAGTTCCATACCAAAAAATAGTTTTGTAAAAGCGGTGGTAGTGCTAAGATATGTTGAGACCTTTACCTACTTATATAAATACAACTACCTATAACGCCAGTACAAAGGTGGAGAGACTGGGAAACTACATTGTGATATATTTTTGTTATAAAATAGTTTCTAATGGCCTCGATGGCCGTATATTATATACGTAGTTAATTGTTATATCAGAATCTACAAATATACATAACAGATACATCTAGAAACCACGTTTTAGAAGCCAATATGAACAATCATCAAGAATATTGTGACAAGTAGGACCGTGCTGAATATATGACCATTGCATTTGAGGCGAAGAAATAGAAGAAGAAAAACGTAGAGCCAAAATACATCGTTTCGACTCAATATTTATAATTCCGACCAATATTTAACTACTAATCTAGGGAATGATAAACTAAAGAAATTAATATTTTATTTTATTGGATCACCTTTCTTTTATAGCTTTTGATGGTTATACCTACATATTAGTGTGATGTTTAATCATTGAAAAATAAGATTATACTAATAAATCTAGGTAAAAAAAAATGTATCATTAAAAAAAATTGTTCGGAATAATATTTTTAATTCTAAAACTAAAATAAGAGATCAACAAAAATACTGTAAAAAATAAAGCACTTTAAAGTAATTGTTAGTTGCATTTTCATGTTAAGACAGACACTTGGGTTCGATTCCTAGTTGCGACCGTAAGGTACCTTTTCAGTTGCTGTGCCTTGTTTTGGTTCTTGTATCTTTTAGATTTATGAGTATTATAATATCTTCTTTTTCAATGATAAACTACATTTTAGTCTAATGTCATTAGCGGTTTGTGGTTGTGCTAGCGAGGGCCGACTAATTACAGATACTGTTGATAAAAACCGCTTACCGTGTTAATGTTGATATTTTAAAGATATTCGTGCTATAAATCTTTTACAACATTTGTAAAGTCCACAATACTGGATTGATTTGAAAGTAGGTTATGTTGTCGAATGAAATATACGAACAAGAAAGAGCGAAGAGGGAGAGAAATTCGAACATTTCACTCTGAAATCCGATTTAGACATAAAAATAAAGCATGGTATTTTGCCTTTATGCATAGGTTTTTAAAAAAAATTCTGCTGTAAAAGTTTAATAATGTATCAATCATACATGTCTTGAGATTCGACGGCTCGTAATTCATCTGGTATTGCGTAGAAATTATCAATTTCAGATGCTGTAAAGGACATTTTGAAATATTGCGGGTTTCCATGGAAATAAGGCCTCTATAGTTATGAAAAGACTGGCATGAAACCGGGAAAAATCGATTTTTCATGATAATGTATGTGTAGATAACATCGAATTATTTTATTACCAACATAATATTTGCTCAGTTTGAAGCATTAAATTTACGAATAAAATTTAATTCTTATTCAAAGGTTCAAAAAAATCACATTGATTTCAGGGAATCTTTTATTATTACTAATAATTTATCTACTGTTTAATAATTTGTTTTCAATGCCACTAAAAAAGGCCGGCGCAAAATTACTAAGGATATCGGAATTGATGGATGATACCTTAAAAGAAATATATTTCTATGGATTCTGCCACGAGCCAACATTATTTAGCGAAGTATTCACAAAATGTATCAAGTTGCGTTGTTAATCAAGCAACTTATGGCAGTTGAAATTGTTTCTCACGTTTGGACAACAGATTTTCTCTCTTCGGGCTACTGTGGGTTGTTTCGAGAACTCTGGACGTTTGAAGAATAAGAGGTCTTTTGTTTAAGTTGGATATCAACAGACAAGATTGCTTTATCGTTTTGCAATTAGAACTAACCTGCCAATTCCAATAGAATAATAAAAAAGGGAATAGAAAATTTGCTAAATGACCATTAGTTGATACTTAATACTCAGGTATATTAATAAAGCTTCTTTCTTAAAATTAGTTGGTTCAATATCACATATATAAATGTGAGTACCTACAGTACCTAATAAATTACCTATTTTAAAATATAAACCAAAAAAAACTATAATTTTAATTTTTTTTTTAAATATTCAATGACGCCAACCCCAGTTTGAAAAAGCGATTACATTGTTCAAGATTGAGTTCTGCATTGCTTATGTTAAGACATCGAAATCTATGAAAACGTATTCCAGCAGTTTAAAAAAGTTCGATTATTACAATATTTCACAAACGAATACGAATATCGGTTATGCCTAATTCTAGTAGGTAGCCATTTCTTTTTGAAAACTATTGATACACCAACCGAATGATTTTCCTATGCACACATTATTTGTAAAAATATATCCCGAGCATACAAGTGGAGATCTTTGCTTATTCCTTACGAAAAAATACTAACATTCGAACAAAAAGCTCGGCTTAGTGTGAAATCGTCCGTTGAATTATTCAACAGTTTGAGCTTTAGCGTTGGTCCAAAACTTCCTGCGATGCTGAAATAAAGTCCATATACCAACATTCACCTCCACACTTTTGGGAAAACTCAAGCAACCGAAATAATATATTAATTCCAACGTATATATTCTTGGTAACTTGTGGCCGGTCAAAGGATATTCGTGTCGTTACTCCTTTGGAATATGTCAAAGGTGTTTGGGAAATAAATTTGAAGCCTTTGAAAAGTAAAAAAAACATTTTTAAATTAGTTCTCACGAAAATTCGGAAAACATATGGTATTTTTTGTGAAAATTAGAAACAGAAGGGAATGTAATAAGAAAATCACCAATTTATTTTATACTATACACTACTCTATATATATACTACTATACTATATATACTCTGTACTTTAGTTAAGAAAGCGAAATATTATATTTCTTTTAACTTAATAATCATAAAAAAATAAAAATAAAACATTTATGATTAATCATTCCAATTGTTTCACCAATTTAACATTTTAACTTACCAATTTAAATTAACATTCGTTAAAACTTGAAGATGAGAAAATTTAAAAGTCTTGCTGTTTAAATGGTTAAAATAATTGAAGCCTTCGCTATTTTATCATATTCCTGAGATTATTAATATTCGCTTTTTTGTATTTGCTTTATTAGTAAAATAAAAATTAAAGGTTGTCCAAATAATTTTTTGATTTATTTGAGCTAATATTTATAATCCACAAATTTTCTGAAAAATAAACAGGGAGTATAAAATGATACATTGTAACTGATTGATTTTGTGCAATACCAAACTTTATAATATTTCCCATCCGACACGAGTAGTTCGTTCAGAAAATACACTGGGAGCTGATAATATCGAGAGAGACAAAAAGTTATTTATTTTTTTTAAAGAAAGATAAACATTTTCGGGCTTACAAATAACCAGACAATATTTTAAAATCTCCTACTACCACTACAGAAAGCTGAAAATGTTGCTTGGGTCGTGATGGAGTTCTTAGCCGAGGAATTGAACACTAAGGTGGGTCACGACTGTATGGGATTATTTTTTCTTGTTTTGATTATTCTCTGAGTGATAAAAGGGTGTTAAATGAACATATTATAAAATCACGTAATTTTTTTTAATAATATTTGGATATCAGATATCGGATATCATTAGATAAACCATTAAAAATGAACTATTTTTCGATAAAACACGAAATAGAGGAAATATCGTGATTTAAATATATTTAAAAAATATATGATAATAATTCAAACTATCTCAAGGCAGTGCATTCAAATTCCGGTAAAATTCTTCTTACTCTCAAATTTCGTTATTATTTTTCGAGACCAATTATTGGGACTATTTGTAAATGATTTCGTAAATATATATTACATTTGGTATGAAAGATTACAAAAAATGTGGTTTAAAGTTTAAAGGATCCATAGTCCCTTTTATATACACTAGAATTAACCCATTAAAATGAAAATTTTCAAATCTTTGAAGTGAATTCGAAGGAAAAAGATCGAATCAGAAATTTGAAAAATTTTAAACGCGTAGTTTTGAACCCATTCGGCACCCTTTTAACGCTCTTAGAATTTAAAAATATTTTTTTTATTTAAATAACCCACCTTATTGAACACGCGACGCCTGGTTGGGACCCAAATGCGATGCCAACTCAGCCACTGACCGGTCAGTAGTTTCCAAACATACATAGTTAATAGAAATACCAATTGATAGAATTACCAATACGACCAATTAAATAATCCTTTTGTTGAATTGAGTTACCGTTCGTGTAATAATATTTTAAGTAAGTGAAATCTCACCTGAAATCTTTTATATACCGAAGGAATCATATTTTTTTCAAATACGAGATATGTTGATACATAGATTTTTTGTATAGTATTTAAACATTTATATTAAAGCGGAAAAATATAAAAAACAATTTTTGTTAGTTCGAGGTAAAAGAACTTCTGAAGTCAGTTATTACAAATCGATAGTATTTTATATTGAACCAAAATACAAGATTTTTATAATAAGTATCTATTTTTAAATACTCATAAAATTGTCGTTCTTCTACTTGTATGTTTGTTGAACATTAGGTATATCGACTTTGAGTGTTAACAGCGTTTTTCTTGGAATTTTTAAGAGAGTGAAATACATATATGATATTCTTTATACTTTTATAAAGAAGGGGGAGTAATGGATTCTGAAGAGATAATAAAATATCGGTTCAAAAATAAAAAAAAATTACTATCAGATCTGAAGAACTTATAACTTTATCACGTATGGAAAAACGTTCTGAATCATTGCTCAGAAGTTAGCTATGATCCCTATTACATCACTTTTGTATCTTATTTAATATTTTTTAAGTATAGGTATCAAATACTCAGTTCCATTGTTATATAAAGATATATCAGAGAGCAGAGCTGGATACTAGTTAGTTAAATAATGTTTAAAAGATCGCCAGCACTTATAAATACAATGCAAAATTTGCATTAGCCGTGGATAGTGACTAGTGACCAAACGTGAATAAACATGTCCTTTCCAACCTTTCCCTTTCCACATCCATCTTCTCTCCAAAAATTCATCATCATTCTCTATTCGGCCTCATAATATACAAACATCTCCCAAATTGGAATGCCGTAGTCCCACTGGCGTCGGACATTTGGGACTCCTCAACGGATAATTTTGCATGCGTACTTAAATCATCTATTTATACAAATAAAAATGTAGAAGCTGGCGGGTAGCGGCTTTGATTTTTGTACCAATTTACGGTTTATTCTTCAAAACAAAAGTAAAAAAACAAAAACCACCCCATCTCTCTTTCCCACCTTTTAATGCAGAATTTCGATACTTCATTTAATTTTGCACGCTTGAAGTGAAACTAAGAGTAAAATTACGTCTACATCTTGGCTGTACACTTAATTGTGGAAAATAATTTCCCTCAGAGCCTATGTCATCAGGGGATGCTGTGTGGGGGGTTTTTTTAAGAAAAGGAAGGAGAGGAAGTTTTGGGAAGGAAAACAGGTATGAGAGGTGGGTAGGAATCTGGGGATCAGTGTGTCAAGGAGTGACCGCTGTATGAATCCATCCCTCCAACCGCGGTGCAATGCGATGGGTCGAGAGATTCCGACTGAAGAGGATAAAAAGACCTCCTTCAACCAGTCTCTCTCTATCCTGCTCACCACACGGCAGGTGTGGCAGACGCGTCGGCCGCCAAGACCTGGACAAATCCGGGCACCCCTGCTAAGTCACCAAACGTAGCAAATCACTTGGTGTAACTTATGGCAGAGGTGTTGGTTATCCAATAAATGGTTCCCCATACTCACCTCCCAAATTGATGAGGTCTGATTTCGAAAAACTCTGCGCAAAACTCCGGCAACGCCGGTGACTTCAGCCAGATAGATAAATATTCTGTTATTGTCGTCGTGTCATATCATCCACAAAATGACACACCAAGGTCGATAGCCATTCACTGAAATAAAATTCGAATTTGAGGAACTTTATGTCTAAAACTTCTCGTACTTCCCCCCTGTGCCACCAAGCCAACCACACTAAGGTAGAAGAATATCGTGAAATATCTACATACCATTTTATCTTGAAATTCAATAGTGTACTCTCTTCTCAAGTACTGGGCACTTCTCCAAAGGAAATAGTTGGATATTCCATCCCCAAGTCGGAGATGTCCGACTGATAAATAACTCCCAGATTCTCTTTTTGGTCCACTTTGTGTACGTTTCTCACATAGTCGACGTTCCGTAACACATGAGCTGGATGAATAATCACCATATTTACAAGGAAATAACCGACTCAAATCGCATTCTTTCTACTTTACCGGAATATTAAAGAAGATTTCGGGTGCTTTTCTATGCTGTTATGATTTTATGAACCATTTATATACTACTTTTTTTAAATTCATGCAAAATGTCTCAAAATTTCATAAAAAAGCAAATATAGGTAGGTACCTCTATGCGATGGATTAAAAGAAACTTTTGCATACAATATAATTTTTATTTATAAATTAAAAGATTTCTTTGCTTTAACCACTTCTAATGTCTATAAAACCAAAATGTTTCGAGAGCGATGCAATTATAAATAAACCTAATCATGTCCATGGAAAGGTAGGACTGGGAAGGGGGAAAGGAGAGTAATTGAGGGAACAATTTACAAATGGAACAGGTTCAACAGTGGCTCATTAAAAATATTTTCTGATTATTTATTATATTTATATTTGAATTTAAGCTTTTTCTGATCTCTAATATTTCCAATTTACCTAACTGAACGCCATTAAAATTACAATGTATTTTTTAAAGTTCTGATAGCTTATTCAATTAATTATTTATCGTGATAGTTGTTTTAGAGTTAAAAATCATTTTCAAACTGCGATTATGATAGGATCTATCCAATAGGCTACGGTACTCAAAAATACTATTTTTAAAACAATTTGAATTTTAATATTGACTCCTGGATTCCTTCTAACCCCTTAAAACTTTTAATTTTCAGATTGTCCACTCATTCCCTTCCTTAAAAATATCCTCCCCACAGCATCCTCAAAGATGTCATTGGTACATCATTTTTCCCAGGGCTATGTAGAAGAAATTTTTAAAAATATCGCCTTTCGAGTCAATGCAATTATTGCAACTGAAAATTTCGTTTCCACGACGACTTTTTTTTTCTCGAGCAAACTAATTAAAACATAATTGAACTTTTTAAACTGAATAATTTTCCTTTTTTCATGTGTTCACAATTCGTCGCCTTAGTTCTTAATTGTTCAAACGACTATTTCAGTTTTTGTTCAATCTCCAATTTAAAATTAAAAATAGAGTAAAAAAAAATAATAGTTAAACACTTAACTAAGAATTATTTAAGCTAATTAGACCTTTGCCTTTACGGAAAAAGCTTTATCCTTAATACATATTATCATAACGTTTCATTGAAATAATTGAAAAAAACGTCTCCTCCTGTAAAATTTGGTAATGGTCGTTTGGACAATTAAGAACTAAGGCGACGAATTCACAATTGTTATATTAAAAGATCTTTCAAATGATTTCTGCATTTCGGTGATATTTTGTGAGGATTAAAGATTTAAAAGTAACGTTCAAATTTCAGGGCAAGAATTTAAAGAACTTCAACACATGCTTTTTTATTAAAGTTTTTGATCTTTGTCACTTGAATAAATATCTTATTTTTCTCAATTTTCCAAAAATATTATTTCAATAGATCTATATTGTATAATTATGCGTTGGTTCAAATGCGGGAAAAATTATTTGCAAATTAAATATTTCAAACAAATAAATTCGGAAAAGGCTTCCTCTCGTCAAACCCTAAAAGATTGGGTGTCACAAACGACAAAGTAGAGTATTTTTAGAAATTAGATAAATGAGGAATTTCATTGAACAGTTAACCTGTCTCTTAAAAAATATTATATTTATATTCGTAGGTACATGGAATAACAAAAAACGTAATTTCTGAAGAAAAAAAATGAGGTTTATTAAAAATGATTTTCCGAAAGATTGTAAATTGATTTAAGAAAACTATTTAAAATAACGACTGATCTAATAAACAGACTGGCCTTCTCTGTTGTCTGTCATCATTTGAACCCGATCGAGGCCCCTTCGTGGAGAGATCGATATCTATGATGACGTCAACCACAAATTAGATTAGAAAAGAAAAACTTAAGACAGTTTTTCTTACGTATTAAGTACCTGTTTAATATTATTCTACCTGCTTAAGAAACACGCAAAAATGAGGGTGAAAGAAGAAGTCTTTCTGAATTCATTTGGAAGGTGTATATATAACTATCTAAATATATAAAACAAAGTCGGATTAGTTACACCATTCATAACTCAAGAACGGCTGAACCAATTTTTATGATCTTTGATTTGTTGGGTTTGTCTCCACCCCGAATAGCAGAATAGCTATTAAAACATCGGAAAAAACAAACGAAAAAAAATGTATTAAGAAAATTATTTTTCTCATACATTTTGTACGTGGGGGACCCAAAAGTAATGAGAATTTCTTTTTAACTTTTTTATTTTTCAATATTGTTACACCAAAATCGACTATAAAGTGTTCACCTTTAGATTGTATTCACTTCTCCAACCTTTACTTCCACTGTTAAAAACTATTTTGACACCCACTGATTGGAATGTCCTTTATGGCCTCCAGCGATTTTTATTTCATTCCTTTGACAGTATGAAAACATTTCCCTTTCAAGTCCCTTTTCATCCTAGGTAGCAAAAAGACGTCACAGGGAGACAGGTCGGGTGAACAGGTCGGGTGAACAGGAAGGGTGAAAAATCGGGGTCATTCCATGCTTTCTTAAATATTGCTTTACAGACGACGCGGTGTGAGCTGGTGTATTTTGTCATAATTGAAGAACCATTCCCCTTTCCCAAGGATTCGACCCTTTTCGACGATTTTTCCAGATGCTTACCTTAGTACCTCCATGTAACGGTTAACTGTTTGGACTCGAGGAACAAACTCTGTGTGCACAACATCTCTGAAGAAAACCAATGAGCATTGTCATGATGTTCGGTTTCAATAGACTTTTTTTCTGAAGAGAAGAGAGAGCATTCTTCCATTGGCTTGACTATTGCTTGTTTTCGGGATCATACTATTGCTTGTTTAGTATCGTCATGTAACGGTTAACTGTTTGGTCTCGAGGAACAAACTCTGTGTGCACAACATCTCTGAAGAAAACCAATGAGCATTGTCATGATGTTCGGTTTCAATAGACTTTTTTTCTGAAGAGAAGAGAGAGCACTCTTCCATTGGCTTGACTATTGCTTGTTTTCGGGATCATACTATTGCTTGTTTAGTATGGTCATGTAACGGTTAACTGTTTGGTCTCGAGGAACAAACTCTGTGTGCATAACATCTCTGAAGAAAACCAATGAGCATTGTCATGATGTTCGGTTTCAATAGACTTTTTTTCTGAAGAGAAGAGAGAGCACTCTTCCATTGGCTTGACTATTGCCTGTTTTCGGGATCATACTATTGCTTGTTTAGTATCGTCATGTAACGGTTAACTGTTTGGTCTCGAGGAACAAACTCTGTGTGCACAACATCTCTGAAGAAAACCAATGAGCATTGTCATGATGTTCGGTTTCAATAGACTTTTTTTCTGAAGAGAAGAGAGAGCACTCTTCCATTGGCTTGACTATTGCTTGTTTTCGGGATCATACTATTGCTTGTTTAGTATCGTCATGTAACGGTTAACTGTTTGGTATCGAGGAACAAACTCTGTGTGCATAACATCTCTGAAGAAAACCAATGAGCATTGTCATGATGTTCGGTTTCAATTGACTTTTTTTCTGAAGAGAAGAGAGAGCACTCTTTCATTGGCTTGACTATTGCTTGTTTTCGGTATCGTACCCACAACACCGTGACTCATCACTCATCACCAATGGAAAAAAATCTGGGTCCTCTTCCAGCTGATTTTTCAATTCGTGGCAGGCTTCAAGGCGAAGGCTCTCTTTGATCCTCAGACAGGAAATTTAAACATTTTCGCCGAAAGAAGAAATCTTGATTTACCTAAAATAAAACTTTGGACCCACAGCGACCAGGCTTCGCATACTGACCGAGAAAGAGTTTCCGTTCAGTAGCCGACCATATAAAACCCGTTCCTCCTCCACTTCTCCATTCTACCACCCGATTCTCATTACTTTTGGGTCCCCCTCTGCGTATGGAATAATTTCTCGTCTTTTGAAAGAGGTGCATCAATATTGTGATAAGGATAATATTGAATGGTGAAAGAATTTCAAAAATTTAAAAACGTAAAATGGCAATGCTCTGATTGTTAAGCTTTTTTTTCTTACACATATAAAGCTGCCCCTCTTTCTTATACACTCAATGTCAACAGTTGAAAATGGGACAAATGACAGACGGTGAACGCATGTCTGCACCCATCAAAAGGAAAAATACAGAAATTATAATAAATCTCCCTCACACGTATAAAGAAATTGAAACGCAATTCCTGTAAGTGGAAAAGTAAGAAAATCACAAAAAATATAAATCCTTACAGCCATCTCTGATACTGACAAAAACAAAACACGGGCTGTTGTGCATCAATAATTGCTTGAGGGTGTAATTTTTAATTTAATTAAAAAACCGAATTTAATTCAGATAATAAGTTATTGATTCTGAGGCGGTACGAAGTTAACCGGGTCAGCTAGTTGCATATAAAATACTACCTAATACAAGTTAAAATAACCAGCTTTTTCTTGAACTCTAGGTTAAACTGAATGATAATTATTTGTTAATCAGTCTAATTCCTCTAATAGGTACTGAAGCAAAATGAACATTATATCGGCGCAATTTGCCCGATGCTCGGAAATTTAAATCCTCAAAGTTAATAAAGGCTTACTCTTTAAGTAAATAGTCCCCTTTGTTAAATATTGGTTTGCTTAGTAGGTGCTTAGTATCTTAAAGGCTCGAGACCGGAGATGACGGCTTCATTAAATAGTCGGGTCAGCGGGACCCACTTCCCTTGGATCCCGAACAGGTGGTTTATAGTTTATATCGGTAGGATCCAGGCTGGGTAAAGCTCCGCCAGAATCCACCAGACATGGATTAACTACAACACTGTTAGATTAATAGATTGTCAATGCGGAGAAAACTGCCTCATTATGATATTCATTTATACTATCACAACTACCATCCAAGGCCCATTTCCGTGTCACGGCAGTCGTATAGACATTTTAAAGAAAATACATAAATTGCATTAAAAAGAAAGATTAAAAAAACAATCAAAAGTGCATTAGAGGACCTTCCTTTTGAAAGAAGTCAAAATCACAGAATTCATTACAACTAAATAGAGCGGTGAAGAGCTCCAAGAAAGAAGAAATACCGAATTATAAAAAAGAAGACTAAAATGTTAAAGAATATTAAAATATATTTAGATAAAACGAAGAGTCACTACGGAAAAAATATAATCATTATTTTTATTATTGACATATAGTTAGACCATTCAAATGACCATAGCTGATGAATTGATATTGTGAAATGAAATTTGTACTGGAAACATCATGGAATTGAGATAACCCTTTGTAATTTTCTTGAGTCACACAACTCGAAAGTTTTTAAATGACACGTAAACAAATGTTCAGCTTCAAAGTCATATTTTAACTCGACCGTTTTGCATTTCGTCTGTTTGTAAATTTCTTTGCGCGTTACGTTTCCAAAGAAAGATGGTTGCCGTTTTAACATTTCAATAAATATTTTTTTTTTCAAGTGAAATCTTCGCTTTTATTTATCGTATTGTTCAACATTACGGTAGACATTCAAGTACCCACATTGGAATCTTACGATTTCAGAGATAATTTTGGTTTTTATTTGTTAAATAACAGATATCGTAATTTTTAGGTCACCAGAAATTTTAGTCACAGTAAAAAATCAACGCAAATTAGTAAAATCTTAAATATTCTACTAATAATTCCATTTTTATAACTTTTGAAGGTTATTCCCATCATTGTAATAAATCATTGAAGACGAAGATAACAATAATAATCTAAACGAAAAAATTAAACAGAACAAGACTCAGAAAAAGATAATGGTGGCAACGGGGACTCGAATCCAGAATTTTTCGTCTAACCGGTACAAGCGCGTTTACCATCGTTTATAAGCGCCCTTGAGGTGATTTTTCACAAAAACGGCGCTCTACAAATTGTCCATTTATTATTATTATTATTATTACCAATTCCGCTATTGCTACCTGCTGTCAAACCGTCATGTCACCAGGTTGCAAAACAATTATTAGAATGTTTTTTTTTTCAATAAAAATGGTAGTCGCCTAGTAATATGGAAAAAAAAGATTAGTTGAAGATAATATTGTTCATTCTAAAATTTGAAATATGAGATTGACTAATATGACCATTTGACAGTAGGTGGCAATAGCGGAATTGGTAAACGCGCAAATCTAGGTTAGACGAGAGGTTCTGGGTTAGAGTTCCAGTTGCGACCATTATCTTTTTCTGTTTTTCTATGTGGTTGGGCGTTTACACAATACATAGCTTCACTTACCTACATACGTCTACATATATCATAGACCCTGTGCTTGTAGCTTGATTGTTACATATTCCTTTCCTATCCATCCCTATCATGTTCCTTTTCCCACCCATCCAAATGTACCTGTCATTTAATGTTATCATAACAATCAATCGAAACTCTCCGCGTGAACATCTTTAATATTCCACAAACTTAATCCCGCATATCGCAGTAAAATACCGAGATTAATAATTATACGAGTGCATCAACAAACCCAACCAAGATAGCAGAGAGTGCCACAAGGTTCCATAGTAAATCCCTTCCTTCCTTTCCTTATGTGCTTTCTTTTTTACTTGTGCAGTGGTCTATCATACATTTCAAAACACATACAAAAGGTCCTTCGATATCCGCCGATACATAAATCACACATCTCTACGTGTTGTTTTCTTTCATATTTTAGTTTAGATTGTTATTATTATCTTCTTCTTCAATGATATTCTTTAAATAATTATTATATTACGTATATTTTACACCGTATTTCACTGATGAAGAATAATCTAAAAAGATATCGAAAGAAAATGAAATCTTCCGAAAAAATGGAAAATCTTATTTTGCCTTATTACTCCCAGGGGCGTAAGTGAGTTTTTTTTATCCGAATCGCGGTTTCCGGGAACATAAAAGTTGTTGGAATTTTCAAATTCCAACTTTTTGCGGAAAAATTATAAAAATGTAATCTCATTCCTGGAAGAGTAATTTTGAGCTTTTCAAAATTAAAAGTTTTAATTTGCTAACAAACATTTTTTGAAGAAAATTGTGTCAAGCCATCATTCCTTATACTATTATATCAAATGTGTATATTATTACATGTAGGTATATATGAGGATATGTAATTTTATCCCTTGGCTTGTTGTTTTCTCTAAGTAAGATGGTTCTAATATTAATAGAAATCTCAAGGACGTATAATGACCTTACAAGGAATATTATGACCTTAACTCGGTTGTATGTCAGTTTCCTACTCCGGTTTTATGAAAGCAACTCAGGGTGAGGTTTCTCTCGGTCTTGATGGAGGATGCATTCGCCCACTTATTGGAGGAGATACTGGTTGAGGTAGACCTTTTAACCTCTCTAGCCGTACTACATTGACACATCGCCTTGCACCGCAGTGAGAGGGATGGATTTATATGTTCTTCACCCTTGATCACATTGACCACCAGATTTCTACCCACCTCTCATACCTTTTTGCTTTTCATAACTTTTTCTCCCTCCCTTCTCTCACTCGGCATCCCCAAAGTTGACATAGGCCCTCAGGGAATTTTTTTCCTCAGGGCAGCCTGTGCAGATTTAATGTTTAAAAGAATTGTTTCTTTAACTGTTTACATTTAGCCATATTCTCGTCGGTCAAATAAGTTTGATCGAATCATATTCTATTTTAAAAATGTATCTTTTTAATGTTTTTATGTGAGTACAGCACAAGAGTCCCAACTGCTACCAATCGTCTGGAGGCAGTAATGGAATCTCCAATAGGGGTATGTTGTAAGGCTGAAGGTATACACAATAAAAATGTATCTATGTAAAATGGTATATATGTATACATAAATAAAAGGTAGCATGAACGTGTCAATCCCGTAATCAAATGTGTAATGAAAGATAGCATGTCAAAAATAGTTAAGTTACAGATTAAATTAGAAATGAGTAAAGGATTGAATTAAGACTCTATGTATTAAATAATCGTGGCATGTCTAGTCTTAAAGAGGTTATTAGAAGTGATAAAATTAAACTTTATGGTGCATTTCTATGCTTTCCAAGCCTACGCAAACCTCCACAAGCTCCAAGCGTACACAAATCTCGCCTGGCATTTGGAAGCCATTTACACGCTTGTGACTGCGTCAGTACGCTACCAACACCCAAGCGTGGCGGACGCCGAACTTGTGTCGGCTATTGCGTTTGGTTTAACATATTTTTATTTGAAATACAAGCAAAGTATAAAAAAACAATATTATATTGTCTTGTATTATAAAAAAAAAGTTATTCTAACAAAAATCATATGTTTTTTTAATGTAACAAATAATAAATCATCAATAAAAGATTATTTATTTATAATGACTTTTTAGATCCAATAAATTAAATTAGTGCATTAAAATTATATACTTTTACATTTTAATAAGTCAGGCATGCCTATTACGTCATACATATGCCTCGTAATGTTAATTATCGATATACCGCATTGAGCAAAAACGGCGTGCATTCGCCGTCAGTTCGGAAATTATACTGAGCGCATAAATATACCAATCCCTAGATCGATATCTTCGGGCCTTTTCTATGGGAAAAATTTCAACATCAACTTCACCACGGAAAAACAAACCCGATATACGTAGATGGGTGTTCAAGGCCATTTTTCATAGACAATGGCACAAGGTCTACCATAGACAATATACTCGAATTGCTTTATTAGCCCAATAAATTATTTAAAAAAAAATGTAAAGCAGAAAAATGCAAAAATTCTTCCCCAGGACAACAAGGTTCCATGTGACAAAGCTGGTTCTGAGGAAATGAGATTTACATAGTTTTTTATAGCTCATTTTCTCAGGAAGGAGCTTTGTCAGACAGAAACCTGTTATCCCGAGGAGATGAAAAATGAAAAAGTCACAGGTGGGTGTTTTAAATATTTTTTTATTTTCAAAAGAACAAAGGTAGATTGAGCATGAGTCAGAAACTAACGTATTCACGCCTGTATTACAGTTTATCCTCGAGGTACATTGTACTTGTCATATAATTAACAGTAATAATATGACAAGAACAATGTACGTCGAGGGCTTGTCATATTATTACTGTTAATATAATTAACAGTATTAATATGACAAGTATTATATAATTGTTCATATATCCAATGGAATATCCATGAATACATTATTTGGCTTAATACGATAACTCTGTAATCTTTTATATAAAACGTACAATAAATACAAATACACAACAATAATAGCACAAACACAGCAGACAAAAAAAATTAAAAACATGTAAGCACAAAAAGCTTTATACAAAAATATGTAAACATTGGAGGTTGCCCACCACTTTCCCACAGCGTTCTTAGAAAACAAATGGTTTCCTCCTTCACCGTACACCTCAGAACTTTCATTTTTGTTTATAAAGAAGCTATTTTTAATTAAAATGATCCTAGACCTCCGATGTCCAGGCATACATTGTTAGCAGGAAGTATGCGAGTGCGTACATGTTGATAATATCACGTCTCATCTCCGCCACTTGATGTAGCTGAAATAAAAGTTTATTAATATAAAGGAAGAGTTAAGGCAGTTCCGCTGAGGATGAGCGGAGCCATCAGTCCAGTTGCTACAATCGGTAAGATTTTGGTCCTCCCTTGTAAACAGCAAGTGCCAGTGACTTGTCTTCTCTGCTGTATTCTCCGTCCTTTTTTGTGACGTGGGCTAAGTTTAGCTTGTGCTAAAATGAATCTAGAGAGAATGGGGTTTGAACTTGAAAGAGAATCTTCCAAGCTGTTTCTTACTGTATATCGAGTTGCTATCATCAAACGTTTCTTCAACGAGCAATTCTTACACTGGACATATTGCAGCCGACGCCTGGTCTTCAAAATTTCCATATTCACCTTCTTCTTCCTGGGAGTCAGGGCTGCGTTCTGTCCAACATAAGTTAAAATACTCTTCCTATTACCTAGAAAGACAATATTTGAGAAAAATTATTACATTTTTAATAACAAAATATACCAAACCATGATCTACAAACAAAAATCTATAAAAATTCTTACGTTTAAAATGTTCATTTTGGTGTGTTGCGAATGCATGACTACTGCCGGTGCCGGGTCTCACAGGAATGCTTATATCTGAAAAAAAGAATATGTTTCTTAGTTCTTGAAGGAATGTAAGAAAAAATCTACATGTTAGATGGACAAAATGTAGAATTACTATTCCCTTTCAACCAAAATAAAATATATTAAATGAAAAAATACACTGTGTAATACACCACTTTTTATTATAAATATTTAATTTCGCTTAGCTCAAACTTCATCAGGGCTTATTATATTAACTAAAGCACACATATATACTTTAATAAAATAAAATAATGAGTAATGTTAATGTTCAGTTTATTATACTGAACAACTTATGTATTCTCCTGAAAACAAGGTAAACATGTAAAAGCCTTCAAGGCGCATTTACTCATACCGTTCATTAATAATGCCTTTCTCGATGCACTTTTTTTTCATGTAGGCACACGAAAAGGCAAGTTTACTAAATGTACATAACTTCGTTAACTTCTGGGATCCCTTTGGCAGGAACAATCTCACTGCTGGTGCCTGCGTATCTGAAATAAATATATTTAATATATTAACTAAAATTTGAGAACAAAAACTACTCTATTTTTTCCCTTTCAAGAAATATAACCCTCCTTGGCAGGAACAACCACCCCGATGGCCCTTGGGAAGTCATTATGCACTGAAATCAATATAATTAACCAAAGTTTGTGAACAAACCAGTGTTATACCCAAGCTAAATTGAGGATTATATGTTGCTCAAGGTGCTTCTGACAGAAATAAAAAGGTGCTTCAGAAATAAAAAAAAACCACGGTAAATATTCGTAACAAACGTCAATGGTTAATACGCACTTTTTTTTGATAAAACCTTTAGCTTCATGTCATCATAATTTAAAATACATCCCAGGTTTTGAATGGTTTGAGGGCAAGGCAGGGTTTATCCTAGCGGGTTTGTGTAATTATGATTGATTGTTATGAAATAAATATTCAGTATTAACCGTTGACGTTTGTTCCGAAGAATTACCAAAACCACTATTCAAATTCTCATGCTGCGCTTTGCAATAATGTTCACAGCTTTGTCGTCAGCAAACGACATTGAGTATGCCGATTAAATCTGAATAAATATAAAAATGAATAATGATGCAATTTAAGATTAGGTCCATACCTTTTTAATGTTTGATGTAATCTTAGTCCCTTACGGCATCACAATACATAATACTGTACAATTTCGTCGAGTTGGGGTCTACAATGAGAAATAAATTCAATTTTAGGCAAATAACAACAAAATGAAGCATCAAAAAAAACATTGTAATACCTAACGGATGAGAGATTATTACCTGTAATTTCGTCACCATAACTTTCATTTGGCTTAGTCCATTTCCTTTTTTCAGTTGGCTTAGGTAAATCTGTGAATTTTCTAATTTCTAATTTCCTCGAAGTGCTTTAGCAAGAAACATTTTCACTTCAAAATATTTACGTATTAGCATAACGCGCCTGACTATTCACTGACAGTTGAAAGCATAATGGCCAAATCGGATATACTGGTTCAATGGCGTATTTGTCATTTCCGTTTACTATCTACAATTCAGTTCTTCTATGGTACCCGATATTTTTTGGAGGTTCAAGGTCAAGTAAAGAGATATACGCCCCTGACTGAGCGTTTGCCGAAGCTTGCCGCTGGATCCGACCCCGACTGGATCGGCGGCAAACCCTACGCAAGCCAAGACAAACGACCTGTTTCCACGTTGGCGTTTGCGTAGGCTTGGCAAGCGTGGAAACGGCACTTAAACTTTATGCAATAGATACGTGAATGAATTTAAAGTCAATGTTATTTATTGTTTATTTTGTAGAACTCCATTTAAATTTTTTATTTATTTTATATATTCATTATACAGTTCGATAATGCCTTCAGAGGGCGAAACAGCTTTAATGCATAATAATAATTACAAAGCAGAACTAGTTTATAATAAACTGTTTTTATACATTTAATAATAATATATAAAATAAATAAAAAATTGAAGTCAATGTGTTCATTATTATAACTAGAGAGGGCGCCAGTTCACACAACAAATGTCATGAGCAAAATAAAAGAAAAGGTAACCATGAAATAAAACCTATCTTTCAATAGGATGATGCTGGACAAATGTCGTGAATAATCTAACGCTTCGGTCTCCGTCCGCCGTTTGCAATTTCTTTTCTTTTACACGTCTACATTAACTGCCCATCACTATGGTATTAAAATGATTTCTCTCTGGAGTCGAGTCCAAGACTGATCTCGCTTGACGCGTGGCTAGTAATCATAAACCTTACGTCAGGCGCAAGGCAAATCCTAACACGATCGAGCGCAATTCATCTATGAGATTAAATCACAGAAAAACAGATCAAAATAGACGACCCGCGTAGTCCAGCGGAAAAGCTCTTGACTCAAAAAAAAAGCACACCGACGGTCGCGGGATCGAACCCCGGTGTGGCAAATAAATTTTATTTTATTAATTTGTTTTATTTCATAATTTATTCATTTAAAATAATATATAGTAATAATAATAATAATATTTGGACGATTTATATAGCGCCGTCTTTGTGAAAAATCACCTCAAGGGCGCTTAATAGTACATTTGCAGCAGGTTCCAGAGTGGAAGATACTCTCAGTATCTTCCTGGTGTAAGACCACCATTCAGAATTAAAACGTTGCTTGAAATGGCATTAGCCGTGTTTGGTGATCAGATCTGAATAGCTAGGTACTTCCCCACTTTCCTCTCTTCCCTATCTCCTTCATCTTCCCAATACTTTCAGCCTCACAACATACCCTTCAGCAACAACCCTCACTGGCTTCAGACGGGAGCAGTTGGGACTCTTGTGCGGTATTCATATAAAAAAAAGATTTTTCGTTCAATTTAATTGTATTTGCGTACCAAAAAGTCATTTAAAAGCATATAATAAAGAATAAAGTTAGTAAAAATCATATAACGTAAATAAAATCAGCAAAGTTACTTACAAAAAAGTTTCATGACTTTGTGTGGTAATACTGTTTTTTTAAATAGTTAAATATATATATCAATTTTATATACGTAATTACTTTCTAAACTCGACAACTAAGTAGAGATTATGTTAAAAAATAACGTATATATTTAAAGAGCTAGATTGTTCCATTGAAGTATGTAATAAACATTTTGGTAGAGATTCGGATCGCATGTCTCATGTATTTGGCCCAAATTACACAGAGCTTATATATATAACATTTTCTTATTTATTTTACACTTGCATAAATAGGCGTACTGAGACTACTGAGACATTGTCAAATCGTTTATGATTTGCAAATGTAACCTTTTTACTTCTCACCGTTAATATTCACCACTATTTTAATAGAAACAAGCTTAATGTACCGTGGTAGTCTGTGGCAGGTAGAAATAAATAAACGACTTCTATTTTCTGTAGCACTTCAATTCCTTCTTACGTTCGAGCGGAATGAAGTGGAATATTTCAGATTTATTTATGTCTTAACACTCGCTTCATGAGTCTTTTTTGTAAGGCCCTCAAGCTCGATAGAGCAAATGCTGTCAAGCTTAGCACTTTCGTATACCGTTATTATTGTGGCTTGAACAGATGCTACCTATGTATGCATTTTCTTTCAGGTACCTTTTATCTTTCTCTCTTTCTTTACCCTTTTATATCTACTGAATTTAAAGAATTATTTTTCGAAAGCACTTATTGTACATCGATTTTCCATTTGCAATCTCAACCTCTAAGCAAACTGCTACCAAAAGCATTGATTACTTAATCTTTTGAAGTTGTGGTTGATATATTCGGCAAGAAACGGTGGTCATAAATTAACTCGTGCAATTAAGCATGCGTTATAAGTGTGGATAAACCATTGTGATAATAATTTATCATTTCCAACTGTCAGAAGTCAGCAATAAACCTTATTTAATCATAGATAAATCCCCAGTTATCAGTGTTTGTTTCCCAAACACTTAATCGATTTCGCCCGAAATATGATTTTAAACCAATAAAGGATACCTAGATTCGGTTCGGAAACTCAAATATTTGATGTCGGACCTTCTTCATTGTCCCTCGGTAAGTTTATTTCGAGTACAATATAAACCGGTGGCGGGATTTTGTGGGAGGTCTGTGAGGGTAGGTGGAGGGAATAAATCATCTCTGGGGGTCAAACGAACAGCACGGATTCTGCACAATACTATTTGTTGAAAATTCGATTTATTGGACACCGCTTCTCACGGAAGTTAACAAAATTATTGCTACCGAAAAAGGCGCATGCTTGATACAAATGGTAACAATAGAAATTGAACCTTATGCTTCCATAATCAAAAGAGCTTGTCACTTCAACTAAGGCTTAGAATAAAATTTAAACCTTTTAATGAAAAACTGGTGTTAATGTTACGTGCTGTTTTGCCTATATAAAATGCGGGACAATCACTGCATTGGAGTGAATAATTCATTAATTAAAGTAATACGAGTTGCTTATATACCTAAAGTGTGTCAAAGAACAGCTAATATGTGTACACAGCAATGGCTTCTCCAAATTTGCAAACCATCTTATTGAAACAGACCATAAGTTAGACAAAAACACAGTCATCACCTTAATACATACAAATGAAATAGCTATCAGATTGGATAGTTTAGAAGCACTAGAACTAAGGAAAGCCAAAACTATTAATAGTAAAGTAAATAACATTCAAATAATTTTAAATAAAAATCCAATACTTGATTGTTACCTATCAAAGAACATTCCCTTTCCTCTTCCAATTCTCCATCTACACTTACGCCTACTTCTTCCTTCACTGGAGGCGTCCAGCCCATTTTGTTTTAAATCATATATTATTTATAACACATGTCACTTAACTTAGTTAATTATTATTATTATTATTATTGGATGATTTTTATAGCGCCATTTTCGTGATAAAATCACCTCAAGGGCGAAAAACTTTAGTAGAGTATCATACTGCCCTAACGAAGCTACGGTTGCAGCGAACCCCGGTCGGCATAAAGTATGAAAAATAATAGTGGGGTTTACAAAGTTATGGTTTTTATTTTAAATTATAATGTCACATCACAAAGTATTTGCTTCGTATAAACAAATAAATTTATTTACGAAATTTTAAGACATTGTGTAGTTCATAACGAAACTATTACTTGAAAACACTTTCTTAATCCCTTTCCAGACCGAATATATCAGGCACTAAACGTTTTATCGTATTTTTGTGACCATTAAAATTGATAACATTTTGCAAAAATAAAATAAATGAATTGTAATGCCTACCGAAGCCCTCTAAAAATCACTTGCTCCTCCGAGTCTCCTGTGAATAACTGCATTAACACTGTTTTCTTCCTTTTCGAGAGTTATAATATAATAAGGAGACGCAGACCTTCCATAACCTTCCATGTTCTTAATAACTGAAAATGTCGTCTTCAACTCCCTGGAGATAGAAAACTGCCGACAAAAAATACAAGATCTGCCGCTCACCGCCATCTTCTGGCGTTAAGGCAAAACCAGACCAGACGCTCTCACCACTTACATTTTATTAAATTTAATTAAGTAAACGAAGGGCTTGATTCTCATTATCATTTTTTTTTCAATTTCATTTAATCTCAGAAAACGCTCATGAAAACAAACTTAAGTTTGTCCGCTTAAGAAGATTTTTAAACAACCCACGAACATTTTTACTAAAGTATTTAAGCAGAATTTTGAAGATCAAAGAAGAAAAGAGCATTCAAAACATTCTCAATTAATGTAGAATGATTTATTTTTTTACCCACGAGCATCGTAAAATATTGGTATCTCTTCATAAAAAAACGTGAAAAGCTTTTCTTCTCAGAAGAAAGGTTAAATAAATAAACTTCTGGAAATATTCTTTGCAGAGTTTACTTATCTTTATTGGGTATTGTACTGAAACAACTTAAATGTTTTTGTTGTTTTTCTTAAAATTTTGGAAAAAAAATAATCAAAGTTAATAAAGGTCTTTTAATCAAGCGTAAAATAGCACTTATAAGAAAATAAGCAATTGACTTCAATAGGACTTCTTTAACTTGTTACCTATCACTTTCCAGACATCGCCAATATCGAGCTGTCCCATGAACCTTAAATTTTGTCTCATATCTCTACACAATGACTTATTTTTTATTGTTTATTTTCTCTTGATGCTGGTATTACGCAAGTACATATACAATTCTTTGATGGTATGATTATAAATTATTATTAAAAAACCTAACAGGTTCAAAGCGTAATTTTTTGAACTTTATTATTGTTCTTCAAGATTGTCTTTACACGATTTGTATAGCTTGGTGGTTCTCTATAGAAAGACTTTCCTTCCTTCCTGGGCGGTTACCACATTGTTTTGGCACTTCCTTAAAAGAGATTCAAATCACTTGGCATTTGAACAACAACGTCCATTGCCGATAAAACACTGAAAGCTTTCGGACAAAAATAGTCGTAAAACATTCAGAAAACTTGGCGACCTAATCGCTTTTCGGATTCATTTTACTGGTTTTTAAAAGATTATTTGTTCATCAATTTGATACAATAAATTAATTATTCGAAAAACATACTGTAGACAAATAAAAACAGTAAGGGAAAAAGGTGTGGTTGCGAATAAGAATTCGGAATCTTCTCCATATTTAATTTTTTGTCAGTTGTGGTGCTTTCGAAACCCATTTCCAACTGACTGCCAGTATTCTCACATCTGTTAAAAATTGATAACATTATTGTTGTGTATGGATTCTTGAAGGAATAACTGATTTTTACAGTAAAATACTGTCTTTCATTTAGACTAAAAACTCTTACAATCTTAATGTCCTGGAGACCATGAATGTCCCCGCACCCTATAATTACTACCGATATCTATCGGATAACTGTATAATATCTATGATCTTCTACACTGGAAGATATATTTTACGAAGCTGATATTTTCCATTTGTCCTCAGGCCAATTTATTAAATTCATAACTGAAAAAATTAAAACCAATTGTTAATTGCGAACCCTCCATCCCTGCTGTCTGTTGTTTTCTCATTCTCATTATGTTGTTTTTCCTTCTTATTATAAAAATAATAATATTTGGATGATTTATATAGCGCAATTTTTTGTTGTTGTTGTGAAAAACCCCCTCAAGGGCGCTGGCAAATGGCTAATCATTTATCCTTAAACGTTTTCTAATGATGTGAAAATGTGTTAATTTTATATATCTTTCGCTGTTTAACTTCATCTTTTCTTTCCCACATGCTTTAATATGTGTTTTTTCATTTCTGTTGTATTTGTTTTTCTTTTTTCTAACACTTTATTTTTTCTTTAACGTTTTAATCTGTGTTTGTATATTATAATTTTTTTTTGCGGAAACTTCACTGGTTAATGCACCCATGTAATATTTAATTACCTTATAATATGTACAACTGTTTGTTTCCCTAATAAACAAAAACAAAAACAAAAAAAAAAAACTATCACAATATGTATATATATATTTAAATTTATCATGCATGTTCATGTTCATAAGTAGATATTCTAACCGAACTAAACTGCAAAAAGTGATGTGGTCAAAGATGAAATTATTAAATTGTATTTATTTTTAAAAATCACCTTAAAATATTGAATTTTTAAATCAGCTTGCAATTTCCTACTGTACCGGTACCTTAATGTTTCCTATGTTATCACATAAACGTCTCGGGAGCTGGATCACGTAATACTCGCCGGTGTCAACGTCCCCGTAGATTGGTGGCGAATGGCGAATGGCGAACGGCGAACTGGCTACTTGCGAGTTTTAAAGGAAGCTGCTAATAAAAATATGTGATAAGAGTTTCCTTGGGGACAGAGATGTGAGACGCATAATGTGATCTTGGGGCAACCATTTCATCTTGGTTAACAGACTGTATAAGGAATAAATTTCGTTTTTTTTCATGAAATGTAAATATTATTTTTTCTGCATGCTAAACAAAAGCTCAACGAAAGTATGACTTATACGGCAACATTAAATCCACTAATAAGAAATTATAGATATTGTCGTTAATTTGAGCTGAATATCTAAATTTTTTCCCATTTCCAATTGAAAGAACAAACTTTAAATAAACAAACAAACGGAACTGTAAATAATTGAAAGAAATAAAGTCATTAAAACTCTTAGCTCGGAGAATTATTTTCCAATAGCTTTTACCCGCGGCTTCGCTCGCATGGTATTAGTGGGAAATTACTGGCATAATTGTTATTATTCTTGCTTTTTTGTCTAATAAAAAATAATTATTGTTTAATAGAAAATTTCAAAATTTGAGAATGACATTTCGCAAATAAAAATTCTATTTTAGAAAATATTTAAACAATAGAAATTTATTTCAAGTACCTACTTCCCTAATTTATTCTGATGATTTCGCCTCAAGTAGGAATTAGTATTTTATTCATATTTGAATCCAGAGTAACCTAAAGAAATAACAAAATTACAGCCCACGTCAAATAATTACATAGCAACGCTATGCTTTTCGTCCGGACAATAAACATTTTTAGAGATAGGTAGATATTAACTATGACGCCAATAAACACTATTTTTAGGGTGAATTGCCTAATTAAAAAAAATATATTGTATCCAAGGTAACAATTTGTTTGACGTTTGCAATAACTCGATTTTGTTAGGGACAGAAAACGTATGAAAAATAATTGCATAACGCTACAGCTTATTCATACCGCCAGAGCTTACCAATATATATAGCCTATGTTACTCGCAAATAATGTAGCTTTCGATTAGTGAAAGAATTTTTAAATTGTATTCGGTTTTTATTTCGTGAAAGAATAACACTCATCTATACAAACTTTCGCCTTTATAATATCTTTAAGAATCCATAAGATAATGATGATGATTTATGTTAAAAATTGCAAATGGTAGTATAGACAGCCCTAATTTAATTAACCTCATTGAATTTCATATATCAACGAGAGCTACTCGGTCTGAAATCCTTTTACGAGTAGTTCGACATTTTACATCTTGAGAGTACACAACACTTAGCGTTTTTATAATATTTCAAATAGACGACAAATTACGGAATATGTTTTGAAATTCGTAAGAAAAAGAAGAAGAATGTCATGAAGTGTGTTGAGTTCTAGCTTCGAGGTTCCCATTTGTTTAAATTCAATCACTTGACACGTAAAATTTTTAACTTTGTAATTCAAGAAACGTTTTGGCTATGGAGGGAAGCGTTTCTCAAGAGTGACATTAAGGATGGGTTTTTCAACAGAATTTGAACAATTCTTTAAGTTTCAAAGTTAAAATTCAAGTTCCGTGAAAGTTATATTTCAACAAAACAAATGATAAACTCCTACTATCAATCACAAAAATCATTAAAACTTTGCTAGTATATTTTTCACGACCAAATACATTTGAACACCATACATACTTACTACGGCAAGCAATCCATTGGTTACGAGTGGGGTAATTTATATTTTTGCCTTACAGACAAAAAAAAGTCCATATAAATTTTTTTTTAAAGTTTAGGTATGCAGGTTCGTTTAAAATTAAAATAATTTTGTTTAATGACAGCCTCCGTGGCCGAGGGATAAGGTTTTTGAATCCGAAGGACATGGGATCGATTAATTTGTGTTATTGCACAATTAATTCATTTAAAAGCATAGAGTGGAAGATACTTTCAGTATCGCTCTGGTGTAAGACTACCATTCAGAATTGAAACGTTGTTTGAAATGGCTTTACCCGTGTTTACGATGTTGACCAGATCTGAATAGCCAGATACTTCCCCACCTTCCTCTCCCACATCTCCTTCAGCCTCACAACATATCCCGATTAGGGATGCCATAGTCTCACTGGCTCCAGACGGAAGCAGCTGGGACTCTTGTGAGGTATTTATAAATAATCACAAAATTCAAAAAAATAAAAATTAACAAAATATTAAAAGTGAGTAATAATATTGTTAATTCGATGTATTTATGTGAAAAGTAATGTAAACTTTATTTATTTTAGTTATTTCTAGTTAGATATGTGAAAATATAATTTTGAAAAAAGTTATTTTGTTATTTCATCATGGGCTGTTTGTTTCACAGTACCATGTTAGTATCAGAACATAAAGGGGACTTTCAGAGAACTTGAATATTAACTTTGAAATTTGATGAATTGTTCAAATTCTGTGGAACCCTTGCGTATTTTTCAATGTTCATAAATAATTAATTAAAAAAAAGATATTTAAAATATTTTGCAGCTTTATTTAATACTAGCTTTTACCCACAGCTTCGCTCGAATAGTATTAGTGGGAAATTACTGGCATAATTATTGGCCTAATTGTTATTATTCTTGCTATTTTGTCTAATAGAAAATAATTATTGTTTTATAAAATTTCAAAATTTGAGAATGACATTTCGCAAATAAACATTCTATTTTAGAAAATATTTGAATTATGGAAATAGAAATTTATTTTAAGTACCTACTCCCTTTATTAGTATTTTATTTATATTTGAATCCAGAGTAACCTAAAAAAATAAGAAAATGACAGTCCACTTCAAACGCTATGCTTTATAGCAACGTTATGCTTTTTGTTAAGAGAATAAACATTTTTATAGATACCTATGTAGATATTAACTACGAAGCCAAAAAAGTACTCATTTTAATCACAACAAAGCACTCTTTTTAAACATAAAATTTGAAAAAAACATTGTTTCCAAGGTAACAATTTGTTTGACGTTTGCAATAACTCGATTTTGTTAGGGACAGAAAACGTATGATACATAATTTCACAACGCCACAGCTCATTCATAACGCCAGAGCTTACCAATATATATAGCCCTTGTTACTCGCAAATAATGTAGCTTTCGATTAGTGAAAGAATTTTTAAATTCCATTCGATATTTATAGCGTGAAAGAGTAACAAACATACAACCAACCATTCATATAAACTTTCGCATTTATAATATTAGTAAGATACAGTGCTACCTGTCTAGTTGGCGAAAAAGGAGGGCGCTGTCGTCTACGACATAAGAATAGTAGACGTGCCAGATTAAAATATAAAGATAAAGCGTTAGTTACTGTTTACGCCACCGCCAACTTGCACGCGTAGCGCTGTACGCCTCGTGCATTCAAATAGCAATAAAATAATTAGTTTTCAAAACTTTTCGGACACTAATATCCCATTAGAATTAAATGTGTTACTAAATTACTCTCTCCAATGTTTAAATTGCATGCTCCAATGGGACATGGTCGGTAAAATTAGTCGTTCTGAATTCTGAATATTTGTCACTCGGTAACAAAAATAATTATTATAATCGTAGGTACGCAAATAACATTTTGTTAATTAGGTTCAATTAATTCCTTTGTTTTGAAAATTATAACGATTATGGATGATACAGTTACGTTTTCTGTTATGGAATGTTTTATTAATATATTATAATATTTAATTTTCGTATGTAGGTATGCCTCTGTAGGACTCATATATAAAGGTATTTAATAATACACAGTATATACTTTGGGGTATCCAAAAGAAGTATTCTCAACCTAAAGTTCCTGTTAATAATGTTCTGTAAAAAAGGAAAAAGAATTTTTTAAATGTGGTTTAACTATAGCTTTCAGAATCGATAATAATAAAGGAACAATCCTTAAAAACTCACAAAGTAGAAATCCTAAACTAAATAATAGTGGCATACATGAATTAAAATGTGAACACGACGACCGTAACGCTACTTTGGAAATGACATTCTCAACTAGATTCAAAGAACACATACATACTTATTTATTTATTATTTTTTGGGAAATCGACAGTTTAAATTTTTTAGTTTGTACATTTAAGTATTATATAGCCAAAATACAACCAATTATGGATTTCCTCCTTGTGACCTTACCTCTACTGAGAGCATAATAAGTAAATTAAATGTATGAGAAAGGAATATGAAGCCAAGAATTATATAAAATAAAAAATTATATAAAACGAAAAATTACAAAACAAAAAAGTTATCAATACATTGATAGCCGTGGAGAGGGGTTGTACATACAAATCAAATCATAATAGAAATATAAACAATGGACACATAATAATGTTCACGAAATATCAGAGAAATACTATTTTATGAACCTCTTATATTTGGTAAGTTCGCAATTGAAAATGTCCACATTGGAAAAATGTGTTAATGCAAGAATTTTGCTTAGAGTTCGTCTTGCATTAATCCACCCTGAACAAGACAGAAGAGCGTGTTGAATGTGCAGGTACTGTGAAATAATTTTTTTATTTTATTTATTATGTTTTTTAAGTTTTAATTTTACAATATTTTATTTTACAAATCTTACGAAACTGATCAATCAGTTTGATTGTAAGAAATCTCTCATTTTTTTCTAATTAATTGATACTATATACTTTTCAGTTTTACATAGTAAATACTTATACTTAATATTAATAATAATACTTCCTCTTTTGGAAATTTTTTTTTCAAAATTTGTCAGAGAACCTCAAAATTTTCCAAATTTTCTAACTAAGGGCATTACTTATAAGTTGCCTAAAAGCGAAAATATTAATAATCCCTCTCAGTATAGACTCATTACATGTTAAACGACAATAAATAAAATTTTTACCTCTTGCTTGACAGATTTAATATACACTCATTTAGATGAAAAAAATGTTACATCTGTACAAAAAAAAGGTTGTCGCAGAAAACATATGGGATGTAAAGAACAATAAGTTATTGATTCTGTAATTTTAAAATAGATTCAAACGCAAAAGCGTAATTTACATATTTGTTATATAGATTGCCAAAAGGCTTACGATAGTGTCCTGCACTCATGGCTGATAAAAGTTTTAAATATATAGAAAATTAAACCAATTATTATTAGCTTTTTGGAAAAATTATGGCATTTTGGAATACCGATTTGCTTGTGAATTTGAAAGGTAAGATAATTATAGTACCGGGCATTTCAATAAAAATAGGGATTTTCCAAGTACACTCATTGAGTTCTCTTTGGTTTTGCTTAGAATTAAATCCTCTATCTAAAATGTTAATTAAAAGCAAGTTTGAAATAAAAATTAAAGGAAATACAAGGGAGAGCAATATAATCTTACATTTTTTATTAGTTATGGATGATTTAAAAGTATTTTCGAATTCTGAACCAAATTTAGAAAAAATGATTAAAGTAGTTAAAATTTTTTCAAATGATATTAAAATGACTTTTGGTTTAGATAAATGAAGAACGATCCATATAGAGAAAGGTAAAATTGTAGATGGAGACGAGGGTATATTTAGAAACTTCAAAATTGAAAGTATGAAAGGGGATGAGGTTTATAAATATTCAGGATATCCGCAATCAAATAGATTAGATCATACTAGTATTAAAAGTGATATTAGGATTAAATTTAAAACTAGGATCAGTAATTTTTTTAAATGCAATCTATTTGCTAAAAATTTGTAAAGGCAATGAATACTTGGGCAATACCTCTATTAACTTACTCATTTGGCATAATTAAATGGTCTAATACAGATTTAGATGGCTTAGAACGATTAATCAGAACTACGTTAACAAAGTTTAATTGCCATCATCCAAATTCAGCTATAGAATGAATTAATTTACCTAGAAATTTAGGAGGTAGAGGTATAGTCAAAATATCATAATTAAAACATAATCAGGTAGAAATGCTAAGAAATTTTTTCCATGGGAAAGCTGATAGTTCAGAAATGCAAAAAATAATTTGCAAAGCAGATTGACATATTTCGCCATTAAATTTATACAACGAGAATGCCAGCATTCTTATAAATACCAACCAGGAATTATTAGATTCCTGGTCAAATAAAATTCTTCACGCAAAACACTTCAACTATTTCAACCAAACATATGTTGACAAACTTTCGTCAAACAAATGGAGTATTGGAGAGTTGAGCGCAGAAAAAGAAAGCTTTATGCTTGCCATTCAAGATAGAGTCATTAATACTAAAAATTATAGGAAGCATATCATCAAAGATACAAATCAAATTGATGGTTTATGTAGAAAATATTTGGCTTTTTCGGAAACTTTAGAACATATTATATCGGGATGTTCTGTATTAGCGCCGTCCGAGTATACATTTAGGCACAATCAAGTTTTAAAAATAATTCACAAAAGTTTGGTAATTAAACATAACTTGATTGACTGCCGTAATGTACCATATTATGAATATGAACCAAATTCATTCTTAGAAAATGAATTTTATAAAATTTATTATGATAAAACTATTCTAACAGACAACAATTAGTCATAATAGATATAGTTTTACATGACAAAATTAAATAAATAACTTATATCATTGATATCGCTATTCCAAATTCTTGTAATATTCAGAAAACTGTTTCTGAAAAAATATACAGATTTAGGAAATGAGATTAAAAGAATTTGGCATTCTCAGACTATAAAAATATAACCATTGTTATTTCGGCTACTGGCATTATACCTAGCTCTCTCATTCAAAATTAAGGCGTATTAGATTTGTCAAAGAATTTATATATAAAAATGCAAAAGGCAGTCATTTTAAATACATGTAGGATTACGAAAGATTTTAAAAATATTTATATTGAGGGATCAGTAGGATTTATCGGACCAGTTAGGATTTCATCAGAGCCGAACCCTCTGATATGAAAATATCTGGAGTCGGTGAAATATTTTCCCATTATGTTTCTGGTGGATTGACGTATTATTCTTGTATTGTTTTGTATTTATTATACTTACATAGTGCACTTACATTGCGTGGATTTACTAGATAATCATTTGTGGAAAAGTGTGTGGAAGGGTTTAGTCTTTGATTTGGGAAAGATTTAACCCGGATATAAAATCTGGAGCACCGTAAATTACTATTTATTATTGGATACTTATAATTATAATGTTTAAGAATTGCGTTGTAGTAAAAATATTTTACACAGCAAAAACACACGGTGAGAAAAACATCAAAATTTTTTTACTATGCAACTCTATCTATACGATGTTATAAAAATAAAAGCACTTCTTCAAAATTCGCAGAATATTTCTCACTGAATAATCGCGTTCCACTTAATGACAACAAGCCCAAACCCTTACATTTAGAAAGAAAGGGTCTTAGATTAAATTTACTTGAAAAATTGTAAATCAATAAACGAATGAACGACCCTAATATAACACTAAGTAATTACGTAAGGAAAATTAGTTGTTCTCCACTTCTCAGTAGGTATGTTAACAAGACACAAGTAATATAACATATTTAAATAAGTCAATAGCAGTCACGTCATTATTAAACAATTAAGAACACATTAAAACTTAAAACTGATTTCAAAGCACCCCACAAAATAGACAATACATTGTCACAATTATTTTATCATATCCTTTAACAGGTAATAAATAATCATTTTAGGCACTTTAAAAATTGAAATTTGGCGGGGATAAACTTCTATATATGTATATGTATATATATAAAAAATGAATCCCTGATTTTCTTCGTCACGCCATTAGGTTCTTCAGAACGACTTTACCTATTTCATTCATCTTTTTTTTTTAAGTTTTGTAATACTTTGTAGAAGATTCTTATAGAAAGAAAAATTAAGAAAATCGGACAGAAAATTTAATAATTTGAGAAAACTTAACGACTATTTTAAATTCACACGTTTGACAGTTCGCGCGTTTGATGAAGTTGAATTTAGCAGGCAGGTGTGTTAAAAGACTTATATTGTTCTTTTATTTTATTCTTTTAATATAATTAATTAATATGTCTATGGATTTTTTTAAAAATAAATATTTTAAATAGGTACCTACTTTAGGTACCAATTTTTTTATATTTTTCATTTATAGGTATACAAAAATTAATATTTGTAATATACGAAAATTGAAAATTTGATTAATGGTTTTAAAACATAATGTACTGGGACTGAATATATAGAACGCGGGAGGGGGGTTTGTGGGAGGGGAACGGGGACGCATGGTAAAGGACATGCAGGGAAAAACTATTTATTTCTTTGAATATAGCCTTGCAACGTATGCCTGGAACCAGCTAGTAATAATATAAATAAGTTCCAACCACAGTTTTGAAATGTAGCAGAACAATAATAAAAACGAAAATACTTCAAAATAAAATTATTAAATTTAATTTTATACAAAATGAAATTCAATAGTGTTCTACAATATAAACACAAAATAATTAATAATTGATCCACTAATTTAGTACTCACAGAATGAATACAGATATCAGTGTTCCTCTAGGGTTGCGCGAGTGTCTCACCTGTGGCAAACCCGGAGTATTTTGTATTGTCCTCTCTGCCGTTGTTCGACAGACCGCCTTACAACACGAATCCCCTTCAACACAATGAGATCTCTCTCAACAGACTTCATTTATTGCAAGGAAGAAGGTTGTCAAAGGGGTGGTACATCTGATACAAAGGTGTGCGGGTATGATGTGTGTGGAAATTGCACTGATATTGTTGATTTTTTAACGACCAAACAAATTTCAGAATGGTGTAAGTTTATTTTTTATTAAGTATTTTGGTTTGTCCTGTAAATAACTTATTTCAACTAAATTTACGTAATACTACTCATTACCTTAACTACTTTTTACATTTGGTTTTTAGATTTTACTTTACTTCTATATTGTTACCATCTTTATGTTATTGTAATGTATACGTAAATTTAACTATGTTAATGGCACGCCTTGTGCCGTTTGTATTAAAATAGATAAATATATTGAAATTTGCCAATTTTTTACATAAACTATAAACCCTGTAATATTATGATCGTAGTATTTTAAAAACGACTCATGAAAAAAAAAATATTTAGTAGATATTCATGTAGAAATGAGAAAAAATAATTAAATGTCAAGATTATTAATCTTCGGAGTGATGAAATTTTTTGTACAATTCTTTCAAATAAAGATAAAAAATTCTGAGGTTACGAACAACACAGCAACTTTTTGATTCCTTCTTCTACCATCATTATACGTAAATAATATTGTTTTTGCAATGATGGATGGCACAGTTAGTACAGGATTGAACCCATATTTTCTGAGTGGGAACCCGATCATTTGGACTACTCAGCCACTAACGGCCACCAAAAGGTCTCAATGGTTGTATGATTAACAACCACAACTTTTTTTAAACTATAACACGACTAAAATGCGAGGTGGTTATTTTTGAAGTGTTACCTTCAATCGTCTTATTCTTCACTTCTGTTTACGTCTTTGTTTCCAACAAATGAGAGTTTTGAACTCATATTAATTTTGCTGTTACTACGTAATATACTTTTTTTTAAATTAGCTCCATACAGGAGGCCCCGAGGAAAATGATTTCCCTCAGGGACTATGTCACTTTAGGGGATGCTGTGTGGAGGGTTTTTTTAAGGAAAGAAAGAAGAGGAGTTCTGGAAAGGACATAGGTATGAGGGGTGGGTAGGAATCAGGGGAAGTGGTCAGTGTGTTCAGGAGTGATGGACGTATGAATCTATCCCTTCAACTGCGATGCAAGGCGAAGAGTGGAGGAATTGTGGCTGGAGAGGTCAAAAGACCTTCTCAACCAGTCTCTCTCAATCCGGCCCACCACGCAGCAGGTGGGCAGACACATCGGCCGCCAAGACCTTGAAAAACCTCACCCCATGAACACGGGCACCCCTTCTAAGTCACCAAACGTAGCAAACCACTTAGATTGACCTACTAATATATTATTTATTTCGCTGAATTTGCGCTGAATCGACTCATCTATCGACAAAAGTGAGTGGAAAACTCTTATATTAGTATGTTTTTAACTTGACCAGTAAAAAATATTATTTTTTTGTAGTTATAAAAAAATAATGAATTAATTCTTACTGTTATGTACTACCAGCAAGAAGCGCTGAAAATAAATTTAAATTTTCAATCTCACAAATAAAATTATCGCGCTTTAATCTGAATAAAGCTTAAGCTTAAATGAACCCAGATTTGTGAGAACACTATTTACCTAACCGTTTTTTCACTTTCAGAATTTGGGACTTTACGACTCCCTTTTAATAAACTAACTCCCATTAATTAGCTAAATTTGGGCGGCTATTTGCAGTCCGAAGAAAAACGGATTTAATTTTTCAGTTAAAAATGACCATTTCTTATTCAACAGAAGACAGCTAGTGCCTAAATTAAAATTTAGAATACATCGAAAGCGAACGCAAGACTACATAATAATATTGCCATAAACATTTTATTTTCTTACATACCGATCGGTCAGAGACTCAAAAAACCGAAAAAGGAAAAAAAACATCAGGAGAGCAGAAAATTACAATTTAATTTGTTTTATGCAAATAATGAGTGCCTATATTATTCTGGACTAGTTTACCACTCGGTACCGAGGGAGACGCGTATTTATTTTATGGACAGATTTTTTTTAAATATTTAGTCCACACAGGAGGCTCTGAGGAAAATAATTTCCCTCAGGGTCTTTGTCATCTTTGAAGATACTATGTAGGTGGACTTTTTGAGGAGAGGAAGGAGTAGGTGGGGAGGAAACACAGACTCTGGTAAATCTTTCCATATCCGAGCTGACTCAAGAACGAGTCGTAGAAACGACCATGTCGTTTGATGATGTGATAAATGTCAACCGTGTACATATGTTGAGGCGTATTTGGCGTGTTTCACGATTATGCACCCGGGCTGAGGGGATCAGTTCACGCTAGTTCCTCGGAGCGTCTTCCATTGAAACACCGGTAGAACAAGGACGACATTCCCACGTGACGCTTGTGCTCTAAAGTTTGCAATCCGTTTGTAAAGATAGGATAATCTATCAAACGGACGGCCCGTTCCTGCACAGCGTCGTGGGTTTTTCAGGTATTTTGGGGCTAGAAGAGAGAAAGGGGGTGGCTGCCTCTGGTCAGTAGTCATGGAGTTTGATTATAGCGAAAATTTTTCTATTCTTAAAATTCATTTCATAAGTTAGGTTTTGCGTTTCTGACCTATCGAATTTAATATAACCGACTAACGCTTCGATGCTTGTCGGTTAATAACGCCTAGAATTCAAAAGATATTTTATAATGGTAATGAAATATGTTTTTCTTCAGCATTAAGATTTTGATATTCAAGAGTTTAAAATTATTTTTACAACTATCGAAGTCCCCGCTAGCGTTTCCCGGGCTTAATATAGGGATTTAAAAAATCAGATTTAGAATTTTCCACTTATTTTATAGGTCAAGTATGCAAAATTTCAGAAAGAATTCAGATTTAGATATAAATTCTGCTTTAGGAATGGAGAAAGGGGTGGAGTAGTTTATCAAAATCTCACAGTCACTTGTTTTGTAGGTCAAGTCTGCGAAATTTCATTAATATCGGAACAAACTGCGGATTTGTATAAAAAAACATATACGCTTCGCCCGCCCGCCATAGACATTCATATATTTATGAATATTATACGTAGATGTAAGTACTTGTTACTAATCAATATCTTTATCTTTACTGAGTTTGAAATGAAGTCGCTCAAGCTCTACATGCGCTTAGATCTTTTAAACTACGCAACGGATTTTCATGCGGTTTTCACCAATGGATAGAGTGATTCACGAAGAAGGTTTATAAGTATATTATTTGTAAAGTTTTTGTGTAAATTGGTTGAAGTTGAAATACATAATATATCTGGCCAAGCGGCAGCGGGCAGCGGGCAGCGTGGTGTGGATTTGATTTAACAGATGGCGTTGGTTATAAAGGTTTCGTTAGCCACAGCAACATGTGGCTGGGTCTGCTCGTATATCATAAAAGAAAGTTAAAAAAACGTGCGGCCCGCAAAAACTCAAAATCGAGTCCCGGTACGATCAAGGGAGTTATAGCGTGTGGTAGATATCTATCCCCCTTCCAGGATGACGGTTCCCGTTTTTACCTAAATGGAATAGTTTTGAAAATATAAGGGTTGGAAGTTTCGCTCTCTTGAAATTTCTAGAACAATTTTCCGGAAAGTTCTAGAAGGTTGAATAGAGCTCTAGAAAGTTCTGGAAGGAGTGGCGGAGTATTTCGTAGAATGTTCCGGAATAGGGAATCGGAAACATTATTGTGGATTCCAGAACACTCTCGTATGTTGTTCTGAGTGAAACCGGGTAACCCAGCTAGTTATTTATATTCTAAAATAAACCTCTTAAAAAACAAAATGATTATTTTTTATCAGCGCGTGACGTGGCATGGGATGGAAATTGAATGAATGTATGTACACATAATATTATACATACTCCATATGAAAACAAACAAACTTGCAAATACTTGAACAGCCATTGTAATATGAAAAACAAAACCCTTGTGACATCAATTATACGGTAAATCTACAAAAAGTGTTATAGTTGTTTAATTATACAGCATGTGACTCTTTGTATTAGTTTCACTAGTTATATCGTGTACTTCAACACTTTGGTAATTGTAGTGTATCTAAAAGCTACCAGTTTTTATACATAGATGGCAGTGCTAAGAGCTGTCTTTAGATTCCGCTAGATGGCAGGTAGTTTAGTACCTGTGGGAACCGACAGAGGGTCAAGCAGCTCTGGGTCAGTGTTCACTGGAACCCTCTGTTTAGAATCCTTTCAACTAGCTTCTTATTAGGTCGACTAACGTGGTCAACATTGTAATACGCGAAGTATCTAATACATCCAGATAAACATAAGAATCTATTATTCCCAGTAAGTAATCTCCATCCATAGGATAATCTGTTAAGTGTGTCAAGTAAAACGACAGTACACTACAGTAATAATATAAAATAGAATATGATTATAATATTCCGAGCAATTATGTATATATATAATTCGTGTTCTAAATGCTTTGCTCGTGACATTGTGACGTAAAATTTCCCGTGAGAGTAGCGAACAGCCGAACTTGTCACTAGTCAATAGGCCACTTGCATGGAATTCATAACGACTTGGAAAAAATCGTTTGGATAGATTTTTTACTAAGATTACGAAAATGTTAGTAAAAATTTTTAGAAATGTATAGTTTTTTATTTTTAACTAACCATCACGCCGTTTCCCCGCAGGGGTAGGCAGAGAGGACGGACCGCCACACAACTCGATCTTGGCACACACTCTTTACCTCGTTCACATTCATACATCGTTTCATACATGCTCTTCTATTATTCCGACTCTTCACATGGCCAGACTCAAGTATCTGATTCACTTGGTCGTGCCATGTCTTCCTCGGGCGTCCCCGACTTCTTCTACCATTCACATTTGCATCATATATTCTTCTTACACTCCTTTCCTCGTTCATTCGCTCTACATGCCCGAACCCTCGGAGAGTCCCTTTCTTAATCTTACACATCACGCTTACATCAGCCATGCATTCTTTGCGGATATCCACGTTTCTCTCACGATCGTACATGGTTTTACCACACATTCGCCTCAGGGATCTCATTTCTACAGCATTCAGTCTACTTTCATCCTTCCTCAGCCAGTTCCATGCCTCACTGCCATACATCAGGGTAGGTACCAGCACTCCATTATGGACGGCTAGTTTCGCGTCTTTGGACTTCCATACTGTTAGAAATTAGCACAGCATCATCAGCATACAATAGGCAGCATACTTCCAGATTACTCAATTTTGCGCCCAATCCCATCTCTTTCAATTCTTGCATACAATTATCCATGCATAGATTGAATAACCACGGTGACATTACGCAGCCTTGTTTAACACCTTTTGTGATGTCAAACCACTCCGTAAAATCGCCGTTCACCCTAACACATGCAACGCTTCCCTCATATAGCGACGCAATTGCCTGAATGAGCTTCGTAATCACTCCGTACTTGGACAACACCTTCCATAGCTTTTTCCTGTCAACTCGGTCGTACGCTTTTTGTAGATCTACAAAGGAACAGAAGAGTTTCTGGTTTTTTGCAAGAAACTTCTCAGTGAGCATACGCAATGAGAAAATTTGGTCCATGCACCCCCTTCCACTCATAAAGCACCTTGCACATCCCATATTTTATCCTTTGTTTCAATTCTTACCCTTTCAATCAATATTCTACCATACAGCTTGCCCACTGAACTAAGAAGCCCTATGATTCCCACGTTCCATACGTGACCCTTTACCTTTGTATAATGGCATGATTACAGCCCTTCTCCAATCTAATGGCGTGTAACCCTCCTCTAAACATTGGTTGAAAAGTCTGCACAGCCATGTAAGAATAATATGACTATCTCCTTTAAAGTACTCGGCAGCAATATTGTCGAAACCCACAGCCTTGCCACTCTTCATGCATTTAATTTATCTTTTGATTTCATCCATACTGATTTTGGTAACATTCACTCCATCATCGTTCATAACCGATTCACCGCTGGGATCACAACCACTTGGGTTACTTTCGAAGACTTCCTCGAAATATTTCATCCATTTCTCTTTAATTTCATTCTCATTCGTCAACATTTGTCCAACTTTCGATTTTATCACTTTCATGCTTCCGTTCTCTGGTCCACTTTGGGATCTTTTGACCTCCTTCCAAAACAGTTTTATGCTTCTTGGAAGTGGTTTGTCATTTTGATTCTTTCTTCTTTTTCCAGGCGTTTCTTTCGTTATTTCACCCCAATACTTACTCTTTTCTTGCATATCTTATACACTTCTTTCGCTCGATCTCTCTCTTCGCTTGAAACACTACCAAACGCTATCAGAAGTAACCATGCTTTCTTCTTCTCTGAGACCAGTGCTTTGATTTCATCATCCCACCATGCATCACTTTTTTTCCTACCTTGCTTACTTATTCCACACACATCTCTAGCAGATTCGCATATACTCACCTTAATGTTGTTCCATGTTTCCTCTATGCTTAGACCGTCCATTTCCTTCTCATTCAATCTAATTTCTGCACAATTCTCATATTCACTTCATTTTTAAATAAATAAATTCATTATTTGAGCTTGTGACGTCACTACATGGAAATGTCCTGTCTCCGATTATGTTCCCTTAATTTTGTAAAATTCTACACTGATTATTTTTTTTTTATATGGAAACACCTTGATTACATATATTCGATCTACACTCACGCCTTCTTCTTTTTGTCCAGACCATTTTGTTTTAAATCATATATTATCTATAACACATGTAACTTAATTTTAGTTGAGTATTATACTGCCCCGAAGAAGCTACGGTTGTAGCGAAACCCATTCGGCATAAAGTATAAAAAATAAAAGTGGTGTTTACAAAGTTATTGTTTTATTTTAAAGTATAATGTCATATAACAAAGTATTTGCTTCATATGAGCAAAAGATAAATATTGCTTTGGCAATGTTAGATGATTTAGCTAATAGATAAATTCACCCCATGCAGCAACCTCTAGATATTTTATACATACATTAAAACGTTTTTAAGAACAAACAGAATTTTAGATGGTTGCATAGTCAATATAGACAAGATTAAAAAAAACTTTCTCAAAGTGTTCTTTGTTTGTGAATTTTTTCGTAACTTCATTTTGAAGAACGACGTTCATTTATGAAGATTATAATATCTATTAAAAACTTACATATTAAATTTGTTTTCGTTTTATCGTTGAAATTGATGTTTAAATATAATACCGACCAGTCAGTGGCTGAGTGGGAACTGGGCATCACGTTTGGTTTCCACCCATTCCGTTCCGTGTTCGATTCCTCGGCTGGCTAAGTTCTCCATCACGATTCGAGCAACATTTTCGGCTTTCTGTGGTGGTAGTACGAGATTTTCAAATATTGTCGGGTTATTCGTAACCCGGGAATGTCTGTAGTTTATCAATTACATATTCAATCTGGTTATTAATATCCCAAGCACAATTGAATTTTATTTATTAAATGAAAAAACACACTTTGTAAAACATCTCTTTATTTGAATTATTAATTATTTAACAGCCAACCAGGTTTCGCTTAACTCAAGCTTCGTCAGGGCTATTATATTAACTTATTTCAGTTAATATAATAGCCCTGATGAAGCTTGAGCTAAGCGAAACCTGGTTGGCTGTTAAATAATTATTAATTCAAATAGAGATGTTTTACAAAGTGTGTTTTTTCATTTATTTTTGTGTTGCTTCATCAGGGCTATTATATTAACTGAAATAAGTTAATATAATAGCCCTGATGAAGCTTGAGCTAAGCGAAACCTGGTTGGCTGTTAAATATTATACTTAAATATTATAAATATTATACTTAAAAACCTCTAGACTTCCCAACTGATCGCTTATTCGAAGAATTCAAATTCCCAACATTTAAAAACTTATTTATAAAAAATTCAATCGTACAAATTATAAAAGAAAAAGACAAATACTCATTCATAACCGAAAATCGTACTAGATTTAAACATGTATTTGTATGCCCCAAATTAAACACTTCATTTGCCCAACACCATTATACTCACCAAGGAAAATTCTTTTTTAATAACCTACCAATAGAAATCAGAAGCATAAGAAAACAAAGTTCAATTGTTGAACTCCATCAAAAAGTATTTTAGAGAATGTAACACAAAAAATCACACTTATTTTTCTTCTTACTGAATACATCTATGTTTGTATCTTTTAGTTTACGGGTCTGATTGCCATGTGTCTGTATTAAGTTATTAAGTGTACCTATATATTGAAATACATGACTATAGTAAATAGTAATTGTATATATATATATGAAATGTATTAACTGTATTAACTGCATTGTATTAACTGTACACGTGACTGTATTTGTACATGTATGAAAAAATGTAAACTCTTCTTCCATCCACAAGCTAATGCTTTTAATGGAAGACCAGTAATATTATAATATGTAGCAATTTTAAGATAAATAAATAAATAAAAAAATAAAACAAAATTATTATTATTTGAAATAAAGTGGTGTTTCACAAAGTGTGTTTTTTCATTTAATATATAATTTCACACCACAAAGTATTTGCTTCCTTCGATAAAATGAATTTTATTTGTTTAATTTCTGATATTTCACAGTTTATTCATTTAAAATATTTATTTAAATAGTTCTTCCGTCACGTTTCGACACCATTCAGAATTGAAACGTTTCTCGAAATGACTTTATCCATGTTTAGTGACCAGATCTGAATAGCCGGATACTTTCCTACCTTCCCTTCCCTCATCTGGTTCCCCTCCCCACCACCTTCAACCTCTCATTATACCCATAGTATGGGGGTGCACTGGTCTCACTAGACTGAGTCAAACGGTTGGGGATAGTTAGGGCTCTTGCGCGGTATTGATGCATTAAAAAAACTCTTTAAATTAATGAATTTAATTGAAGTACTCACCTACGATACTAACCAAAATCTAATACTTTGAATCTATTCAAGAATTATAGGTATTTTAAATAGTTACCTATATTCGGTACCAAATTTGATTAATGGTTTATGTAACATGCAAAAATGAACGTTTGTTACAGATGAAAAATGAAAATTTGTATTAAAAAAATCGAGTGCAGTTAACACGCGGTAGAAGCGAAACTTCACCAAAGCAATCTTAACCAATGAAGAACCAAGGAGCCTTGAAAATTGAGGTCATAATTGAAGCGACCAATGAGCGCAGACCTTACGTCATTTCCGTTTAATATCTCAACCAATAGGCGCATTGATAGGAGTGTGATGCTTCGCAGGTATGTTACGCGTCATTTTCGTTTCATCCGAATTCCAAATCACAACGGAGCTATAGAAGTTTACTTCAAAATGTGTAACAATGCTTGGAATAGATCCGTAAAATGTTTTTACCTTAGCAACAAAAGTGAATGGCGAGGCGTAAAAAGGCCTCACTGAATTAGTTTTGATTCAGATTTTCATAAAAATTGAGAAGCGTTGCAATTAACACTTCAGTGACAATATTGGATGGAAATCTACGGCATGAATATGCAACAGAAATTTGAAGAATAATTTGATCAGATGCGATCACACCGCTCTCACTCCGCTGAATCGGATTATTTCACTGACTACCATTGTCAATTAAATCACGGCACTGATTGAAGATTTCAGGCAATTATTGTATTTGTATCAGGATTATAAAAGAATTTGCCTCTTTAGGTGGGTACTTCCTTAATAGATAATAAATACCTTGTATTCACTCAAGCTTTTATTTTCACTTTTGAAACAACACTGTTTTTTTTTTAACAACACTGTTTTTTTTTTAATAGTGCGTTTTCTATATTGCCATTCTTTCGTAAATTGAATGTTCGTAAATCTCCTTAACCCGCTTCATAACCCAACCGATTGTTTATATATTTTCTAAGGTTTCACAATCCAGCGGTTGCGATTTATATAATAGAATAAAAATAAATAATATTTTGTTAAAGATCTTTGTTTGTCTAAATCTTAACCCATTGAATGGCAGGATACCATATTTGTTCCAAATATATTCTAAACGGTGTTAGAAAGGCAAAACACCATGCTTTAAAGTCAAATCTAAAAAATAACCTTTGAAAAAATAAAATGTACATCTTTATCAAACCAAACTTTTGAATCGCAAATTGATTGGTTATTTTTATTAATTATTTTCTTAAAAAAGACAAAAAAAGTGAGGTAACAATAACGTTTATAATACATTTTTCTAATTAAATATGTATATTTTTTTTCATGATCCGTAATTTTAGTAAGGTAAAACGTAAGGCGAGCCATTTTTTAAACTTTTTATGTTTGCATGCAATATTTTTATATTTAAAAAATTATATGTTTATTGCGAATTATAAAATTTGAAAATTTTATCACCTTTCAAAAACAGTTTATATTTTTGGGATATGTTCAGAAATATTCCATTTATTTGCATTTTATTCTAAAGCGGAAATATTTTGACCGCCTGAAAAATAGACCAGATTTCTGAAGGGTTAAAGTAGAACAATTTAAAGTTAGATAAAATTAGAAATTACATAAAAATATGAAATTAATAGAATACACATGTAATTACGTTTGGCCTGAATTTAAATTTAAAAAAAAAACATTTTGATGAATTTGAGGACGGTAATAATTTCTTGTATTCCTACTTTTCCATTGATTGGGTTCCATAGGTGTGTACTGAAGAAAAGCAATATAAAAAAATGAAACAGAAGGATATAGCTTGAAGAGAGAAAGTAAGGTTAGAGAACGACATTAACATATTGGAGAAATTATGTAAGTAAATCTGTAATTTGAGTTTAATAAATAAAAATGGTGGAGAATACAAGGATTTTGTTTATGGAAAGAACCCTCTACTGGAATACACAGGTATGTTGTCTTAGAATTTACAGCAGAGCATTTCTTTGATCCTTTCTGATCTATAGAATTCTTCAAGGTCTATCTTTACCTACCTGGCATTTTGAAATTGATTTCCCAGAATTTTTTTTCAAACTCCATTGAACATGGGTCTAGAGAAATAACAAGCAAAATTTTACAGGAACATTTTTGCTAAAAGGCAGATACATTCTAGAAAATTTTAAATTTAGAAAATTGGCAAAACCTTATAAAATGCTGAGACAAATCGTTATGTTCTTCGAAGAAGGACGAATTATTCTGATTATTTGGCAAACGAGTGATTCCCTTAAACTTCATGAATATGACGGGTTTTGTAATGTAATGTTGTTTTATATCTGCAAACATTTTAAAGCTTTATTATGTTGAATTGGCCGTGCGGATATTTTCAGTTTTAAAATCTTCTTGACAATGTGAAGAAATGGTTAATGTTCATGCAAGAACATAAAATAACATGTATTTCCATTCAAAGTTATGGTGGTTCGCTCTTTTTCAACATTGATTTTGTTATTTTTGACCTGAGTGGAAAATCTAGTTTAATATCGTTATAATTAGACATCCTTGACAGTTTTACTTTGGCAGCTATCTGTTATTGAGACGAAAATAATCTCAAAAGACGAAATGTAACCCTTTTCTAGGAAATAAAAATCTACTTTTAATCACACTGAACGAGACAATTTCTCATACAAATTTTTACCCGTGTTTACTGTGTAAGAACCATATTTTTTAAACGCATTTTGCAAAGTTTTCTAAATTTTTACAAACGTTACCAAAACATAACATACTAATATTTCATCCGACTGTTCCGCCAGCAATCTAAATCCGTCCGTTAAAATGTTTGTGAATTTCAAATGAAAAATAATGTTTGGGCAAAAATTTGAGTTGGAAGTTGTGAAGACTTTATTCTATTTAAGAGGCGATCGTTTGCAAAGCTGAAACACGAATTTCCCCCGCGATGAAACTTTCAGATGTTCTAGAGCGGAAGGCTTTTGATTTACGGCTGCATTCATCACGCGAACCGTAACGCTAAATAATATTAACAAATAAATTCATCGCCAGCCAAGGATGAGATACCTAATATTGTATCAACCTTTAGCGTGACTCATTATTAAGTTCTTCAAATACTATTTTATCTCTGTTTAATCATTGATGAAGATCATATCAACAACTCCCAATGAAAATATGAAACAGACAGACACAGAAAATAAAAAGTTGCAATTTGGACTAAAACCCAGATCCTCTAGTCTTTGGGGGCACTCTACTGACTGAGCTTTTGCCATCTAATTAAATGTATTATTTTAATCAATCTCACACTTCCATTTATAAATTACAAATATTGCATTCAATTGATTTCCGTATTGTTAGGCTAGCATATTTTTTGGTGTGATTCCTGGGTATCCCAATTGCGATCGTTATCCTTTTCGTGTCCGTCTGTTTCGTATTTTCATTGTTGATATTTGCTCATGAAATGATTAAATATTTCAATGAGGTTCGTACACTATAAGTTATACCTAATAAAATTTAATTATCTCGGTGTGCTTATATATTATTTTAGGATATAAAAGTATCACCGGTCAGGTTACAACTACGAATCTAGTTAGGTTAGGGGTTTAAAAATTCAACATTTTAAATTTTAGTTAATAATAATAATAATATTTCTTTATTTTAACAAAATTTGCAATATTTATAACTAAAAAATAAATGTACATATTTAGTGTTAATACTTACAATGGTTTATATATGTACAAAAGATTAAAAACAGAAAATAATATAAATATGAACAGTAGGTACCTACGTGAAGAATAGAAAATAGTTATAAATTTAGGTTTTCCGTAATCCGCCTCACTAGGCTAGCCTGTGTTGAGGAAGTAATTTTTAAGTCAATTTATATTACTTATTAACATACCTACACTTATATTAAAATATAATCATACAATGGATTTGTTGCATTAACAATAATTTTGAATAATAACAATCAGTACATTGGTTTAATTTCGAATTTGAGTGAGCGCGCCGGCAAAGGCCCTATCATTATTTTTTATCCAAATTTTTATGTTATTTTTGAATTTTTTTTGTGAATCACATTTTTTTACTCTATGTATATGGAAGAATGTTATAAAGTCTTGTTGCAAGGTATCTGAAGTTTCGTTGACCAAAAGTAGTATGCATTATGGGAATTTGTAGTAAGTCTCTGTTATTGTTTCGTGTACAGCGAGTATTTAATCTTTTTTCATAGTATTTATGCATATTTGTGTATAGATGATCGAGGATTGTTTTTGCGTATATCTGCCGAACGTCAAACACATTCTTAATATTAAAGATAAAGTTCGAGTCTGTAAAGAAGTAGTCTAAGGATTATTTTTATAAAAGTTTTCTGTGCCTTTATGATTGGGTCTATTGCTGATGTAGTACCGCCTCCCCATGCTATGATACCATACTCAATAATAGATTGACAGACGGCAAAATAAATCATTTTCAAGTGTTGTAAGTTGAGAAATTTTCGTATCGTTCTGAAAAAGTGCATGGTTTTTCTTATTTTGTTTGCAATTATTTGAGTGTGAATATTCCATTTGAGATATGGATCAATTGTGAGGCCGAGATACTTCATCTGTGTAGTGCGCTCAATGTAGTTAACTATGAAAGCGCTAAAAATAGTTTTAAATACTGGCAAATACAAATGTTTTTAAATTTTTTTTCCAAGAACTACTAAAAAATGTGCTTTTATAGAAATGTGGATTATTTTAAGAAAGTCCCAATTTTTAAATATTTAAGAAAAGTAATAATCAAGAGCTATTTGTGTATTTTTTTACATTACATAGTTCCACATTGGTTCTGAGAGAAATAATTTACCTCAGGGCCTATGTCAACTTTGGGATCATTCTAAGGAAGAGAAGGAGAAAATGTTTTAGGAATAAAAAATTTATAAGAGGAGAGTAGAGAATCGGTCGGTTCGCGCATATCAGTGCGCAGGGACGCGTGGTGGGGGTCGCTACTCGCCCGAAAAATAGAACGAAACGGATTGAATCTACTAAAGAACTGACTCACCCACTCTATTAAAATTACGGTGTTCGGACGCGTTTAGTTACTACTATACTCTCCACTCGACTAAAATACTTGCCCAATCAGAACGGGGCTTAAGGGTGGCCTATAGCAGAGGTGTTGGTTATCCAATAAATGGTTCCCGACGGTGGTGTACATTCCCGCCTTTCAAATTGAACAAATCTAAAAATAATTAAAGTATTATATTTTGTTACCTAACAAAAAGTTTCCAATGTAAATTGACAAAAATAGTTCCTGTTTCAGAGTGGCTTCAGAATAAGAGTTAAAAAATAGAATAGGTAACGGCTAAAGAAGTTCCAAGTATTAGTATATTACAAGGAAGAAAGAGTCTGTAGAGATATTCATTCCCGCATTTTTGTAAATAATTGAAAATATTTTTTTGTTATCTATATATTTCTTGCATCTTAAAATACCTAGAGTTTTTATTATAATGGAGATTGAAGATTCTCGTCATTTTTGTTTTATGCTATGTAATGAATCGAAATATGTATTTGTAAAATTACAAGTAAAGAATTTGAATTTAGGTACTTTATAGAATATAGATTTAATTTGTATTTAACTCATTACGACATTGCATACTCTAATATTTACAGCCAGATGATAATACCCAAATAGCTATATAGTGCTCGTGCTTTTCCTATATTGTAGATATGAGATGAACCAAATATCTTGTAAAATCATGGTACATCCAAAATTAACTTCAAAATAAACTGAAAAGGTTTTTTTAAATGTTATTTTTTATGAACCAAGTACAAATTTTCGGCAGTGAGGCCACTTTTAAAAATATTTATTTACCTCTGATGAACGCTCCTTGTGCCTGAAGGATAATATTTTTAAGACAGAACAAAAACCTACCAAAAAACATTACCTCAAAAAAGCTTGTTCGGTAAAACGGGTTGTGTTTCGTATTTTACGATCCATAATACTAATAATATTTTTTGTGGGTGTAGTCAGACTTTAACTTGGGTAGGGAAAGCCTCGAAAGAAATTGCAGAATTTCTGTACAAAGAAAACTTGGAGATATCCTTTGCTTTTTGGAGAATTTGATTCCGGGAGATAAGTTCACTTTCCCAGTTCGATTTTCTAACCTTTCCATTTCCTTTTTTAGGCAGTCAGGTGTGCGGAAAGACCAGCATATATCAAGGCAACGTAAACAACGGACAACAATTTTGAACAACTAAATATCTGCAATGTTATTTTGTACTTTAAAATACATTCTGAGATATATAAACTTGTAACTTTATTTTACAACTTTCATACAGTTGTTAAAGAAATTCTTTCTTGGTCCAAGGTAATTCGATTTCTTATTCTCATTTTTAGACAAATTGTTATTTGGTTTATTTATTACTAGCTGGGTTACTCGGCTTCGCTCAGGACAATAAGATAGTGCTCAGGAATGTTGCACAATGATGTTCCCGATTCCCTATTCCTGATCATTCCACGACATACTCCGCCACTCCTTCCACAACTTTCTACAGCTCTATGGAACCTCCTAGAACTTTCCGGAAGACTGTTCTAGAAATTTCAAGAGGGCGAAACTTTCAGCCCTTATATCTTTAAAAGCACGCCGTTTAGGTAAAAACGGATACCCTTATTCCCTAGGGGGGATAGAGATCTACCACACCATATAACTCCCTTGATCGAACCGGTAGTTTTATGGTGTGGTATTTTTTTTTATTTTATTTTTTTTTTAGTTTTATTGTTTTTTAGTTTTATATTTATATTTTTTTTATTTTATATTTTTTTGAGTTTTTGCGAGCTGCACGTTTTTTTTTACTTTCTTTTATAATATATGCCATATTCAAATAAATAAACTGTTACTCCTTCCATGTCCTTTCCCGTGCGTTCCCCTCCAGCGTTCCACTTCCACCTTCCCCATCACCGCTCTCCCGCTCCCCCGTCCCGCCAACCCCCCTGGCACTGCATTTCTTGAATCTTCTCCCGCCCGGCCCGTAGCTGAAACTTTTTTCTAATACTAACAATTTTAAACTCGTGACATCTTTCTAATTAAATATCCGAATTGAAAAATTCAAAAAGTCAAATAAAGGTATTGAAGCTGTCTTGAATATGAAGTAATTTATTTTGATAAGGATTAAAACCAAGATACAAATAAAGAGCCTTTTCAAGCGGCGACATTTAAATTAGATTTTTAAAATAAAAGAATACTTATTGTTGCATAACCATAATATTTAGACATATACTGTCGCGACCTTTTTTGTAAATAATAATGTGTTCTATAAAGTCGTAGTAAATTATTTTATTCTAGCATCAATAGTTTTCGCAGCGCACGCGATTTAAAGAATATTTTAGGTAATTTTTTTACACCCTGGGCTACATTATTGAAATTTTAGTAAGGATGCCTCTTTTTTTAAAAATATAATATAGCCTATGTCACCCAAGGATAGTGTAGCTTCCCAACAGTGAAAGAATTTTTTAAATCGGTTCAGTAGTTTCGGATGCAAACAAACAAATATTACCTCTTTATATAGTGTATGTATATAGTAGATATAGTAGATTTACTTAAGAGGCGGAATTCCAATTTTCTACCGATTTATAACATATTTCCCTTGAACACTTTAAGTTTCTAAGTTCTTAAAAAAATATATGTTATTTTTCAAGATAATATCTGAAGATTGCTAGGGCCGAAACGTTAATTATATAAAATTCCCTCGATAGAAAAAAATTGCAAAGTATGCTCCAAAAATTATTATTAACACGTTTGTTTCTGTTATATTACAAGTTATATGTATGAAAAAAATCATATTGCTTCTTTAAAAGCTACTTAAAGTGTTACTAGAGAAATTTTGCTCTATTGTAAATAAGTCGTGTTTTATTAAATATTTTCACAACTGTCGCTTACGCCAATTAATTATAAATCATATTAAATACATCGCGCTCGCTCCCACTAGAAGATTTGTATATCTTTCTTTGAAAACCTTCATTCGCCAACTCGAGGGCTCCGTAAGCAGACGTGTCGTTCAACGTTCTACGATCTACAGACGTGCGATTACGAGCAAATATTTTAATTTATAAAGATAATTTTACTCGTGTAAAGTATATCAGTTTATAAATATAGTTTTTTCAAAGATGGGAAATAATCGAAAGACATCTCGTGTTTCAAAGAAAACATTAAATCTCCAAAAAGTTCAACGCATGATGCAAGCTAATAGGTGAGAAAAAAAATATACAATATTTGATTTATAAGCTTATATTTATTTGAAACGATAATTTATTATTAAAATAAGTAATTAATATTTTTTATGTATTATGTAGTACAAATTAGTTATTCTTTTGTTTTTTTCAGAAAACATATTTTGGGAAATAAAACTAATTCCAATGCATTAGAAATTACGGGGTAAGTTTTAATTTATTTAGTTTTTCTGTTGAGGAATACCTATACGATCGTGATTTATTTTTTAATTAACTTTCTACGTAAAAAAACACACACGTCACTTCACTTTTTCTCTAATGATGGACTCTGCAACGATGTCCGAAATGTTGGCTGAATAAAGATAATAATATCGTACGAGCTACCCAAAGGAGGAACGAAGCCAACAGCTTTGAAAGTTCTGAAACTGTGGGGAATTTAATTTAATTTAGTGATGTTATTTTTTATGTCGGAAGGAGGTCCTGAAGAAAATAATTTCCCTCAGAGCCTATGTCATCTTTGAGAATGCTGTGTAGAGGGGTCTTTTTTAGGAGGAGGGAGTGAACCTGTCCTGAACCGGTCCTGAACGAGCCGTAAAACGACCCGTTCTTATGGAACAAATGTCAACTACAAATTCTACCTAGAATTAACTTTATTGTAAATCTTTTGATTAACCGTACCTAGGTGTTCTATTTTCAATAAACTCTTTCATTATATTTCAGATGTGAAATCTATACTCCGCTGCAGAATGTTTTGCCTGAATCTTGTAAAGATGTTAAAGCACCGAGGTAATAATACAATCATTTGAGCCCTTTACTGTTTTTTTTAAATGTCATTTCTTGAAGTGCAGTTACAATCAATGATTTTATTTTTGTCTAGCTTCCACGAACAATCTGAAAAGCCAATACCTAAGGATTTTACTCGTAAACAGAATATAGAAAATGTAGAAAGGTAAAACGGATTTAAGATTTTCATTGAAATTATTGTGTTGTGAATTATTTTTTTTATTATTTATTACTTATTTTTTCTTTACAGTTTATCTGATGTACGTGTCTACATAAATAAGAACAAAAACAAGGCCATAAACAAGAAACTTATCGATCGAAGTGGTCTTTCGCAATGTACTGACAATAGGTATGTTGTAGTGATTTATTTGACTATTCCGGAGAGATGAATTATTAATCTACAAGCTATCTGTTTCATGGGAAAAAATAGCTGCTTCATACGAAAAGAACAATCTTAAGTAATACAAACATACAAAAATTTATAATATTTTTATATAGGCATTCAAATCAATGTATTCTTTCATAAATCGATGTCCATTTTTAACGCTGATTTTGCTTTTCTAGGTTGGATAAAAATGATACAGCCGAAGGAGGACAAGAAAGACGTATCGTCGATATTTTTTATTTTATTGAGCAGCTAAAATCCATATCGGACCATCCTCCTTTTGGATGCGGATTTGGAAACCTTATTGTCATATCTGAGAAAAGATTTGGCCTTATGTCCAAAATACTGTTTGAATGTAACATGTGTCGCACCAAATTTACAGTCAACACATGCGACCCAAAACCTAAACATACCATGGACGTCAATGTAGCAGCAGTATCGGGGATGACTCCTGCAGGAATTGGGCTTGCTCAACTGTCCGAGCTTTTGACGGCTGTTAACATACCCCCGATGTCCCAAAAATTGTTCAACAAGAAAAATGTGTTAGTGTCAAGGGAGTGGGAGAAATGCGCGTTAGTCGCCATGGAAGTCGCAGCGGAACGAGAGCGTCAAGCAGCTATCGAAGAAGGTTCTCTGCAGGACGGAGTGGCAGTGATAGACGTGATCGCGGATGGCTGTTGGTCAAAGCCAGTTTTTTGAAAGTCCAGTTGTTTATTTTTGTTTTTACAATATTTCCAAAGTTTTAGGCCGTTATGAAGTGGTTTCACACTTCCAGCCATGTTGTAAGACTTCACACTTCCTTGTTGTAGAATGGTATATCTAACTGTCATTTTCAGTTTTTTTCAAAGGTTTTAGAGAAACGTTTCTTAAAGACACTGGAGTTATTCTGGGCCCATGTTAGGTTTTTAACATCGATCACCGTAATGCTTGCCTTCCTGAATAAATCAAGTTTTATTTAATCATTTACGTCGAAGACATTTTTGACAATGGGGTGCTTTTGTCTTTCTGTATTCCAATCATTTAGCTTTGCTTCTAGGGTTGTGCCCCAGTATTGCTTTTTTGAGACTGTAAACGGGTCTCTCGGCATTGAATGAAACTATATACGGCAGAACAACGGCTCTCGTAAGTTTGCCGAAGTGCATAATTCGCCGTTTCTATCCTAGTAAATATTGCTATTATACGATTAAAGGTTTTCATACATTTTCAAACATCATCAAACCTCTTGCGTTTGATGCAAAGATCCAAATATTATGCATACCTTCATTCTACGCCATAAGGCAGAAGGAACAAGTCTTTTGGCGAGGTTATCACTTTTATATCACTCCGACAATAATGGTTTTTGCTTCTTGATGTTGACTGAGCACTTGATTGTAACTGTTGCTGACGTCTATATCTACATATATATAGTGTATTAGTTCTGTTTGACATGTACTCCTCAATATCTTGTTTATGCTCTCAAATACGTTACAAATCACCTTTCCGATGGTCAATATCCATTATGTGGTGATCATCTTTCGCTGATGTAAAAGGCTATTTTGTCTTTCACATTAGCGAATAATCTTTTGGAGTGAATAATTTGTTGCACAAACTTTTGAAGTAAATGATTGCGACACTCAAATTTCTAGATGATTTAATTCGGATATGGTCTCGTTTGGATTATCTTACGATAAGTAATGCTGTCGCCGACCAATATAAGTTGCATGTATCAAGTTATGCGATTAAACGGAAGTTTTGGACCCTTCCTGTATAATTTTTGTACAAAGCATGTTCTTTAGGTAATGTACCTTGGTTCTCAGTTCTTGCACAAATTCAACAATATTTATTTTTAACGCCGAGGTATAAAAATTCTCAAAATTGTCTGTTAAAAATTGCTATATAATTTAATCTATATGTATGATCACTTTGCGATCACGTCTATCACTTCCACTCCATCCTGCAGCGACCTTCTTCAATAGCAGTTTGACACTCTCGTTACGCTGTAACTTCCACTGTGAGTAATGCGCATTTCTCCCACTCACTTGAAACTAATACATTTGACTTATTATACATTTTTGGTACATATGGGATATGTTGACAGCCATCAAAAGCTTGGACAGTTGAACAAGCCCAATTCCTTCAGTCATCCCCGATACTGTTGCTATATTGACGTCCATTTAGATTTTCGGTCTCAGTTTCTGTAAATTTGACGCTACACATGTCCACACTCCAACAGTATTTTTGACATTAAGCCAACTCTTTGCTCAGATTGACAATAATGTTTCGCTCGAAACATGTTTAGGGCAATAAGTTTATAGTTTAGGGTTCTTTCACCGTATTTATTGGGACATTTCGGAACCACCTATCTCTTCATTTTGAGTGAATCTTGTAATATGTTAGTGATGAAATTATATTTGACAATTTAAATAAATAATATTTACAGAAGTTAAAAAAAATTAAAGTTCATTGAAAGCTATTAGCTATTATAAACTATTAAAAGGAGTAGTAGCAAAAAATTCTTAAAAAAAAAAAAAAATAAAGCCCCTTTCGCACAAACATACAGACACTGCTTTTTAATTATTAAAAAAAAAAGATTTTTGAATATTATTTTATTTTGCCTGCATGTTTTATTACTCTTTTTTAATTATTGAATTGTTTAAATGAATAAATAAATAAATACAAAAAAAGTCTTCTGATTTGTAAGTCCTTAGGAGGCACATAGGGTATTTCTATCTATCTTTATAATATAAAATATTTTATAAGCATAAAAATGTATACGTGTATATAATTTATATAAATGTACAAAATTAGATATTATATGTGTATAAATATTATTTTAAGCATATTATACAAGATATCGGGAGTAAAGTGCATAAACTTCGGGAGGTGATTCACCATATAGTACAAGTAAAAAAGAAAAAAAAAATACTTGTTTGGAATTCCAAATTCAAAAATATATTTAATTAATTAAATCTAACCTATCCCCACACTTTGACAATCACCGTCGTTTTAACGTTCGTGCTCTAACTGCCGGTATTCAGCCTATGTTACTAAAAAGGATTTTGTTTTTCTATAATTGCAACAGATGTCGCTAATGTAATTCAGTCTTTTGAATTAAAACTATTTCAACGCGAATTTAGACAGTGACACCTCTGTCGAATTCTTTTTAAACTAAATATTGTTAATTTTGTGGGTGGTAACCGAATCTCAATTCTTTTGATGGAAGGCTGGCCCATAAGGATAAAAAATAACAGCTGGCATCAATCTATTTATTATTTCTACTGAATAATGTTATGCATGACGGTAGACTAATTAATAACTATGCGAACTTATATGGGATCTAATTTTTCACTTGATAATAAACAATAATGACAGAAATAACAGAAGTGGTCATTGGGGGAAGAAGATTAAATAACAAGCTTTTCTTCTTCTTCGTAAGCCTTACAACTAAGAATAGCAGCAGTGATCCTTTATCTCTATATGTAGGTACTCACTTTTACGAAACCTTTGTTTCTCTTTCCCAAACTATGGTAGTCAATTTAGCATTGTAAGCGTACTTTATTACCTTATGGTAAGAAATTGGTCAATGTTTTACATTATGTAAAATGTATTGTGATAACATTAGAATTGCGACTTGATTCCCACACCCCCAAAGTCTTGGACCACAATTCCTAATAGACAATCCAAAATAATATGTTTTGAAACTCATTTGAAAAAGCTACATTTCTCTTGTTTATAAAATCCGCTCAGTGGCTAAGTCCTACTATGTGGGTGGTTTTAAACCATAATATAATAATGTATTTAGCTTTGTATATTGTAGATACAGATGTCGCAAAAATTAATTATCGCGAAAAATATGAATTATTTTACTGGTAGTCTTTTTTGGTAACCGTGTACCATTTACAAATTCAGATTAACGTTTTCATAATTTGCATTTCTGGCCAGCTATCAATCAAATTTCAGATAAGAATTTTAAGTTGATAATCTCAATAAATTGGCAACAAATTTCCTAACAAAAGTCTTAATCGTATTTTGGTTTCCAAGTAAACTGTATAATTAATTAAATTTCTTCGGAGTCGTTTTTGCGTTTTAATTAAAACTCTGATTAAAATATGGATCGACGAAACCCACCAACCAAAAGGAAAAAAATAATTGTAAATTATGCGCTTAAATAATAGACAGTCGAAATAAAAATACTCTTTTTATTTGCTTATTTTGGGAAATCAACAGCTTGAACAGCATTTGTCTAAGCCGTTGTATCCAAAAATATTAAAGGAGCGGCATGAGGATATAATATTGTGAGTGTTGTAAAAGCGGATGGTAGTGGTAGAGGACGCCTGAGGAAGATGTGGCACATCCAAGTACATATATCAAATACTTTAGTAGAGTTGTTTCAAGACTGGTGTCTCTTTGCTCTGTGCAGAAATTGGCGGTCCGTTTAATAACTTCCCCTATCGTATATGAATTGTAATTTAGAATACAGGCGTCAGGTGGGGTGCATAATCTTGTTCTACTGGTATTTCAATGAAATATGCTCTGAGGAATATCGTCGTTGATGGTGACCCGACAATTGATCCGGTAACGATAATTAACCCCCCGACAGTTGGCCCGCCGACATTTGATCGACTGACAGTTGATCCCTCCGACAGTTGATTACCTTGACAGTTGATCCGTCGGACAATTGATTTTATTTTCAAGTAAGTAGGCAAAGAAGATATACGGCCGTACAACCAAAGTCGAGATACTTATAACTGAATACATCTTTAGTGAAAATCCGCTGTAAAAATATTTTTACTAACGTTAATAATTACGACTCTCAGAAGGAGCATGCGGTAATAACAAAATACAACATACTGATACGTGCAGTCGGCTTAAAAAATCCGCTAAAGGTTACTATTTGCATGTAACATAACTATTTTTATCTGAATACTACACAAGATTCCCAACTGCTCCCAACCTTCTGGAGCCAGTGAGACTATGGCATCCCCAATTTTGGTATTCTGTGAAGCTGGAGGTAGAGGGCAGAGCAAAGAGATGTGGAAAATGTACCTGGTTATTCAGATCTAGTCACCAAACATGGCTAAATCCATTTCAAATACTAAGCGTTATACCTATATACACAATATATCGTCGTAAAAATACAAAAAATTATAAGTAGGAACCTTATACTGCACGCATAAGTATGTCGTATTTTGTTATTACCACATGCTCTTATTTTTACAGCGGATTTCCACTCAAGATGCCTAATATAAGTTATCGACTTTGGTTGTACGATCCCGTATCCTCTTTGCATACCGTTTATTAAATATACCGTTATTAAATATACATTTAACATACCGTTTATTAAATATTTAATAACTGTTAATTAAAAACCTAACCTAACCTAATCTAATCTAACCTAACTTAACCTGATGTCACTCGACCAATCAGAATAAAGCACGATGAACTTTGACATCGGTCGAAACAGTTTTAACTGAATCATTTCGAGAAAAAGTATTTTGTCTAGTTAGAACTGGTTTTCACTGATATTCAGCGGTTAATTCTAGTTGTAACAAAATCATTTAGTGAAATCTAGTGTATACTAGAGAAAACTTTGCTTTGTAACTAAGAATGGGTTTTAACTGTAACATATCCATAGATCTGAAGAGCTGAACGTTTTCAAAGAAAATAAAGTTTCATACTTCTAATTATTTGTAAGAACAAGCACAGTTATCATAAACATGAACTAAAAAATGTAACATAAGAACCTTGTATATTTTACCTAGATGTAATATTCACACAAGCATTATATCCCATATTATTTTAATGTGAATACATTAAAGTTGGCGACAATTTAATTATTGTTGCAGCTGCTTCTGCTCTCCGCCGAGAGATGGTGCTTTGTTCCGAGTTTTGGAATCATACCCAGGTGTTGCCAGGTGGTGGCTAGCGCCGGCTCTGTGGAATAAATAAGGAAATGTCGTTTGCGGTGTCACGGGCTAACAGGTCTGGTAACATTCGTTTAGCGAGTTAGCGGAGAAACTTACCTGTTAAGGGAATTTACTGAACGTTAGTACTCAATTCCACACCCAATTCTCAGATTTGTGTCAATTTTCAATTATATTTTTGCTGCGGGTCTAGGGGTTTAGGCGCTGTGTTCCGGTAAGAGAGTTCCTGGATTCGATTCTCAGTGGCGACCGTTACCTTTTGAAGTGAAAACTTCTTTAGTACCGTTGTGATTTGAAACTCGATGAAAGTGAAAAGAGCGACACTAAAAAGAGGCATTCATCTATATGATTTAGCCTGTGAGAGAATGAGATAGATATAAATTATTTATTTACTTCATGGGTACTCGGTTCCAATAAAATACAATAAATCCACGTTCCCACTTAAGTAATCTTTGGTTTAGTGGTATAAAGCGCCTGACGAACCTCAGTGGCCAAACATTTTGCGGACCAAGGATCGAATTCTACGAAATCCAAAAAATATATCTTTTGTAAAATCAATATCCAATCTTCAAACCACTCCAAAATGAACAGACAAAAGAAATCATAAAGAAGGGGGCGTTTAGCGACGCTGAAGAAGAAAACACAAATACTAACAAGATGACCAAATGTATAGGAAAATGTGGGCTGGAATTCGACGACAAAAATATGGAAAAATCATTCTTCACATTGTTAAAAAAAGTGTTTCGTAGTATCGCACTCTTGTCTATTTTAGTTTTCTGATTGTTTCACTTCTACCGCGTGTGAATTGCACACTCTGATTTTTTTTCTGTGTCTTGTTCTATTTCTGTTTCGTCATTATATATTACCTCTATGTGTTTCGTTTAGATTTGTCCGTATTATCTTCTGCTTCAATGATATATTAATAAATGTTATTCACCCCATTTTACACGAATTAAAATATTACACTTGTGATAATGGTTTTTGTTGGTACTCCTGCTTTCTAATATGCTAGAGTGAGACGGCAGATGCATGGTATAAAAAGGATGGCTCTCCTTTAGCTCCTACACACTCCTACAGCTATGGGTGGTTTTGTATATATATATGTATACTACAGCTCCTTTAGCTAGCACGCAGCTGTACGAAACATTCGTGCCCTAATTTTGCAAATATATATTGTACTCGTCCACGCGCGTTATTATTTAAGATCAGTAAATATCCTCATCATCCCCTACATCATAAATTAACAATACGTATACATCGTGAAGGTTCATCTAATGAATTTGGAAGGTATACTGATCGAATTTCGGTCGGAACTCACTGACAGCCCGACGAAAACTCTCTGATGTATTGCTTGATTGCTTTTACACAACATTACGCATGCATCAGTTGACACAACAAACATTTGATACCAAATTAACATTAACACACCATCAAGAAAATCAGCAAGGAGCAGTAGGCATATTTAAAGCTTACCACAGAATTTTCGCATAATTTAAAACATAACTTTACCAGATAAAATTGATACTTTTTTTATATACGGCTAAAATTTCTTTTAAAAATGACATATTTCCGGTTTTGTCTGGTCATTTCCTCTTAAAACATTTCTATTTGCAATAAACGCTTTAATGGATATAAATTAATTGTGATACTGTACGAGAGATCCAACTACCCGAGCCCAGCGGAACTATAGCGACATCATTCGGGGATTTTGCGAAGATTAGATTGTAAAGACGGAAGAGGAGGTTGGAGAATAAGCTTCGATGCAAAATGGTTACGATAATGACAATATAAAAAAATGGTTATGATAATGACAATTTAAAAGCCCCGAAAAAGGGCATTATCAATAAATAAATAAATATTTGTTACATAACCCATTTAGCGTCTCCCTCCTGAACGAGATATAAGTATTATATTTAAATATTTCCGTTCAACATTTAATTAATTATGAAAAAAAAGTAATTTTTAAAAAAATAAGCTGCCCATCTCACTAGGTCATTCCTATATTGAGATGTGAAGTTTTACAATAATGGAATTTAAAAAAAAACACATATATAAAAGAAGAAGAAACTAAAACTACAAAAAACTATAAAAATACAGTTATTCTTACGTCAATTACAGTTGGGCAGTAAGTTTATAGTTAGCAACAATAACATTCCACTGTAAATTTAATATGTTCAAGTTACCTCAAATAAAGGTAAATTAAATATGGACAGTAAAGGAATTATGAAGTTTTCAAACAAAAACTTAAAAAAACATTTTACTATTAATTAGATTTAGGTATGTGTTACGATGTGCCTTATTACCATTATGAACATAAATATGAATGAAAATTCACATTGTGTTTCATAATGTACAAAAAAAATGCCAACTTATAGTTTCATTATGTATAAAAAATTTTCCATTAAGTATGTACAAAAAAAATGCAAACTTATTATTCATTGTATAATAAAAAAAAAATTGTTCTACATACATCCAAATTGTAACAACTGTTATTTATGTGTAGTACTGTCAATCTGATAGTGCTCCCTCTCTAAACACGAGAATTTTGTTACCACTAATATTATATATATATTGGTTAATTGTATATTATATTTATTGGTTAATAAATAAAATAAACAAATAAATACCTGTAGCTACAATTACCGGTACCATATGGGGAGTTTGGTATATTTATGGGTACCATTAGCGACTCTCTTTTACACAGATTATTTATTGTTCACTATTAAACATATCATAGGAATATTAAAAAATGTAACGTGGAATATTAAAAGTGCTCGGTACAATATTTTAAACACTAAGATTTACCTAAAATATTTTCTCCGATCGTAACAATAATAAAAATGTATTTTATGATTCCGATTATTATTACTTTTCCGATAATATTTTAATTACAAGGTCTTTTTCTTTTATCAACAAGTTTTATATATTCCAAAGTAAATCTTTATTTTTATATTGTCGTGAATTTAAATTTTCGTGTAAAAGTTACACTTTTTTCATAAGCATATTTTTTTCATAATGGATTGAATGTTAGCCTATAAATTTTTTAAATAAAATTATTTTCTAAGATAAAGAATTCCTTAAAATCTCCCCAATCCGTCGAGAATAACAAATAATGCTTATTTCAAATCCATTAACTACGTTGGCAGTTTACGAAATAATTCGCCTACGGCCTTGGTGTTAACACGCTGAGACTAATCGTCCCCAGATATGCCCAACAATGGCTGCCACGCTTATGATAAATGTAAGTCTGAAGGTTCGCGAATTTATTGGAATTCAAGCCTGTTCCATTCAGAAGCGAACTCCGTTCAGCGGAATATCTCAACTGAGTTCGGCCATATGCCGCAAGCTGTCTCTACACCAGGGCTTACATTTTCGGTTTTTGGTAAAATGGTAACCGGTAAATTTATAATAAATGATAAATAATATGATAAAGATAATCATTTTCATTTTAAGATAAACGTTAACATATTTAAATTCTTCCTACAACCATAACAATAAGCGGAAATGGGGCTTGTGCAGTGATTGAAGGTTTAGGCACAAGATTATTAAAAACACGACCCATGGAATGACAACTGCACCTTTGGACATCTCGACTATCAGTAATCTATTATAAACTAGCAAACCCGGCCACACGTTACTTTGGCTAACGAAACACGACGCCACGCCATACACAACCTTCTTTTTTTTTACATGAGCTCCACACAGAAGGCCCTGAGGAAAATAATTTCCCTCATAGCCTATATCATCTTTAGGGATGCTGTATGGAGTGTTTTTTAAGGAAAGGAAGGAGAGGAGAGTTCTGGAAAGGAAGATGGTTTAAAGGATGGGTAGGAATCTGGGGTTCAGCGTGTCCTGGTCATCCACTTTCAAGATCTAGACAAATCTCACCCCATAAACCCGAGCACCCCTGCTAAATCACCAAAGGTAGCAAACCACTTGGGGTGATCTATGGCAGACGTGTTGGTTATCCAATAAAGGTTCCTGGGGCGGCGGTACCCGTTCCCGCCTCCCAAATTGGCCAACGCCATCTTTTAAATCAAATCCACACCGCACTTTTGCCATCCCGCTGCCCGCTGCCCGCTTGGCCAGATATATTATATATTTCAACCAATTTACACAACACCTTGAAAAAATTAAATACCAAAAAACCTCTCTCATGAATCACTCTATATATTGGTGAAAACCGCATAAAAATCCGTCGCGTAGTTTAAAAGATCTAAGCACTTCTACTATGTAGTGACATTTTATACTATTTAAAGATAAATAATTAATTAAATATTAAAGAAGAAGAAGATAATACTTACAAATCTAAAGAAAACTTGAAACAGAACATCAGACAAAAATAAAAAAAGGAAACGGTTGCAACTCGGATTTGAACGGGGATCTCTGTCTTGTTATGACAACGCCTTAAATCACTCGGCCAATATGACCTATTTTATTTGGTTCCATGACAATTGTTCCTGCGACAGTTGGTCCGCCGGCAGTTGGTACGGCCGACAGTTGGTCCGGCTAACAGTTGATCCTTCTATGTCATTTTTGTCGATCACGTATTTCAAATTCAGAATTAACAATATTATTGTACACTATATTTTTTCGGTGACCGGACAACTCTTAATCATGCAACTTCATCACCTCCTTTACATGGTCATTTGAAGTGATGAAAAAAAGATTTTAAAAAAATTGGTTACTTAAACGATACGAGCTAATTATCATTTTTTTCATAGCTTTTAATGGCTTTTCAAAGGGGCGTTGCATGATTCCAAGTTGTCATGGAACTTTTTTTCTGTGTCCTATTCTTTATAATGTTTCGTTTAGATTTATAAGTATGATTCAATTATTTCTGATTCAATAATCACTATAACATTGATCGTTACCTTCAGAAGTTATTTTAATAATATAATTAGTAATTATCAGTAAGTAATTATAATACAGTAACCGATCAGTAATTATTATGCCGATTACTGGTTTTGAATTTTTTTAATAATCGGTATTTTTTTTATTTTACTGTACTATTAGACATTAATTTTTGTACGACTTTGTACATGAAGTGAATTGTTACCGTGAATTGGTGAAAAGTTGTTATTCTGTTAGTATTTTTAAAAGTGGTGTACGACATCTTTAAAAAAAACAAGTTAAGTGGAATGAATAGTTAATTTTTGAGGGGTTTTTCTCTTCAGATTGCGGAACCTGAAAATAAACAAAATATTATCTTATCTGCTAAATAAGTAAAGTTTTATTACAAAATCCTCCTCTGAAAAAAACACTAAACTTTTTACAAGAACAATAAAAAAAACTAGTATTCCACTAACTGAGTGGTTTGGGGCTATGTTTTTAAGTGTAAATTAGTACATTTTTGTTGAACCGGTTTTAACTTCTTATTTTTATAGTTAACACCATTTCTTGCTTAATATTGCATGCCCTGCTCCCGGCGCTCATCGTCGCCATAATAAATTCTTTAGAGAAAATCGACTCTTTCAACATTATATTGTAATATTATCGAGTGCAGGAATATTTTTCCTTCTTGGGAGTTTTCTCATATGGTTTTTCTCCGTAGTGTATTTTGGCTTTAATGCGATTTTTCCAATTTTCTCGCGAAGTTGCCGTGAATATTTAACAGGGGAAAATTTCACCTGACGCGCGCGCAATCAAACTCGGGTCGGAGGGAAAAACATTATGTCAAAAAAGGTTTAATTATCTTGGGTACTTTTTTATGGGTCGTAATATTTTCACCTCGCTCTCAAAGTTATTTTATCACGACATGAAGATGACTAGTTTGAATTATTTACTGCAGAGCTTTATTAATGGCTTGTAAACATGTTTTGTTGACGGCATGAAATCAAATTTAAAAAAATTTATTACGTCAATGAAATAATAAAAGCATCGAGAAAAATGTTTTTTTTTACATCTCAACTCCACACAGGCTTACGTCATCTGAGATGCTGTGTGGAGGATCTTTTTGAGGTGAGGAAGGAATGAACATTGGTCTTGAAGAGACACATTTTGTAGGAAGGAGGAAACACAGAGGCCGGCAAATCATTCCACAGCCGAGCTGTTGAACACAAGAACGATTCAAAGAAGCGACCCGTTCTCATGTGACAAATTTCAACCGTGTACACATGTTGGGCACGCGTTTGGGGTGTTTCCCAACTACGCACCGGTGCCGAATGGATCAATGACGCTAGTTCATCGGAGCATCTTGTGCACGTATTTTCTGTGCACTGTGAAGTTATTCAAAATATCTATTTTTTAAATTATTGATTTTATAAAAATACAAGGTGACATAACACCATATTTCGTTATATTTTAGCAAAACGGCGTGCGGCGCGCATCGCTTGAAATGGCAATCGTGTTTAAGCACATCTAATAAGCCAATAATTACTAGAAAAATAAGAGATAAAATATTACTATGACTTTTCAATGTTCTTTTTCTAGGTACCCAATCTCTTTATATTCACAACATTACCTATACGACTATTAGGACTATTGCGCAATAATCACCGAAAATAGTATTCAAAAGTGCTCGAAAAATAAACTTCACTGTTCGAGGAACAGCAGAATAAAGACCCTAAAGGAAGTATAGTGGTAATAATTGCAACCTTTGTGAGGCGGAACTAGCTCGGTGTTCACTTAGCTCTAAAATACGGCCAGTGATCGGTAATGACTGCCCGAGTGCAGTGTGCAATGTGCAGACTGCTCTTGCAGTGTTCAGCTGCAGTTGCAGTGCTCTGTCCCGCTGCACCGGTGGGGAGGTCGACCCTGTTAATGGGACACTCTGCTGCGCCAATGCATATCAAGGAACTTCTTCGCTAAGATAACGAGGATACTTTCTCGGTACTTTGCACTTCCGCTGAAGGTTGTTAATCCCCAAGTAGCTGGAAGATAAAATTAATCTGTTACTTAGAACTTGGAGTGGGTCCTTTGATGAAAATTGTAATTTATTTTTATTTTTAAATAATGAAATTTCATACTATTTACCTTTATATGTAGATGATTCTGAGAGATTTAATCTATTTGCTTTGAAGTATTTAGTTCCTTAGAGTAATCTGTTAAGTTAGGAATTAATCTTATTCTTATAATTTATGTATAAAGGAGAGTGTCTGTTGGTGGGGGTGGGCAGATGGGTGGGCAATGGATTTTGTTTGTGTAATCCCTTAACCCTCCGCCCTTTGCGTCTTTTTTTTAACGCGAGGTGTCGCGCGGGGTCGCTGAGGACCCCAAAAATAAATATGATTAAATTGTTGTTATAGCTTACATTTTATGCGTTATTTGAACTGATTATAGTCAGATGGTAATGACTGCATTTAAATAAAAAAATAAATACTAAAAATTAGATATTTTTTTCTGTAAAAACTTAAAAATCAACAAAGAACAATTTTTTATAATATTGAATCATACTTTTGTAATAGAAAACTTTAAAGAAAAATTTTACCAATTTTTATCAAACTATTTGAGATTGATACCGACTTATTATTATTACAAACAAAAATACAATGAAAAAACATATGAACTTTGTTTTTCATTGTATTTTGTTGATTTTTTTGAGCCTCACGCCGAAAAATAAGTCAATATTTCACATCGCGCATGCGCAGACTGAATGTTGGCGGCGCTAAGTATAGTCCCCTTTAGGAAACTATCTAAAGTAAAGAATCAGTGGCAATTAAAATGTACATAAATAGCATTTCTGTAAAACCTGGGCTTTTAAAGACTCCACGCGACGGTTCGAGGGTTAATACAGAATTTTTAATCGTTATTTAAGAAATTTTGCATACTTGACGTTTAAAATAAGAGAAAAATTACAGTAAACATCTGATTTCTGAAAACTCTACATAAAATTCCGGCAACGCTGGGGATTAAAATAATTACTAAAATAGAGAGCTTTGATACTTTAATAATTTGAAAAATTTCTAGGTTGCTTCATAATTTTTATTTTTATTTTCTTTCCATATTTACAATATGATGAAAATAGAAAGAAAGCTCTGTCATGATAAAATTGCGGAAAATTAAAACCGCAGCAAGCAAATCGGTGAGCTAATAGATATAATTTCGATTGTTTAAAAATTTATATTGTAATAGTGTATGTAACCTATAAGTATCTATATTAAGTTCGTTGTGTTTTTTTTTTTTGACTAACATACGAAAAGTATACATGCGCATAGCACTTTTATCGTTTTTTTTTTACAAATACGTTGAAATGTTTCATCATCGTTTTCCAATATATCTGGCTCCTTCTATGTATGACATGACCCAACGAGACTCAATCATAGAACTACAAAAGATGCAATTCACCTATTACTTAAATGGTCTGCCCCATGTATTCACAAATTAGTATAACCTTTATAAGCCGATCAACAATATAACCCGTTAAAGATTAGCTATGCCGGCTAATGTATCATCCACCTGTAATAATAAATAGCGCCACCCATCCCGGGAAATCCCCACGGCCCACTTCCCGGCGGGCCTAATCCCGGCGGTCAAAATCCTGACAGACTAAATTCCCTACAAGCCGAAATCCCGACCGCCAAATTCCCAAGAGACCCACTTCTGAAAAAATAAAATGTTTTATTTAGATCAACAGAGAATTCCAAACTTGAGATCCTACTTTTACGCTTTCGTCAATTATTACAAGAATATTTTGATGTTATTGCGGAATTCGCGAAGCGAAATATAGATATTAATACATTTTTCCACATAGTTACATAGATATTATGATAATAATATGAAATGTGTCCCTTCATGAATAAATTATAGGTAGGTACTTAAATGTATTATTAATCAGTAATATTTGCACATCATTTTTCACAAAAAGCGTTTTTTTTCTAAAGGATACCTTAAATTTTATTAAAAAGACAAATAACTTTTAAATTAATAAAACACTTTGTTTTTACCACTTTAAATTACAAATAACCATATTTAAATTTCATTATATAGGACATTGTCCATGAAACATATAGATTGTGTATGTGTATATAAAAATAAAGTTAAGTGAACCAAGTTGTTTGTCTATTTAATAAAATAAATAATGCCATCATAAAATGGTAACCTGTTTAAGAAATAATGTTTTTTGGTTAGAAATTTTCTTCGATAAATAAACATAAATTTTTTTATTATTGATTACATTTTACTATTTTTTAAACATGTAATTACATATTCAAGGTTATGTGGCTGTACCTTTTTATACCTGTTGTCAATTTTTTTCATACCAGTCAAATTTGTAGTGGGAATTGACTTTTTTAACTTTCCTTTTTTGTCTATAGATACCTATTTATTTGAATTCAAAGAAGTAAATTTTTAACAATTTTGTTAAGCCAGCCTAATATCATGATTTTGGTTGCCGTAAATCTTAAGATCTTAAACAAGAAATGATCTTCTAAAACTGAACTGCTGGTATCGTTTTAGATTTGTCGGCCAAAAGTATTTTCGTTATTTGTTTTTGGGGTGTTATGCCGTGTTGCGCTACCTCTAATGATTACAAAGTTCTTTAACGAATTTATTTGTAATCTAGATAGTGTCATGGATAAACATATCGGAAGTTTTTTTTGTATGGGATACCTGTTGACTTTTTTAAAGGTCTTAATAAATAATAAATGTGTTGGAATAAAACAAGATCTTTGTTTGTAACCACGAAAAATTATTTATTTTAATAAAACTGACTACTAAAAATAAAAATTAAACTAATAAAAAAAACATTGATTGTGTTAAGCGACACCGGTCGGTATTAATAAATTAAATAAACTTTCGTGGTTAAAATTTTATTTCAATAAATACGTCAAAGTGGAAGATACTATAGTAAGATCACCATTCAGAATTGAACAGTAGCTTGAAATGGCACACAGACTTACAAATCATACCGGTTAAACTTTACCCATAAAAATTATAGTTCTCGGTTCAGCGACTTTTCATCCCACGACAAAATATCCCCGACAAAATATACTCCAACAAAATATCCTACGGATAAAACATCCCCCAACAAAATATCTACTAAAACCTAACCTAACCTAAATTAACCCAACCTTACCTTATCTTACCTAACCTAACCTAAACTAACCTAACAAAAAATGGGTCAAAAATAATACGGACATTTTGTAAAGATAATAAATAATTTGTTATCTTTTTTTAATTTTTTTTTTAATTATTTTAAAGTTATTTTGCAAAGATTGAAGAAGTAATTTGTTATCTGTATTATTTTTGTCCCGTTTTACTATTTTTTTTACTGTAAAGACAATAAGTTATTGTTATCTGTATTATTTTTGTCCCATTTTTCTATTTTTTAAAAATAATTTGTCGTCTTTACAGGATATCTGTATATATATTTGTTTGGGGGATGTTTTGTCGATGAAAACGCGCATTACCATTATTCTCTACCTGTCAGTAGAAATTTACTTCGTGTTGATCGCCATTATCTCAAGACAAACTATCACAACAATAATTAAGTAAGAATGTCCAATTGATTGCTTGTATTGACATAGTTGCATTGGTATTCTGATTTCATAATAATCAATCAGTCTAATTGATGTGTAGTACTGATCTCGAAGGATATACGTGATCTGCAGTAAATCCTTTGTCTCATTACGCTCAGTTAGTGCTAAACAAGATGATGTCAAGTGTCAAGTTAGAACCAGGATTAATAAAAGAAAATCAACGTATTTTCAACCTTTCGCTCACAGAAGCAGAAATAATCGAATAACTAATATTCAACGAGTGCTTGAGTGTTTTTTTTACGCCAACTCCATTCAAAAGGCCGCGAAGAAATACCTTTCCCGACTTTGTACCGGTGTCATTCCCATGGAAGGGATCAATGACGCTTGTTCCTCGGAGCATCAGCGAATTTATCAAACGGAAAATCCATTTCTGCACAGACTCAATGGGTTTTTTTATCCAACGTTTCGGACAGCGTTGCAGTGTCCTTCATCAGGGCAGATTTGGCAGATCCGACAGATGATTCACACATCTGTTAGATCTGCCCTGATGATGGACACAGCAATGCTTTACGAAACGTTGGCTAAAGAAGTAGGTAGCGCAACACAGTATAACACCCCAAAAACAAATAACGAAAATGCTGGTAACATGATTTATTAAAGCCATAATATGAAGCCATAATATGAAGCCATAATATTATGAATGATTAAATAAAATATTTTTATAGCGTACACTAACAAATTACAATAAAATCTAATTAAATATATAATCTAGTGAAAAGTTAGCTTGACAGATTGCCGTTTGTTGCTGGAAGCTGACCAATATTATTTCCAATACTGTGCAGTAAGATGCTTCACATACGCTCCACTGATGTTAATACTGAAATTGCGACATCAAAGGGCAGAATGTTCTCTGGAAACGTGGAGGTACTCACGCTGGTTAGCTGCAGGAGCCTTGTAGGGAAGTAATTGCCAATTTGTAAATCACCTCCTCCATTCCTAGTAACACCTAACACATATTGGAAAAAAAATCAAATCTTACGTCTAGTAAATGATCGCTTTTATATATAAGTACATATATACCTTTTAATTAAGGTTCAAATTTTTTCAAAGATCGGATTACAAAATTATCTAGTGAATAATTAACAATGGTGCCGATTGGAGATAATTAATTGTTTTGTTACGAAGCGATTTGTTATTTAGATATCTTAAGGGCCATTAATCAGCCAGCGGCCGAGAATTCATATTTCGTGGAAAGATGTTCTTACGATCGTACAGGGCGGTTCCAATGAGAAAGATTAATTATTCTCCGCACTAGGTTTTTAAATAATAATTCAATATCAATTTTATTTCATTAAACATTGCTTTAATTTAAATCTACATTCAAAAATGCTGAAAGGCGTGATGATAAAACTATTAAAAATATGTTCTTTTTGTAATTATTTTTAGATCATCAGTATTTATAATTTTTCAATAATAAGAATGTAAACCAAATATTAAATACATTAGTTTGTAAGGCAGTAAATAAATAGACAAACTGAAGCATTTTCGTCACAAAACACGTGTGCGGTTCTTTTTTTAAATGATTTTATTTAAACTAAAATTAAAATTCTGAAACATAGCTTTTCATAAAAAAATTAACAAATCTGCCAACGACCTACGGTAAAGCCTTATTGTACTAAGAATTAACACATTTTCTCAAAATTTAAAACATAGCTTTACTAGATAAAAAAACAGTCTTTCGAAATCAATTTATATTTTTTTTGTGGAAAAGAGATAATAAGTCTAAAAGTAGATTTAAAAATGACATATCCGCTTTTGTCTGGTTATTCCCAATTAATGCGAAGTCTATCTTAATGAATAATCTAACTTAAGTAATACGATAATCAATAATTAAAGTAGAAGTACTGCGACTGGAGGTTCACATGATGACATTCCCCCAGTCATATAATTATCAATAATTTTTCATAACTTTTTCCACTTTTATTGACCTCTGTCATAAAGTTACACGTGTTGTATCTTGACCTTCATGTTCGTGATTATCTAAAAAAACTCCCTGTTCTGTAAGACAAGAAAATACTTCTCGGACTGGTTTCATTATGTAGATTGTAGAATGTGTTGGGGCTAAATAAATGACAACGTAAACATACAATAAAAGATATTAGTTTAGGCTGAACCAATATATCTATTAGATTCCGATCGCCAAACAAACTTACACTAATAGTAATAATAATAAGCTGCTAGTTCAGAAATGCACAAAATAATTTGCAAGGCAGATAGAAATATTTCGCCATTAAATTTATACGACGAGAATGCCAGCATTCTTATAAATACCAACCAGGAATTATTAGATTCCTGGTCAAATAAAATTCTTCACGCAAAACACTTCAATTATCTCAACCAAATATATGTTGAAAAATTTTCGTCAAACAAATGGTTGAGTATTGGAGAGTTGAGCGCAGAAATAGAAGGCTTTATGCTTGCCATTCAAGATAGAGTCATTAATACTAAAAATTATAGGAAGCATATCATCAAAGATGCAAATCAAATTGATGATTTATGAAGAAAATGTTTGGCTTTTCCGGAAACTATAGAACATATTATATCGGGATGTTCTGTATTAGCGCCGTCCGAGTATACATTTAGGCACAATCAAGTTTTAAAAATAATTCACCAAAGTTTTGTAATTAAACATAACTTGTTTGACTGCCGTAATGTACCATATTATGAATATGAACCAAATTCATTTTTAGAAAATGATTTTTATAAAATTTATTATGATATAACTATTCTAACAGACAGAACAATTAGTCATAACCCGATATAGTTTTACATGACAAAATTAAGAAAATAACTTATATCATTGATGTCGCTATTCCAAATTCTTGTAATATTCAGAAAACTGTTTCTGAAAAAATAAGAAAATATACAGATTTAGGAAAGGAGATTAAAAGAATTTGGCATTCTCAGACTATAAAAATATTACCATTTGTTATTTCGGCTACTGGCATTATACCTAGCTCTCTCATTCAAAATTTAGGCGTATTAGATTTGTCAAAAAATTTGTACATAAAAATGCAAAAGTCGGTCATTTTAAATACATGTAGGATTACGAAAGATTTTTTAAATATTTATATTGAGGGATCAGTAGGATTTATCGGACCAGTTAGGATTTCATCAGAGCCGAACCCTCTGATATAAAAATATCTGGAGTCGGTGAAATATTTTCCCATTATGTTTCTGGTTGTTTGACGTATTGTTCTTGTATTGTTTTGTATTTATTATACTTATTTAGTGCACTTACATTGCGTGAATTTACTAGATATTCATTTGTGGAAAAGTGTGTGGAAGGGTTTAGTCTTTCATTTGGGAAAGATTCAACCCGTACATAAAATCTGGAGCACCGTATATAAATGTTTGGATGATTTCTATAGTACCATTTTCGTGAGAAAATCACTTCAAGAGCGCTTTATTCATTTATACGCTTAACCAATATACGTGTATATCTCAAGAGGCTTTTGACTAAGATTGATATTTTATTAATGATATTATCATTAACTGCTAAGTGAAACAATTCTGTGATTAACTCTTTAGAAAAACTCCCAAGTTACTTTTAATTAGCAATATTTCTCATTTTCTGATTAAGTTTATTCAAAATATCAATTACGTAATAAAAAAAATGTATGCCTTTGCAATATATCATTCCTCGAATTGCACCAGTAACACCGAATCATGTAATAATTTGTAAGAGCACACGTGCTAGCATCGAAAACTCTATACAAAATAGCGATTAAGATGTAGTTAGCAGCAAACTTTTTGACGCCATGGATTTGACAGTTTTATTCATCACGCAATTTAAAGCCAAAATTGACAGTAACTGTTTTTTCCTAGATTGTGTATTTTTTTTTGTCTTTTGAATGGTAGGTAAAACGTAATAACGGTCAAAAATGGATTTAGCAGGTTTACACTTTAAGCCGACGATAAGACTCATTAACTAGCGGCCTAATAATTTTATTACTTTATTCTTATAACCGAGTGGGTATGTACACAATACTACTTTACTCGTAATATGTATTAAAACTGTCTAAAAATTAGTTATTTATGTTATGTTTTTTGAGCTGGAACAGGGATTCATTATCGTATTTATCAACTGAAAAATATGATGGAAATTCTGAAGCTGTCAGAAAACCTGGCCCAAGAAATAGAAAAGATTACACGTAATCTCATAAAACTGCCCATTGTAGTACCTTAATCACCTCTTTATTAGACGTTTTGTCTCTTTCGATATAATATCTCATATACACCAAAACTCAGAACATATCCAATTTGGTTCTCCACAGACCTTATACTCTTACTGAAACAAAAAAAACAGCTACACAAAATTTTTAAACTCACTCAACAAATCATCGACTACTCAAACTTCTCAGAAACAAGAAAGAAATGTAAAACACTATCTAAACTATGCTATAAAGCACACATCACCTCCGTTGAGAAAACTGCGCTAGGAACAAAAAATCTTTGGAATTTTGTTAAAAAATTAAACAATGAAAGTACAGACTACCCCCCCACAATGCATTATGATGAAAAAATAGCCAATAGCACCTTTGATATTGTAAATTTGTTTGCGGATCATTTCCAAAGTGTATACGAAGGTGAAATATCAGATAACAACGTACCATCATACACATATCAAAACACAATACATCTACAGAACTACACCATTACACAGGAATCATGCTTAAATAAAATCATTTCACTCGACCCTAACAAATCTGCAGGCCCAGATAACATCCCACCAATATTTTTCAAACAATGCGCATCCGCAATATCAGGTCCACTCACCACATTATTTAACCATTTACTTTCTTCTGGACATTTTCCAACCCGTTGGAAATGTAGTTATATTACCCCGATTCTCAAAAAAGGTGACGACACAGACATTAAAAACTACCGTCCTATATGTATACAATCAGCGCTCCCGAAAATCTTTGAATCCCTTGTTCTTGATTTAATTTATCTATCAATATTAAAAGTAATTGATAAAAACCAACACCGATTTGTTTCCGGTAGGTCAACTGCTACTAACCTATTACTTTACCATAACTATATTACAGAATCTTTTACAAAAAAAAAACAAGTTGACAGTATCTACACAGATTTTTCAAAAGCTTTCGACAAAGTATCATATAAAATATTACTTAGTAAATTGTATGCCTTAGGACTGAGAGGCAAGTTGTTGGATTGGTTCTCAAATTATTTGACTAACAGAATCTTATTTGTTAAAATTAAACATTCTTTATCTAAGTTATTATATGCAACTAGTGGTCTACCGCAAGAGAGTCATCTCGGCCCCATCCTTTTCTTAATATTCATAAATGATATCATAAGCTGTTTCAACGATGTAGAAGTTCTGCTTTTTGCCGATGACATCAAATTATACAAAGAAATATCCAATATAGGTGACTGCCTAATCCTACAGTCAAACATCGACAAATTACAAAATTGGTGTGTCACAAATAACTTGTTCCTCAATATCGATAAATGTAAGACACTAACGTTTTGTCGAACAAAGACCCCACTATCTTTCAAATACACAATAGATAACAAAATCTTAGAAAAAGTCAATGAAATTAGAGATCTTGGATTTGTGTTTGACACGCAATTAAATTTTATAAATCACATTCAACAAATAACCAACAAAGGCATGAAAACACTAGGATTTATAATTAGAACAATCAAAGACTTTAACTCGTTAGAAGTTATAAAAATCGTATATTTGTCACTCGTACGCAGCTTGTTGGAATACAATTCCATAGTTTGGTCCCCATACTATCAAATTCATATAAAAAAATATCGAAAGAGTGCAGCACAAATTTTTAAGATTTATTAACTTCAAGTTACACATACCTATTCAACACATTAACTACACATCCTTACTAAATACACTTAAATTGCATTCCCTAGAAAACAGAAGAAAAATAAATGACCTAACTTTTTTGTTTAAAATTATTCATTCTGAATTAGATTGTTGCGAACTCCTGCATCTCATCGATTTCAGGGTACCCAATCGAGCAACAAGGCAAAATGTATTATTCTGCAACAATAATTCTGGGACGAACTACCACATTCATGCACCTATTTCTCGACTTCACACATTAGGAAACAAATTCACCTCTAATATCGATGTATTTAACACAAGTTTATCATTATTTAAGAAATACCTGAACGATACTTTTATGTAGAATACTGGAACATCACATAGGGGCTTATGCATTTATTCGTATATTTCTATATTAATCCACAATGTAAAAACTTGTTACCATTTTATTTTTATGTATCTTGCATTTTGTCATGTATTTACAACTTACAACTTTCTCTTTTATTGTTAAGTATAATCTTTCCTTAATTTATCTGTATACTCTTTATGACGTGTACTAGTTATTTTTATAGTTTATCTTTTGTTTTTAAAAACCTGTCTCTGTATTATAAACATGTAATGTAAAAGCCCACCAGGGCGTTGAAAATTAATAAATAAAATAAAATAAATAAATATTATGATAACCCATTAGGTACACATTAGCCGCCTCTGTCTCTTTCTTACTATATTATATTTGAATATCATGCTATCTCACTGTTCCTTTGTTTGTATTTTGATATGTATATTGTATAATACACATAATTTATTTTTTGATTTAATGAAAATAAATTACGAAATTAAAATGTCGCCTCAAAGTAAATTGTCGATGATTACAGAAATTTATTATTAGTTTAATACATGTACCCTGATGATGCTTGAGTAAGCAAGAAAATTTAACAAATTTCGCGGTTACCATTTTATTTAATTTATTTGTGTGAATACCGCACAAGAATTTCAAAGCTTTCAACCGTCTAGAACTGGTGAGACTATGGTATCCCCAATTTGAGGTATGTTGTGGGCCTGATGGTAGTATCTGGCTTTTTAAATATATATTTTTAACATGTATACTTTACAAGAGTCCCAGCTGCTCTTTTCTGAAGCCAGTGAGACTATGGCATCCCCATATCGGGTATGTTGAGTGGACGAAGGTAGTGAGGAGGGGAAGAAGATGGAGAAGAGGAAGGTGGGGAAGTACCTGGCTATTCTGATCTGGTCAACAAACATGGCTAAAGCCATTTCAAGTAACGTTTTAATTCAGAATGGTGATCTTGAACCATGTCGAAACTGAAAATATCTTCAACTCTGGAACAGAGCCTGCCGCAAATATGTTGCCTATTATATTAAATGAATAAATTGTGAAAGAACACAAATTATTCAAATAAAATTTACTTACGCACGCCAGGGTTTTGAACCCGTGATATTCGGATTGCGAGTCGAGAGCCATATTCCTCGACCACGGAGGCCGAGGCATCAATATGTCAAATTTAAATTCAAAAACCATTTATTGCACATTACATGTACAAAAGTTGTAGCTTATAGGTACATCACATTTCTTCCAGCTAATCCAATAAATACAAATATGTATATTACATTACATATATTATAAAACCACAGTTACATATTACATTATATGATAAAATTAAAAAAACAGAGGTACTCATACTATATATATGTATCTTTTTGCTTTAATCAATATATAAGGCTTCATTTCCAAATGGTAGGCTTTTTGAATTTATTGTGGTAATACCGGTAGAATCTCTTTAGATTGTGAAATTCGTGATAGAACGATTGATTTTCCAAATTTTATTTTGCAAAAAAATTGGCCTTTGTGTGGGTGACACTACAATCAGGTAGCTGGGCAGTTTTTTTGTTTGTTTTGTAAACGGCTATAAATAGTTGGGTGTTTACACAAATTTACAAACAAGCTCGGCTGAGACCCTTCAAAGCTTTGACGGTCACCATTGCCGAATATCCGGCCGATGCGATGAGCCGATAAATCAGCATGAAAAATAAAATGATCCGAGAGGGGGTGTACAAATTGACAAAGTGAATCACCACGCACACGGTGAGTGTGCAGAATAATTTGAATGGACGTGACAGATTTACGAGCGGCAATGAATATAATGAATGTCGACTGTTTCGTCCCAGGTGAGTAGCGTTTTATCCGCAGGGATTACTACTGTAACTCCCCGGAGCGCAGATGTGTCTGACTTGACTAACTCCAGCCCACTGAATAGATTCTCCATAGATGTATTGTTTTTACATTAACTCTACACAGAAGGTCCTGAAGAAAATAATTTCCCTCAGGGCCTATATGATTTTGGAAATGCTGTGTGGAAGGCCTTTTTGAGAAAACGAATGAGTGAATATGGGTTTTGAAGAGACTCATGTTGTAGGAGGGAGGAAACACAGAGGCCGGTAACTCGATCCACAACCGATCCGTTGAACTCAAGAACAAGCCGTAGAAACGACGATTTGTCTTAGGATCAATGTCAACTGTATATCAGTCTAAGGCGCGCGTTTAGCGTATTTCCCGATTATGCACCGGTGCCAAAGGAATGCAATTATGCTAGTTCCTCGAAGCATCTTCCATTTAAATACCGGTAAAACCAGGACAGAATTGCCATCCAATGCCTGTGCTCTGAAGGTTGCAATAAGTTTGTGAATATCGAACCGAAGAAATGCGTACAATCACAAATTAATCCACGATCATATCTTATCCCCATCATATCTTTATCTACCCCTTTCTCTTCACTTGGCTCTTGTAAAACTTCTTCACAATAAAATACTGTGTCTTTGTTTGGATAAGAAATAATCATGAACAAGTGACAAGGACGGCCTGGAAGGCCAACGTTATCTCTATTATGTCTCTAGAACCTTACTGCTAGTTTAGAACCTTACTGCTAGTTGTCATATTCATCTGAGCCGCTAGCCCGCCAGGATCTGAACATAGAGGGGCAAACCTATACACTAGAGACATATCTTTTAGAACTCTACGAACAACTATCACTAGACCCATATATACTTCGTAGCTCGAACTATCACAGATCTTTATTTGAAAATACTTTTGGAAATTTTCTGATTTCAAACTAAATAGCATCGACTTTCAAGAATGTGGATCCGACACAACATGAGTTGCCTTTGAGTAAGATTGTCCCTAACTGATGGTGCCAGACCGTTCGCTGGTACACAAAACACTTCTAGGAATTATCTGCTCATTGATACTGCCAAACTTCCAAACACTGTCACTGCCGATTGCTGCCACTCTGCGTTAGCAACGTCTGATAATTTAATGCTGTTGTTTTAAAGGTATAACTGGATTAAATAATGTTCCTGGATATTTTAACGCTACGAGAAAGTTTGAGTTTAATGACACAAGTCGTAAAAAATTAATAAAATAAAGGAGGTAAGAATTTTGCGCAATTTGCATGCGTATAAAAGGACGGTAGTAAATACGTGGTTTGTAAAGAATACAGTTTCCTTGTTCTGAAGCCATTAAGCATAATGTGTATGTGTGTAATTTTATACTGTTGTAATACTGTATCTGCAAGTAACCCAAAATGAGGTTATGTTTTTACTATGGGTATGGGTTTCGTCTTATTTATACCATTAAAATTATGTACCTACTAGTATTTAACATTTATTGGATTCAGTGTATAATAATTTATTTGTCATGTGTGAAAATAAACCCTCTGAAACCTAATACTGTCTTTTCTATTGAAATTAACGATAAGTTTCAAAGTTTTCCTAAAAACTACGTCAATATTTTTCAAAAATTTGAACAATGTGTTATCAGCTTATCGTTTTAATTCGGGGCTGAAAGGTTTTAAAGAAAAAATATTTGATCATAATCTAGTAATGTTCTAGTCAATAATCTTGATATGTGCTCATTTATATATGTAGTAATATAGATACATAAGTTGTCAGTATATATAGATACATCCCATTTAATTCCTACATTACGGCTCGTTTTATCCAGGAAATCGTGTAGATAAAAGTTTTTCTAGCGCTAAGCCTAATGCAAACCTTTATTTACGTAGGCATCCAACAGTCAGATTTAAGAGAAAAGTGACAGTATTTAAAATAAACATTATTTTAGTAGATCGATCGAATCCTTTCAAGGGTAGAAGCTTCCACCCCATCGATAGGGCGGCCTAACCTCTGGGCTCTGACAGTCGTCGTGTCAAGGGGTGGGCTGAAGGGATGAAGGAGCAGAATGATGAAGGGTAGAGGACCACTATAGCCCGGATAGAGGGAGGGTCTGTTTGCGGTGTTGTTTAGGGCCTGTTTACAGGATACAGGGTGTAGACGGCCCGTGGACTACAGATGGGCGACACTTAATCAGCCATAGCCAAACGGTTTTATTGCCCGCCTTGTGAAACATTATTCTCGTGTTTCATGGACTTTTTTGTGAATTTTAATGGGAAATCTTTTAGGTAAAAAGTCTCTCTTATAAATGCTGTTAAAAAAATGATTGTTAATTATATATATAAATATATATATATAATAAAGAAGCACAGGTGTAGTGTAGAATAGCATGACAACCAATTACAAGACAACAAAAACGCGTTATCGTTGTCGATGAAAATGCATTCTTTCACCTTAGTGCGTGCGGGTGTGCCACTAATGCACACACACCTACGCACACACGCATTTTTCTGAAATCAGATGATATTACATTAGTTAATATATGCAATAAATATCAGTCATCCAGCTTTGGCAGTTGGTAGCCTTTGTCACTTCAATCCCTAGGTAGGGAGGTTAAATCCTCAGTCAAACCAAGTTTGTTTTCAAAAGACATTTTAAAAATTTCCCACAGTTTAAGAGCCAGTCCATGTAGAGCGGTGGTTCCCAACCTTTTTTTGACCAGGGACCACTATTACATTACATTTATTTGTTCTCAAAGGGACCACAAGATGCAATAATGATAAATTTTAAATCGCGTAATGAAACGCGTCTTTGCAATTACTATCATTTTGCAATTCATTGTGTTCTTCTTGGACTTCTTCAGCTACCTCTCCATCATTAATACCAAAAGGGTTAGGAATCAGGATTTCGATACCTTTCGATTTGGTTTTCGTAGTAAATGAATAACTGTTTCGTGGACCACATTTTAGGTCTCGCGGACCGTCTGTAGTCCACGGACCACTGGTTAGGAACCACTGCTGTAGAGGAAAGTTCCACTTTCAATTAAATTAAAAAAATAAAATCGAATTCGATTCACACGCGGTAGAAGTGAAAATTTACGAAAAACAATCTCAAACAATAGAAGCCTTTAAACGTGTGGCCATAATCAAGCGGCCAATGAGCGCAGACCTAGCGTCATTTCCGTTTCATATCTCAACCAATATAATCAAAGCAACCAATGAGCTCAGTTAGATGCTTTGCAGGTGCTGTAATGCGTCAATTGCGTTTCATTCGAATTTCAAATCGCAACGAGGCTAAACAAGTTTCACTTCGAAAATCTTTGAAATTTTCCCGTAGCATCTAAATAAATACATAATATCGAAACAAAATTTTAATGTTGTAAAAGTTTTGAGATTTTAAAAATAATATCATTAAGTACTAGCATTTTGTAGTTCTTGCTCTAGTAACCGATTTCGCTCGTATTTTTTTCCCAAACGAAAAAAACTCGACCAAACCAGCGCTGTTTATTGAATCCTTTTCACCTGTCAGATCAAATTGGTAAAGGTGTTTTGGATGTCCGTTTGTAACATCACATCGTGACATAAATATAATTTAATTCTAGAGAAGTAATTCAAATCGCGTTGAGTGACTTTCCGGAGTAAAACTGTTTTAATAAAAATTGTTTTTTCAGTGCATTTTAAATAATCATCCGATTACTTAAGAAGAGCATTAAAAAAAAATTATAGTCTCAACTGCCAAGAACCTTACACCTACAGCATCCGCCATTTGGGAAAATCTTGGAGTTTAGGGAGTAGGTTCATGTCTATTCAGATCTTGTCGTTTTGATAAATCAATTTCAAATGCATTTCAATATTATTTCAATAAAGTTGGTTACGTAACATCAAAATATAAAATAAAGGGTTACATGCTAACTCAGAATAAAACTAACTCAGAAACACCTCCGAAAGGTAATTAAAAGCTATGAAAAAATCATTTTAAAATAGCCGGTAACCCTTACCTAACTTAACCTATTTAACCATTTTTTTTATTTTTATCATCACTCTTAATGACCTTCCTGAGGTGTTCTGAGTTGGTTTCATTCTGAGTTGGCCGGTCACCAAAATATAGTACCTAAACTTGTGTCAGATTTCAGAGCGGTAGATATTTTCAATATCGCTCTGGTAAAAGACCATCATTTAGAATCAAACCTTGATTGTAATGGCTTTAGCCGAGTTAGGTGACCAGTTCTGAATAGCCAGATACTTCTATACCTTCTCCTTCGTCATCTATTTCCCCTCCCCTTACCCTTAAGCCTTAGGACTCTTGGGGGTATTATAAAAAGGAATTCTTGCTTAAAATGGCTTTAGACGTGTTTAGATACTTCCCCACCTTCCATGCGGTTGGGAGCAGTTTGGACTCTTGTGCGGTATTCACACAAAACAAAAAATGATCGTTCACTAAGATGATATTGATAATAATAGTATCATGAAAAATCATATTTCACTTTGACGTTAACTAATTAAAGAATTAAGAAATGCAATATGCGGGTGAAGAAAACAATTTATGGTTTAAAAATGTTGCTTTGTCGTACCTTTTCATATAAAACCTCAACAAATTGGTGTGAAAATAATATATATGTGTGGTGTAACTTAACTTTAACTGTGAAAATAATACATAAGTGTGGTGTACCTTAACTTTAACTGTGAAAATAATATATAAGTGTGGTGTACCTTAACTTTAACTGTGAAAATAATATAATTGTGTCGTGTAACTTATTTTTTACATTAACTCCACACAGGAAGCCCCGAGAAAAATAATTTCCCTCAGGACTTGTCATCTTCGGTATTTTTGAGGAAAAGAAGGAGTGAACCTGGGTCATAAACAGACCCATTTCATAGAAGGCAGGTAACACGGAGGCAGGAAAATCATTTTCCAGCCGTCATTACTCAACAACGTGTCGTAAAAATGCCCCACTCTCTGACCAATGTCAACCTCTTGCAAATATTGGGCACGCGTTTAGCGTATTTATCGACTATGCACCGGTGGTGAAGGGACAATGACGTTAGTTCCTCGGAGAATCTTCCATTGAAATGAATGAAATAACTTTCCACCCGACTAACCTGTGTGCTCTAAATATTGCAGATATAATAATAATAGTTCATTTCAGAACGCATGCAGGGGTAGTGCAATGCGATATATTCCATATTAAGAAATAATAAAAAATAAAATGGTTAAATAATCGGAAAAATAAATTCGACAAAATATCGATACATACATACATGATTGCCTTTTATTAACGTTACAATGTATGCTAAATGTTGTTATTTTTCTCGTATTTGTATTTTTGTTATAAACTGATTACCATAAATTGCGTATTCACTTATAAGTATGCATTTCCAATGGTACGATGATTGTATTTTATTTTTATCTAATATTGTGTTGCTATTTGTAATTTTGTTACAAACTGCTTTTGTTATAAACTTCGACTGTCAACACAGCAGACATTGAAAATTTTAATAGAATCAATAAAGATTAATAAATTTCACTAACCTACAACTAAAACGACTTTTGGACAAAGAAATATGCAATACTTCTCTATAAAATGATTTAATTTATTCCCTCTTGCAATAAAAACCATTTAAAAAATAACCGACTTTACAAGAACCATTAATATATGGATTATGGATATGGGAAGGCAGAATATAGACATATTTTGAAACCTTGCCAAGATTAATGCTTGTATTATACTTTCTTTTCGATGTAACTTTATAATTTTCCTCTTGTAATATTTTAACATAGGTATTTACTTATATTTCAAACATGAAAACTTGTACAATGTGACCTTAGAACGGGGTACCCCAGTAAGGATACAAAATTGTAAAACAAAAAAAAAAACTGGTGTACTTTAGACTTAGACCACACGACTGAAGTTAACATTTTCAATTGCGAACTTACCAAATATAAGAGGTCCGTACAAGAATATTTCTCTGATGGTTCGTGAATAATGTTATGTTTTTATTGTTTTATATTTCTGTTATGATTTGATTTACATAAATGTACAACATCTCATGGCTACCAATGTATTGATAGATTTTTTGTTTGGTAATGTTTCATTTTATGTAAGAAAAAAACTGTTTTATATTTTTTGTTTTGGATTCATATTGCTTTTTATAAATTAATTTACTTACTCTTATTATGCTGTCTAAGTACAAGTAAAGTCACAAGGAGGAAATCCATAATTGGTTTATTTTGGCTATTTAATATTATATACAAACTGAAATAAATGTAAACTGTCGATTTACTGAAAATTAATAAATAATAAATAAATAATACAACATCACTAACTTATAAAAGAATATATGACCCTGGGGTACCTACGACCTTGTGGTGACCTTGAGGTAATCTACGACCTCGGGGTGACCTATGACCTTAGTATGTACGCCTTACTTTAGTTGTGCAAAATGTATTCCTCGCCCGATCACCGTTCGCATCGATCACCCTTCGCATCGATTATCTATCTTTTCGTAATGCATCACACTTTTCGTAACGCATCACACTTTTTGTAACGAATTCACCAGCTTACCAAAATAAAATAAATAGATAAATAAACTACCTACAAAGAATTAAAATGGAAAATGTGATAATCCATCAAACGAACTGCCAGTAGTTTTTTCGTTAGCTAGTTTTTTTATGGAGCAAAAAAAAAAAAACTAGCCTAATAATGAAATCGAACAATACATCAAACCATAATATTCTGTTATGATAATAACTGTACGACGATGAACTTTTCTCTTATTTTTGATAAATTAATGTGACATCCAAAGTCTGTGTAATGTTTGACGACTAACATAATATATTACATGATTAACGAGCGTTCGCCGGCAAGTACTCGGCGGTATTCTGAAGCAAATTGAACCGTGGCCTATCGAAGTCATATAACATAATGTGTCGGTGAACAGATACGCAATGTCCTGTAAATTAATTGATCATCTCGAAGACAATCGCTTGATGTGACAAGCCGGGATCAGGCCCTTGATGGGCGGAATTCTATTTACAGAGCCATCAACGTGGATATTTGTTTTGTCAATCAAGATAACAAGTAATTTACGATGCACTAATATGGTAATACGGTCGCTTTAATACATTATTTGATTAACAGCTTATAGAGGCGACAGCACTTTTGATTAATAGACTGAGATATTATTTGATTTAGATTTTGTTAATAAATTATAATAATGTTGGAATCAATAAAGTTTTTTAATCTGATTACCGCAAAAGAGGCCCAACTGCTCCCATTCGCCTGGAGCCAGTGAGACTATGACATCGAAAATTGTTGACGTCGAGAGAAGAAGGAGATGGGAAGAGGGAGATGGAGTATTTTTTTACCATCTCCGAATAGCCAGTTAGGTACCTTTCTCTTCCCCATCTCCTTCCTTTTTAGTCTCACAATACACTCAATTTGGTAAATGCATTGTCCAACTTACTTCAAATATTTGGTGCTCTTGTTCGGTGTTCACATAAAAAAAAATTTAAGCCGCCGCTACCCGAATTTCTACCGATTTCTTAAGTATAATCTCCCTTAAACATTTGAAGTTTTTAAGCTCTTAAAAAAATATATGTTGTTATTAAATATAATATCTAGACGTGTTCCATGCCGAAGTGCAAATTATACGAAATTCCCTCGACAGAAAAAAAATCGCAAAGTATGCTCCGAAAATTATTATAAACACGTTCATTTCACTTATTTTAGAAGTTATGTTTACGTATGAAAAAATTCACAGTGTTTATTTAAATGTTCTTTTAGATGTTCCCCACGAGATTTTTGCACTATTTTAAACGAGTCGTGTTTTATTAAACATTTTCATAATTTTCGCTTCAATTTTATCGTTTTAAATATTAGCGCGCTCTCTCCAACATTCGTAATTACATACTATCCATCTTCTTCTTTTTGAGCGAGGATACGGCACCTTAAAAACTTGTGTTAACACGAAAACCATACAGTTTAAATTAGCTCTACTCTGTCTTTTGAAAAACTCTCTCAAATTTTTATATCATACTAAGATTAATCCAACAGCAATATTGATATCACCCAAAAAAAGGTATTTTTTTAGAAATCTTGAGCCTTCAAAACATTAGCCCGAAAAACGAGAAAAGCAATACAATTCAGTGCAACAAAAGTAACTCTGTTCGAAACGCTGGCGTTAAAAAGCGTAACTTGACTTATCGCCCCCCTAAAACAACAAACTCAATTTCTACAATACGTAGCGTAAGAATTGAACCGGTTTTTCATACACTTTTATTTATGTTAATATTATTCACCAGCAATCTGAATTGCGTAAGCCAATGAAAAATTCAACACGTAGGCCAGCCACAAAGTACATACATAAAAAGTAGTTGTTAAATACCTAAATTGCCTTTTACATTCAAGATAAAAATAAATTCTCGAAAAACAAAAAACCCCCACAAATTTTTACGCACGAGTTTTGTAAAATTGCTTGTGCCCGGTGTCGGGCGCGCCAGTACAGAATAAATCGCAGATTCAAGTGAGCGTTTAAAGTAATTGGGTGAAATCTCGTAATATTTTATCCTTGCTTTTGCGGAGGAAATTTCGCGAAATAATCTTTCAACACCACTCTGATTCCGATGTCCATTAGCGGCCCAGACAGGGATACTCGGCGGCAGGCTCCTGCATAATTCATTCCATTTATTTGCTTTGAATTATATAAAACAGGACGAGCGTTTACCTCTTGATCCTACAGCAGGAAAGTTGCTTCGACTTGAATTTGCATTGAACTCGAGTCCCTTCGGTATCGCTCGAGGTTTATTGTACATAATATGTACATTGTTCAATAATGCATTATGCATTTTGTGGTAGTAATGTTAAACCTCTACTGAATTTTCGTTTAAAAGTTGCGTTTTTTTGTTTATATTGTCAACTGATGAACTAATCATTATTTTAACCTGTCGTTCGCTGAACTACGAGTATTTTTTTATATTGTCAACAGATGAACTAATCATAATTTTAATCTGACACTCGCTGAACTCTGAGCATTTTTTTTATTATTGTTAACAGATCAACTAATCATTATTTAAACCTGACGTTTGCTGAACTGTGAGTATTTTTTTAATATTGTCAACAGATGAACTAATTAATCCGACATTCGCTGAACTCTGAGCATTTTTTTTATATTGTTAACAGATGAACTAATCATCATTTCACCTGGCATTTGCTGTATTCTGAGCATGTTTTTATATTGTCGATAGATGAAATTATATTTATTTAAAACTGGTGTTCTGAACTTTTTGTTCAATTTCATAAGTATGTTTTTTTTAAAAACAAATATACCCGCCTTCGAAATTGAATACACGTAAACTTTGTAGAAGATCGTCCCTTTCTTAATATTACACATAACGCTTACATCAGCCTTGCATTATTTGCGGATCTCCACGTTTTTCTCACGATCGTACATGGTTTTACCACACATTCGCCTCAGAGATCTCGCGAATGAACGAGGAAATGAGTGTTAGGAGAATATATGATGAAAATGTGAATGGTAGAAGAAGTCGGGGACGCCTGAGGAAGACATGGCAGGACCAAGTGAATCAGATACTTGAGTCGGGCCGTGTGAAGAATCGAAATAATAAAAGAGCATGTATGAGACGATGTATGAATGTAAACGGGGCAAAGAGTGTGTGCCAAGATCGAGTTGTGTGGCGGTCCGTCCTCTCTGCCTACCCCTGCGGTGAAACGGCGTGATGGTTAGTTAGTTGTAGAAGATAATATAGACTCTCAGTAAAAATATGATAGAGATAAAAAAGACACAGATAAAAAGAAACGATCGCAAATGGGATTCGAACCCAGATACTCGAGTCCTACCGAGACTGGTTAATTTTTTCTGTGTCTTTTTAACTCTTTCATATTTGCACTGAGCGATGTTGATATTATAATATTACAATATTTAAATATTACAAGGAGGTTTATAAGTTTCAATCAGTTGTTTCTTATTAATTTAATATAGATGTGTAATAAAACAAACAAAAAATCTAATTAAGAAATAATGATCCGGGTACCTACTTATCATGATAAAAAATACGGAGGACCTACAAATAATAAAACCTTACAATTTCGAAAAGCTTGCGTTTGCAGTATTCAATGTTATGCAAACGACATGTATGTGATATGGGTATGGACTTAAGAAAAAAAACATTTTCCTTTTTTTCAACTGGACACCGCAAAGCACTTCGTAGATTAAAGCTCGTGAAATTTCAACCAGATATGGAAATTTTTGTGTTAATTTTTTAAGACCTTTTTGGCTACGTTAACAAAATGCAGATTTGTACCAACTAAGATTAAACATTTTCATTTAGCTTAAAAATACAGATGAGTCATTCGTTAGCGAAATACCCCGTGGCGATGCGGGGGCCAGCGTAATTTTTTTTCCGGAGAAAAGTTTTTCGTATACACGCTGAAGTTTCAGGAAGTTGTTTTGCGGGAGTACCTACCTACATGTTTTTTCAGCAAATCCACATACGTGTTGGTACTATTTTTCGTTTGTATCACGAAAAAATTAAACTGTGTAGAATTTTAGATTAAAAAAACTATTTCAATAACATTATGTTAATATTTTTAATGCTTTATCAATTATATATAGTATGGAATACACATGGATATACCTTATATTATAAATTGTAATATTTCTGTTCACGAACGTATGCCTGGTAGCAGCAGTGCACGTCATAGCTTTTTCACTAAGAAAGCAAGAATTCGTGATTTGTGCAAAAAACGATCAAAGTAATGCGATCTCTTTGATAATTTGGTTATCCGTAAATTTACAACAAAATTAATTTCAATATTATCAACATCTTGGAATTAATTAACCATTATTGAGGTGATTGCATTACTGAACATGGAGAACATTCATGTTCCGGAAACCTCTGATAAATTTTATGTACACAATATTTTTCCTTTTTTTTAAAATGAATACCGCATAAGTCCTAACCGATCCCGTCTGGAGCCAGTTAGACTATGGCGAGCCCAATTAGGGTATGTTATGAGGCTGGAGATAGTGGGGAGGGGAAGAAATGGAAAAGAGGAAGGTGGGGAAGAATCTGGTTATTCAAATTTGGTCACTAAACACAGCTTAAGTGATTTCAAGCAACTTTTCAATTCTGAAATACTGATTGTCTTACACCAGGGCGATATTGAGAATATCGAATAAATTGTGAATTAACACAAATTTATCAAAAAAAAAATCTTTTTAACCTACGACCTTTGCATTGCTGATCGGGACCCTTACCCTTTAACCGGACCCTTAACTTAGAGCTGAATTAAAAAATGAATTATAGTAATAGACGAATCACATTTGCAGGATAAAGTCAACCAAAGGGAGTAAATATAATTTACTATCCAATATTTCAAATAATTTTGTGTTATATTAGATTTTTTTTGTAAGTATTCCTACAGTTTTTAAGCAACAATAATGAACCGATATTATTTTTAAGCATTAGTCAATAGACTAGCTTCCCAATTAGACCCAATAATATATCTTTACTAACATATTCATTTAAAAGATATTAAGAAAATAAAACATTTTTTCTCAAATGAAAAAGTCACGTACAATCAGATATTTCATATAATAAATAAAACCAAGACGAAGTGATATTTCGCACCCACTAGTCTTAGACTGTGACATGTCAAAAAATGGCATTCTGAGATGATAAATCGGATTCAAAGCTTCAATTATGAGAAAGAAGGTGTGTGGTATTTTCTGTATTCAACTTTTATGCAGTTCATTTAGAGATGTGACCTGGTATAATGTTTTTAATATTATATTTGTATTTTTAACTGAAAAATGCAAATTTTTGACATCACAAAATAGGAGTGCGTTTTTTTTTCAGTGTGTTTGAAAATTTATTAAATTCGTTGAAATTATCTTTGGAATAATATTATCTGAATTGATAGCATAAAAACGTGTTCAAACTGTGGTGGAAAGCCATATTCAGACGACATATTTACAATACTTTAAATTTCAATTTTTGTTGTGTCTAAATTGATTTTTTACCGGTTAAACCTATTTGCAGAGATACTAATTGAGAGAGTGATTATGTGGGGTTTGGAATCTGTTCCCCCGCACTAAATTTAGGGTTTATTAAATTGTATTAGAATAAGTTAACAATAATAATCTAAACGAAAATATGAAAGAGAACAAGACACAGAAAAACAGAAAAAGACAATGGTCGCAACTGGGACTCGAACCCAGACCTCTCCTCTCTCAGAGGTCTGGGTTCGAGTCCCAGTTGCGACCATTGTCTTTTTCTGTTTTTCTGTGTCTTGTTCTCTTTCATATTTTCGTTTAGGTTATTATTGTTAACTTATTCTAATATGATATATTTCACTGATGGGAATAACCTTCAAAAAAGTATAAAAAGAAAGTTTTTCTTATAAAAATTGAATTTTCTAAATTGTTTTTTTAATGACGTTATTGCTATGACTCATTATAAAGAAGTCTTCTGAATATGGCTCAACCACATTTTTAAAATGACCTTGTCGAAACAGCTGTAACAAAAATACATACTAAAATAAAAATGTGAGTTTTTTATACATGAAGTCACATAAATATATGTTAGCGTTCATTTTCCGTGTCATGTAAAATATTCATGTAGAAGCAGATTTCACGGATTCAGAAATAGACAGTAATTAAAAATGCAGTCGTACAACGCGACATCTGTTTGTCCGTAGAAATGTGTTTGCATTTCTGTTTGGTTGGACAACTCTTAATGCTAAATTACCATTGTAAAAATATTTATAATCCGTGCAACGAACAGCTGTCAGCGGAAATATTTTTAATTCAATTTAAAATTGTCCGCAGTCTTTGTATTTTGTTATGGTCGGAAGCTTCATGAATGGTTAAAACAAACAATCCGGCAACCGAATAAATTGTAAGAAATGTTTGTAACGTCCCATTGTAGTATTGTCTAGAACAGAATATTTTTATTTACATAATTATTCGTTTTTTCAATCTTATTTTTTTAAACACTCGGTATTCGGAAGACAATCTTCTAGAGGTTATAAACTTTTTTTTTAATTTCTACTAGTAGGTAGTATTTGAAATTGTGATTAATTTTTATTTAAATTAAAATCGCTTCTTCTACTAATCTGTGGCACTGGCATGATTGTGGATCTAAAATCTAAATGATGAAACTCATCTTAATAAATATCTTTGGCTCCTCGTGTGATAGCATTTTTGAAAATAAGCTTCATCCAGCTTGCTGAAGATAAGCGTCTATTTTGTGCCCATAAAAATTTCAGAATTAAATAATAGTATCGTAAAGGAACCTTCAAGTTCATACTTTTTCTCCCCAATATTATACTCGTATTATGTACTTGAATTGAATTTAAAAATTTGCATCGGACTAAAAAAATAACTTTTGCCGGAAATGATAAAACCATAGCTGTCATCGAGAGCCCATCTTTAATACTACTACCGTTTATAAGAAAAAATATAATAAACTTAATAAAGAGTTATGTGTGAGAACTAAAATCAGCAACATCATTCATCCTGTTCTAGAAAAAAATGTATACTTACCTAAAATAATGTCATTGTTTGGTTTTGAAGTGATAATATGCACAGTACCTACCGGGGTGTCATTTTTATCCTTCCTACCTTCCCCAACCATGTCACATTGCTGAAGAAAGCTGGGAACCGTGACAACAATAACAACCAACAATTTACAGGTTACTACAAGTCGACTTGTGACATTGGAAGGAAGTGTTTTTTTGTAAGTTATGTGTTCGCCTTCTAATTTGGTAAGTGCCTAGGTTTTCCTTACTTCCTTGTAGTCCAAATTCTTCCATACACATATAAGCATTCAGCTGCAATCATTTCTTGTTTGTTAAGTAATTTACAGTCCATTTCGCCAGTTGCATTTGAGGCTGTCATTTTCGAAGATAGCTTTGGATGTAACAGTCATAGTTGATAACTTTATATGATTAAAACCTATTCACTTACCATATTTCTTTATTAACCCTTTCTTAGCATCAACCTTCTGACATATCAAGGGTGAACATGCTCAAGTGTCTTCGGTTATTTTTCCGATTCTTGACTGCTTCCATCCCTTTGAAGCTGGTGCTTACTTCAAGTGGTCTGTCGATGTGTCCACACCACCTCTGTATATTTTCCCCAGCCATGAATCCTTTGGTATGATGTGGAATTTCCGCCTGTCGCCTGTTTTTTTTTAACCATATATGTCCAGCGTCTCAAGAAAAATCATAACAAATATCTTGACAATTTTCAAGTGAGGCGGTTAACGTACATTACGTGTAAAAACTTATGAGACATGTACGTGTGGAAAATCCTACATGAGTTTGATATTGTATATTATTTATCTTGATGACAGCTACTTACGCCTATTTTGTAAATAGAAAAGGCCGATTGAGTACAGGCCCGGGCGCGCGACTGATTTTGAAGTGTCACGACGTGACCAAGTCAGTGACATCAAAATTTCGGCGAATATTGTTGATACTCTTCGTTACAACTGATAGTGTGTAATGTTTTACAGCAAGGAATAAATAGAGTGATTAGACTACTTTTAACAGTCAACTTTACTTAGCGACAGGAATAATTTGGCGATCGTTCACCCACGACTGTTCTCTTTATCGGCCCTGAGAATGAGCGGTCTTTTCAAGAATGAAACAATCTGACGACATTCTTCTTTCCTCACACATTTATTCCGGGCCTCTTCAAGAACGGCTTTAATAAATCCCTTCTTTCAGCCCCTGCATGAAACCCCCTCACAACCGTGCTAGTTTGTAATAATGCAGGTGGTATAAAGCTCCTGTGAGGTGTCACGTAAAAGTAAAAACTGTTTCGGAATATTTACGGAAAGTCAACACTTACTTTATCTATAAAATTAGCATTAGGAATGCATTAGTCTTAGTTATTCAGTAAACCATCTTCACAAAATGCATAGTTTACGTTCGTCTTACTAGATAGATATGCTAAATAACAAAGGGAAATAAAACATAAAGCGTACTACATAGAAAGAAAATAAAAATGAAGCAAATTACAACATTTCTAATAACGCTCCAACAATTTTCAGTGACATGTTATTAGATGACTAATTTGCTTTATAAAATGTGCCAGACTGTTTGTATAGAATTATAGTATACGTATATGCATGTATAATATTATTTTATGTAAGTGTTCTTCAAAAGTTATTAGTACACATAGCAAATTTGGGGTACGACGCAGAGTGGTAGATACTCTCGTTATCGCCCTGGTGTAGAACCAAACATCTAAATGTTCCTTGAAATGTTTATATAATATAATATCCTCAAACTGCTTCGACTCGCAGCGATAACTTACGTATTACCTTTTTATACCTACAGAGTTTTGTTTGTTGTTAGATTTTCAATGTTATCACCGACAACTAACTAACTTCAAGTCACAGTTGTAAATATGTTTGTCATTAAGTTATTAGGTTCAAGTCAATAGTTATAAGTCACTACATATACATCTTTGATGTAAGTCACTAGTCATAATTATAAATTTTACTTGCAAGTCTGTTATATTATTTTATTTTACATTTCTTTGTACAGCGTCCTTGAGGTTATTTTCACAAAAAGCGCGCTGTATTAATCAGCTAAATATTATTATCGTTAGGCGTTAAAAAAAATCGAAAATTTTTTGGTGCCAAAAAAGATTCCCGATATGTCATCTCTCAATAGGAAAGTAGTTCATCGATCCAGCATATTTAATTCCATAATAGGACAATATAATTTTTTTTTGGTCATTAGTCTTACGAAATTGCAGCATCATCCCAAATATGTCTACAGAAGGGCGTTCGATCCACGAGCTGGAAACAGAGCATTGTAATACTCTCGGCTTTTCTTGGTTCAATTTATGTAATGCTTACTCATTGCGCCCCAGAGCCCCGGAAAGGGTCAACAGAGATCGATCGGCAGAAAAAATATCGGCGATCCGAGTCGTAATTCTAAACCAACCATCTTAAATCCTGTTTTTATTTGCTGAGCAATGTCAGAAATATAAAATTGTACTTTGTGTACATGTATGTCGCGTTAAAGCTTTTAATGTAAAAAATATGGAACGTGATGATTTGCTTCGAATTTCAGATAATTTATTTTTTTTATAATAATAATAAAAATTTGATAATTTTTGAATAGTGCTGTTTTTGCGAAAAATAACATCATTAGCATTAGGTATTAAATGAAATACGAGTTTAGGGAAATGATTATTTATAACGAAATCGCCGAAGAAATCAGATTTCAGATTCAGACCTCGAATCCAGAGGTAATTTTTTTTAAACTTTCAACGGGTTCAAATCCTAACGAGGGCACATTTACATACGTGTTAATTCACATTAAATTAATATAAAATATTATAAATGTAAATTTACATCACTTTCGAGTGATTTTTTTATTTTGGATCCACAGGAGGCTCAGAAGAAGAAAATTCCCCTCAGGGCCTATGCCATATTTAGGGATTCTCTGTGGAGGGTATTTTTAGGAAAGGAAGGGGAGGAAGTTATGGAAAAGAAAAGGGTATGATAGGAGTGTAGGGATCTTTGGGTCAGTGTGACCAGGAGTGACGGACGTGTCAAGGCAATGTTCCAGAGACTCCTGCTGGAGAGGGAAAAAGATCTCCATCAACCAGTTTCTCCCAATCCGACCTGCCACGCAAATGCTGGGCAGACACATATGCCGCCAAGATCCGGACAAACCTCACCCATGAATACCGGCACCCCTGCAATGAATTAAGAATTCGTTTTTTTTTTTAATTTTCCGGAGTACTTTTTCTGTGTGTTTTACTGTCTACATAAACTTAAATCAGTAATCAATTTCATTAAAAGTAATGACAAATTTTTGTCTTACAAATTTTCTGTACTTAAATAATATCTATTATCTATCTTATTATGTTCGGGCTCCAATGCGAAAGAGAAATTACGTCATACCTCTTAAATCTTTTAACAAATTGCTTGTTAATTCGAACGATCTTCTCAAAACGGTAAATTTAATCATTCCTATACAAAAAATGTTAATGAAATAAAACGATCTTTTTTTATTTCGTGCCTTGTATAACTTAAAACTTGTCGATTGAGCAAAGTCTCATTAGTCTCTGAATAGGTGCCGTAAAATGGTCTAGAAAAGGAGAAGTCTTTAAAAAAAGAGAAATAAAAACAAATTGCTATCCTTTTGCTGAGTGAGATTTCCCATCCACTGTCTACTTTTTTTTATTAATGAGAGATAGACAATAACGTTTTTTTACACCTTTTGTTAAGCACGTGTAATGTAAATTGTTTATATGTGTGTTTTATAATAAAGAGAACAGCGGAAGCAATCATAACTTATCCAATAAAATATATTAACATTTGAAATATAAGCACATACATTTGTGATAAACCACTTTAAATAAAGTAGTCTAAAACAAATTGGGTGTTTATGGTACAATTATGGCAGGCCGCAAAGAAAATTTTACGTTTTCGACATAAAATAACTATACCATATTCCCGGTAATTACTTAATATGCATACCATAAATATTATAAATAAGACACTACAATTAAAACACATAATAGGTTATTATACATAAATATACTTATTAATTGTAAATTGTTTTCACCATTGTAACTAATGTACTGTTTGTTTCTGTTTATAAATAAACAAATGCATATTATATTGAATCGTATACAAAAATTAACAACAAAACTTCACACAAACAAATATAAAAATCAGAATTATGTACTCGCGTAACACATTAATACCCATAATGAATACTTCTTTCGGACAAAGCACAAAGTACTATTACCTGGGACTAAACTTTATGATGTTAATCCTTACGCAATTAAAAGTACATAATAAACAATTTAGCCTTCAAAAACAAATAAAATACGGATCAAGTCAACAGAAAGAGATATTATAATTTTTTTTAAATATGGCAAATAAAGAATACACATAAGCGAACCACAAACGAACACAATTAACAGAAGTAACGCACTAAGATCTGCTTTTTGTTTATGACTATGTCAAAGGATTAAATCAACATTAACTTATCATAGGGTGACTGTGCATATGCTTGTGCACGCGTTGATTTCAGGAAAAAATAAGTCTACTTTTAAAAATGTCATGTCACTTGGTAGGTACATAATTAATTTGCTAACTAGATCGTATGCCTTTAATCCTTTCAAATCAATTGATTAATTTTAAGGTGTGAGATGATCCCTTTGATTGACCGTCGTGACTCGTGCCCTTCCAGAGGTCACAAAAAGCTTTGAGCCTTACGATAAATTAAACGACCTTAGTTAGTTAAATTATTTTTTTAGAATATTTGGGTTCGATGTTTCGGTTTTACGTTGGCGGCTAAGTAAACACTAATATGGGTTATGTATGCCACAAGTTGCAAAACTCAAAGTTAATGAGATTATAACTAATTCGTTCGTAAAGCCCCCAGGTACTTGATTCTATGAGCCTTAAACTTTACACTCAAATTCTAGACTTTACTAATTATTTTTCGATTGTAAGTTAACCACCATGAAGCTTTTAAATAGAAAACTTGTAGAGCACATGGGCTCGTGTCTGGAATCAAGCATTAATTTATTGTGTAAATAAGTTTGGTACCTTCGTGAAAGAGTTATTAAATAGGCCATTCTGAGAATCATAACCTTTTCAGGATTCTGGATCTGTTTCTTTAAAAATAATGGTGTTGATGACAGGCTTTGAAAATTGAAAACAATTTTGGTATTTTAGTTTTTAAATATTGTGTTATGCATTCCTAAAATCAACATAATATTATTTTGATATAATATAAAATATAGGTGTCTACTTCACTGAAATACAAAAAAAGTTTGTTTGAAAATGGAGTATCACACCACTGTTAGCTGGATTCGCAAACTTAAATATAAAATAAAATGGTGACCCAAGAGTTGATCCCCTGATAATTGGCTCCTGAAATTCCAGATTTATTAAATAAATCTGGAAGCTGAATTAAAATCTCTCTCTGTCCTCTGTCCTCTGTCCTCTGTCCTCTGTCCTCTGTCCTCTGTCCTCTGTCCTCTGTCCTCTGTCCTCTGTCCTCTGTCCTCTGTCCTCTGTCCTCTGTCCTCTGTCCTTTGTCCTCTGTCCTCTGTCCTCTGTCCTCTGTCCTCTGTCCTCGGTCCTCTGTCCTCTGTCCTCTGTCATCTGTTCTCAGTTCTCTGCCTTCTAACCTATTTACTCTGTCCTCTTCACCTCCTCCTCATATTTGCGGGGGATATGCTAAGGTAAGTGTATTCAGCATCTAAATTTTGAAATTATATTTATTTATTTTGATAATCTATTTTAAAGACACTAATAATTTTTTGGAATTTATTATCTTAGCACTCATGGCATGCCCCTGATACCTTCATTAAAATTATATAGAAATTGGGTTCAAATTTAATATTAGGAACGGGCTTAGTAAGTAGCAGGTGGACAATAATATATATCTAATACATTTTAAAAAATCGCTTTCTCATGTTCCACCTACTTTTCTACAAAAATTGTAATTGTTTATCTTGTTTATGTACGAAAATATAGATATTTTTAATTCATTTACCGTCACTTTTTATCTACAAAGGAGGCCCTGTAATTTCCCTCAGGGTCTTTGTCTTTTTTGAGAAAGCTCTGTAGAATGTAGTGAGGAGTTTAGCAGTACTTATTTTCTAGTGCCTAATTTAAACCTTTTTTGTCCATTATCTACGCTAATTACTTTTTTGTAATTTTTTTAATCGCTTTTGCAATGTAGGCTTTAGTTAATGTACTATTCCCGCAAAAATAAATAATGAAAAGGTAAAAAATAAAAATAATATTAGAAGGTGATTAAATGTAGTATATATGGCGAGGAAATACGTATATTTTTTCTTTTGACTACATTTGTAAAACGAGTTATTAAATCAATATTATTATCTAATTTATTTTATTTTCACTACATCACAAGTTGATTAGACATTGCAAATAAATAACTTTTTTTAACATTTAATCATTTTACAGTAAATAATTAAATACCCAGCATTGTGTAAAACATCATCCGGCCCTTAAAGAAAGTTACTTTCATCTCTTTTAAAATTCCCGGAAGAAGGACACCCGCCTATCTAAATATTAAAGTCATTATTCTCGGGGGCATGCAGTTCAAGGCTTCCGGTCTTGTATACAGCATGACCCTAACAACAGGGCTAGAACTGGGCCACAAAGAATTGTAAATTTGCACCTTGGCCCCGCGAGGAAACGGGGTCTGTTTGTTTGCCTGTCTCCGAATCTCTCCGTCCCTCCACCTGTCAAATAAAACTCCCCAGAGAAAGGATTTGCATTCAAAGGGAATTGTTAAACCAAAAACCCAGTACCTACTGCTACCCTTATCATTTTCGGGTATTTCTCTCAGATTTTGTACGGCCCGGCATATTTTATGTTATTACATACACATTGTGAAAACTCATTCTAAATCTACACGAAAATAGACGATAATGTATTGAAAAAACATAACTTCGGTTTTAATTAAGTCATGAACACTATGATCGGTATGCTTGGTTATTCTAAACTGCTGCGCCGCTGCCTATAGGGTCTGTTTAAGCCGCAAAAATATTATGCTCTCGGTAATGGGTTGAAATCAAAGATATTGAAATTGTCTTTGGTTGAAATAAATTTAAAAAATCATTCCTTTTTACTCCAACGTTTACAGTTGTGTATTCAATTCACCCACGTTATAATAGAACTACAATAATATTAGACTTAACTTTAATATTTCTACGTTTTTCTAATATCTAAAATTCCGATTATCATTTCTCGTGTTTCTCTTTTTACTAAAAATATCTTCAAATATATTTTTGCTTCTACATAATATATAATTTAACTACGACATCTATGATACAGGCATGAGCCTAGTATGGTGATCAACAGATATAAATTAAATTTGTAATGTGAATGTAAAAAGTTTAAATATGTAAATAAAATAAAAATCTATTGTACGACGGCAACGTATGAAAACCTTTCGAATTCTGAAAAATAATTCAAGTTATTTTGTCTTGATTTCTGACACCGAAAAATATTTTCATCAAGAGCTATTGAGCTTTGAAATGTGCAATTAATAGTGAAAACAGAAGAAGAGGCTAATGATACCAACAGTGATTTCCATATTCTTGAAAAACATAATTTTAGAAAAAATAATCGTAGTTCTTCGAAATTAACTTTGAATAATCTAACTAACTAACCATCACGCCATTTCCCCGCAGGGGTAGGCAGAGAGGACGGACGGTCAAACAAATCGGTCTTGGCACACACTCCTTGCCTCGTTAACATTCATACATCGTCTCATACATGCTCTTCTATTATTCTGACTCTTGACATGGCCCGACTCAAGTATCTGATTCACTTGGTCGTGCCATGTCTTTCTCGGGCGTCCCCGACTTCTTCTACCATTCACATTTGCGTCATATATTCTCCTTACACTCCTTTCCTCGTTCATTCTCTCTACATGCCCGAACCATCGGAGCGTTCCTTTCTTGATCTTACTCATTACGCTTACATCAGCCTTGCATTCTTTGCGGATTTGAATAATCTAATGTACATATTTACGGTTATAATATGCAACCTTCAATATCTTATCATACACACACGCATATGCGTTAATTTGTCCTGCATGAAATCTCGTTGAATGAACTCAAATTCTTTGAATGTATTTAAGTATCATTATCAAAATTTGAACTAACTGTTTCAAGATTTCGGTCGTGCTATAAAGTTTCTACCTTTATTATATAGTTTTTTTAAAAGAAAATTATTTTAATCTTTTTTTTTTTAAATTGGAACTGATTCTCGAGAATTCACACTATCTCGTGATTTCACACGGATATTTCAAGCTCTATATTTAAATATTTTGTCTTGATAAAGCATCGGGTGTATGACTTATGTTCGCATATTAAATCATGAGAAATTTAGTACCGTAATACATAGAATATATTCAAAGAAATAAATATAGCTACGCGGGTTGCGTAGGTAGGCATGTGTTTAAGCCTTGGTTTTGCGAATGCTTTGACTTTAACCTATCAAAAAATCTCCCCGTGAACCTTGTGAACCTCGTGAGAAGGAATGTTGTTTAAATAGATTTTGCATTAAATTACTTAAAAATTTATTGAACGTATAGCTCTTCGTATTGAATGTTGAATACCTGAATACCTTCCTCGTTGAATTTTGAATCTTTTGTATTGAATATTGAATGCCTGCTCGCCTTTCAGCTTCCTTGACCGGGAAATTAAAAGCTCCGACAAAAATACATATTTTTAATTTCCACACAGATTTCAGACATTCCAATCAAAAGCCTTCCATCGCTAAAATATGTATTCCTAGCTAGTTAGAAATTATACGACTAATACAGTATGTTCAGAAATTATAAAATTGAACTAAAATGCTTCGTCACCACGGCATCATCGATTTTAGAACAAACTCATCTGCCCCAATGATGGACAAAGAAGGCGGTAGCCCAACACGGCAAATTAACCTAAAAATAAAGCGCGATAAAATTACAATTATCTCAACTGCAAGTTTAAGATTTACTCCCGATATTGATGTTATTAGACGGGAAGAAGGCTCACTTTTTCTTTACTGTTTTATAAGGGAAAAATTTTTATCTCTCCAGCCGGACTCTCTCGACTCATGGTGATGCGCCGCTGTGAGAAGGATATATTCATATGTTCATCACTTTAGGACACATTGACCCCCAGATACCTACCCACACGTCATACCTTTTTCCTTTCTGTCCTTCCTTTCCATAAAAGACCCTCCACACACCATCCCCAAAGATGACGTAGGCTTTGAGAGATTTTTTTCTTAAGTCCTTCTGTGTGGTACTAATGTAAAGAAAATGAGTTTTTTTTTCGTTTCAGGTATTTTTAAAAATTAAAAGTTCGAAAAAAATTAGTTGTGTCTAGGTCTTGGCGGTGGGTGAATTTGACAACCTATTGCTTGGCGGGCCATATGGGTTGAGACTGCTCTCCAGCCGAACTCTCTCGACCCAACGTGTTGCACTGCACTGGGATGGATAGATTCATACGTTCATCACTCTAGGACACATTGACCTCCAGATTCCTACCCACACCTCAGACCCTTTTCCTTCCCAAAACTTTCTCTCCTTCCTTTCCATAAAAATACCCTCCATACGGCTTCCCTAAAGAGGACCCTTACGATTTTTTTCTAAGGGCCTCCTGTGTTGTGATAATGTAAAAAACTGTGTTTTTTTTAAAGTTACAGGTAACTTTTTTAACCTTATTAGTTTTGCCATATTAAATAATTTAAATCAGCTCAGCGCCTTCCATTTTTGCAACACTTTTCTTGACGGACCGACTGCATATTTATTTTTGTTGTTATAGTTTGTGTTATTCCAGTTCTGCTTTTAGGCAATTAAATGTCGCAAGTGCTGTGAAAAACGAAACAAAAGAATAATGGAGACGAAGCATGAAATGAAGAATAAAAAGCAAAATGCTATTCTGAAGAAACAAAAACAATAATGACAGTGTACCAACTCTGGGGGAGTTTTGTTACAGTTACTTCCATTGTTACATTTTCCCAGCTTCTTTAATGACAATTTTTTTCTTCTTTTTTACTCGCTCTTTATTTGCAAAGTTTTGAAAATATTTGCAAAAATCGTCCCGCCTTCAGAACAACTTTTCCGTGTGCCTTAAGTGGGTCCTATAATTAGAGATTTTTTGTTTTTATTAACTCCTCAATTTTTTCCTCCCTTTAAAAACGTGCTGATTTTTTTTTAAAGAATGCCACTCCTAAGATCGTTCACAAATATTTATTAATCAAATGGTGAATTTCAGATTTCAGATTATTTTTTTAACCTATCACTGCTACCAATGGCGTGCAATGGATAAAGGGTAAGATGCGACTATTGCCCACAAATATACCAAACCACCCATCTATTGCCTGTTTAGTAGATGATTTGACATAGTTTGTTAGGTTATGAATTCACGTTGGGCGCTAACTATTAAGTCGGTGGTAAAGGAACTCAGTCATCAGGAGGACAGGTACATGACAAAAAGGGAAATAGACGATTGGTCAGCTCGCGGTACAGTAGCGTGTGCGTCAGATCAGTTGCGTGAAATGGAATGATTGATGGCGGCCAAAACGGTCGTTCAGGCATGTGCTGTTGTATGCAGGCCGGCCGGTGGCTCCGTGTGTCGCCTGCTGCGGCAAGAGTGCAAAACAATAATACCGTGAAGTTGAAGCGAATTAAATTAACGGTATTTTGCTTGAAGGTGACTCTATGTTACGATCGTGCCATATCAAGGTATTTCATAGAGGATGATGTAACTTGTTTGAGAGCTTTCACATTTAAATAATATTGTTTGCGTTTTTTATTTTTTTAATATGATGATAAAAACTATCTGAAAACCAAAAAACATTAGCATTTTCTAGATATTGATGTAGTTCTTAATGTTAATATTTTATTATTGTCTCCATTTCGAATGTAAACAACTATTTTTATTTTTGTAAAAACTCGATAATCATTAAATTTTACTCATAAAATTATTGTAGTGGGTAAAGTTAGGTTGGGTTAGGCAGTCTACTCCGCCAGATTCCTGAAAACATCATGACTAGTGGAGTAACCTCTGAATCCTACTGTGACCTCTTCCAAATGTCCACCACCACACCTAGAAAATGAGGTAGTGGGTTATGATAGTTTGCAGCCCAAAAAAAAACTCAAACAATATTGATTAAACAGCTAAATGCTCAAAACGTTAAATAAAAAAATCATGATGTAATTTATTTTGTTTTCGAAATTGTATTGTATAAATACTTTACTTAATTCTCCGCCGAATTTCGTTGAAATACTATTCATTTGAAAATAAAACGTTACTTGTTAAATGAAATACAAAAATCGGCTCTATCAAGTTGAACTTTAAAAACTTACCAGACAAGCATGCCTGCCACTGGAGGGAAATGATTATTAAGGTTTAATTATTTTGTTAGCAAAATTTCTAATAGCCTCTCATTTTTAATCAGGTAAACTTAGTGATTCGTTTTTCAGGTGGTTTTGCTGGAAAAAATGTACCGGCGTTTTATAAAACCGCTTGCAGCGTTCAATGTTTACAGTTTTATCAAATTAAAATCTTGTTGCAGTCAGCTTTTCTCGAAACCGACTTCTGGTAATTTAGCGAGGCTTTATTTTCAATTCGTGCTAGAAAAAGAGGAAAAGTTTCGGGCCATTTTCACTGCGACACTTGAGAGCTAAGGGTGAAACTTTAAAAATGTAATAATTGATAAAGTTGCCGTGCTCTGCTGCGGGGAAATATATATTTTCTATGAAGTTTGTGCAAGCAATGTACATGGGAATAAACATTTTTTTTTACCTTTTTTATTTGGAAACTCCACAACAGTCTTAAAAGGAACGTTTTCATACAAATCTTAATTTTGGATTTGAGATCAAAATACCCAACCAAACTGAAAAATTATTATTATCTTCAAAAGGTATATAAAATATCTAGTACGGATGTGAGCTACTTTATTTATTTTTGCTTTAAATTATAAGATAAAGGAAACTAAAGATTTTATTGTTTCATGATTTTAGGGGCAACTTAGACAATTATTTGTGAGTAAATTAAAAACATTTAAAATAATAATTTTACTATGTTTATTTTTACAATGTGATGCAATATAAAATAAAAAATTAAAATTAATAAAAAAATCATTCTTATGGGTATAAATTTAAAATACAAATGACCTATTTACGCAGGAACAAAAATTTGTAGTTTACACATTAAAATTACTACCTAAAAAGGGTATTTTAATGATAATTTATTTTTATTATTTTTTCATCATATTTTTTTATAAATTTAGTAAAATAATTTTTTTAAATGTTTTTCATTTACTCACAAATAATAGTCAAAGTTGTCTCTAAAATCTTAAAACCCCAAAATCTTTAATGGCGAATATATTTTAATTTAAATCAAAAATAAATAAAGTAGCTCACATCCATACAAGATATTTGATATACCTTTTGATAAAAAAATTTTTTTTTAGTTTGGTTTGATATTTTGATCTCAAATCCAAAATTAAGATTTGTATAAATGGCAGTGTACCAAGGGGATTCCTAATTGGAGTTTATTGTGAGGCTAAAAGTAGTGGGGTGGGGAAGGAGTTAGGGAAAAGGTAGGTGGGAAATTGCTAGGCTATTCAGATTTCGTCACCAAATACAACTTAAGATATTTCAATCAAAGTTTGGCAAATATAATGCATACTACTATTATTTTATAAATAAATTGTGTGAAATAATTTGAGCCCCCGAAAATATAGCCAAGGATCGTTACCATCTTCTACAGATGTCGCCGGTGACGGAACATAAAATAATAATATTTAAGAAATTTTCTTCCAAATCCATTTATTTCAGTTCTATCAAATATTATTTTTAACCAGTTAAATATGAACAGAAAGTCTACCATTTTAGAATATGATACAAAAGATTGAATACAATACACGATAGAGATATTGAAAGGAGGATGAATGCAGGTAACTCTATTAATGGAGGACTGAAAGCCGTTGGCAACGAAAATTGAATGGTAATGAAAATTCATCTTTGATTCTGACATTTTTATCGGAGTGTATTAAATATGTATTTTGATTATGTTGATAGTGCGACGATTCGACATATTAAAACTTTATTTAGTAAGAATTTGTTTGTATGAAATACCAAAACCGTTAACTCTGACAGCATGAAAATAGCACAGATTTTTATGTATGGAATATTAATAATGTTTTACAGCGTAAAAAATATCGATTATAAAAATTATAATAAGCTTTGTTCAGGTCCCAACTTCATTTTCATTATGAGTAATTTTGCTTCGAAGTATTCATTCTACCGGTAACAAAACCGGTTTCACTTTTTTTGGTTCTATTTTTTTATTTTTCAATAAACAAAAAAGAAAGAAAAAAGCTTGTTTTAAATTTCAATTTTGAATTTTTAATTCAAATTTTATAACACTAAGCCCTCCATTATGAGAAGCTAATATTTTAATCGACAAGATTCCCACTCTGGAAAATTGTAATTTCCTCACGCGGTGTAGTACAATTATTTCGAAAGCCTTCGAAAGGCTGCTTCAAATTACTGGCGGACACTATCAATTAGTCCTAGAACAACGGTGGCCGAGACCGGAGGTTGTAACAGTACTCGTGGCGCGCTCGCTGAGATGCCCCCCACCGCAGGACCTACTCTAGGGCTAAAAAGGCTTTGAGGCGCCGGTAAAACGACGCCGTGGTCCTTTGGCCTCGTCGAGGTAATTGTATAATCAAAAGGCTGACCTCTCGATCTCAAAGAGGTAAATATTTATGCCGGCGTCGCGGTCGCTGCGACCAAACGGTCAAAAAACAGCGCTTCCAAAATAAGTATACTACAACTTGTATTGGTGTCCAAACATAACCGGCAATAACATATTTATACCTTCAACGGTTTTTAATACATATTATTTTTTGCTGTACTTATGAAACTGAAGTGGACGAAGTAATGAAGAAAATGTCGGTTGGGACTAAAGATATTGATATTAAAGGAGAATTGCTATAGTGAACGCCTGACTGTCGGCGGACTACGGTCTAATGGTCCTGGTTTGAATACGGAATTTAGTTGATTTTTCGAAGATCTGCAGTAGTATTAGTTAACAATATATTTTGAATACGGAAAGAAGTCAGATACGTTTTTATAGTCCAAGAGCCCGTGACGATCAGATCTTCGCAATTTTATAAAAGCTAAAAGTTTCTCTTTGTATGTCCCTAATACAGGTAAAGACGATCCCCGACTATGAAGTTTGGATCACGTAGGCTTTGAAAGATATTATATTAATTAATTATAATAGGCCACTTGCATCACATTTAAAAAAAAATCCGGTTTAGGCAAATATCCTAAGACATTCTGTATTTTTTTTAATCGTATTTTTGATACCCTGGCGATTTTTTGTAAATTTCAATCCGAAAACTCAGACCATTTTTTAAAAACCGGAAAGACGGGACATAATATTTATATTATGGGTGCGAAAAAACGATAATTACATAGCCGAAAATCATTTTTAAAAAAATAACGTTTTCCACATGAATAGCAATCAATTGTACGGGGTTCTCTTCGTAACATCTGCAAAAACACCGCCATCTTTATCAAAAAATCAAACCAAAGGATAAGTTCGCATAGAACAAACAATAAATCTAGTGAAAGTTAAACGCAAATTCAAAAATTCGCCGGAAATCAAGCCATATAAAAAAAAATAATTAGTGTGGAATTTTACAAAATTAAGGGAACATAATCGGAGATGGGACATTTTCATGTAGTGACATCACGAGCTCAAATAATGGATTTATTTATTTAAAAATATATAAAAAAACTATACATTTCTAAACATTTTTTCTAACAGTTTCGTAATCTTAGTAAAAAAATCTATCCACACGACTTTTTCCAAGTCGTTATGAAATCCATGCAAGTGGCCTATTGTAGATACTTACCTTAAAGTATAAAAGCCGAATTTTGAATATGTTACTTGAGGTACTATCAACATATGTTCTCTCAGTTATCAGACAATTTCGATGGTTCCTTCACCTTGTCAGACACATTAAAAGTCTACCGTAGGTGCGAGCGCGATATATACATGCAAGCGGGTGGGAGTGAAATAGTGCCTTGTAAAAGTGCGAGCAAAATGCTCATGAAATTGAGGTGAAATTTTATACACCTTTGCTACCTGCTATCTTTCAAGGCCACCGTGATCCAAACTTCATAGTCGGGAATCGTCTTTACCTGTATTAGGAACATACACAAAGAAACTTTCAGGTTTTATAAAGTAACGAAGGTCTTATAATCACAGGCTCTTGCTCTATTAGAATTTAATGGCTTAAAGTATTTTCGTTATTTGTTTTTGGGGTGTTATGCAGTGTTGCGCTACCTCCTTTTTTAGCCAACGTTGTCCAAAACGTCGGCTAAAGAAGGAGGTAGCGCAATACGGCATAACACCCAAAAGAAAATATCGGAAAGATAGTCGTTCATTTAGTTGATTTTTTGAAGGTATGCATTAGTATTGGTTAAAAATTTCGGCGGCACCAGATTCCCACCCTGTAAAAGCCTATTTCTTTATATTTCTATATTGATTGGGACTTTTTGACCAGCCTTTTACTATGATTAATATTTATAAAACGTTAAGCTGATGTGCAATTTTCTAAAAATATTGTTAGCAAGCAAAATATTGTTCAATTAATTTTTTCTTTTGCAAATGTATATTCGACATTACCACAACTCGTGGAGGGGTTTCTAAAAAGATAACCCACGCCGCAGAAGCGCCGTGAAAATAAAATATCGCTGTTTCTTTTCATCGAGCGCAATTGTGCTTCTCAGCAACTCGGCCGTTGGTCAGTAGGTACTCTTGCGGGACAACCGTGTTGATACAGTAGGTACACTGGTTTCGCCGTTATGACGAGAGGAGATGGTTATATTTTGAGTAACATTTAGTGATGTATTTGTAATTATTATTTTTATTTTTTAGACTGGTTATATTATGATAAGATTTAATTTTAGAAAAAAATAAGTTTATGTTGTTTCCTAAGCATAAAGTTCCAAAAAAAGGTGATATTATTAATATATTTTTAGTGTCAACTCTTTTTTGTAAAATCTTACAAACAAAGCCTAGTAAATTGCATACTATTTACAAAACTATGCTTCATTAGTGATAAAATGAAAATACCTTGCAATTTCAATGTAATTTTATCAAATTGGATTTCACGAGTAATTTTCTTTTTTAATTTTTTTGTTTTCTCTTTTTCCTCATGGTGTATTAGTTTTAATACCCAGTTTCGCCAGAAATTTCATAATAAACACAATTAACGAGCAATTTTACGTCTTCTTTAACTTTTTAACAATTTCAGCGAACATTTGAGAATGTGATTATTAAAGTTCCTCAGCCCATAATAGAAAAAATATATGATGGCAGTGTTTCACGAGTGGTTTGTCCGGATCTTGGTAGCGGATGCGTCTGCCCACCAATTGTGTGGCAGGCCGGTTCGGGAGAGACTGGTTTAGAGAGACATTTTTACCTCTCCAGCAGGACTCTCTTGGAACATCGTATTACACCGCAGTGGGAGGGATAGATTCATACATCAGTCAGTCCTGAACACACTGACCCCCAGACCTTTTCATTCTCAGAACTTCACACAGCATCCCCAAAAATGACATAGGCCTTCAGGGGAGTTATTTTGCTCAAGGCTTTCTGTCAGGAGCTAATGTAAAAAAACTATTATTAATGTAGTAATCCATACGAGAATTTTTTTTTTACTCATGATATACCACAACCAAAATCAAATATGCGTATGTAATCGTCAAGCGTTGTATAATGTTTTTAAATAATGTGTGTTTTTCTGCGTAGAAACTCGATGTGAAGTCAATAACAAATATAAAAGGTGAAATATATACATATACAGGATTGTTCGTAAAAAACTGACGCTCTCTGGTTTTAACATCAAACAAATAACATTGTATTCGCTCTTGTATGCATGATGTCCGTCATTTTAACAGAGCATTGTAAAATATTTTACAAACAAAACTCTACTCTAGCGATGTTAAAAACTAACCGTGTGCGCTGTTAGTTTTTGATATAAAATTCATACAAAGAGCGAAAAGATAATTTTGAAAACGTTTTAAAAGCCATAATTTGCACGCTTGTTGCACTTTTGCAGCGATAAAGGATAGCCGTGAGGCCGCAAAGGGGATTTACTGCACACATTATACATTTTATAGACAAACAGGTGTTGTTTACGGTCTGGGCCTAAAAAAACATGGCGAATTCTATTATTTACGGTGCTATAAAAAGATAATGTAGAGAGCCATATTTATATAGAGAAGATCCGTAAAAAGGCTAGGGCCACGTTTCTTTAGTTATATTAAAGTGATAGATTGATGTTTTGTACATGGTGCATTCCTTCTAATATGACAATAAAAAGCTCTATCTGTATTTGTTAGGAAAATTTCTTACAATGTGGGAAATAGGAAGCGTATAACTCAGTGTAGGCTAATGTAGCAGGCTGGATTGATGATGTTCATATAAGAATTCACATTCCACAATAAAATGTTCCAAACTGTGCACAGAAAGTATGATCACCAACATATATAAATTGAAGACAATAAACTCGTAATTTAGCATTTGATAAAAATATAATACACTTATTATGTAGACACTTAATCATGGTAATACACTGCTTGTTGGAAGTTATCACCACACTGAGTTGCAATGTCAATCGTAGGTAGGAGACTCAGTGTAGGAATAAAAGAAGTATGTAGGTGGGTAGGAATTTTGGGAAAGGAACATATATATCAAACAGTATTATTTTTCTTTATAATATTGAAAGTTTTTGTTCTCTCCGCACACAGAAGCGAATTGTGGCGCAATACATTCTTATGAATTTTAAAATGTAAAAAATCTTATATATCAGCACATAAGAGCATCTCTGTTTGATGAAGTGACCCGACAATTTAACATCCAACAGTTGAACCCCCGATAGTTGACCTCCCGAAAATATATCTTTATATATAAAAATCTAAAAATGTTTGTAGGTATGTATGTATGTCCGCTACGCATTTGTTATATTAAGCACAGGAATTTTTCAAACTTTCAAAATACCTTTTTTCCACCCTCGCAAAGATTTCTGGATTATTACAACCACATGACAATACATCTGAAAAGTTTTTTGAGCATTACAAAAACTCTTACAAAAATGTCACAATTTGAAAATGACATATTTCAAACATCGATCGTTCAATCAAAATTCAATATTCGAATAAACTTTTTAATTAATTAATCGAATTACTCACTTTTTGTACTAATCCAAATCAAATACTTTGAATCTAATTGAAAATTATATTATATTGTATTTATTACTTGCTGGAGCAATCCCGATGAGTTACAGAACTCATTTTAAATAGGAACCTATGTTAGGTACCAAATTTGATTGATCGTTCTTATAATATACAAAAATGAATGTTTGTAACACGTAAAAAATAAAAATGTATAAAAAAATTGCAATAGGTGGCACGCGAGCTGTTTGAAAATCTGAATGTACCGGGACTGAATATATTGAATGCGGGAGAGGGAAGGGGATCGCGGCAGAGTGGTTTGCGGGAGAGTGGAGAGGGAAGGCGGGGAAGGTGGAGGGGGAACGCGTGAGAGGAAGGGAACATGAGAGGGGAAAGAGAGACGGAAGGGGAACGGAACGAATGGGAAAAGACACGCAGGGAGAAATAATTTATTTTTAGTGGCATAGGAACGCATGCCAGGAACTCGCTAGTTTATTATAAAATTATAATTTTGTGTGCATTATTTTCCAATGTCGAACATAAAATAAACTTAAAAAATTCCTTTAATCATAAGTCGGTATGGATATCAAACGAATATGCAGAATGTAGAAAAGTACTTTTTCCTTGACGCATTTAAATGAAAATATGGTTTATAATTTTGTCACTCGACGATACATCCTCTCTGCACAACGCTTCAGGGACACTTAATTATATTTTGTGTATTCTCATAAACCGACTGCATATTGTATATAAGAATGCTATGAGGCAAACTATCGGGGGATCAATATTGTCGTGGAACCGTTTGATGAATGTCATAAGTTAAATGCTTTTAGCTCCTTCCAGAAAAATGGTCAAACAGACCATATATATTGTTATGTAACACGGTTAGGTGCATAGTAGTTACCGGAAGGAATTGTTTTTGCAATAACCACACTGATAGCTTGCACTGAGAGGTGTGTCTCTAGCGATCGGCCGACCGACGCGGGCACCCCTCGCCCTTCTCCCGCTCCTGCCCTTTCCGCCCGCGGTCCGGAGACTCCGGAGGGAACCCGCGTCCCCAGAAAGCGACCGGCCGCCAACCAAAATAGACACGTGCCTCGTGCCCGGCCCGGTTCCATTTAACAAACATGTAGATTCACGCGTGCCTAATCTATGGACGGGGAGGAATTTGGGATGGTCCGCCGTACCGGCAGTGTTTTTCTACTACAATAGAGTTAATTTAACGTACGCTGTGTTCTCGGGCATTCCTTTGGAACTCGCTATGCCCTTCCTCGCCTATGGACCACGAGACGGTTGAAAGGGAAACGCCGTCCGCCCGACTATACGCATTGAGTTACCACAATATCCCACTTAATTGTGTCCATGTTAATTACCTTTCACCTGCGCGATAAACCCAGACTTGGAGAGAGATAGATAAATCCAGGTTAGCCAATTTTACCCTGTTTTATAATCCATGCACGATGTACCCAACTATAGGATACAATACACTGCTTCTGTTACCTTGAAGCATTCTTTGATTTGAGACAGATCATGTGGAGTTTCCCCCCCAATTAACCTTTTTTTAGCTGCCAACCCGCGCCCTGATTGAAGAGAGCCTGCTTGAGCCGAAACGACTGAGCTAGTTGTCGGAGGCAGGTTTGCCATAGCCTGGCACGCCTGTAGGATTAGTCTCTCCATCCTATCCTTTTTAGCTAACACTGGCACCCTTTTTAGCTAACAATATCTACATTACATCTGTGGATTCAAAATTTCAATCACTGATCTATCATCACGGTAACTATTTATTGGATAACCAACACCACCGCCAAAGGTCACCCCAAGTGGTTTGCTACGTTTGATGACTTAGGAGGGGTTCTCGGTTTCATGGGGTGAGGTTTTTTCCGTATCTTGACGGCGGATGTGTCTTCCCACCATTTGCCACCGTGGCAGGCCGGATGTGTGTGCCAACCTGCTAACTGGCGGATCGGATCGAGAGAGACTGTTTGAGGAAGGCCTTTTGACCTTTCCAGTCGGACTCTCTCAATCCATCGCCTTGCACTGCAGTTGAAGGGATGGATTCATACGTCCGTCACTCCTGGACCCACTGACCCCTTAGATTCCTACCCATCCTTCATACCTTTTTCCGTCCCAGAACTTTTTATTCTTTCCTTCCTTAAAAATACACTCCACAGCATCCCCTAAGAAGACATAGGCCCTGAGGGAAATTATTTTCCTAAGGGCCTCCTTTGTGTAGCTAATGTAAAAAATATATTTTATTAACCATGATGGTTAGGTGGCTCCAAAAACATTTTTAAAAGTCATAATTTAACATCGTTGACCTGCCTAAGTTAGATCGAATAATTCTGCTCCTTAAATGTCTCTCAAGCGTCAGCAAATAAGTACAGAAAACTTACTAGTTTTCCAGTAAAATTATATGGAAAAATCATCTGAAAATAAACACGGACTTGACCGCATGTTCTACCGGTAGATACATATCGGATTGCAGCTCCAGATCTAATGCAGTAATATTATAATATTCAAGTCCCGGTTATTCTTAATGCAGGAGATAATATTATTCTTGCAGGCAGCGTTCAGAATCTCGCTTCCCGGCCTCCCAGTGCCTTACAGCGCGCATGGGAAGAGTTTATAAGCCATATTACTAAGCTGAAGGAAAAAGACCCCGAGAAAGCTGAGAAGAGTTAAGCGCGCTATCGACTCGACTGACTTGAAACTCTCATAAGATCACGCTGGAAGTTTTAAAAGATAAGAGATGAGCTTCCGGGTAATCTGCCTAGTAGAATATCTACACGTGTTCCTATATGCAGAGTAAGGACTACGTTATCTTATCGCACTTTAAATTCTTGGAGATAGTCGTGAAACTACATAAAGCCTCTAAAAAACTACTTGAAGCCATTAATAAGATTAACAGTTTTTTATGCACAATTTTCCTTGTATTCTTTATTCTATGTATTTGCATTGGAAATTAGAAAAATGTTAGTTAGATAGATACTTGATGCACAAAATAAACTCTTTTGGAGAACGCAAACAAGTCTAGGCCACAAAAAACTAATTCATGAAGCCATTAATAAGATTAACAATTTTTTTTATGCGCAATTTTCCTTATTCTTTAGTCTAAATATTTGCATTGGAAATTAGGAAGCTGTTAGTTAGATAATAGATGTTGGGTAGATGTTTGATGCACAATATGAACTCTTTTGGAGAACGCAATTATTATATCACTGATTAACAATACGACCCCTTGGGATAGCAACGCTCCATTTGACTAATCCCAAGTGCTCAAAAAAACATGTAGCAAAAGACAGGCTGGAAATGGGGTTTTCAAACGAGGCTTCAGTCTCCTTTGGCGCCATAGTGTTTTTTTCCACGGGTTGCGCTGAAGCGCTAACCATGCAACATCGCACCTAGTGTTGCCCACCATAATTTAATTGTATTATCCAGTACGTACTAAAATTAAAAATAAATTAGAGTGAGGTCGATAGTGTACAAACCAAGCGGGAATGAATTTCTACGGCACCATCTGGCTGATAACAAGTTTATTTGCCATAAATAAAAGTTGAGGTCTCCAGCGGAAAAACTTTAAACAAAATTAATAATTTGGAATATAAATTAGTATTGATAAAGTCACGGTGAGTTCAATTTCTGGTTTCCGGTGGTTTCCACGGCGTACAATAAATTGATTTTTACACTGTTTTGAAATGCCATGGTCCGCAAAAGGTTTCAGAAAATCTGTTCTTATTAGCAATTCAAAATTCCAATACACATTACACTTATTTTTTTAACACGACATTCTGTGAAATGTATCCCACGTATAGTTTAAACACAGAATAATTCATTGTTTACATTTCGATACTTGGTAAATAATGTTTTCTTGCGTCTCTAACTAATATAACCACTGTACGTATAAATAGAAGTAAGCATTTACTGAATGGAAATAGTCCCAAATAAATAAGTTCCGAAGCACACGGATAAAGAACGGGATGTAATTAAGAACACAAAGCGTAGGAAATTCGAATACTTTCCCCATTAATGAGGAACAATACATACTACCTGCTACTACTAAGGGTTAGCTGTGCAAAGAAGCATAATTATTGAAAGGAAGCATAATTATTGAAAAGTGCTGAATAGTATGGCTGGTATAGAATTCTTTAGAATAGTTAATATATGTCGTTATATTTTATTTATTGCTACTTCACAGTTTAAATACATTTTTAGCATTTTTACCTATTTTGTTTGTTGGTAAAACAAATATATAGTATTTATATTTTATTTAATCAAAGTGTAATTTTTAAATTGTATATGTAAAAGCCCCGAAAAAGGGCGTAAACAAATAAAAAAAATGTAATTATTAACCCCACTAGGGTTCGCCTGTATCGGGGTTAATAATTTCATAATTTATTAAAAGTAACACACATAAATATCGGTCATTACCTAACCGTTAAGTACGAACCTGATAATAAAAAAAATAAAAAAAATATATATTTTTATATTTTTAAAAATGACAATAAAAAAATTACAGAAAAATATTATGTTGTTGCTACGCTGATGCGTTTAGGATTATTTTATTCATTGTTTTAACTAATCTGTGGAACTAAACTCCTGCTGACAAGCTACTTGCAGCCGACGGTCAGCGTAGTCCAGCGGTAAAGCTCCTGACTCGCACACCGAAAGTCGCGGGATCGAATCCCGGCGTGGCAAATAAAATTTATTTGATTAATTTGTGTTGTTTCACAAATTATTCATTAAAAATAATATATAGTATTTTTGCGGCACCTTCCAGAGTGGAAGATACTCTCTGTATCGCCCTGGTGTAAGACCACCATTCAGAATTGAAACGTTGCTTAAAACGGCATTAGCCGTGTTTGGTGACCAGATCTGAATAGCCAGGTACTTCCCCACCTTCCTCTTCCCTATCTCCTTCCCCTCCCCACTACCCTCAGCCCCACAACATACCCCAATTGGGGATGCCATAGTCTTACTGGCTCCTGACGGGAGCAGTTGGGACTCTTGAGCGGTATTCATGTAAAAAAAAAACTTTGCTGCTATAAGTTCTCATTGTAGGTATGTAATTTTTAAACAATAATAAAACATAAAAATAATTTCAAATAATTTGTTTTGGGTAGCTCTATTGGCGTTACACATAACATGTACTTGTCTTCGATTTCACATGTTGTATTTTCAACTTAAATGGACTTAATAAATTAATTATTTTTATGACGCAACCAATGGAAGACAGGTAAAAAATTAATACCAAGGACTCCGACGTACTCCGTCTTCAGTTGGTAGGCAATTTTCGTTAAAATAAGACATAGACTCAATCGTACTCGTTGCTTTAGATATCGGCGTCGAATCCAGGTCCTTGTCAGAGAAGGACATGTTATATAAGGTAAAAAATAAATACCAAGGACTCCGACGTACTCGGTCTTCAGTTGGTAGGCAATTTTCGTTAAAATAAGACATAGACTCAATCGTACTCGTTGCTTTAGATATCGGCGTCGAATCCAGGTCCTTGTCAGAGAAGAACGTGTTAAGCAGGTAATTAATACGCAAAAAGAGATTCGAAACCTTGACGTGATTCGTGGATAAATTGTACAAAAGAGGTTTATACGTTTCCTGTACATGAGAAAATATACGTACTTCCATTATTGTATCCATGGTCACTCGTAACAAGAATGCTTGATTTCAACCCCTTAAAAATGAAAAATATATTTTGGTATATCTTTTTTTAAGTTAATCTCTGGAACTATACTTAACCTACTCGTATTTTGATAGGAGTTAACTTTATTTATATGTGCAAGTGTATTTTTGGGAGATCCCATGCACTTTTTTGTTTCGAAAGCGAGGACTTGCCTATCAGAACGCGCCAATCCACTGCTTAAAGATGACAATCGACATTTTCAACGTCTCCTACAGGCAGTTCAGCAACTATCTTTTGACGCATGTCAAAAATTATAAAACTACCCCCATGACCTGTTTATACTTACATGTACCTCAAATGTGTAATCTTCTCCTTAATATTATATTGGTGTAGAATGGTTTTATAGAGAATCTGAAGAAAACATTTAAACATGTGACTCCTACTAAAAACATTTTATTTCTGTCTTCGATGCCCGCTTTCTACCAGTATTCCCTACCCTATAATTTGTTTCTTTCAAATCTACTTTATATTTTTGTTTACTGCGCAATGATACTATAATTTTATACAATTTTCATGTTTCTTTCATATTCATTCACATTCTTAAACGTTAACATGTTTTACACTCATTCATCTAATAAGTAATCTATGTTTATATGTAATTTCGAAGCCTCGTATGTCCTTCATAATGTATCACTCCCGCGATTGTGGTATATGTCAAAAGACACTCTTACTCCAGTGAAATGATCTCATCATCTATATCCGTTTATTTCCAGAACTGTGGTGGTATTAGGACCAAAACTCAGGGACTACTAATTAATATATTATCGAATAACTACGACGTTATAGTTCTAGTTGAAACATGGCTTGTAGCAAGTGTAAATACGGCTGAATTCATAGATTCGCGATACACGGTATTCCGACGAGATAGGGACCGTACACATACTGGTAAGATGGACGGAGGCGGTGTACTGGTAGCAGTACGCAAGGAGCTCGCAGCTTCCCGGCTCGATGACTGGGAAAACAGTCAAATCGAACATATCTTCATATCTATTCCGGTAAAGTCTTCCAATCTCATCATATGTGCAGTATACATACCTCCTGTCTAGCCACCAACGTTTTATAATATTTTCTCCAAAAACCTGGAATCTGTATTTTCATCTGAAACAAATAATATGTTTTGTGTACTAGGAGATATGAATCTACCTACTCTTACTTCGTCATTTTCCGAAGGCTGCAGTCAAGGTCTCGCCTTCTCAAATATGGTTGCATCGCAAACTTTGCTTCAAACAATGTCATTGATGAACTTGTTCCAATATAATTGTATACCTAACCATAATGATAAATACTTAGACCTCACACTCTACAGTCGCGAAACAAATGCACCTCTGCTTTCAGAGGACAGACACCACCCAGCCCTTGAATTTGATATAACCTTCGTAATTCAACCAAAAATCAAAAACAAAAAAGAGCGTAGGTGCAATTTTGGGAAAGCTGATTATGATCAGATTAATAATTACATTAATTGTATTGATTGGTTATCCGAAACCGCAAGTTTATCAGCCGAAGAAGCAGTTAATCGATTATATTTAAAAATAAATAATATAATTGATAAGTTTATTCCATTATTGGCACGACGAAATGACAAATTTCCCATATGGTTTACTCCTGAACTTATTAGGCTATCACGGAAAAAAGATAAAGTCTGGCTCAAATGGAAGACATATAAAGGTCTTTCTGACTATAGTGAATTTTCCTTCTTACGTGCTACATACAAAAAATTGACCAGTGAATCCCGAAAGTTATTTTTTGACAACATCGAAAGTTCATTGCAAAATAATATCAAAAGTTTTTGGTCATACATATCCTCATTAAAATCATCTGATGGATACCCTGCTGCTATGTCCTTCGAAGGACGCAAATCTAACTATGCACAGGAAATTTGTAATATGTTCTCTGAATTCCTCAAGTCAACATTCGAACCCTCCTCTATCAATGACACAATTAACATCGACTAACTTGAAGCAGTTCAGGACTCTGGACTTGCGTACATTCACACCATTGAACTAACGGAAAAAGAAGTGCAATCGAGTTTAAAGTCACTAGATATTAACAAGGGTGCGGGTCACGATGGAATACCGGTGTTTTTTCTTAGATCTACTGCATCGTCATTGTATGTGCCGCTCACCATAATATTTAATAAATGGCTGAGTGACTGGGTTTTCCCTGATAGGTGGAAGTTGGCCTATATTATACCGGTCCACAAGGGTGACCACGTCACAGAGTGGAAAACTATAGACCAATATCCATTCTCTCGGCGATCCCTAAACTTTTGGAAAGACTTGTTCATGATAATATATATCCCCAGCTTGCCGCCAAAATTACAGAGCAACAACACGGGTTTGAAAAAGGTAAATCTACCATGAGTAATTTACTCATTTATGCAAATTTCTTATTCAATAGCATGGATCGAGGCCACCAGGTAGATGCAATATATTGCGACTTCAAAAAAGCTTTTGACAAGGTGGACCATCTTATTCTTATTCAAAAAAATTATGTACAACGGAATTAGGGGTAACTTATTACGTTGGTTTGTCTCGTATTTAACAAAAAGACAGCAAGCTGTATAATTACGAGGACATGCTTCTAAGTAGGAACCAGTTACTTCTGGCGTGCCACAGGGGTCAATCCTGGGTCCACTATTATTAATAATTTTTATTAACACCGTTACTACATGTTTCATGCATTGTTTATTTCTTTTGTACGCTGATGACATAAAAATATTCGCCATTGTGAGAAATTTAAACGTCGGTCTGCTCATCCAAAGCTATTTAGTAAGGTTCGAAGCATTTTGCAATGAAAACAAAATTTACCTAAGTTACAACAAATCTAAACAAATAAGCTTTACTAAAAATCACAATGCTATCATACACAATTATTGTATTGGTAACTATTTACTCGAGCGCGTTTACTGTTTAAGAGATCTAGGCGTACTTTTTGATGCCAAACTACATTTCGATGCGCACATTGAGAATATTGTGAATAAAGCTTACTGCATGCTAGGATTTGTCATCGGAAACAGCCGCGAATTTCGAAAACCTGAAACCTATCTTCTTCTTTACTACACGCTGGTCCGTTCTCAACTTGAATACTGCTCCTCCATATGGACTCCACTTTACGGTATCTATAAAAACAATATTGAAAGTATTCAAAAGAAATTTTTAAACAATGCCTCAATTACAAAATGACCGCACCTAAACGGGGATACATAAATATGCTCTCTAATTATAACGTCTCTACTCTATCTAACCGGCGAACATACCTTGACCTCATGACTCTATATAAAATCTGCAACAACGTTATTGACTGTCCTGACCTACTGAAACTAATAAACTTCAAAATACCACCAAGAGTAACAAGGCTTAACGACTTATTCCACATTAGCCGGACGCGTACAAATGCTGGTGTCAGGGATCCAATCAGAAAAATGTGCGAATCGTTTAATCGAAATCAAAACCTCAATTCTTTTCCGACTTATTTTTCGATACACGCAGTACTTTTAATAGAAAATTGAAGGCTGTTTTCCTACAAAGTACAATAACTTAGACATTACTTGGTTTATAATTTTAACTACTTTTTTTTAATTTCTGTATAATATTATTTTTTATCAATATATATGTTTTTGGACTTCCCATCAAAATTTTTCCAAAAATAATTTGTAAACTTTTACAGGGTTATTGCGCACTTTTTTCATCTCTCTATTTGTAAAATAATATTCTTATGTTTACATACGTCTTTTCCATATTTACAAGTAAAAATATTTGTATATTTTTAATTTTATCTGCTGTTAATGTTAATTCGTGAGAAATAGTTTGGGTGCAGGTGAGTTCTCTAGTTATTGTTTTGTATATTCTTGTCAATTGACATCTGTATCTGTATTTTCTCCTAAATAAAAAAATACATGTATGGTTAAGAGGATCGGAGAATGACGGAACAAATTAAAAAGATGCATGTTAGTTGCGTCATACATGTCAGTTATATACAGGGTGTTAAGGGACGTACTTGAGTTACTTTAACCAGTGATTCCTGACATTATTTGGAGTAAAAAATGTTAAAAAATTTTGGTCTAATGTGACATTTTTGATTTTTTTTTTTTTTTTTTCTACAAGAACATAAATAAATGGTAGGTGTTGGACGATTGGAGGCGGGGTAAGGGGTGGATCGGCTACTCGGCGGAGTGACCAGTGATGAAATGCGGAAGATTTTTTTTTGAAGAAAAAAAATTTGAAAAAAAAAAGTCACCGGAGACCAAAATTTCATTTACATTTTTTACTCCAAATAATGTCAGAAATCACTGGTTAAAGTAACTCAAGTACGTCCCTTAACACCCTGTATGTAGATTTTCATATAAATAGTATGATAAACGGTGTATATTATAATGAATCAGTCTTCATAGATTTAGTACAGCTTTCTTAATTGATATACTTTATCGTATTCCTATTCCTCTATTGCTCTTAATTGGGAAGTTGTAATTATGACCACAGTTGGTCATAACCGACGTGAAAGGGGTGAACACTTTGACCCCAATATGTACATCATCTGTTGGGTAAACCTAATAAGTCTTTTGTATATTTTGATTGATAAACAAGGCACTTGACTAGACAGTGGACTACCTACGTTATGATCAAATGATCGTTACGGGATTAACGTGGTTAAAGCCTGAGAAGGCTTTTACAAATTGCAATTCAGGGAAAACTTTCCACGGTTTGGAGTTACAGATATTTAGTAGTGAATTATTGGTTGTCACGAACAATATCGTGATATGAGAGAGGATTTTGACTGTAAATCTAATTTGTGTGAAACAAGACAGTTGACTGCGTTTTTTAAAGTCAATCACAGGAATTGTCAAATGGAAGGAGAAATATATGGTGGCTGCTTTCCACGATAACGGCACAACGATGTTTACAATTACCGACACTTTTTGGTATATTAAGTATTTTTACGATTATTAGCGAGATTTCAATAACGAGATGTGAACAATATCAAAGCGAATTTTCAACTCATTTGATGTGGAATTGATGTGTGAATTTTGTGCAAATATTGTATACGTGTTCCAAGTAAGTATGAAACACCTTCATCTTCTTCTAATAAGTAGGGACTTTCAAAGAAAGGAGAAAGACAAAGGGAGAAAATAACAATTAAGGACTTGGGAACATGGGTTTAATTTTTAAGCTATTTCAGAACTAAACACTGGCATATGAAAATACATTTTGGACTATATCGATATATTTTCGGTCTTTGGCTTGATATTATATTCTTTATCTACATTTTTTTCTTATTTCTTAGTTATTTCCATTCATGCATATATTACGTGTGCGCCTTCAATAAAAATTATTTATTTTGTATTTTTTGTACGTAGAATTATGTTTGGATACATAAGGTACCTGTAGCAGCGCATCGACAATGTTAACCGAAATAGGACAGAATATATTCGCCGGCTTGATGAGACCCCGGGTCACTGGAGCCAGGATGCGGCTAATGGTCTCCGACAACACGGTGGCGAACGCAGCCTTCCAGCACCAAGCGCCACTCCTAAATAATCGTATTTGTGTTTATTTTAATTGTTTTTCTAGAAAAAATATTATGTGCACATATTTTACTATCAATATGTATAACTAGTTATGTGAAACTTTTTGGATTGCACCATTCTGCCTACATCCTGGAATAAAAAAAATAATTATCAATAACAATTTTATAACAACGTTTTTCTCCACGGGACTAGTCAGATCATCATCATCACAGCCGTAGAACCCTAGAATAAGGAAGAAAACTAACAGTGAGTTTCATGCAAATTTGAATTGAATAAATAATGTTCTATTTAACCCATTAACCTAGCGTTGTCTCTCGCTTTTATTTGACTGACATCGTAGATCTCCATCTCATTTGAATTTCGTAAACACAGTTTTGTATTGAATTTTTAAGGCCCCGTCGAACAAATATTTGGACCACGAAACATGTCCGCAGGGCACTTCTTCTGTTCTTCTTTATTCTAAGCATGTAACCCAGTTCTGACCAGTTCTATGTTTCAGGAATTTTGATAAATATTTTTTTATATATCAGACTTTTGACATTACCCGAGATAATAATTCGATTTTCTTAGTCTCTCTAACCATCTAGCTTACGTGTGGAAATCTAAGAGTTCATTTGTACGTACAGGAATATGTACGAAGTTTCACTGTCTTTAAATACATGTCATTAGTACAAGTGTCATTAGTACATTTGTAGTTTTGAGGTGACTCAACCGATGTCAGTAAAGTTGTACTATAGGAGACAGTCAACTGAGATGAAATCCAATCAACAGCTGACCACATTCAGTGCCTAGTTTCCTTTCTTCAGGAAAAGACGGTATATCCATTAGAACGGACGTTTAGTCCATTAAGATATTCTTTTTAAACAAAACGATAAATGAACATGAAACGAGGATCACTGAAACTAGCGATCATCCGGGAAATATTGTTCATCAGAGAAAACCACAGAACGCCACAGCTTCAGTACCTACCTACACGCATTTCTTTGAAATCTAATCTGTTCCTTTTATGGTTAGTCCGCTTTGACCATACTACTTACTGCAAGTAAGTTCATCGCTCAATGCCATACCCACATACATTTTTAATATTTATTTTTACTTCCATTCAGGAGGCCCGGAGGGAAATGTCATCTTTGGATATACCATATGGGGAGTCTTTTGGACAATAGAAAAGGGTTAAACTGGGTCTCGAATAGATCAAAGTTGTTGAAGAGGGAAGAACCGTGATAATATCTGCCATATACAAATGTTTATTTATTTTATTTATTTATTTGATGTCCAGAGGGCTACTACGTGTTTGGTAATACAATTAATTCAAGACAGATGATTTTTAAACATATAAAGAAATAATAAAAATAATAGTAATAAGTTTAGGAATAGTTTTGGAACAAGTTTTTTTACAAGATCCACACAATTCGCCAAGATGATGCTAAATATGTCAACATCACCTAAGTACTGATTTCCCAGAAATCGTTATATCGGAGAGTGGGCAATGTAGTTCCTCTTATGAATGCTGCAGTAGAATAGTGTATTTTATCGTGTGGTTACTGTCGGTATTCGAAAGTTTATGAGTTACAGGAGTTCGCAACAGTCGAATTTAGAGTTAAAACAGAAGAATTTTGAATACATATTTTGAGTCGTTTATTTTACGTCTGTCTTATAGTGTGTGTGTTTTAAGAATATTTAGTAATTGATTATATTTTAAGTCTTCTAGTGGGATATTTAATTTAAAATTTATAAAACGCAGATTTTTTTTGTATTCGCTCAATGCTATTAACGTGAATTTCGTAAGATAGAGACCAAACTACCGAGTTATATTCAATTTGGCTTCTAACTAGAGATACATATAATAGTTAAGTGGCTTCTATGGAATTCAAGGTTTTAGAATGTTGGTATGAAAACGAATAAAAATAGCGAATGAAAAAATCAATATCCTTTTTACATTGAAAAACCCTGCTATATGCCCCATCCGCAATCAGTATCCCTCACTTCTCGTATAAGGGTTAAATCGGCCGTCAAATAATAATTAACATTAAGTTCAGTGAACCCGAGATTACATCTCCCCCCAGCCTCCCAATTAGCCGAGGGGCCCGTCACGTATGGTTGCATATCAGTTAATTAGATGATTGATGATCCCTTATCTGCTCGTTACTAAGAAAATTTTGTAAATAAAATACTCACGCCATATTTTATGCCCTTATTTATTACGCATGAATCGGCAAACCTTCATAATTATTTACGAAAAATACATTAATTTTAATTTTGAGCCCTTTATCCATTATTCAATATTTTTTAGGATTAGCTTATTGTTATACATAATCATTGAAAATAATATTCAACTCCCAAAGATTTAATTTTATTAGGTTTCAGTAGTTCAATTGGTAGTATGGGTCCCGGTGAGACTAGAGGATCTGAATTCGAGTTTCAGTTGCGATCGTTAACTTTTTCGATAATGTTTTTTTTTTGTTGTATCATGTTTTTGGTTTCCTATCAAAAACGATTTACCTGCACGTATGGATTTAAGACTAGACGTTTTAACTTATACAGACAAATAAAGCATGATTTTTTAGAGGTATACAAATTTAAAATTAAAGAAAAAACACATAAAATAATGGTAATGTCTATGATATTGGCTTTATCCAATAGATAATTTTATGCCAATATTTTTAAACATGATTTCGGGCATATGAGCGCCACGGCTTGCTCGAATGAAGCGCCATCGTGAAGTCCAATTTTCGGCAACTTATTTTTTTTTAGGTTTAGTTTTTTAACTGGCAACATTGTTTCTGACTGTCCTGTCAATTTGGCAGTTGACAGTTGATTTGTAGTCAGTATGTTTTGCCATTTCATCATGAATAGACTGACGTCAGAACAGCGCTTGCAAATTGTGCAAATATATTTTTAAAATCCAGATACGGCCAGAATGTTACGGTCAATAGAGAGCGCTACAGAACCATGATTACTGACTTCTTCGTACTTCAGTTGAATGGAATTGATGTGACAGAGCTGTGGTTTAACAATATGGCACAACATGTCACACGGCGGGTGCCACATTTGGTAAGTGCATAATTTCTCGTAATGGACGTCTGGCCTCCACGATCTTGAGATCTCACACCATTAAATTACTTTCTTTGGAAGTATGTGAAGTCACTAGTCTATGCTGATAAACCAGAGACTTTTCACCATTTGAAAGTCGAAATTCGCCGTGTTATTGGCGATATATGGCCCCAGTGGCCCGGTAAATTTGTCGAAAATTGGACTTCACAATTGCGCTTCATTCTGACTAGCCATGGCGCTCATATGCCTGAAATCATATTTATACAATAATGGCTCAAAATTATCTATTAAATAAAGCCAATATCATAGACAATACTTTATTAAAATGTGTTTTTTTTTTATTTTGAATTTGTATTCCTCTAAAAAAACACCCTTTATAAATAAGGCATACATTTGTGTACAGCAGAAAAAAAACATTTCGCTTAGTAAAATCCATGTTCAGCCAAAACTTTATACGATTATTTTTCACACCCTTAAATTTTTAACTGCTTACATAATATTTAATTTTAAACGGAGTGCATAATGTCAATTTTTTAATCTATTTTTTTATTTTTTTTATTGTTTACATTGTTATCTTAAAATTATGCTATACTTAAAGCAATTACAACTAAAAAGTGTCTTCTACAAAATAGGTGAACACCTACCGTGGAGTTTTCTTTATGTGAATTTCGCACAAAAGTCCCAACTGGCAGGAGCCAGTGAGACTACGACATCCTCAATTTGGGAATATTGAAGGCTGAAAGAAAGTGGGGCGGGGAATGAGATGGGATAAAGAAAGGTACCTGGCTATTCAGACCTAGTCACCAAACAAGCCATTAAATTCAACGTGTTAATTCTGAATGGTGGTCTTACACCAGGCTTATACTAAGAATATTTACCCCTCTGGAATTCGCCACAAATACACCTTGTATTATTTTTAATGACTAAGCTGTCAAATTATCAAATACAAATTACTTGAGCAATCCGGTATTTGAAACCGCGATCTCCGCATCGTTAGTCGAGAGCCTTACTTCATGCCCACAGAGTAAAATATATAAACTCGGTAAAAATAAAAGTTTCGTAAAATATTTTCGTGTGAACTAAATAAAACGTTTTTGGAAAAGTCAGATAATTTCCAATCATCATAAAATACTTCCACATCACACTACTAGCCACTGTTGTCATAATCCCACAGGGTCCGAGCAGTGTGACTAGCATAAGTACTACCTTTTACCAAACAACTGAGATGGAAAAATCATTTTCCGCTCGTAAAAGGATTTTTTGTGGCCATTCTACGAGTGGTTTTTGCAGTAAAAGTCACTCGATCCTTTCCCTTTGTGTTAGCGATACCCAATAAATAATATGTTTGTCAATTACACCAACGTTTATCATCATTGGGCCAGCCAATTTGGAAGGCGTGACCGGGAAAATGTTAGTCCCTGCCGCACCATCCCTTTGAGGACCGTTGGAGTGGAAAATGGCTGACGTCTCAAGGCGATCAAGGAGTAGAAAGGATTTCTGGTCTAACTCACAACAGGCACAGGCGGCTATTCAACGGACAAGGTGCAAACTGCTGATCAAAAGATGTGAACTTATTACGGTCAGTGGTTGAGTGTCGTTCTACGAATAGTCAAAGAAAGGTACAGACACTCTGATTAAATTGACAGTATTGTGACTAATCTGCTCATCGTTCTAATTAAGAAGGATGGGTATATTTTGATTGGGTAGATACGAACAGAATAATTTGATAAATTTTATGAATGTCATTTCCAAATCATTTCTTGGTCGTTTCACTTACGTTTTCCTGCACCTTTTTTTAAATCTCGTGATTTCTTCTCCTTTTTTTTTGATCACATTTCTTTTTTTCTTAAATCTCGTGACTCATTCAGATGACTCATCTTACGGTTTTTCCTGTTAATTATTGACTTTTATATTGTTTACATTAGCTCCTGGGGAAAACATTTTCCCTCGGGGCCTATATCATCTTTGGGGATGCTGTGTGGAGGGTCTTTTCTAGGAAGGAAAAGGTCGTATGGGATGGGAAACAACTGGAGGGTCAATTTTTTCAGGAGTGACGAACGTATGAATCCATCCCTCCCATTGCGGTGCAAGTCGATGGGTCGAGAGAGTCCGGCTGGAGAAGTCTAGCTAGGTCTCTCTCAACTAGTCTCTCTCGATCTTGCCCGCCACGCAGTTCGTGGATAAACGCATCCGCCACCAAAACATAGACTAACCTCACCCCATGAACCTCTGCTAAGTCACCAAATCTAGCGAACCGCTTGAGGTGACCTATGGCAGGGTTGTTGGTTATCCAAGAAAATGTTTCTAGGGCGGTGGTACCCATACCCACCTTTAAAATTGAATAATAGATATCAGAAAACTTCTGAATATTTCATTTTTAAGGTATTATTCATATCATATAATATTGTAAACATTATAAACTATTAAGAATGTAATAATTATGTTTTCTTACAAATAATCAATAAATATTATTAAATAGTTTGTTTGCAGTTCACACGCGATGAAGTGAAACCTTCATAAAACTAAAATAGACAAGAGTGGGGAGGCTACGAAGCATCGCACAAAGAGGAGACCGATTATTCTATAGCATTTTCTCACAGATTAATTCTTTTTTTTTTCTTTTTATCGAGTTTCAAACCCAACGGTGCTAAAGAAGATTTCACTTCAAAAAGTCACCAAAAACTTGATGCAAACGTGAATTTTACGTTATGTAACATTTTATTTTTTTTCTTTGACTTAATAATAAAAATAATATAATGTCGTAAAAGATAAACCATTATTTAAAAAGTCTGTCGATGAGTTTGTGTAAAACCTAAAATGTATGAAATTTGCATGCTTTTAAGAGATTACTGTTTTTTTGAAAATTTCATAATCCCGAAGCTTTATATTTGACATGTTCCGATTTTACCATTTACTTAGAATCCAACTGTATTATGAATTGAATTGTATGTTTTCCATTACAAATCCGTGATTTTTTAATGTACCCTTACAAAACATTTATTTGTTCAAATATGATACGAGTATAAATACAAAATACGATATTTTTTTCAGTAAAACAATTCAACATACTATTACGAAGATTAATAAAATAAGTGTTATCACAACATATCATGTATTTTAATTTCGTTTTGTGCTCTTCATTAAAGACATATTTATTATTTGAGTTCAGGGATATTGTAGACGTAGAGGTAAAGCTTTTGATAACTATGATAGGTACTGCTCTTTCAAAGGCTCGGAGTGACAATAAAGCAGATCTGGTATTATAATCCAGCGATGCGAATATTTAAGACGGCTTAGAGATTCCAAATGGTTCCGGGACGTAACCTAAATAGTAAAGTAACCGGAGTGTTTTGCGACGATACGAACTAAGACCAGATTTCGTCATGTCTGTACATAATTATGCTTGATTAATTTTTTAATCTTGAACTTTTAAATTAATTAATCTTTATCAGTGTTTATTTATTAATGTTAATCTTCTTTTATTCATTAATCTTAATCTTCTTTTATTTATTAATGTTAATCTTCTTTTATTTATTAATCTTAATCTTCTTTTATTTATTAATCTTAATCTTCTTTAATTTATTAATCTTATTCTTCTTTTATTTATTAATCTTAATCGTTTTAATTAATTAAACTTGATATTTTTGAAGTAAAACTTCTTTACGAACGCTTGACTTTGTGAGTTAGCTGGTGAATATGTGACGAGAGCGTTACGAAAAGTATGGTTGGACGAGGCGAACGGAAGTTGAGAGGGAGATATAAGTTAGTGAAGATAGAAAGAGAGAGGTTACGTTTCTAATATTACTGTAGGGGCAAGAGAGCGAGCACACATTTTCTATATCTCTTTCTCTCATAGCCAGTAACGTTTCATATATTATCTAAGACACAGAGCAGGCCTATTGTCTGTATCACACTGTAGGAGCAAGAGAGAGCATTGCACGGGCATATTTTCTTTCGCTCTTCTTTTATAGGTTAGTGAAGTTTTACTTCAGTCGTGCGGTCTAAAGCACACTCGTTTTTTATTTATTAAATTTAATCTTTTTTATTTATTAATTTTAATCTTTTCTTATTTATTAAGCTTAATCTTTTTTTATTTTATTTATTAATCTTAAGTTAGCTCTCACAATCGTGTGTGATAATAATTTTACAAACATAAATATACAACAACTGAGATTATTATTTTTTTTTTTAATCTTTATTTATTCCCATTTCTTTGTAAATATAATGTATAATAGCAAATCGTATATAATAACATAATATATAATTACAAATAGTATGAACAAGAAATGAAAACCCACTAAGGCACTGCCTGAGTGTGGGTAATATTAAAACAAAATACTATATTTCCAAGTATCCAAAGTATAAAATATACTTAAAAAAACATATAAAATATAAAGTTAGTATAAAAAGTTAGTATTACATAAGTAGAATAAGTGAAAAAGGTTTTTTCCAGCTATTATAAAAATAAAATAAAAAATATGGAGAAAAACATACGGATTTTGAATTTTTTTTTTTAAAGTTATTATAAAACAATAAATAAACAGAAAACATATTGTACTACAGTTTAGAAAGTTACAGAAAGTGAGTTGTAGAAGGATGAATAAATTTATAGAAAAAGCGTTTCAATATCTACATAATTCAACCATAATTTTACCTCTTTTACATATTTTATCATTTTATTTATCATTTGAGTTTTTTTTTTTTTTTTTTACATGAATACCTCACAAGAGTCCCAACTGCTCCCGTCTGAAGCCAGTGAGACTATGGCATCCCCAATTGGAGTATGTTGTGAGGCTGAGGGTAGTGGGGAGGGGAAGGAGATAGGGAAGAGGAAGGTGGGGAAGTACCTGGCTATTCAGATCTGGTCACCAAACACGGCTAATGCCGTTTCAAGCAACGTTTCAATTCTGAATGGTGGTCTTACACCAGGGCGATACAAAGAGTATCTTCCACTCTGGAACGTGCCGCAAATATACTATTTTTATTATTTTAAATGAATAAATTTTGAAATGACACAAATTAATCAAATAAAATTTATTTGCCACGCCGGGATTCGATCCCGCGACCTTCGGTGCGCGAGTCAAGCGTCTTACCGCTGCTCTACGGCCGGTCGTCAGTTTGTAGTGGTAGAAGGTTAAATGTACGAGGACCAATGAAACTGCTATGTGTCTGCAATAATTTAGTATTGGTTTGTGGGGTGTAAAATAAATTATTTAATTTTGTAAAATAAAATATTTTAATTTTGCTCATTCTGTTTTCATTTATTTCGAAATTATTTTTGTTTTTAAATACATATTTCAAATTAATTTAATTAATTTTTTTTTTCTTAAGTTGGCCCCACGCAGTATGCCCTTGGGAAAATAATTCCCCTCGGGGCCTTTGTCAACTTTGGGATGCAGTGTGGAGGGGCTTTTTGGAAGGAATGATAGTTTTAGGAAGGTAAAGGTACAAAGGGATGGGTAGGAATCAGGGAGTCGTATATCCAAAAGTAATCGACGTATGAATCCAACCCTTCCACTGCGGTGCAAGGCGGTGTTCCGAGAGAGTCCTGCTGGAGAGATAAAAAACTTCGTCAACCAACGCAGTTGGGGGGCAAACGAATCTGCCGCCAAGACCCGGAGAAAGAGAAAAGAGGGATCCGTATACCTCTCAGTATCACTTATTTATTGTTGGATACATAGATAAATAGATGAACATATCAAATCACTTATTTATTTTTGGATACATAGATAAATAGATGAACATATTTTTAATACCAAAAATCTACTATCAACAGATCCGTAGATATAATAGTAAAACTCAAAACAATAGTTAGCCGAAGCCGAGTATAAAATCTAGACAAAAATAGAACTCACCGATTCGGACGAATCGGTTGCCGACGGCGCTGTTGTTTTGCGATGTGAAAATGTCACACAACATCGATTTTTATTACCGCCGCCGGCAAGTATTATTTTTGATCATATAGGGAAAAGTGACTAATTTATAACTGCTTCCAGAAAAACTTAAATTTAGTAAATCCATATTGGGAAATTAAAATTTACCTATCTGTTAAATAAAACAATCAATGCAGAAACTTAGGCTTATTTAAACCACAAACTTGGAGTCTATTTTTGAACCTACCATTTTTGATTTGAGCTTTAATTTTCGAGTAAATCTAGTATGAAGTTGAAAATTTTTAGATCAAAAATTGTTCTATTCGGTCGCTAGTTTAGGTCTATAAGTAATATCTTTTAAAATACATCGAAGCATAGACCCATCATAGGACCCGGCTCCAAAAGTTTTTAACTTTAAAAAATGGAAAAAGTAATAAAAAAAAGTTTTTTTGGGTTCTCCGTGTGATGTAGAACGCTCTAGTTTTCTGCTTCTACTACGAGTTTCCAGACGCTCTGTATATGTGGCATCAATAAATAGACTAATATGGTTACAATGTTCGTAAAGGGACGCAATATTTTTAGTTTTTTTTATTGTGAATGCCTTACAAAAGTCCCAACTTCTCCCGTCCCAAATTCATGCGATTATGGCATCCCTAATTGGTGTTTGTTGTGAGGCTGAAGAGAGGCTGAAGGAAGGAGAAGGAGATCAGAAAGAGAAAGGTGGGGAAGAGAAAGGTGGGGAAGTACATTTCAGATCTAGTCATCAAACACGGCTCAAGCTATTTCTAGCAAGGTTTCAATTCTTAATGGTGGTCATGCACCAGGGCGATACTGAGAGTATTTTCCACTCTCGAACGTGCCGCAAAATTTACCTTGTTTTATTTTAAATAATTAAATTGTGAAAAATTAAATCATTAAAATAAAAATTATCTGCACACAGCGGGATTTGAACCCGCGACTTCCGGATCGCTAGTTGAGAGCTCCCCTCGAACACGGACGCTGTCAAAATTTATTTTACTTCACTAATTATTTTATTACAGAAATTTCTCTTGAAATCAGAAGCTGTCCAGGTATCTTCTTTTAGTTTATGTCACTTTTCTTCGAGTATTTTAATAAAAAGCAAAATAAACTCTCAGTGACTCCACTGAATGAGTAGAAATTAAAAAAGGAAACCACTCCTAATACAAAGCCAAAGTTTGAATACATTTTCGGATATTCTGTTTACGGAGAAACATTTCTAAAGCTTCATATAATTATCCTTATTTTCATAAATACAAAGAAAGCCTCATTAATCAAAAACCTTGCTAAGACTAAAAAGTTCTTCTTTGAAACAAATTTTGATTGATTTGACGAGAGGTTGAGCGAAATGAGAAATTAATAATTTGAAGTTGTCTATAATTATTTAAGTTCAGGAAGAAACATAAGTTTGTGATAATGAATGATAAATGTAAAAGAGAAAATTAAATGAAAACATGCAGCTAAAAAAGGTGCAAACAGTTCTCCTACTCGTCTTGGGAGAAAATTACTTATTTGGAAAGAATAGAGTTTTTTTTATCTATTAATCTGGTATTTATTTAATACTTCGCGTGTACAAGTGGTGACCACGATTGTCGACCTAACTAGAAGCTGGCTAAATGGAATATGAATCGAATGAACTCCTATAGACTGTACCCGGGCCCTTGGCCCCCCTGGTGCCCAAACTCTGAACTAAACTAACTGCCATCTAGCGGACTTTCGGGTCAGCTCTTAGCACTGCCCTCTATGTGGCAAGCTCGGACGCTTTAAGATATACCACACATTTTAAGTATAAAATATTTACGAATTAATCGTACGTGTTCCAACGAACAATTTTAGGTATTTATTATGTTCATGTGCTTATGATGAAGTGGAGATCACTCAATTGTAAACTTTCTTAGATTTTTTTAAAATCTGAGTGTTAATTTCTTTCTGAATAATCCTGGTAAGTAGCCATTACATTGAATCAAAAAAATGATAAAAAAAATCTTCAACCACACTTGTTCTTCCTCTTTTATTGTGTCTGTTCTTTTCTACATCCCGCCCATTTTCTTTCCCCTTGAACTGATATATATATATATATTTTTTTAAATATTATGTTTTTTTCTGAAAGCTTCCTTTTTAGCTATTTGGGAAATGGGTAGGAACGATTAATTGGAAAACAAACAAGGTCATAGTGGTTTGCAAAAGTATTTTGCTATGTTGAGATTTGTCCAATTATTGGTGGCAGATGCGTCTCTTCACCAGCTGCGTGCCAGGCTGGTTGATAGAGACCTCTCCTGATTGACTCTCTCGATCCAACGCCTTGCACCATTCTTCTTCTTTTACCTAAAAAGACCCTCCACCCAATACCCCAAAAGTTGATGTATGCCTCGAGGGAAATTATTCACCTCGTGGCCTCCTGTGTGAAGTGTGAAAAAAACCTAAACAGAGGCCATTATTTGATATGGAATTACTTAAAATAAAGATTAAGTTACAGTGTTAAGAGGAATATACGACAAGCCAACATGTGAATATTCTTACTTCACCTTATATCACCAAAAACATAGGTAATTGGCACAAAAACCGCTTGGTAAATGGAACCCGGAAAAGGTCGATTACAGCGAAAAAGTGGTTTTTATCTTAGTCATAAAGTTGTTATTTTTAAAGGTTATTTCTAATGTGCGTGTATTCATTATACTTATCTAATGTCGTTTTTTTTAAGTGAAACGATAGGAAAAGATTTAATTTATATCAAGCGTATTTTTGTATTCATAATGTTAACCGATTCGTAGTAAAAATAATACGAAGACGTGGAGCTTCTCCGTAATAATTTACAATATTTGCTTTAATGTAACTAAATAATCTTGACTCATCCTCTCATATTTTTTTCCCAATTGGTTACAAAGTCCCGACTCTCTCTCAGCAAGCAAACTCCTGCGCTGTGTTACTATTTGGAAAACCAACCTTACTATAGAAAAACGTATTATTTTGTTTTCATTTACTCCACCTAACATATTGTTCTTTACTGGCATTATGATTGATGATTTTCTTCTGAACAAAGAGTAACTCTAACAAAGGCGGTAGAAGAATCGCAACACCTCGGGGTGGCATCGATTATAAATTTAATAAAGAAGACGCATTAACCCCAGGTAAGTTGAATTCCCCGATATGGGGTCGTTAAACGTATCTATGAGAGTTGGCTTGGGTTTAGCTGTATGCTGAAGAAACTGAAGGAAGCCATTAGTCTTTGTAATGCACCCGCCCCGGGCTCTTCCTGCCCCGTCTCACGCCCAACAATGCAGCCGCCCAACCCCAATGAATTCTCCATGGAAAGATTTATAACTCAAGCTGCAAGGGTTTTCAATGAGTTTATGAATTTCGAAATGCTTTATTTTAGCTGAGGGCGGGAGACCGGTAATTTTAACGTATTGCGAAAGTTTTTAATAATTTGTTTTTAATACAATATACCAACATGCATGCTTGCATTTTCATATTTGTACAAAGGTAGATTTATTTACTTTTATTAAACTTTTTTAAGAAAAGAGTGTTAGATAGGTTCACCCTGGTGAAAGAGCTTCATTCAGAATCGAAATGCTTCTCGAAATAGCATTTGACTAGGTTAATTATGAATAGTTAGAAACTTGCCAACCTTCCTGTTTCCCAATTCTATATCCTTCCCATCTGCACTCTTTAAACCGAAATTAATTTTGTTTTGTGCAAAAATTGGTAATAAAATACAGTAAGAAGACGGTGGAGGGTCTCTCATTCAAAAACGTTGTATCGATAGAAATCTTACAATTTCCACGAAAATAAAGTTCGGCATTTAAAGTCCTGTTTACAGAGAGTCTGAAAAATGAAACCTACCTAGAGGATTGGCAATTTTTTTATATGAACTCCACACAGAAGGTCCTGAGGAAAATGAATTCCCTCAGGGCCTATGTCACATTTGGAGACTCCGTGCAGAGAGTATTTTTAAGGGAAGTAAGGTGAGGAAGTTCGGGGAAGGAAAAAGGTATGAGGGGTCAGTAGGAAACTGGGGTTCAATGTGTCTAGGAGTGACGGACGTATTAATCCATCCCACTGCGGTACAAGGCGATGGTCCGAGAGTATCCGGCTGGAGAGTCTACGTTGGGTCTCCTTCAACCAATCTCTCCCGATCCGGCCTGCTACGCAATAGGTGTGCAAACGCATCGACCGCCAAGACCTAGACAAACCTAACCTTATTAACGCGGGCACACCTGCCAATTCTCCAAACGTAGCGAACCATTTGGGGTTACCAACGGCAGTGGTTTTGATTATCCAATAAATAGTTCCGGAACGGCGCGGCGCGGCGCTGACGGTAACCACGCCTGCCTCCCAAATTGAAATCATGCACGTATTTCTGCGTCGTGAGGTCAGTGTAATCGTGTGTTCGACCATGTGATCGAATTTATAGAACCTTTGTAGATTATACTGAAATATTCGTCCGTCATTATTACCGGAAGGTCCCAAAGTTCAAATTCCGACCTTGATAAACATAAAATATAATTAAACTTCCCTCACGTATATCGTATAAAAAATGTTTCAAACTTTTAATACATAAACATTCTAAAAACATATTCGGTATGACATCGTTTTTGAAGGATTATGGTTACGATCCCGAAACCAAAAAACAGTCAAGCCAATAGAAGAGTGCTCTCTATCCTCTTCTGAAACGTACGCACTATGTATTTTATGAAAATTTTGAACGTGAAAGTTTCAATAATCCAGATAGGTACCTAATGGGCTTCATAAATTACTCGCAAGCTCATAGGGGCAAAGTTATTTGCCTGTAATAATGTAATATAATAATACAACTTGAAGGGCACTTAGTAAGTTTTACCTTTGAACCGACGATATATTGAGTAAAGGAACTTTGTCAAGGTTCGTTCGGAGGTAAGTTTATTAAATTAGGATAATATGAAATATGAATATCACGATCTCTTCGAAAAAAAGTAAGGTAATGGCTATCGCTTTGAAAGAGAGATGCCATCTTATGATTTGATTTTCTCAACATTCAGGAAACTGAATGCCTTCCTCAACCTTATAAATTCCTACCATCAATACATTAAATTCACAATAGAGATAGGCAACAATTCAACCTTGAATTTTTTTGATCTCACCTTATCTGTCTTAATTAATAAAATAAATTTTAACATATTTCGTAAATCCACCTACACCGACATTGTTACACATAACTCATCCAATCATCCTGTTTCACATAAACACTTCGCGTTTCATTCGATGATCCATCGTTTGGTCACGATACCGTTATCTAAAACTATTTTCTCCAACGAACTATCAATAAATTTAAAAAATCACGGTAAATAATGGTTATAATGCCAATTTCATTGATATAATTTTAAATAAAAAAACAAAAACCAATATATACAAAAAAATTCTTATTTGTTAATCCTAATAATAATATAAACAGTAGGTAATAATAATCATAGTTACCAATGGCGTCGTATTTTATTCATTAATCATTTATCTTCCTGCAGTGTAAAAAATCTTCCTTCTGAATTAAGACCGGCATTTTATACAAATAATAATTTAGGAAAATTTTTAGTCAATTCAAAAGATAAATATGAGAATCTTAGTCATTCGGAAATTTACTAATTAGATTGTGGTGACTGTTCAGCATTTTATATAGGTAAAACGACGCGCAATGTCAATATTAGAATCTTAGAGCTTCTTGGATACTTAAATGATAATGGATTTGCGGAATTCGCCAATTTTCTTATTAATAAAGATCATACCTTAAAAGGTCACGCTAACAGGCTAAATAGTTTAGAAGCACTCGAAATAAAGAAAGCTGTTAAAACAAAAACCCAAATCCTTAATAATCAGTTAACTGTGTCCAATAGCCCGATATTAGGGATATTTCCTATAAACTAGTAAAAACCCTTAATCACTTGTTCAAGTTGACGTTTTTTCCCTGTAGATATAATATGTTAATTCATTAGATATCACCCATCTCTTTCTCTTTATCACTACATATGTAAGATGATAATTAACCCTCTCACTGTTTCATTATATTATGTTTTGTCTCTTTCTGTATGTATACCTATTTAAGCTCACACAATGTTTACGCTTGATCAGTTTAATTTTATAACCTGAAGATGCTTGTGTTAAGCGAAACCGGTCGGTATTGAAAAATTAAATCATTTAATCGTGGTTACAAAGAAATTTATTGTTTTTTTTTTTTTTTTAATCACCGGTAACTTAATGAACGCGTACTCTCAACGCTGCACTATTTCAAATTTCAGTCTCAAAGGTACACACATACATATAAACGTACTAACCACTTTTTTTCATATACCGTTTATCTATGTATGTCTAACTCCGCCCGGTAAAATGTACAAAATCAATCAAGTTATTTCATTGAGACACATTATTGTTACCGACACTAGTAATAAAATAACATGCTTAAAACATTGGATACTGTGTACTCTTATTTTATTTTCGAATTGTTTGTTTCGAAAATAATAAATAATAAAATATTCATATCTTCCTTCCCTTCCTCACTCATTTCAGCCTCACAATAGTCCCTAAGTAAATTGGTAATGCCATAAGCCAACTGGTTTCAAGCTTTTGGCACTCTTGCTCGGTGTTCGTGTAAAATAAATAAATAAGATATTTTTTTTATTTTTTTTATTCAGAGAAAGATACATAAATTACAATAAATTCAATATAATAATTAAAATATAATATGTGTACGTATTTGATTTATCCCCATAAAAAAGCAGGGCTTGTGTTTATGGGGGTGTTATTATATTGGTTTAATTGTTTTATTTTTTATATTCAGTTCAAATTTTCGGTATAATTTTTAAGGTGAGTTTTAAATTTTTTGAAATTACTTTTCATGTTTCTGATTTTTTCAGGAAGTGAATTTAAAAAAATTACTCCTAGATATTTATGACTTAACTGTCCTAGTATTTTTTTACATTTTAGAGTAGGAAGTATTCATGTTTGCCTAAGATTTCTGTTGTTTTTAAGTGGTGCAACTTTATTTTGAATACTATCTTTATAAATTTGTAATGTTGCATGATAAAAATATATTGCACTTAATTTTCTGACTTTAAATTGTTAGAATAAAAGTTCTGACGAATATGAGTAGGGTTTTTTTAAAATTGTTTTTATTATTAGTTTTTGTGATATGTAAATTGTTTGTGTTTGATTTGTATATGTACCGCCCCATCCTATAATGCCGTATTGTATAATTGATAAATAATAAATTAATAATTATGAATTTAAATAACAAAGATTTTCTTTAAATTAAATAAAATTTAGTGGTATTATGGATAAAACTTCTGGTATAGAGTTATTTTTTTAAACAATTTCTGTACTTTAAAGGATAAACCACACATAGCCAGAGACCTATCTATGGACTTACTCGGTTTATCCTTTAGACTTTAGGGTACAGATTTATAACATTGGTTAAAATTTTAAAACATTCGCTTAAAATACGGCGCACATTTTTTTTCCCGCCGATGATAGTGTGTATTGCCGTTTTTTTTTATTTGGCTCCCATTTCACACAAAATCACTGCTGCACAGCTCGGCATTTTCGAAATTTTTGTCAACAACATTCACGAACCACTGTGAACGAAGCGCGAATGGCGAGCGGAATTTCGGAAAGTGGGAATATTTATGAGCGAAGTGCTCACTCTGAGGCAACGCCAGGCATGTCCTCTGTCCACATCAGACTTTTAGTCTTTTTATGTGTTCTAAGATTTCTATATTAATTTTTAAATTTTGGTCGTATGGTACATAGAGGCATTGCCAGTCAAAATAGCAAACATCAACGTACATAAATTATTTATGAATTGTTTCTTCACTGGCACGCAGCAATGCTATCGTATATTCGAAGGTAATCTTATATCATTGGATGGCTTTCTACGATCTGATAATCTAAAAGAATAATAGTGGGATTCGGGTAGGCGAACGCCGCCAAAGATAAATAAATCTGGACCCATTTTATGGGAGGCTTCTTTTTAAAAATATTTGATAAATTTAAAATTAACTATAATTATCACTAACCTAAAGTTTAATTTCAGACTTACTGAATAATATTTTGTTTGTGTGAAAGCACTATGACGCAATACACGAAAATTCATCTCCATAAAACCGAAGAGGCAAATAGTGTTTAGTGTATTATGTATCTTCTTTATAATTACAACGTCGTACTACCCCATTTCAACAAATATTTACTGCCGTAAGTAAGCCAAAATACTCGTGTGACGACCTTTTAACATTTGTAACTAAAATGTCACAGGGCACAGTTATTTTGAGCTTTAACACCAAATAACATTATCACTTCTACTATAAAATTGTAACTCAAACATTAAAATCTTGTTAAGTAAATAATTAAAAACACTTTGTTTTTACCACAATAATCTTTATTTAAAAAGTCGACATGTTTCGAGAACGATGTTCTCTTCGTCAGGACATTATATGTACTAAAAACTAAATTATCAAGCATAGAAAGACAGGCGTGGGTGGAAATGGAAGTAGTTGGAGGGAGGGGGGAAGAGGGGTGGAAAGAGGAGGAGCTTAGAAGATAGACAGGGGGTAGGGGGTTGCTTAGAAGATCATAGACAAAATTACAATGGATATATGTGTAAGATAGGGTTATTCAAAAAATTAATTTGGTTGATAATAATATTTAAATTTCTATTGACATTTTTCCTAATTTCTAATATTTCTTAAAGATCTAATTGAAAACCACTAACGTTAGTGTGTAAAAGGAATTTGCTAACCATCTAATTGAATTTAACCATTCATTTAATATAAATACTGGTTTTTAAATTTTACACACCAACGTTAGTGGTTTTCAATTAGATCTTTTAGAAATATTAGAAATTAGGAAAAATGTCACTCCGCTCCTCGAGTTTCAAAGACCGCAGAGACCATATTTGGTTCACGGGAAACTCACATAAAATCGAACCGCTACATAATTGACAGTGACAAATTACGTAAATTAGCGGCGAAAACTAGAACCTCTGACTAAATCTATCACCTTTGGCCTCAGTTATATTTTCCGCCGACAGGTTTGCACTCCAAAAAAGGCAGAGAAAAATTAAGACACTCATTTCCATACAATGCGAAATCGTAAGAAATTTATTCTAATTTTTTGTACGGCGTTTTTGAGAAAAAAATACATATTAAACGCGCTTTGGGGGATCGTAGATTACGTAAAAAAACACTTTCTGCCGGAAATATTTTTTAATAAATATAAACAATACAAAATTTAAAAACTTTTGAAATCACAACATGCATAGCATTTCATTCAAAATGTTTCACAATATTGCATTCAAAATCGAAATTGTTCTGACATTTGCGAAAAATTCACTTGCATCGATAAATGCTAATTGTTTCTAGCCCGTAAAGTCGCTTATAAAATTTGGCAGTTATTTAAATTTTCCCCAACTGTGCAACACTGAAAATGGAATAATATTCCAATGCCCAACATACCACCTCAACCCCTCGGCAAGGCCAGGACAGCATATTTGTATGGACATTTTTTTAAAAACGAGGCCTTTATTCGATTTTCAGGCTTGGTTTGAGGTGGTTTTTGACAATGTTTTCAGTTGGCCTTGCCAGCATTGAAAAAATAATTTTAGAATATTGAGACGAACTAGGTAGGGACCCGATAAACTATATCTACGAGTATTTATTTATATTATTATTACATATGGATGGTCGAAATGTATGTCCGCGCATTCCGCACGATTGAACCAAATTAAATAATTCTTTTTACGTTGTGATCCTTATTGTTTGGACAAGGTTTTTATAAAACTACTGGTGAGCTCTAGCATTATTAAATTTGTATAAAATGAATCACCGAAATTTATGTACGTTCATAACTTCCGAAAGACTGCAACAAATAAGAAAATTCTTTTTTGGTTGTGTTCGTTATTGTTAGGGCAAGGTTTGTATCAAACTACTGGTGAGCTCTGGCATCATGGAATTTGTATTAAAATGAATCCCCGAAATGCATGTACGCTTATAACTTCCGAACGAATGCACCAAATTGGATAATTCTTTTTATGTAGTTATTGTTATTGTTAGGACAAGGTTTGTATAAAACTAATGGCGAGTACTGGCATTATGAAATTTGTATAAAAAATAATTGCCGAAAAGTATGTACGCGCATTACTTTCTAACGACTGCACCAAATCGGATAATTCTTTTTATGTTGTGTTGGTAATTGGCTGGTGAGCACTGGCATTAAGAAAATTGTACAAAAAATTTCAATAGGTGACACGCAAGATGTTTAAAAACTAAATGTACCGGGAATGAATGTATGAAACGCGGGAGTTTTGGGAAGGGGAAACAAGGAGGGTGGAGGGGAACTCGGGAGGGGGTTTACGGGACGGAGAAGGGGGAGAGTGAAGTGGAAGGGGGGGGAGGAGAAGGTAAGGGAGGTAGAGTGGAAACGCGAGAAGGGAAGAGGACGTATGGTAGGTTTTTGCTGCTAGGCAATGCGGGCGGCTTTATATATATTTGTATGTTGAACCGCTAAGCGTTGCTAAACCATTCATCCGATTGCGATGAAACTTTGGGGATTTGATGTGCGCATGCTCGCGATCTTTTCTGTATACAATAGTGAGCTCTGGCATCATGAAATTATGCATTGCTAAACCGTTCATCCGATTGGGATGAAACTTTGGGGATTTGATTTCTGCATGCCTACAATGGTGTATATATACTAACGTATAACAGTTTATTGCTGCTAGGCCCTGCGGGCGGCTTTATAAGTATTTGTATGTTTAACCGCTAAGCGTTGCTAAACCATTCATCCGATTGCGATGAAACTTTGGGGATTTGATGTGCGCATGCTCGCGATGGTTTCTGTACACAATACTGAGCTATGGCATCATGAAATTACGCATTGCTAAACCGTTCATCCGATTGCGATGAAACGTACATAGTAAAGATTAAAAAAAACTTCGATGTGCAATATCCGAGTTTGACATAATTGAGTTTGCTACCGCAGTTTAGAAATTGAAGTGCGATATGGTATTATAAGACAGAACCACGTAAACTAATGGTAATTTATTGATTTGAGTTTAAAGCTCATCATATTTTATCATAAGCGTAAGACGAGTATGACCCTTCAAAGATAAGAACACATAAATGTGCATGCATCCAAGCGCCGAGCAATTTCGTGGCGCAATTTCATTTTCACGATCTGTGAACAGATTGCAAGGACCGGAGCTACGTGACGAGCCCAGGGGTAGAATTAGGTGCTGGGTTAAATGTGAGGAACATGGCCTAAGTTAACAACGAAGATACATTCTTATACTTTGAGTAAGTGCTTCAAAAATTATATTATTTTATTTATCAATTATAAGACACTGGAATCAGATCTTAGATTATGTCATGTCGAGCAGATGGAAGTAATTGCTTAAAATACAGTTGTTATTGCTATATGTGTTTTCTAAACTACGTAAGCGAGAAATTGGCGAGTTTAATACGTAATTTGTTTGTAAATGGTAACATTAAAATACGTCCTTATGCCTTGTGAGCCGAGTAGGTACTCTTAACCCTCCATCAGGCGCAACTAATCTGTGAGATGAAGTGATCTGTAATTTTTGTGCCAAAGGGTAAATATCGCCATTCTTGAGGCGTGGGCACTTTTCCTCCTTCGCCATCACTCACATTTTAAAACAAAAATTTAAGGGAAAAATCTGTTTTGATCTTTTTTTCTATGATATAATCTCACAGATGAATTGCGCCCGATCGTGATAGGATTTGTTCATTTATTTACAGGCAAGAGTTTTCCACAGTCGAGCTCCGAATTTATAATTTTGAAAAAGTAATTTAACCAAAAATTAATAAATCGTTGAATCTTTCGCTGAATTCTTTCGAAATTTTTTATATGAATTTTATGGTGAGGTGAACAAATGACGGAATTATAAGCTATTAGGCTACGAACTAAGGAGACAAATAAAATTTTCTTGACAGGAAGTGAATTAAAGTTTTTAATGGTTCCCAGTCAAAATCCTAATTATTTCATACTATTATTTTTTGTAGTTTGATTTATGTGGTGTGCAAATTATAATTTTTCGTCAAATATAATTTCGATACCTTTTATTTTAATTTTAAATATGAACAAAAAAAATAACAAATAAATCTTTTATTTTGGTTAATATCTCTTGTTGTAAAATATTGTCTGTTTAAATTCCGTAGCATAAGATTTTCAATTACCAGTCTGAAAATGTCCGTAGTAGGAAGAAACCAGTCCTGATGAAAATAAATAAATGGAACAAAGTGCAAATTTTTTTTTTATTTCAATTCTAAGTTTGAAAATAGATTATTTATTAGTTACATACCAATACAAAATACATTTAAATTTGATTGGAGCTCTTTGAGAATCATTTATATTGGTAACATCTTTGTAAATTTTATGTCATCAGAAAAAGCTTAAATTTAACAGTTTTGAAGCATGATGTTAAGTCGTTATTAATAGTACGATAGCAGGATAACAAAACCTAAATGGCTACCGTGGGACTGGCCGTTAGAGGCGTAGAATTTTTTTATATTTTTTAGTTTTAACTTTAACGTATCATGGTGGGCAGACGCATCCGCGTCAAAACTCACCTAATTAACCCGGGCACCCCTGCTAAATCATCAAACGTAGCGAACCACTTGGCGTGACCTATGGAAGAGATGTTGGTTATCCAATAAATGGTTGTCGTGGCGGTGGTACTCGTACCTGCCTCCCAAATTATATTTATATTATGATATGACTATAAAGGTTATGACTTATGACTTGAAAGAATATTGATATTTATTTACCTGGTCGGATGGAAGTTCATTTTCGCAAAATAAAATTATCTTCTTGATGCTAATGCAAATAATTCACTGACTGACCGTAGCGCAGACCTTCTGAACTTGACCATTTGATGCTTCAACCGTCTGTTTATTGATTTCTTAGGTTCCGGTTCCTAATCAAGATGGTGGCCGTGTTGGATACTACAATTTTAACCCGTCAGAGTTTGCGTGTATCGTTTATAATTAAGTAGGTAATATTTAAGTAGGTACTTACAAATCTCATGCTTTCAGAAAAAAAATTATTTTGATTTATTAAATAAGCGAAATAAGAAACTCTTCTTTTGGACGCAAGATTCTGTTCACAGAAATACTAGTTATTTCATCATTTCCGCTCTAAATAGGAAAAACGAGCCATCTGTTCAAATTCAGCTTGTCTCCTAACATATCCGAGGCTTTTTCGCAACTTTGTTTAATCTGAACGAATTGAAAGTATTATGTAACGACTGAGAATAGCCGTTTAAACGGCCGAAATACCCTCAAGACGGCTATCAACTCAATGTAGCGATGATTTTAGAGCCTGATTTTCAAGAAATACTGCTCATTCATGTATAAAATGGTCTCAGTTATGGACCCAATACCCAAAAGCTCAACGGGACAAGTTGAGGTATTCTACAACAATACCAACAAGCAACTCATGCCACTTTAGAGGCACAAAGGACTCTGAGAACTTCTGCAAAGACTCTGCATATTGCATCAGTTTCACCACCTAAGTTCAGAATCGCCCAGCCAGCTTTTGTGGATATACTCGAGGCTCACTAATAAACGTCATTGTTCTGGGTGTGATCGTCTCAGCTTCTCTTACTAGCGCTAAATTCCGACATTACAGTCCACCATAAACGGTTCATTTTAATTAGTTGTCAAATTATCTATATATGTATATAAAAATTAAAACAATGTGTTGGTTTCTGTCTATGTATGTGATGCGTTGCTAAACCATTCATCCGATTGCAATGAAACTTTGAGAAGTTGATGTGCGCATGCCTGCAAAATTTCTATACACAATAGTGAGTTCTAGCATCATGAAATTATGCGTTGCTAATCTTTCATCCGATTTCGATTAAACTTTGAGTAGTTGATGTGCGAATGCCCGCGATGGTTTCTATGTACATATATAGTAAGTTATGGCATCATGAAATGATGCATTGCTAACCGTTCATCCGATTACGATGAAACTTTGGGAATTTGATGTGTGCATGCCCGCGATGTTTTCTATATATATAGTGAGTTCTGGAATCATGAAATTTGTATAAAAAAATTACAATAGGTGGCACGCAAGCTGTTTGAAAACTGAATGTACCGGGACTTAATGTATGGAATGCAGGAGGGGGGAGGTGAACTCGGAAGGGGTGGTTCGCGAGACGGGAGAGCGGGAGAGGGGAGTGGGAAGAAGGAAGGCTGAGTGAGAACGGGTGAGGGGAATGGAACGCAGGAGAGGGCAGACGGAAGGGGAACGGGACGAATGGTAAAGGAGACGCAAAGAGAAACAATTTCTTTTTTAAGTAGCATAGCAACGCATGCCGGAAACTCATTAGTATATATATATATTCAGCAGAGCAAGTAACTATTTTTTTCATTGTAAATTCTATCAAGTATAATGTTGTGCGGTTGACTGTGCTGTCAGCAAACCATTCGCTGCAGAGTTTCTTGAAGCACTGCAACGGTGTAAATATTCGAATAGACAGTGAAATTTCATTCCAAAGTTTTGACGATGAATATATTATATATAATATTATCATACGAATATGAAGTAAATATATTATGTGAATACCATTGACCTAATTGATCGAAGGTGAATACATATGAATATATTCATACATTTTATTTAAAATACATTTTGTAAATTTTACACCAATAAGTGCAGCGAGTCACCCATATTTCTACAATCGAGGAGACTAATTAATTGGGTTGAAGTTGCATAATCCCACTGAATACAATCCGCTAGCTACTTTAGGTGTGCTGAATATACATACAATAACTGAACACTTTCAAACAGAAATGCGTTCCATTTAGATTTTATTGGAAACCAATGTCACTGTCCACTGACAGCGCAAATGCCTAATTAGATCGAGACAGCCAATCAACATTGCGTACTCTGTCCCTCTTATGTACTTCTGGACACCGTATTCGTCGCTTCATTTGATTTCGATTTTTTAATGGAAGACCGAATTTTGAAATTTTAGCGAAGTCGCTGTTTGGATCTTCTTAATATATAAAACAAAGTCGGGTTAGTTACACCATTTATAACTCGAGAACGACTGGACCGATTTTTATGATATTTGATTTGTTTGATTTGTCTCCCCTCTGAATAACAGAATAGCTATTAAAACTTCGGAAAAATTCATAAAAAAATTATGAAGGAAATTCTTTTCCTCAAACATTTTGTATGGAACGAATATTGCGATACGCATAATATTCAACATTCAAAAACCTTAAATGTCAATGGTGCTGATTGTTTTGCTTTTGTTCTTAAACATACAATGCTGCCCCTTTTTCTTATACACTAAATGTCAACAGTCGAAAATGGGACAAACGGTGAACGTACGTCTGCACCCCTCCAAAGGAAAAATTCAGTAATTAAAATAAATCTTCCTCACACCGTATAAAGAAAATGAAAGGCTATTCCCGTTAGTAAGTAAGTAAATAAGTAAGAAAATCACAAAAATTATAAATTAGTACACAACGCCATCTCTGATAATGATAAAAACAAAACACGGGCAGTTGCGCATCGATAATTGCTACATTGTGTAATTTTTAACTTTATAAAAAACTGTAAATTAAGATGTGCGCTTAACTCTACTGATAAGCTTTAAAGTAGGCCAAAATGATTAATTTGGAAATATCGATAGCTCTAAGGGGAAGACTTTCAGGTGATCTTGAAAATGCTGTACAAAGTGAAACTTGGCCTGCAACGCACCAATACCACAAATTATCAGGATTAAAAATACTTGACTTCGTTTTCTTGAAGCTGGAAAAGAGTGAAAGAATGATGATAATGTGTTCATTTACAACAAAATATGGTTTTACAGTAGTATCAGGTTAATTCATTATTATGTTGGTAGGTTCAGTAATGCACCACTTTATAATAACAAATGAAAAAAATTCACTTGAATCCGTCTGAATTATTTCGTCAAACTTTTATGTCCTCTACACATAATTCAAAAGTGAGTAAAGTTTGACGATGGCGGAATATGACCGCAGCGGGCCCAGTCCATCATCCAGAGTCTCAAACAGCTTTGTCTCAAACTTATTGAATAACTTAGTGGCGAATACGTGATATAAGGCCTCAGATTAATCAGAATTCAGTTCCTTGCTACCGTCGAAAACTTGTCATAAAAATAATAACATTCCTAATGGAACCAAGGTTATCTGCGAACAAATTTTGCGTAACACTTTGAGAAAACTTCTGATTGATTAATTACTGGCTTGCTTTAATATTGGTATTCTTACAATAACTTACCAGCTCAACAGAATTTACGCTTTTTTTTCACCCATCCTATCCCCACGAATTTTCGAATGAGTCTCTTTCTGCGTGCATGTGCACATAATGTCGATCACGAAATTTAAAATGCTTAAAACGCTCAAATGCTGAAAAGGACAAAATGTTAAGGATAGCAAAAAGAAAGTTTTTTTTTTTCAAAAAGTAAAGCTACCTGTTTTTGCAGACCTATAATTATGAATTTAATTTAATTGTTTTTAAATTTAATTAAAATTATTTTTTGATAATATTCTTGTCAAGTTCTGCATGTATTTTATTTAGCATTTTAGTTACAGATGTTTTGGATTACAAGACCATTTTGTTTCATTCATTTTTCGATTCATTGTTCTTTAAATCATTTCAAATTTCCGCTATCAATGTATTATATGGTTTTTATAGTAAATACGTCTCTATAATGACCAAAATACAAACAAAATACGACAAAAAAAGCATTTAAAAAATAAATTTTATTTCCTACAATTTTCTATCTGAATTTGGCCCGTAAATGCCAAATACGATTACGTCAGTAATTCTTGTAAATACCTACGTTATTTTATTGGAAAATAAAATGTTTGCCGCCTGTTGAAACATCCATCACAAAGTTTTAGTACACTAATCAAATTAACGTTAATAAACGAGTCGCCAGCTCAGCGTTCAAATCACATTTGCGGCCATTTGGAAAATAAATTGAGGGTGATTGCAAAGTGCGCCTTTGCGGTGTTGCCGTATGTATTCATTTAACTTTTTTTATTTCGTGATAATTTTTACTTTCATTTAGTTGTTTAAACCATTATAATTGGGAATGCCGCAGTCTCAGTGTCTCCGTGCAGATGGGATTTTTATACAGAATGAGAATGTCACCCTAGTTGTTTCGAATGGTGAGCGGCCGATTCAGAACAACCTCAAAAAGGTAATGACCTAAGAGTGATAATAAAGAAATATTAAAAAAAAGTTTAAATAGGTCAAGTTAGGTTAGGGATACCTGGATGTTTTCATAGCTTTTAATGGTCTTTCTGATGTGGTTCTGAGTTGGTTTCATTCTAAGTTGGCATGGAACCGTATTGAACATTCGCTTTGCTTCTTGGTGGGTATAGTGTTTAATGATTTATTTATGGTCTAAATATTGTTACAAATCATTCTCAAGTTAATCATCTGGCCACTAACATAACATTTTCATTTCCTTCTTTCTCCGTGTAATATTTTAGTGTTTTGTATGTAGCGGTTTAACTAATGCTTCATTACCCAAATTTGTAAATATTAACCTCAATACAGGCTATTAGTCTTAGTGAGGTTTTTTTATGAAAAACTAGCTGACACGGGGAACTTCATACCGCCTCAGAATTTATTTTTATTTTATTTTTATTAATCATTAACGCCCTTATGGGCTTTTACATACATTTACATTTTTTTATATTTTAGTGCATACAGGTGTGTTCAGATGACAAAGAAAACATAATAGGTTTCAGACATGGTACACAGAAGTAAAGATGGTAGGTAAAGAGTATAGCATTATACAATAAAGAGACAGAAAAAAAAAATCAGTTTAAGAGATACAGATAGCATAATAAGTATATAATAAATAATAATAATGTGTGGGTACTTAATATATGTATAATTTTTACGTGTTGAATACATGGCGAAGTTGATTTATTAAACAAAAATACACACTACCGACTTGCACCGCACTAGAATTATTATTCAAAGCGATTCCATTTTAACCAATTACATTTACGACAGAGTTTCTGCTTAAAGAATTCAATTTCAGAAGACCAAAAACTTTATATTTATAATGCTACCACAGAATACTTAAGGTATAAACAAATAATGTCAGATTGTTGGGTATACAATCACGGAAAGTAGAAATGAATTCGATAATATAATATAACAGAGTATCTTATTTTAATCAAATTAAAATATTAATTAAAGTTTAAGTAGTTAAGGTAATTTTGTTATTAATATTACAACGATAAATACGAATAGTTAATGTAAAATTTGTTTATAAATTACTAACCTTTATTAAGCAATATATGGTAGGTGTTTTTCGGAATATAACTACGTTGGGTTAAGTGCACTATTGTACTTATTATTCTATTGTAAATATTCTAATATGCTACATTTAAATTTCGACACTGACTGATGGCGATAAACATCGATTGAGTTATATTTATTTCCGAGTCTATGAAGCCTTTCGATTGGTGAGTTTTCGAAATAGTTATTAGTAGACGCATGGACAAAATACGGCGCAATCAATCTTGTATCACGGGTAGGTACTCGCAGCTGGATTAGATTGGTTAAAAACTGTTGTTATAACTTATTAGCTGAATTAAATTCAGTTTATTTTATTAAGTTAAAAATTAGTGAGGTTTTTTTATGAAAAACTAGCTCACCCGGCGATCTTCGTACCGCCTCAGAATCAAAAACTGTTGTGTTAACTTATTAGCTGAATTAAATTCAGTTTTTTTATTAAGTTAAAAAATTACGCAACGAAACAATTATCGATGCGCAACTGTCCGTGTTTTGTTTATGTCAGTATCAGAGATAGATTTGTGTACGGATTTATATTTTTTGTGATTTTCTTACTTTTCCTCTTACTTACGGGAATTGCGTTTCATTTTCTTTATATGTGTGAGGGAGATTTATTATAATAACTGTATATTTTTTTTGGAGTTGGAATTCACTTACTCTTCAATTTTATATTTATCATAAAATTGCTGCAGCTCTTTCAAAAGATGAGACTTCCATACAAAATGTATGAGGAAAAGAATTTTATTTATAATTTTTTTCGTCAATTTTTCCGATGTTTTAATAGCTGTTCTGCTATTCGGGGCGGAGACAAATCCAACAAATCAAAATTTAGAGTTGTAAATGGTGTAACTAACCCAACTTTGTTTTATATATTAAGATAAGTAAATTTACATGAAAAAATAAAGCACTCAAAAATCAAATTAATCCTGCATAGGTGTTTCCTGCATAATTTTTCATGTGTCTGGGTACAAGCAACAATATTACATTTCAATGTACATGTTTCATCCACGGTACATTCACTTCCATCGCCGATCTAACCAATCTCCTTTACATCGATAATATATGTACAATATTTTCAATATTTTTTTGATTTAAGAACAATTTTGAGTTTAAATGAAATGCGAAGAAAAAAATAATGTGTGAATTTTATTTTATCATGTAATTGTAAAACAAAATTAAATAAAAAAAATATGCTCATTTATGTGAAACAATAAAAAGAGACCAGAGTGATATCACCAGACGTGTTTCGGTTCTGCAATTCGAGAAAAAATAAAAACTCTCACAATTATATTTCCAAGATGTTGTTTTTGATATGACTAATGGAAAAAAAACATGGTGAAAAATTTCCAGATGGAAAGCGCGATAAATAATGAGTATGGAACGTTGTTTCAGTAGGACAATTTAAACTTTGATATTAAGTTTGAAATTGAAGAAAAAACAATAACTTCTTCTACTTGCAAGTTGTGAGGATGAGCGAAGAGTGGCGAAGGAGTTATGATGAATGACTCCAACTCGGAGAACTTGACTTTCTACGTTGGTAGCTACTAAACTATCCTTAACTAATAATGCAGTTTTAAGAAACTTTCAATATCCCCTTGGAGAAAAATGAAGGTTTATAATCGTAACGTTGTTGAAAATAGTTTTATCTAAATTCAGAGAAAATGTCTGACATCTTTGATTGATTTTGACTGAGTCTTTTAATTTCTTGTTCCTCTCCCACACTGCGTTGAGTCTTACAATATTCCTAATACGAGATGATATTGTTTCAATGGCTAGGTACATTTAAAATTCCCGCGGTAATGGCACATGATAGCAACGTTACGCGGTATCTCATTTATTTAATATATATGATGGAGATGCAAGAAATTTATTGTTTTTTCCCTTTGGAGGAAACAGCCATACGTACACCGTTCGTCTCATTGTTTATATCACCATTATTTGGTGCGTAAGGAAAGGTTGCAGCATTATTGTGATACATAACGTGTGTTTTTTTTTTCGTTGCAGTGCAGTCGTATACTAAAAGCGTCCACTGGCTTCGAAGAGTTGAGACTTCAGTAAAATAAATAAAAATATTTATAAAACGAGTGGTAGATACATACAGATTATAGTTCATTCCTGGTTCGAACGATTTACGAAAAGTGACGCGATTTAAATATCCAGGTTCATCCCAACCTTCCGAAGTCAAAATACTGCCAATTAATTTGTAGCTTATTCTTGAGGTGAATATTATGCTTTCCAAAGTGAAAAAATAAATTAACTTGGTGAATCTGAATTACCTTATTTTTTTTGGTGAGAATCGATAAGATTATGACACTTAGGGATCACTGGATTGATCGCTGCACAAGTTTCCGTAAAATTGATTTGTCCAATTGTTGCAAGATCCCTGAGTAGGTATGTATTCCGTACTGTCAGATAAGGACAGTACGGAATATAGTACGGAATATCAGTATGGACTGGGGAATGACGGAATATATGCTAAACAAAGATGCATATAGGTGCGTCAACATTTTGGGAGGCGGGAATAGTTACCGCCGCCCCGGGAACCTTTATTGTCACCCCAAGTGGTTCGCTACGTTTGGTGATTTAGCAGGGTTGCCCGGATTCATGGGGTGAGGTTTGTCTAGGTCTGGGAGGCGGATGACCGGGACACACTGAACCACAGATTCCTACCCACCCCTTAAACCCTTTCCTCCCCAGAACTCTCCTCTCCTTCCTTTCCTTAAAAAACCTTCCACACAGCATACTCAAAGATGACATAGGCTCTGATTGAAATTAAACAAACAAACACCTTCTAAAACCCGTTATATCGATGCTGACAGTCCCGCTGCCTACGTACTAAAAAGACAAAAAAAAATAATTTGTGAATAATAATTTTTCGTTAAAATTGAGTACACATGACTAAACTTAAAACTAAATGCTTAAATGTAAGAATATGTATTCACTTATTATAAAATACCCATGTCCCGTACACGTGTTAAGTTACATATCAAGGTAAAATCTGTATAAGTTGCAAACTACCTAATATTTTTGATTTCACATTACGGTTAAAGGTACCCCTTTGTTGATACGCTTTCAAAGGATTCCACAGTTCCATTGAAAGTCACACAAATCCCGACCCATTTTCCGGACACTTGGGCAGGACTAATTATGAAAGTTAAACAAAAACACTGTAATTCATTGTGTTCCACCAAACAAATATTTCCTTCGGCAAAACATTTTCAATTTGGTAGGCGGGAATGGGCACACGCCGCTCCGGGAACCATTTATTCTGTAACAAACATCTCTGCCATAGGTCACCTCAAGTGGTTCGCTACGTTTAGTGACTTAGCAGGTGTGCTCGGGTTCATTAGGTGAGGTGTGTTCTGGTCTTGCCTGCCGGTAAAAGCCGGTTTGGAGAGTCTTTTTTAAACTTCTCCAGCTGGTCTCTCGACCCTTCGTCTAGCACCGTAGCGAGAAGGATATATACGTTGGTCACCCCTGAACACACAGATCTCTAAATTCCTAACCAACCTTCAAACCTTTTTTCTTCCAGAAATTCGTCTCCTTCCTTCCTTAAAAAATCCCTCCACACAGCATCCCCAAATATGGTCTCCTGTGAAGGGTTAATATTAAAAAACAAGTATATATCCTTTTTTTGTATGGCATGGAAGCGTGCCAACTGCCGCTATGATTATTTAAAAAAAATTATTTGTGAATACAACATATCGTAACATAATATAACATACATATTTCAAAAACATTCTCTAATAAAGGCAAATGCTTCTGCTTATGAGAGGTAAACTATATATAAGTACATCTATTTAAATTTAGTTATAACAAAACTATTATATTTTTACAAAGATTAAAGTCGTAATTTTACAAAGAAATATAAATAATAAAATAGAGTAGGTAAGTTATAAAAAAAAATAAAGTACAATAAAAGTTATAAATATATAGGTCGGTTGTAAATGATAAGCAAAAACATAATATCAAAACAATAAGAAAAGTTATGAGGTGATATTAGGGTTTTTTTGGTAATTGTCATAGTTTTCCTCTAACTTTATATCTAGGGGTAATTTATTGAATAATTTTATACCCTGATATTTGCATAGAGCTTGGGTCTGACCCGAGCGTCGCGTATTCGATTCTACGGCTGGCTAAGTCCTCCATCATTTTCAAGCAAGCAACATTTAGTAGTAGGAGATTTTTATTAACATTTTTGGAAGTAGGGATGATTTATGATCACCCCCCCCCCCCCCCCCCCTAAGACACGATCCATATTAACTATATATATATTACATTTAATAAAATATTCGTACAACGGTGTGGGAAAACGACACCGATACGCCCTTTTATATAAATTTAAAAATTTCAATTAAAGTTTTTTTTAAATTAAGGTACCAACAAAATTTTTCATATATCGAAATTCTTTTTTAACAGATAAGCATAAGATAACAGAATAAGCCTGTCTGGAGCCTAGTTATGTAAATTGTCGACCTCTTTTTCTCTGACCTCGCTTCTAACAGTTTATCTTTTGACACTTGATAGTGTGTTACCAGCATTATTTGTTGACCTATCATTATATTATCTACATCTCATGCACATCATTAATTGACAATTTAATAATTGAGTTAGTTTGTTTCATTCGATGTTGGAGGGCTCATCCAGAGTGTTCTGCCCCAATGTGTTGATAAGCAAGAATTTTCGTATAGTTTTCTATTATGCTCCTTGAAGTTCTGCGCTGTAAAGGGAAAACTGGGACCATTAACAATACAGCGCTAAACTTTCGCCAAAACATCGGACAAAACTAAATAGTGCCTTACATTTCCATTGTGACGCGCCGTGTTAGTTCTTATCGCTTGGATACGAGCTTCGTGTGTGACAAATAATTAATTGTTTTCCATATTATGTTTATAAGACGCGGCATCGCCCAGTTGCCAGTTAGTAGAGTTTGCGTCAGAGAAGTGAAACTAGATATTTGTGCAGAAACACATCTGGCAAAGGTCGTTAAGCAGTAAAAAGGGCACTACTTTCTACTAGGAGAGTAAAACAATATGCATTTATATGCAGGAATATCGTATAAAAAAGTGTTAAATTAATGAGATTTCTGCAGTCTATTTTGTATAATGATTTGAAATCAGGTGCTTGAATTTGAGCAATGATGTGTGTTTAGTCTTTGTAAATAGAGAAATAAGGGTACCTAGATTAGATCTTGAAGAGTCCAATTTTGAAAAGATCGGATTCACAAAAACCTGTATATCTTGACAAATTAGAGTGTTAGAATGAGTTATAAAACGTCCAGTTCTTAAGCGGGATAATGAACCGTTTACAAATTCGACTGTGCACAATGTGGTCATGCTAGTTCTTCAGACCACTTCTATTTTAAAACCAGTAAAAAATCCATGTCAACCCACCTGTTGACATGTCTTTCTACTAAAGATTGTAATTCTCCTGTAACAAACTATCCACAAAATTAGTGCCCTTTTGCACTCTTTATAAACACATGTACGTACATATTTTTTAATGATTGTGCCAAGATTGAGTTGTTTGGCGGTCGATGGTTAGTTAGTTAGTTCGTTATTTAAACAATTAAAATTCTGTATCATAATTCTGTAACACACATTTTGGCCACGCTTAGTAAATTGGCAGGGGTATCCGCATTCGTGGGGTGAGGTTTGTCTAGGTCCTGGCAACGGATGACATTTGACCTCTCCTGCCGGACTCTCTTGACCCATCGCCTTGCACCGCAGTGGGAAGGATAGATTCATAGATCCAGAGATCAGATATCCAATTTCCTACCCACTCCTCATACTTTTTCGTTCCCAAATCTTCCTCTCCTGTCTTTCCGTCAAAAGACGTTCCATACAGCATCCCCAAAAGTGACAAAAGCCCTGAGAGATTTTTTTGCCTCAAGGCCCCCTGTGTGAAACTAATGTAAAAAAATACTGCAAATGACAGGGAGCGTGCTTTTGATTAATGATTTTAAGCTGTTACCATCTCACTTACAGTTTCCTTCTATTCTCTCTCGGGAAACCTTGATTGTATTCGTGATTATTAGCAGCCATACTAATGTTTGTTTTACCAGGAAGCGATGAAAGTTGAACACGTAGAAGTTGTATTCTCGTGAGAACGTGTTAATTTATGGTTCATTAATTAGACAGATATTAAAATGATTGAATAGGTACCTTCAAATCTGGTCGTGCTTTAGTTGACCCTATTAAACAGTAGTTATCGTAACTAAATTTTATTTCATTCGCTTTGGTACTGACAATTGGATAGTGACTGTTGTCTTATCACCCAAATTCAGAGCGGTGGACAAGACCACCATTCAGAATTTAAACTTTGCTTGAGGCGTGTTTTGTGACAAATCTGAATATTCAGTTGTTCTTCAAACCCATATACTTCTCCTCCACTTTTCCTATCACATGTTGTCCCAATTGGTAACGCAATAATCCCACTAACTCTGGGCATTTGGGATATTTTTTTTTGTTTCAGTTAAGCTGTTCTATACTAGTCCCACCGAGAGATCGTATATGACGTCATCATTCTAGTATATTTTATCTTCTTCGTTTTTCGAACAAGACGCGTGCGAAGGAAGAGGACATGGATGACGTCAGTACAAGCTAGTCGCTGGAATTAGTTTTTTGCAGTTTGTTAACGGTTCCTTAACCTTTAATTAGGCGCATCAAAAAGCGCACTAATAAAAATGATTGAAATTACTAAAGAACTATGAGTATTCCAAAATAGCAAAACAGTTTAAAAAAATATGTTTTTTATGAATTCTAATTTTCTGTATTAGTTAAAATTTATCAAAACTTTTCTTTGTGCGGTCACCACAGATAAATTTGGCACATTTGTGGGCAGATGTGGCATCTTCCTCGTTTTCTTGTTTGTAAGTCAGTACTAGAATGGCCATACTAGGGAATATACTAAACTAAATTTAAACTACACTAGTAGTCGCGCGGGGTCGCATTGACCCCCAGCACTGCAGTACAGTACGTGTGGCCACTTCCGTAGCGCGGACGAAACTGAGGCAGAAGAGGGCGAAAAGGCTAATGAGCTAGGTAGCAGTAAATTTGGCTTGCTAGCGTAAATAACTAAAAACGTAATAGTAATAAATAACAACTCCAAAATTGAAGAACATTTGGGGTCGCGGAGACCCCGCGCGCCTAATTAAAGTTTAATAACAATCTAATAAGCTTTTTAAAATTTAGAATTAGTACATAAATACTATAATACTAATATTTTAATCCTGATCGTAGACAAGGGATAGTTACAAACATAAAAAAAACTTATTTTTATTTAATTCAATTTAATTAACTAATTTCGTGTAAAGCATATTTTTTTACATGAGCTCGACACAGAAGGCCATGACAAAAATAATTTTTTTCAGGGCCTATGTCATCTTTAAGGATGCTGTGTGGAGGTTTACTGGAAAAAGGAAAGGAAGGGAGAGGAGAGTTCTGGGAAGGAAAAAGGTTTAAAAGGTGTGTCCTGATAATCCGCCTCCAATACCTAGACAAACCTCACCCCATGAACCCGGGCACCCCTGCCAAATCATCAAACGTGGCGAACCACTTGGGGTGACCTATGGTGGAGGTGTTGGTTATCCAATAACGGTTCCCGGGGCGGCGGTACCCACTCGCGCCTCCCAAATTGCAATTCCTTGTGATGTTACATAAATTAAAATTAAACAAAAACTTTGTACACATAACTACAATTATTTATACCATCGCCGACTAGGTTTCCCTACTAACGTGTATGAGGTAAGTTGAGGTCCTGATCTTCTGATTCCTGATACGACTAACTATTTTTCTATTTTTTCTGTTCCAAATTTACATTTGAGAATCGCCAACATAGAATTTAGAATAAGTTGCTACAATTGTCTTCAATAATTGAATATACCTTATTTTTTCTCTTTATTAAAGTTTTACATCACTGAGATTTTACTCGAGACTCAGAACTAACTAATTAAAATAATATTTAGCACAAAATACAATAAACTTGTTAAAATAATTTGTAATAAAGTTATCAAATGATATATTATGGTAAAAGCTTTTGACGTGATATCAACCATATCCAAAGGTCTCAAACATCCACCTCAAATAATAAATAAATAATTGCATTGTAACAGCAATTGGCTGTACCAGGCTGTGCTATCTGGACCAAGCAATCCAAGCGTAATATTATGTATTATTATTGCAGACGCAAAGGACCTCTCGTTATTTTGTGGGTGGTATTATTATTATATCAAGAATCCTTTGAGGAATATTGTTGACAAGAGTGCATAGCATAAAATATAAATTGTTAAGTGGTCAAACCAATTTTATGCAAAGGATCAAAAGTGGTGCACTGAGAATACAAAACAGAACTCAGGGGAATCAGTTTTGATGTATTAAATTATTATTTTTTTTAATGAAAAATAGCTGGATAGTCTGGATTCTTAACAAATCAGTTGCAATTTAAAAAATGACATTACAAAAGAAATTTTCGTAAGTATAGGTACGTACTTTATCGTTCGTCTGAACTTCATTCAATCAGTTCAAGTTTTGAAAATGTCACCCAAACTCAAAGCAAATTTCAGTTCATTGAACAAGAGTTATGCAGGACATACAAACAATCCGGATCTAAAGTTTGAGCAGTCGTGTTAATCTTTCGATCTACTATGTCAGCGGTATTGTATTCCTGTGCTGAAAACATGATTTTTTTTTAAATATTGACTTTGTTTTATGGTTCATCTGCTAGATGCAGTTAATGATTGCGAATAAGTCGGTTAAAAAACATGTAGGTCATTAATATAATTATAAATACTACACCATAACGAGTTGCATAGAATTATACGTTAGTTAACGTGAGAAAATTTTAATATAAAAGGAGCTAAAAACTCCACGAAGTTTAAATAAGTTTGGAGGTCGTACTCTTGAATACTTGGTATCAGTGATTTTTAACAAACTTAATTAAAACTTAAAATTTGAGAAAATGAAAGACTCTGCCCCAAAGTGATAAAGCTGTGGTTGATAAATTATCAATCCATGTACCTTTGAATGCTTTAATATGTTCCTTTGAATGCCTATTTTGTTTTCTTTTAAACGAGTACGTTAAGATATATTTTGTATTTATAATCATGCAATATATTATACAAATATCTTCAATTAAATTAAATGTATCCTAAAACTCTAAATGTAGTTCGAAATAAATATAACTCACGTACATATAATTAAACAAAGATTCGGTTAATCCTGCAGAAGCTTATGCCAACTTTGCTGGTCTACTTATCTGATAATTGTGTTCAACATATATTAACATTTTCTCTGGATAGATATCTTCAATTGTGACGAAAGTAAATATAAAAATTCCTTCAGAAGTGTATTAAAATGTGTTAAATGAGTTAAAAACTGCATATGTAATGATATATCATGTACTACCTTCCACCTGTTATACCTATGTAATATCTTTTAACGTAATATATTTATTTTTTGTAAGATAACTGTTTAATTTCTAGATACACAATGTAATAGTATAATGAGGAAATCTATAATTGGTTTCTCAGTTAGGTAAATTATACATGTATAAATTAATCATTCATCAAATAAAAAAGACTTGTAATGAAGAAATAAATAAAATTTTAAAAATAATCATAAAAATAATAATAAAAAGAATCGCGAATGATAAGAAAATGTACCCATATTTATGTACTTCTTGCACATTACATACCCTTTGAATCAAAAACACAAAAAATACTTAGCTTCCTTAATCGAATAGGTTTCTCAGCCTCTGTCAAAGAATTCTTAGGATCAGGTTTAGTGAAAAGATTAAATAATGTCAACACCGACTAATCTCAGCCATTTTATGCTCGTAGGGGATGTATTTATACTTGAGGGGGTAACGATTGCAAATCCGACCTGAATTAGTGTCTAATGTATTTGATTCCTTTGAGGAAGTTCGCTGAGATTTTGACGAGGAGAGGTCTCGAGGGAAAGTACCTTCCGTCTATCCGGGGTGGGAGGTGGAGATGGAGAAAGGGTCGGGTGGATCTCCCAGTCGGACCCCGCCCTGTGGAGACACAGAAACGTCACAGGCAGGCGGAAGAATTGGTGTTTTAGAATACAGGAAGCTTTGCCAAGTCAGGGTGTTTATTTATAGACTAATAATTATTAAATTCACTTAGCTTAGAAGAAAAATCATTAGACGATAGTTCCCATAGACAAGCAATACCACTTTAGGTATTTTGACTCACTTTATCAGAAGCAGATAAAAGTTTTTTTTTTATTATTTAAAAACCATATTTATATCGCCATCTTCAACAAATAGTTGATCCGATCCGATTTATATGAGCATTAAAAAATAAATCGTTCAATGTTTCAATTTGACGTCACTTCAAATAAGTGAGATATCACGGCTCACGGCAAGATATAAGGGCAAAAATATCACGTCCAAGATATCATGACAAAAAAATAGGGACATTCAACAGTCTTGCAGAGAACCCTTCAAATAATACTACATTAATAATCATATTTAAAATGCCTACTAATATTATACTTTTCCTTACCTACCGAAAAAAATACTGAAAAAATATTGAAGATAATATACTAGCAATAATACTAGCAATTCATTAATAGTTCAATTAAACACTGCCAATCTTGTATTCATTTTCACCCATATTTTTATTGTCTGTTATGTTTAGGTATGCATTTATTATATCGTGCGACATCTATAGACTTTTGAAAAATGATTCAAATACGCTATGGTAAATTTGCCAGTAAGCAAACCCGTTTTTAACCAAAGGTGAGACATTAGTATCATATATAAATCAATCATTGTATTACAAGTGCCTGCTCTTATTTGGCAAAAAATTGCATTATAGCATATATCCGAAAGTCAGTATATCATGATCATGCACACAATATGCGTTTCATACAAAATATGGAATGAAAGTATCTGTGTATCAAAACAAATATGGTCAAAGAACTCTTAAATATATCAAAAATATTTAACAAATTGCCATACGAATTTAAAGAACGAAATTCTCACTGATGCTAAAATGGCTATTAGGGAGATTATATTTTGCTCACTCTCATCATGTACCAAATTGCAATTATGATATTGATTACTAATGTATGGCTGTTATTATGTTGCTAATTTATTACATGTACAACTGTGTAATGATAAATAAAATAAAAATATTTTCCAATTCCACTGTTTTTTACAATAAAATATTGTTTCTGTATTATTTTCAACATTGCATATCACAATGTTAGTAGCTATGTTACATGTCGTTATATGTGAATTTTGTTGCTACGCTGATGCGTTTAGGTTTCTTTCATTTTATTGTTTCAACTGATCTGTGGAACTAAACTCCTGCTGACAAGCTACTTGCAGTAGCTTAGCGGGTATAAATTCCCATTATATGTAATTTTTGTTCAGTAATAATAAAAAAAATCAAATAATTCCTAAATGTAAATAGTTATCATATCCTCAAGAGACAAAACAAAATGTTAGTCAAATCTATCAACGTAACATTATTTGTATGTTTAAAAGTATCGGTTTGTGTGTGTGTCCCGTCCCATGCTGATTGGTTTAATATTATTTTGGTATCATGCTCAACTGAGACCCAACCGAGGGATTTCACTGGATTACCGTAATTGTTTTCCCGTTCCCTCCGCATATATAAATATGTATTTCCGAAAGTTCTTTTTGTCATGTGGAGGGCCATAAAGCAGGGACGTTACGTCCTGTGAATATTAATGTAAAGGATAATATTTTGTTAAATTTTATCCTCGTAATCCGGACTACCACCGAAGCATGGGGAATAAACTATGAGGATCCTTTTTTCGATAAGGTAGGTAGTAGGTAGGTACCGATAACAATAAAAAGGAATAATTAAAAATTATTATTAAACAAAACGATTTCGGATGAACGTAACATTATAAATTAAAATAATTATTTTGTTTTCAGTAGGTATATAACAAATAATTTATGTGCCCTTTCTTACAATAGTTGCTATTATAAAATGGTGAGGATAGTTGCCTTACGAGATGTTGATCGGGGTTCGATTCTATGATGTGGTTTTTTTTTATAATTGCGTTTTTTTAAACTTTTTTATAATTTCATTTTATGAGGCGGATATGGGTACCGTCGCTCCGGGAACCGTTTATTGGATAACCAACACATATGCCATAGGTCACCCTAAGTTGTTCGCTACGTTTAGCAGGGTCTTGGCAACCTACTGCGTGGCGAGCCGGATCGAAAAAGAATGAGGGAGACCTTTTAACCTCTTCAGTCGGACTCTTTCGATCTATCCCCTTACACCGCACTTTAAGGAATGAATTACTAACTCCCTGACACACTGATCCCAGATTCTACCTACCCTTCATACACCTTTTCTAACCAGAACTTCCTCTCCTTCCTTTATATACATAGTTTTTTTTTCACAGGTTTGGACAAATTTATAATTTCATTTTGATTAAACTGCAATATTTAATAATAAATATAAAATACAAATATAATAATATTACATATTATGGAGATATTAAACAGCAGCCGTTTGTGCAGAAACATGCTTAATAGTAGGTGAGATAATTTTGTTCAAAAACATGAAAATGGTTTTAATATATTTACGACTTACGCTTGCAGTTGTCTAGATTTATGTAATATTGATATCCTACTTAGCGTTTTGGTGAATACATCACTTAGCGGATGTCACATCTTGAAATTCCATTTGAATATAATGCTATGCCGCGTCGTAGGTAAAAAATAAAAATAAAGTTTTAATCTGATGGTTTGGATTGCATAGGAAATATATTCCCAAATCGTCTCTAAATAAATTAATTTTATCTGAGTTGATAGTTAATATGTCTTCTAATTGTTTACTTGTTTATTCGAATAACTCTTTCCCTCAGGGCCTATGCCATCTTTGGGAATGCTGTGTGGAGGGTCTTTTTGAAAAAGGAAGAAGAGGAAGTTTTGGGAACAGATATGAGAGGTGGGTAGTAATCTGGGGGTCAGGGTGTACAGGAGTAACGGACGTATGAATCCAGCCTTCCCACTGAGGTGCAAGATGATGCACAGAGAGAGTTCTGCTGGAAAGATCACGCACGCAAGACCCAGACAAACCTCACCCCATGAACCCCACTCCTGCTAAATCAACAAACGTAGCGACCCACTTAGGGTGATCTATGGCAGAAGTGTTGGTTAATCAATAATGGTACCCATACCCGCCTCCCAAATTTGGTTTTTATTACTCTATTTACTCTATACTTACGCTCAAATCGATTTTCATAGACATATTTTGTTTTTAAATTAATATTATCCCACCATTTATCTATTTTTCGTCCACTCCTGAAAGCATTTTCTTTCTTTTTCTGTTGCGTTCATTTTAACATCATAGCTTAACTGATTTATTTTCGTACTGCTCTAGTAAATTCTTCTAAAGTCATTAAAGTAATGAGACGAGAAGAGAACGTCTCAGCATAACAATTTGATTCTGCATAACTAAACTATGCTACGGTAAAGTGTGGGTACACTTTAACTTCAGTGCAGACACTAAAAAATAATGGCCACCCCAAGGGGCATAGCGGGGCGTTAATGATCATGCGGGTCCCAGTTGTCCCGCCGTCCTTGGTGACTCCGGGCAACTCCGGGGAGACCCTTGGCTATCTTCTCAAGGAAACCCCGGATATATCCAGATCCAGGATAAAACATAAGTTATAATTTTTAAGTAGGCGGGGTTGACCCTTGTTTTTAATTAAAATAATATCGTGGAAAGTGTCAATTTAACGTGATGGTGCATTTCACTCATACGAGGGTTAGTCAATAAATAATGCCTCCCATTTTTTTCTACTTAAATAAAGTTAGTTATGTGAAAATTTTGAATTTGGTGCTATTCCTCAAACTTTCTTCTACAATTTGCTGGAGTATTGACTTTTTGCGTCAACAATCGGGCAAATCGGGCAGCACTCCAGTCGCTTGCAAAATGGCCGACATCGATGTTCGTAATAGATAGCGTTCTGTGATTGATTCTTGACTGTAGAAGGTGAAACGCAAAAAGTCACATTCATGAAAGATTGAAAAATGTGTACCATGATGCAACAGTAGACGTCAGCACTGTTAGACGATGGGTTCGTTACTGTTACCAAGCTGAAGGACAAACACCGCTGGCGGAGGAAAAGCGGAACGGCGCAGGCTGTTGATTGAGTGGTGACCCAATTAACTACAGATGTCGCATTCTCTCCCTCAGTAAATGCAGTATGATGAAGATTATTCGACAACTGATTTTCCAATAAAAGTTTTGGAAGGTGGGTACCAAGAAACTTAACCGGTCATAATAAAGAAACAAGAAAACAGTGGCCTCACAACATGTGCAACTCTTAGTTTCTGGAAAAAATTGTGACCGGAGACGAAAAATGGGTTCAATTTTTTACCTAAATCAAAGAGGCAGTCAATGGAATGGCATCACACAAACTCACCAAGGACAAAAAATCAAAACTGTGTGATCGGCGGGGAAATATATGGCGATAGTATTTTGGATATAACCGTGCTTTTTACAACACTGTGACACATGCCCTTGTTAAAAGATGGACCAAAGCTGAGGAAGTGAAAGGAGATAATATTGAATCATAACAAATTAATCGTCAATAGTTTGGTTTTCGACCTCTGTAATTGCATTTTTTATTAATTGATAATTAAAGGAGAAAAAAATAGGAAACATTACTGACTGGCATTAGTACTTTGGAGACATTATACCTGGATTTATAGAGTTGATTTATTTATATAGTGGATTTTTTTTAAAACTTCTATGTTGAGACTTGCATTTGATTTGAGATTTCACGGTTCAAAGTATTATCGTGATTTATTTTTGTTATCACGCCGTGCTGCGCTACTTCTTACTTTAGCTAAAGTTTCGGTTAGCATTACATTACTCAAAAAAGAATGAAGAGAAACAAGAACGTGTAAAGAACCAAATCGGAAATTATAAAGATAACCGATGAATTAGAGCGAAACGGTAACCTCGCAAGACAGATAAGGCAAATCAAAAGAGTCTATCCTTTCCCAAACGACGAAAGAATTGAACAATGGTCAAAAGGCTGCGCTTTCTTGCCTTGGCGGACAGAATTACCAGGATGCTGAGAAAAGAAAGTATCAAGACTGTCTTTGGAACTACGACTAAAATGCAAGACCTACAGAGGCTTGCAAAAACTAATCCTTCTCTTAAAACACCTTAGCTTAGTTAGTAGAGCATTTGCCATGTAAACGGAAGGTCCTGGGTTCGAATCCCTAACTTTTTTCTGATTTTTCTTTCTGTAGATTTTCGATAGAGTTTCGATAATATTGTCTTTATTCAATTATTTATTTCTCCTGCCTACATATTTTCACTCATTCCCCTCCGCAAAAAAATCCTCTACTCAGCAATCCATAGAAGACATATGCCAAAAGGGAATTTTGTGCGCAAATAAAGAAAAAAACGTCACTTCTATCAAATAAATAATCTTTGTTTTCGATTTATTATGTTGTGAGGTTCCATTTATCAATTACTATATAAATACAAAATATCCGTGTAAATTTCAATGAATAAAACTAGATATACTTATAACCTACGTCGTTTATACATATCTAAGTTTTCAATAACTGAACGTAAAAATATTATAATCTTATGAAACATTTTTGAAGTAAAACTTTTTTACGCACGCTTGACTTGGGGAGTAAGCTGGTGAATGCGTAACGAAAACTGTGATGCGAACGGTGATCGGGCGAGGCGAACTGTGATCGGTCGGGCCTTTACTCACGCTTGACTTTGGGAGTAAGCTGGTGAATGCGTGATGAGAGCGTTATGAAAAGTGTGATTGGACGAGGCGAACGGAAGTTGAGAGGGAAATATAAGTTAGAGAAGCACACTCATTTTTTTTGGTTTATGAGATTAGATGATTCGAAGAAGGAGCTTTGAAAACTCAGACGAGGTATATAGACTTTATTTTAGAAAAAAAACTAATTTTTACAACATTAAACATTAAGAAAATCGCATAATTTGAACGCCAATCCAAAAAATATTTATGTTACAGGTCATTTAATAACTATGCAGAGGCAGCCTAATTTATCAAAATTCATTAATCAGTTTATGAAGGCTTCACATAGATGCATTATTCGCGTCCAGAGTTGCTAAATACCATTCAAATTTAATATCCCTACCTGCTCGCTCTGTACCTGTACACTCGTTGCTGTCGCATTCAAAGTGGAACAATGCAAAACAAATTGTTAACAACATTTTTGATCAACGAACTAAAAAAGAAATACAATAACGTGATATCAGCGAATGACATTTTCAATTGCGAGTTGAGTAAATATAAAAAGTCCATAAAATACTGTTTTTGTGACTTGTAGTGAGTGACTCTCCGTTGTTTTTGTTATGAATATAATTGGTTTTATGTGCCTACATATAATTTACATTGTTAATCCTTTTTTCGTTATTTGTTTTTGGGGTGTTATGCCGTGTTGCGCTACCTCCTTCTTTAGCCAATATTTCGGACAACCTTGCAGTGTCCATCAGGGCAGATCCGGCAGATGTGTAATTGTTAGTGGTGGAATGTGTGCTTATTTACTTGGAAGCGATACCGTGTTGTACTGCAATGCTGTCTGAAACGTTGGCTAAAGAAGGAGGTAGCGCAACACGGCATAACACCCCAAAAACAAATAACGAAAATACTTTTGGTCGTGAAAATTTAAAAACGAACTGTTTTTCGTTTTTATTTTACGTAACTCTGTTATGTTAATTACGTTTATTTCTTACCACAAGGAGGAAATCTACTGTTTTTAGTATTAATATCATTTTGTGGTATTTTTATTATGTTAAAATTCGAATATTGATTTCCCAAAGGTACATATATAAATGATTTACAAATATTTTTCTTAACTCAATTCATTTAAAATATTAAATTCAAAGCATGGATTTTAACTCCCAAACATTTTCCACAGCGTGACAAATAATATAAAAAAATTTCAAAAACAGATTAGAGATTCGTCACAGGCTCAGCCACTGCTAATGTAAATGCATGCAAATTTTCAACGAGAAAGTGTCAGCCTCGTTTGTTAAATCAGGTTTATGAAAATATAATGCAGGTTGGGGTCTACTGCAGCGGGGCTCAGTAATTAGGAGCTGTATTTTTAAATACGAAGTCTCGGTTTTAATGGCTTCCTAAGAACAATGATAGTGCGCCTTTTATGAGAGAACATTGCCCGGGCTCCATAATTATGAAATTAATTAATTTTAGAAACAACACTCACTATTCTATATCTTATCAGGTAGGAAAAAAATTGTTTTAGATCTCTTTAATTTTCATTTTAAAATCAATTTATCATTACAAGAATTTCAAAATTTGATTAGTTACGGAGCAAAATGTTTTAAAGTGCATTTAATTTTTCCAGGGAATAGAATATTCTATCTAATGTGATTAATTTTATCTAAAAATAATCTGTAAACAATCCAAAATAAAACTCATTTTTTCATAAATTTAAAACAAGCTAGGCAGGCATCTATTTTTTTAATATAAATACCTCACAAGAGTCCCAGCTGCTCCCGTCTAGAGCCAGTGAGACTATGGCATCCCCAATTGGGGTATGTTGTGAGGCTAAAAATAGTGGAGAGGGGAAAGAGATGGGGTAGAGGAAGGAGAGGAAGAACCTGGCTATTCAGATCTGGTCACCAAACATGGTTGACACCATTTTAAGCAACGTTTCAATTCTGAATGGTGGTATTACACCAGGGTGATACTAAGAGTATCTCCCACTATGGAACGTGCCCCAAATAGAACATATGTACATTATTTTAAATGAATGAATTATGTAATAACACAAATAATTCAAATAAAATTTATTTGCCCCCCACCGGGAATCGATCGCTTGACCTTCGGATTGCGAGTCAAGAGCCTAACCCCTAGACCACGCCGGCCGTCAGTTTATCTTGTAACTTGTATTGTTATTTCACTCCAAAAATTACAAATAAATATGGGCACCAACATACCCTTCATGTTTAATAAAATACCAATTCATATAAAATTGAAACAAATTGCACCACTAAACTAAAAAAAATAGTTAATGCATAGATCAACATTAACATCCTCTGATATTATGCATGGATTCTTATGTATAAATATTAATCTAACTATATTTCAGTATGTTTTGTGCCTATGAGTATGTTGCATGTATTATATATAAAACTAACGGAACAATTAAAATTTGGAAAATATTCCAAAAGCAGCATCTCAATGGCATCATGGCAAAGTCCTACAAAATGTATCACCATTTCACTGACAGTACAAAATAGTACTGGTTATAAAATTAATATTATTTATGCTTTAAACCGCATTTTCGTTAATAAGGAATATTTTTTATTCATACAGTAAGATTTAGCTTTATTATCAAGAAACGTGAGTATTTATGTCACGAGAGATAAAAAAAAAACATTAAAAAATATGCATGTAACATTTTAATTTTGTTTAAATTAATTCGCTTACGCGGTAACGCCATTTTATTTTCAGCGTATTTTTATTTCATAGACAATCAACCCCTGCTTTGCCAAACAAACCATTCAAAACCTGGTATGTTTTTTAAAATTATGATGACATGCAGCTTTCGTAGTTTAACCTCAACCTAAAAAAGGAATATTCCGTATTATCCGTGCATCAAACTTCGACAACACGAATGCTCCATATTATCCGTGAGGTGGACTAAAAGCATATTTACCAAATAATTATATAGTAAGCATATAAAGCAACAAAATATATACAAGTGTCAAGAGGAATGCTCATTACGTAATAATAATATGCAAATCACACATACCTGAATACATTTTCACTATTATTAGGTTTTAAAAGAAATAAAATAACTGGATTAACCACATGACAACTCAATTTAAAGCTATTCCCCTGGTGTCCGTTTATGTAACTAAGCATTAAAAAATTGCGAACCCATAAAATAATGTCCAATATATCAAATAATGACAGGAATAATATGCAAATAATGTTTTTGATGTAGAAGATACACGGAGTCACATGGAGTGTTATGGGCGAGTACAGATTTGTCCCACAAGGCCAAGGGTTGGGCCACTCAGGTATTTACTCAAGAATTTTTATGCAGGCAAAACGGCACGTAATCTAAAATATTTAAATAATAATGGCTTCTCCGAATTTCTTAACCATTTTATTGACACAGACCATAAATACGTTTGATAAAAATACAGGCATCACGTTACTGCGTAATACTGGAATTGAAATCAGACAGGATAACTAAGAAGCATTAGAGTTAAGGAAAGCCAAAAAATAAATAAAAGCTAAGTAATCAAGAACCAAATAAACCTAAATAAAAGTCAGATACTTAGGTTGTTACTTAATGACAAAGAGCACTCTTTCCCCAATCCTCCATCAACCCCAACCCCTACATCTACATCCTCCGTTGGAGCTAAGCCCATTTTTTGGCAACCCACTGTGAAAGCATAATATTGTATTTGTATCGAACGTGTCGACGAAAGCGTATGACAACCCTGAGAATTCAAGAATGGAATTTACGCTTCCACATAATACCGTGCCGCTGCGCGTTACCCCTTCCAATAACCTACGAAACAAAGGGAGTGCTCTCATTGGCCAACGAAACACTGTGCATTTGGAATGATGTCTACAATGCTATTACATTCTACAATTAACTTATCAATTGAAAACATAAACGCAATTGATAATAAATACATGCTGCAGCATCATTGGACTCGAAAACACATCTGAATAACCACGTAATACTTCCACCAGGGACCCCAGACAGCAATGATCAAAATCAAGGAAATGATTGAGTATTTACGTTATCCCCACCCTGCTACCAGACGCGGCGCCATTGGTCAATGCTGAACAAAGGAAATGTTTGAATCGTAAATATTTACGACAGCCAATTTACATTCCGAAAAACTCGGAGCTAAATTTCGGGAAATCGGGAATAATTTGAATCAAGAAATATATATCATCACCTAAAAATAGGTATATACTACAATAACACCTCAAAAAACTGTCGTCTACCAGTGATTATTGCACTTTAAGAAAATATTTACTTCTAGATATTGTATCTTGTATCACATTTGTAAACTTGTACCTTTTCTTGTTGAAACAATAAAAATTATGTGAGACTTCGGTTTATTGGAACAGGACTGTCTTGGCAAAGATTATCACACAGATTTTTAACACATCTGCTCGAAAATCATAGCGATTGGGAAAAATACGTAAACGCAAGCACCCTTCAGAAACAGGGAGGTTCTGTGTTCCAAAAGTCCAACCCGGATTTGCCCTATAAAACGAACGGCAAACCGGTAGGAAATCAGTTCAAAAACTACCAGCCAAGAAGTCACAAGTCTCCAAGAAACTGAAGTCTCCAAGTTCTAACCTACTTTAAAAGTGTTTTTAAATCAGTTTAAATTCTGTTCTACCTTTCTCTCAGTATCCCATTATCCTGACCCCAACAGTCTCCAAAAGTCTCCAAAAGTCTGCAAGTCTTTTAAGTGTTTTTACAACAGTTATAGAGTCAGTTTTTGCTAATTTAACTTAGAATCATTAAATCCAGAAGTTAAGGACATTGGCGTGCCAAGTTGTGTCCAGCTCCCTATTTTTGCAATTTGTGTAAAAAATGTCTAGTACAGTATTTGTAACACATATTACTATTTTTTTCATTTGATTAAATTTTTGTATTGCCCCGAAGAAGCTAAGGTTTTAGCGAAAACCTGAAATTAAAAGTGTGATTAATAAGTTATTGTTTTATTTTAAGTTAAAATATTTATAATTTCAATTCTTTTTTAATGATGGTAATTATTGTGAACAGCAAGTTCACTGACGACTGGAATAGAATCCATTTTGTAATGTTGAAATGTGGCACGTTCGTCAATAAAATCCTATTAACTTCCGTGGAATTTGCAACATTTAATATTACCATGGCACGTGAACATCTCAACATGTTGTGCGTACCCTCTTCCAGCACTTTCAGCAATAAAGTTTCAGATAACACGTTTAAAATTAAACTTCTCCATGTTGGAGTAAACGTGAAACTCTAAAATAAAACTTTATTACTTACTCCTTGCTTCGCGAGAACATGATTTCGTTTGGCTTGTAATGTTTGAAATTAATTTTATAGTTGGAACAATAGTATTATATTTCTCTCGAAGCGTGTTGTTCAAATATTTCGAGAGTAAGATTCAATTGCTTGTATTTTGAACTAGGTTTTATCCATAAATATACTAACCCCGTTTTATCTGTCATAAATGTGTCACAAATAGTGAGGAATTCCAACCAACAGGCCAATAATCTAATTAATTCCACAATTCAAGTTTTATTTTATTTATTTAGGTACCTACTGCTTCTATCCTAGGTATGTTATGTATTATTGATTTTAACAAAGCATAGTAACTACAAATCTTTATTAAATAAAGGAAATTATTCTTTTGCAAAGTTCTTGTTTTACAATTTTTTTATTTAAATTTTCATTTTTCATATTTTACAAATATTAATTTTTGTATTTTATAAAAACAATAAATCAATTTTAGTAACTAACATAGGTACCTTTTTTAAATATCTATAATTCTTGATTCGATTCAAAGTATGAGGTGAATACTTCAAATAAATCCGTTCATTTAAAAATGTTCGAATATAGAATTTTGATTTAACAATCATTGTTTTGCGAAATTTCATTTTCAAGTTTTAACATTTTTGACAGTTTTGCAAGAGATTTTGTAATGATAAAAAAGTTTTCAGGTGTATTGTCATGTGGTTGTAATAATCCAGAAACCTACGCGGGGGTTTAAGTAAGGTATTTTGAAAGTTTCAAACCTTTTTCAATGCTTAATAAAACAACGCATAGCGGACATACATACATACATACAAACATTTTTAGATTTATATATATATGAGATGCAAGAAGTTATTAATCCAATTGAACATAAGTCTTGGTACTTTTCTTAAATGTGAATAACTTAATATGTGAAAAAAATACATGATTTCTATTCTTATCAAGATAATTTTTAGTTACTTTTATGTGTGTTTATCTACATTTTTACTAGACTTATATTATTACTTCATTGAAAAATGAATTCTTATCTAGTAGATGCATGAAAAAAAATTTCACACGTGTATAGGTTAGTGCAAAATGCATTAAACAATGTTTTTATTACATTGATACTGCATTTGAAGAATTTTCGGGCAATCATATTAGACAGTAAAAAGCGGATTGAAATCATTTAAAAATCTTATAAATCTACCTACTTACGAGTTCGAGAAATATGCATGAAATGCATAAGTTAGGTACCTACGTGAAAATTTTGTTGACATGAAATAAAATAAAACGCTATGACCACTTCTTTCATCTCTTCAATTATTAAGTTACAAGACAGTTGAATGATCATAGTTTAATAATCTTACCAAAATCACCGCAATAATCTCCCGCAATCTGCGAATAATTCGTATCGTCTGCCGATGTCACCAGAACAAAGGGCCGAGCCTCGAGTCGGGGATAATGGCCATCTGATGTAAATGTGCTGCCCGCGCCTTGCCCAACTGGCCATTAAGCCTACTCAGACGGGTTGATGCTTGTCCGATGATGTCCTAAGATTCTGACGGGAATTAATCAAATTACATAAAATATCTGTTATTGAAGTGAAACTTCTTTAGCGCCGTTAGTGATTTGAAATTCGTATGAAACGGAAATGCGTCACAACTCATTCCGCACAAATATTCGGTTCTAATATAATGCGGTAAATTCGCACCTCAGCGCATGCGTGGGCAAGACGCCTGAAAAGTCTCAGCGGTCAGAGAGACAGACATCAAGCAAACGGTGGTTCGAATCCTACGACATCTAAAAAAATATTATTTTTGTGAAATCATTATCTAATCTTCAAACCACTTTAAAATAAACAGGCAAAAGAAAAGTAAGCGACATCTGGCGACTTTCTTGTTTCACTTATCCCGCATGTGAATTACACACTCTGATTTTTTTGGTAGAAATCGACTGTGAAAAGACTTCTAGCGTTCTACCTTTGGACCCAGGTTCATTTCATTATTTCCTAAAGAAGACACTATAATAATAATACATAATAACCCCAAATGGTGATACATAATAACCCCAAAGATGTCGTAGGTCTTGAAGGAAAATTATTTCCCTGTGCAAAGTAAAAAACTTAATAAAAATTGAATCCTCCTGTGGAAAAATAGATAATACGTTGGTCATCTTTGACTTGCTCCTTATTCATTTTTTTATCTTTTCACCTCGCAGAAGGTACCTATACTAATTATGCCCGAGAAACAAGTGGTCACCGTGGAAGATCAAGACCAAAACCCTCTGAAGAAGAAATTCTAAACTTTCTCAAAAATAAAGAAGTGAAAACAAGACACACTTAACTCTACGAACAAAACAAGAGATAAATGGAGTTCTTTAGAGCAGGCCTTCACCTTCGCCTGAGAGAGGGGTTTTTGCTTATGAATATTTTTCGTAAATAGCACTAGGTATAATTTTTATAACTATGCGACATACGTACCTACCTCTTTGCAAGAAATAAAGGCTTTTTATTTATCATTTCTAACAAGTGGCCAGTATTTCTACCCAGGATAGCATTGGAGGGGACCCCGCCACTTTCTCAACGGCGTTATAAGGAAACATATTGCCAGGGTAGCAGGCTATCATGGTGGCGTCCTATCCTGGCTTACTCTCCTGACTTGGCACAAGCCAGAGCGTCTTACAGGTGTCTAGGAAATTCAAAGCCAATAAAATTGCAGCCACAAAAGTAACACAACACGTTCGTGTAGAAAAACCTTCGATCAATTAAGTCTAGATAAGCCCTACCTAACTAACTTGCCTGTGAATAATGACGCCATGTATATTAATGTTAACAATACAACTCTTCATCGTATTCCACCGCCTCGCTCAAAAAGCCTAGAGAAGCCAGTTCATAAAACACAAAAGTTCGTTCTCAAATCCCATTATGTAGTTTTGGCATTCATCAACCAATCAGATGCCTTGAATATCACGCGACACGTATTGTGGAGTTGAATTTATCACTCCTATTTGGTATAAACTAGCCGTACACGCTCGCTAAGTCGCTTGAAGAAATAACCCGAGGGCGTTCAGTGTGTGACAAGATGTGGTCTTTTAATTTTAAACAAGCCGTTATGTTTTGTTTTAAGCCTGTATGTCAATGTATTAGTGAACGAACCGGGCTACGTGGCAAGACGTCAGAAATATTGCTCGACTAAAAGTAATTTCTTTAACATTATTACGTTTATTGAAACGCTGCCTAAAAGACATCTGTAAGGTATATATTTTTTTTTTTTATTCAGATAGCTGACTACATTTTCAAAAATAAAGTCCGCGGTGTGTACCTTGTACAATATTCGGAAGTGGTATATTTTTGTGTTTTAAAAAAATTAACTCGGTCCGGACGGCTGACACACAAATTAGTTTCAGTGTAGATCTTGTAGACCGATAAAAGATACAACACAAAGCACTATGCGATCTGAAAGGTGCAAAACAATGCAGGCACTTTTTCATAAATTTGCCTTGAGCCTGCTTTTGCTGGCTTCTTGCGTCATTTTGAATTTCACAGGGCTCGTCTAGATATCATACGTCAATGAGAAAAACACATTAAACTAGCCTCACAAGATCATGCACTAGCTTTGTCGACCATACGAAGCTAAACACATAGCCAGGATAGTAATTTTAGTGGTAAGGGGTGCGCTACTAGCTTAAATGATAGACCTCCATCCTATCAAACTATCCTAGTTTGAGTTGCCAATTTTCTGGCTTCCTCACTAACTTACTAGGTTAAATAAAAACTAGTTCTGTTTATATTTAGTTAGATTTACTGACTTTTGGATTACTAAGTTCAACATAAAATAATTACTTTATTGGAAAATATTCCTCCCTTAGCAAAATGATGAAATCTTTGATCTTCGGAACTTGGGTATTAAAAAGTTATATTACTTGCAAAATTGATTATTTTTTTCTCCTTTTGAAGCCTTCTTCTACCAGAAGTCGGCGTTCATCAAGACTGCCTCCAGTTTGGAGACCCGTTCAGAATAGTGATTGGGCAAGTAGGTATCTAGTATTCTTCGAGATAGTAGGTACCTACATAATTTCTTTCTAGAAGTTCCTGATTATCGGAACACTAAGGGATGTTTGACGGCCTCCATAGTCGAGGGTAAGATTCTTGACTAGAAATCTGAAGGTCCCAATTGTTTTTTTTTGTTATCGATTTGTCTTATTTCACAACATATTAATTAAAAATAATAATAATATAACGTATATTTGCTTCGCGTTCTAGAGTGAAAGAGACTCTCAGTATCGCCTTGTGTAAGACCACCATTCAGAATTGAAATCTTACTTGAAATGGATTTAGCAGTATTTGGTGACCAGATCTGAATAGTCAGGCCTTCCCCAACCTTCCTCTTTTTCCATTACCTTCCCCTCCTCACTATTTCCAGCCACACAATATACCCCAATTGGGGATGCCGTAGTCTCACTGGCTCCAGACAGGAGCAGTTGGAACTGTTTTTCGGTATTCAAATAAAAAATATATAGAAAAAGGAGAATGTTATAACCACAACTTGAAATCACGCAAAAAGCATGAATAATAAATTAAACTTAGGAAAAAAAGAGTATTTGTTCAATTTTCGAACTTTTTTAATCTAATCGTAAGCTTTTTGTAAAAAAACGATGTTTTATTGTATCTTGCAAAATCGATACCTTTCGTTCTCAGCTAAAATGGTAATAATCACTATAATACAAAACTTTGTATTTATATAAACGAGAAAATTCTATCAGTAGTATTTATTTACAAAAATCCTTTCCCGAAAATTTTCCCCGCCAATGGAATAACTGGTGTAGGTTTTAAAACGAGATTATTAGAAAGCGCTGTGCCGGAAAATTCAATAATAATTTAATTTGCGTGTTACGGTACAAAGTAAGTTAGTTACTGCTGCGAAATTGATACGTGTACTTATAACAAACTTAAGCCCTACGAAACGCCCTGATAGAGAGTTATCTCATTTATTAAGGAAACGCTTCGATCAGCAAAAAGCATTAATTCGTGAAACGAATCAACGTTTATTTAAATTTATGTACTCAATTGCTTTTAAACAAAACAAAATCGTTATTACTTAATCCGGCCGGCTGATTTATTCAAACTCCATCTAGCCAGAGTAATTTAAATGATGCATGGTTTTAATCAGTTTCTTCCGATGGGCAGAGAACTGAAGAAAAACGGGGTGGAACAGGATTCTTCGGAAATGTGTTTAATCGTCACAATTACAGTTCTTTCTCTCGGCAAGTCCGATAATTGAAATTCACATCAATAACGATGCTGCTACGAGTATATTGCACGAGAGGCGTGCGAGGGATTCATTTGAATTTCAAATTCTGGTACTTTGATCTCTCGGTGTTTGCGCTTTTACATATACGGATCAAGGTTTGCAGAGAGTGGATCAAAAATCGTTAATGGATAATATGATTTATGTACTTGTATCTGTCACAGTAATTCTGATTATGTAAACTATTTTATAAGAAGTTAAAGAGGCTATAAAAAATGACGGCCAATCAATTTATGTATAGAACTAGCTGAAGTCCTGGCATTTACAGGAGTTATGTGAAGTTTTCCCAAATTACAAGTAAATAGTGATCTTTCACTTGTTATGAAGGTCAAGTGTGCAAAAATTTCACCAATCTCGGAATAAAACTGTAGATTTGTGTCAAAATCGTATCCACGCCCGCCACACTCACTCATCTTATTTATTTATATACAGAAACAAACAGTACATTAGATACATTGGTGAAAACAATTTACAATTAATAAGTATATTTCATGGTGGGTAACTATTGTGTGTTTTGTTATGTTGTCTTATTTATGGTATGCATATTAAGTAATTACCGGGTGATGTGTGTAGTGGGAAGGTGTGTGAGGGTGAGTATGTGTGTATGTATGTATGTATGTGTGCGCATTGAACAATTTTTATTATTTATATGATGCTCTTTTTAAATTTTGGCAGAAAATCAGAGAAAATGTCGATGTTCGAATTTAGACCAATATTATTGAACACATGACAAGCACGATTGATTGATTTATATAAATAAATGATGTAGATTTAGATTGTAGATTTTTAAGTTCAATGGATTTTTTATAATATTTGAAGTGCACAGATTTTGTAAATGCCATTTACTCACTTTAATACTTCCACAACACAAATTTTGTAAAAACCATTTACTCACTCTCACTCCACGGCACCAAGAGGGATGAATTCATTCTTCTGTCACTCCGGTACACACTTACCACTAGATTTCAAACAACCCTCATACCTTTTTCCTTCTCTGGACTTCCTTTTCTTTCTTTCATTAATAAATACCTCCCCATAGCATCCCCAAAGATGACAAAGTCTTTAAAGAAAATTATCTTCCATGTGGGGTTAATGTTAATAAAGTTGTTGTGAATACTATTAGGAACGCTCTGGTGAAAGACTATCGTTCAGAATTTAAACGTTGCTTAAAATGACATAAATATCATTCAATATCTGCACGCGCCCACAATAGATGTAATAATATCATACATTAACATTTTGTGTTAACTTATACTATAAACTTGTATTCAATCTTTAATTTACCGCTATGCTACGAAAACCGCTTTAAGATGTAATTAAAAATAGATTGTCATTATAAACAGCAATTGACTGAAACTAATTGACCACAAAATTGGCATCAATGATTGAAATACAATCCGCTGTTGCGTGAAAATGAATGTGCTTTATCGTTTTCGATAAGGACGGCAGCTTTAATATTCGCCAAAAGCATGCACAACATTTAAACATGATTTACAAAGGCATTACGCCTGAAAAATCATCGATAATACAACTCGATGATAAAAAAAATCCGAGATATCAATGAGGGCTTTTGACCAGCCAACGGCCGAAAATCCACATTTCGTCGAAAGACGTTCTTACGATCATACAGGGCGGTTCCAATGAGAAAGATTAATTATTCTCCGTACCAGCCTTTTAAAATTATAACATAACTAGCTGGGTTATCCGGCTTCGCTCAGGACAATACGATAGTGTTCTGGAATGTTGCACAATGATTTTCCCGATTTCTTATTCCTGATCATTCCACTCCTTCCACAACTTTCTACAGCTCTATGGAACCTTCTAGAACTTTCCGGAAGACTGTTCTAGAAATTTCAAGAGGGCGAATTTTTAAGCCCTTATATCTTTAAAAGCATTGCCTTTAGGTAAAAACGGATACCCTTATTCCCTAGGGGGGATAGAGATCTACCACACCATATAACTCCCTTGATCCGGGACTCGTTTCTGAGTTTTTGCGAACTGCACGTTTTTTGGACTTTCTTTTATAATACATGCCATATTCAAATAAATAAAATGTTACTCCTTACATGTCCTTTCCCATGCGTTCCCCTCCAGCGTTCCACTTCCACCTTCCCCGCTACCGCTCTCCCGCTCCCCCGTCCCGCCAACCCCCCTGGCACTGCATTTCTTGACTCCTCTCCCGCGCGGCCCGTAGCCGAAACTTTTTTCTAATACTAACATTTTTAAACTCGTGGTATCTTTCTAATTAAATATCTGAATTGAAAAATTCAAAAAGTTAAATAAAGGTATTGAAGCTGTCTTGAAAATGAAGTAATTTATTTTGATAAGGATTAAAAACAAGATACAAATAAAGAGCCTTTTCAAGCGGCGACATATTAATTAAAATTTTAAAATAAAAGAATACTTATTGTGGCATAACCATAATAGTTAGACATTTGCTATTAAGACCTTTTTTGTAAATAATTATGTGTTCTATAAAGTCGTAGTACATTATTTTATTCTATCATCAATAGTTTTCGCAGCGCACGCGATTTAAATAATTTACATTTGTCATTTTTTTACACCCTGGGTTACATTATTGAAGTTTTAGTAAGGATGCCTATTTTTTTTTTAAATATAATATAGCCTATGTCACCGAGGGATAGTGTAGCTTCCCAACAGCGAAAGAATTTTTCAAATCGGTTTAGTAGTTTCGGAGCCTATTCGATGCAAACAAACACACAAACAAACAAACAAACAAATATTACCTCTTTATATAGTGTGTTAGATATCGATTTTGTTTCATTCCAAATTTGCTTTAATTTATACCTACATCCAAAAATGCTGAAAGGCGTGATGATAAAACTATTAAAATTATCATTAGCATTCATAATTTTTCAATAATGTGCAAGGAAACCTGAAATATATTAATTTCTAAGACCGAAAATAGATTGACAAAATAGAGAATTTTCGTCATAAATAAGTGATGGGATATTTTTTTAATAATTTTATTTGAACTAAAATAAAATTTTGAAACATGCGTTTACTACATAATACTTTATAATAATGTATTATCACATGATATGAAATATGCTTTGTAAAATAAGATTTTTTGTTGGAAAATTTAACAAATCTGCCAACGACCTATGTGGTTTAACCTTATTATACTAAGAATAAATATTCTTTTCCAAAATTTAAAACATGCGTTTACTAGATAAAATAACAATCTTTCGAAATCAATTTATAATTTTTTTGTGGAAAAGAGTCAATACTTCTAAAATTTGATTTAAAAATGACATATTTCCGATGTTCTCCTGTTATACCCCTTAATTCAGGTGATTTTGGATTTGATCAAAAAAGACGTTGTCTATCATTTGTGTCTATTCCATTAAATGCTACATGTTAAAGTCCCTCTTATCGTTGTGAACAATACACAATTATTAAGCAATATAATTTTATCACCACACGCTGTTAAGTTTAATTTCTCGGTGCACCATTGTGGTAGCCTGACGTAATGTGGTAATTGTATCCAATAGACTCATGATATGTAATACTGATCAGTTCGCCAAGTAATTCCCCGGAGGCAAAATTCTACATCCACCTACTATCTCTGCTCCTGTTTTCTCTTCTCGTATTCTGCGCTCCTAGCATAGGTATTAGTATCTGCTAGAACAAAATGAAGATAAATATTAAAAACACATCGTTAGTTTTTGGTTTAGTATCTCAAAGTATTTTTCTTTTTCTTCTACATTATTCCACGGCAACTCAGAATCAACTCAACTCAACTCTTTGAAAATTCTTTAAATGCTATGAAAAAAACAATTAAAAATAGCCCATAACCTAACCTAACGTAACCCATTTCACCAATTTTTTAAATATTTTTTTTCATCACTTTTAATGAATTTTCGAAATATGTGTTGAGGTGAGTTGATTCTGAGTGGTCCGGTCACCACTTTTATAATTTTATTTGAAATCTTATGTTCTTGGATAAACCAATTATTTAGAAATAAAACGGTTGTATTTTTTGTATGCCTTGGGAGGTGGGTATAAATACCGCCAAACCGGGAATCATTATTTATTGGATAACCAACACCTCTGCCATAGGTTGCCCTAAGTGGTTCGCTACGTTTGGTGATTTAGCAGAGGTGCCCAGGTTCATGAGGTTTGTCCAGGTCTTGGCAGCGGATGTGTCTGCGTACCTGCTGCGTGGCAGGCCAGATCGAGAGAGACTGGTTGAAGGAGGCCTTTTGGCCTTTCCAACCGGACTCTTGCTGATCGTATTGCACCTCGGCAGCAGAGATGAGTTCATACGTCATCACTCCTGTACCCACTGACAGATAGATTTTTACCCACCCCGTATACCTTCTGTCTTATCAGAACTTCATTTCCTCAAAAAATACATCCACACGGCCTAACTAAAGATGACAAATGCCTTAAGGGATTTTTTTCCTTATTGGCATCCTACCAGGGCTAAATGTAAAAAAAAAAGTAACGCCCTGGTGAAAAACTACCGTTTAGAATCTAAACGTTAAATGACTTTTAATATCTGATTTAATATATGAAATTACTCTTGATATCAATAAGGGTTCCGGCCCAGATGGAATTCCTCCACTATTTATTCGAAATTGTGCAGACCAACTTGCAGTACCAGTACACAAAATATTCTTCAAAAGTCTGAAGTATGGGGTATTTCCTGATTTGTGGAAGGTTGCCCACGTCATTCCGATCCACAAATCTGGCAGTAAAAATGATGTAACTAACTACCGCCCTATCAGGCTTTTATCTTGTTTTGGAAAAATATTCGAGTCCATTGTATATAAAACCATTTTTAATCATGTATCACATATTCCAACATGGCTTTGTTGCTAAAAGATCCACAAATACTAATTTGCTTGAGTACATGGACTTTCTGTGTAAATCTTTGAATAATAAAATGCAAGTAGATGCCGTGTACACTGATTTCAGCAAGGCTTTCGACAAAGTTAGTCACCGTATCTTAATGTATAAACTGGATAAAATTGGCATTCACGGAAATCTGCTTCGTTGGTTAGAATCATATTTATCACATAGAAGTCAATTAGTTACTGTTAACGGTTTTAACTCTTCCCCAATATTAGTTACGTCGGGCGTACCACAAGGATCTCACCTTGGACCATTGCTTTTCTTAATATTTATTAACGGCCTTACATATAAACTCCGCTGTAATTTTTCTCTATATGCTGACGACCTAAAATTATATAAAGCAATTAAATCTATTGAAGATTGTGAACTTTTACAACAATACCTTGACACAATATCTGCCTGGTGTATTGAAAATGAAATGGAACTGAATATAGCTCAAAGCAAAGTTATTAATTTCACCAAGAACACCAACAAAACTCTGTATTCATATAGCATATGTGGTCACAATCTAGAAACAGTTGAATCAATAAAAGATTTAGGAATTATATTCGATAACAAACTAACGTTCAACCAACACATTGAATACATTGTGAGTAAATCAAATAAATTAATCGGTTTTATTGTAAGATCAACCAAACTGTTCAAGAATTCTAATAGTTTAATAATTCTATTCAATTCCTTAATCCGTAGTGTTCTGGAGTACGGGTCATCAGTTTGGAATCCACATTATATTACACAGATATCTAGACTCGAATCAGTCCAAAGAAAATTCACACGGATTTTGTCTTATCGATCAGGTGTCTACCATCTTTTAGACGGGTACGAACAAAGACTTACACATTTCAAATTAGAGAGTCTAGCTAAAAGACGAAACATAAATGACCTTTTAATGCTTTATAAAATTGTGAATAATCGTGTCAATCAAATCAAGTTATACGCCAGGCCCAAATCTACCAGAAACCTTAACATATTTTGGACCGAAATTTCTTCCAATAATACTGGATATTTTAATCCTATATCTAGAATGTCTCGATCATACAACGATCTTGTTAAAATACACACCATCATAGATATTTTTGTAAATAATATAACTAGCTGACTTTGACCGGTCAGTGGTTGAGTGGGCATAGCGCTTGGGTCCCATCCGGGCGTCGCATGTTCGATTCCTCGGCTGGCTAAGTCCTCCATCACAACACAAGCAACATTTTCGGCTTTCTGTGGTGGTAGTAGGAGATTTTCAAACATTGTTGGGTTATTCGTAACCCGGGAATGTTTGTCTTTCTTTTTAAAAAAAAAAATTTAAAAAAATAAAAAAGCTTCAAAAAATATCTCCATGATTTGTGCAACTAATAAAAAAAATAAAAAATAAAAAAAATAAATAAATGCTTTTGTTCCATTACTTTTCAATAATTACTTCATAGATATTTCACATTGTTTTTCTTGTGATTGCTTCAGTGAATAATCTTGTTAATAGTGCACCTAAAAAAAATAAAAAAAAGATTTGGTTTCATTACTTCTCAATAATCTCTTCATAAATATTTCATATTTTTATTATGTATTTCAAGTTTTGTATTTTAGTTTTCAATATTTTGTATTTTAGTTTTCAAATTTTGTATTTTAGTTCTTAAGTTATCTATAAATAATACTTACATTGTTTTTCATGTTGCTTCTGTGAATACGCAAATGTTATTACTGCAGACACATTAGTCTAGGGATATTTATATTTTATTAGAATTTACTTTATATTACCTGCAAAAATGTTTTGTAAATATCCTGTTTGTGTCTCAAATAAATAAATAAATAAATAGACTTTAAAATAATTTTAGCCTTGTTTGGTACCGGAACTGAATATTCAGCATCAGGTATTTCCGAGCTTTTCTATTCTCATCTTCTTCGCTTTTTCACTGCTTTCATTCTCACAATTTACCCCAATTATTGGGGTATGAGAATGAAAGTATTATATACATATAATAATAAAATACAGACGTGATCATAATTAAATTAATAAAAAAGTCTTTTTACGTGACAATCTCCATGACAATTCAATTTTATTCTTCGTGATACGTCAAATCTGATATTTAAAAAAATCGGACGATAAAATAATTTTAATGATCTGTTTTAAAGATTGTTAATTCCAATAATGATAAAAAATCAACTTCATTTCGAAATGTCACGAGTTTAAAAAACAGTAATGTAATTGGTTTCATAATAAATAAACAGATCTCCAGGAATCCCAGTTCAATCTTTATTCTCCAACTTCCTTCTGAGATGGTCTTTCCCTGTTGTTTCTTCAAGTAACGAGGCTAATAAAATTCCTTTCTTTGGTCAAAGAAGCCCGAGCCCTCAATGAAGTAATAAAAAATAAAGTAACGACCGACGATAATCAGGTTCTTTGCTCTTTTGTTTGTTTGTCACTCACTTTGAAGGGGCATTTTTACGATTTGTTCAATGGGGCCTGGGATTAATTATTTTACAAGTGATTTATTCTTTGAATAGTCTGGAATTAGTATAATGAATCGACCCTCGACACTTCTATTACTTCCAATTAACGGACCTGACCTTGTCTGTGGTCTTTTATTATTTACCCATTTATCCAACCTCCCTTTTAATTTTTTTCTTGTAGCTAGTAATCTCGTTAGAAGAAACTATTAGTAAACAATTAATTAAGTATCTTTCTTGACGAACCCACCTCGGACACTAATTTACTATTTTATTTAGTTGGCATAGATTTTAAGTAAAGTGCTTTTTGAACCGTAGATACCAACCTGATTTAAAATACGAAATTAAGTAAAGTTAAGTAATTAAGAAAACATTATTCCCATGACGTAAGATATTTATGTAATTTATATTTTTATTACCAATTATTTAAAGTTTTATTAGTTTCCTTGTAGCTCTGTTAGAGTACTTACAAATCTACAAATTGGTTAAATTCAATAACGAACTCTGTAGATACACTATAAAAAAAACTAATATTTATTTATAAAGATACCATTATGTTTGGAAAATGTTGATAACTTAAAAAAATATAATTTACATGAGGGAAATTATTTTTTTTTAGGGCCTATGCAATCTTTGGGGATGCTGTGTGGAGGGTTTTTTAAGGAAAGGAAGGAGAGGAGAGTTCTGGGAAGGAAAGGGGTTTAATGGGTGGGAAAGAATCTGGGGTTCAGTATTTCCTGGTCATCCGCTTCCTAGACAAACCTCACCCCATGAACCCGGGCACCCCTGCTAAATCACCAAACGTAGCGAACCACTTGGGGTGACCTATGGCAGAGGTGTTGGTTATCCAATAAAGGTTCCCGGGGCGGCGGTGCCCATTTCCGCCTCCCAAATTCCCAAAATCCGTATGCGAATTAACTTATTTTATTTTATTAAAAATCTTAAGGGCACAGTTGTTTCCCTAACGCCCTACCCAAAAATATAGTGGCATATAAAACATAATTTCTATTTTTTCTGTTGCATTATTATAATTTGGATCCTTTGGAAATAACAGATATATCCTTCATAACAGCATACACCCAGTAAATAAGAACAACTACGGGAGATAAAGTTAGAATAGCAAATATGTATAAAAAAAACAAATACATTTTTACGACAACTGAAAAATGTATCATCTTTGTATATTTAAAAATAGAAAAAGCATTTCATGAAAAACTTCTTGATGGCAAATCCCTTTCTAAGAACCAGAAAGATACATATCAACTGAATTTATAATTTGAATATACTAATTTGAAAATAAGTTCGTATCCTACATAGCAATTTCATCATTTTTACAACAAAAAGTATCATATTTTAGATCATGCTGAAGACATAATAATCTATTTTTGAATTTTTTGAAAATACCGAATATCATCGATGATATTATACGCCGTCAAAATATTGATATTTGGGGCCTGCCGAAAAGCTTGTGACATCATGGTTCGTTCGTTGTGGTACTGCAATACTGATTTTAGAATTATGAATAATCGTTTCTCAAGTGACGTCACGAGACACCAATGCATAAGTTCACTTTGAAAGCTCACAACTTTGTCATTTTTGGAGATATCAAAAAACTATTTTTTATTGTCGTTAATTACTCTTTGAAAATAATACATTTTTATCAAAACAAAAAAAATTGAGACAACCTCATCCATTCAATGGACTGTTTTTTTTTCATTAAAAAAATAATTTCTTCATTCTAATTAATTTCCTTAGTTAAACCGTCTTTTAAAGTAATTCTAACATTTAACATGTTTTTCTTGCTACATTCATGACAACAACAATATTCTGTCTTTATTATTTACTAGCTGGTTCCTGGCACGCGTTGCTTTTGCCATTAAAAGAAATAAATTGTTTATCCCTAAATGTTTAGCGTCAATATATAAATAAATAAATGGATATTCTCATGCGTCCCTTTTCCTTCCTGCGTACCCCTTCCATCCCTTTCACATTGACTCCCCTCCCGTACGGCCCGTATCCCGGTGACGCCTAGATCACATAAGATGTTGCCTAGCTAGCCAAGCGGGGTGACCGGCGACCACGCAATTTTTTTCTAATACTTACATTTTTATACTCGTGTTATCTTTCAAACGGGATGTCCGAATTGAATAACTTAAAATGTTATATAAAGGTATTAAAGCAGCCTTGAATTGGAAGTAATTTATTTTGATAAAGATTAATACCAAGATACAAATAAAGAGCCTTTTAGCAGAAAATAAAAGAACACTTATTGTGGCATAACTATAATAGTTAGACATATGTTGTCACGCACTTTTTGTAAATAATGATGTGTTCTGCAAAGTCGTGGCAGATTATTTTATTCTATCATCAAAGGTTTTCGCAGCGCACGCGATGCAAAGAATATTTTAGTTAATTTTTTACACCTTGGGTTGCATTACGGGAGTTTTAGTAAAGATCCCTTATTTTTTTGAAAATATAAAATAGCCTATGTCACCCGGGGATAGTGTAACTTCCCACCAGTGAAAGAATTTTTAAAATCGCTTCTATAGTTTCGGAGCCTATTCAATGCAAACAAACAAACAAATCTTACCTCTTTATATAGTGTGTTAGATTTATTTTCTAACAGAAACAAACATTTATTATCTAACAGAAACAAATATTTATTTACAGTGGTGCAAACAATTTACAGTTATTAAGTATATTTCAAGGTACCTATGATATGTTTCATTGAAGTATCTTATTTATATTAATTACCGGGTGATATGCGTAGTAAATAGGTATGTGTGTGTGTGTGTGACTGTGTTTGTAGATGTGAGAAGTGGTGATGTATGTATTTATGTATGTATGCGCCTCGAACAATTACTGATATGATGCTCTTTTTAAATTTGGGAAGCAAACCGGAGAAAATGTCGATATTAGAATTTAGACAAACATTATTGAACATATGAAGAGCACGGTTAATTGGCAAATTAGTTGCTGCATTTGTTTTATAATTAAGCGTGTGGAATAATTCTGTATGGCGTGTAAGTCAAAATTAATTAGGGAAAGAAGTTCGGTACAGTCGATGTCATTATTTAAAATTTTGTGTATAAATGTTAAATCAGTTATTGCTCGTCTTTGTTGCAAAGTTTGAAATATGCGTCCAAAGTTATTGTTGAATTTAAAGGTAAGATGTATAAATTTGTGTTGAATGTTTTCTATGCTATATATACAGTTTGTACTGCGGGTTCTAAATTGGTGAGACATATTCAAGTCTACTTCTGACTAATGCAAAATATAACATTATTACTGTACGCGGGTTACTGAATACTTTACTGTTACGAAAAACAAAATATAAGTTTGCTATCACGGTAAGAATGTATGAGTTTGATGAAGAAGAATTATGAATAATAAATGTACAGCAGATAGATAGGTGGGTACCAAACTCTCAATTTATTTATTGTTTATATAGCTCACTGAACAAATTAAATAAATCGTTTTCTCTCCAACGATCTAAGAACTTGTTTTGTTATGATTTTCGTAATAAACATTTTTAAAACCCATCAACCTCGTGTGTTCCCCGGCTTCTTTTGAAGATCACAAGACTCTTTTATTGAGATTTTGTTCTAAAAGACTTTGGGATTTAATATTTTCATATACTCCTGTATGAGAAAAGGGGTTAAATCTACCCTAGAAAGGTTAATGTGACTTTTATTTCATCCATAAATAATATTTTTCTTTTCTTACGGCGGAGTTTAGCGCTGGCACACATAATATTATGTATTATCTTAATACCTACTTTCCTACCTTCCGGGCTTTCCCTCGGGCGTTATATTTGAAAATAGAATAGATTTTTTTTTTACAATAGTTAGCTCTGTGAAACACAAAGAGGGCATCAGTAGCACAGTTTTCGAACTACGGATATTGTATGGATCTACGATATCAATATATTATGTGTGATGGCAATAGATGTCAACCTGCTTTAATTTTAATTATATGTAAATAAAAAAAGTCTTAAGTATTTTATTTAAATGGAGTTTCATTAAAGAATATTAATAGAATATGACATTGAAAATTTTGGAAACTTTCTGAAAAAATTATACCCGACAATGTACATTTACAATCACGTAATTATTCGATAAATTAATGATGATATAATTCAGCTTATTTTAATGCTACGGATTTTTTAAATTATAAATAGAACAATTTATGAAATATCTGCAAAACGAGTTATGATAGGTATATATGGTTTTAATTTAATTATAATAATATTATCATGTCAGGATTTAGGGGTATTTCTCCATAAAATTAGGACAGTTTTATATATTTTTGAAGATCAAATATCAAGAAACACTCCATTTATTCTGGATTCTGAATTTTGAGAGATAGGGAAACTCAGGGAGACGCTGATACGTATGGCTTAATGTTGCGTTCAGACAAACAGTTCTCCAACTCATCTTGAGAGGATATTACTTCTTGGGAAATAATAGAGTTATTTTATGTTAATCTGCGATTTATTTAATACTTTGCGTGTACAAGTGTTGACTAAGAAAGTCGGCCTTACTGGCAGATAGCTAAACGAGATCTGAATTGAATAAGCTGCTGCAGACTGCACCTAGGCCCTTGGCCCCCCCCTGGTGCCCAAACTTTGAATTAAATTAACTGCCATCTAACGGACTTGCAGGACATCTCTTAGCACTGCCCTCTATGTGACAAGCTCGGAAGCTTTTAGATATACTACATCTAATATTGCAGGAAAATCACATCAATGAGAGAGAAGAGATCACAAGAACTCACGTATCCACGTTGCTATCTTATTGCCATGTAAATATTAATGGAAATAGATTTTTCCTAATTTAATAACTCATATGTCCCCTATAACGCTTTATTTAAACTTTCTTACACCTTTTTAACCATTTCATTGCATTGCCACCTTGGAAGTATTTTACTGGACACCATCATCGCAAACAGCCGTACGCGTACGAGTGTGACATCTTGGCGCTAAAAGGTCACTACAAAGAAGGACGATTTACAGCCGGAGTCCTGACCTGTAGATAGGAGGAAGTGACCCGAAGTTACCAGTGTAGTGGCGCACCCAGTGCCCCCATTTTATGATGTATTTCATTGAAAATTTTAGGCGTGCGTAATGCTTGCAGTTTACAGCGGTTTTTAATTACTTTACTCATAGTATATTCGGTAATGGTTTCAAAATATAACAGTAGTAAAGGAAATAATCCTATCCAGTGCGTTGGGAGGCACACATCAATTCTGCAACAAAAAGGCTTCGCAAATTATGCTACATTTTCTACTCTCTCAGATCTATTCTTAACCTACAAACACTGAGATGTGTTTACTTTGCACTTTTTCAATCAATTGCTACATATGGTATTGTGGGATGGGGAGGGTGTGCAATGTCAATTTTTTATCCCACGGTCTTAATTCAAAAACTTCTGCTAAGAATAATATTCAAATGTAACCCATCACACCCATCAGAGCCACTTTTTAAAAAATTCACAGTGTTAGACATCCGACAACTGTATATAAAGACAATTCTTATATTCTTATGGAAAAATGATTTGATGGAAAAAACACAAAAAAAAATTCACACTCGGTACTCATCACACCTAAAATGCATAATTCCTACAACTAAAACAACTTTTTCACAGCGACAGTTCTCCTATATTGCCCCCAAAATGTTCAACTTACTGAGTATTGATACAAGGAAATCGAAAACTGACAAGCTTTATATCATAAATGTACAGGATTGGTTATTTACAAAGGGGAGGAACTATTTTAAAGAATGCCTGAAGTCAACAAACTAAGTTAATTTGCTTTATTTTTAATTTTTTAATTTTATTTTACATTCAAATAAAAAATAAAAAATGATAATGATCTATTAATATTTATATTTGGATGAATTATTTTCAACATCTCCACAAGAAGAGTTATTTATATATTTATCTATCTATCATGTATTTATGTACCTATTTTATTTAAGCGGAAAAGCAGCCAACAATAAGAATGGTTTATTGCTTAATTATGCTATCTACTTAATTGCGAAATCACTTAAAGAATTCGTTGTTATACGAAAATATTGTACCTAACTAAACTATGTATTAACCAATAACAATTCTTACATTTATATAATTATATATTCATAATTCGACTACCATAATACGGGCATGTGCCTAGCGTGGTAGTCGAATCACCTGTAAAACTGTACACAAATTACATAATGAATAAAGAAAAAAAATAATAAAAAAAATCGTAGGTACTGACCAAATATAGTGTTGTACTGGCTCGAGCATTGTGCCTATGGAGCTAATTGAGCAGGCAATTCGTGAGCTCTCTTTTTTTCACTATTCTCATAATTTTCTCACAAGGAAGATGACAGAAATGGAGTGCGTCTTGCAAGGATCAAAGAAATTCGTCTCTGCTTATTTGTATCACCAGCCAATGGACTTCCTCGCGGTAGAACACTTTTGAAAACGGACTGCAAAATATTTATCTCCAATGATAATGTTTTGCATTAAAATTATGTTTAAAAAACGCACGCAAAACGATTTACCGTTACAAAATCGTAAAAAATCCTAGTATCATTGAGGCTATAAAAAAAGTTAAATATTTAGTTCCTAACTATGTAATCTAACATTCTGAAATCGTATTTTCATACGTAATTAAGAACATCTGCAAAGCATCTGTGTTTTATATTTATGATTTTATTGACTTTCAACTTTTTAAATAATAATTATCATGAATAATATATTTTCATTATGTTAACTTTACTCTCCCTCCCCCCTCCTCTTTGACCCGCACAATAATAAAAATATTAATTGGGGTAATCGGTGCATGAAACATCCCAAGAGCGTTGCAAACAGCGGTAATATTGGTACATATTAATATAAATCACACGGATCGAAGCATTTTTTCATTTTTACAGTATATTTTATTAATTCTTCTCCTGGTACCTACTGACAAACACAAAATCAACAAAACGAAACTAAAATAAAGATATGAAATTTTCATTGCGACCATAACAATGTAAACGAACAGCATTTTAAATGTTGTTTGTTTCGCCGAATCTACAGCTATAAATGTCCCAACATTCAATTTATTTTGTCGTGATAAAACAGTTTGCTTTTAATAATTTAATTCCGCAAATTGAGCTTTTGCCATGAACTACGTCATAAACTATGAAACGGACCGAAATGGCAGCACTGACGAACAAAGCGCATAAACAACATTGTAATCACTGCAAAAAACATCATTAGTGGTTATTTTTTTAAAATTATAATAAATGTTTCAAACGATAAACAACCCAAACTATATAAGATTTTAAAATCACTTCAATACCTTTATATAATTGCATGCGTACTTAACATATAATATTGTTTTTTGTTTGTATCTTATTATTGTTTATATTTCAATTCTTAACCTCACTAGGACTGGACGAAGCTTAATGTTAAATTGCTATTTTATATTAAGCTTTCCTACGGATCAGTTTACATTATAAATACAAAAAATGTGCTTTAATAGTTGGGGTACCTAATAATATATTAGAACCTCCAATTATTGGGTGCACACTGACTCCGAACAGTTGGAACACAGTTTTTTTTATTAAATGTTTAAATTTAATCGTTCAGAATACAATTTTTAATAATCTCAAAAGTTGTCTTGACAGAAGCTCATTCCTGTGATATCTTGAACGAAACCATTCCTTTGTTAAGAATATTATGAACTAAATATACAATTTGGCTGTCCTGAAAAGGGTATCTTTCCCAGTTGGACCGACAAAGTATCATTTTGTAATGCATTGTAATATAATATATGAATAAATAAATAAATTGTTTATTTATTTAGAGTTAACGCCCAGCTGGGCTTTTGCATATTTATTGTTTAACATCAAGAACATTTAAATCAACATGACATCAAAAAAACAAAATAAGTAAGTAATAATAAGTAAGATGGAAAAATAGTTTGCAGATTGGAATTAGTACAATAAATAAATTAAATAAATTGAAGCAAATCTAGGCAATTTGCTAACTAAGATTTGTTGATCTACTTTCTGATATACATTCATCTAAGACCTGTTTATATTTAGTTTATTATGTCAACATCATCCTTATATTATGTATATATAATCATCACCCTAATTCTGTACACAGCAAATGGGAATATATACATAGATACTGATACCATGTTGGATTTGTCACAATAAAACAGTTATATAATCTCTATGTTAAATTGTGATTTTTATGGAAGTAAAGAAGGTAAAATACGTAAATCATGCAAAGGAAGATAAAAACAAACGTTCCTTACAAGTAAGCCACGCTTATATAAGTGAAGCACGTCTGTATAACTGCAGGTAACAAAATTAAAATATTCATAAAATTATAACAACGTTAAAATTATTTTAAGTTGCCTAACCCATTTTCTTGAATTAAACTGCGAGAGCAGCATACAATGAAATTGTAATATTATGTCTAGGGAAGTGGTGCATTACACTGTACTGGCATTACGAGAGACTTAGTCCGGACCACCTAGATAATGGGATTAAACCTTTGAACTGTATCCCATGATACATTTCAACTGCAGAATGACTGTACTGTACAGTGTTCATTGGCGCTTAATTATTACAAATCATCATTTAGAATGAATGAATAACTTGGTTTTTATAGTATAATCCCTTCAAGTGGCTACACATTGCACAAACGATACAGGGCTAAACCTTTATTTGAATTCCAGTCAAATGGTGATCAAGTATTATTGGAAAAATTAAATTTATATAATTTTATAAAATTAGCTGTGCAGTTAAGGCGTTTGTTTTTATGGCTAAAAAAATGTAGCATGTAAAAAAATGATTTAAAAAAAGTTGAATTAAACAATTCGACATTTCCTACGTAAACTTTAGTACCACAAAAAATGGTCGTTTTGAGTTTTTCATGTATTTAGTTTGGGTTAGTTAGTTAGATAGTTTGGATATAATATAATTTTTATGTGGAAGTTAACAAAAAAAATTTAAACACACGAACAACTGATTTTCTTAACGTTATTTATCGTAAGTCATTAAAAACAATATTATTTTACGGCGTACACTATCGTTTGTAATTTTACAATAGTTTACGCGGGGCCGTGTTCGCAAAAGGTACAGCGTATTTATCAGTTACAACCGCCTACAAAAACAATGTTTGCTTTGCTTTATTGACCAACTACACATTAATTTGTAAATACCATCCTACCCGCAACCAAAAATGATGGAGGTTTCAAAAGTATTATAAATTTTGATTAGTTTATCACAACGTAATTACAGGCTTTTGCGGGTATGAGCATTTAAAAATGTGTGCTCGTTTGAACAACGTTTTTAAAATTGCAAATGGCTACTTTTAGAAATAGCTTTGCAACAATCAATATTAATTAATTCATGAAATAAATAAACATTGTAAATTGATTATCTTTTTTAAATACGTCTAATTTAAATTCACTTTCTCTTTCATCACTTCACTTTCTTGATTAAATGAATGAATGCGATGAAATCTTGGAAGTGTAAATTAACCCACTTTCCGGCTTCCAATCAAGCTGAAACGCGGTAGATAGGTTAATTGTTGATTTGAACCTATCTACCCTATCTACTATATATTTATTAAAGTTTAAAAAAAATACGAGTTGATTTTTAATTTTTTAATGTTACGTTATATCTACATCTCTCAGCAATTTTTCAAGAATTTTAAAAATATTACGTTTTCAAATTATACTGTAACTGTGCACACCAAAAAATGGATAGAATCTATTCCCTTTACTTTATGAATATGGGTCTGGAGCAGTATAATTCAGCTATTTTATTTTTAAATTCTGCGTAGACCAACCCTTGGGCAGCTGTTGCATGCACTATAATGCAGCTGTTCACCTTCTCTACCAACTAGAGGTGGACTGGCATCGGGAAAGCTCTGGAAAGCCTTGAAAATATTCAATAAACACAACGCCCTTACTAATAAACGCATTTTAAAATTGATACGTGCATCTGATAAATAGCCATTTATGACAGAATTATTTTTGTATCAGTTGTGTTAAATTTAAAATACGTTTATTAGTAAGCGGGTTAATAACCACCCTTTATTATTTCACTAATGAATTTATACTGTTTTAATAGTGAAATTATGGTTACGCAATTAAAAAATAAAATTTAATACCTACAGCACAATACTCCCAACTGTCCCAACCATCTAAAGCCAGTGATATCATCATGAGGCTTCATCAATTTAGGTATATTGTTAGGATGAAGGTAATTTGGGGAAGGAAGCAGATGGGGGAGAGGAAGGTAAAGAAATAATTATAATATCATATAAGAATAAGTTTACAATAATAATCTAAACGAAAATATGAAAGAGAACAAGACACAGAAAAAGAGAAAAAAGACAATGGTCGCAACTGGGACTCGAACTCAGACCTCTCCGTCTAACCGGGACGAGCGCGTTAAACAATTTCGCTATTGCCACCTTCTGTCAAAGCCGTCATATTTGCCAAAGAAATTATTAGCTCGTCCCGGTTAGACGGAGAGGTCTGGGTTCGAGTCCCAGTAGCGACCATTGTCTTTTTTCTGTTTTTCTGTGTCTTGTTCTCTTTCATATTTTCGTTTAGATTATTATTGTTAACTTATTGTAATATGATATATTTCACTAATGGGAATAACCTTAAAAAAAGTATAAAAAGAAAGTTTTTATTATAAAAATTGAATAATTATAATAATTTAATAATCGCAAATTCACTTTGTGGCGACATTTTTATTAAATAAAAATAATATGTAAATTTTTATTTTTATTTTATTTATTTATTTCTATATATAGGTTAATAGCTCTTGATTCGAGTCCCAGTTGCGACCATTGTCTTTTTCTGTTTTCTGTGTCTTGTTCTCTTTCATATTTTTGTTTAGATTATTATTGTTAACTTATTCTAATGTGATATATTTCACTGATGGGAATAACCTTCAAAAAAGTATAAAAAGAAAGTTTTTCTTATAAAAATTGAATATTCATTTAGACATTCATAAAAGTCAATTGTTCCATATAAATAAATTCGGATATATCTATCCGAGAGGCTATCCAGGTCACAAACCAATTCTTAGAATGATTGTTTCCAATAAAAATGGTAGTTGCCCGTAATATGGAGAAAAATAATTAGTTGATAATAATGTAATTCAAACTAACTAACTAACTAACTAACCATCACGCCGTTTCCCCGCAGGGGTAGGCAGAGAGGACGGACCGCCAAACAACTCGGTCTTGGCACACAGTCTTTGCTTCACTCACATTCATACATCGTCTCATACATACTCTTCTATTATTCCGACTTTTGACATGGCCCGACTCAAGTATCTGATTCACTTGATCGTGCCATGTCTTCCTCGGGCGTCCCCTACTTCTTCTTCCATTCACATTTGCGTCATATATTCTTCTCACATTATTTTCTTCTTTCATTCGCTCTACATGTCCAAACCATCTGAGGGTCCCTTTCTTAATCTTACTCATTATGCTTACATCAGCCTTGCATTCTTTGCGGATATCCACATTTCTCACACGATCATACATGGTTTTGCCACACATTCGCCTCAGGGATCTCATTTCGACAGCATTCAGTTTACTTTCATCCTTCCTCTGCCAACTCCATGCCTCACTGCCATACATCAAGGTAGGTACCAGGACTCCATTGTGGACTGCTAGCTTCGCGTCTTTTGACAGTGTTTTATTAGCGCCAACGGCATTCAGTCCTCCATTAATGGAGTTACCTGCATTTACTCTTCTTTCAATATCTCTATCAGCCTTCCCATCTCTCGTAAACATACTACCCAGGTACACAAACTCATCCACCTGCTCCAAGTATTCATCATTCACAACTATATTGCACACTGTTTTCGTACTCTCCCTTTCAAATACCATGACTTTAGACTTACTTACATTCATCATTAACTCATTTTGCATACACACTTCGTTCATCCTAGACACGAGAGACTGTAGATCTTCCATAGTGTTAGAAATCAGCACCGCATCATCAGCATACAACAGGCAACATATTTTCAGATCACTCAAATTCGCGCCCAATCCCATCTCTTTCAATTCTTGCATACAATTATCCATGTATAAATTGAATAACCATGGTGACATTACGCAGCCTTGCTTAACACCTTTTGTGATGTCAAACCACCCCGTAAAACCACCGTTCACCCTAACACATGCAACGCTTCCCTCGTACAGAGACGCAATTGCCTGTATGAGATTTGTATTCACTCCATACTTGGACAACACCTTCCATAGCTTTTTCCTGTCGACTCGGTCGTATGCTTTTTGTAGATCTACAAAGGCACAAAAAAGTTTTTGGTTTTTTGCCAGAAACTTCTCAGTGAGCATACGCAAGGAGAAAATCTGGTCCATGCATCCCCTTCCACTCATAAAGGCACCTTGCACAGTAATGTAATTCAAAAATTTGAAAATATGAGATTGACAATTATGACGTTTTGACAGAAGGTGGCAATAGCGAAATTGGTTAACGCACTCGTCCCGGTTAGACGGAGAGGTCTGGGTTCGAGTCCCAGTTGCGACCATTGTCTTTTTCTCTTTTTCTGTGTCTTGTTCTCTTTCATATTTTCGTTTAGATTATTATTGTTAACTTCTTCTAATATTATTCTTATATAGTCAGTATCTAAACGTAATCATTTTTATAACGCCGTTCTCACAATAGTTTATGGTGTACCTAATGGTCAGCATAGTTGTCTTTCAGGCAATTGATCGGTGTTCGACACTCAACCGTGGCATTTTATTTATTTTTTAATATTATATATATGTTTTTACTTCTATATTTTAAGGGTCTGTGCAAGAGTTATAATATAAATTTGAATAGGGAGTTTATACTTGAACATTCTGCAAGCCATATGAAAAATGTCCACATTATTTCCTCCGAGATTAATCACTACGTGTAACTTCCGCGGGTATCAATATCTCTAATAACTTCTACCTCTTTCTTTAACGACACGTGTAAAAGAACGATAGGCTACATCGGAGTTCTCAACGGCATCGCGGCAGTACAAAATTTTTAGCTTGACTTCAAATGGTCTGGCTCTGCATCGCCGCATCCAAGAGATAGCACGGCAAATATGCATTTGAGCGGGCGCGGCACGGGGCATTCTGTTCCGACCGCTGCAGTTTGTTGGCAATTTGTTCCGATGCCACGACTCATTGCCCAGCCCGAATACACTGCCCGCCGCACAATGCAAGCGGTGCACTGCCCCATGCACCCGCCCACTGCACACACTGCACGGGCACAGTGCACGGTGCGCCACTAGCCCAGCGGGATAACACCCGCCCATAAACTCGGCCAGAAGGGTTTGTAATGAGCGCAACTTCGCCTGGGGCTGTACAACATTAACGGTGATTAAATCCAAGGAATCTTTCGTATGACTGCAATAAAATGGATTGTAATGTGTAACTCTCCTGTATTCTGTATCAGCTGTTTAAATGCTTCATTTCACCATATCGTTAACCAGATTCTGAAATTAAGATAAAAAATATTGATTATTAATTACCGCAAAGAAAATGAACCCGAGTAACGATATTATGTTTGTGAAGTACAAACAAAATAGAATTGTGACACCGTTTTTTTAGACAAAAAATAGTGTGAATTTTGTTGTTTTCGAAGCTTTGCTCTATGGAAAATGCAAACAAATGCAATGCGTTAAACAAGAGGTTCTAGTTATAATTTATCATATTTATAAGTATTTTTTGCCTGGAAATAAACGTAATTATTTTCAGCTCGCCGCCGTGTAATATCAATTAGAATTTTAACCCTCCAGCTCTGATGAGCGACATCTTGGAAGCAGTAACTGATGCAATAAGATGAAGGCCTTAAAATTAATAGCAAAATGGACGATGAGGAGCAAGTTGATACTATGTAAACAGACTTTCTCTAAGACCTTTGACCGCGTAATTTACTCAATTCTTTTGAAAAACTCAACCTACTTGGTATACATGGTCACCTGTTTAGATAAATTAAGTTATTTATTAGTACCTACTCGTAATCAGGTAATAGGTAGCTTTTTATCCAATTTGCTACGTTTTCAATAATTTGAACATTAATGAAAACGTAGCAAATTGGATAAAAAGCTACCTAAAGAATCGCCCTCCATGCGTCAAAATAAATATAGCGATGAAGAGACATCTGAATGAGGTACTGTGCTAGGTCCTATATTATTCATCTTATATGTAAACGGGATATTCTTACAGTCACTTTATGGTAGTTTAACCTCTTATGCCGACGATACAGTACTTATTGAAAGTGTAATCACATGGCAAGTAGTAAAACAAAAAGTAACTGAAGACATAAACATACTTAAACACTGGTTTGATATAAATCTACCATATCTTAATAGTGAAAAAACTCACGTTATACCATTTGCAATAAAATAAAAGGACGTTCCGGTAAATTTTGATATAATTATACATGACAATTCTAAAGATCACAAAAAAAACTGTAAAATAAACCGTTCCACATTAAAAATTTCGAATAAAATTAAATACTTAGGAATAACAATAGACAAAAACCTGAACTGGAAAGATCAAATCAACCTTACCGTTAACAAAATAAGGAAATCAATTTACATATTTTTAAAAATCCGAAACTTTCTCTCATTAGAAAATCTAACATCAGTCTACCATGCTATAGTACAGTCAAATCTCCAATACTCTGTAGTAAGCTGGGGAGCTGCATACAAAACAAATCTACTCCCTGTTGAAATTTCGCAACGTCTAATTATTAAAATTGTATTGAAAAAACGAAGAGATTATCCAACTCACCTTATTTTTGAAGAATTTAAAGTATTAAAATTTAATGATCTAGTTCGAAAAAATATAATAATCCAAATAATAAAAGAAAAACAAAATCATAGCTTTTGAACTGAAAATCGTACTCGTCAAAAACATATATTTCCAACACAAAAATGTAACACCTCATTAGCACAACATCATTACACATATCTAGGAAAAAAATACTTCAATAGCCTACCCGAAAAAATAAGAACAATCGAAGACGATAAATGCCTACTAAAAGCAATTAAAGAGCAATTTAAAGTAAAAATAACAAATTGATAAAATTGATAAAATTTATCATCATAACTTATATAACTTCTAAATTTGTTTTTTTTTTAAGTATCTACCACAATTAAATTAGAAGATACAAAATATATATTGTTAATATATTTTAAATATTTTCTCATCCCGATACTCGTCCCTCTTCTAATCACAAGCGTCTGCTTCTATAGAAGAGAAATGTCATACAAAAAAAAATCTGTGAAAATTTATTATGTACTTTATTTGTACCAAAAAAGGTTATTTTGAAATATAAATATTATATTTTATATGTTATTTTTGCTGTATAAATAATGTATCTTATTTAATAAATAAATGAAAAAAAAAAAAATATATATATATATTTATCAACGGTGTCTTCTAAAAGTCTACAGATGTAATATCTGGTGTTGCCCAAGGTTCCCACCTAGGTCCGTTCTTATTCAACATTTATATAGATGACATTGGATCACGATATAAAAATTCCAAATATGAACTTTACGCCAACGAAATGAAAAAATTCAAAGTTGTGCATTTTCTGTCTAACTGTGAAGCATTACAAAGTGACCTAAATAGGCTTTGCGCATTGCATAGTTAGATATCTGTTTGGATAACGATATTTCTAAATGATATACTATGGTATTCACCAGAAATAAACATGTAAATAGTAGATACTTTTATTCACTCAACAATGAACCTGTCATCTCTAAAACAGAATGTAAAGATATTGGCATTTATATTGGTAACAAATCGTTGACTCAATCACACTTATATATGCTGTGATATCGTATAATATCCTCTCCTAAACACAAGCACTTGTTTTATTAGGAGAGTATATAAAATATGTAATATTAGAATGAAATAAACTTTTGTAAAAAATTTAATCAATAATAAAAAAAAAATAATAATAAAATATGAACAAAAAAATTAAAAATAAAATAAAACATGATAGCAAAAAACATATTGAAAACAAATTAATAAAATATCTTATCTGCAAATTCAACAATTACTTCGAATACAAATTTTTAATTTTACAACAAATGCGAGCAGTAGAACGAATTGCTCTTGTCGCTCGGTACCGCCACATTAAATAAACTCAATTCAATTTTATACGCGTCAAAAACAACTACCCTAAAAACAATTCTAACCATGACAACACAGCAAAATATTGCTTAGGGGTGCACAGATCTTTTATTTCTAAACGAAACCATTTTTTTTTTAAATCCACTATGAAATATACCTACGAAATCGAACTGCAGCTGCGATCGTTGTGTTCGCCGCACAGATTTTTGGGGAAGTTATGAAACTGTTTTGTTCTATCAAGCCGGAAAAAAAGTAACGCAACCTTTAAAAACGAAATGGTCTGGCCAGACCGTGTCACTCTCTGAGGTTTAAAATGTTAGTTGCCATATTGCTTTTCACATATTTTTTATAGTTTTAAATCTTAAAAGCAATTCAAGATTTTTTTTAAAATCAGTTTAAATGTTCATCAGATTTAAAACTTGCCTAACCTCGAGTATCGAAATCGTACCCTTTCGAACCACGTATTGATTTTTTTCATATTCCTTTAAAACGCGACACAATACGATGAAGGGTTTAACAGCATTGTGATGCACGTTTCCCGTTCGCGAATCGAGTCGAGGATTCCGTTATGCGGGTCCAAACCATAATTGGATTTTTCTACCTTCTTGCGAGCCCCGAAAAGATTTCCAAAGAAACCTATTCATCAGTGGCGTGCATTGCTCTACGACCAAAGGTAGGCAATTTTTGAATTCAGTTGTGTACGCCGTTTTCTTGATATTATCAAAATTAAATTTAATAATAATTTAATTTAATAAAGTTCACGTGAAAAAAACCAGAGGTTGACAGCACGCACAGTGCCTCTGAGAGGGTCATCTTACTCAGTGGTCACGTCCACTCAGTCTCTTGAGAGTACTGAACTATCAGTGAATAGAACATGGTATCACTTCTACATACACACTTCACTACCAATTGGTTAAAGGAGGAAGCGCAACAAGTCAAAATACCCAAATTGGTTTTATTATTTTTTTACGTTAAGTAAAGGTAAATATTTTCCATCAGGGCCTATGTCATCTTTGGGGATACTCTTTGGGGGGTCTTTTTAAGGAAAGGAAGGAGAGAAAATTCTGAAAAGGAAAAGGATAAGATTGGTGTGTAGGAATCTGAAGCTCAGTATGTCCAGGAGTGACGGACGTATGAAACATCCCTCCCACTGCGGTGCAAGGCAATAGGTCAAGAGACTCCGGCTGGAGAGGTAAAAGGGTATTACTCAACCGGCTTTTCCCTATCCGGCCCGACACGCAGCTTGTGCTCGGGCCCCCTACTAACTCACCAAATTTAGAATATCACTTAGGGCTACTATATAAGTGAACAAGGTTCCATCTCGTGATTGAACTTTTTTCACTTATTTAAAATCACAAATCACAGATTTCATAATTCTAACTTTAAATTATTATAAACTAGCTGACCCGACGAACTTCGTACCGCCTCAGAATCAATAACTGTTGTGTTAACTTATTAGCTGAATTAAATTCAGTTTTTTATTAAGTTAAAAATTACACAATGAAGCAATTATCGATGCGTAACTGTCCTCGTTTTGTTTTTGTCAGTGTCAGAGATGGCGTTGTATTCGGATTTATAATTTATGTTATTTTCTTACCTTTCGATTTACTTACGGGAATTGCGTTTGATTTTCTTTATATGTCTGACGAAGATTTATTATAATTATTGTATTTTTCCTTTGGAGGTAGATATACGTTTCGGGTAGACGTAGACATATTATGTTCACAGTTTATCCCAATTTGGACTGTTGACATTGAGTGTGTAAGAAAGAGGTGCACAAACTCCTATCGCAATGAATCTCTCCCCTTATACTCATATCCCTATGAAAGTCTTACTTTCTATCCAAAGATGCACCAATTTATTGGAATATGTAAAAAAAAAATATAAAAAGTCCAATGTAGAATTCAACAAAATTATTGAAAGTAACTGGCCAAATTATATTAAAAAAAAATCACAGATGGTTCCAAACTCAGTTCGACTCCCATTGTAGGGCCAGTGTCTATGCACCTTACAGGAAATAGTGTTTCCCACACAGACTTTCCATTCTGCTGAATGCTTAGCTATCATAGAAGTTTTACGACTCGTCAAATCTCACAACATTAGAAATGCTCTCATCCTTCCAGACTCACTTAGCTCACTACATAAAATAAGCGCATCCCCTCTCAACTCTCTCTTACCTGCTCTATCAGAGACCTCCTGCATTCCATGTCGCTGGCTCAAGTGTCAGTGGTCTTGGACTGGATCCCAAGACACCTTGGTATTGTTGGAAATGAAAAGGCTGATTCTATTTTTAAGGAATCCGTTGTCCATGGTCCATTAACCATACCTATTCCTGTTAGAGACTATTTCCCTATTTTTAAAAATAAGTTACAACGCCAATGGTCCTCTGAATGGAAATCATCCTCTCTGATAAAAGGTCACCAGTACTCAGTACCTTCTATTCCTGTCAAGCTCTGGTTTTACAAATACACTTCCATGCCTAAAAAATACATCTCTTCCATGACTCGAATGCGTCTAGGTCATAATTATTGTTGTCTTAGCCATTTCGCCAGATTCCTCATAGTCGATTCGCATTATTGTGATTGTGGTTCAGAGGATACTTTAGACCATAATTTTTTTTCCAAACATCATACACGAATTGATAAAACTTAAAATTGAATTCCCTACCAGTATACCCTGCATTCTTAGTCTTAACTCTCCTGAAATTCACTATTTGTTAGCAAAATTTATTTGTAAAAATGGCCTTAACATGGCATCAATCACATTTCTTTCTCTTACACACGTATACATTTGTTCTTGCAGTGTTATTATGTACAAAACCTCTACATCTTCCTACTCTACAATTTTGTAATTACCGTTAATATCAACTCTGGTATAATCATATAAATATTTGTCTTGGCCAATTGTCTATTTTTGCTAATATAATTTATCTATTCCATGTAAAAAACTGAAAGTGTAACTAATTTTAAAAATCTGAAAATGTAACAAATTTAAAAAAACTGAAATTGTGACTAAATAAAAAAAAATGAAAATGTAAATAATTTAAAGAAATGGCCAAGATTACCCTTAATGGATGAAAGCCAAATAAATAATTTTAAAAAAAGTTTAATAACAAAAGCAAAACGACCAGCGCATTGACATTTGACGTTTTTTGAATTTTCGGAACTCACTCACTACTCAATATTATAGGTACTTATCACAAAATGCCCGCAGCTCTTTCAAATATGTGAATTCGTTCCATACAAAATGTATGGGGAAAAGAATTTTCTTAATAACTACTTTTTTCCTTAATTTTTGTGATGTTTTAATAGTTATTATCCTATCCGGGGCGGAGACAAATCCAACAAATTAAAGATCATCAAAATCGGTAGGGCCATTCTCGAGTTATAAATAGTGTAACTAACCCGACTTTGTTTTATATATTAAGATGATACTTAAAATACATTTAAAATGTTAAACCTGCACTAACCATCTTTGCGTACTCAAAACAATGTAAAGTTGATTACGTTTCCAAATATAGTTATTCAAAACGGGGTCAGCGTCAGATAGAACCTTGTTATTCATAATTAAACAAATAAAAAAGTTAGTAAACGTACAAATATCGATGATGTAGAATATTTATTCATAAAAATATTCACAAACTTATGGAAACATACATTTTTATTGAAATTTTGGGCAGTTTTTAAATTATTTTTCTAAGGGTGGCAACAGCTTTTCGGACTCTATGAACTGCGCGCCACTGCTACCTATAACACCTACCTCCAACCTTCCACCTACATTACCAGCCCACGGGGAAACTCGTGTTAGAGTGAGGAATGAGCTCCAAAGAAGAGTTACACCTTCCTTGTATCGCGGAAATGAATAAATTCAACTCATTCATGTAATTTTACAATTTCTGGCAGAAAAATTCCAAAGATTCTTGCCATTGATCCGAAGTGAGCTTCAAAGAGTCTGTTATTGAAGAATTTAATTATGTACATACTATTTCGGTTTCGCCTTTCGCATGGTTCTCGTAATAATGATTATGTACCTATATACGGTGAATATTATAAAGTGTAATTTTTGTGAAATTTTACCTTTTAAAAAGCTATAAAATGTTTAGAGACGTAGGATTCCCATTAGGTACAATAAAATATTTAACATATAATTAATATGTTTTTTTAAATTTTATTTCACATATTATACTTGTTTCCCTTTAGACCAGAGGTTCCCAAACTTTTTTGGGGGGGGGATTGCCCAAGAGCATTTTTTTCTTCGGCAAATACATACCCTGAACTTTCGACGTATCCAAAACCTCTATATCCCTCATAAAAGCAAAATTAATTAGTTCTGAACATATCCGAAGTTCATTTCTGTAATTTTAGGTTTCTACTATTATTTTTGTAATGTTTAACCTGATTGTCGAACAATTAAAATACTTTGAAAATCACAAATTAAGTGATTTATTTAAATTCTACTTCAATCTTCGAAAATTTACTTTATGGCGTGATTTTAATTAAATGAAAAAAAATCTTTTTCGTTATTTGTTTTTGGGGTGTTATGTGTGGCGCAACCTTCTTCTTTAACCAACCTTTCGGACAGCGTTGCAGTGTCCATAATCAGGGCAGATCCGACAGATGTGTCTGTCGTCACAGGGGCATAACACCCCAAAAACAAAAAACGAAAATGCTTTTGGCCGTGCAAATATTTATTTAAATTAAGACAATATTAGCAAAACTCAATCGAAAATCTGGAGACAAAAAATCAGAAAAAGATATTTGCACCTCTAAGACTCAAACCAATTACCTTTCGCTTTCCGGGTGACAGCTCTAAACACTGATCTAAGTTGTCTCTTTCCGTTTCAAACCCGAACTGGTGCCAAAATCTTTTTCTGATATTTCAGTCTCCAGATTTTCGATTGGGTTTCGCTAATATTGTCTTCATTGAATTAAATATTACAATTTTAGGTTTTATTCATAAATTTAAAAAATAAAAATAATTATTTATCGTAGACTTGCTGAATAGTCAATAGATGTCGCATATTAAAAATAAAACGGATAAAAAATTATCCATAACATTTAATTCGGGTTTGAATCTTGCAATGATACGGAAAGATAGCATCCAATAAAATATGCGTTAAGAAAATTGGAGATAATGTTGGTGGTTCTTAGAAGAAGAATGATACAATTAAAAATGACTGAATCGGATAGAAATACCTTAGATCAGTGGTTAGAGCTGTCGTCCAGAAAGCGAAAGGTCCTGGGTTCAAGTCCCAGAGGTGCCAATATCTTTTTCGGATTTTTTGGTTTCCAGATTTTCGATTGAGTTTCGCTAATAATGTCTTCATTTAATTAAATATTTCAATTTGAGGTTTCACTCATAAACTTAAAAAATAAAAATAAACACCACTTATTTAATCAAATTTTCTATGTCTCAAAACCAATAGTTTCTTCGTCGGGATAAGATTTAAAAAAAAAAACATTAGTACTTCATCAGGATAAGACTACAAAAAAAAACCATTGGTTTCTTCGTCATGATAAAATATTAAAAATAAACCATTCATTTTGAAACATACAGATAATTTTGATTAAATAAGTGGTGTTTTACAAATTGATTATTTTCAAATGGTTTATTTAATATATATTTTTATAACCTAATGAGTAAGACCTCAAATAGTATTACTTTAATTCTCGACCACCATAACACGGGCATGTGCCTTGCATGTTGGTCGAAAAATCCACAAATTATGTAACCATTCAAAGCAATGAATAAAGAAAAATGGAAAAAAAATTAAGACATATTAATGACTCCCAGTCGAAAATTAGAAACAGAAAAATTTGAAAAAAATACGGTCACATCTAGAAATCGAACTCAGGGCCTTAGCCATGCCTATGCCGGTGTGCTACCAAGCTAGATGAGAGCTTTTTCTCGTGTTTCTGCTTCAAATTTGCGACTGAGAGTCGCTAATATTGTTTTCAATGATTTATTTAACACTAAAAATAAATTAAATCTATTTCCAAAAAAAATAGACAAGTTGTCCTTTTACTTCCCTACACCCACTTCTACCCCCCCCCCCCCCCCCCCCTCCCCTCCACTCTCTCTCTCTTACCTTCCCCTACTCTTTCGTCAATTCCTAAAGTACGTTAAATAAAATATTATAACCGTGTGAAAAATTTGGAAATCCTATGCAAAGCGTTAGCGAAAGGAAAAAGATTAAGAAAAAGGGGCTAACATGGTTTCAACATGACGACAATTTATTTTCTCTTTTTTTATAACTTAATAAGCAAAACTTCAAATTATAACATTTAATCATTGAAGGCAATGTCAGCGACTCTCAAACAATGGTTTGAATCAGAAATTCTCAAACAATAGTTTGAAGATTCAGTCGCATCTAGGTATTATTACTTAAAAAAAGAATGCTTTATTCATCTAATAAATAAAACTGTTTAAAGGTGGCTTTTTTATTTAATTGGCTGGTATTGATTCATTGTTTAATATTGTGAATGTACCTACAATATTATTTTCGTACAAAAACGTTAAACGCTGACTACTGGTTTTTTTTATTCATTGTTATCAAGTTTAATTTATAGAATACCATTTTATATAAAAATTTTATTGAATGTATAAAATAAAAAACTGACAACGCTTTTTATAATGCTTATTTCAACAATTAGTAAGTACAATAGCCAATTTGAGGTTTCTTTTACCGAAAAAGAATTCCGATGTTTCGGAAGCTTTTATAGAAATTTAATTTTAGGCTTTTTGGTTGTTGTATTCATTAGCATGGAAAATGTATACCCAAGAAAAACTATTTTTTGAAGATTAATTTTGAAGAAAATGTTCCACGAAAAGCAATCACTCTATGTGGTTTCAGATTATAATAACAAAAATAAATGAAAAAAACTCTCATTGCAAAAACTGCTAAAATATAAAATATTGAACAAAATACTTCAAAGCATTTATTCAGCAGTTCCTGCTAACAGTGAAAAAATTCTGTATTTTTAAAACTGGATTGGACTCCCATAAATAAACCTTAAGAATTATTATTGGTCAACCAAATACCACCATATGAAACCACGTAAGATTATAGTACATATTATGTTAGCAATGTCGGTAAGCGGAAAAAATAATCTATGACAAGGAGAATTACGTAAAAAGTGAGCGTTTTAATGGAAAAAGTGTTTATAATTCCATAGTCTTAAATGAAGCAGTCATCATTAAATACGGTCCAAAAACCCAATTACGTGGTCCAAATTCCAATCTAGATAATTACTGAAAACCGTTAAAAAAAGTTCTACAGTTTGCGCCTAGTAAAAATAATTGAAATTAATCTATTCTCACCATGAAAATGTTAAAACTGTACTTAACAGAGGACGTATTGCCCCTTACCCCTCCCGCGGGATGGAGATCTTCATTTCCTTTTTTCATTCAATTTCTTGGTCTAGCCATATTGTGTCCCGAGTACTTATTGATAGTTTTCGGACATAATATTATTGAATTCATGCAGACACTCGCTCAAATCACGCGTGCCGTTCCAAACTCGCAAGTAAGAAGTAAAAATAGCAAAATAAAATAATGAAATTAAGAATTGTGACTACAGCGATGTTTTCATGTTTTTGAGGTGGTTACAATAATATGTACGTATTTATTAATTCCCTTAATACTTGCTGGTTGGGAACGGCTCAAGTGTGTTGTTTGTTCTATGACGAAACTGTTAAGAGCCTGTCTTTGTTTCCCAACAATTCTATGATAGTTATTTTGATGCAAAGAACTGTGCACTGTAAAGCTTTAAAACATTCCACCATGGTTTTACTCTGAATTGAAATGGAATGAGGAAAATATTTGCTCTTCGGAAAGCTTTAGTCGTGGAAATTGGTTATGGAGATCAGATTGATAAATTTAAAAAAAAAATTGCTCAAACTACTACATAAGTATAATGTTCGGTGCTACGTTTGTTCTAGTGGGTACAATAAAACTCCGGTACAGAGAATAATATATCAACACCTTTTAATAAAAAACGTTTTTTAAATTTTACACGACAGTAATTTTTATACAACTTTCATATATTATCTGTTCATAAGACTCCGACCTTTATTAAGTAAGTAATAAAAAATAAATATATTTAATCTCATCGTTGAAGAAGAATAACCTTCAGAAGTTATAATAAACAAAAATTTGAACAAAACAAAAAACGACTTCAAAAAATGCACTAAAAAGTGAAAAAATTATTTCTTACGATTGTTATTTTTGGAGTCGGTGTCAGCCAAGGTAACTAAATACATAGGTTGTTATAGGTGAGATGTGGAGATCTTGGCTGACACCGACTCCAAAAATAACAATCGTACAAATTTTTTTTTTTTTTTAGTGCATTTTTTGAAGTCGTTTTTTGTTTAGTTAAAATTTCTGTTTATTTTTTTATTTTTAGTGACGAGCGTGCGTAAAGAAGTTTTACTTTAAATAAACAAAAATTTTAACAAAACCAAAAACAACTTTAAAAAATGCACAAAAAAGTAAAAAAATAATTTCGTGCGACTGTTATTTTTGGATTCGGTGTCAGCCAAGGTAACTACATACATAGGTAGTTATAGGTGAGATTTGGAGATATTGGCTGAAACCGACTCCAAAAATAACAATCGTAGCAAATTATTTTTTTAATTTTTAGTGCATTTTTTTAAGTTGTTTTTTTTTTATTTTTAGATTTTTAGTGACGAGCGTTTGTAAAGAAGTTTTACATCAATAAACAAAAATTTTAACAAAACAAAAAACGACTTAAAAAAATGCACTAAAAAGTAAAAAAAATAATTTCGTACGATTGTTATTTTTGGAGTCGGTGTCAGCCAAAGTAACTACATACATAGGTAGTTATAGGTGAGATGTGGAGATCGTGGCTGACACCGACTCCAAAAATAACAATAGTGCGAAATTATTTTTTTTTACTTTTTAGTGCATTTTTTAAGTCGTTTTTTGTTTTGTTAATTTTTTTGTTTATTTTTTGAGTTTTAGTGACAAGCGTGCATAAAAAAGTTTTACTTTAAAAAAGACTCATCGAAATCTGTTGGCGTAATATTGAGTTATTCGTCCATTTGTCGCTCACATACTTATTGAAATTTTAAGACATATATGGTTTTCTCATAGATCCCATTGTCAGAACTGGACCAAATTAAAATGGGACCACACGGGAAGCACCAGCTTTCTAATAAAAAAAGAATCATCAATATCGGTTTACTCAATCGAAAGTTCTGAGGTAACAAACATAAAAATAAAAAATAAAATAAAAAAAATACCGTCGAATTGATAACCTCTTTCTTTTCGAAGTCGTTTAAAAAAAGAATCATCGAAATCTGTTGGCGTAATATTGAGTTATTCGTCCATTTGTCGCGCACATACTTATTGCAAATTTAAGACATATATGATTTTCTCATAGATCCCATTGTCAGAACTGGACCAAATTAAAATGGAACCATACGGGAAGCACCAACTTTCTAATAAAAAAAGAATCATCAATATCGGTTCACCACATCGAAAGTTCTGAGGTAACAAACATAAAAAAAAAATAATAATAAAATACAGTCGAATTGATAACCTCCTCCTTTTCAACATCATTTAAAAAGAGAGTTGTTCTAATAAAAATTGAATATTATAAGTTGTTTAACAACGTGTATTATTTATCTTATTCGTTAACCTGTTTTAATTATTATAGCTTTAACCTGTGCACATATGCCGATCAAGTGTCGCTTTGTAAAAGCTATAGATCATAGATATATAAATGAAGATTATTGGTAATTAGCCTACCTTGGGTTTAACTTAAACCTAAGCAGATTGTAAGTTAAGAATTAGCAGTGTTATTTAAATAAGTTATAAAGTCAAACCACTAAGAATTTGAACGAATAAAATGATTAAAATCCACTTAATATATTTATTTATTTACGCCCTTTTCGGGACTTTTACACTACACATGAATAGTAACAAATATACAGTATTTATTGTACGTAAATGAACTGCCTCGGTAACAATATTTTATATTTTTTGATTTAATAAAAGTATTAGATAAATTGAAGATGTCCGCTGACTTGGTATAATAGGCCACTTGCATGGATTTCATAACGACTTGGAAAAAATCCTGTGAATAGATTTTTTTACTAAGATTACGAAAATGTTAGTTAAAATTTTAAGAAATGTATGGTTTTTCTTATTTGTTAATAAATAAATCCATTATTTGAGCTCGTGACGTCACTACATGAAAATGTCCCGTCTTCGATTATGTTCCCTTAATTTTGTAAAATTCCACACTGATATTTTTTTTTATATGGCAACACTGACTTCCGGCGAATTTTTGAATTTGCGTTTAACGTTCACTAGATTTATTGTTTGTTCTATGCGAACTTATCCTTTGGTTTGATTTTTTGATAAAGATGGCGGTGTTTTTACAGATGTTACGAAGAGAACCCCGTACAATTTACTGCTATTCGTGTGGAAAACGCTCTTTTTCTAAAATGATTTTCGGCTATGTAATTATCGTTTTTTGGCACACATAAAATTATGTCACGTATTTCCGGTTTATAAAAAATGGTCTGATTTTGCGAATTGAAATTTTCAAAAAATCGCCAGGGTTTCAAAAATACGATTAAAAAAAAAAAAAAAATACGGAATGTCTTAGAATATTTGCCTTAACCGGAATTTTTTTTTTTAAATGTGATTCAAGTGTCCTATTGTTTCACTCCGTTAGTATTCTGGGTAAAGAGGAATAGGTACATATGGTAGTAAGTCCCAGAATTTCTGCACGGAAATAAATCCTGGTTTCTAGTATTCTAGTGGAATCCGGAAGCTTATCTATTCAAGCAATACAGGGCTATAAACTAAATCATTTAGAATTTTAGAAAGAAATACCAAATTAGTGAAAATTCTTTTGTCTGACAATTTGAGCATATTCATACAATTTAAAATAGTCTTGTAGTTCAACATAATTGCTGGAATACGCATTTTAAAATTTATAAAACGTAAGAATTAGTTTTGTATTCTGTCAACAGCTTGTACATGTATATTATAATGTGGGTTCCAGACAGGAGAATTATACTCAAGTTGACCTCTAACATAGGCAAAATAGAACTATCGAATACACTTTATATTTTTTAAATTTCTAGTTAGCCTGGTTATAAATCCCAACATTTGTAAGCCCTTATCAAAGATTTATTTTATGTGGTTAACAAATGAATATAGCGTTATTGAATATAATGAATATAAACAAAATAATATACTTAAAATCTATACCAGTCGAATGCCAGCTTCTGACCTCAGATTACGAAAAAATTGCAAATTATACAAGATATATTGCCTGATATTTAATGATTTTACTGAAACTGTATACTTTTGAAATTAAATTCAAGAACCCAGGAAATTTATTTACGCAATAATTTGATACTAGCGCCAAGCGCTGTACACTTAATCAAAAATAATTTCTCATTAAATGTGCGTGGATTTCATGAGACGGTGTCTTTTCCTCTCATTCCTCTACGGCTTTATTAACTAAAAACAAACACTTAATCCCGCAAATAAACGTATTCAGCGGAATATTATTCCACTTAACGAGAGAGGGGGACTCACGGCTCCCGGGTTCAGTGAGAATACACTTTAAAAAAAGATTAGAAGAGAGTGGGAAGTTCCAATATTAAAATGAAAAAGAACAAAGTATGAAACTGATTAATTGCTTGGCGCTTATCTGGAGTTGCAGACGGACTGTGTTGAAATCCATTATTCCCTTGGCTCCTAACACGTTGTGGTAGACGGTGGTTACTGCTAACGTACTGTCCACAGTGTCCACCCCTAATGCATAGCTTCCTGGATTTAAGGAATATTACATTAGATATCATTAACTACCGAGTGGAGGAAGAGCAAACACTAACGTGATTGTAGAATGCTTTTTTTTGGTGGAGACGCTTCATTGAAGTCCCATTCTCACAAATTAATTACTTTGGTAAACAAAAATTCAAGCTTTTTTAAAATTAGGTCCACACAGCAGGCCATAGGTAAAAAAATTCCCCTAGGACCTACATCATCTTTGGGGATGCTGTGTGGAGGTTCTCTTTAGGAGAGGAAGGAGAGGAAGTTCTGGGAAGGAAAAGGGTACTAGGGGTGGGTAGGAATCCTGGGTTCATTGTGTCCAGGAATGACGGACGTATGAATCCGTCCCTTCCACTGCGGTGCAAGGCGGTATTCCGAGAGAGTGCGCCTGTAGAGGTCAAAGGCGCTCGCTCTCAACCATTATCTCCCGATCCGGCCTGTCATGAAGCTGGTGACGCATCCGCCGGTTAAACCGCACCCCGTGAACCCGGGCACCCCTGCTAAGTCTCCAAAGGTAGCGAACCACTTGGGGTGACCTATGGCAGAGGTGTTGGTTATCCAATAAATGGCTCCCGAATTGACCACTAATATCATTTTCATAACGCTTTTTACATGAAACTTCACAAAAGAGCTCGTGTGTGTACAGTGTAAAGACTTGGTAACTATAGCGCCACCTGGTTGGGCAGTGTTGTGACGCAGGTTAGGGGCTGTGGGAAGGGATTTATTATCCGGATCTTGAAGAGACCCCGATTATACGAAGGAGGAAACAAATGCCGGTAGCTCATTTCACGTACGAGCCGACTTACACAAAAACGAGTCGAATAAACGATATTTTCTCATGTAGCCAACATCAACAACTGTGAACGGGTGTTCCGCTCGTGCCCGTGGATTTTCGCGTACGTGCACCAGTGCACAGGGGACATATCAAGAACAAACTCAACATGCCTACATTGCGTCTGTGTATTAGAGATGGTAATCGGTCTGTTAAGAACGGATTGTCAATCTCTCCTTTGCCCGGAATCAATTCGGTTTATCAAGTATGTTAGCCTCCAACCCAAAGGCGATTCCCAAATTCAATGGTTAGACATACTTGAATGTTTGGGCTAATCGCACACCGACAGATCACGCACCGACGTATTATAGTTTTTTTTTTTAAATTCTAACTTCCACAAATAAAAAAAAATCAATTCCAATTATAATATACCATCACCAGTTTCTCGCTTGTATTGCGATTTTCTGAACACCATGTATAATAATAATTTTCTTGTAATAATAGATGTTTTTTAGAGTAAGTATTATTACAGATTCTTACTCCACTCATTTCGACTTTGTGCTTCAAATTTTTGGGTCAATTATTATTGTCAGCCGAAAGAGTATTTTTCTCTCAAACTATTCGTAATTTGGTTGATTGATTAAGTATATTGCCACTATCTTTTGTAAAACGTTTTTATCAAGCAAATTTAGTCGCATAAAATGTCTCCTAAAGCATTTCAATTATCAATGTGTCTTTTACTTACGAAGGTAGGTTAAGCAGTCCCAGCGAAATCTCGTACGGACGTCATTGAAGTTCAATCTCTTCCCTCCTCCGCGTCTTGTTTGAAAACGAAAAAAACTAGAACGAAGTCTGTATGTACGATCTCGTGCTGGGACTAGTGTGGGCTTTTATTAGAAATACGCATTTATAATAATTAACTAGGTAGTTTACTTAATTATGTTTTCGCTTCTCAAAAACCTAATTATTGTTAAGTATACTTCCTTCGTTGAAATTAGCACCAGAATTATTATTTTCATTAAATTAACTTTTTTTACATGAGCTCCACACAGCAGGCCCTGATGAAAATAATTTCCCTCAGAACCTATTTCATCTTAAGGGATGCTGTTTGGATGGATTTTTTAATGAAAGGATGGAGAGGAGAGTTCTGGGAAGGAAAAGTTTTTAAGGGGGTAGGAATCTGGGGTTCAGTGTGTCCTGGTCATCCACTTCGAAGACCTAGACAAACCTCCCCCCATAAACCCGGACAACCCTGATAAATCACCAAAGGTAGCGAACCACTTGGGGTGATCTATGGCAGAGGTGTTTGGTTATCCAATAAAGGTTCCCGGGGCGGCGGTACCCATTCCCGCCTCCCAAATTAAATATCTAAGAAGGCTACCACCTTTTACAAAGCTTGTAACGATACGAGCAAATGCCCGAGCAGCATAACTAGATTCGAATTTGGTCAACTGATATACTCTTGGCTATTACATCATTATGAAACTTTTATCAAAATACGAGACTTTTGAAAGCCTGCCACGTATGAGATATTTCTTCAATAGACAATAGTTTGGTGTGTGGATACGTTCGGTACTTAGAAACTAGTGATTTGTGTAAAACGTGTCATCATTATCAATCGCTTCTAACAATATCCAGTTTGGAATTTCAATTCGTGAGGCGATATGTGACAAGCATAGCCCATTATCGGGAAGCTAGGGAGTGATGGGTTGGTCTATATTACCCGGCCCAGAGATGTTCATAGATAATATTATCATTACGATCTATATTTCCATACATGTGAATTACGGTGAAATTACGATGTCTTATTTTCATTTAATATTCAATAATGCTATAATTCTACACTATAATTTGTTTATGAATAAAATAAATTATTTATATGGAGTATTTTTCAACAAATCTATGTAATCACTGTACAAAGTCACCTTTTTTTCATTAAAATAGTGTTATGTGTTGCCCATATCCTACGAACAAACTATACAAGTGGCGGGCAGACGTTGTTCACGCGCGCATGGCATGTCCAGTCACGCATTTCGGTGCTGTCCTCCACAGGCTAGGAGAAAGCATTACTTTATATGGTCACGTAGCTCGCGGCTCAACCAATAGGAAGAGACATTACCTTATAAGGGCACACGTTCAAGTCCCCCCTCTCGCGAGACTAGAGCAAGCAGCTCCGGCCGCCGAACGGCAAGGACAGACACATTCGAGACAGCGGCGCGAGAGGTTGTACGTACACACGAGGGCAGCATGCCACACTTCGACGCGACTAATTAAGTCTCCGCCTACATCCAAGTATGGCGTTATTACAACAGCCGCCTATATTTCACAACTGCCGCCTATTTAATACCATGGCCGCCCTGGAAGCGCACGGCTTTTAATCCGCCTTCGTTGCCGACGAGCCGAGTATTTCACAACTGCCGCCTATTTAATACCATGGCCGCCCTGGAAGCGCACGGCTTTTAATCCGCCTTCGTTGCCGATAAGCCGCGTAATTCACCAATGCCGCCTACTTATCTGCGTACACTAACCGCCTACCGGTTAGGTAAGCTGGCCGAATCCGCCCACCATGACGCCGAGAAGCCGCCCATCACCGCCGAGCGCCCAGTGTCCCGGGCACGGTCTGTGAGCGAGGCTCCAGACCTCTCCACTACGTAGGGAAGCTGCCTGCCGCCGCCAACGCCACGTGAGATTCTAAACTTTCGTATTAGTCTTCCCGTGCCTAAATTCAGTAGCATTACTAGTTGCCTCTCTCTCTCTCTCAAATGCTAGGCCTTAAACTGCTTACTGGTTGCCTGTACTGTTTCACCCTTGCATATTGAATACATTTGAATTGTAACCAAACCTTGTTTCATTTGGAGTCAACCATCGACAAGCACGGAGGAACCCTACTTCCCTGAGATGAGCCTTCCAAGCCGAGGCATATGACCCCCGGGGGGTCTGCTTAACACTTGTCCCCCCCCCGGGAGTGACTTATATTCCTGGAGACCTTAAAATATAACCCTGGCCCCAGGAAGTATAACACTGGGCCCAACGTGGTCTTTAGTATAACCCTGGCTTTCAGCGTGGGGACCAGGAGTATAACAATATATAATGTTATTGAGACCGATGCTGATATATATCTTTATGCCAATTTTTACAAAAGGACTGAAATTTTTTTATTAATTCACTCGCTTGTCCGGGACCACAATATGGTCTTCTACGTAAATACCTTGCAGCATTGTCCATCCAAATAACTGAACTTTCGATCGCGCGTAAAATCCATTCTAAGTTACTCAGCTATTAAATTTTAGTATTTTATATGTTATAGCTATTAAAATTAAACTTCTTTCCCGTATAATCATTGAATTTTATTTTGTTTTACTAAAGATTTTAGAATTGTAACTCTGATATTTATAAAGTTGTTTAAGTAACAAAGTTTAGGTTAGATGTTTTGTAAATTTGACCTGTGTCATGTAAAATTTTCCTTTTCATCACTTAATTTTATTTTAAGGATTTTAGGTAGCTCGTATTGTGATAAGGTGAGATAGAATGTGGCAAGAGTAAATGGGTTCTGTAAATTAAAAACTTACACCTATCTCCGCTTATTTTCATATTCTGAACTGATCTTATAAAAAACGATTTAATTTCTCTTAATACATATTTTTCAATGAAATTAAGCAGTTGGTCAATCTCAAAATGTGATTAAAATAAAGTTTTATTTCTGTCGCAAATGAGCATGTCCCAGCGAGCATGACTCGTGCAAGCATGATGTCCCAAGGCTATCGACGAGTACTTCTATACATAAATGCATATAAAAATTCTCGTCGTTCGTAACTTCATGCTCACCCGGAGATGCTTTCTTGGATATAGGCTATAGAGAACTATCTATATACATTTAATTTCAGAAATAACAAGAAGCAACATGTCCAAGTCCACAAAGGTGATAAATTTAGTCGAAGGCGAACACTTATTGAAAATTTCACAATTCAAAAGGCGAACATTCCTAAACATTTTATGGGGAATATTCTAAAGAAGCAAGTTGGAAAACTTGAGAAGTTAACTTATCCTCACGGACAATACAGGGCTACACAATGGCGTTGTTATGCCATTGTTATAGCGGAGAGGGTTCACGAAACTTCTAACTATGATCTGCTGATATGAGTCCCTCTCAAACTATCTTCTTTCCCCTAACTTCACCCTCTTAAAACACTTTACGACGCCTACCAACCTGTTCCCGGAGACTCACCTTTATACCATAGTTCATAGTAGATCTGGACCATCGTTAAACGTTGATGAAAAGTAAAGCGACCCAGAAAATAAAATCTTAAGTGCCAACGCAATGTGAACAAATGCGCGCATAAGTAGTTCATATCAAAATCATTTACGGAATGTTTTTACTTACTTAAACCCTCAAACCTTGGGGAACATTACTGGCCGTAAACATCATATTCCGTTAGATTATATTATTTAATTGTATTAAGGTCAAAAAAAAGGAAAGTGACAATTTTCTTTCTAATTCCCTGTATAAAAGCAATGTATTTTCTATATATCGAATTCTTTAAAAATTGTAGGCATTTTGAGGCAAAATATTTCGATAAGTTTTTTTGATAACATGTTCATGTTTGATTATAAAATTTTATTATTAAATATTGTCGATGTTTATTTCAAATGCAAATTTAAACTTAAACTATAAAAAAAAACTTATCACGAAGATAATTTTATCTATTATCCAAAATAGTCTTTTTTAGGACAACTTCAAAAATACGAATATTTTAAGGACTAAGGGGTTAATGTTGACCTCATAATGTGAATGAAGATCATTTTTACTTTTACGCGAGCCGGTACCGCCGATTGCCGTTAAGCAAAAAAATTTGATCATTTAAGTTTTAAAGATAATATATTTATTTATCGTACAAATTCACGGAATATTATATAGTTTAATAACATTGATACTAATAACTGCTTTTAAAAAAAGAAGTGAAATGCTTTTTTATGAGTTTCTTCGGTTCCATTGAAAATATCCGATACTTCGTGTTGGTTATCTTAGCATGTGTGTACGTCGTAAGAGAGTTCATAAACGAATTGATATCGACATTATTGTTGTATTGAAATATATATTTTAATTGAAGAAAGCAATATATTTGCAGCTTCACATTATTGCTTAAATTAAAAATGACTTAGTTTTAAACAACTTTATTTATAACACGCAATAGTCAACTAGTTTCGGTTATAACTAACCATCTTGAGGACTGTATTAATACTCGTGTAAACTAACTTGAGTACAAATATACGAACAGAACAGCTTTATCATTTATCATATGAAGAGAACAGATTAACATCTTTGGGAACAGCTTAAAAAATTAAGTTTTGAAACCACTGGAGTGATCACACGAAATAAATAAATTTGCCTCGATTGCTCGAGATTTCCCAGAAGGTCATTTTTTAAATTTTTGGCAAACATTAAAAAAATCATAACTTCGAATTTTAACATGGAGACATTAAAACTTATTATAGTGCTTTATAGCCAATGAATTAATTTTACCATTTATCTCATATTTGTAGGACTTATAAAAAAAAAAAAAAAAAATCGTTAAGTTTATAATCGCGCGAATCCTGCGTGTTTTTTTTTTACTTGAAACTGCCGTGAGGTATACTTACTCGAGTCAACATAGAATATTTTCGATTTCTGTATGTTGTCTGTGGTATACTTGATAATGGAAAAAGGACTTAATTTTATCCATGAACAGCTGATCAAAAATTCGGCCGGAAAAAAATATTTCAAAAAAATAAATCGCTCTAAAATAGTCTACGAAGTTTGGATTTGCGACATCTTTGGTCATAATAGATAAAGCATTTCAATAGCTTCGTTTTAAAATTAATGGCCGACCAAGGAAATGATTGAATAATTACAACAAATATTTTACGAGTGATAGGAAAATGTAGTCCATTTTTGGACCGCTATCAATCGCAGAAAAATAAAAGTGGTCCATTTTTCGACGAAAATGCCTCCAGTGGTTCCTTTTTTTTATATAAAACAAAACCATTAATTTTTGCCTTCAAAATATCTATTGCCTCGAACTTGTTAAGACCCAAATCTATTCCATTTTTATGCGGGATCATACCGGGAAGAGTTGTTAATTAGGTTTTCAGCAAATTCCGAAAAATCTACACCTTATTAAACACCTGATGTATTTTTATTTAACCTAGTGTTTACATTTCTCGCTGTTTTACATACATATATAGCCGGGCAACCACTGCAAATAAGTTTGTAAATTCTATTGGCAATAATGTATGTTTTATTTATTTTTACAATTTATTTGTTAAAAGTTTGTCTAAATGATTATTAGCATAGAAAGCCGGCACGATTTCGACGGGAGGTTTGCTGTACATAAATAAGAAAATTTACTGACATCAGTCTGTACAGAAAATTGTCTCCAAAAAATAAGCTAAGCAATAATTCAAAGATCTCGCTGTAGGAAGTAGAAGCTTGAAATCGACTGGAATGCCGCCGAAGCCGTGGAATACTTTCAGGTAAACATAATTTCTGCTTGTTTATGTTGAAACTCTGGAATCACGATCATAATACAACGAATAATGCTTTAAGTTGCCTAACAAAGTTATTGTGATGTATTTTATGGACAGCTTGTTGGAAAGTAGAGACCTTAAAAAGCTTTTTCGGTTTAAACTTTAAACCGGTGGCGCTTTCTCCTCCTTTTCCTCCTTCACAAATCTGTACACCATTTCTTTTTTACTCCTTATGATAAAATATTAAATTACGTGTGTTTTGTTATAAAGGTCGCGCAATTAGAATTAACCCATGCATCACAACCCTAGGACTATGTGTGTTTGTATTTATATATATTTCCACAGTGATTTCCTTGCAAATCATTGCTGAGAATTACATTTTGACTTGCCGATTTATTGTTTTTCAGTAGAGGAAAAACCGGTGTATATTTTATACATCGATTAAAAATAGAAAAAAACAGAAAAAATCGAAAAAACCAGGTGGGTACCTCTAAACATTGATTAAAATGGAAAAATCGAATAGTTTTAAGAATTATTATTAAAAATAATCTTTATTATCAATTTTGGTCATAATTTTTTTTTATTTTCTTTAATCTTAAGTTAGCTCGCATCATCGTGTGAGCTAATATTTCAAGAAACATATTATGTGCGAAGTAACAACCTTTAGCAATCGTAATATAAATTTAAATAGTTTTAACCCATGATTCACTGACGTTGCAAAAACGCAACAGTTTGGTTGATGGGTCATATTTTGAGAACATGATAGGAAATCATCGTTATTCTAAAAATAGAAAAAACAGAAAAAATCGAAAAAACCAGGTGGGTACCTCTAAACATTGATTAAAATGGAAAAATCGAATAGTTTTAAGAATTATTATTAAAAATAATCTTTATTATCAATTTTGGTCATAATTTTTTTTATTTTCTTTAATCTTAAGTTAGCTCACATCATCGTGTGAGCTAATATTTCAAGAAACATATTATGTGCGAAGTAACAACCTTTAGCAATCGTAATATAAATTTAAATAGTTTTAACCCATGATTCACTGACGTTGCAAAAACGCAACAGTTTGGTTGATGGGTCATATTTTGAGAACATGATAGGAAATCATCGTTATTCTTTCGTGTACTCATATAAAAGGTTTGATTTTATCGTTAGAACTTAACAGGTAGAAACATATTTGCTTCAGTTCCAAATTGCTAATAAAATATGAAATTTGGAAGAAGTGTGGCCACCACCCTCATAAAGTCGTCAAAAGTAAATACTTCTTCTATTGGCAGACCCAGTGGATTTGCGACAGCATCGGGGTCAAGTAAAACAGTGAGTAGTAATCTACTACACTATATAAAGAGGTAATCTACTTCTACTAAACTATATAAAGAGGTAATATTTGTTTGTTTGTTTGTGTGTTTGTTTGCATCGAATAGGCTCCGAAACTACTGAACCGATTTGAAAAATTCTTTCGTTGTTGAGAAGCTACACTATCCTTGGGTGACACAGGCTATATTATTTTTTTTTTTTAAATAGGCATCCTTACTAAAACTTCAATAATGTAACCCAGGGTGTAAAAAAATGACCTAAAATATTCTTTAAATCGCGTGCGCTGCGAAAACTATTGATGATAGAATAAAATAATGTACTGCGACTTTATAGAACACATAATTATTTACAAAAACAGTCACCACAGCATATGTCTAACTATTATGGTTATGCCACAATAAGTATTCTTTTATTTTAAAATTTTAATTTAAATGTCGCCGCTTGAAAAGGCTCTTTATTTGTATCTTGGTTTTAATCCTTATCAAAATAAATTACTTCATATTCAAGACAGCTTTAATACCTTTATTTAACTTTTTGATATTTTCAATTCGGATATTTAATTAGAAAGATATCACGAGTTTAAAATTGTTAGTATTAGAAAAAAGTTTCGGCTACGGGCCGGGCGGGAGAGGAGTCAAGATATGCAGTGCCAGGGGGGTTGGCGGGACGGGGGAGCGTGAGAGCGGTGGTGGGGAAGGTGGAAGTGGAACGCTGGAGGAGAACGCACGGGAAAGGACATGTAAGGAGTAACATTTTATTTATTTGAATATGGCATAAATTATAAAAGAAAGTCCAAAAAAACGTGCAGCTCGCAAAAACTCAGAAACGGGTCCCGGTTCGATCAAGGGAGTTATATGGTGTGGTAGATCTCTATCCCCCCTAGGGAATAAGGGTATCCGTTTTTACCTAAAGGGCGTTTTTTTAAGATATAAGGGCTGAAAGTTTCGCCCTCTTGAAATTTCTAGAACAGTCTTCCGGAAAGTTCTAGAAGGTTCCATAGAGCTGTAGAAAGTTGTGGAAGGAGTGGCGGAGTATGTCGTGGAATGATCAGGAATAAGGAATCGGGAACATCATTGTGCAACATTCTAGAACACTATCTTATTGTCCTGAGCGAAGCCGGGTAACCCAGCTAGTTTTTTAAATAAAGGTGAAAATAGAAAAAGATGTCGTTTACGTCATTCACAAACATATTTTATGTGTCAAGAGTGTAATGAGGCATTGCACCACAAATGTAACGAAATTGACTATACCGGAAAATAATAGTTATTGTAGGTAATTGTGTACGCTAATTTCTTATTATGTCTTTTGGAAAGGTGCACTTTCCTACATATTCATACAATATCTTTAATTTTAGTTAATGTTGGTGGTAGAATTTATAAATGAATAGAAATAAATTCACTTTCTAATAAACTTGTTTGTTTTCATACATTTACTTTTTACCCCATTAGTTCGCTGACGTTGCGAAAACGCAACACCTCATATTTTTGTAAGTATAAGTTTTTGTATATATTTTTTTTATTTTCTTAATTGGGTGTTTATATACAACATATCCGAATTTCATCAAAATCTAACCACGGGAAGTGACAGCGGCGAAATATGGGTTAATTAAATTGTATTCAATCACTGAACAACATAAATATCTGAAGTGGACAAACTTTCTTAATTCCTTTAAATTAAATATGTTTTCAATTGGGATATTATTAAGAAGTTGGATATTACATCTGGCAAACTTTACAGAAAAAATTCTATTCACCACAGTGAGAAAAACTAATACCACCAGTATGTACAAGCTCTTCAATAATACACATTTTGAATTATTATGTAGGTTACTTCATTTAGCACAATTTGATCTGAGATGTATTATATTGATGTGTGTAAAAGAAAAGGCAGCAATATATTTATTAAACAAAATTTAACAAGTTCTTTGTTTAAAATCACTTTATTTTAATTTATATTCACCGACCGACTTCACAACAAACATACATATATGTTTATTATTCTGAAGAAGGTTGAGATCGACCGAAACCGGACGACGAATATAAATTAAAATAAAGTTGTTTTAAACAAATAACTTGTTTCATTTTGTGTAATGTCAAGACATTAAGTGTTTGGTTTCTTCGATAATTTATATTTATTCTCAATTTGGGAGGCGTAAATGGGTACTGCCGCCCCGTGAACCATTTATTGGATAATCAACACCTCTGCCATAGTTCACCCCAAGTGGTTCGCTTTGATGACTTAGCGAGGGTACCCGGGTTCATGGAGTGAGGTTGTCCTGATCTTGGCGAAGAATTCGTCTTCCCACCAACCGCGTGGTAAGCCGGATCGGGAGAGACTGGTTGAGGGAGGCATTTAAATCACTCCAGCAGGACTTTCTCGGAACATCGCCTTACCGCAATGTATTCATATATCCTGACTGACCCCCAGATTCCTACTCACCCCTCACACTTTTTTCTTTCCAGAACTTCCTCTCCTTCCCCTAAAATACCCTCCACACAGCATTCCCAAAAATCACACAAGCCCTGAGGGAAATATTTCATGGAGCAAATGTTATTTTTTTTAAATTTTATGGACGTCAATACGCTTTTTCCAGCATGATACATGAACAAAGGACACCAATTCTAAGGCTAATATTGCAGGAATTTTATATCACGTAGCATTTTCATTTTCATTGCGGAAACGACTGCATGAGTCATGTCACTATAGGGAAAGGTTCACTAGAAAGGACTTTACATCTAACAAACTTCACATAGAAAAATCCCATTCACCACAGAGTTGGTTGCGTGCAGAAAAACTAATGCCTCGAGTAATAGCCTTTACAATAACCCATTACTACACAATGCATACGTAGAATTATTATTTATCTTTATTATTTGAATTATTATTTTTTACAATTAGTGATGTGGTATGCCTGTTTCACAGTGAACTCCTGTGTTGAGAGTAGACGCAGTTTAAAATACAAGTCGTTTATGACAAAAATGCAATTTGGGAGGCGGGAATGGGTACTACCACCCGAGAATCATTTATTAGATAATGAACACCAATGCCATAGGTCACTTCAAGAGGTCACACCAGGTTGGCATATTTTCAAAGATGAAAACTCTTCTTTTACATTTACAGTGTAATATACAAAATAAATAGATTTCTTATAAATGAAAATAATATAATATGGCAGATTTTCTAGGATAAGGACTCGATTGATGAAAATTTGATAATCTTATTTATATTACAAAGCACTTATTGAAAATAATATTATATATATAATAAATGAGAGGAGTTCATCAGCTCCTTGACATTTTGGCTCATGTTTTCCGAGCTGCGTACAAAGATGTGAAAATATCGGGGATAGATACGCAAAGTGCGTGTATCTCCTTTGATCCCTGCCGTTTCATAGAATAACTCTAAAATGGATCCAGCACCATATCTTTCATAGGAGATTTCACTTGGACAGAGATCTATATTTAATAGATTTTTGCAGTAGTAGTACCTACGTAGTTTCAAATACTCATTCAACATTACTCGTTCCTTCAAACTATAGATTTGATCATAATCTGAAAATATTTTTTATTGGATACGATTTCAGATTTTTACGGCCAAAAGCATTATCGTTATTTGTTTTTGAGGGGTTAAGCCGTGTTACGCAACCTCCATCTTTAGCCAACGGTTTGGACAGCGTTTCAGTGTGCATCGCACATCCATGACACATCAGTCAGTCGCAAATCGCGCCTTTCTTAAGAGAAAATCAACATGGCTTCTTACCGAGGAAATCAACGGTAACCAACTTACTCTCTTTCTCTCGACGAGTAGCAAAAGGCCTAGACTGTAGGCCGTAGGCATCATACGGACGTAATTTCTACACGGATTTCGATAGTTAATAATGATTTTTAAAACATTATAAACTGTCTACTACTACTCATTACATCTATGTACTATTTGTTTCTAAAATAAATAAAAAAAAACCAAATCAGAATTTGAAATTAGTTGATACAAGAATAGTCTTAAAGGATATCTGATTGATTAAGAACAAATCTATGGAGACCATAGAAAACTAAAGATAAAGTGATATAATCCTAGACAAGGGATGTTGTTTTTAAATTTACAAGATTTCCTCTCACGGTTCATTCTAGACATGGGAGCATCCTTGCAAATACCTGTCCTCACCTCTGGCCAGGTGACAAAAGTGCCATCTTCATCCGCGACCCGATATCAACGTCCCATTTATTTTATCAAATGACAAACGAGGGGAGCGGCAAGCCCGGCCAGCGAACGCCTTTGTCTGCGTCGTGCGGACCCATAAATCTATCCTTTATAATACTTCTTATCTGCTGCTGTAATGGCTCCGGCTAACTTTACACCTTCTCCTGAACTACCAGCACCAAGCACGGGACCTCTCCCAACCTTAAATGTTTTTAATAAATGCAGTTGAGGTGTCAATGACCCAATAATTATTCTACAGGGGAGTGTTCGGAAGATAAATGAATTCGAAGGTTTGGTGATTTTAATTTTTTTTAAGTAAAACTTCTTTGACTTGGGGGGTAAGCTGGCGAATGCGTTACGATAAGTGTGTTGCGTTACGAAAAGTGTGGTGCGTTACGAAAAGTTTGATGCGAAAGGTAATCGATGCGAACAGTGATCGATGTGAACGGTGATCGGGCGCGTCTTACATACTGCACAACTAAGGTAAGGCGTACATACTAACACAAGGTCGTAGGTCACCCCAAGGTCGTAGGTCACTCAAGGTCGTAAGTCACCCCAAGGTCGTAGATCACCCCAAGGTCGTAATCACCCCAAGGTCGTAGGTCACCCCAAGGTCGTATGTCACCCCAAGGTCGTAGGTCACCCCAAGATTTTAGGTCTCCCCACAGTCGTAGGTCACCCCAAGGTCATAGGTTACCCCATGGTCATATGTCACCCTAATGTCATATGTTCTTTTATAAGTTATTTTTATTTTTTTATTTTTTATTTATTTAGGAAACAAACAGTCATACAAAATGATAATATAACAAAGAACATTTATGTGTTGTAGACCAATTAAGTTCCATTAAGATAAAATTTGATATAGTATTTTTACCTATTCAACTTACGTGACAAAAAAATAAACATAATAAGGAAAAACATAAAAAAGAAAAACATATAAAGTAATAAAGTAAAAAGTAAAGTTATTAACAAACAAAGTTATACTATTTGCTACGGATAATAATAATATTATAAATTTTCACAAAAAAGAAAATAAAAAGTATTTTAAGTTATTAATATATTAAGCTGCATTTTATATGATTTCAAATCATGGTTGAAAATGTCTACATCTCGTAAGGCATTGTAAGTTTCACAGATACGTATTATTACAGAGTTTTGGGCGTATTTTGATTTACTGTGTGGTATTCTAAATAAGTCGTTTGATCTGGTATTTTGTTTGGGGCAACGAAATGCAATATTTTCTAACAGATATGATGAATCAACAAGGCAGTTCATGATTTTGTTTAAGAATAATGAATCAAAGATTTTTCTGCGTTTATATAAGGCGATAGGGTCAAATTGATGATCACTAAAGCGATACGATAGGTGTTTTATAAATTGTTTCTGGATATTTTCAAGTTAGTGAAGTTTTACTTCCGTCGTGTGGTATAAAGGAGATCCGGATGAAAATAATTTCCCTCAGGGCCTATGTCATCTTTGGGGATGCTGTGTGCGGGTTCTTTTTAGGAATGGAAGGAGAGGAAGTTCTGGGAAGGAAAAGGGTTTAAGGGGTGGGTAGGAATCTGGGGGTCAGTTCAAGAGTGACGAATGTATGAATCAATCTCTCCCATTGCAGTGCAAGGCGATTATCCGAGAGATCCTTGCTAGAGAGGTCAAAACTTCAAGCAGTCTCTCCCGATTCGACTTACCACGAAGTTGGTGAGGGGACCCGCTAAGACACGAACAAACCTCACCCCTATGAACCCGGGCACTTGTCATCTGGATGTTGTGTGGAAGGTATTTTTAAGAAAAGCGTAGACGATATTTTTAGGGGCTGGTTATTCATCTGGGGGTCGGTGTGTCCAGGAGTGACGGACGTATGAATCCATCCCTCCTACTGCGGTGCAAGGTGATGGGTCAATAGAGTCCTTCCAGAGAGGAAAGAAAGTTTCCCTCAACCAGTCTCTTCAAACGCGGCACGCCACACAGTAGGTGAGCAGACGCATCCGCCCCCAAACCTAGATATTAGATAATAATCAGACCATCAATCCGGGCACCCCTGCGAAGTCACCAAACATTGTTAACTACTTGAGGTTACGTATACATAATAATAGTAAGGGTTATTAGTATATATAAGAATAGCCTGCTGACTGTAGGCCGAATGCAACACCAGATGAGAGTAGAGATGGCAGGAGTTCCACTAAAGAACACCAAGGAGTTTGTCTACCTCGGGAGCAAAATTACATGGGACGGACGATCTAAGAGCGAGGTCGACAGCCGTATACCAGGCTAGGCTTGCATTCAATAAAAGGTCGAAAGTAATTGAATCAAATAATATAGACCTAAAACTGCGAATACTCCTCATCAAGACCTATGTGTGGAGTATTTTGATGTACGGCTGCGACCTGCGAAACATGGTGCCTATCCGAAAGAGATAAACGAGACTAGAGGCTTTTGAGATGTGGTCCTATAGAAGATTATTAGGAATTTCCTGGAGAGACCACATTACAAATGAGGAGGTTCTCCAAAGAATCGAAGGAGGAAGGCACCTGCTCAGGACCTTGTCCGAAAGGCGTGTAAGATGGATCGGCCATGTTATACGACAAGAAGGCCTCTTGCATGCCATAATGGAGGGTATGACCGAGGGGACAAACTCTAGGGGACGCCCACGCCGAGAGTACCTGGACGACCTGCTGGCAGGGCCGGATCTACGAAATCTGGCGCCCTGTGCAGTAGGTACCGATGGCGCCCCCCCCCCTTCATTTTTATTTTGATAAAAAATTCGTTCACCCCAATTTTTTTTATTTTTTTTATTTAATTTTTTTTTTTACACTAATTTATCAAATACTTTAAATCAAGACATATAAAGGGTGTAACTTTTCCAAGTGCCCTGGCGGTAGATCTCACACTCGTTTTTTTTTAAGAGAGAATCGCCAGGAGCCCTATACTCTCTGAATCTATTGGGTAAACATAAAATTATGGTGCTATTTGAATTATTTTAGGAAAAACTCTTTTTGCAAGTTATGCTTTAAAATAATACAACGAATTGTTTGTTTGTGCCCGTACCATGATTTAAAATATAGGTTACGAAACAATGCGGGTGGTTTCGCTAAACTAGGTCCATTAGACATTCTTGAGATTTACTGCGTTTATGTATATACCCAACGCGAATATTAATAGAAAAAGCAAATACAAATACGTTTCCATGGCAACGTACAACACAAGAATAGCATCTACAGCTTCTGACTAGCTCTAAAATCTAATAAGAATATAACCTCATATTTGTACCTTGTATTTCCCCTGTGTTGAGCGAAGAAACACCATACAAACACTAAACACTGACGTATGGTATCAACGGCTTACGAAAGACGCTTACACTGACACCGTAAAATAACAAATCTAATAGATTTTCATGTGCCAGGATTTGTTGCCCATACTTCGTATAAAATCTCGGAAAGAGCACTTTTGAAGTAATATTTTGTGCATTTATTTTGAATTATCGTATATTTTATTGACTGAAACACATTCTTTGAACAATAAACTATCGATAAAAACACTATTACTTGTGTTTATTTGATGAATTCATAGGTTTTTATAAGTTTTTGTGACCAAACATCGACGGACTTTTGACAGTTCAACTGTGGCAAAATATGACGTTCGTACTCCACAGAAAATGCTTTTTTAAATATTCCAGATTCCAGTGCTGCCATATGAATAAAACTTTTGGCGGTATAAACAGTACTGTTAGCGCAAGTCATTCTGAGCTTGACTTTCATACATTTTCTTTATATAAGGGTCAAAATCACATATAAAAATAGTGTTTTAACCGCTTTAAAGGCGCAAGTCGGTTTGTTTGATTCTCCAGAATAAAAATACCGCGCTGTGATTGGTTATTGAATTTGGATCGCACCCATTCGTCGTAAGAGATATATGGAAAAATAGATCTTACGTTTAAACTAAATATATGGAATTTGTAAAAAAATTCTGTAACTGACTATAAATTCGTAAGCCGTTGATACCAACCTGAAGCGTGCGCATTCTGTTTCTTTGGAAAGTGTTGCTAGAGCGTAATAATTATTTCGTACTATGGGTAATTTTTAAACGATTCAGGGAATATTATAACTAAATTTTAATACAATATTTATTTTCTCACGGCGCCCTTTCGGAGTTGGCGCCAGGTTTTTTGCACGTTTTTGAACGTATGGCAGATCCGGCGCTGCCTGCTGGTGGACGTGCGCTGCTCATCATATGCAGAATTCAAAAGAGCCGCACAAGACAAGGAAGAATGGAAGAGAAAATTAGAGGAAATTGCTGCAAACCAATCCCAGGATTGAAACCAGAGAGAGAAGAATAGGTATATATTTTGTTTAATGACCAAATCTGGTATTTTTCTGCCGCTTTCAGTTTTACATTCGCCATGCATCTATTGTATAAATCTGGTGCCGACTGCAATTATCTTCTGCCAAATTATTTGCATCATGGTGATGATGATGATGTTGACCTGACTAACGTGTTGAGTGTTATAAACACATTACGCATATAATATTTATACAATTCACAGACTCGGCGGGTTTATTAATTCATCGTGTGTGGAAGTGAAAGTTACTTTATAATTCGGCATTTTGAATATCATTTGTAAGTCATGAACATTCATTTTGTGAACATTAACCTCAGCACTGCTCCCAGATGATTAATTTAATCGCTTGCTAAATAATGTGCTTCATTGTTCTTAACAATTTTAAGTAAAAGTCATATATCATGGAATTTGCCAGTTGGTATTTATGTTGAAATTAAGCTTTTGTTTCTTTCCCACATGCTTTAAATCATAAAACCACTGTTAGAGACCGAATTCACGCTTTTTGAAGTCAAACGAAAAAGCGACACTAAAAAGAGACAAACATATACATCTATAGGATTTCGCCTGAAAGAGAATGAGATAGACTATTTGGTCGCCTCTTTGTGCGGTGCTTCGTAGCCTCCCCACTCGTATCTAATTTAGTTTTCTGAAGGTTTCACGTGTGAACTGCACTCGTTTAGGGTTATTTTTCGTAATTTTTCGCACTCAACAGAGTTTTTTCTCCAAACAAAAAAGAACTATTTTTTTCCAGCAAAAATTATCACGTCAGAATTGTGTAGATAGGAACATGCCTTGGTTAGTAGCCTCCATACCTTCTTAACATCTCCCTTGACGTGCAGAAACGGGCGGTCCGTTTCCCCTTATCATATCAAAAGGATTGTAATCTTCAGACCACCAGAATTACGTAAGCATGCTGTCCTTGTTCTTCCGTATTACAATGGAAGATGATCCAAAGAACTAGCGTCATTTATCCCTTCGGCACGTAGAAATCTAGTTGTAGTCGGGAAACATGCCAAACGTGCGCCCACCATTTTTGTACACAGTTGCCTTGAGAACGGGTCATTTCTACGGCTCATTCTTGATTTCATCGATCGGCTTTAGAATGATTTTCTGACATCTGCGTTTCCTCCCTTCTACAACATGGGTCTTGAAATTTCTTCAAGACCCATGATCACTCTTTTCTCTCCTCAAAGAGACTCTCCTCACAAAGGTCCTGAGGAAAATTATTATACAAAAAATATTATAAATAAAATAAATAAATAGTGTTAAGTTGGACAACCATATTTCATTTATTCAAAAAATTATGGGTAAGTCTTCATGAGATTCTGTGAGTGGTTAGTTTTCATTTTATTTATTTTTATTTTACGAATGTAACGCCAATCTATTCACATTCCTCACAAGCTATCAATCACACGTGCGTCACATATAACTCACTTATAAAATATATGTATACTTTACCTTGACAGAGGTACGCACACTTCCTTCTCAGTTATGCATACACGAGTGGATTTTCACAAAATTCTTACGTGCGATACTTGTCAGTAGCACGCGTGAAAATGATCTGGAAATGAATCTATTGGCGGTTATTGTAACTTTTTGTGTTATTGTTTCTAAAAAGCCATTTTTCGCCATTTAGGCTACTCAAAACGAGAATCGACGACGAAAAAATCTAAAAGGTGACTGGTCGCTTATTAGGCTACTTCAGAGATAAGTTATTTAAATCAGCCGAATCAAAAATAATTTTAAGAAAAAGGGTTAAATTATTCTGATTTAATAAAAAAAATCGCAAGCGTAAAAGCAAAAAAAGTTGTGTTCTGGTGTTTTTATTGATTTCGCATATTTAATTAAATAGATGTAAACAAACATATATTTTTTCTGTTAATATTTCTCATCCGTCCTATTACCTACTATCCTAATTAAAGTTGCATAACTGCATAGAAAGAGCTCTATTTTTTGTTAGGAGGGGAGGGGCGCCACCAAGAGATTTCGCACCACCTAATAATTTAGCTAGGGCCGCCCCTGGCAGAATTGCCCGGGTTCGTGGGTGAGGTTTGTCTTGGCTTTGGCGGTGAATGCATTTGCCCACATACTGCGTGGTGGGCCGGATCGGGAGAAACTGATCTAGGGAAACGTTTTGATCTCTCCTGTCGACCCATCACCTTACACCGAAGTGGAAGGAATGGATTCATACATTCGTCACTCTTGGACAAATTGACCCCCAGATTCCTACCCACCCTTCATATCCTTTCCTACTCAGAACTTTATCTCTTTCCTTTCCTTAAAAAGACAGCACCAAATGAGCTACTCGGAGTTCACCAACAGTTTCCATGCAAAAACCCAATATCAATATCTTATTCTCTAACAACTGGTAGTTCCAATTACAACATCATTTCGTTCCATATGTTAACAAGTACAAGGTACTAGTACTACTTCTTTGTGTGCCCTATCAGGTCCCCCCGACGTTGGCGATCACTCTTGAAAAGGTCTCTCTGTCTTGTGCTGCCCGGAATAGCTCCTCCAGACTTCTAATGCCGGTCCTCTCTCGTATATTTCGCAGCCAAGACATTTGTCTCCTACCAGGCCTTCGGCGACCCTCTATCTTGCCTTTCAATATTAAATAGAGAAAGTGATACTTCTCCCCTCGAAATATATGACCCAGATATGAAATTTTCTTGATTTTTATTACTCTAAGCAGTTCTCTATCTGCTCTAGCCCGCCTGAGAATTTCTGTGTTGGTGATCATGTCGGTCCATGGGATCTTGAGCATTCTCCGGTGAAGCCACATTTCGAAGCTTCTAACCAGCTCATGGTATTTATTTTCAAGGTCTATGTTTCACAACCATACAGCAAGACCGACCACACATAACATTTTAGCATTCTCTGCCTTACTTTTAAGCTGATATAGAGGGATTTCATTTTTCTGAACGCAGTTCTTACTCCTTAAATTCTGCACCTAATCTCTATATCTGGTTCTAGAGTCTCCGTGAGAATACTGCCGAGGTATCTACATCTCTTCACCTTTTTGACATTACAACCATTTACTGTATCATTGATCCACTAGTACTAGTACTAGGTAGTTGCAACTGAAGTTAATACTATTTTTTAACTTACAAATACTTGACCAATATTGTACAGAAATCAATCAATGTAAATGTGCAATATTATTGAAAAGATAACATTTTTTATATTGGTTCCACACAGGATGCCCGGAGGAAAAATCCTCAGGGCCTATGTCATCTTTGAGGATGCATAACACGTACATTTGTCACATCACGGGGGGGGTGTAGATCTGTGCTCGACGCGCAGTGGGCGGAGATTTGATGATGTTGTGGTCAAGTAGCAGTGAATATCACGAATCTTCCTACTCCTCTAGTGAGACACTCGTCACCTTGGTTGGTGTAGATGATGTTGTGGCAAATTCCATCATTTTTTTTTTAAATAATGGGAATAAAACCTACAATAACGCACCTAAAGAGAGAAAATAATATTTTGTCTACAGGAGTTCATCAATTATGCTTCCTCACGTTTTACCAACTATTGCTTCAGTTTCAATTTCACTTTTTCAGATAATAAAATGGCCTTACAAATCAAAAAATTTTAGTACGTAAAAACTTAGTCCGTATAAACACTAGATACTTATAGATATAACCCAGTGGTGGTCCGTGAGTTTTCAGTGAGCTAGAGTGCTAAGATTGAAAAATACGACTTTATTGATGTGTTATTGTAGCTGAAAACGCTTTTTTTTCAAAATTTTAACATTTTGTATGAAGATTTTTAGTATTCTACCAGATGTGCCGCATCCACATTTCAGCATATCTTCATACAAAAAGTTGAAATTTTGAAAAAATAAAATTCGTTTTTATCTACAAAAACATCAATAACGTCGTATTTCTCAATTTTAGCACTCTAGCTCACTGAAAACTCACGGACCGCCACTGGTATAAGCTACATATAAAAGTCAACTACTTAATTTAATGTTGGTATGTCTATTGATACAAAAATAAGGTATCCTTTGACTTGTAAAATAATATAATAGTTTACAAATATGTACGATGGGGTTGAGGGTGGCGGATAGTTTACTGCAGTTTAAGTTGGTTGAATGCAGTTTAAGGTGGTTTAATGCAGTTTCGTGCAATTTTATTAATATTGAATTAGAGAAACAGTGACCAGATACCTCCTTTGAATGGCAAGCCAGTAAATAACCAAGTGCCCGCGTTTGTCACGAAACTCCATTTCTATAATACCGTGTTATTTAACCGAAAGGGGACTTGAAGCCGGACAGACTGTTAAGTTTCCTTTTGGCGACCCACGGGGCCTGCATTAAATATATAAACAGGCAGAAGGTCTGTGACTTTCCGAAATCCTTTGCCATTCTAATACATGTTTCAAACTTACATGCAATGATATTAGACGGACTAGATAAACCATATACTGATAAAATGTTAAAATTAATATTTCACTTTTTAATGTGAATAAAAGAGCTTCAACTGCCTGAAACATATAGACTAAGGTACAACGTGGCTAAAGTACAACTATGGCTTTCTAGTTTGCTTATTCTGTGAGGCTGAAGGAGTATAAAGATTGGAAATCACTTAGCTATCCAAGAATTTTCACTGAGCACGGCTAAAGCCATTTCAAATTTCTCGCAATTTTTCCCAAATGAGAATCCCAAAATCCAGCAGGCTTCAGATTTTTGTAATTTCTCTTTAACATTACAAACTCACGTGACCTGTGATAGCCTAGCGATTCCGTATTTTTGTGAGATCGGTATTGGATAACGGACGTTATCTCCTGTCAGATTTTAGTGATTTTTATTGCTGTTTTTTTTTTCTCTGTACAACTTACATTAAGTGAATAGATAATCATGCGTCCTTGCAGGAATTCGTGTTACATCGATCTAAACTAAAATATGTGATAGTAAATATTATGTTAAAATTACGCGAATCTAAGAGAAGGTTAAGTTCGTTATCCAATAACGATCCCATAAAAAATACGGAATCGCTAGGCAGGTGATTATAATAAAAGTGGACCATCCACCCGGAATCAGTGGGACTATGGCTGTATATTACTGTATAACCTGTTTCTGAATGTGCTGTAAGGTAAAAGGAAGTAGGAAGGAAAATAGATGGGAATTTTTAATATTGGGGAGAACCTACTAACTATTCAAATCTAGTCACTAAACAGGTTTGAACCGATTTCTCACCAGTACCTACCACTTTGCTTTCAATTCAAAATCACGTGACCTCTAAAATCTTACCTAAAAACACGTGGGGCGAATTCACGCATTGTATAAATTCATCTCACGTGTTCAAGGTGTTTGTGTGTGCTCCGTTTACACGATCGCACGGAAAACCCCAGGAGTTAACCAGTTCAAACAAGTTTTCAGAATCAAAAAGTTTTCCTTTGAAAATTTATAACTTTATGGTGAAACACTATTAAAGATTAGAAAGAAGCCTTTTGTTCACCATTTTCCTTGAGTTTTAAGGCAACTCGGTTTAAAATCAACCGTACCTTGATCAAGGCAGTGTAGGCATTACGTGTTAGAATATAAATAATATATTTAAGTTATTAAAAAAAAATACACAACGAAATAATTGTCTCCAATCATTGACGAATGAATTGATCGATGCCTCCAATACATAATAAAAAAAGATTTACGTAAAATTTTGTTCAGTATTACGTCTTTATTTGACAATTATTCACAATTTCTCCATTCTCTAAAAATTTTAATAAGGTACTCGTACTTGTGTATTGCATATTGTATGCCTAATTACCGTATCATTTTCCAAATCCTGTAACATTGTTTCTTACTTAATAAAGCACACAACAAAATCTGTGTCATGTTGTGGGTTCTTAGAGATGCACCTAGTGCTGGAATTGTCCTCTACACTTTTTATTTTACTTTAAATTTATTAAAGCAAGTCTGATTTGAAAACCATGTAAGTATGGTTTTATTTTCATTAGTATGACTTTCACGTCTAGTACACGATTGCACCTTATGACCTGAAAAAAAGTTATTATTTGAAACTTTATTGTGGTCAATATGTCTTGTGAAATGATTTGCCGGCTTGTGTTTCTTCCCTCCTACAACACGGATCTCATAAATACCAGTTGATTTTTTGGGCGTACATATGTTTTTTTTATTTTTATTTATTTTATATATATATAATATAACAATTGAGGTGTGTGTGTAAGTGATGTAAAATATCAAAAAATGTACTTAGTCGTAAAATGGACAATAATATGAAATTTTTAATAATGGTAAAAGTAATCAACAGATTAGGTATTAATTGTTTTTGTGTTTAATTCGTAGGACTCCATTTTTTTTAATATTTCATTAAAATTTAATTTTATAATGTCATTATTAAGTTCTGCAAGTATTTTCGTATGTATTTTTGTTACAGCCGTTTCGGTTTACAAGAACATTTTGATCGACATAGCTTTTTCACGAGTCAGTGAAGACATCACAATACAAAGAAAATCTTGATATTCAACAGTCTTGCAAACTTAAGGCGAGACATAACCACGTTTATCGGAGGCTTGCCCGAGGCTCACATTTTAATTTATTTTGGTGAATTCGTAAATGAATTGTCATTTTTATTTTCACGCCTCACAAGGGATGCGAGTTATTTATATTTTATATTTATATAATATGATTTAATTCTTTTCTATTGATTTATAAATAAAACACTTGTGTTGCAAAGTTTAACAAAGAAACGACATTTATGTTTATTTATAATAAAATAATAGAAAATAAAACAAGTGACAATTGATAATTACATTCCAAGTATTCCAACTGACACTACAGGATTCAAATTTAAATGGAATATATTGCCATTACATCTCCCCTCCCCCAGGAAAGAAAATTACTGCAAAATTTTCACTCATCTTCGATGTCCTCTTCATGGTTCATAAATAAAGGTGCTGGAGTTAACTTCGAGATGTGGAAAAAATTTGATTCAAATTTTTTTCGACCAGTGTTTATCTTGTAAATTGAGTTTGATAATTTTTCTATGATTTTGTATGGTCCGATTCTCAATTCGTCGAGCTTCTTCCTGTTAAGTTTGTTTCCATTCTCCACAAAAACAGTATCACCAACTTTGAAGTCAAAGTGTCTCCTGGTTTTATCGTAAATTATCTTGTTGTAATTATGTGACTTCATAGTATTTTCTAGAGCTTTTTTTCTCTCTTGAATCAAATCGATGCCGGTCTTCTTAAGTTTTAACTCATTTGGCAAAATCGTAACATCCGTGCCGTCAAGTAGGTACTGTGGCGCATATCCAGTAACAGTGTGCTCCGTTTCATTATAGTTTTTTACACAATTATGCGCTATAGTTGTCCAAGCTACTTTTGAGTCATTTTCGTTGATTTTGCATCTAATTTTATTGACCAACGTTTGGTTCAATCTTTCATTTAATCCATTTGAGAAAGGTGAGTTCACTGCAGTAAAAATTATTGGAATATTTTTTTCATCCAAAAATTTTTTGAATTCTCTAGAATTGATACCCGGGTATTGGTCTGAGAGTATCATGCCAATGTCATTAGTTTCTGTGGAGTTTAAGAGTTTGATGAAATCATTGGTATTTTGAGTTCTTGACGTCAAAATATATGCAAACCTCGTGAAATGATCTGATAACAGGTGCAAGTATCTCTTTGTTGACCGTGAACCCCCAAAACCGCCTATTGTATCAATGGAACATATTTCAAAAGGTTTTGTTGCGGGACCCAAGTGGGACATCAATCCATATTTATTTTCACCTCTTGATTTGTTCTTTAAACATACTGCACAACTTTCGCAGGTTCTCTTTTGCAGAACCATCTTTGTATCTAAATAATAGTGCGTAGGTGACAGGGTTCCATCCTTTGTTTGCGAATGATTCACAGAATTTGTTTTTCCATGTTGACCACTCTGAGTTCATTGTTAGTTTAATAATCATGGAACTATACCAATCTACACAACTTTTATCCATGAACAATCTTAGTATTTCTATTTTTTTTTCATCCATGGTCACATCAAATCGTAAACATTCTTTTTCAAACACTTCTATCCACTGGCTTGCATTTGTATTTTTACTACAGAATTTTTCTATAACAAAATTCTCAGCAATGTTTTTGAGGCTCTGTTGCTTATCTTCCATTAATTTTACCATCAATCTTCCCAGTGTATCTTCTTTTTTATGTACTTGTAAACTTTCTTCTTCCAATTTTTCGAGGTATTGGTCTCCGAACTGTAGGTTTCCATCTTCGTCTACATATGTTTTTTTTAGTTCTTCTGTCATTGTTACCCAGACTCTTCTAACCTGGTATCTTTTTTTTAAACTATTTTTTACTTTGCCAAAAGCACCACTTTTCATAATCTCCTTGTGATGGCTGGCGGATTGTAACATTTCTGGTATTGTAAACACTTTTTCATCACTTGTGACTATTTTTGTAATGCTAATAATATTTGACTTGCCATCGCCTCCAGGTAGTAGCGTAAATTCAAATTGAAGTTTCTCCATTTGTGGTTACGAAAAATGTCGTTTTATAATATGATTTAATTCTTTTCTATTGATTTATAAATAAAACACTTGTGTTGCAAAGTTTAACAAAGAAACGACATTTATGTTTATTTATAATAAAATAATAGAAAATAAAACAAGTGACAATTGATAATTACATTCCAAGTATTCCAACTGACACTACAGGATTCAAATTTAAATGGAATATATTGCCATTACATTTATAAAAACAGTAAGTTGCCTTCATTTTTTTAACGTACGCCTTAAAAAAATTGTAATACGTTGTACAACTAAAGTTAGTGGTGAGTACCAGATTTTATTTTTCTAGACGATAAATTAATAACTTCGGGAGGTATTCATTTAGAAACATCTTAAATATTAGTAATACGTTCTTCAGAATTAATTAAAATGAACCCGGCGGAAAGATCGAATCTCCAGACCTGCTAGGGTGAATTCGACCGTACATCCGTCCAATACGCCTTGCCGCGGGCGCATATTTGTGCACACGCTTTCTTCACTGATGCCGTTAAGATTCCCACATTATTTTTCTTCTTCTTCTTCTTCTTTTCTTTGATAGGCCAAATTCGACAGTAGGTCCGTCCAATACACGACTCGCGAGTCGCAATTTGTATACACGGCTTCTTTACTTACGTCGTTAAGATTCTGAATATATTTTAGGGTATAGTCTCGTCTTAAACATTTAAACAGAATAGGTATTCAAATCGTCGCTGGTGCTTTGAGAAAAATAACAGTAAACTCCTAAAGTCGCATGCACTCAATTAAAAAATAAATTGCATTTTGTTTGTACATAAATAATGTCCACACAATTTGCCAAGCGGGAACGACTGCAAACCCGTCTAGCGAATTCAAATCGGATACAAAATGAGAATACACGCCAGACAGTTTTCTGCTTGATAAGATTTCAATGGTTCCATTTATATCAAAGCAAATACCTAAAAACCCATAAAGACACTATCCAACAATTCTACCTTTTCCGACGCTTTACATATCAAAAGACCAGATGTGGAATATTTTACCTAGTTTACATACATATATATTTTCATGTGTTTTAATTACCGTGTGTTTAAAATTGGGTATTGGACAATACCCCAAAGAACAAATAATTCTTCCATGTTAACAAAAATATCAATTTAATATACGTTCCGACATCAAAAATCCCGTAAGAATCGATATCAACATTCCGTGAATACTATTTATACACATTGAAATAATATTTATATCATATTCAAAAAGGTAAATCCATTGGTTAGAGAATATTACGAAACTGCGGAAGTACGGAAATGATTTTTTTTTGTGCTATACTTCCTTTTTTATCATTTTTATTTTTAACATTGGATAAGAGTGATAAAGATTTAAATAACATTAAACCTCTTTGAATACACAAAAACCTTTTTGAAGATATCGGTAGTTGCCGTACCAAATTCAAAATATCCTAAAATTTCTTCTTCAATAATTGCAATCATGCTTTGTGGCGTCATTTTTATATAATGAGAATACATAACATTAAATAAAATACTGTTAAATCAAAACAATCATATAAAAATTGAAAAAATACATAATTATAAAATTAATTACTTTGTTTAAATAATGGTGTATACCTACAAAGTTATTTATTTTCATCAAAATACTCCAAAACTTTCTTTAAGATCGGAACTTATAAAGGAACTTCTATTTAAAATTTCCCGATTGTTTCTATCTGTTCTTTGCGTAAAGAATAAGTTCCCGTTCTTTCCAATACGTCACAACTTACAAGGATTCCGGCAAGTATTAGTTTTTCCCCGAGTGCAGTCACTTTGTGTCTCGCGCGACACTGCAACTTTGAAATAATGTCCAGGGACTTGGGACATTCAACTCTAGGACATAAGATGAAAATAATGGAAAACGAAGGATATATTTAAATATATCTTGTACAGAAGCTTCGAGGATGTTGATAATCCTTGCAGGAACAAAGCAAAAAATAGTCGTTTCTTGAGGGTTGCTAATGTTTTTATTCTTAAGATTAAAATAATTCTTGGAAAACGTTACTCTTTACAACGTTATATTTGATATAGTCCTTATATAATACACGAGTTTTACATCATTAATAATGTGCTCATGGCATTTAATCAGAGTAAATTAATATCGCTTTATTCCATATTCATTATTGAGTGGAAGATACTTAAAGTGTCGTCAAGTTAAGAGACTTCCAACCAGAATTAATTCTTATTTATTCTGATTATAAATTATGTTAAAAGATCAGTTCTGCAAAGCCATTTTGTCTTTTTTACTTACTTACTTCTTTCAATTTTTGTAAACCATTCCTTCGCCTCCAAATATTACGAAAATATATATTATTATGGGTCGTCTTATTTTTGAGAACAGATTTCTTGTGTAGTGTCAAAAAATATATTCTCATCACTTATTTCTTAAAGTTTCTTTCTCCTTAAATAACAAATAGTTTATTATTTTAGTATTAATCAGATACCAAGTCTTGGATCATTAGCAAAGACAGATTTGATCAAAACCAATATATAAGTATGCATTATCACAAACGATGCTTTTTGTATTTTATTGTAAACGTAATAGTTTTTTTGATATTCACTGCGTATGTTATAATATACTATGCCTTCTCTTAACATAGGAGTTTTCAGTGAGACAGGCATAGCACATCACAAATTATAATATAACTAGCTGACCCGACGAACTTCGTACCGCCTTAGAATCAATAATCATATATAATAATATCAGAGATGGCATTGTGTACAGATTTATAGGTGGAATTTGAGAGGCGGGTATGGGTGCCGCCGCCCTGGGAGCCATTTATTGGATAACCAACACCTCTGTCTTACGTCACCCATAGGTCACCCCAAGTGGTTCGCTACGTTTGGTGATTTAGCAGGAGTGCCCGGGTTCGTGGGGTGACGTTTTTCCGGGTCTTGGCGGCGGATGCGTCTGCCCACCCGCTCTGTGGCGAGCCAGATCGAGAGAGACTGGTTGAGGGAAGCCTTTTGACCTTTCCAGCTGGACTCTCTCGACCCATCGCCTTGCACCGCAGTTTGAGGGATGGATACGTCCGACACTCCCGGACACACTGACCCCACATTCCTACCCACCCCTTTTACCTTTACCTTTTTTCTTCTCAGAACTTCCTATCCTTCCCTTCCTTAAAAAGACTCTCCACACAGCATCCCCTAAGATGACATAGGTCCTGAGGAAAATAATTGTCTTCGGGCCTCATGTGTGGGGCCTCAAAAAATTGCTTTTCATTTTCTTTATACATGTGAGTAATTTTAATTATAATTGTATCTTTCCTTTGGATGGTTGGAGACATACGTTCACCGTTTGTCTCATTTTTGACTATTGACATTTAGTGTGTCAGAAAGAGAGGCAGCATTATATGTTTTAAAATAAAAGCAAAACAATCAGCGCATTGACATTTGACGTTTTTGAATTTTTGGAACTCATTTACTACTCAATATTATAGGTAGGTACTTATTACAAAATGCCCGCAGCTCTTTCAAATATGAGAATACGTTCCATACAAAATGTATAGTGAAAAGAATTTTCTTAATAACTATATTTTTCGTTAATTTTTGTGATGTTTTAATAGTTATTATCCTTTCCGGAGCGGATACAAATCCAACAAATCAAAGATCATTAAAATCGGCCCGGCCGTTTTCGAGTTATAAATAGTGTAACTAAACCGACTTTGTTTTATATATTAAGATTAATAAAGATGACAAACGAAAATAAAATAATGAAACATTTTAGCATTTCATAACATGAACCAGCTTCATTTGTTTGGTTAACCTAAACTTTCCCAAGAAAACGTTCTAATGACCAATACAAAAGAGTCGTAGAAAAAATTTCAAGTAGTTAATTGATTGCCTTTTTCTGTGAAGAAGGCGAAAGATGTGAACAAGTATAAAAGTGCAAAAACGAAAGCGGCAATAACTTGAATTTTCCGCTGAAGTCGGAAAGTTGGATAACATTAAAATTCCTAGACAGATCTGCACAGACTCCAACAATGGCCGCCGAGAAACTTATTTAATTTGTCACGTCCTCCTGTCAACGACATTATTATCTCGGGACAACATGAAAGAACAGAAGTCATAGTACTAACCAACTTCGAGTTCAGACTACAAAGGTTCATAGTAAACGTCAATTTTAATATGTTTGCCTGCCTCCATTAATTTCATAATATAAATAATGAATAAAAAAAACTCACTATTGATAAATGAAGAAAAACTGTGATAGTGTTCCTAAAATGAGTCCAAAAGATAAATCTTTCAAAGGTCCCGTTGACATCAGTTTTTCCTTTTCTTTTATTTTGGTAGGCTCCTTTCTTATGAATGTCGTTGTCCTTAGGTTAAAAGTTCGTGGCTGTTCAAAGTTATGTAATGTTACTTACTCCTTACGGAATAGTACTTATGTAGTATTATTTACTGTGTTATCTTTATACGTTAAAAGTTTTTGTTTTACGTTCAAATAGCCTTTCGTGTTTATAACTATCGTAGTTTATATCATCATAAGACAGCTTGCATGCTGTTATTGTTGTTTTAAGTTGTTACAGAACTTGAAATTTGTTTGCTACTGAGCGACAAATAAGAATGTTGTGCTAAATGTATTGTCTCTTAAACGGTGCAAAAGATAATAGTAGATAGGTTCCCGTGTTTCAAACTTTCTGTATGAACGAGTGTGCTTGTAAAATCAAATCCAGATACGCGTTCTAGCATGACCACACGGAATAGAAATGTAACCAACTGTGAGCGCTCCGCGATGCTACACACAAGTTTACATTCGTTTAGATCAATAAGGCAAAATATCCCTTGGAAAGAGTGTTAACAATATAATTTTAGCATTTTATATAGGTAACACGACGCGCAATGTCAATATTAGAATCAAAGAGCATCTTGATGCTTAAATAATATTGGATTTTCGGAATTCTATCTTGAATCATCTTATTGATAAAGATCATACTTTCATTCAAGGTACCGGTGCTAAGTTTTTTGATATAAATGGCCATGGTAACAGAATAAATAATTTAGAAGCACTCGAAATAAAGAAAGCTGTTAAAGCAAAAACCTTAATCCTTAATAATCAGTTAAAAGTGTCCAATAGCCCGATATTAGGGATATTTCGCATAAAATAGGAAAAACCCTTAATAACCTGTTCAGTTGACGATTTGTCCCTGTAGATACAATATAGTAATTCATTGGACATCACCATTCTCTATCTCTCTATCACTATGTAAGATGTTAATTAACCCTCTCACTGTTCCTGTGTATTATGTATTTCCATTTCTATAGTATACCTATATAAGCTCACACAATATACATGCTTGAACAGTTTAAGTTTATACTCTGAAGATGCTTATTTTAAGGGAAACCGGTCGGTAATGAAAAAATTAAATGATTAAATCATGGTTACAAACAAAGTTATTGTTTTATTTCAATTAATATGTCAAACCACAAAGCGACTGCTTTCTACCAAAATATAATTTCATTCTAAAATCAACACATCCTGCCACAGATCACACTAAGTGGTGTGCTACGTTTGGTGACTTAGTAGGGGGATCGAGTACATGGTATAAACTTTGTCCAGCTCTTGGAGGCAGATGCGTCTGCCCACCAGATCATTGCGAGAAACCCTTTAATGATAATAATACCCTAGCATTTGTATAGAGCAGTTTTATCTTATTTCACTTCAAGTGCGCTTTTTCACCTCTCCATCCGGACTCTCTCGGCCCATTACCTTGCATCACAGTGGGAGGGATGGATTCATAAGTCCGTCACTCCTGAAAACACTCCCCCAAGATTTCTTCCCATCCCTCGTACCTTTTCCTGTCCAGAACTTCTACTCCCTAAAGATAACATAGGCCCCGAGGGAAATTAATTTCTTTAGGGCATCTTGAGATCATTAAATTGAAAAAAGGGAATTAAATTAAGAAATAAAATGTTCAGCTTTTTTCTGTGAAATATAAGGAAATAATATAATATGATATAAATATTTCCAAGAATACAAATCACAGCTTTTTTAAATTTAGAATAAGATACTACATTCTAATTTAGGTTTTAATGCACACCTTTCGTCAGCAAAATATATGTTTTAATATTGTTGTGTTGTGGAATTATAAATTACATACCATTTTCATAATTTCTTTTATTTTTCATATTTTTATGAAACTTTTTTATGAGAGATTAGGGACAGTCGATTTTCCACTGAATTCCACTACGCTAACAAAACTTTTTTGTGTATTGTAGAACATCAATAGTTCTAGTTGCTGACTGTGCAGGTCTGTGGATCAAAGTAGGTATTTGTGAATTCCCAAATAACTTCTATTCAATTAATGCGCCGATAAAGTTTGACCCGTTCAATTAACCAACGGAGGACAAATCCTAAACCAACACGGCCCCGTTGACCTAATCCAATGAATGTCGCTATTGGCGGCAAATATCAACGTCGGAGCCCCCAAATGGAATTACTCCCATTCCATTTCCAGCCTTTCAAAAGAGGCCCGTAAAAAAGCACATTACCTCTACTCAATTACGCGGCCTCAAAGAAAACAGTTGGCATGTTTATAAAGTACACTGCTTTTAACTTCATTCTATCTCCCCTGCGACAAGCCGTTAGCTGCCAAACTACAAAGGACCATTATCACCTATATTTCTTACCTAAGCAAGCCGTAAATATTTCAGAAAATAAATTTTTATGTAAGCAGGTTATTTGTCCTTTTTTTTTTGCATTCACAAGAATCATTCTATCCAAAGCCAGTTCAAAAAATATGGATGTGATACAAAGAATCGGCCAATTTCAATATGCAAAACAAAGTCAAATTCGTCCATTTAGACAACTTGTCCTATTGGACAATTCCAATATGCAAAATAAAGTCAAATTGATTTTTACCTTCTTTATCAGATTTTGCGATAGTTATAATGTTCACAATATCATCAACTTTATCCATTTAATAATTCCTTGTCCAATCGATGAGATATTTTCAGAAATGATGAGATATTCTTGGTGTTAAAAGGTATAAATGAATATTCTTTGAATGACGTACCGGGTCAAAGCACAAAATCTATGACAAATAAAATAATATTTTTACATACTCGCAGTTACACATTCGAGCCGATTTTCATCATTAGGTATTATAAATGAAGATTTTTTTTACACAAACACTTACACAAATTAAAGTGATGTATTTCGTTTTGTGAGAAGTCCCGCTTGAATGCTTTAACAAAACAACTCCGTTAATAAGTTATTACTTTTGAATATTATTCGTAAGATTTTTGAAATAGAAAAAACAACGAGGTGAGGTTTTTCTAGGCCTTAGCGGCGGAAGCGTCTGCCCACTTACTACGTGGGAACCATTTATTGGATAACCAACACCTCTACCATAGATCACCCCAAGTGGTTCGCTACGTTTAGTTACTTTGCAGGGCTGCCCGGGTTCACATGGAGTGAGGTTAGGCCGGGTCTTGGCGGCGGGTCTGTCCACCAGCTGCATTGCAGCCCGGATCGGGAGACACTGGTTGAGGGAGTCACTTTGGCTTCCCCAGCCGTACTCTCTCGGAACATCGCCTTGCACCGCAGTGGGAGGGATGGATTCATATGTCCGTCACTCCTGGACACACTGACCTCCAGATTCCTAACCTCGTACCCTTTTCCTTCCCAGAACTTCCTCTCCTTCCTTTCCTAAAAAGACCCTCCACACAGCATCCCCAAAGATTATATAGGCCCATAGGGGATTATTTTATTTGGAGCCTCCTGCGTGGAGCTAATATAAAAATAAAAAAATGGCCTCTCCTGCGGAACCCTCTCGGCCTTGCACCGCAGTGGGAGGGATGGATTCATACATCAGTCAGTCTTGGATCCACTGACCCCTAGATTCCAATCCACCTTTCATACTCTTTTCCTTCCCAGAACATCCTCTCCTTCCATTTTTTTTTAAACCTCCCGTGTGCCTTCTGTTTGAATCCATTATAAAAAATCTATATATTTTTGTTATATTTTAGCGAAATTATTTTCTCCGAATGTCGTGTTTCTATCAATGCCTTATATATTTCAACCTTTACAGAACATTGAAGGCTTATATTGAAATGAATATCGAAAATTAGCTTGGTTCACAAAGATCTGATTTTCCTTGATGTATTGCTGTTAGGTTGGTAAAAGCTGCTTCTCGAGTGCTTCTTGACATTTCGATTGAAGTCAAGACATTTCTTTTGACATCTTTCTTAATATTTCATTGAATTTACTTATTTAGGATTTTATGTCAAGGTTTTAACTGAAATAGAAATTAATTTTTTCGTTATGGAATTTCGTGAGATTATTGTGAAAGCTATTACACCTCCGAAAATTTCACCGAATAGCATAATATTTTATTTTTTTAGAACTGTGATTTCGGACATAAGAATCTTAAAATGTAACTGATGTTTTTTTTGTTTTTGTTTTTTAAAATTTATTTAAGCAAGTTTTAATTAATAAATCAATGACAATCACAATTCCTAAACTGAAATTCGTGCTTGTTTACTAATTTACTTCATTAATTCTGGGATGGTTTTTCTTGGTCGTTTTGCCAAAAATTAATCCGTAGGCACTATTTTGTACAACACAGTGATATGCAAAGAATGAAACTTTATACATTTCTGAATTCGCACATTCTCCTATGCACATTTAAATTTATTTTATTCTGACTCTTGGCACTACCCGACTCGCAAGATGCGAGTACCTATTTCATTCTAGTAACTGTGTCGTTCATAGAATAAATAATATAAGACTAGAAGTGACTTCCATAAAATTTGAATGGAAACAATAGTTCCATTATTTAGTCCAATCGCCCTGCATTCTCTCTCACTTACACTAGCCTGAAATCGTGGTTCTCCATCCCATTTGAATTTCGAAAACATAGTTTTAATACAGGCCTAAATTGGGCCTATATTTGGACCACTAAATATGCCCAAAAGCTAATTCTTGTGTTATTAAATTAAAACAAATCACTTTTTATGCATCACTTGTTTTATACAAAATTATCAACATATTTTTGAACCAATGTTTCCTCCGTCAGGATAAAATTAACAAAAATGATAATAGACAAAAAAGTATAGACAAATAAGTACCATAGACAAAAAAAAATACAAATATTGGTGATTAATTAGTGCTTTTTTATCTTCATTCTATGGTGTCGTCCGTACCACTGGACAATTTTTTTTAAAGTTTTAACAACACTCGTATTCACAATACCGCGTAAAATATCAGTATTACTTTTTTTAATATTTCTGCATTTAATACTGATAATTATTATTCGTATTGGAACTCCATTATAATAATTTATTGAAACTATTTAAATCTTTTATCTGCTTTCTTATTTATGACCGTCAGTGTTTTCAATTTTTCTCAACCTTCTTCAGACTTATACAATTGTATATACTCAATTTTCATAACACGTACATATTTTATACAGTTTTTACCTCTGATACCCGAAAAATAACTGTTTACATCCCACAGTAAGGAAAAATTGTACAAGTCTGAAGATGGCCATGATAATAAATCATCTGTATAATGTTTCGTAAACGTGGTTGTCACATAACAATGTTTAATTAGTTTTGAGATATCAGAATGTATATGTATTAAATTAATTTCATTTCACGCTGCGGAGTTGTCGGATTAATGTTGTCGTCACAGCAAAACCCCGCCAGGAGACAACTCAGAGTTTCCACCTTTCTTCACCGCCCCTTGCCCCCCCCCCCCCCCGGCCACATTCCTCGCCGCCTACAGCCTCACGCCCTTAAACCACAAGCAAGAAAAGTCTTCCCATATTCCCATTCGTATAAGACACGGAAACCCTTCGCTTTTCTGGCATGTGGTTTAAAGGCTATATTTTAATCTTGGGAGACCTTGTAAAAAATATTAATATTTTTGTTTTCAATTAGTTGGTTTGCTTTTCATTATCACTTTTTTTTATTTATTTATTTGTTTGGAATTTCATGCCCGGCTGGGCTTTTACATGCATTTTTTTTAAACAAAGAACATTTAAATCTAAATATGCATTACAAAAAAAAAAAAAAAACTTTTGGTTGAACCCCACTTGTTTTTGATATCTTTACGCTGTTATGTCATCATTTTTTTTCAATCTACATATTTTTGTGCCAAATTTGTTACCATTTATTTCATTCAAATGGACAAATTTCATGTATATGCATTCCGATATACTTCATCAATTGACAAAAGCTGATTTGAATACGTATATTCTTACGCATATTTTCGTAATATGTCGGTGCATTTATTACTAGTAATTTACCATCTAGAAAGAAGAATTGATGAAAATTTTAATACTTACCATTTGCTGGCTCAAAGCCAAAGAACAACAAAAGTATCATCGCTAACACCTCTTTCCGAACCGGAAAATGCTCATTCTGACAATTCCAGCGATTGCGATCTATATTATGCACAACTTTACCTAACTTTATCGGGAAAAAAATCTTTATCGGAAAAAACAGGATTTTTTTAATGGTATTGTAACCTAAAGTATTTAATAAATTTATTTATTTTTTATGCTGGATTTTACAGAAGTTCGCAATCACAAAAAAATATTTACATAAAAATGCAAAATTATTTAAAAGCTCACTTACATGACAAAGAGATGCTACAGACACAACATTTTTTTTCTCCAAAATCAAATAAAAAAAAATTCTTCCGCATGTCGTCACTGGCTTTTGGCCGAGTAACCGGCTGACTCCTTTCCCCCCTCCAACTGTCCAACACCTACCATTTTTTTATGTTTTTGTAGAAAAAAAAATCAAAAATGCTACCGGAGACCAAAATTTCATTTACATTTTTTACTCCAAATAATGCCAGAAATCACTGGTTAAAGTAAGTCAAGTACGTACCTTAACACCCTGTATATACGTCCCGAAACCAGAATTTTTATTAAAATATATCTTTTCTTAATTAGATAGAAACATATATATTTTCTGTTACGAAAACTAGCGCAGGGGCTCAATTGTTTCAAGAATTTACCCGGAAATTTTCACATGGGTCTGATAAGTTTATGTTCGCAAGCATTTTACATACATTTTTTTAGCTAATTACGCTGATTGTGTAATTAGAATCAAATGGTTAACTGCCCCTTTAACGATCTTTTGTATTTGATTCCAAAGTTGGAACATTAGAACATTACCCTCTGGGGGACTGACGTTACCCGCCGAATCGTCTGACAGCTTCCGGTCTGGAGCAGAGAGTTTGGAGCATCCTCTTGCCCCGGTCCCTCTCCTGGCGCATGCATCTTGAATAATGGCCGCTCCTTACCGCGCTTTGTTCCTCAGCGTGCATCTGCGATCGGCATTTCACCAATTAAACGCAAAGTTATTCAGCCAGTGGAGGTTCGCGAATGCCGCTGGAGGTTGGCTGAATGCCGTCGGAGGGACGGTGAATGCCGCCGGAGGGTCGCTGAATGCCGACAAGCGATCGGGCGCTTGCGGCTGGCGGGCGGATAATGGGGTCCCTGGAGCCAGCAAGTGTCCGATGCAATGTCGTAAGACTGATTTCACCGGATTCCGAGGTCTAACGTTTCTACGGGATTTGTCTATGGCTGAATTTGTAACTAATACCCATTGTGCAGTCATTCAAATTCACAATGAAAATTATCCGGCGGAGAAGTTTTCTAATTTTGTGAGAAATGTGCTGAAATTAGTAGAAATTTTTTTACCAATTCTATTTTATAAAAGTAAGTTTTATCCCGCATTAAAATATATTGCATATACTTCTTCAATCCTTGCAAAATAACTTTGTGGCATTATTTATTAAATAATAATATAATATTATTAATAATAAATAATGCCACAAAACATTGCATATTTTTCAATGTACGTGCATGTAATTCACATGTGACATAATGACACATGTGACATAAAATATCCTTATGTTGTTTTACGCAGTCAGGATGCCGAAAAAGAGCGATTTCTTTAGATATTTTCCTGAAAAGATATTTTAATACATTAACTTATAAATGTAGACACATTGTTATGAGTTGCCCATAATTCGTACGAACATACTATACAAGCGGCGGGCTGCCGTGTTCACGCGCACAGTACGTGTTCAATATCGCATGTTTATTGCTGTCCCTCTCAGGCTGGCAGAAGACATTACCATATATGGCCACACGGCGCGAAATCCAGCCAATGGCAGAAGACATTACCTTATAGGGCACGCGTTCGAGTCTTCCGTCTCGCTCATCACGGGCAGGGAGCTCCGGCCACCGATCACCAAAGCAACAGACATATTTCAGACAACGGCGCGAGCGGTCGTACGCACTACTACGTACTGTCGGGCAGTATGCCACCCTTCGACGCGGCTAATTAAGTCTTCACCGACGAACCAAGTATGGCGCTATCACCACAGCCGCCTGTATAATCCTACTGCCGCCTACCATGGCAGCCCAGACGCACGGTTTTTAATCCGCCTACGTGCCGACGAGCCGAGTAATTCACAACTGCCGCCTACTTAATACCATGGCCGCCCAGACGCTCCCGGCTTTTAATCCGCCTACATTGCCGATAGCCGCTTAATTCACCGTTATCACCCACCGGTTCGGTAAGCTGACCGAATCCGCCCACCATGACGCCGAGAAGCCGCCCACGCACCCCGAGCCGCCCCGTTCCTGCACACGATCTATGAGCTTTGCTCTAGATCTCTCCACTTCATAGGGAAGCTGCCTGCATCCGTACGACGCCACGTGAGATTCTAAACCCTCTTATAGTATTTCCGAGCCTAAATTCAGTAGTATTTCTAGTGCCTCTCTCTCTCTTATGCTAGGCCTTAAACAGCTTACCTGGTTGCCTGTACTGTTCACCCTTGCATTATTGAATACATTTGAATTGTGCCCAAACCTTGTTTCATTGGAGTCAACCATCGACAGCCTCGGAGGAGCCCTACGACCCTGAGCTGAGCCTTCCAAGCCGAGGCATATGGCCCCCGGGGGGCCTGCTTAACACTTGTCCCCCCCCGGGAGGGACATATTTCTGGAGACCAGAAGTATAACACTGGACCCTACGTGGCTTCAGTATCACCCTGGCCCCAGGAAGTATGACAACATATTGTTCTAACTTTTATCTTTATTCAATTTTTTTTTCGTTTTAAAATAATGATTTTTAATTTTGCTGTAACTATTCTCTGGGAGGTTCTCTATAAAAAAGCCGTTTTACGGTGAGCGTGATATCTTGGGATTCGATTTTCTTAAATCAAAAAATTAAAGGAATAAGCAAAATATTATTTTTTAACAATTGGCGGCATTTCAAAAAAAAAAAGATTTTCGATGAAAATTTTGGCCTTAAATCTTTACATAGTTTAAAGCAAAGTCGCTCCCGCTGTCTGTATGCTTAGATCTTTTGAACTACGCAACAGATTTTCTTGCGGTTTTCTTCAATAGATAGAGTGATTCATGAGGAAGGTTAAGTATATAATTTGTCAAGATTTGGTGTAAATTGATCGAAATATATAACATATAAAGGGAGCGCACTGGCAAGCGGGCGGTGTAGATTTGATATGTATGCTAATAAAAAGATGGCGTTGGTTATAAAGGTTGGGTAATAGCGTCGTCAGTAGATGGCATTGTGTTTCGTTAGCCATAGCAACGTGAGGCCGGATCTACCAGTTGTTTATAAAATGGAAAATATTTATCGGTAAGAGAAAACCTTCGGTTACTTACATAAAAATATATTTATAAAGCTTGTTTAAAACATTGAGACAGATCGGTTTAGCTGATCTTGCTCACCGAATTTAAAAACACAGTTTTGAGAAAAACGCGTTCAAACTTTAAAAAGCACTTTACACAGAGTAAATAACGCTCCGAGACGTGTATGTAACTCAGACAAATATGCGTGAAAAATAGCACTTGATTCAAAACTCTCTAAAGTAAAATAAATCTTAAATTCATGTATAAAAATTTACACTTCTTAAAAATTAAATTTAGGATCGTAATTACCTACTCCAAGTTTTCTGTGAAATTACGCGGAAGTCTCACAAAATTATGTTCAGTGGTCTGCCACAACACGCCGCGCTGCTGAGCGAATGAAGGCGGAAAACATCGCAACTTGCGGGAGATTATTTAGTATCCGAATAAAAATAGGTTGATGCATGGTTGCCACCTTTGATATAATTTTAGGCCTGGATAAATCAGAACTTTCTATTTTGCGACGAGAAGATAATGCATCAGGGTATTTATTTTTTTAATTAAACCAATAGTTAGTGGAGTAAACAGGCAATTAAGTAGGCAAATTTAGGAGTAATAAAATCAACAAAAAATACATTTAAATTACCTAAAGGAGTATTCGCCCACGTGGTAAACTATTAAATTAAACAATTCTTTTATTTATTTATTTACTAGCGAGTACCCGGTAATAATTACAATACCACTCAAATAAAGAAAGTGTCCCCTCCCGCGCCCCCCCCCCCCCTCTCCCCACTGATACTCCCTGCCCCCCTTCCTGATTCCCCTCCCCCTCTTGCCTTCCCTCCATGCCGCGAAACTAAATGAAATACATATATTTTTCAAAACATCGCGCGTCACCTACATTACCTAGTAAATTTTGTACGCAAAATTCATAACGCCATACCTCACTATTATATTTAGAAACCATCTCGGGCATTCGCACAATAATGACGAAAGTTTCTTTGCAAAAAAAACGTTTTTTTTTTTAATTTCTTCAAACAAAACAAAAAAAAACTTCACACATTTATTCAGCCGGTAACCGCCCAATCCTATACCCCTCCCCCAACTGTTTAAAACCTACTTGATATTTTTTATGTTTTTTGTTAAAAAAAACATAAAAAATGTAAAATAAAATCTCTATCCGTTTTATAAAGCAGTTTGTTTTTTGAAGAAGTACATATTCATTTATATCTCGTAAATCCGGTGTTTTCCGATCATTTTGATGTCTTAAGTTGTTAGGCCTCTTCTCGTTCGGATTTCTGCCATGATTTCATCTTTTTGCTGTCTGCAACTAAGTTTCACTATGATATTCCTTGAACTTCCTTTAATCTTCTCCCTAGGGATGACTCGGGGGTAGGTACTTTATTCCATTTGGTAAAGGTTTAACTTAATATATTTAATTTAATTCCGTATAAATGTTTTTGATGATCTACGTCAGGTTTTCTTGCTTATTTTCCGGGATCCCAATGATTTCTATATTATTCATCTGTGCATATTATTCATTGGAAACTAATTAAACTCCCTTTGAAATGCGGCATTCTATTCTGGTTATTTATTTATAATGTTAATTTTTTAGATCTTTAATTTCTTGTTTCTCGTATTCGTTTCTGACGATTTCGAGAAATTGTATTTTGAATTCAATGCGTGTTTTTTTACATAAGCTCCACATAAGAGGCCCTGAGGAAAAAAAATCCCTCAGGACGCAGGTCAACTTTGAGAATGCTGTGTTGAGGTTTTTTATAGGGAACCAAAGGAGAGGAAGTTCTGGCATGGAAAAGGCATGAGGAGTGGGTAGGAATCTGGTGGTCAATGTATCCAGGAGTGACGGACGCATGAATTCATCCCTCACGCCGCGTAGCAAGGCGATGGATCTAGAAAGTCTGACTGATAGATAGGTCTCCTTCAACCGGTCTCTCCCGATCCGGCCCGCCACGCAGTAGATAGTCAAACGCATTACTAGTTAAACCTTACCCTATGAACCACTTAGAATAACCTATGGCTGGGGTGTTGGTTATCTAATAAATATATTTTTTCATTTGCACTGACAGAGAACAGCGTAAGTTGTAAATTCTCCAAAATTAAGCTATGAGAATAATACTTAGATTAAATAGATAAGAGATAATAGAAATAGAGAGAGAGAAACTTAATTATCTTCAAAAAACTAAAATAATTAATAAATAAAAAGAAATTCACATTTTAACAATTTATTTTAAAAAAAAAATACAGGTAAGAATGCAGAAAGAAATCGTAAAATGCAATTCTCACAGTTAACTCCAACAAATCTACCTTTTTTTTTCGATAGCATGCAAAGCCAAGAATATTTATTAATTAATTTAGAAACTGAAATCCTACAACCCACAAATGAAATAATTTGTCTAGAAATACACCACAAAACACTGAAGTCATGTGAATGATTGTTTGTAATTCGGAACTCCGGGTTTCCCCCATAAAACCGCCAACCCTGAATTCAAAACAGATCTTGTATTCAAATCCTTTTGTGTGGATCCCGGTCGGACCAAGGTATTTATTTCGGTTATTTATATTTTCCAAATAACGTTCACCGGCCGATTAGATTATACGCAATTGCTTCAGGTAAAATACTTCCCCGTATGATGTATGTGGACGTAAAGGAGATAAATGACTGGTGAATCTTCGGTTTTTCAACGCTGAATTTTTTTCCGGACCCAAATCCCTTTGTTAAAAATAAGTTAATATTTTATACACAGAGCAAGCCCCTTTGTTCACTTCCACAAAAAGGAATGAATTATGATCGAATGTGTCTTATAATCTTTTTGCCTACAGATTGAATACGTTTTCATACAAAAACCCAAATAAAACAACAAATCGTGGCTATGCTGCCAAATGCTCATAAACACATTGTATGGGAGTAATCGCATTTTGAAAATATGTTTTCTCGAACACCAGAACTATATAAATTTGTTCATGCAATTGAGTACCGAAATTGCTTTAACGAGATCAGAGGACCTTTTAAACGAATAGATCTGAAAACTTTTGGCGTACTTGGATAATAATATTATTTAAGTCAATTTATGTAATTCTTTGCCAAAAATATTTATTTAGTGTTTGGACTTTCATACAATTCACTTTAGCTTCGCTGTGTTTTTGCTCTAAGTTGCTTTTGAAAAACTTTTCAGTGAATTAGGTTTAGGTTGAATCGAAATAGTGTTGCGTGGATTAGAGTTTTGGATTTGTAAGAGTCAATTGAAACTCTTTTTTTTTTAAGAAAGACGAACATTCCCAGGTTACGAATAACCCAAATTTTTTTGAATATCTCCTACTACCACCACAGAAAGCCGAAAATGTTGCTTGCGTTGTGTTGGAGGACTTAGCTAGCCGAGGAATCGAACATGCGACGCCTAGGTGGGACCCAAGCGCTATGCCCACTCAACCACTAACCGGTCCAAATGTCCTAATAATATTTATTAGTACCTAATACAAAAAATCATACTCACCAAGAAAGAAAACATCTCCAATACTCACCTAGCAAGAAAGAATCTGCGTAATTTAGAGTTCTAATTTTATAAGGCAAGTATTGATGGTTGCATCCTAATCGAAGTGCGAAAATACATTTAATGAAAACCTCTGTTAAGAGAACATGAATTATGTAAGTGTAATAAAACCAAATTTTACTTGAAATTATTATTTCTTCGCCCTTGTTTCTTCAATAAAAACAGTTCGGCTGTCTCTTTAACTTGACACAACCTTTTACGCCACAGGATTTCAGGAGATTTTTTTAACAGAGTGTTTGGTTTTTCAACATCCCCTAAAAGAAAGTTAAAAGTTGTTGTCTCCAAGTGTCCCCCAGGGATCGGGGTGGTACCTGCCCTCGCAGAGGGTTTAGACCTTTCCGTCCGTCCTCATCCTGAGACCTGAGGAGCCGAGGGAAATAAAATTGTATAGAGTTCGTACTTCTTCAAAATAAATTAAGGATATGACATTTAATCGATTGGAAAATAAAGTTTGTAGCACTTCTAGATTTTCTTAGAACGTTTTGTTTTTTTTTTTTTATTTAGAAGGATATTCATTTTTTATAATTTCTTCAAGCACAGTGAGCAGCACAAGACTCGTACAGATAAAATATAACTTTTTTTCTATTCGGCAATACATCATAATTTTTTGGAAGGATCAAGTTTCCGAGGGATCAACTATCCGAGGAGTCAACACACTGGTGGATCAACTGTACGGGGGTCAATTGTCCGGAGAATCGACTGTCGGGGGAACAACTGCCTAGGGCCAACTGTCGTGGATCAAGATTCGGGTTACATAATGCTATAATAATTGAAGTATTTCAATAAATTTTATTTATTTAAAAATTTTGTAATGAGGTGCAATAAAATAAATCTGCAAATAAGTTAGTATTTCTGAGTCGCCTAGAAGTCAATCGAAGGATTCATTTCCGTCGATGTAATGTAATTAAGAATTCAAGAGCCTCTTGATTTTTTGTTCGGAACATCCTTAAACTGAATCTTCAAGTCAATCCATAAAGGGTTTGGGTTAATGTAAATGAAAAGCTTACGGCAGAACTCGGCCAACTTTTAAATTACAAATTCAGTATATTATTTAATCAAACATTTTCGTGTTCCCGAAAAACGTAGGGTCGTTTGATTTTTTTCTTAGTACGCGTGATTCTGTTTGAAGTCTTTACTACTAGTAGGAATATTTTTTTATTTGATCTTATATATTAAATAAATAATTAAATTTTATTACTTTATTCTGTTTTATAAATATTTACCTTAGGAAGGTAGATGTCTTTATGTTATTTTCAATTTATTCGTGAATGAATTTGAGAACAACGGCGCTATTCGTGGTTTAAAAATCACACCGCGCTTTTCACACTCATTTTCATGATTCCACTGTCTATTCGAATATAGACATCATTTTAGTGCTTCAAGAAGCTCCGCAGCGAATGATTGCTGACTGCACAGTCACAGTTCATAAGATTGACTTTTTATGTTTATTGGAGCTCTACAAAATAAATTTAATAAAATAATTAGATAATATTTACAATTAAAGGAATACCTGCTTGTGTTTTTGATTTGATCAAATTATTTATTTTCAACGTAAATATTTGAATTTTAATATTAATATTATTGGCTTTAATTGGATTTTACATGATTAAACTTTTTAAAATTTTATTATTTACATATTGTGTATTTAATTAGAGATGTGACATAATTATTTTTATGTAATTTAATTTAATTGTATTTATTTTCCTTTAATTTAATTATTTATTTAGTGTATTATCAGAGGCACTCCTAAAAACTAGCTGCATTTCAGAAGAAATCTTGAATGTATAGCTGAGCAGTGACCTTTTTTTCCATAATAATCAATGATAATTAAACAAAATGTATAAAATCGTTAAAATAGATAAATTAATAAAAAAATATATTATTACTATTTATTATTTTTATGATGGTGAATTCAAGACTCCGAGCAAAGCTGGGTAGTAGATCTTCTTCTTTGTGTGCCCCATCAGGTCCCCCCGACGTTGGCGATCACTTTTGAAAATGTCTCTCTGTCTTGCGCTGCCTGCAATAGCTCCTACACACTTCTAAGCTGGTCCACTCTCGTATATTTCGCAGCCAAGACATTTGTCTCCTAACAAGCCCTCGGCGACCTTCTATCTTGCCTTTCAATATTAAATGGAGCAAGTGATACTTCTCCCCTCGAAGTATATGACCCAGATATGAAATTTACTTGATTTTTATTAATGTAAGCAGTTCCCTATCAGATCTAGCCCGCCTGAGAATTTCTGTGTTGGTGATCATGTCGGTCCATGGGACCTTGAGCATTCTCAGGTGAAGCCACATTTCAAAGACCTCTTACCTGTTCATGGTATTTATTTTCAAGATCCATGTTTCACATCCATACAGCAATACCGACCACGCATAGCATTTTAGCATTATCTGCCTTAGTTTTAAACTGATATTGTCATTACAGAAGAGGGATTTCACTTTACTGAACTCAGTTCTTGATGCTTCAATTCTGCACCCAATCTCTATGTCTAGGTCAAGAGTCTGCGTGAGAAGATTGCCGAGGTATTTAAATCTCTCCACCTTTTCGTAATTACAACCATTTAACTGTATCATTGTTCCAGAGTGATCTAGTCGTCCAAATGTCATCCATTTAGTTTTATTGACATTGATTGTTAGGCCCAGTTGCTCACTAGCACTATTAACAAGATTTAATAGGTCTTGGAGGTCACTGATACTGTCATCTGTATCTGTATCTTATTCAGTAGATCTGGTCTTATTATAATGCTCAATTATTATCTGTCATGGTATGACAACTTAAAACATTTCTTTGTTACCAAATTTGAAAGGAAACCACTTCAATTGAATTGAAATTAAATTTAAATTACATTCGAGTAAACGGTTGTAAATTTGGTTGACATTTAAACTTTCGGTTCTGAAGGGACCTTTTTTCTATTAAAAAAAAACAATTAAGATTTCCGCTGTCAAAATACGACCTAAAAATAATATCGGAAACCTCTAAAGCCACTGTATTGTAGTTGTAATTATTTAAAAACGTTTTTCTCAGAACAAATAACAAAATGTTTCTGATTTTATTGATAGGTCTTCATTTTTATATTAAATCTCTAATTATTTTAACAGAAACCAGACAATATGAACGCCAAATTTCTCTTATGATTTTTGCTGTTCACAACGTAATTAAAAAAATTATATTTATTATTTCGTAATAAGTATTTTCGTATGTTATTCCCAATGAATAAAACACACTACAAATGCTTTCCATGTAGATGTGAATGGAAATCAATGTCGCATGCATTGTATATCGGCATTCATTTGAATTTCATGACGATGATGAAACAATTTTATATCGGAAATTTAACGCCTAATTCGCCAGATTTTTGGATTACCTAAAACGCACATATTGTATTTTTGAGAATTTTTTTTATTCTACAGTCAGACCCGTCTCTGGACGGGTATAAAAAAATATTATATTGAATTACGTACATACCAGAGATTATATTATTTTTACTATAAAATGCGAAAGTTATCAATACTGTTGTTCTTTTCATCATGTTTACCAATTTAATGACATAATCCGACTGTAGAAAATATAAATTTAGTGTGATCGTTAAAAAGTTTTCGTTAAAATTGAAAGTTTTGAATTACTGATAAGTTGGAACATTTTTATCTTGAAAATATAATTCTATAAAAATTTTATATAAAATAAAAATATGCATATACATAGATTAGTTTCAGTAACTGAATACTTGTTATATTCTCGTACAAAAAAGAGCTTTGGCTTTCACCTATCTCTTACAATAAACCTGCATACTTGCGTTTCATTTCAAATCCTACAGGGATAAATACTACATATTTTATTTTTAAAGGCACGTTGGTTATACTATTGTATTCGAAACAGTGCATTGTCCGTGATTTGCAAACATTAAAAAAATAGTAACTACATTCAAACGCTGAAACAACAATTTATTTCCAAAGAACATTGGACAAAGTCGTGTTAGTTGGTAAAAGGAATAATGTGTTTCATAATTCCGTATAAATCAACCTACTCGTTATTCTAACACAACCTGATATTGTTATTTCTCAACATATTAAAGTTTCATTGCTATTGGTGAAATTCTCAGAACCTACCCACGAATTACTTTTCCATTAATCTTCAGATTTTATCATAATATGAATCTCAATCAAAGTTCGTGATATTTGTACCTAACATAGCGGTGGCGTTTGCATACTTTTGCCACGTCAAAGAATTACAATAAGATTCTTTAAAAAAATCCATCACCATGTATTGCCAATACATAATATAAGCTCTTTCGAATACAGGAAGTCAGAATGTAAAATCATATAGTTCAGGAGAGAAGTGCATGGAATACCTCAAAAGTTATACGGTAAATTGTACAATAACTTAGTGTATAATTATACAATAATTACTCTTTAAGTTAATTTCTGAATAATCATCTACTTATCTTATAATATCACGGACACTGTAACGCTTTCCGAAACATCAGCTAAAGAAAGAAAATAACGAAAAAACAATACATATCTCTATGGTTCCATTTATTTATCAATATTAGTAGATTCATGTTATACCATTTTCTTTATTTATACTTAGAACAATATTATGTACACATTCTGATAAGTTCTAATAAAAATAATAATGATAATATCCTGATTTTTGCTCTGTAATACCAGCAACTAATATTGTCAACATATGTCTCTGTGGTTCCATTCAATTATCAATATGAGTAAATTACTGTTTTACCACAGTAACCATTTTCCTTCTTTAATAGAGAGATGTCTGTAGATTCCTATTTTTAGGAGAATGAATTTTTTCTCTTCAAATTTGCGAACTCATCGAACAACAGCTTGTGGCCGAAGCGGCCTTCTGTTTTTATTATTATAAAAGGAAAGAACTGGATAATATATGATTGACATAACAAGCAAAGCCCTTTATTTAACAATAGAGCCCTAGCCCGGAAAAATGTTGTATCCAACAATATTCGTGTTTCGAGAAAAACTGAGAAAATGAAACTAGTTATCATTCATAACATTTTATGTTTAAAATACATAAAACGTACAATTATTAAGAGTTTTAAAGGCAATTAAATTAGAGTTTATTACTAGAATTTACGCTGATTTTGAGGAATAATGTTGTACATGAACAATTTACACACAACGACATTCCACAAAACTTTTTTTACTCTTCGTACCTTAAGGAAATCATCATGCTCTTTTAACATAAATTTACACATGTCATTGACGTATTTGAGCTTAAAATGTAAAAAAAATTATATGAATAAAAGAAACAATCTATGTTATAGATATTGCCTTGAGATCAACTAAACGACTAAAAAGCATGCTTAATAATATTTCTTCTTATTTACTTTCCTGCATTCTTCACCATCTTGGCTTTGAAGGCTTTCTAGTTGAAGCCATAAGACGTTCATTTTCTCTGTTTATTCCCGTAAATTAAACCATGCTTCGCGATTTCGATAAATGGCATTAAACGACATTCTTCCACAAACCACACTTAAAAAGGATGCCATATTACTAAAAAAATGTACATTACCATAACCCTTACCTTAAAAGATGCACATTAACATGCCCAATATTGTTCCATCAATAACTCAATATTGATAGTTTAGTTGGATACAACATTATTCCGGAATTATTCACAATAACAACAAAAAAACTAATTTCACTAAGTGTAATCAATTCCGCACACCGAAAAAAAATATTAAAATTTTCAGCCGACAAACACTCATCGGGATTTGTTTTCGTATAAAGATTAATCAAATCTTTCGTCCAATTTCGCAGCAGCTCTTCGAGGAGAGTTCTGGAAATTATCCGGCCGCGCCAGCCGCCTGAAACGAGATTATATTGAATCGCCGAATGCAGATTGGCATTAGCATAAATCGCCATAGCCGGGCAGCAGCGGGATAGCAGCGGGGCCGACTGCGGATATGAACACTGAGTACTGAGCGGAGGCAGGCAGAGGCAGCAGTCACGGGCTGCAGGCCAAACACTATCGGATTATGATCCGATTAGGGGAGACTTGCCGGGTATTAGATATTTAATGAACCCCCGCGCCGTGTTTGGAAGAAATTGAAGTTTAGTCGGAACGTACACCCGCTTGGAAGTCAAATCTACTCACTAGTCAGTATCTACTCAGGCTTTGACTAGTGCCATTCCCTTGTTATTTCTGATTGCGTTCGCTGCAGAGACAAATTGTATTTTTGGCATCAGTGCTGGAATTGTCATTTTGTTATTTTATATTTTTTGTGGAATCTGATGAAATCATTTCGAAAACCCAATTTTTAGATACGATTTTCAAAAAATATTTTCTTGTTCTTTGTTTTCGTTAATGTCGTATTCAGATGTTGTAAGTTATAATGTACTAATAAACTTTCCGTTTAGTAGTTCTTATCATTAAAAACTATATAACTCTTTTGTACTAAATTATGTTTTATTAATTTGTGTTACTCGTATTTCACAATTAATTAATCAAAAATGTTATAGGTATACCATATTTGCGGCACGTTCCAGAATGGAAGATAATCTTATTATTTTTAATTGATAATCTAACGTTTTTAAACAAGATTTTTATGCATAGCACAAAGGGTAGATAACAAATGTTATAATCAATAATTATCAGCCTGAAACACTCAATAATTCAATATATAATAGTGTTTCATTCGACAATTACTTATTATTACATTTTTCCAAATGAAAACAACCAACTTTATTTTTGTGAGAGAGGTATTGTTAAATACTAAATCTCCCGCTAGGTGGCTTCGAGACTAATTATGTCTGCATTTTTTACTGAAATACTTTAACTTGTCAAATATTAATTATTATTTTTAATTGATAAATTAACGTTTTTAAACAAGATTTTTATGCATAGCACAAAGGGTAGATAACAAATATTATAATCAATAATTATCAGCCTGAAACACTTAGCTACATTACTACCCTTTGTTCTATGCAAAAAAATCTTGTTTAAAAACGTTAGTTTATCAATTAAAAATAATAATTAATATTTGACAAGTTAAAGTATTTCAGCAAAAAATGCAGACATAATTAGTCTCGACGCCATCTAGCGGGAGATTTAGTATTTAATACCTCTCTCACAAAAATAAAGTTGGTTGTTTTCAGTTGGAAAAATGTAATAATGAGTAATTGTCGAATGAAACACTAGTATATATTGAATTATTTGGCGGGTATTAGATAAGCCGCCATAGCTCAGTGGTCAGAGCTCCTGACCGGCAATCAGAAGAACACGGGTTCAGTTCCCGTTGGCGGCCAGCATCTTTTCTCTGAAGATTTTTTCAATGTAGCTGAGTGTTTCATACTGATAATTATTGATTATAATATTTGAAGATACTCTTAATATCGCCCTGGTGTAAGACTACCATTCAGATTTGAAACGTTGCTTTAAATTACATTAGCCGTGTTTGGTGACCAGATCTGAATAGCAAGGCACTCCCCATTTTCCTTTTCCCTTTCTCATTCCCCTCCCCACTACATTGAGCTTCACAACTTATCCCAATTGGGAATGCCGCAGTCTCACTGGCTTTAGACAGAAGCAGTTGGGATTTTTGTGCTTATTGTGTTATTCACGTGGTAGGACGTTTTCTGAAGGTTCGAAGGCAGCGATCTGGAGGTGTCTTCTATGTAAACCTCAGTAAAGCGCACAGACTTAGGCAGGGTCAGGTCACGACCGTCTTTGTGGTATTTTCAAAAAAAAAAATTTACGATGACGAGCTTTTCTAATCTCTAAAAAGTTTATTTTAGTTTCTCTTACGTTAATAGAAATATTTCCTAAAATAGGAAGACGGTCGAAAGGTTGCTCATTTATTTTAAACTCTATTTTTGGAATGACATAGATGTATTTAATCAATGTATATAAAAATCTCATGTCACGGTGTTTGTGGTCTCCTTCGATTTTTATGAAATTTTTAAAGTATATTTGGAAGGTATGTGAATAGGTTGTAAAGTAGATTAGGGTGTTCCTATCCAGAAAAAAAATCTATTTTGTTTGACAATTATTTTCTTAGTATTTTTGTTTGGCATCAAAAGTACCAATAACCGAAAAATTTTATCCTCCTACCCCCTTCAGCCCATTTTTAATCGCGACCAAATCAACAAATTTTATTATTTATGTTGTTGAATGACAGATGGCGCTACGTCAGCCTAATCTAACTTTTAACCACACATGCGTAAGCCATTCACGAGAATAAATAATAAATTATTTTTTATTTAAAAACCAAAATATTCTCTAGAAATAATTTATATGGCAGAACAACGTTACCCGGGTCAGCTAGTATCCATATAATATTAAAACAACATTAATAATATTAACTAACAACATTAACTCAAATACGTATTTGAATAGAAGACGATTTGCCAATTTCACCATTAATTGTCAAATTTTATTGACACTTAAGATATTACAAGTTCACTTCCGGTGAACAGTTGCCTCGTAGACCGGAAATAAGATATTCCGGGAAGAAGCTTCCCTTCGCAGTCATAAATGTCCGACAGTTTGATTAAATAAGACAAGAGTAAATATGAACAAAGCTTGTGTCAATAGCAGGAAATAAGAGTCCCTTGATTTTACTTTCGGCTTTTTGTTTTTTCAGACACTGCTTTCCTCTGTTCATTCTTCTTTGTAAATCTCACGGGTTTTGGCAAAGGCACAAAAAGCTCGACCGGATTGTAAAGACGATGTTTACTTACCGCTTGCCGGCGCTTTCTAAGTGAAATTATAAAGATAAACAGTCCCCTCATCACCCTAATTTTTCAAAGAATGAACTGTGTATGGAAACAAGGTAAACACAAGGAGAATGTTTTAACTGAGTATGAGTGTTCGAATTATATGTTGTTTGGCACGTAATCATTTTTGTACCATGTTTCATAGGGGTAGAGGTACGCTACGCTGTTATCCAGTAAAAAGATAAACATTCCCGGGTTACAAATAACCTGACAATATCTGAAAATCTCCTACTACCACCACAGTAAGCAGAAAATGTGGCCTTGTGTCGTTATGAAGGAGCCAGCCGAGGATTTGAAAATGAATGGGTGGGACTCAAACGGTTTTTTTTCATCACTTGTAATGACTTTTCAAAGGAGGTGCTGATGTTGTATTTTTCTGAGTTGTTCCGTGACTATATAATTCGACTGGTCAGTTTAAATACGACAGCTGATACACATCACTCATATCAGTCCGTAGAAAAAGCAATTGCAAGCCATAGACAATCACTCAAATTTGACAGTAGATTACGTACGGAATTGATTTCCTATCCACAAAAGATACAGAATCGCATTTCAGATTCATGCTGTTCGATTTTTGTTGATAAACAGAATTCTCAGTGACGATTGAAACGAAATTAATGAATAATAGCAACCCTCTTTCAACAAAATGTATCATATTTTTTTATGAATGGAATAAACTGACCGGTTGTATACTTTAGTCGATTTAAGATTAAAGTGCCTAATCTTTAAGTTGAAATCGGATCGACACGTGTGGAATAGCTTACTTCGACTTTAATATGTTTATTTATTTTGCTTTCATGCGTTATACAGGAAAGGTATAATGTTTTTGTTCCGGAATTATTTTCGCTCGATAAACTGGCAGGGAGAGGGCTGGATTTGGAAAAGCCGATTAATTGGATCAAACACGACATCCCGAACATGTCTACCAACACCCAGCCACCAACCACCTATATCCATCAGCCACTAATAACAACTGGACAGCTGCACAAATAATGGAACGGTGATGTCGAATACTTATTATAAATGTTATTATTATTTCTAGATTTTATTTTTATTGCATTATTCATGCGTTTGTTATTTTATCATTTGTTGGGTAGGTCATTCTATTGACAAGTTTATTTCGTATTTTTTTTATATTTATCTACGCATTTTTTTATACTTGTCTACTTATTTATTTATCTAAATAATTACAATAGTTACTGGCATTATTATTTAACTTTCATGTTGAAAAATAAATTTACTTCAAGGATCTAAAATGTGCCATTTTTGAATTGCCGGAAAAACTAAATGTTTTTTTTTTCAGCAAGTAGCGTTTTTATACAATATGATGATGTAATTAATGATCAATGGAAATGTAAATGTAATTCAAATAAAAAAAAATTTTCAACATGTCATCACTGGTCACTCAGCCGAGTAATCTCCCAACCCTTCACCCCATTGATCAATACGTGTTGATTTTTATGATTTAAGATGAATTAAAAAATATATATACAATCAAAAAGTCACCGGAGAACAAAATTTCATTAACATATTTACTACAAATAATGTCAAGAATCACCGTTCAAAGTCCCGTCCTGGTAGCAGTCTACCAATTAGAAACGAGACGTTTCGACCTCTCTTCTGTAGCTTGGGCACCGGCACGCCCGGGAAAAAATACTTGTTTTATTTTAAAATGCGATTTTAACCCTTATGTATAAAGAATCGCTGACGCCAATGTCAATCTGGGAGCTACTTTTTATTTGATCGTTATATCTTCTCTGAATGCTTTAAATCAGTGGTTTCCAAACACTTTTGGCCCACGGACCCCTTTTGTGGGCGGGCGTTAGGAGACCCAGAAAGATTGAACGTTGGGCAAAAAAGTTGAAAATCAGGACCCCCTGACCTGGGACTTCCAACTTAATTTTAATTTTCCACGAACCCCCTGAAAGATCCTGGGGACCCCTGGGGGTCCGTACAGACCACTTTGGGAACCACTGCTTTAAATTAATGTTCTATAAAATTTGTGGGTTTTTTTTTTGCAGCTGTCAATAACGGAAATAATAATATTTTACATTTTCAAAAGAGTATCAAGGTCATTATTTCTCCTTTGAATTGTTTTTTTTTCATGTTGGGTATGTTATTCAGGATTGTGTAGAAAAAATAAAATCAGTTTAGGAACATATTTTTTTGACAATTGTTTCAAAAATAAGAGTTTTTTTTAGTTAGTATGGCAGTACTTATTCACATTACTTATTTTCACGCGTATGTATCCCAGATGACCGACACTAAATGTCACCGATTGCCCCGAGATAGGATCATATTATTATTCCGCTTCTAGTACTCGATCCGTCCGGTTGCACGGCAATTTTACCTCACAACCAGTTTGTACGCGAATGTATATTCGTTGTAAATAATATTTTAAATAAAACTTAATATCGTGGATAACTAAGTGTTTTCAATTAAACATCATCATTATTATAAGTCTGAACACAAGATCACGGCTTGGAAGTGCCGTGATCTCAAGGAGCATTTTAACCTCAATATCGGTAAAGTATGAAGGCAATCCTGCCTGACGTGGAGAGGATCTCCTCATCAAACACTCTCCATCCACTCATACATCAACTAATAAACACTTCCAACATTAGTTAGCTATTTTGGGAAAACATCCTACGATATTATCGTGTAATATACAAGAATAATAAGATCTGTATTACATATTCATGTATTTCTTAATCATCCTTTCCCTTTTTCTTTCCATATTTGCTTTAACCCTTCAACTTTACCCGAAAATTCGGGAAGCTCTACGTCCACTGTCTCGGGGCAAATCTTGTTGAATTTTCAGTACAGTTTTTTGTTGTTGCTAGAGTTTTCTTCATTGAACATATTATAATTCGAAAGATGTGTGGTATGGGCATGCTTGTGTGGCCGCAGTCCGTTCAATTTATCATTTGTTCTATTGATGAAACTGATCAAAAACTGAACTTGAACAGAATTGGCTTCGTTCCATAGACGTATGAATATTGATAGACCAGAACATAAAGGTGAGGGGTAGAAGCCAACTACAGCGGTACGAAGGGCAGGAAGATGGCTTTGGTGATACGTGATTCGCCAAAACTCAATCTGACAGTATATAGTCATCTCTAAAATCATAAATAAAATCAAAAGCACTATAAAATCATCAATTAGTTCTTAAAAGTAAACTCTGCTTTTGAATGAATAGACCTTTTTACATGGGAGCGCAAATTGCTCGCCACGCAATGAACAAATTTGAAGTTCAAATACGCCAAAGTAAGGTCGCCTATAAGATCGAGTCCAATATTTTGCTCCTGTAGTTAGTTAATACACTTTTACAAATGTTTCATAATTTAGTTACCCCAGTAAACAGTGACGGGCACACGCCATGTATCTCGGAGTGATAGTGTATGTATGGGAGGTTTGGTATATTTATGGTGTATGTTCAAAAACGATCATATTATGTGATCTGAATTAGCTTAAAATTGTGTAAAATAATGTTTGCTTATGGAATGTAATACCACAATTGGGTTTATTCTCTTTTTCTCTTCTATGTTTACACGTATTTATAGCACAAGCCATCATTTTTACCGTGTTATTTACGATGAGAGCTCGACACTGGTCCGGACACGAATGATGACGTAACATTTTTTAGATTGACGCGTGGCTCTCGCAAGCCCAGCCGGTTCCGAAAAATGGTTCCAATGGGAGGGGGAAATAATACGCCTTTTATCGCTTAGGGCAAGTCCATGTATTTTGTACGTCCGTGCTTCGTTCACTTCGTCGCCCGCACAGTGCACTCAGCCGCTCCCAACTAGCAAGTTTAATTAAACTAAGCAGTCAAAACGGTTAAATTAAACGTATGATATTAAGTGTATTAGTTTATTAGGGTCTTCCCATCACAGGATTAGCCCTTTTAACGGCATCGTTTAGATTCATATAATAATTGTTCATATTCGCTTGTGGAAAAAACAAAAACAATATACTATCGAACACAAATGATTTTATACATTTATGTTTACGTATGATTGATATGTGGTAAATCAAATAAGTAGATTATAGTTACAATTAACATATTACAAAGAACATAACGCACCATAATTTAAATATGAACAATTATGTATGGATGTGGAGAGCGAACAAGCACGATTTACAAGACAATGTATTTAGCCGGGAGTTTAAGGTAGAATGATCCCGATGATCTTTGTTGCAGCGCGTGAGAGTGACTTAAGATAAGGCTTGATTCCTATTGATGTACGGGAGACCAATCGGATTGCCTGAGACTGTAGATTGGTGTCCTTGTTCGACCCCCGCACATTCTTCTGACGTGGTGCAGAAAAGTATGTAGTTATTTTACATAAAATATGTAACCTGAAAGCATCCTGGAAAGGGCGAAATATATGTATTTTCATAATATACCTATTCTTATTATTAACGGAGATGGGATACTTATTTATATATATGGGAAGGAAATAATAATAAATAATATTTAATTATAGGACTCGATATGGGCTGTAGCGCCATCGTAGAAGAAGAAGGATAGAAACTGATTGATATAATCAAAAAATACTATCTTTTGATGAGACGGCCCACACCACATACACTATTAGAATCACAATTTATTTCACGTAATAATTTATTTTGCCCTTTTGACTACTTTTAATTTGCAAGTTGGGAGCGTGCTTAGTATCAAGCGGGCATCGTGCGAACAAAGCTATTGGTCTGTTGATGACCTAGTCGAGAGGCTTTATGTATGTAAACCGAATAGGTTTTTTTCAAATTGGTTAATGGCAGTCTCAAAAAAAAAATTTCTCAACATAAAATCAATCACTTTATCATAAGTTTCCACGATGAATTTATGAATGCTTTTGTTGTCTAAAAGCACAATGATTTCAACTTCCTGTATAGGTAACAACGGATGGTATGTATATTATGGTGGATAATTAAGAAACTCGCTGAACTTAATACTAATAATTAGTTACTTAATAACGTGGTGCCTCAACCGACGCGCGACGTTTGAAAACCGTTGTGAGAGGCTCCCTAGTTAAATTTATGCAACCAGATACATTTCCCAGTAAAATTAATAATGTAAGTGATGCAAAGAGCGATGTTGTCTTAAACTTGTCTCGGTTGCTTTAAGATATTTAATAACTCTTACGCCTTCGATGAAATAACATTTTCTGGTTATATTTCCTCGAAATACCTCTTACAACTTTGCAAATAATGAGTGGGATGGATAAACTTCATGTTTTTGTTGTGTGATGAACGGAACCTTTAATCTAAGAAAGCCAATAAGATTTTTTTTCTCTTAAATAATACGTAGAGAATAGCACTGTTTAACGACATCTATGCGGTTAAAATTAAAAGCTTACGGAAGTTTATATAAATGAAATGAATTGGGAACAGAGACTGTAATTAGGCAGTAAAAAAGTTTCGTTGAAATAAACACAGAGGTTGTTAAAATCGATACTAGAAAGAGGAAATCAATTCCTAGGCGTAAAAATAAATAAAAAATTAAATCAACCAATCGGAGAAGACAAGGCGTAACCATGTTGAGGGCCAAAGAGATGGACTTTGAACCAGGACATTAGCTGGATAATTAATGTGATTTCAATCGAGGGGTCAATACACGCTGAATAAACAATATCCCACGGTCTTGGATATCGGTGCGTCGACCCAAGATATAATCTAAACATTGAGTGCAATTATGGGGTCGGAAACTGTAAATAATGAGGAACTAAAATCATATTATGTCGGAAAAATGGTGCACAATAACAAGAAAAATTAATGAAAAGACGCGAAAACCTTAGGAAAAGCTATTGTCGGGATATTCAATTGTAGATAGATTACGTTTAATAAAAAGGGAGGCCAGATTCGGGGGAAAACGAAAGTTTGATATTTAAAAGAGAAAAGAACAATGAAAATTAGCATTATCGTTTTCGGATGAAGCAATAAAGTCAAGAAAATTTTTAATTTGGAAACAAAATCAAATGGAAAAAATTGGTGTATTGACGGAAGTGTTGATCAAACAATATAAGGATCAGACTTATTAATGCGATTTCAGACGAGTTTAAATGAATATCGTTATGTACCTGATATGGGGTGGCCATTCTAGTTATATTACGTTAGATTAATTCAAAGGAAGGGATCATTTTTACGTCATTTGTTATGAGGAAATGCTATGACCGATAGGGCAAATTAGTAAGCGAGATTGATGTTAAAAAGGTTGTCGAGCCCGCACATGATTCTTGTATAATAACAATGAGAATATGGACATGGATTTTGGTCATTATAACAGTCTTTATGGCTTAAAGGGTGATTAGTTTTAACGTTGCCCTTATGCAGTATTTAGATAAGGAAAAAAGATAAAATCTAACGAGCTAACATTAATTTATTATTTATGACCGAGTACATAGAAATTGAAACATCAACATGTGTCTACGAGGATACTTTATGGGATTTTAAGGAGAAACGAGACGCAATTTTACATGTTTTTAAACAGAGCAATTAACCGGACAGGTATCCCAGGGTCAAATTGGAATTTTCTCCTATAGAAAATATGACAAATAACATATTAAGTAATTATGGATAGAAAATGAAATTTTTTAAGAGGAGATAAACATTGGAAATGATATTAAGGGTGGTAAAGAATAAAATAAAGATAATTAAAAAATGATTCCGTAAGGAAAACTCAGGAAAATTCCAAAATATCAATGAAAATAATAAATTTGGCTTGGAATGTAACTAATCATATAGTTATGGAGAAAGACATAAGAATAAAGGAGAGAAATCATGAAAAGAACGCCATAAATAAAAGAAAATTAAAGGAAAGAGGAAAAATTCAAATCTACGATGAAAATTTAGACAATGCAGTTTAAAATTGAATTGATTTGTATAGATGGCATGAAGATGTGGAAAGATTTAGTATGGTGGAAATTGGAAAATGCATAAAAGAGATTTCGACATGAGTTTGTTCGTGTTCTGTCGGCGATAAACAAAATTACGAGTTATATACGGTTTATTGAAGACGTACCTATTATATATTGAGAAAAAAAGGGACACGAAAATCATGATATTTAAACTAAATTCGTAAGGCCAGAAGACAAAGGAACGACAGGGCAATTTTGACATAATATTGCAGGTTCGATCCTGGAACAATGTACGGGAGAGGCGGGAGACTAGGGCTGGACTTCAAAAATCAGGGAGGCTGGACTAACGACTGTGATACCAAAATAGAGGAATTGTACTATGAAATCGCGAGTCGATAAGAGTTAGATTTATAAATCAATGAAGGTTTAGATGAGCTGTTCTAGTCCTGAAGGTGGGTGTATTGTATCATTTTGAGAAGGTCAGTCGTCGGATCTTGGGAGTAGTGTCAGCGTGACGTGACGTGATAAACGGTTATTAATTGGAAAAAGTTTCAAAGAGTGAATTCTGGGACTTAGCGTTTGAAAGTGTTATAAATAAATGCGTTTTAAATAGAAAAATTCTGAGTGTCTGGAATTTTAGAAACTAGTAAAAATAAATTCAGTTTAAAAATAGTACGATTAATAATAATTAGATAAGAATCAGTGAAGTGGAAAGTGATTAATAATACCATATTATTCGGGCTAAAAAAATTTGCACCTTAATAAAGTGACGAAATAATTCGGTTTAATCAATAGTGAATTAAATAAATTATTTAAATACACGGATTAGATTCAACGACGAAAAAGGAAAATAAAGAGTTTTGTTCTAAAATTATCGAGTTTAATCGTAATCGAAATTACAGTAAATAATTAATACCTTAGTTGCGCGTTGTCAAAGGAAAAAAGGCGACTAAGTATTTCATAAAATTAAATATACGGTTATAAAATAAAACCAAAATAATAAAGGGAGGTGTTTAAAATAAATAAGGATAGTCATAAATTCAATAATACCCTAGCGATTATTTAATTAAAATCGTTTTTCCCAAGAAAAAAATTAATAACAAAACCAAAAAAAATTGTCTCGCTAAATAAAATACCGAATTAAATCTTTTATATCGGATATTATTATTGCATACTCCTTCCTCTTCCTCCACACGCCCGCCTATCCCGCATCTCACATTGCCATCGCATAACTATTATATTTATTACATTCGCACTGCATTACCTTATTATATTTTCCTGTTCTCAACTCCTGTCAACTGCAAGATATTCTCACTTTCTGTACTCAATTTTTTATTTTTAACATACTTGGCCATATTTCAAGTGTCTATACATATTACACCTCATATTATGTTCACACATTCTCTGCATATTTTTGTTATTGACACTAAACTGAAAAAGAGTCCCTGCCTCTAAGTATTTTTTATCAGAACGTACGTGGACTGAGAACAAAAAATGACACGTTTCTTCGCAGTGTTACGAGCGGTGATTATGACGTGATTGGTATAACAGAGACTTGGCTTACTGATTCTATTTTAGATGGGGAGCTTTTTGACTCAAGATACAATGTTTTCCGACGTGACAGAAGTATCGAAGGTGTAACAATGGGTGGTGGGGTGCTCTTGGCTGTCAAAAAGGAACTCAATGCTATTTTTAATTACTCGTTGTGTTCTACGGATGAAGACATTTGGGTGACTCTTCGCATCCCACGTGCCAATGTATTTACTAGCGTTCATCTTTGTTGTATCTACCTGTCCAAAAGCTTCAATTTCAATGCTCCAATCTCCGCCTTTTCGAATGATCTAGGTTTTAAACTTTTGAATCAACCTAACGACAAGTTTCTTATTATGGGAGATTTTAACCTTTCTGATATTACCTGGTCTCTTCCTGTGGATGAGGTAAACATGATTCCTTGCAACTATACTTCTACAATAAGTTCAACATTTATCGATAATATTAATTACTGTAACCTCCACCAATATAATGGTGTTCAAAATACGTTAGGAAGAATTCTTGATCTCGTTCTCTGTAATTTCTCGGTACGCGTTGCTCCCGCGAACGACCCGTTGGTTCCTGAGGATACTCACCATAAATCTATCATTATCACTGCTGAGTTTGTTGAACCCCCGGTCATAAAGGAAAACTCAATTAAAAGGCCTTCATTCCACAAAGCTAACTACGATGACATAAGAGACAGCCTGGCGCAAGTAGATTGGAACACACTTAACTTAACCGATTCCGTCAATCCTGCACTATCACATTTTTATAATATTATTAATAATTTAATCTCTGATAAGGTTCCATTGAGGCGTTCTGGTAAACATTCCTATCCCCCGTGGTATAGCTCATCATTAATAAAACTTATTCGCGAAAAGCAGAAATTTCACAGATTATATACTACTTATAAGAACCCTTCCGATTACATTACTTTTTCTAGGCTACGCACCAGACAGAAAAAAATGGCTAAGAAGTGTCATGAAGACTTTATTAATAATGCTGAAGAGAATATCGCCAAAGATCCCAAGGCATTCTGGTCATATATGTTAAATCAAAAAAACTATCAGCATCTATTCCTAGCGTATTAAATCTTAAGAATTTAACAGCCGAGGGTGGCCAGGCAGTCTGTGATTTATTTGCTGAATATTTTCATTCCGTCTATGAACCGGCTGACCCTCTGGGGACTTCCTGCCACGACTCCGTTGTTAATCAGGTTTGTGAGATAGGATCAGTTTTTATCGATGCTGATCTTGTATCTAAATATTTAAAACGGCTCGATTCCAGCAAGGGTGCTGGGCCAGATGGTATCCCACCACTGTTCATTACGGAGTGTGCAAATCATTTGTCAATTCCGCTATCAATACTGTATAATATATCGCTTAAGACTGGTACATTTCCAGATATATGGAAAAGAGCCTACATCACACCAATTCATAAATCGGGAACTAAGTGCGAAGCAGATAATTATAGACCCATTTCCAAGCTCTGCATTTTTTCAAAGGTGTTCGAAAACATAGGTGGTAAAGAATTCGATCAACGAATTTCAGTATGGATTCTTTGCAGGTCGCTCTGTTGCTACAAATCTTATAACATTTTTAAATTTCTTGTCTGCCTCTATGGATAAACGTGTGCAAGTTGATACAATTTATACTGATTATAGCAAAGCCTTTGACAAGATCAACCACAGGATTCTGCTTAGAAAACTTGCTAATCATGGTATTCATGGAGATCTCCTTCGTTGGTTATCTTCATACATAACAAACAGGTCCCAGGCTGTGACAGTAGGTGGATTTTCTTCCATCTGGAAAATCATTACTTCTGGTGTGCCTCAGGGGTCCATTTTGGGTCCTTTGCTTTTCTCTATCTATATAAATGATATTACTACATGTTTTCACAACGCTCAAATTTTACTATTTGCCGACGATATGAAAATATACCTTCCTATAAGCTCCCATGACTGTTCTGTGCGTTTACAAGAAGATCTTGACCGACTGACGGATTACTGTCTCAGAAATAAGCTTTTTATCAATATTTCCAAATGTTGCAAAGTCACATTCACACGTAACCATAAAAAAATACTGCATGAATATACCATTTCTGGATCTCTGGTAACAAATAAAGATTATATACGTGACCTCGGGGTTATTTTGGACTCTAAACTTACTTTTGATAAACACATTGATAATATTGTCACCAAAGCAACAAAGAGTCTAGGCTTTGTACTGAGAACATGCAAATTTTTCAAAAATACTAAGACTTATCTGATTCTGTACAATTCACATGTTCGTCCTCACCTGGAATACTGTTCACAGGTTTGGAACCCGCGCTATATTGTTTATGTTAACAGGTTAGAAAGAGTTCAGGAGCGATTTCTCAAATTTCTCAATTTTAAATCATTCAACATATACAATTCTTACGACGAAATCGAGAAACATTTTCGAATCTCGAAACTGCTCAATAGGAGGCTTGTCGCTGATCAGATGCTCCTGTACAAAATTATTAACTCAAAAGTTGACTGCCCGGAGCTGCTAAATAAAATAAATTTCCACACGCCGACTCGATACAGCAGACAAAATACCCTTTTCTACATTGATAGATGCAACACTAATTCCAACCAAAATGAATTTATACAAAGGGCATGTAAATACTATAATAATAAACTTGCACATATAGACACACTTGCTGACATATTCACTGCTAGTTACTGTCGTTACAGAATTTCTTTATTACATTCTATGTAGGTGCGAATAACACATATTCATGACTAAATTCATTGTACCTAATATTATTATATTACTTGCGTGGCAACTTTCCCTTATCCCTCTCCTCCCCTTACCCGTCCCAACCCAAATACCTATTTCGCAGTCTATTTAAGTATTGTTTTAATTATTTTATTATTGTTTATAACATGTTTATCACTTGTTGACTTAACATCTGTATTATTATTTTTTTTAAATTGCTGCTTAGTTCTGTTTTTATTTTTTCTGTTTTTCTTAAATTTTCAAGTTTACATTCAGTTACTTTTATGTTTCTAAATACCTATCTGTGAACATTAATAATTGGTCTGTTTTTTTGCCATCCTCTTATGTATATTTTATTACTATGACTGTTTATGTTCCTTAAATAAATAAATAAATAAATAAAAATAAATAAGTCCCGGATGAAATCCTCATTTAAGGAAGATAAATTCGAAGTTAATATATAACTTACCCTTTTTGGGCTCTCATACCCTTAAATAAAAATACCTATCGGAGTATCATAAAATTTTGCTTTTGTTTTCAAAATACGCTCATTACAGAACATTTTATATATTATAATTATAGTTCACAATTATGTCCTCTGCGTGCGAACTGTGTCTTAATTGCTCTAAATAAACAATAACAGTGTTAATCTCTAGTGACCCTCCAGGTAAGTATGGTATTGTATATATTTTCTGCCTGTACAGTGCATTTTGACAGCAGCATCGCGTTCATTGGTCAAATCATTGCACATATAGTTTCGTATCGGTGATCGATGAACCGATGGATGCAATTTTTAGCCATAAGATGTTGTTGTATATAGTTTAAAATAAGATTGTATAAACGTTTTATAAATTTGTACAGCGCCTTTGAGGTGATTTTTCACAAAAACGGCGCTATAAAAGTCATCCAAATATTATTATTATTTTATGATTTTATGAATAAATACAAGTTTGGAAATAAAGATTAGGTTGTGGGACAAAGGATGTTCTAGGTTATTAGTCATGATAAAATCCGTGGCTTTATAGGGCGATACTTATTAAAGGGAGTAGGAGAGTATCGAAATTGGAAAGTGCATTTAGTTATTATATAGAATGGACGTACTGATAATCTTTCATGCCGTTGTTTAATTTCCCGGTGGAACTGAAAATTGAACATCAGAACTTTGGTAAGTGAATTACAATCATAAGTATTTGCAGATATCTGAACCTGTGTAGTTGGAGAACGAGTCTACTTGTGGAGTACGTGATTATCCAAAATATCTATTAAGTCGCATGTTATCCTTTTCTATTACAGCATGTTATAACACAACAACATCCGATCATATCTAATTGAGAGCCGTTCGAAATAATAACTACAGAAGGAAAATAAAATTATTATAAAATAAACGGGGTCAAAGGGACATTGACCGTAAAAATAAACAATTTCAAAAGTAAGTCAGTAAGTCGAAGGTCGTCTATGTGTAATGTAAACAAATGAGTAGTGATACATTTACTCACTGTCGTCACCTTGTCCATCGGATTTAATTAATTGTTGGTATGAAATAATAAAGATTTTATGATCGATGGAAATGAACTTTTCAATAAATTTTTGTTATTACAGTGAAGTACTCGTGAAACAAATACCTAACGTTATTTCCACTAGCATGTGGTACCAAATGTTCACACAGTGACCCAGTCACCCTGCATTCTTAAACAAATAAACAATAAATACCGATCAAATATTTCTAGGAGCAAGTTTGTGCATTGTAGCTTACGAAGAAACATTCAGTCAGTGTGTGAAGGCAAAATTGACGTTAGATTCATTCAATTCTAAGCGAACCAAGTGAGCTATAGCGATCGCCAGTAGGTAGTGTAAATTCGGTATGCTGAATTCTGCAAATTACAACACCTACAATCAGCTTTAACAAAAAGGGTGGCTTTCCACAAATAATCCGGGAGGTAACTGATTTCAATGATTACATACATTGATACAACGCGATTTACCCAATTTTCTATTTGTAGGGAATAGGTACCTCCAAAAAATCCTACATACCTAACACACGAGGAGCTAGTGACCTCATTTAAAAAAAATTTGGTGTTCAAATAATCATACAGTCCTAAATCCTGACTTTTCTCACGCAACTAGACTTCAGGGGTGCTGTATGTAATTTTTTGCTGATCAGGAAAGCCCACAACTTTCCCGAGAAGAATTTAAATCCTGTATCGGTATTGCCAAGATAGGGACATGCGGAGGAAGGAAGAATACGTATGTGGGTAATACGCTGGTGCGGCATTTAAAACATTAGGTCAATTGCATATCGTAAGTCTTGTCGACCTGAAAGTAAACGTAAGACCTCGTGAGTCGAGTTTTACGATTACGATTCAGAGATGGAGGAACCCCGGCTCAGGCAGGCCACGAGGGAGATGGTTCCGATTAAAACAGCCGCGTGCCATATTCGATTCGGTAGAGACATGATAAGGGAAGATATGACATTCCCCTTTTAGACTCAGTCGAGTTAAATTCATTCTGGAGGTAGAAGGAATTCGGAGCATTGCAGGAAATCGTCATGAAGACTAGATATTCTCCCATCTGGCGTGAAGGGACCTTCTTGTAGCAAGGAACGCCCACCCAAGAGGATAAAATCCGGTCTCGAAGATAATCCTAGCAAGCGTAGTGAGAGAATTCTGGTTTGAATTGTCGTCCACCAGTCTTGCTTGGTCAGTGGAGGAGCCGAATTTTTCAAAATAGCATTTTTTTTACCTCCACATCCATCCATTCCCTCTCCTTTTTCCCACCAATTTAGTGTACACTAACCATAAAAAAAACTAATAATACATGTTAGGTGAAGGATGCAGACAAAGGACTTCAATAGAAAAACAGGGTTCTTGGATGATCTCATATTACATAGGTAAAGAAAAGTTTCCTTACTTGAAATGTTACAATTATAGACTGTTATCTTCATTGCATTGTATTTATCAACATAGCCGTAATATGGGGAAAATAGTAATAAACAAAACGAGAAAAAAGGTAAAATCGAATACTGACGAGGTTAGGACGGGGTTAGTTTGTCAAACGCGGTCAAGGATAGGCAAATAAAAATAATTAAATAGATTGGAAAATTCTCATACTTTCTCTAAGAGAACCTAGGAGTTACCACACGCAATACATTATCTTCTCTACATGTGTATGCATATAAAATATGCATACAAATGTAAGTTCTAAAGAAAAAAAAATACACAACGCAGAATACTGAAAATAATGTGATCTAAATTCTTAAATCTTGTTTACTGTGATAAAATCACAGGAGTTTGAGAAAATTAGGGTAGATTTAGCTAGAAAATAAAAGAACCTACGATTCTTTAAAAATAAAACCACAACCCTGAGGTAGAAATAACCCGGGGAGGTTTAAAATCAGGACATCACACTTAGGGGTGTGACCAGTAGGACATAAGGGGAGAATAATAAATATAGTTATGAGTTAGGAGCTACGAGGTAGAAGCTTAGAAAAGTAAAATGTACTAGGGAGGTATCATCACAGTTGTAAATATAAGATGTTTAAATAATTTCAAAAGACTTACTAATTAAAAAATATTGTTTCCTAACAATCACTTACTAAAATCTTGTTTTATTGCTTGAATAAAATCGCAGAGTCATAAGTGTATAAATACTTAAATAAAATACTTCATATTTTTTAAAGTAACCCTAAATAAATCTCTTTTAAAACAGGTTTCACTCCTAGGTTTCTCATCTTATGCAAGGTTAAACATACGTATAACAAGGACTAAACATTGAAATAGTTTTGTAATTATTATTTCGTGATTATATTTCGTTTCGATATTTTGATTGGAAAACTTTGTTCCATTCATTATAACAAGTGAGACTTGTCTAAAGATTAGTACAAGATATTAAGTTTTTCGATCAATCTTCAAGTATCTTTTTTCCGCAACAAAAATATCAATCTTAAGTTGTTGCAAAGTATCTGAATTAAGATGATAATTATAAACTCACCTAGTATGGTATTTAGTTCCCAATAAAACGGATATTTTTTAATAATCAGTGGTCTTTACAACATCAACGGATTTTAGGATTATTATATTCGACGTTATTTTTATTTCTATAAACTTTTAGATTATTCTACCAATGAGTGTCCTTATTTTTCATGATATCGAATGCCTTTATAGGTGGATGGAAGAATAAGTCGGTATTGTCCTAAAAAATCCAAAATTTTCCCCATACTTTTACACGGTATAAACAGGAATACATAAAGCCAACGAAAGAAAGCGGATAGACGCCCTAGAAATGTGGTGCTGGAGAAAAATGACCTGACGCACAAATGTGTCCATTCTGGAATATCTAGACATCCGCAATAGGCATTCAACTGTCTTCTTACTAAGTATTTTAAGATACTTTGGACACTGTGCTCGCTATACTGAGGACTCCAACTAGGAGAAACTCATTGGAAAAGTGTTTAGCAAAAGAAGCAAAAGAAGGTCACCAATACGCTGGAGTGACAAGTATCACTGGCGGCCGGTACTTTCAACTTAAGAAGAAGAAAGTGCTAAAAAGACATGGCATGATCACTAGAATCAACTACTGTCCCGTAATGACAATTATCTGCGAGGCGGATATGGGTACCGCCGCAACGCAAACCATTTATTGAATAACAACACCTCTGCCGTAGGTCACCCCAAGTGGTTCGCTACTTTTAGTGAATAAGCAGGGGTTCATAGCCCACAAGCTGTATGGCAAGCCGGATTGGGAGAGAATGGTTAAGGGAATCCCTTTGACTACTCCAGCCGTACTCTCTCGGATCATCACCTTGAATCGCAATGGGAGGATTCATTCGTCCGCCACTCCTGAACACAATGACCCCCAGATTCCTATACACCCCTCATACACTTTTCCTTCCCAGGTCTTATTCTCCTTCCTTCCCTAAAAAGACCCTCCACACAGCATCCCCAAAGATGACATAAGCCCCGAGGGAAATTATTATCCCCGGGGCGTGGCCCTGTGTGGAGTTAATGTAAAGAAAAAATAATAGGAGAAAAGAGAATAGGTGAAGATAGTATATGACATATATGACGTATAAATGTGAATGAAGTAAGAAGTTTATGCCAGTATAGAAATATTTTAAATTCTAACATATTATCTCCTTAATACAGATTCATCCCTCTCATTTGTTAGGATAAAAAATCCGGCATATATAGTGCTATCGGTATGTTGTTACCACTAAGTAACTAACTTAATAAACATCCCGCCGTTCTCTGCAGCGGTAGGCGGAGAGGACGGACCGCCAAATAGCTTGGCCTCGGCACACACTAATTTCTTCATTTAGTTTATACATTGTTACGTACATACTCTTCTAAATTACTGTCACCCTCATCAATTAAAATGTGTAAAACAAATATGTATATATAACTCCATAAATATTGGTAATATCTACAAAATATCAATTAATATTATACCCATTTTAATTGATTTACAAATATACTAGATGTGCATCACCTATCGTAAAATATTATTTTCAAATATTATTATATGACCCTATTTACATAGATATATTTTGGAGAGAGTGACCATTTTTATTTCTAATGTGTAATAAACCTGAATTAACACATTTGTATACATAACTCCATGAATATTGGTAATATCTACAAAATATCAATTAATATTATACCCATTTTAATTGATTTAAAATATACTAGTTGTGCACCACCTATCATAAAATATTATTTTCAAATATTTAAATATCAAATTACCCTATTTACATAGATATATTTTGGAGAGAGTCAGATTTTTTATTTCTAATATATAATAAACCTGAATTAGTAAAATATGGACATGTTATTAACCCTCCAATGGGCAAGCAACATACTTGATGGGTCTGGCCAGGCTATGTAAGAGGTTTTAGATAAAGGCAGGTGTTAAAATAGTGTGTATAATCATGTCCTGGCGTTAGCGGCTCCTCATTTCATAAGCTATTCATGTTTTTACACTCGTAATGGTCTTTAGACTCGCCAAGCAAAATACGACACACATCAATACCACCTGTAACTGGTATATTAGCCGCTGGCTCAACAGCCCTCTCAACAACTCCTTCAAGTTCAGGTAAATCAATATTTTTTTCAGGCGTAGTAATATGCTCATCAACCTCCAATCCAAATTCAATATAAGATGCCTCTCCCTCATTAGGAACATACTCAACATCATTGTCATCGTCCCCGGCGTACGAATCCTCTTCCTCAACATCTACTGCCAAATATTCGGCCAATATAGCCTCATATTCACCAATTTGTACTAAACGTAAACTCATCGACAAAAGCACCATTCGACGCAGCTCCCTGAGTTGTACAGAATATTGAAACTCTTGATGAAAAGTCAACGGAAAACAACAACAAAAAATCACTTTCTATAATGAAAATGCTCATGTTACCAGACCTACTAAGTTATTTCATTTTTCAATGATTCATTAATTCACCAAAATTTAAACACTGAACCGACTGAGATTTCGAGGAAACCTTTAAATTTACAGTAAAATAGATTTGTCCTCGGAATTATAATACCACAATTTTATAATACTCTTTTCAGGCTGCTTCGTGCCTTAAAACCCTTCTTCATTCCTAACCCCATACCAACACAGTTCTTATAATAATGTCATTATTTTTACCACGAGGTCTCTCTTTGTGGTTTTATAGCAATGGCAGAAACACCAAATTATAGTAAGAGATTCGTACTGAGATAAAAGTAAAATTTATAGCTAGTTCCCGTTATTTGGACATGATAAAGGGTACTTCTAATTTACTGAATCTGAAATCTATTCCAACCGTTTGATCTGAATACTTAAATTATATTAATACGGAGAGATCGATAACCGGATATGATTTTGCCGGGAAATAATATTTTAATGATGCACCTAGAATTAAGTTTTCACCGGGCGATGCGATATTTGGCGATTGAGAGATAGAATTAAATAGGTGTGGAATTTCTACCATTTTCGATACACCTTTGAAGTCTGGCTATCTAAGTAAGATTATGATAAAAAAAAATCATTACCTAATTGATTGAACATTACCAAAACAATTTTAAGGTTTGCCGACTGTAAATATTACTAATAATCCCTCCTTGAATGTCAATATACAAAATCATTGGATTTTCCTCAAAGCTAAAGTAGATATAAATGTATTATTAGACAGTGAAATGGAAACCTATGTAAATAATTGTTTTTGGTTTAATAAATACATTGTGACTTCATGAAAATCAGTAAAAATAAGAAACTCATATCACTTTGTAAGTAATTTTTTATAAATTTAAATAGGAAAAGTTTTGAAAGGCTGAGGGGCACCGTAAAATTTTAGGAATAATTAACAACACTTATAATAATACGCAAACAGAACAGGAAATATAATAATACATACAATAGAACGAAGAATATAATAATATACAATATCTACAGAACAGGAAGAAATTAAGATTCTCTACAGATCAATGAATTCAATAATATACTACACTACATCTCTTGACGGCTTCCGTAATCGAGGGGTTAAGCATTCAATCCGAAGGTCGCGGGTTTAAATCTCGGCGTATAAATTTTATTGGAAGAATTTTTTTTTGTTATTTCTCATTCATACATTTTTTTAATTTTCTTTATTTAGTGCATTGTTTAATACAGTGGCAAAAAAATTTCTACCACCATGCTAGGTCCGTGTTTTTGTGGTCTAAATTAATTAAAAATAATATATGGTAGGTATATTTGCGTTTCAAAGAGGAATATACTATCAGTATCGCCCTGGTGTAAGACCACCATTTAGAATTGAAACGTTGCTTGTAATGGCTTTAGGCATGTTTGGTGATCTGAATATCCAGCTACCTCCCTACCTATATCTTCTTCCCCTCTCATAGCCATAGTCTCACTTGCTCTAGATGGGAACAGTTGAGAGTACGGTATTCACAATTTAAAAAATTAGATATTATTTAGTCTTTTTGAAATGGTTTTGAGAAACATTTTTGAAAACCTTATGTTTCAAAAAAAATCTTTGATCGAAAATATTTATATTTTAAAGTGTCCATAAGACAAGTATGAAGAAACATGATTTTGCATATTGTCTTGTTTTGTTGATATAATTCGTGGGTTAATTTGCCCCCTAATTCGTTATCCTTAATCGTTTTATGGGTTCGTATGAACCATACACGTCCAACGTTATTTTCCACGAAATCTAACATGACCCATCCGAAATCCGGAGCGGAATAATAGACTCCAACTAATAATTTTCTTATCTGTAACAGCCGCCACCACCGATCCTCTCATAAGCCATAACATATTAGATAGAGCAATCTAATATGAAAACACACTCATAGCACTCAAGATTAAATTGTTAATAATATTCATCCACAAAAAGCCTCACGCAATTACTTACAACAGTAGTAAACAGGGTGTTTGGTATAATTTTTGACCCATAATTATTATATTTTCAAAAACATATTTCGTAATCGTGAAAGGCATTTACTTTTGGCTTACACTAATTTACAATCAACACACATTTAAATTAAACATACTAACTTGATGACTTGGTTGTGATGCATTACAATCATAATATTAAATTTAATATTTTCAGTTGTGACTCGTTAAAATGTGACAATTACAATATGAAACACACTAAATTAATATACATTTTTTAAAATTATTTTTTTCTCCATTTTCAAAATTGGACCTAAGGTGTTGAAATAAAGTGTTTTATATTGCAAAAAAAAATATTATTATAAAAAAATCCAAAAAAACGTGGGGCTCGCAAAAACTCAGAAACGAGTCCCGGTACGATCAAGGTATAGTGTGGTAAGTCTCTATCCCCCTCTAAAATGACGGTTCCCGTTTTTACCTAAGGGGCGTGCTTTTGAAGTTATAAGGGCTGGAAGTTTCGTCCTCTTGAAATTTCTAGAATTCCAGAAAGTTCTGGACGGTTCAATAGAGCTATAGAAAGTTCTGGAAAGAATGGCGGGGTACGTCGTGGATTTTCATGAATAGGGAATCGGGAACATTATTGTGGAACATTCCAGAACACTCTCGAATGTTATCTTGAGCGAAGCCGGGTAACCCAGCTAGTCGTTAAAAAAGAAGACTTATTTTGTAAGATTATGATAAGTATTGATTTAATCTGTATACCCTTTCGTAATATTCTCGTAGGTATACTGAACCTTAGGAGCATTTTATATAAAACACGTTTCATATTTGTTTATGTGGTCAGCTACTCATTTGCCTCTGTGATTTTGTCGTTTTTCTTTGGCTTTGATTGTTTAATATACTCGTACATCTATGTATGTATTTGAATTTCAATTTTGTTTCTGGAATAAATTGGAATCGTGAAAGTGGAAATTATCCCACTTCCCGACTTTCATTAACTTTTTGGTGGCAATCACGCATACACGCGTGGATATATACGCATTTCACTGAAATTAGATGACAATACAACAGTAAATATAAGTAAAAAATGAGCCCTTTGCCGGAAGCGTATTATCAATACGATGCAACCATGCCTCGAACTCAACACGGGTTTGTAATGCCATTTTTTCTTCAAACCCGTGACTGTCCAGTAGAAGGCAACCGGCATCCTACTGTGCACGGGTTTGTAACGCCAATTCCCCTCCCAAACCCGTGTTCAGTACGAGGCATGTTAAATGAATGCATTATAGACAACTTTGTACCTGTATTTATAACTGCAAAACATGGAAAGAAATGTATTAGAATAATTACACATACCCGCTAGACAAACCCTGCTTTGCCAAACAAACCATTCAGACCCTGGGATGTTTTTTTAAATTATGATGACATGCGAGTTTATTTTAGAGAATTTATTTTATAAGTACTATAAAGTATTATAAGTACTATATTATAAAGTGTTTTTATTTATTTTATTGGTGAGGCTGTTTGCATTTTATTGCCCATCCATTTTATTGTGCGTTTATGCACACAATTCCTTTTTTATGTTATAATCACGTTAGGAGGATGCCTCGTACTGAACACAGGTTTGGGAAGGGAATTGGTGCTACGAACCCGTGCACAATAGGATGCCGGTTGCCTTCTACTGGACACTGGTTTGGAGAAAAAATGGCATTACAAACCCGTGTTGAGTTCGAGGCATTGTTGCCTCTTATTGAACACGGAAAAAGAAATACGCTGCCCGGAAGAATGTTGAATCCAACAATATAAAAAACAAAACCAGTTATATCTTAAGAGAAAGTTAAGAGTTTTAATTGAAAATCCTAGAAATAATTTAATTATAGTTTATTACAAGAATTTACGCTGAATTTGTGGAACAATGTTGTATGTATGACTACAAGTAGACTCTATCTATACTGATTTTAGTAAAGCATTTGATTCAGTTTCCCATGAAATTCTCATTTGGAAATTAGAAAAACTTGGTATACGTGGCAATTTATTAATCTAGATTGAAAGCTATCTTACTAAAAGACAATAAATTGTTAGAATAAAATCCTCCTTGTCCGAAAAAATTTATGCAACAAGTGGAGTTCCACAAGGTTCACACCTTGGCCCAGTCTTATTTATCTTGTTTATAAATGATCTAACAAAAGTGTTTCATGATTTATTTTTCTTACTTTTTGCTGATGATCTCAAAATGTTTAGAATTATTAAAAATGTTTAGCATTGCAACATTCTTCAAGATAATATCAACAAATTGTTGATTTGGTGTAATGAAAATAGACTACTTAAATATCTCAAAATGTCAAGTAGTTAGATTTTCTCGAATAAAAAATCCAGTGATATTTAATTACAGCATTGATAACAATACTCTCGAGACATTAACACAAATTAAAGACTTAGGAATCACTTTTCAATCAAATCTTTCATTTGTTAACCACATAACAGAAATCTCTAATAAGGGCTTTAAAATGTTGGGATTTATAACAAGGCTAACTAGAAATTTTAACAATATAAAGTGTATTAAACTATTATATTTTGCATTTGTAAGAAGTCAACTTGAGTACAATTCTCCCGTCTGGAACCCATATTATAATATATATGTACAAGCTGTTGAAAGAATACAAAACAAATTCTTACGTTTTATAAATTTTAAAATGGGTATTCTAGCAATTATGTTGAACTACAAGACTATTTTAAATTGTATGAATATGCTTAAATTGTCAGACAAAAGAATTTTCACTAATTTGGTATTTCTTTCTAAAATTCTAAATGATTTAGTTTATAGCCCTGTATTGCTTGAATAGATAAGCTTCCGGATTCCACTAGAATACTAGAAGCCAGGATTTATTTCTGTGCAGAAATTCTGGGACTTACTACCATATGTACCTATTCCTCTTTACCCAGAATACTAACGGAGTGAAACAATAGGACACTTGCATCACATTTAAAAAAAAAAATTCCGGTTAAGGCAAATATTCTAAGACATTCCGTTTTTTTTTTTTTTTTAATCGTATTTTTGAAACCCTGGCGAGTAAAATATATTCATATATAAAGTGTATTAAACTATTATATTTTGCATTTGTAAGAAGTCAACTTGAGTACAATTCTCCCGTCTGGAACCCATATTATAATATATATGTACAAGCTGTTGAAAGAATACAAAACAAATTCTTACGTTTTATAAATTTTAAAATGGGTATTCTAGCAATTATGTTGAACTAAAACACTATTTTAAATGATATGAATATGCTCAAATTGTCAGACAGAAGAATTTTCACAGACTTGGTATTTCTTTATAAAATTCTAAATGATTTAGTTGATAGACCGGTATTGCTTGAATTGATAAGCTTCCGGATTCCTCTGCGTAATACTAGAAGTCAGGATTTATTTCAGTTCAGAAAATCTGGAACTAACTACCATATGTATTCCTCTTTGCCCAGAATACTAATGGAGGGAAATAATTATACCAAATCAGTGGACATCTTCAATTTATCTTTAGACCAATACAAAATGCTGTTACTGAGGCAGATCAGTTATGTACAATAAATACTGTATGTATATTTCGTAGTAAAATAAATAAATAGTGTTTATTTATATATATAAATATTTCTTTTACTAAGAAATATATACCTTTTATATATGTTGGTAAAAGAAATATATAGTATTTATATTTTATTTAATCAAAGTGTAATTTTTAAATTGTGTATGTAAAAGCCACGAAAAAGGGCGTAAATAAATAAATAAATAAATGTAAACAATTTCACGTACAACGTTATTCGTTTTTATACTCTTCGTACCTTATGGAAAGCGACATGATTTTCTAACATAAATGTACACATGTTATTGTTGTATTGGAGCTTAAAAAGCAAAAAAACGATATGAATAAATGAAACTATTTACGTTCTAGATATTGTCTTGAGATCAACATACAACATTATTCCACAAAACTATTTCAACGGCTAAAAAGCAGGCTTAATAATATTTTTTGTGGACAAACTTACTTCTACTTTCCTGCAATCTTCAGCTTCTTGACTTTGAAGACTTTCTAGTTGAAGTCATAAAACGTTCGTTTACTCCATTTATTCCCATAAATTAAACCAAGCGCCGTGATTTTGATAAATGGCTTTATACAACATCTTTCCACAAACCAAACTTCAAAGGGCTGCTACAGGTCTAAAAAAATTTTCATTATCATAATCCCTACCTTAAAAGATGCGTATTAATATGCCCAACATTATTCCATCGATAACTCAACATTGATAGTTTTGTTTGGATACGACATTATTCCGGGCAAGGGCTCAAATGTCGGTTTAATCAATTCAGGATTCAGCTCGGTTAATAGTGTTGTCGACTCAAGTTCCTGGGTAGGAAGGTTCAATTCTCAGCCAAACCAAAAAAAAGTTTTAGTTTTTAGTTTTAAAATACACCTGAAAATAGATTTATTATGCACAGCAAAAAACTTCATCAGGGCCTACGTATTTTTTTGGGGTTGCTATGTAGGTGGCCTTTCTGCAAACAAAATGGTTTGTTATGTCTTTCTGGCATGTATTGGAATATTAAATACTGTCGATGAATATAAAATATTATACTTGTTCGATAATTTTCTTGATCCCTAGTACCAAACACCCCGTACAAATTACCTACAAGGCTGCATGCACTGATACAAAATCCACGAACCGGGGTAGAGAGAAGAGAGGTGGTTGTTAATGTGACCAATCCCCGTAACTAATGCATCACATCAATCACACAAATGTGACGTCTGACCCGCCACACCCTCGCCCAGCACCTCCCCCCTCTACCACACCACTTCACCCACTGGCCACTACCCCTTCTCGTGTCGGGTTCGGCAAGAAACCGGCCTTCCCTTAGTATCATGACAGCACCGGCCACGTGATACATAAATTATAGCCACTTGACGTCATGACGCATTAAGTCGCAGATAAATCAAAGCCTATTTGCCGACCTCATTGATGTATCCACTGGGTCATTTCAAGGGTTCAAAATTTGATTTATCTTTAACGATTTTGAGAGCCAAAATATAATGATGTTGAAAAGTGGTTTAGAAAATTAACGGTACTATCTTTAACCACGAAGATAGCATTCATTTTCAACGACTCTCAAATACATAAACGTATTATATTTTTCTTCATTAATTATTCATTAAAACGTATGAGCATGAAACGATGTTAAATGTTACTAATCGCCTTTTATGTACATGATATAACGACTGAACGGAATGCCCTTAAAAAACTGACATAACCAATCTAAGCATCGATTCCTACGCTTAAGGAGTATCTTAACGCTTAATCCTACATTGTAATATATTTAGTTTCTTACGTGTAGGTACTTATATATTTTTAAATTTTTATTATTCTACTCAATGGACTAGCTATGGACAAATTGAAGCTTTTCCTATCGTTCGCATTGAGTAGAATTAATGTTAATTACAAAAAAATATAGATACGCAAAAAAAACTAATTGTATGAAGGCAGCATAAAGAATACTGTTTTATGTATTTTCCTATAATTTATTTTCTTCTTTGTTTTTCTTTTTTATTTTTCTTTCTTATATTTATATATTATATTTTTATTCTATATTTTACATATACCTACCTGGATTTTATTGCTTATTACTGCTAAACTGTATTTTCATAAAAAAAAATCTTTTTTTTATTATTTTTCTTTCTTACATTTGTTATATTTTAGTTCTACTTTATATTTTACAAGTACCTATCTGGATTTTACTTTATATTTTACATGTACCTATCTGGATTTTATTGTTTATTACTGCTGTATACCTAGAATAACACAACTTATATCCGATATTGTACCTAATATCTAAGTAACTCCCCCAATATGTACCATTATTGTTATTTATTATTGAATCCACTAATGTGAAATTATGTACACGCAACCTGCCAAGTTGACTGTCCTAAAACGGGAAAGCTTCCTAGTTGGGCAGTCAAAGCTTCCTTTTATATTGTTATTTCTTGTATGTAATAAATGTAATAATAAATAAATAAATAAATAAATAAATAAATGGCTACAATTATCTGTGAAATTTTCCGTTGATTGACTTTTTTCTTGCTACTAAAAATATTCACAAAAATAATAAACACCACTTGCGCTTGATATCGTGACATTTCTGCCTAAAGATTTTTATGCCTATTACTTTAATTTGTGGCGATATAAGACACTAAGATTACATAGATTTTTGGCTTCTTCCTCTTAGATTAATAAAAATGATTTTTTTATTCAAGAAAAATACAAATAATTGTTAGAGTTTTGTTTATGCAGTCTCTTGTGAAGTGAGGGACATTTGCTTTACTCTGAGCGTACCAAGCACATCCAAAATCTGATTAAGAAATATTTTTCTATGATTATTTATGGTGATCAAAATTAAAGATAAATTATGAAAAAAAAACATAAATGTATATATTACAGCAACACAATACGGGTATGTGCCTAGCAAAGTGGTCGAATAATTCTCTACTAATGTAATAAATACTATAGCGAATATAAAAATATATATAACATAATAGAGCACCCGATACATTTGGTTAACTGCATTGAAGTACATTTCAAACTCGGCAAATCAACATATCATCTAATAGCTATCTATAGAACGCATAGCTCTAGTATTATTACGTTTATTAATGACCTCAAATACATATTATTAAAATTAAAAAATAAACTTTGCTTCGTGGTAGGTGATTTTAACGTTAACATCAATGAAAAAATAGAAAATAATATCAAAAATGAATACATCAATTGTATGACTGAACAAAATTTCATATCTTGCATAAATAAAAATACTAGAGAAATAAAAGAACATACTCCATCTTGTTTAGATCACATTTGGACAAACATAAACATTAAAGATCTTCACAAATTAAAATCTATTGTTTGGAAAACTAACATAACTGATCATCATGCATGCTTACTTCTGTACAATAATAATATTAAACATAAAAAACATAATTTAATAACCAAAAAATCAACAATAGATATGACTATTCTCTCTGAAAAACTAAAAAAGGAGGATTGGAACAATGTTTTGAGCAGTGATGATACCGAAATATGTTCGACTAACTTTGAAAATATCTTGTCACAGCACATTAAAAATTCGACAACTGAAATAACACACATAAAATCAAAATTAAGATGTTTAAAGCCTTGGATTACCAAAGGACTAATAATATCTATCAGGAACAAAGAAAAACTTTACAAAACAACTTTAAAAAATCCCAACGATGAAAAAGCATATATTTTCTATAAAAAATATAAAAATAAATTAACATCTTATATTAAAAAAAGTAAAGAAGAGTTTTTTAAAAATAAAATATTATCTTCAGAAAATAACCATAAACAAATGTGGAAAACAGTAAATTTGGCCATAGACAATACAAAAAAAACACAAAACATTAAATACATTGAACACGATAAAAAAATTATAGATGCCAATATGCAACCTAAACAATGTGCAAACATTTTTAATTCCTTCTTTGCAAATGTTGGAAAAAATCTTGCGAAAAATATTCATAAGCCTTCTAACCTGGAAAAACATAAAAATAAAAATTTACAGAAACGTAATATACTTTCAACATTCGAAACAACAACAGAATGTGAAATCTTAAAAATAATAGAAAATATGAAAGGAGGTTCGTCTCCCGGTTTTGACTCTATTACGGCACATATGTTAAAATCTATGAAATCTTACTTAATAAAACCCATCACTCATTTAATAAACTTAAGTTTAACAAAAGGGATTTTTCCAATGAACTACAAAAACACAATAATCTCACCTATTTATAAATCTGGAGATCCACACCAAGTAACAAATTATCGCCCAATCTGTCTAATTTCTAATATAGGAAAGATCTTTGAAAAAATAGTAAAAAAACAGTTGGTAAATTTCCTAGATTGTAATAAAATAATACACAAAAACCAGTTTGGTTTTATAAAATCACTCAGCACACAAGATGCTATTGCTAACGTAACTTCATACATTTACGAAACAGTAGATAAAGGTAAAAAATGTGCGGGTATATTTATTGACCTCAGAAAGGCATTCGATAGCATATCTCATGAGATGCTATTAAAAAAATTAAATAATATTGGCATAAAAGGCAACGCGATTAAATGGATCACCAACTACTTAAAAAACCGCCCTCAAGTGGTAAAAATCAATCATGTTAATAGCGATCAAGAGCTTTCAAGCTTTGGAATCCCCCAAGGTACAGTGCTTGGACCAATCCTATTTACTATATATGTAAACGATATTTTTTTAGAACCTTTACATGGTCAAATTACATCATACGCCGACGATACAGTATTAATAATAAGTGGAAAGACTTGGGAAAATGTAGAATTAAAGGCCATAGAAGACATTAACACGCTTAAGAATTTTTTCGACACTAATTTACTATCACTAAATAGTGAAAAGACATTTGTAATTCCATTTGCAATACATTTAAACGATGCTCCCAAAAATTTTAACATTGTCATACATGAAAATACTAAAATTCACAGCCAAAACTACTGCAAATCAAACTGTACAATATTAAAAACAACAAATAAAATAAAATATCTAGGTGTAATTATTGATAAAAATCTAAAATGGAAGGAACAAATATGTCAAGTAGTAAACAAAATTAGAAAATTAATTTACATATTTTTAAGAATTAGAAATTTTTTGTCAATAAAAAATCTATATTTAATCTACTATGCCTTAGTTCAATCCACTTTACAATACGCTATTATTAGTTGGGGATCCGCATATAAATGTAATCTTATTCCAATAGAAATTGTACAAAGAACAATTATTAAAATTATATTAAAAAAATCCTTGGACTACCCAACAGAACGCCTATTTGATGAATTCCAAGTACCTACATTTAAAGATTTATATATTAAAAATTCATTAATTCAAATTATAAAAGAAAAAGATAAATATCAATTTTTAAACGAAAACAGAACGCGACTTAAACATGTTTTTATATGCCCAAAACTAAATACGTCTTTTGCACAACACCATTACACTTACCAGGGAAGAACTTTTTTCAATCGTCTACCAGAAGAAATCAGAAGCATTAATGATAAAACCCAAATACTGCTCTCTGTCAAGAGACATTTTAAAAATATTCTGAAGAAAAAAACTAATGCCACTTAATTATCCTTACAAATATCCTTAGTTTTCCATAATATTATTTCTTTTATTTAAATGTATACAAATATCCTTGGTTTTCCATAATATTCTTTCTTCTCTTTAAATATATACTATTATATACGATTACAACACACATATATTTATGTAAATGAATTATTTAAGTACTAAGTAATAACCACATTTATGTACACTCCTTTTCCATACACAAGCATATGCTTTAAATGGAAAAGTAGTAAAAAACCTAAGATGTAAAATTATCATTTAACAACATGTAAAACATATTAATGAAAATAAAAAATAATAAAAAAAAAAAAAAAAAAAAAAATATATATTTTTTTTAAATGCCTCGAAAAAATCTCAATTAGATTCTGTAACCTCTGCTATCTTATAAAGCATTTTCAAAATCGTAATTGGGCTTTCTATTTGCGTAGATCCCTTTAACTTCTATCAGTTGTGGATATTTATTTACGTGTAAGTAGGTACATCACACCTTCACTGACCGCCTCATATATTTTATCGAAGAACTCATCTAAATCGTATGAAAATCCTTCCACCATTATTTGTAACTAATTCAGGTAGATGTATGGATATATTTTTCTCTTCTATTTAATATTAAAATATTTCAAAATAAACTAATGTAAACATACTTCATATAAACATTTTGTGACATAGTAGATACCTACTGTACTTATTTGCACTTAAAATTATGAATTAGGATACTCAATTTGACCGTCCTAAAACAGGTCCCTAGATGGTCAGTGAGAGTTCTCTCATATATCAGGGAATAAAATGTAAATCGACTGTCTCTGTGGTCGAGAGATAAGGCTAGCAAACCGAAGGTCAAATCACCGCGTGCGCAAGACAATTTCATTTTATTAATTTGTGTTATTTTTAAATTTACTAATTTAAAATAATAAAAAGTATATTTGCAGCATGTTTTTTGCAAGATACTCTCAGTATCACCCTTGGGTTTGAAATGGCTTTGGCTGTAATTGGTGACAAGATCTGAATACCCAAGTTCTTTCCCACCTTCCTCTTTCCCATCTCCTTCCCCTCCCCATTACCTTCAGCCTCAAAACACACTCCAATTGGGGATGCCATAGTATCACTGGCTGCAGACGGTTATGAGCAGTTGAGACTCTTTTGCGGTGTTCATATAAAAATATATATTTAATAGTAAATCTTATATCAATAACATTTTCTTGTCGCTCGTCTAGTATATCGTCTCTTCATATCATCCCTTTGGAATAATAAGGTTTTATTTGTTGCGGTTACGTCATGCGATATTGGGATATACGACTACATTAAGCTACTTTAGATTTCATAGCAAAACGTTTCCGCGTCAGATGGAAACTTGTTATTTCAAAGGGTTGATATTTTATTTATTCTTGCTGTTTCAAGGATATTTGCATTTATTTTTCTGTGAATTAAAATCTTAAAACTTTTTATCTAATATTTTTACTCTTTTATTTCATAGACTTTATACTCTGTTCTTATGTAAAAACACCATTGGCCCCTTTACATATATAATAAATAAATAATATTATGTACATTATAATGACAGTATAATGATGGGCCTACTGCGGGTTTAAAATTATTCAACTTCTATATATCATGCCGATAGAGCTTTTCGATAAATACACCTCTGGGAAAATTTTCACTAAAGTGATTAATTTTAGAAGTGTAAAATATATTTTTATGAAAGTTCGGAACGTAGATTATCTCCTAAACGGGTAGGCTTAGTAAGATTTAGTGGTCCAGCACGCTAAGTGCTCCAGACACGCTTTGTACAAATTAATGGTTAAATTTTAAGGTTTTTATTATTATGATAATAGAACAACGACAATTTAAACGACTAAGAGAAGATTCTTCGCAGTTAACCTTGCATCTAAAGTTAAAGAATCGAAAAATTTCACACCACCATAATCAATGTTTCATCAAATCAAAATATCAGAGTGTGCAATTCAAACGCGGTGTAAGTGAAATCTTCAGAAAACTAAAGTGGACAAGAGCGGGGAGACTACGAAGCACCGCACAAAGAGGAGACCTTTTATACTATCTCATTCTGTCGCAGGCTACATCCTATAGATATACGAGTATGTGTTTGTCTTGCAACTGAACAGGGCTGTTTCGTAGAGAAAGATTGAATTATCTTCGTACCAGCATTTTTAACTATATTTTTCAACTACACTTACCCCAATGTCGAATTTATTTCATTCAAAATTTGCTTTAATATATACCTACATTAAAGTTAGTAATAAAAATATTCAAACGCGTGATGATAAAATTATGTACTTTTTCCTATTATTTTTTTATCATAAGTATTTATTATTTTCCAATAACGATTATGCAAAATAAGGGTGTAAAAATATCTCAAGTATATTTGTTTGTAAGGTCGTAAATAAATAGACAAACTGAAGTGTTTCCATCGCAAAATACGTAAAACACAAGCGATTTGGTTAGAATTTTATTAGAACTAAAATTAAAATTCTGGAAAGTAGCTTTCCTATATGATTTATTGATTTATTTTACTGTATGATTATATATTTGAAATGTGTGTTGTATAATAAAACATTTTGTTTCGAAATTTTAACAAATCTACCAATGACCAAGAGTATTAACTTATTATTATAAAAATAAACATATTTTTTCAAAATCAGAAAAGTCTTGTTAAGATTAGGTGTTGCTGAAAAATTTTGCATACTCTCTGTACAAAACCTAGACATTTGGTTGCTATGGTGAAAATAATATCAACGTATTTCTCAAAGGTAATTTTAGAGTCCAAAAAAAAACCGAGATCAAATATATATAATATTTATTTGTTGACAGAAATTATTCTTTGTTAGGTAAGAAAAACATTATGTTCCTAGCTTACCCACAATAAAATGAAAATTCCTGGCAACGGAATACTGAAAAAATACTTAAAAGCTAATATTTTTTAACGTATCAATAAAAGAGTTTTTAGTTTAATATACTTTTTCTGATGTTACACCACAATTGGTTTGAAGATCACAAAAATTACAGTTTATAAAAGCACTGACGATGAACTACGTCTGCATATCTACGTGCTACCAAATTTGTGTCAAACAAAATATCAATTCTAATTTTCAATGCTTTTTTGAACAATGTTGCTAATTAGTTTGCGGCCTTGTCGGCCTCCAGGCCGGACGCCAAACACATAGATTTGCATTCATAAGCAGCAACCCTAATCTATAGAAATCTCCAGTGTCCGTGGACCTGCCGGGGGGGGGGGGTCACCCGTTGGCAAGCTCCGTGGCTTTTTGCTGGAGCACTCAGCGCCTTGCTTTACGGTGCACTTATCAGATATGGAAAACACATTTCCTTCCCAGTCGTAGTTGCAGTTGGCTGTTTGTGGATCCGGCCGAATTGCATCTACAATATGCATTCCGCACTGTCTCGTAAGTAAATAAGCCAGAAATTTTCTATATTATTTCTTTCAGGGGCGCTTTAAGATGCTATCTTCGATAAGTTTGATGATTTTGAGCTGACGGTAAGTGGATGTTGCCAAATTACCTTTAAAAAAATATTTTAGTTTGAATAAGTTCACAGTTACGCCAATATTTCTAAAATACACTTTGAAAAATATTAAACATTAGATGGGTAAAAATATATTCGAAAATTTCACAAGGGATTTTAAATGCGGATTGGTTCTAAACTTAAAGCTTTTCCTTAAATACCTACCAATAAATATAAATTATGATGAGAAGGGCTTTTAAACTTTTATAAAACAACTAACGCAGACCCGTGAAAAATCACGGTATATTATAATTGTGGGTTTTGGAAAGCTGAACCTTAAAAATATACATATTTGTCTCAGGAGCATTGCCTTTCGAAAGAAAGGAATTTATCTATCGAATAAGCTTTAAAATTTATAATATCTATCCAATGACATGATTAAAATTCAAGACACTTTAAATTCATACGTATACATTTAATTCAAACAAAAAATGTAAGACATCTTATGAAAAGGATAACCATAAAAATATCATGAATGAGCCGCTCAAGTATGTCCACTGGAATTAGTTCAGTGAAACCACTAGCGTTGTCTCAGTAATGTATTTTCACTTTACCTGTTCATCTGTCAAGCATTTGAACAAATGAAATATTATTTTTTTTAAATAAATGTTCATTGAAGAGGAATATTTACCAATGTACCAACAACCGAAATTGGTATGTTTAATAACGTTGTACGTTACTGTTTGCGCATTATTATATGGGATTGGTTGGGTATTGCATTCGCAGACTTGGTGGGTAGAATATGTCAAATTCCTGATTTTATCCCACCTACCTAATATTCCTATCCCAAAATGTCACCTTGAAAAAGAGCAATTGTTGCATGAAGAAGAGGTGACACTATTTCAACCAGTACAAATTAATGTCTCAGACAGGGAGCACATATTGAGCATATACTGTTGCAAAATAATATTGCAAGTTATTAAATATAGTGAAGTGCACCAAAACCTGGAGATCAGAGAGGCCCCATCTGCAACTGGTGAGTCCTATTTTCCTTTTCCGTTCTGGGCTTATCTAATTGTCCAAAAGCCCAGATCTGAACATCGACTGACTATCCATCGGGTTTTGCGAGTGCATGCTATCTAATCGTCCCATATAACATAGCGAACACGTAGTTATCGGGACTGGTCCTTTGAGGGTTGCGTCAGGGCTTTGCTCTGAAGCATAACCGCCAATTTTATAGTGGAGTCGCAGTTTCGCGACACCATTTTTGGTTCTTTCGAGCCTGATTACCAACGGGGTATTTAAAATTAATATATTTAAACTGCAAATTTATGTTATTTGCTTTTTATAATTTCTAAATTCGTTTGTACCGAACTACGTTTGTAATTATTGTTGCATTAAAATTCCTACATAGAATTAATCATGGCGACGAGTGATGGTACTCAGGATCTAGTTAAAATCAAATTACTAGAATCTAAGATTAATTTAATGCATAATCGTATCAATGAGTTATATGAGAAAGCAAAAATTATCGCTGATAGAGAGACAAGGAGTTCGGATGAGTTCGTTAAACAAACGGTTAATGTAGCTACATATTATTCACAATTTAACACGTATTGTGATGACTTTCTTTCGCTTCAATTAAAAAGGGATCCAAACTATAATATAAATTTCGATTTATGGAATAAATTCGAAAATAAGTACTGCTTTGTAGTTAGTATACGCGAAAGTATTGTGGCGAAGCAAGATTTAGGTGGTACGCAGAAATTAAATAATTCGCAATTTATTAAGCTTCCAGCGATCGATATGCCATCCTTCGACGGAAATCAAGAGAATTGGTCAGTATTTTACGAAGCTTTTAAATTAAACATCCACTCTAATGAAAATTTGAATACTTCGCAAAAGATGCAATATTTGATAGGAAAACTCCAAGGAAAGGCGTTATCGGTTTTTGCTGGAGTACTTCCGAATGAAAAAAACTATTTTGTAATTTGGAATGCTCTCGAAAAGAAATATCAAGACAAGCGCGTGCAAGGTACCTTTTACCTGAACAATATATTGAATTTAAAATTATTGGCACCTTCTAACTCAAATGATTTAAATAATTTTATTGAACGGTTTGCGTCTTCCATGTCTGCGCTCAAGGAATTAGGTATTGATGACCTAACAGACTTTATAATTCTACATATTGCACTGAAAAAATTAGATATACAATTGGTGCAAAATTTCGAAATGTCTATACGGGAGAAAGATATACCTACATATACCGATTTATTAGAATATATTCGTTCGCATGTTAAAATTCTTGAACGAACCGGAATAGATAGTAAAGTTAATAATAATAAAAATAAAGTTTCGCATTCTTTCGCTGTGGTTGAACCGAAGTCGTTTGATAATAATCGTACTACAAGTAATAATAATAAGTGCCGGAAATGCAATCGAAGCGATCATGTTGAATTGTTTAAGTGTGAACAATTTAATGAATTGAGGCCTAAGGCACGTTTTCAGTTTGTAAAATTAAATAACTTATGTGTAAATTGCTTAAGCGATAAACATAGGACGGTGAAATGTTCATCTAAATCGGATTGTAGAATTTGTAAAAAACGTCACCATACCGCATTGCATTTTGAGGGTACGGTGAACAACGAAAGTAATTCAAAAAACGAAGCTGTTATATTAATAACAAGGAATAAACATCATAATGATTTTACTGCGGGTAATTTAGCTACGAATGTACTATTGTCAACCGCGCAGTTATTTGCTTAAAATAATCAAGTAACCGTCAGGTGCTTAATTGATTGCGCCTCGCAACAAAATTTAATTAGTTTAAATACTTGTAATGAATTGAATCTTAAAATAATTCCTTTAAATAATTCAGTTATTAAAAGTGTTGGTTCGGTAGAGACACCAATATTGGGGCATGTTGCATTGGCAATTAAATCCCGTGTTTCAGAAGATAAATATAAAATAAGCCTATTAGTGGTCGACAAAATCACGGACAAGCTCCCTACACAATATGTTGACACAAAGTCATGTGAGCATTTACTTGGTTTAAACCTAGCGGATGAAAATTGGAACGTTCCATCTGATGTTGATATTTTATTAGGCGCTCAGTTATTTCCATATATTATGCTGGGAAATAAGGTTTTATCTAAACATAATATGAATGCACCACCCGCTATACAAACGGTATTCGGATATATTGTAATGGGTGAAATACCTAAGTGTACGCCGGATGTTTCGTGGACATTTGGCCCCATAACCAACGTGGATTTATACAATGCGTTATCCAAATTTTGGACCATTGAAGACATGCCTATTAAGTCATTGATGAGTGCTGAAGACGCGGAATGTGAGAAAATGTACGTCGAGTCCGTCCAACGGGATGACTCGGGAAGGTATATTGTATCTTTACCTTTTAAGATAGATCCTATTAATTTAGGAAATTCGCTCAGTGTCGCGCAACGCAGATATAAATATTTAGAACGGAAATTTAATACGTCGCCAGAATTGCATCGGAGTTATAATGAAGTAATTTCTGAATATCTGGAAAAAGGATATATAAGGTATGAAGTTCCGTCTTCATCTAATATTGATGAGGGATATTTCATTCCTCATCACGCAGTAATTCGTAAAGACAAATCAACAACTAAAACTCGTATTGTATTAGACGCCAGTACAAAGACCAGTTCAGGGCTGTCACTTAATGACATTTTGTATACTGGTCCAAACTTGCAATCTAACTTATTTACACTTTTAATTAAATTTCGCTTATTCGCTATAGCATTGACCGCAGATGTTAAGCAAATGTATTTACGTATAATGGTAACGGAAAGCCATCGTAAATATCAAAAAATTCTTTATAGATTTCACGAAGATGAAGAAATTGGAGTTTATCAATTTAATTCGCTCGCCTTTGGATTAAATTGTTCACCGTTCCTCGCGATGCGAACTTTAAGACAGCTAGCGAGCGATGAAAGAAATCGTCACCCGAAAGCCGCAGAAGTTGCAATAAATGATTTATATATGGACGATTTTGTATATTCTGTAAATACTATAAGTGAAGCCGTCACTTTGTCTACAGAATTAATGGCAATGTTCAAGTCTGGAGGATTTGAATTAGTTAAATGGTCGAGTAATTCTGTTCATTTGCTCGCTCAATTACCAGAATCGCACCGCGCAACGATGGATTTCTCGGATAATTGTAGCATTTTAGGACTAAAATGGGATCCGGTATCTGATTGTTTTCGTTTTATAATATGTCCCATGGAGGAGAAAACTATATGTAAAAGATCAATTCTTTCCACAATAGCACGTTTATTCGATGTATTAGGTTTGGTTGCTCCGGTAATTTTATATGCCAAATTACTTTTACAAGAGCTGTGGTTAGAGAAAGTGGGATGGGACGAAGAACTACCCCAAAGTATTGTTAATCGATATGTCAAATTCAAGGAAGAATTACCGATGCTTTCTAATTTAAATTTACCTCGATATTTGGGAGTAAAAGAGGACTGCACGATAAATATTATCGCTTTTGCAGACGCGAGTACGAAAGCGTACGGGTGCGTAGTATATCTTCATGTCACAGATAAGGGTGGCAACGCTACTATGAATTTGATATGTTCGAAATCCAAGGTAGCCCCATTAAAAATAATTTCGCTCGCTCGATTGGAATTATGCGCAGCGCTTATTTTATCTAGACTTGTTAGATCTATTGTAGATACTTATAAGAATCGCGTTTCGATAAACGATATATTTGCTTTTTCAGATTCAAAAATAGAACTTTCTTGGATTCACTCATCCCCGCACAGATGGCAAACTTTTGTAGCTAATCGAGTTAGTGAAATTCAGGAAAATTTACCCGCGAAACATTTTTATCATATAGATGGAGTTACCAATCCTAGTGATTGTTTATCACGTGGACTATTGCCCGCTCAGCTTATTGATCATTCTCTTTGGTGGCACGGTCCACCCTGGGCTGCGAACCCAGTGTCCGAGTGGCCTGTCAAAAGCTTTTCTCCCTCTGCTCAGGAGGAGAATACTTTGGAATTGAAAAAATCGCATACATTCACGATAACGTCAATAGAGAATAATTCTCCAATATATAATCTTGCCTTAAAAATTTCCTCATGGCCAAAACTGCTAAGAATTGTCGTATATATCTTACGATTTACGCGAAAGTTATCGCGTTCAACAGTTATAAATTCCACGGAATTAAATATTGCTGAAATAAATGTATTAAAAGCTTTACAAAAAAGGTATTTTTATGCCGATATGCAATTAATACAGAGGAAAAAACTATGCTCGTCTTCGATTCGAAAATTAAACCCGTTCGTCGATCATAATGGATTGCTACGTATAGGTGGTAGATTAACAAACGCGAATATACCTTATGCAAACAAACATCCAATACTTCTGCCAAAACAGGAAAAGTCAAAAGGCATAAATATGTCTATTTATTTGTTTAACGACAAAGGCTATACATATAGAATTGGTATCGGATCTAAGCACGGACAATTTTTTAAACGCATTTAAACGTTTTCTATCCAGACGTGGACCGGTTTCATGTATGTACAGTGACAATGCGACAAACTTCATAGGCGCGAAGAATTGTCTGGATGACTTATATAATTTTTTGGAGGCAAATTCAACTAATGAAGTCCTTCGCAATGAATTTAACATTCGGAGAATTGAGTGGAAGACGATTCCACCTCGCGCTCCTCACTTTGGAGGATTATGGGAATCAAATATTAAATCCATTAAATCACATCTGTATAGGGTTGTGGGTACCCAACTTTTATGTTATGAAGAACTTCTCACAGTTCTGACACAAATAGAGGCTTTACTTAATTCACGTCCGTTATGTTTATTAAGTAGTTGTCATTATCCAGAAGCTCTTACTCCGGCTCATTTTCTAATGTCTACTCCGATTCAGCATTTGCCCGCTTATGATATGACTAATGAACGCATTAGTCTGCTGAAAAGGAAAGAGCTTTTGGACCACCTCGTTCAATCTTATTGGAAGAAATGGCATATAGAGTATCTTCACTCTCTGCAGATGAGACAAAAATGGAATAGTCCCGCGAGTAACATTCTAGTAGGTACTATAGTATTGGTGCATCAAGAAGATGCGAGTCCACTTTATTGGCCGGTGGGTGTTGTTGAGGAAATATTCCCGGGCAAAGACGGAGTGGTTCGTGTGGCACTCGTAAGAACCCCTTCTGGGAACTTTAAACGACCAGTCGTGAAATTATGTCCTCTGCCTACACAATAATTATTATTTTTCTTTATCTCTATTTTTTTTATTTTTCGTCCTTAACTACGTAATATCAATCGTGGATATATAAGATTACATTTCATTTTTTCACTATAATTCTTTACTTTATTTTGAAAGTACCTTCAGTTTCGGTAGGTACTTCCAAGGCCGGGAGAATGTTTGCGCATTATTATATGGGATTGGTTGGGTATTGCATTCGCAGACTTGGTGGGTAGAATATGTCAAATTCCTGATTTTATCCCACCTACCTAATATTCCTATCCCAAAATGTCACCTTGAAAAAGAGCAATTGTTGCATGAAGAAGAGGTGACACTATTTCAACCAGTACAAATTAATGTCTCAGACAGGGAGCACATATTGAGCATATACTGTTGCAAAATAATATTGCAAGTTATTAAATATAGTGAAGTGCACCAAAACCTGGAGATCAGAGAGGCCCCATCTGCAACTGGTGAGTCCTATTTTCCTTTTCCGTTCTGGGCTTATCTAATTGTCCAAAAGCCCAGATCTGAACATCGACTGACTATCCATCGGGTTTTGCGAGTGCATGCTATCTAATCGTCCCATATAACATAGCGAACACGTAGTTATCGGGACTGGTCCTTTGAGGGTTGCGTCAGGGCTTTGCTCTGAAGCATAACCGCCAATTTTATAGTGGAGTCGCAGTTTCGCGACACCAGTTACTATAATATCCAACAACCTATTTATAAAATAGGTAAAATCACAAAACATAGAAACCTTTAGTTAATTAAAGAATAATTTTAAAATACGGTTGTGCTAATAACAGAAACCGGAGTAATTCAATAAATGATTTGTTTATTTATTTTTTCAATTAATAATGTTAGGTTTCCGGGTCGGGTAAAAATAAAATCTATTAAAAGGTATTCCTTGCAAAGGCGGCTCATGACTGAAATTGCAAGCAGTGCATTTCACCTTTGAAATTTACCTGGTGTAAAATAAATGTGTTTCAAATTAATTAATGAGGGTACTGCAATTCATTCACTCCACTAAGTTATCTTTGTAAAATAATACCTACTTCCCCGCAAGCTTGCGCAAAATGATCTCAAGAGCAAAGTATTCGCAACTCATCGCTGAAAATCTCGCGAAAACGTGCCGCGCACGAGTGCGTGGATGTTGTTGCGCTAAGATTGTAAATTAGTATTCCTAAACAAATACATTCCAGACGCATTGGATTATAAAGTGGTGTAAGCCGCAGTTGCCCTCAGGGCGCTGTGCGCACGTTTCGATAGTGCACGGGATGAGTTATATATCTGTACTGCTCTAACACATGATTTGCCGTTATAAGCATAATCTGTCTAGCTCGTGTCACCATTTATGCTGCCCACGATTCGTTTGCGCTTGTGGGGGAGTCATGAACTATAAGATAGCGCAGATAATGACCTGGCGTGATACGACTGGAGCGTACTTTCGTATATCGATGACTGGGGCACAGATGATGATATTTTAAGTTATGTGAAAACCGAAGACAAGCAGTGCAATGCACAAATGCACACACCAAAAAACAGGCCTCTGATTCTCTGTAGTAATTTATAAATATTTTCAAAATTGTATTAATCTGATTATGGCGGATGTCGTCACACAATTTTCATTAATATTATTACAGATTAGTGTGGTATGTTTACATATTTTTTATTTATTACGGCAATATTTAAACAAAACACTCTAGCGCTAGTAATAATATAATTTTTCCGTTTGAATCGAAACGTTTAGATGTATCACAAGTACCTAACCGTCGTCCTACAACAGCGCTTTAGGTTGTTTTGTAGATAGTAACAAAAAACGATTGTTGTTATATAGTAACATAAAGCGATACTACTGTTGAAAGCTTCAATAAGTCATGACCAAAATGAAACCAATTTTCAAATTTTTATTTAAATTCTATAAAAGCGTCTTCTGGGAATTGCTGGACATAGCAAGATTAACGTTGAATAGGTCATAGTTACGTTTACAAAAGTATCGCTATTCTTGTACATAGTATCAACATCACCAGTTAATAGTTGAATGATCCAAAGTGTCTGGTTCTCCTCTAACACTGCACATAACCATTAAAAGCATTGGCATTGAAATCCATAAGTGAGGTACATACATGCTCACAGCATCGCCTTGGTGAAATACCCCTTTTCAGAATCGAAACGTTGCTTGAATTGGCTATAGTCGTATTTGGTGACCGGATCTGAATAGTCAGTCCGTGTCCTTACCCTGCTCTTCCTTTTCCCTTCAACCTCCTAAAATTTGAGGATGCTGTAGTGCTACTTGCTCCGGATAATTTAATCAGTGTGCGTAATTCACATAATCTTGTTTGTAGTTCTGCGAACAGTAGCCCTCACATCCAAAAATATGTTCCTAAAATTGCCTTTTTTAATAAATCATAACCAAAATTTCCTCCAAAATCATAAAATTTGTAAGTAGATACTTAATTAAAAACCTTATTCGTATTTTATGAAACTTTTGTATTGAATTTCAAAAAAGGGATGATGCAATTTATCCACAGAAACGTCACTATCTCTTTTAAGACGTAAGTATCTAAAATAATATTGAAAAAAAATCAACAAACAGACGAAAAGCAAGACGGTCGATTTAAACAGAATTTCGCTACGCTCAGCCAACAAAAAATCGGGTGCAGTTCACATGTGGTAGAAATGAAACCTTCTCCCACACAATCTTAAATCAATAGGAATATTAAAAAGTGAGCTCATAATCAAAGCGGCCAATGTGCGCACTTGGACCATTGTACACAACACTTTGGGTAGGGAAAAAACGAAATTAACATATATTTTTTTATATATTTTTAAAGACAGTCATCATTTAAAAAAATCACCGGAGAACACTACCACATGTAAAACTTTCGTTGCTTTTTGCGACGATTGTGTTTTGTCTTCCGGCGGATTTATTGAATCGTTGCTTTATCTGTAAATAAAACACAGCTTGTCAGAGTGAGACGCTTCATAGGTACTGTACGTAGGTAAAGTTTTATTATATCTCATTATATCGCAGGCTAAATCCTAAAGATGTATGTGTATATCTCTTTTTAGTGTCGTTCCCGGTTCATCGAGTTTCACAATCACAACGGTGCTAAAGAAGTTTCTACTTCCAAAAAAGTGTTGGTAGGTTGTTCATACGCAGATGAAATATTGGCCGTCCTTTTTAGAGTTTTAAAATTTAACATGCTGAATGAATAAAATTTAAAATAAAATATAAAAAACGAAAATTTCATTAGTGAACAAGCATTAGTGCACAGATTCGAGAAACTTAAGTTCCAGCTTGCTTCATCTTATTACTTGCAGTATGCTTCCAATCTTAGTACAAATGGGTGAAGAAACTCTCACGTTGAGTCCATGCCGTAAAGTGAAGCCAGCAGCGGGCACGCCCCCTATGTAACGATGTAACAACAGCGTTCGGGATGTGACAAAAACCTTTTCATTTTCCATTTCCTCCGCCCTGCCCCGGCTTTATCCGGTCCAAGCTCCCGGGTCGCACAAATTAAATTCCGCAGCTTCGAGCAGCGCAATAAGAATAATAATTGTGCATCAGAAGGTTATCGTGTTCCATTTTCACGTGGACACCGACTCTTCAGAGAAATTTTTATACCAAAAATTAGTATTTCAAGCATATTGAGGAAAAAAATAGGATTTGTAATTTAAAAAAAAACATTTTTTAAACATTTTTGAAAACTCAAGGAAAAACTACGCAACCGCACAATATTTTTAATATTATTTATTTAAATAAGCTCCACACAGGAGGCCTTGAGGAAAATAATTTACCTCAGGGCCTGTGTCATCTTTGGGGATGCTGTGTGGAGGGTTTTTTTTTAAGGAAAGGAGAGTTCTGGGAAGGAAAAGAGTTTAAGGGGTGGGTAGGAATCTGGGTTTCAGTGTGTCCTGGTCATCCACCTCCAAGACCTAGACAAACCTCATCCCATGAACCCGGGCACCCCTGCTAAATAACCAAACGTAGCGAACCACTTGGGGTGACCTATGGCAGAGGTGTTGTATATCCAATAAAAGTTCCCGGGGTGGCGGTACCCATTTCCACCTCCCAAATTGTAAGGGTAAATGTACATATCCAAATACTACCAAGCATCTGAAGCCAGTGAGTCTATGGGGTCCCCAATTGAAAGGTGGAAAAGTATTTGGCTATTCAGATTTGGTTTCCAAACACGGCTTAAGTCATTCAAAACACCTTTTTTCGATTCTGAATGGTGGCTTTATACCAGGGCGATACTGAGAATATCTTCCACTCTGGAACATGCCGCAAATGTACTACATATTATTTTATATTAATGATTTTTGATCCGACACAACTTAATCAAATAAAATTTACTTGTGCATCCGGGATTTGAACCCGCGATCTCCGGAATGCTAGTCGAAAGCTTTACCCCTCGACCGGGGATGCCGTCAAACTAATTGGATTATCTAGATTCTAGATCAACGCACCTCTTTTTTTATTTGAAATCTACTGAAATACCGATCGGTCGGTGGCTCACTTGGCATCGCGTTTGGCTCCCACCAGGCGTCCCGTTTTCGATTCCTTGGCTGGCTAACCCCTCCACAAGCAACATATTCCGCTTTCTGTGTTTGGTTTTCTTTTCAAATTAAAAAAAAAATTGTCAAAAATTAGATTCCGTTATGTTTTTTCTTATTAATTTATTGCTCAAAATTACTATCTTTCGAGTCAGTGGTTCAAAAATAAAAATTTCAAGCATTTTTACGGACTTTGTACTATCCATTTAACTTATTTTTCATTAATTTAGGACGAGTTGTTTCAAGTAAAGTTATGTTTTTATTTCAGTTTTGTGAATCAACTGGCCAATGCTTATATAATAACAGAACTCAAAAAAACCTACAAAATTGACTTCGAAATTATATACATTCTCTGAAATAACCCTTCATTAGTCTTTTTGGGTTTTGAAAACGCGATATCGTCGCGTTCCCTTACAAGAAAAAGTGGTTAATTGGAAATTCAGAGTGGCAGAGAAATCACGTGAAAGTTTTGATGTTAGCAAAATTGGAAATATTTATCGCACCTAATTAGAATTGGGTCCCAGTTTTGTCGGTAAAAGCGGAACTATCCCAATTTCGGCGGTTTGTGACGAATTTTCGTTTGGCATTTAAACCGAAATCACTCACGCAGGAAAACCCCCGCCGTTAATCACCAGCCGAAACAAACAGTTCTATTCGCACATGAATTTTGCAATTACATTTGACCAAATCCGTTGCCGGAATGACTATCCATTAGAGGCACAGTGGGGTGGATTTTACACTTTTGTGGGGAATTTATTCATCAATCTATCAATCATTGTGTACTAATAAAAAACAATTGACTTTAAATATTCTATATTAAACCTTCAGCTTTCCATTTTTTCAAATAGAATATTTGTTGCTAGATCATCGCTTAAGAGCCATTAACCAGCGGTCGAGAATTTAAATTTCATCGAACGATGATCTTGCAATCGCACCCTTTCAACTGTACAGGGCGGTTCCGATGATAAAGATTAATTATTTTCCATGCCAGCATTTTAATATAATAACTCAATATCGATTTTATTTCATTCAAAATTTACATTGATAAATACCTGCATTCAAAAATGCTCAATCTCGTGATGATAAAACTATTAAATATAGATACTTTTTTTAATCAATTTTTGATCATTTATAACTTTTCAATAATGTCTACGCAAAATTAGAACGTTTTTTTTAATACATTAGTTTGTGAGACCGTAAATAAATAGACAAGATGAAATATTATCGTAACAAAACAAGGGCGCGGATATTATTTAATGATTTTATTTGATCTATGTAAAATTAAAATTCTGAAAAGTAGCTTTCCCAAATAATTTATTGATTTACTTAACTGCTTGATCATATCAATTATATGATTTGAAATGTATGTTATATAGTAGAAAATTTGGTTTGAAAATTTAACAAATTTGCCAACAACCTACGGTAAAACCTTATTGTACTAAAAATAAATATATTTTCTCAAAATTTTAAAAATGGCTTTATTAGATAAAAAAAAATCAATTTAATTTTTTTTTTTTGAAAAGAGTCAATACGTCTAAAATTTTATTTAAAAATGACACATTTCTGGTTTTGTCTGGTTATTCCCTCGTAATTGATTTTAAAATACCTTTAAAAATAATAGAGCCTCTACTTTGCCTATTCATCTTCTTACAAATTTACATATTTCTCAAGTGTTTAGATTTTTTAAATGTAGCACAAGAGCCCCTATTTTTTCCAACTTTCTAGTATGTTAAACATGACCAATATTTGGTCAGCGTCAGTTATTTTATGCTTCAAGTATTACCTTTAAGATGGTTTTCTGAGCGATGTTGATCCTCCCCAAACAATGATTCAGTATTCTATTATGGATTGACAAAGTACAACATATATTATATTTATTTGTCTTACTTTATATGAATGTTTCTTATGTTTAGTTTTGGGGAGTTTATTTATGATTTGTTTGATATGACGTGAATATCTGAGTTTGCATCCCAGATGGCTTTTATCAATCGTCAGCCTATCTCATATGTAGATGATCTGTGTTCCTCTTTCTCAGACAAGGATTATCATACAATTATGAAAAAGTGCAGTTATGCTCGGTAAAACAGTTTTATCTTTTCGTGTACCTAGCTAATGCAATATGGGAAAAAGAAAATTCTTGTCTGAAAGGATGTTGTTGATTTTTCTATTTTAACAGTACATTTGTTGAAGAAAACCAGTGCCCAAATCATTTGTTGTAAAAACACAACGCCTGGTAAGGAAACAGATTGTTCCAATTCAAATAGCTTTGTCTTCTGCTGAAATGAGCGAATCGGATAGCGAGCAGCATGTTCTACAGTGAAACACAAAACACGTGTCTGGCGTTGATTAAATTTTTGTCTAGGTTTTTGTTCTATTGCTTATGTACAGGATTATCCAGAAATATCTGAAATAATCTAATAAAAAAAATTTTAACGCAATTAAATCCTAGAAAAGTTATGAAAACTTATTATATAAATACTCTTAAATTCGGCTTTTAATAATAATTTTACGTAAAAATTATCCATAAAAATAATTGATAAAAGAAGTTTTTAAAAATTATATGCATCAAAAAATATACAGACATATCAATTTAATGTTTGATCTTTAAAAAAGAAGATAAAATTATTAAATCTGAAAGAAAAAAACTTATTTCGGTGGTAGAGTATTGTCCCGGTAAGAAAAGGATCCTAGTTTTGATCCCCGTTTGCGTTTTTATTTTATCCGTATTTTTCGGTTTCATGTTTCATTTATCAGTATTATCTTCTTCAGTGATTAAAATTAAAGACGTATTTTTATCTTAATATATAAAACAAAGTCGGGTTAGTTACACCATTTATAACTCGAGAACGGCTGTACCGATTTTTATGATCGTTGAATTTGTCTCCGCTCCTAATAGCAGAATAGCTATTAAAACATCGGAAAAATTCTTTTCCTCATACATTTTGTATGGAACGAATTCTCATCTTTTGAAAGAGCTGCTGCAGCAATATTGTGATAAGGGGTCATACATTAATTACGTGAGCTCAAAAGAGTGGGCGGGGGGAGGTCCAGCGAAATTCCACGTTACTTGAAAAGAATATGCGAAATGGCCCAAATTTATCTCACCAAGAGAGGGGGGTCTACTTTGGAAAAAAAACTGCTCACGTAATTCCTAAAATTTAAAAATGTCAAATATTAATGCGCTGATTATTTTGCTTTTGTTCTTAAAGATATGCTGCCCCTCTTTCTTACACACTAAATGTCAACAGTCGAAAATGAGAAAAACAGTGAACGTTTGTTTGCACCTCTCCAAAGGAAAATACAATAATTATAATAAATCTCCCTCACACTTATTAAGAAAATGAAACGCAATTCCCGTAAGTAAATCAAAAAGTAAGAAAATCACAAAAAATATAAATTCGTACACAACTCCATCTCTGATACTGAAAAAAACAAAACACGGATAGTTGCGCATCGGTAATTGCTTCGTTGTGTAATTTTTAACTAATTCAGCTAATAAGAACAACAGTTATTGACTGAGGCGGTACGAAGTTCGCCGGGTCAGCTAGTTTTCCACAAAACTCTTTAACAGAATATTTTGAAAGCTTGACACATTTTTGTATAAGATTGTTCTGAGCTTGAACTCATAATGGGTGTGAACCAACGATTCAAACGACGCGACGCGACGGTTTGGGAAAGCGGGATGTTTTATTACATATTTTATATTTTACTTTTAAAACCATAAGGGATAAAAAAAATTGCGACAAAACAGAGGGAAATAACTACTAATGGCGTGCTTTATAAACATAGTTATAAATTTCTGCTCGGAAAAACCCTAAGAAATGGCGGAAGTAAGGTTTTGGTGGGATAACTCTTTGAGTTGCGGCAAAGTGGATTGTTTTAGTTAGACTAATATATTGCCCAAAATTCAGGCTATTCCGCTCGGGTCCTTTCTTTGGTTCTAGTAAAAATTACATTCTCAAGGGGAAGCGAACTTAGTGAACAACGAGTTGAATACTCAGTTCCTTGCTATTGACTCGCATTTTCATTTCGAGGGATTAAATGAATTTGTGTTTTGGATGTTATAAAAATTCTTGCTGAAACATCAGTCTGATGATCTCTGTGATAGAGTAGTATCGATCTTGCCCAAAATGTACTAGTGTAAAATGTTTTATCCCAATTTTAATTATTTTTTCCAGGAATATTTCATATTTAACAAACTTATGAAATACCTTAGCTTCAAATTCCACCAAAACCATCGATTTACTTTTCAATGATTGCAACAAAGGTGAGCAATAGCTAATTTAACATTTTGATGTAGAATTTCAAACAATAACTTTGACTAACCTGAATTTTTGTCCGTAATTATTTTTAACATATCTTTAAAATAAGTTTTTAAGATTGTAATCATCAATGTAATACATCACGTAGAAGAAAATAATACTAATAAATCTCTTCTTCAAACACAGCTCACTTATTTTGTGGTACCGTTTTTATTCTAAATTAATAGAATACTTAGAATACTAATAAATCTTATCGAAAACCGAAACAGAACAAGATACAGAAAAATATGAAGGACTGACCCCGTTACCTTCCTGGGTTCGTGTCCCAGTTGCGACCGTTACCTTTATATTTTTATGTGACAAGTTCTACGATACTATTAATCTTATTTATTTAAGAAGAAAACACAAATACAAATAATAATGAATAACACATTATTGATTTATTTCCGCCCTTAGAGCATTTACATCAATCATGTAACATAGTTATAATAGAAATAGAAACAATACAATAACAATTATTATAAATTAATATTTATCTTCCTTTACACTAATAGAAATAAAGCAGACTTAAATAACAATATTAGAATAATAAAATAAAAAATTATATCAGAATTTAAGATTTTCTTATTATATTATATATTTTGTTATTATTCCTTAACAAAATTTGTATCAGAAAATCTTAAATTCTGATAAAAAAAATTATTTTATTATTTTAATATTGTTAAAGAAATAACAATATTAGAATAATAAAATAAAAAATTATATCAGAATTTAAGATTTTCTGATATAAATTTTGTTAAGGAATAAATGAAAATATCAATGGAACTGAAATCAATTATTAATAAACATCAAGTGGAGAATTCGACTCCACAATAACTTATTACTCATAGATTACAGAACAAACGCAGCAGCAAAGTCGCCAATTACCCGTGGTCTTCATAACATCTTCCTAAACTTTAACTTCAACATTTTTCAGTTTCACTGACCACATTCAAAATGAGCGTCATATCAATGATATATATATTGTTAAATGCGTAAGCACATCGCTTCGTTTGTGTTCTGCTGTCATAAGCAAAAAGGCAGCTAGGAATTTGCAAAACTTACATCGTAATACTTATTTTTATGATAGGTCTCGAATATCGGATTGTGGTTTTTGCAAATTTCGTATCTGCCTTTTGGTATATGACGACAGTATACGTTGACCACTATTTTTCACCTAAACACATACTCATAAATCTTTTCAACATGTATACATATAAATTGTGTATAAACATAAACCACATATATGTCACCCGGTAATTGCTTTATGTACCTACCACAAATGGCGACCTGTTTAGATGGATTAAGTCTTACATTAGTAATCGCAATCAGGTAATATTAATCAACGGCGTCTTCTCAAACTCTACAGAGGTATTATCTGGTATCCCGCAAGGTTCCCACCTTGGTCCGCACTTGTTCAACATTTATATAAATGACATTGGATCATGCTTTCAAAATCCCGAATATTTGCTTTACGCTGATGACATAAAAATATTCAAAGTGGTACATTCTCTCTCTGACTGTAAAGCGTTACAAAGTGACCTAGATAGGCCTTGCAAGTATTGCAAAGTTAACTGTTTAGATATCAATATTTCCAAATGTCACACTATGACATTCACCAGAAATAAACATATAATTGAGTACTCTTAGATATTCAATCCACAATGAACCTGTCATCTCTAAAAAGGAATGTAAATATCTTGGCATTTACCTTGATAGCAAATTTATATTTAATAAGCACATAACAGGTCATATAAAATGCTTGGTTTTGTTCTTCGTTTAAGTAAAGTATTCAGTAACCCCACGTACAATAGTAATGTTATATGTTGCATAAGTCAGAAGTACACTGAAATATGCCTCACCAATTTGGAACCAGCAGTACAAACAGTATATTAATAGCATAGAAAACATTCAACACAAATTTATAAAATATATTGTCTTCAATTTCAACAATAACTTTGGACGCACATTTCAAAGTTTGCAACAAAGGAGAACAATAGCTGATTTAACATTTACACACAGAATTTTAAATAATAACATCGACTGTACCGAACTTCTTTCCCTAATTAATTTTAACATACCCTTAAGACATGCACTCCATACAGAATTATTCCACACGCTTAATTATAAAACTAATGCAGCAACTGATTCGCCAATTGACCGTGCTCTTCATATGTTAAATAATGTTTGTCTAAATTCTAATATCGACATTTTCTCCGATTCACTTTCCAAATTTAAAAAAAGCATCATGTCAGTAATGTAAATTGTTCAAGGCGCATACATACATACATACCTACATCACCACTTTTCAAATCCACAAACATACTCACACACACACACACACACCTACCCACAAGGCACATCACCCGGTAATCATGTAATATAAACAAGATACTTCAATGAAACATAGGTACCTAACTTGAAATATACTTCTTAACTGTAAATTTTTTTCACCACTGTAAATAATGTACTGTTTTTTCTGTTAATAAATAAAAATAAAAAATAAATACAAAAAGAGAACAGAAGGAAACATTTCCCAGATACCAACTTTGAAATTTAATATGTGTGTAGAGTGTTTCATCACTGTAATAAATGTCTGTTTGTTTCTATAATAAAAATAAATTTCTAATTGCTTTGGCTCAAATGCTCCAACAAAACAGTTTCAAAAAGCATCGAGAAAAGGCGATAATTTAATTTTAAAGATTTTGCAGAGAACTGAAAAAAATAGAGAGAAAAGGGAAAATGAGACTTCTCAGGTTGAGATGGGCTGGGCATGTACAGAAAATGCTGGATACACGCATCCCAAAAAGAATTTTGACTGGACACCTAGGTGAAAGAGAAAAGTGGGAAGACGAGGTAAGAGGGGATGCAGAGGGGATGAGGCAAATGTTGCGGGAGGCCAAGGCTCGACATGGGCAGTAGCGCCATTGGAGAGAGAGAGAGGGGAAAGACACAGGGAAGCTTTTAAATAATTTATTGTAATTCCAAAGAGAAAAGAAAAAATAACGTTTTTTTCTTTAATTCTTGCAAAAAATGTTTTGATTCTGAATACCTATTTAGAACAACCTCTTCTAAAGTAAATAATTAGCTACTACGTAAAAGCGTAAAAGCTTTGCATAAATACACCAGCATGATTTATTAAAGCAACCAACTTCAATTTTTTATTTTTTATAGGAAAAACTCTCTTTTTATACTTTTTGGAAGGTTATTCCCATCAGTGAAATATATCATATTAGAATATGTTAACAAAATATATCATATATCAAATATTAGAAATTGGTTAACGCACTCGTCCCGGTTAGACGAAGAGGTCTGGGTTCGAGTCCCAGTAGCGACCATTGTATTTTTCTGTTTTTCTGTGTCTTGTTCTCTTTCATATTTTCGTTTAGATTATTATTGTTAACTTATTCTAATACTACAAACTTCATTTACAATTCATCAAAATTTAAATAGTAAACTTAACCTAACTTAACTTACCTATTTACACAAAACTTAATCGATTTGGTAAACTACGAAATTCATAATGACGTATTAACTATGTATCTAAGCAAAATGGAAAACGCTACAAATTTTGCGATGTAGGTACTTGTAATTACTGTAAGCCGGAGACCTTCGTAGAATAGAGATGCTTTTTAATCAAGGCTTATCCATTATCAAATTCTTTTCAATCTTTTAAATTAAACAAAAACATTTCAAAGTCTTTAAGGGAATTAAGGTTATAAATGAGACGCCCGAATGGTTGGTTAGGATTAAAATTCTTGATTCAACAAGCTTTTTTTAATATGCTCTCCGATGATGAGTTAAGTAGTAAAAATCTCTTCACAGACGTCGAGGCATTTCAAGATAAATTTTGTTTATTTTATGAAAAATCATAACATGGTCTACCGTGGAAAATTCTTGTCAACGGGAGGGGTCATTCGTCGTCGAGTATAGGTAGATGTGATTTTTTTAAATGCGTTAGCAACTATAAATGTAAAAAAATTATTAAGGATTTCTAAGCTCTAAACAGTATGTCAATTTATGCTTTGTTGGAACAGTCCCAAGAAATTATGTCCTATTCCATTATGGAATGTGCTAGTGCGTAAGTATATTTTTTAATATGAATATTTACAATATTTTTTAAGTTATCTAAAAAATAGATTAATCTGCTTTACTTTCCTGCTACCAAATCTTTAAAATATTTTTAGGTATCCCATATTACACAGGGTGTGACATCACAAACCCAAGCGATTCCTGAGCGTAATTGGGGTACAAAAAGTAAATGCCATATAGATGTCAGATGACATTTTTTTCTAATGTATTTTTTTAATGGCACGTCGCCACTGATCCCGCTATCTATACTATACGTCGAGAAGGGATCACGTGATACGCGCTGTTTCGTGTATTACCGTGCTGTCGGAACGAGACAGAATGATTATCGCGTGACTCGTTAGGCTATACCTAACTACTCAGTTGCGAAATGAAAAATATTTGTATTTTTTTAAATTAAAAATAAATCATCGGACAGCAAAATGACATCTACATTTTTCAATACAAATATGCTTCGGATTCGCCGGTTAAAATCCTTCAGGTAAACGCTGTTACATTCTGTATATCGCTCAATGTATAGACAAAGGTTGGCGTATGAGATTTTTAGGTAAATTTGTATGAGATGTGATATTATCATAATATACATAATTCAGATGAATTTGTAGATATAGTAGACTTCGCATATAACGGCCTACCGTTTTTAACGACGACAATGTAAACTCAAGTTACGTTTCATAGCTGTTAGTAGAAAAACGTATCCGTTTAGTACGACACCTTTTTAAGTGCACAACCGCCTCGCCTACTCCCCGCGCCCGGCTACTCCCATAAAGATGATATCAACTATGAAGAAAAACAAAAATGAGATAGAATCCCTGTTTAATTCCAATGTTTTGAAATTTAAACGTGTTAGGACATCAACTCAGAATAAATAGATCAGGCATTATTACAGATGTTTAAGCTTCAGTGTAATCGGGGAATACCCGTTAATGGAACCCTACTTCAAGAAAAAGCTAACTTTTTTACTCAAGAGTTGAATATTCCTAACTTTAGTTGTTAGAATTTTTGGTTGAAGTTTTTACTATCGAACAAAAAAATGTCGTAAAACAAACTCAAATTACAGACTTTCTACGTTAGTGATTACATATTTACTTACTTAGAATGTGGGTACATTGCATCTTATTAGATTGAAGTACCTACATTATGTATGTTTCTTGTGTGGAATATTCAAGTACCATTTAAGTTATAATTTGTATTAAATGTTTTATTTACCTAAAAAGAAATTTATCTATCTATATTATTACGTATTTCATAACAATAGTTAAAATAACATTAATTTGTACCATAATAAAAACAAGCTTAAATTATCCGGCCGTTTGGTGCGTCGTCCAGTTAGTATGACTAAGTATGGCTAGTCTTTTGAGGGTCGTTATATCCGGATTCTACTTTATATATTTTTAAAATACAATGTTTTCCCTCTCATTATGAAAATATTATGTTTCCATTTAGCAGAAGAATCGTCTTACACCGACGAAAGCCTTTCGCTCCTAAGAAATTGTTTAATTAATATTCGACTTTCTTAGAAAATAATCTGCTATATATAATAGTTTGCTTGATCGGAGAATCAAAGCAAATCTAAACAAAAGTTATCGGAATAGAGTTCAAAGCTTAGCCTGTTTTTGATAATTAATATAATTACTTTCCTTGCTTTTGAAACACAGTTTCATAGTTATAAAGAAAAAATAAATAATTTATCTTTATCACAAGATAACTCTTGCACAGAAATATTTCGATTTATTTAGAATAATAATTTTATTATCAAACAAGAAATTACCCGTTGACATAAATACAAAGACGCGTTATATTCATCGAACAAAATCTATTTTTCTGTATCTTTGTTCCGTTTCATGTTTCGTATAATATTATTAGGACGGGCTGTTTCACAGAATTTCATCAAATGGCATTTCAGATGCATTTAGCGACTTTTTGTTATTTGGACAGTTGAAAGATCCATGTTAAATACCGATTCTAATTACGTTTCAACTTTTTGTAATCAGCGGAAGAGGACAACTAGTATGTTGTTAGCTTGTCAATTTATTACAATTACAACGACGTCCTTTTAATTGTAAAAAAAAAACAAAATGGCGCTGAACGGCCATTTGATGACTTTGTCATTTGAAATAACTGGCCCTTGGTATTATTATCTTTTTCTTCGGGAATATATTGCGTTGATGGGTTTAACCTGTAAAAGTTATTATAAAAAATTAATTATTTTTATTATCTGTTATTTACACGTAAATATTTTGTCATCTACTTGAACGTGATTTAAAGAATGATATTATATGTTGTTTTATGATTTTTTTTTTAAAGAAAGACAAACATTCCCAGGTTACGAATAACCCAAAATCTCCTACGACCACCACAGAAAGCCGAAAATGTCGCTTGTGTTGTGATGGAGGACTTAGCCAGCCGATAAATCAAAGATGCGACGCCCGGGTGGGACCCGAGCGCTATGCCCACTCAACCACTGACCGGTCGTAATGAAATACAACGTTGAATAATTTACATGTAAACAACATGGTGGTAGAACCCGAGGGTTGGAGTTAGATTAAGATTAAGTTTTGAGATTAGGGGTGAGTACGTTATTATATTGTTTTATACATGGTGTCCGGAAACTCGTGGTACTGCCGGGAAACTGGTGAATGTACATCACATTTGGAGCGTAAAGTTGGAATATTTTATGACAAATCAGTCGCTAGGGGGTTAATATCAGTAGTTTAAGCGTAGACTCGGCTCCGAAAGTTGTTTTAACTCTTTGGATGCCAAAAAAAAAGAAAATATACCAAAAAATTAAATCCAAATCGATATTTTTTTATTTGGGTTGGGTATGTGATGTAGAGTTTCCGGATCTCCTGTATAAACATGGTAATGTAATGTGTACACTGTACATTCTTTTCGTGAAATTTTGTACTTTAATATGGTGCGATTTGTAAAAGTTAATGCTACTTAACTGATTTAATGTCGAAAATCGTGGAGCTAAGATTGTTGGAGGGCAACCGTGGGTAAAGTTGGTCTCATCCAATGATCGTTAGTTATAAGAGCAGCGGAAACCGCCCACGATACAGGACGGGATGGTGTGGTTACTTGCTACCAGAGATCAACATATTATGCAGTTGATGCCACAGAGTAAAAGGATTTACGTATATTATGTGCAATAAAAAAAAACTTCATATTAAAGCGAACACTAATCCAATACCCATGCAATGGATATTTTTTACTATTCTTTTTTCACAACTCTAAGGATAATAACGACAAGTTTTAATTGTACTTTTTTCAAAATCATGTTCAATGTACATACATGTGTATATATCGATTTAGGTCGGTTTAGCTCTCCTGCTGGATTTTTTGGACCCAACTGCTAGCACCGCAGTTGGAGAGATGGATTTGACGTCCGTCACTCACGGACACAACAACCATACTGATCCATCATACAACAGAGTCCTACTGATCCATCATATCTTTTTCCAAAACTTCTCTTTTAAATACCCATCCGCACAGCATCATCTAAGATGACAAAGTCCGTGCGGAAAATTATTTTCCTCACAACCTCTTGTGTGGAGCTTTTGTAAAAAAAGTTTTTTTGGATGTTTGTGTAAATTAGGAAAGACGTGGGATGAAAGGGAGTGAGAAAATGCCTTTTCCTACATAGATTTTTTATTGACATATCACATTCCTTGGCTCTTCAAATATCCAAACAACTCCAGAAGCCGTTATAATTGCATAAACAATATAATAATAAAATTCGAATAGTTCATTTACCACCTTATTACGTACAAATCATTTCAAAGGTTATACAAGTCGTACAAGATGGCTGCCAGGCGATTTACCATCACAAAAGAGTTGGCTTTAATGTCACTCTTACAAAATTGCACTCTTTCAGTCTGTCCCATGAGCACCACAGTGGCGGTATGCGATAGCGACAGATATTGAATCGTCAATTATAGGTCGTAAGTCAAAAGAAGAAGAGAGGAAATATAAGCTGTAAGTCAGAATAGCAACTATGACATTTGTAAAAAACCTCCGTGACAAATTAATTATCCAACATTTTCAATACGGTTTCAAAGCAACGAACTAACAAAAGAACGCATTGTGATTGGTTATTGAATTTGGGTCGAATCAAATCGTCGTAACAGGCACACGCAAAATTAGATCTTACGTACGAATCAAATACATGGAATTTGCAAAAAAATTCGTCGTAACAGGCACATGCAAAATTAGATCTGAACGAATCAAATACACGGACTTCGTAAAAAAATTCCTTGAAAAATTTGAAACTCGAAAACCGTCAAATGTACACAATGCGCACACGAACGGTTCGAAAGAGTTGAAAAGTGGGGGTTGCTAACGCATAATAATTGTTAATGCGGGCGGCTTTGTTTCGGGTTCGCCAAGTTAGTGATGGTGATTGGTGATCATTTTGTAAATCTAATATTGGAACTGTTTGCAAAATGAGCCCATGAATCCACTTTCAACAGTGTCAATGTGTCAACACTGTCAACCAGTGATGGCAAGTCACCGCGAAAAAGTTACCGGAACGAACGATGACGTCATATGTAATATACAGCCGCTTTATACAACCGGGAATTACCGTCAATGTTCCGAAATCTGGTACCGGGTCCAAACACATGGCAAGCCTCTGCAAGCCTCCACAAGTCCCAAAGTCTGGAGCGCGCGTGTGGCTTGGCTTGCGTAGGCTTGCGAGAGCTTGCCGCCGAACCGATCGAGGTCGGATATTTTGGCCACAAGCGGCAAGCGCTTGCGGCAAACGCTGGCGTGGCATCCACACATTGGTACAACTTACGGACAATAAACAAAATATAAGAATATTAAATGAATTACCTGGTACGATTTCTATGGATTTTAATCATCCACTATCTTCTCTTTCGAATTCTTTGCTTTCTTTCGTTTTGTTTCGCTTTAAAATAGAAATAGGTTAGCGTAGGGATATTCGATATACATCGATGCATCGAATTCACTCGATGTTTACTATACGATGCATCGAATCAATCCGATGTTTTGAAAGTCTATTGATTTACTCGAAGCATCGATGTTTTTTTCCATAAAACATCGAATCAATGGTAACCAGCTAATGATTATACTTATTTTTACTGTTTTAGTTGATCTCGAACAATTTAAAATTTAAAACATTAAACCTTTATCTTTTTTTGATGTGTAAAGCTATTTGACTGTTGTTGGCCGCTAAAAATAATTAGAAATTGACATTGGCAGCACTGCGCGGGAGACAATTAAAAAATATATCGTTTGTTTTGTCTCTGGTCTGTTCTGGTTTCGTCTCGGTGATCAATTTTGAATAAAAACTTTAAATCACATTTGTTTTCAATTATGTGGTGAATGTGTAGAAATGTAGGTACTAACTACAAAACAATATATTGCTACTATTAAAGTGAAATCTCATCGTTTCATTGCCCCCCCCCCCCCCCCCTTCCCATTAAGTTGACAACCGCAAATTTCGATTCAATTTCCCACCCTGGGGGGGGGGGGGGTGGCTAGAGAATCGTGCTCTTATCACACGCTGACTACAGTTAGAAAAAGTACTCGATTTTGAGAAAACATCGATGTTTCTAACCGATGCATCAGAAAATATCGATGTATAACCTCGATGCATTGCATCGAAACAAAACATCGATGTATTTTCTAAGTGGACACCCCTATTTCCTCCACCACCGTTATTTCCTCCCCTACTAAGTAGGGGAGGAAATAACGCTAAATGGGTAGTTACTCGAGCGTTGTAGGGACCTATTGGATTGCAAAGATTAGATGCAAAAAAGAAAAAAAGGTTATGTGATGTATGCCCTTTCAATGGTGGGGGGAACGAGTATAAATTTTCAAAAATGTAAAAAAAAATCGTCACAATGACTTACTCGAGCGCGTCAGATATTAATAGCGTATATACGCCCTACGTGTTTCTGGTAACGGAGAGATATTAATCTGACGAGTTGAGTGGTGGGGGTGGCCGCATGAAGAGGTAGAAAATTGAAAAAAAATGGATTTATTCGAGCGTGTCAGATTAAGGTAATGTGAGTTAATTAGATGCAGAAAAGTTTACATTTCAATAATCTGACGATTTGGACGTAACCTAAGCTCATGGCAGATTTTTGAAAATGTAAAAAAAAATCGTGACCTTGACATACTCGAGCGCGTCAGATTTTTATACAGATGGTTCAGTTTGATGTCCTTGTTGTGCTGACCTATAATCTGACAATTATGTGGAGGGGTTTTCTTAATCTGACAGTTTTAAGTTTTTTATTTAATGTTTTATTACTGAATAGAATTACAATGAACAAAAAATAATAAATACCTATTATAATGATAAAAAGAAAATCGCTTAATTAAACTTCTTAAAAATTTCACTTATTAAATTTCTTTATACAGTGAATAAACCAAAGCGTTGTACACGAACGCGCGGCCTAAGGGCCTCCGGCTCTGCGACAGAATATAAAACAAGCAAGCGCCTATCAACGTACGACTCGACCATAGACATATGAATATTACTAGACCTGCCCTAAGTGATAAGGTTCGGTAGTTTCAGAGCCTATTCAATGCAAACAAACAAACAATCAAATCTTTCCTCTTTAAATATAGGCATTGAAGCTTTCACCCACCTATTCCCACCCCGGTATAGGCGACTTATGGTCGCCCCTTCGGAGTTCTCGCAAGAATCTAATTTTTTAGAATGAACGACTCTACATTTAAAATATGTAACGATTCTAGAACTTCAATGTCCCCGCATACGTTGTTAGAGGGCGGTATGCAGGCGCACCTACAGGAATGTACTGTGATGGTCAATTCTACAATTCTAAAGCCCATGAAGGTAATCACTGCTAAAGCAGTGAGCCCCATGGACAGTCAAACAAGGTGTTAGTAACAAAACTAGGTAATAGAGAAAATATAAGGAAAAAAACAAAATGAACGACAACCGTCATGAGTGGGAAGCTCATGGCGGCGAAGGACCACACAATGATCCAGCAGGCAGCACCGTGCACTGTACATAAAAAATGGAAGAAAAAATAAACATATATACAATGTAGAACTGGTGATACCGAAATCCAGCCACCGGCAGTCCCAGAGACAGTGAAGAAGGCTGGTTGTCAGGCCTCCCGATAACCGGCAGCGTCGTCCGTAAGCCAGCTACCCGGTGGTGCCTAGACGAGGAGTGTGTGGAAATCAAAAAGAAGACCCTAGGGAGAGAAGCGTCGGGTCGCTGGAGGCGGGACGGACAGCTTTCGGATGACGTTTAGCCCTCTCCCCAACCTCTTCATGTCACGGGGGGTAGCGCGGTTGCCGGGTAAAGCCCCACCAGTTTCAAGAGATCGGCCATGGCACGTACACGGGGACACGTTCTAGGGTCCGACCCCTTAAATGGGGATAAGGACGATACAAAACGGGCAACGGAGTTCAGTTCTCTCTCGTTAAACAAAACTAAAAGAAATGGAAAAAAAAAACAGTAAAGCAACCAAGAAAACCAAAATAATATGAAATAGGCATGTGCGTTTAATTACGCTATATGTATCCGGAACCAAAATACCTAAAGTATAAAAAAAAAATGGCAAAAAAATAAGTGTAAAAAAAAAAAAAAGAAGACATGAGCGTAAAATCACGCGGACATGTGTGAACATGATAAAAGATAAAAATCAAGATGTAAAAAATAAAAACAGCATAAAATTACATATGTAAAAAAAAGCAAACTGTAAAAAAAATATACATACTGTACAGTATTCAATTATAAAAGTCGAGGGTATAAACAATAAACATAAAAGTGTAAAATAAAAAACAAAGAAAAAAAAACAAAAACAAAAACTGCCATCCTTCAAATATAGGCAGACCACTTTTATCGCTTAGGGCAGGTCTAGTAATATTCCTATGTCTATGGACTCGACAGTTAGTAGGCAGTTCTCAGCGCCATCAGCCGCTGTACGCTCCACACTCAGTGATGATTTTAGCTTCTTCAACATGTTGAAATCGTCAGATTATATTATTTATGTGATCCTTACATTATTTCCTTCAAAAAAAAAAAAAATTAACCGCGCTCGAGTAAATCCACGTGACGTTTTTTTTGCAACTTTGTGACTCGCTAATTTTCTTACGTCACGTCCAGATCGTCAGATTATTGAAATATAAACTTTTCTGCATGTAATTAACTCACAATACCTTAATCTGTCACGCTCGAGTAACTACGGGGATCGATTTTTTTTACTAATCTGATCGGTTGCCCTAGCCGCACCTACCAATATTATTTGTTCATAAATAGTGGTAGTCCATAACAGGGTCGGGAGGTATCTCCCCTTAGTTAATCTGACGCGCTTGAGTAAATCCCCGCTTCGCCTCCCCTACTACTAGGTTAGCGCAAAAATGACAGCTGATGCAGCTGCTTCGACGTCCGCCATCTTTGGGCACTGCGAATGTACTGCCGCGCTTGCAAGTGTGGGGACGCCAGCCATTCGTTTGCCAGAGTTTGCCTGAGCTTGCGACAAGCAGCTTCAGGGGCGTATATCTCTTTACTTGACCTTGAACCTCCAAAAAATATCGGGTACCATAGAAGAACTGAATTGTAGATAGTAAACGGAAATGACAAATACGCCATTGAACCAGTATATCCGGTTTGGCCATTATGCTTTCAACTGTCAGTGAATAGTCAGTCGCGTTATACCAATACGTAAATATTTTGAAGTTAAAATGTTTCTTACTAAAGCACTTCGAGGAAATTAGAAATTAGAAAATTCACAGATTTACCTAAGCCAACTGAAAAAAGGAAAAGAACTAAGCCAAATGAAAGTTATGGTGACAAAATTACAGGTAATAATCTCTCATCCGTTAGGTATTACAATGTTTTTGTTGATGCTTCATTTTGTTGTTATTTGCCTAAAACTGAATTTATTTCTCATTGTAGACCCCTACTCGACGAAATCGTACTATGTATTGTGATGCCGTAAGGGACTAAGATTACATCAAACATTAAAAAGGTATGTAATCTTAAATTGCATCATTATTCATTTTTATATTTATTCAGATTTAATCGACATACTCAATGTCGTTTGCTGACAACAAAGCTGTGGACATTATTGCAAACCGCAGCATGAGAATTTGAATAGTGGTTTTGGTAATTCTTCGGAACAAACGTCAACGGTTTATACGGAATATTTATTTCATAACAATCAATCATAATTACACAAATCCGCTAGGATAAACCCTGCCTTGCCCTCAAACCATTCAAAACCTGGGATGTAATTTAAATTATGATGACATGAAGCTTAAGGTTTTATCAAAAAAAGTGCATATTAACCATTGACGTTTGTTCCGAATATTTACCGTGTTTTTTTATTTATTTCTGAGGCACCTTTTTATTTCTGTCAGAAGCACCTTGAGCAACATATAATCCTCAATTTAGCTTGGGTATAACACTGGTTTGTTCACAAACTTTGGTTAATTATATTGATTTCAGTGCATAATGACTTCCCGAGGGCCATCGGTGTGGTTGTTCCTGCCAAGGGGGGTTATATTTCTTGAAAGGGAAAAAATAGAGTAGTTTTTGTTCCCAAATTTTAGTTAATATATTAAATATATTTATTTCAGATACGCAGGCACCAGCAGTGAGATTGTTCCTGCCAAAGGGATCCCAGAAGTTAACGAAGGTATGTACATTTAGTAAACTTGCCTTTTCGTGTGCTTACAAGAAAGAAAAGTGCATCGAGAAAGGCATTATTAATGAACGGTATGAGTAAATGCGCCTTGAAGGCTTTTACATGTATACCTTGTTTTCAGGAGAATACATAAGTTGTTCAGTATAATAAACGGAACATTAACATTAACATTATTTTATTTTATTATAGTATATATGTGTGCTTTAGTTAATATAATAAGCCCTGATGAAGTTTGAGCTAAGCGAAATTAAATATTTATAATAAAAAGTGGTGTATTACAAAGTGTATTTTTTCATTTAATATATTTTATTTTGGTTGAAAGGGAATAGTTATTATACATTTTGTTCATCTAACATGTAGATTTTTTCTTCCATTCCTTCAAGAACTAAGAAACATATTCTTTTTTTCAGATATAAGCATTCCTGTGAGACCCGGCACCGGCAGTAGTCATGCATTCGCAACACACCAAAATGAACATTTTAAACGTAAGCATTTTTATAGCTTTTTGATTGTAGATCATTGTTTGGTATATTTTGTTATTAAAAATGTAATAATTTTTTAAAATGTAATAAATATTGTCTTTCTAGGTAATAAGAAGAGTATTTTAACTTATGTTGGACAGAACGCAGCCCTGACTCCCAGGAAGAAGAAGGTGAATATGGAAATTTTGAAGACCAGGCGTCGGCTGCAATATGTCCAGTGTAAGAATTGCTCGTTGCAGAAACGTTTGATGATAGCAACTCGATATACAGTAAGAAACAGCTTGGAAGATTCTCTTTCAAGTTCAAACCCCATTCTCTATGATTCATTTTAGCACAAGCTAAACTTAGCCCACGTCACAAAAAAGGACAGAGAATACAGCAGAGAAGGCAAGTCACTGACACTTGCTGTTTACAAGGGAGGACCAAAATCTTACCGATAGTAGCAACTGGACCAATGGCTCCGCTAATCCTCGGCGGGACTGCCTTAACTCTTCCTTTATATTAATAAACTTTTATTTCAGCTACATCAAGTGGCGGAGATGAGACGTGATATTATCATCATGTACGCACTCGCATACTGCCTGCTAACAATGTATGCCTGGACATCGGAGGTCTAGGGTCATTTTAATAAAAAGTAGCTTCTTTCTAAACAAAAATGAAAGTCCTGAGGTGTACGGTGAAGGAGGATACCATTTGTTTCCTTAGAACGCTGTGGGAAAGTGGTGGGCAACCTCCAATGTTTATATATTTTTGTATAAAGCTTTTTGTGCTTACATGTTTTTGTGTTTTTAATTTTTTTGTCTGCTGTGTTTGTGCTTATAATTTGTGCTATTATTTTTGTGTATTTGTATTTATTGTACGTTTTATATAAAAGATTACAGAGTTATCGTATTAAGCCAAATAATGTATTCATGGATATTCCACTGGATATATGAACAATTATATAATACTTGTCATATTAATACTGTTAATTATATTAACAGTAATAATATGACAAGCCCTCGACGTACATTGTTCTTGTCATATTATTACTGTTAATTATATGACGAGTACAATGTACCTCGAGGAAAATAATAATAATAATACTTGACTGATTTATAAAGCGCCGTTTTTGTGAAAAATCACCTCAAGGGCGCTGTACATATAAGCATACAATAAAATAAAATTAATACGATAGACTTACAACTAAGATTCAAAATTATAACTAGGTACTTAAATTTAAGACTAGAGGATAAACTGTAATACAGGTGTGAATACGTTAGTTTCTGACTCATGCTCAATCTACCGGATGAACCGACTCTGTGTTTTTATGTGTTGTTTATCCTTTGTTCTTTTGAAAATAAAAAAAAATATTTAAAACACGCACCTGTGACTTTTTCATTTTTCATCTCCTCGGGATAACAGGTTTCTGTCTGACAAAGCTCCTTCCTGAGAAAATGAGCTGTAAAAAACTATGTAAATCTCATTTCCTCAGAACCAGCTTTGTCACATGGAACCTTGTTGTCCTGGGAAAGAATTTTTGCATTTTTCTGCTTTACAACTTTTTTTTAAATAATTTATTGGGCTAATAAAGCAAATCGAGTATATTGTCTATGGTAGATCTTGTGCCATTGTCTATGACAAATGGCCTTGAACACCCATCTACGTATATCGGGTTTGTTTTTCCGTGGTGAAGTTGATGTTGAAATTTTTCCCATAGAAAAGGCCCGAAGATATCGATCTAGGGATTGGTATTGGTATATTTATGAGCAGCTTGTCGCAAGGGTCTGGACGTAGCATGGAATACTCAATACTCAAGGTTCACAAATTCGTAGAACTTATACCTAGGAATGGAACTTCCCATTTGCGTGTTGACGACGGAATTAGCTCCATCTTGTGACGAATTCTTGAATTACAAATCGAATTACAATGGTAGCTTTGTATGAAACTTAACGTACACAGATATTATTTGAAGCGCGGCCGTAAGCGTGGCGTCGATATGCACCTGTGGCTAGGTTCTGAAATTTAACCACACGCAGATGCTAGGATATTAATACTGTTCGATTATTTTTTAATTGATAAAAAAATGTTTCAAGACAAGATTTTTATGCATACCACAAAGGGTAACAATTATTATAAGTAATTATTATTAGCCTGAAACACTCACCTACATCTCCCTAGAAAAGATACATGCCGCCCTCAGCGTACAGAGCATTTGACCGGAAATCAGAAGGACGCGGGTTCGAGTCCCGTCGGCGGCATGTATCTTTTCTCGGGTTTTTAAATGTAGATGAGCTTTTCGGGCTAATAATTATTACTTATAATAAGTGTTACGCATAATATTTATCCTATATTGAGGGTGATTGAAATGATTCAGTGAGTAATTTGAGTAAATATGTAATATGCAATCTTTATTGTCTCATGGCGCCCCTTTGGAGATAGTGCCTGTTTTTTTTGCACAGTATTGAATATTTGGCAGATCCGGCGCTGTGCATTATATATGCTAGATTTAAAAAAGTCTTAAATTCATATGTTAATTTTAAAATATACTCATGCATTATTTCTGGAAATCTAAAATCACGTCTAACGTGAAATGAAGTAATTTTGCTTTCGAAATTTGAATAAACGTTTTTATTTGATAAGTATTTTTTCATTTAAGAACAATGAATAGTGAAAATCATGTAAAATGTACGGCGAAAATAATCATCATTCATTTCCGTGTTTTGATTAATTTATGGAAAGAGAAGAACATTTCACATTCGTAAAACCAGTTACATATTACAAAAGTATTTTTAAATACTTGGAAAACAAAATATTACGTGTAAAATGTTGAAGTTTGTACATTAAATTGCAATTGTGTTCCATGAAGCCGTTTAGTTCTGACAGCAAAAGCAGTATGAAACAGACAGGTAGTGTTAAAATGAAACTCACAAATTTAATGAATGCGGGGCAAAACGAAAGATAACGAGTCAAGGACAGGTCATTCTCAAACGAATGAATTTAAAGTGTTTTATTTTTCATGTGGCAGTTGTATTTTAATGTGTTCATTTACCCAAGTTCTTTACAAGTCATTATATTTTTTAAATTAAAAAAAATGAAAATCAATAACTCGACACCCTAACTTGTAATGTGGTATTATTATTTTCAGTCAATATAGTCCAAATATTAAAAATACAAAAATCACTTCTTCACAAGAGATTCAGGTGTGATAGAAAACACAATTTTTTGAATCCCGTTTATTTTCTAACATTATCCTATGATTTTAAAATGTATTATTTTTGTACAGGTATATACATGCTTAAATTTCATATTATCAATCCAATTTACTTTAATCCATGTTTTTTTATTTCTTTTTAATTTAAAAAAATTCTTCCAACTTCTCTTTATGTTTTTTTTAAATAATTTATATTTTTCTGTACAGAACAAGAATTTTATGCGGAATCTTCGCTGGTTCATGTCACATGTAATTATTTAATAAAATTTGTATAACTGTTTGTTTCCCTAATAAATTTTTTTTTAAATACTGTTGGGAAACGGAAACTACTACGAATAAGAAACAAAAAGGCTTATAAAAATAGGAATACAATTTCCGTAATGCAGGAAATATGTATGTAGGATTAGAGGGACCGCATCCTGGTTCACCGTCCGGTGAAAATGGGCATCCTGCTAATGTAATTTATGTGTTATTTTTTTCAATTATAAGCTTAGTTCTCAAGTATTTTTCTTCATCTTCTTTCATTTTTTTTAATTTTCTTTTTCTTTATTTCTTTACTAGCTGAAGTTTCTCCGGCTTTCCCGGACTTTACGAAATCAGACAGAAATTTTCTCTTACTTTTAACGTCAAGTGTGCAAATTTTCGTCAATCTCGGAAAAAAACTGGGAAGTTAAACAATGCAGAATTATATTACCTCCAAAGAGATATGTGTTATATCTTTGATTACCTACCACGAATATTTTGTAAACTCCGCCCGTACCAAAATGAGTTTTATAAGAAATCGTTTTGTTGCATGGCGATGTAATGTAGCAAAAAAAACAAATATTTAAATAAATCTTTCACACTTTACTTAACGTTTTAAAATAAATCTTTTTTCGTAATAGATACCATAAATGTTTGCATTGCAACGGGGATCATATCTGCTGCCCTTCAACTCCAAGCCAAATAGGTTAAACGGTTAAACATTACACTAAGGACACTTCGAAAGATTGTAACGTAATAAATAAATGGTATTTATGTATCGAAACATGAAATAGAAAGTTTTCTATATATTATATTTTCTATATAGTTAAACAGAAAATAAAAATGTAGCAACTGGCAATTGAACCCAGATCCTCTGTCATAACTTATCTAGGTTGCAAATATATTTGGGTAGAACTTGGCAAATATACAAAAAAGATAGCATCATGTTTAGGATAATAATGAAAATTCTTAAATTAAAATATAAGTACGGTGTAAATGACATAATATCATTAGGTCTTAATAGAGCTATATTCGCAGATATTTTTAGAAATTGTCCCGGTAAGACAGATCTAGGTTCTATTTCAAATTGCGAACGTTTCGAAATTGATTATGTTGACACACAATAAACCTTTGAAAATGTACTTTTTGGTTTCTTTATTTCAAACAAACAAAAATATTTAAAAAATAAAAAATCGGGCGTTAAAAAATTTTCAGCGTGCAAAAATATTTCCGCTTTTCAAAAAATCTAAGTACATAGAATATTTGTGAACATATCCAAAAACTAAAAACTGTTTTCTAAAGGTGATAAAATATGCTTTCAAATTCTATTATTAAAAATAACCACTTAATGTTATAAATTTAAAAAAATTTATGCAAACTTTAAAAAGTTTTAAAAATGGCTCACCTTACGTTTTTTCTAACTAAAATTACTGATAACGAAAAAAATTAAAAACGCACGTACATGCTTTATTAGACAAATTAATTATAAACGTTTTTGTCACCTCACTTATTTGTCGTTTGTTAATTTTATAATTTATTTTCAAATTGCGATCGGAAACTTTGGTTATAAATTTTTTAAATAAAGTTTTTAAATATTTAAATATTTTGTGGTTAACTTTTAGATTTTAATACAAAGCGTGTTGATTTTTCGTTTCAATGCTGTTAAGGTCACACTTCTTACTTTGGTAGTAATGAGACACAACGATTTCTATGAGACCTATGTGAGCTGGGACAAATATAGTCTCTTATGATTAAACGGGTTAAGGAACGTGTTAAAACCTTTTTAAGAGCAGAGCTAATAAATAAATAAATAAAAATCATGATTCAAAAAAATCACTAGAAAAAATAAAAAGAGCGTAGGAATCAACATACAATGAAAACGCATAAATTAAAAAGTAGAATAATTAAATTTATTTAATGAAATTTGTATTTACCATATTGAGCGACTTTTTTTTTCAAAAAGTTCACCCTGCGCTGTGACTCACAGTAGAAATACAGTTCGAGCAGAAAGTTGTCGCGTCTCCGGTGATACATTACTACGGAAGCTGCAGTTACAGACGAAGGGAAGTCCGCCCCGAGGGATGGGTCCCCCGACCCCGGTCTCCCGGGTAGGGGTAGGGCAGCAGTAACAGTCCTAGCCGCCTCGGTCACCGGATTAAAGCTCCGGAGCTAGACGATCAAGATAAGGGATGCATTTTAGGGGTCTTAAAAATTCAACATTTTAGAATGTTTTTATTGCAGATTTTAAAGTTTGGGTAAATGATACCGTTTTAAACCGTTGCCGCTTGTATTTTGGGTAACGGATTTTAAATAGAATACTGTAGACAAGTTCAGCGATCGTAAACAAGAGGGAAATGTTGGTATTAAATGAATATTGTTCAACGAAGTTAATATGTGTGACGAAATGTTCTAATAGTTTTAAATTATCGTAAATCGTCAATGACCGGTTATCCCATAATAATCTGGACTCCCTTAATGGATCCAGATTCCTCTGTATATGATGAACTCAGTACAGGGTTTCAATACAATAAGAAGACGTAGGTAGTCTGTTGATGTTTATTCCGGGATTCGGTACAATGATACTTCTAAGGAAGTCTGATGGTAAGAGGACGAATGGACAACAATCACACCCTTTTATACGTTCCTCATGTTGTCTCACCCATACAGCATGTCTCTTTCATACCGCAAGACATACGTTCACCACATTAAGCTGGAAAACTTCGATAAACCTCAAATTTTGTCCTAAAACTGGCAACAGACTGTCAAATTCGGCGGTTGGTGCCTGACTCAAAATAATAGCCGCCATGACACTTTTCGTGACGTTTTTGTATTGTATGTCCGAGTTTTTTGCAAACATGAGTTGCAAGTGTCCGCTTTCGTATTGTGTGTCCGAGTTTTTTGCAAACATGAGTTGCAAGTATCCGCTTTTGAAACAAAGTGCAAACTTTAACAAGCGATTTATTGTATTTTCGATAGATATTCTCAGTTATTCGTTAAGAGAATCAGACATACCACCATAATCAATCAAAATATGCATTTCAGAAAAAGTGGAGTATGTCCCACTTTGATACTGAGCTCCTCCTATGTTCTTACACTAATCGGGCTTTTACAATGACATTAAAATAATATCTTTGTAGTAAACACAATTTTGATAATCGTATTTAGTTCTGCAGCTGGGATCTCCGTTGTAACTTTTCTTTCATACGTATTTTTCAACGGTTATCCCAATCTATAAAGGCGGCGATAAAACAAATATTGAAAACTATAGACCCATTTCTTTGCTAAGTGTCCTGTCAAAAATCATTGAAAAAATTGTTAAAAGTAGGCTTGTCTCACATCTTGAAACCCGTAAGATCCTCTCGCCTAATCAGTTTGGCTTTCAAAACAATTTAAATACAGAATCTGCAATCTAAGACTTGACGGATAAGATCACTAACAGCCTGGACGAAGGTGATTCCTGCTTAGCCATATTCCTAGACTTGGCCAAAGCATTTGACACGGTTTCCCACCCCATACTTCTAGAAAGACTATCTCAAATAGGCACCCGAGGTAGAACTCTTAACTGGTTCTCATCATACCTAACAGACAGATCGCAAACTGTGAAAATTAACAACACAGCTGTAAGTAACCCCTTACCAATCCACTTCGGAGTCCCACAAGGAAGTGTTCTAGGCCCTATTCTGTTCCTCGTCTACATCAACAATCTCTGTAATCTTCCCATAACCGGGAAACTAATATCTTTTGCAGATGACACTGTACTAATAACTAGACATAAAAACTGGAAAGGAGCATTCGACATAGCTCAAAACGACATAGGCCATATAAAGAAATGGTTAGATGATAATCTCCTAACCCTTAACGCCGGAAAAACAAAATTCTTAACTTTCAGTATTTCTGCTGCAACCCAACCTACCAACAATCAGAAGATAATAATTCACTCCTGTCTAAGAACTTGCTGTTCCTGTAATTGCCCAAACTTGGAACAAGCCACCCACATAAAATATCTGGGGGTCATCATTGATCAACACCTTCGTTGGGATCAGCACTTGGCCAGTCTAACCCAACGCATCCGCAAACTCTCTTATGTCTTTCGATCCCCAAGAACTATCCTTACTACCTCAACTCTTAAAACTGTTTACTACGCTCTCTGCCAATCCCTACTAGCATACGGCATTATAACTTGGGGTGGCTGTGCTCAATTAATTGTCGAACCTCTACTAAAAGCCCAAAAAATGGTAATACGTGTCATTAACAAGCGACCGACTAGATACCCCTCCAAACGACTCCTCATCGAGTATAACGTCTTAAACGTACGGCACAACTCCATCTAAAATTTATGCTAATACATTTCCTGTTCAAATACAAAAACAAAACTCTCTTACAACACGACTACACCACCAGAACAATAACCAGCGGACACTACAATGTACCTAAACTAAAAACCACGACAGCTCAAAGACAATTTTTCTTCCTAGCTCCTAAAACCTTTAACCTTATCCCTGAAAACTTAAAAACGTTGAGCCAACCCCATTCATTTAAAAAACAAATAACGAAATGGATCCTTACACATGGAATACATTACAATTCTAATACCCATTCACTTTACACTCCATCAATTCAATCACCTTTTGGACAAAAAACATAATATATCTTTATTTTCTGAATTAGCGGCATTGTATGTACAAGATTAATTAGTGTGATCTATATCTAACAACTCCTCAGATTTTTCATTTTCTAAGAATTCTCTAACTTCCTCATCTTCTTCTTGTAACCCAACCTAACTATATATCATTTTCTTATAGAAGATCTTTGTGCATAGTATTAAGAGCAGGCATAACATGATAAATTTTTTACATATTTTTATTTACTATCTAAGCAGCTTTATATGTATGTATAAGACTGATTACTGTGACTTAATATATTAATAATAACTTCTCTTTTCCAATAACTCTTTAACTTCTTTACCTTATTCTTATAATCCAAAATACCAACATAAACTCTCTTATTGTAGAAGAATCTGTGTGCATAGTATTAATTAGTGAACATTTTCAACCAATACTAATGAATGTAATCCGAAAACTGTAAACTTCACCCCCCATAACACAGGGTCATCCCTAGCATGGAGGATGAAATATCATATAAAAACTATATGTACTTTCGATTTTCCATGTATTAAATAAATAAAATAAATAAATAAAATAAAATTTTATGAGGATGATGTTATAAACGAACAATCATCGATAAGCCCTAGTCTACAGCACAGTTGGTTCATTTAATAAGAAGATACATAAAAAACCAAATTAAATTAAGTATGATCGCTAAAATTGTGAAATATAGTAAATTAATTTAACAAATCAAAATGCCAAATTAAAACGTTGTAATTTATATATCAGCAGATATTTTATAAATGAGAGTGTCCGTGGGTTTCTTTTGAAGACAGTTTTATTCCGATAATTGTTTGGAATTTTTGTACACTTTTAAAACAAGAGAAAGGTATGTAGTCTACACGAAATTTCAAAATACCACCCATTCCCTTTCCCCACCCCTAAGATAACAATGGCTCCCACTTTTTAAAACACGTTATAAAAACTGTCTATATATTTATAGCATCACAAAATACTTTGATATTTTAAAGTATTTTTTTAAATGTACCTATATTTCATTACGTAAAATCATATCCTTCCGATATTCAAATTCAACTTCGAATATTAAATAATGGAAGAGGAAAATGGTTATTCTGTCAAATAAGTGACCCAATTATTTTCAATGATTTTGACACATTGTTTATTCAAATTCGTAAAAAATACATACAATTTGCGTTAAAATGTGCTTTTAAAATTATATCGATATATCCCAACAGCTTTCCAGGGTGGAAGACGCTCTCAGTATCGCTATGGTGCAAGAAATGAAACATCGCTTGAAATGGCTTTAGTCGTGTTCGGACATCAGACCTGAATAGTCAAGAATAATTTCCCCACATTTTTCTTCGACATCTCTTTCCCCTGCCCTATCTGCCTTCAGCCCAACAACATACCCCAATTGGGGATGCTGTAGTCTAACTGAATCAAGATGTGAGCTCTTGGGACTCTTGTGCGGTATTCACATTGAAAAAACCCATAGCGGTGTTTATGAAATTTTCTTTTTGTTTTTTGTAACACAGAAAGCATGTTTGGCATGATATCCATGGCATAGTGGGCTGGCTACTTAACTTTGAATTATTTTAACATAAAAAACTAAATATGTAATAAAATGATACATTACATTCTTTATATGACAACATAATAATATACATTTAAATACCCTATATACTCACTATGGTAAGCAATCCAGTGGTTGCGGGGTGAGAGGGGGGGGGGGGCTATCTATATAATTACTTTCCCGGCAACATTAAAAATTAAGAAAAAAACAGGTGCATTCAAACAAACTTATTAATTTTTGTGCTTAGCCAACAAAATTTATGAAAGTGAAAAAAAACTGTAATGGTCCGTTTCCATGCTTGCCAATCCTACGCAAACCTCCACAAGCTCCAAGCGTACACAAATCTCGCCTGGCATTTGGAAGCCGTTTACACGCTTGTGACTGCGTCAGTACACTACCAACACCCAAGCGTGGCGGACGCCGAACTTGTGTCGGCTATTGCGTTTGGTTTAACATACTTTTATTTGAAATACAAGCAAAGTATAAAAAAACAATATAATATTGTCTTGTATTATAAAAAAAAAGTTATTCCAACAAAATAATTTGTTTTTTTATTGTAATAAAAATAATAAATCATCAAAAAAAGATTTTTTATTTATATTGACTTTTTAGGTAAATCCAATAAATTAAATTAGTGCATTCAAATTATGTACTTATACATTTTAATAAGTTAGGCATGCTTCTTACATCATACATATGTCTCGTAATGTTAATTTTCGATATACCGCATGGAGCAAAAACGGCGTGCATTCGCCGTCAGTTCGGAAATTACACTGAGCGTTTGCCGAAGCTTGCCGCTGGATCCAACCCCGACTGGATCGGCGGCAAGCTCTTGCAAGCCTACGCAAACCCTACGCAACCCTACGCAAGCCAAGACAAACGACCTGTTTCCACGTTGGCGTTTGTGGAGGTTTGCGTAGGCTTGGCAAGCGTGGAAACGGGGCATAATGAAATGTATTTGTGTTATGTAATGTAAAACGAATTCTATGTCAATTTTTTTTTGTATAATGAGTTAAAATGTAATTTTCATTTTTCTGGAAATCTTTAAAAAAAAAAGCTATTTTTATACTTTTTGGTAAGAGACTACTATTTAGCGACGAGATCTGAATATCCATTTATTTTCTGACTTTATTCTTTCCTCTATAGCTTCGTTCAGTATCACAAGTAGGTATATATGGTTTGAAAGGACTGTAGGAAAAATGGAGCGTATTATATGACAGATTTATCAGGGGTATATCATTTTAAAGAGACTCTTGCTAGAAGTGGTGTATTAGATGGATCCAAAATTAATTTAATTTAATACTCATAATTTTGTTTTGGTTGTTGAATGGCGAGACAAACATTAAAAACGTCGCCATGCAATCAGTATATTTGGATGTTCCAAATTAGTTCGTAAATATTTTTTACAATCGATACTATTGGTGTGCATAGATACATTCTAATGCATCCTTTTAAAATGATTGGCCTGTACCTTAGCTCGTGTCGCTCTTAATAGAGAGAAAAAAAAGTTGACTAACTTTTAAATGCCTGGTGTCTCAAAAGTTGCGTATGATCTGTAGATATTCGAAAACATAAAAATAAATTAAGTTGGTGCTCGCTAAAATTGCCGGAAGTTTTGAAAAAACAAATCTTGTTGACTTACTTGTATTCATGAATTTGATTTTATTTTCATTTTTGTCAGCTATACGCAGTTTTTAATGACAAACAAACGTTAAAAGGTAACGTTGTAAAAAAATATTAATTACCATAATTTAAAAATACATGTTTTAGGTTTTTTTTCTGATTTTTAATGTATTTTAACGAGCTAATAATTTATTTGTTTAATGTGTAAATTTGAATGAGTTTTTATTTTCATTGGAAGGCGCAACTTTTGAGATATCAGACGTTTCTTAATTCAAAAGTTTAAATAATTGACACACCCTACTGTACCTACCAACTTTTGTTGGTACCTACTTTCTTTTAGACTACGCAGCATTCCTGTTTTGCACTAGAATTTATTTGAATTCGGAACATTCTGGCAACACCACTTGACTCTGCCGGATATTTCTACCCATTTCTACATCTCGCACTTACTCCCATTTCCTCGTTTTCCTCCCCCTCCCCCTCCCCCATTACCCTGCCGTGAAGGGGAATCACTTTGCTTACGTGAGGACGACTCGAGGACGTCTCACGCGCAGCACAGCCGCTCTCAGCTCTCAGCACAGTGCTCTCAGCTCTCAGGGACTTGAGTGACCAATCTCCTAGTGGCTGTAAGTCGTATACCTGGAATTGCATTGGAATATCGTCAATTTTTTCTTAGATGAGAATATCAACAAAACTTTAAAAAATATATTGGCTTCATCAATATTTCTTATTATTTGGTCAACTTGACTCGGGTCATAACAAAATTTGTTGTAAATGAAGAATATCTACGGGAAAAAGTTGAATGTAAAATAATCAATAAAAGCGGTCCATGTATCCTCTCTGTTCAATCCATTTGGTTGGTTGTATTATTGATAAATCAACGTATAAGGAACGACAAATACAAGATTACCGATCTAGTGATCTAGTGGAGAGGATTGTTTGGTAGAGTTTTGGATTATGACTTCGAAACTTACATGGCTGGTTTTTAATTCTGAAACAGCTTATGAACTGAAACCCATTTTCCCAAATTCCTTGCATTGTTATTTTCTCCCTTTGTCCTTTTCCTTCCTTGAAAGGTCCTATTTACTTACTAGAATGAGAAAGATGATGTCTACCTACTTGGCGCACATGCTAAGTATTATTGCACAAAATCGAAAAATTCCCACATTTATTTCAGTCGAAAAATTGTCGTGAAATTGAACACAGCCTTTGATTGAAATTCTCGCTTAGTATTCGTAAAAATGCTAATTAATGCAAAAAGTGACAGTAAAGTGTAACCAAACTTTATGTCATCGTCGTGGAAGACCAGTCACCACCAATAAAGCAGCATATGGCCACAGGAAAGGTAGGGCGTTCTCCTTTTCAATTGCCAAATCCTTTGATTGACTTTAAAAAACGCAATCAATTGTTTTGCCTCATACAAACAAAGATTTACAGTCCATCCCCTCTCGTGTCACGATATTGTTCCTTGAAAGTTGGTACGAGTGCTGGCTTCAATATACAAGATATGCCTTCATAGAAGCTTATCTACGAAAGGAGAAGAGGAGAAAACAAGTGCAGTTTTAAATAAATTGATACAGTAGATACATATTATTAATTACCTACATCTCCACAAATTATTATTATTATGACAAAACCTCTGAAAACAAGTAGGTACTCTGACTTCTGTGTAAAGCAATTAATTTAATAAAACTACTGCCTCCGTAGTCGAGGGGAAAAGTTCTCGACTAGCAATCCAGAAGTCACGGGTTCAAATCCCGGAGTGCGAAGGTAAATTTTAATTGATTGATTTATGTAATCATGTGTAATAATAATTTGTAATCAATATGTTATCATTTAAAACCCAGAGAATATATTTTTGGCGCGTTCCAAAGTGGAAGATACTCTCGGCATCGTCCTGGTGTAATACCACCACTTTGAACCACACCAATTGAAACGTTGCTTTGAAATGGCTTTAACCGTATTTGGTGAGCAGATCTGAATAGCCCGGTATTTCCCCATCTACTCCCCTCCTCACTACCTTCAGCCTCAGAATATACCCCAATTGGAGATGCCGTAGTCTTACTGACTATAAACGGTTGGGAGCAGCTGGGACAGTTGTGCGGTATTAACATAAATAATGAAATAAACAAATTTCCATTGTATTTGTTTTAAACACTAAAACTTTTTTATTCGTGCTTCAAACCCGCTTTCAAGTAACGTTTATCATACTATACCACACCGGTTTATAAGTAAAGGAATTGCATACCAAAGATTTTATGTAAAACTTGATCTTACAAGCCACTTACACGAAATGCAGTCAAGGATTTCTCTAAGGTAACGTGGAGGGTTGTGGTTTCAGCATTATTTGAATGCAGTTGGAAATATTATCTCCGCATTACTTTGTGGAACAAATATTAACAGCAACTTTATGAGTGCAGAGAAAGGTATGCATTTCACTACATTTGTTCCGGTAAATAAAATTAATTTAAAAAAAATTTCATCCCGGATATCTGTAATTTTCGCAAATAAAAACAAGAAGATACATGTTTTCGTCATGTACCTACGTTTCATCTTGTGAATAAAAGCAAGCTATGGAAACCTGTCAACAGGAACACGATTACGTGAAAAAATCCATATAAATCTGCGTGTCTAATTAAAATTTCTAAACGTTTAATATGGCTATTTCAGAAGGGTTTTTTTGTGGGTGAATAATAAAATATTTAGAAATACGTAACGTTCATTTTGCACAATAAACAGATAAACATTTACTTCGTCATTATTATTATTACAATATTCAAAGATATTTTTAATTTACGAAATGTTTTTGTTAATTTGTGAACTACTTTTGTTCTTGTGATTGTAGTATTTTTTTTATAATTCCAAAATATGAAAAGCGGTGTGTGTATTTCACATATGCAAAGCAATGCTGAAAAAAAAAAAATTAAAAATATTAAATAATAATCACAATCTTATGTGAATGGTGTATTTGTCATTGTTTTTAATTATCGTTTGTAATACTGTGAGATTATTTCAATTTTGTAAACATATATATTCGTTGATTTAATAAAACAAAATGTTGAATGAAATGTTCCTCCCAAGAAAATGAATATTATTCTGAAATATGTATTCAATAGTCCCGCGAGCCGAAAGTCTGAACAAACTCGCCCCAGAAATATTTCTGACTTTACCATATATCCCACCAGAGACTATTTAAGTTAGCCGTTCCACTGTTAAACTGCACTTTTATTGCATTTTCTATCCACGTATACGTACAGTGTCGTTGATTGATAGAGACCGCAGTGCGGTTAAGAAGTGTTATGTTACGGAGATTTATTACTATTCTCTCGGAAGACAAAAGACACATACGTACCACCTTTATCTTGGCTTCTCACCACTGCGAGCGAAGGGTGTAAGGAGTAGATGTGGGGAATAGGTGTGGGGAGTAGGGTATACAGTTCATTTCTCGTTCTCAAACTTCCCTTGGTGCAGTTTGTCAAGCGGCATTATTAATTGCAAGTGGAAGTTGGAACAAATTTATATCAGTTTGGATAATAGGGAGGAGAAAAAAACAACAAATTTATCGAAAATAAATCTTACGTTTAAAATCCTTTGGGTGAAATATGGTTTCCATCCGCGTAATCTTTATGATAAATTAGTTTGGTACTGACAGCTTTTTTCTCGGTAAGTGCGGTTTTGGAAAGCAGGTTTATTGGCCGCGGGCCAGTGATGCAATCACACCGACGATGTATTTATTTCGATAAAATAAAACGGTTTCCTTCCTCGTACGATGTTATCTTTACGGTCCATCGCGAACAATATAAATTTGTGCGATACCGAATGCGATATAAACCAGCGTAAAAACATTGTTTCCTATTCGGTTAGAAATGAAATGTTTTGACTTCATCAAAGTATTTTTGGACCCGTCAGTGTGTTTACACGAGATTCTCAATGCCGGATCCAAACAAACGCACGTGTCCTGAATGGAGAATCAGTTTTTGATAGACCGTCAGACACAGAACCGGGATTCGTCCATACTGTAAAATAAGGAAATTTCTTTTTCACGGGTTTGATTTCACGAACGTTTCTTATGAATGATGTAACAAAACGAGCTTAGAATATTAAAATACGACCTCTTGTTTGTTTTTATGATTGATATAATGTGTGTTTTTTACCACCGAACATCGAGAATCTGGAAAAACAAGATCTTCAGTAAAATAAAACAAAATTAAAATAAAAAACCTTTTTATTTCTTCCAAAAAGGTAATTAATGTTATTTACAGTCATGTTGAAAATTATTCATAAGCAAGAACCCCTCTCTCAGGCGAAGGTGAAGGCCTCCTCTAAATATTTCCATTTATCTCTCTCTTGAGCTATTTGCAAGAGAAACACAACGCTTTGCTTCAGTAAACGAAATATAATTCAACCTTTTTTTACATTATGTAAGTTCAAAAATATTACAGACTTAACTTTACGATAGATGGAGTGCAAAATCACACTCTACATGAATAATTACCTTACCGAGGCCGTTATGAAGATAATAACCTTAATAAATACAATTACGTCTCTAACAAATGACATTATACCCGCGTGAACTCTTTCAGCTAAAAGCCTTAAGGTCAGTATCCTGCATTTAACTGTTTGCATAATGAAGGACCGCACGTGGGAGCTAAACATCCGGTGTAGGAAAGCTCTTTTTTAATCAACTTAAGGACTAATTAAAAATGAAACATTAACGCGGTTCTCTCGAGCCAGGCTCCTTTGTGCTCCTTGAGAAGTTAAGTTATTAATGAAGGACGGATTTAATCGTAATTTTATTACATATTGTGGGAGCTATCTTTTTACTCTGCTGTTTACTTAATCTGGGCTAACTTTACAGGTAAATTTAGTTAATTTGGAAGGGTTTTTTCATTGAAAAATAATTGCTTTGGCCCTTATTGATTTTAATGTCTTTCGTTTCCATGCTGGTGGTTTTTAATACACATTAACCTGGGCAATGTGAAATCTTCTTAGATAACAATTATCCCTGATGAACTCCTCACTTATGTGTATAAATTAATATTTATGTGCATGTGTGTATGTGCATGTATGCATGTGTATGTACATATGTGTGTGTAGAATGTGCTCACGTATGCCTATACATGTGTGTACCTGTACATGTACACGTAAGTGCGTATGTATGTATTTTCTAATATTTGATCCTTCTTGTTTTATGCACGTATATATAAATAATAATAATAATAATATTTGGACGATTTATATAGCGCCCTTTTTGTGAAAAATCACCTCAAGGGCGCTGCACAAACTTACCATACATGCCTAAAATCTAGAAAGACTACAAGCTAGACAAACAATTAAAAACCACTTATGGCTAAAAATTGCATACACCGGTTCATTGATCACCGATACGAAAATATATATACAATATTTTATTTTTTTTTTTATTTTTTTTATTTTTTATTTATTACACGCCCTGATGGGCTTTTACATTATAGTTTATAAGTTGAGTATAAAAACAATGAAGAAAATATAATACAATGAGAAAAGAAAATACGTAATACAATATAAAAACAAAACCACATAATAAAATAAAAAGTACAAATGTAAAAATGATAAGAAGTCTCACATTCAATATAAACAAAAAACTGCAGAAATTATGTAAATCTATTTGTGTCTAGAAGAATAAAAGTGATAGAATATGCAACATTTATACTGATTGGTTTTAAGATGAAATATATCACCTAGATTAGAATATTTGTTTCCGAGACTGTGAAGTCTAGGAAACGGAGAATTTTGATAAGCTAGTGTCCTGGTGTTATTGAAGTAAAAGGGTAATAAATGTCGACATGATTTTTTGGGTACATGGATATTGATAAATTGAAGTAATTCTGGACAGTCAATTTTGTAATGCAGTATTTTATGTAACAGTATTAAATCTGTGCTTATTCTTCTTTCTGAAAGTTTCAAGAGAGAAAATTTATCCAGGAGGTAATTATAATCAATGTTTAGTATAGGAATACGCAATTTATAGTTTATGAACCTTAGAAACTTCCGTTGTATCTTTTCAATGTTGTCTGAATGAATATTGAAAAAGGGAAACCATAACGTAGAGTTATATTCAAGTTGGCATCTGACAAGGGTTTTATATAACATAATAAATGTGCCTAAATCATTAAAATCTTTTGCAGCTCTTAAAACAAAGCCAAGAGTCTTTAGGGATTTGTTGATAATATTATTAATATGACATACAAAGGTGAGTTTACTGTCGAACATAATGCCTAGATCCATAATTTCATTAACACAATTTAAATTTTCATCATTTAATGAATACTGAAAAAATATAGGATTATTTATTTTGGAAAAATGAATGAACTGACATTTATTTATGTTTAATGCTAGTTTGTTGATAGAGCACCATTCAAAAAGATATGTAAAATTAGTTTGAAGTGTAATACAATCATTAATGTGGTTGATCTCTTTATATAGTTTCATGTCATCAGCAAACAGTAGCACGTTTATGTTTGTGAATATATCAACAATATCATTTATAAATATAATGAACAAAATGGGCCCTAGATGGGAGCCTTGCGGCACTCCACTTGTTGCTATAAATTTGTACGAATGTGTGCCATTTATTTTCACACTAAGACTTCTTTTGGACAAATAACTAACAAACCAAATTAATAACGCGATGCTGCCTAAAAATGAATTAATACAGGACCATACTTACCTGGGAGGTCGCTTGAAATTAACACTGTTTATTGTCTATTTAAAGAAATTTAGATAGAGTTCGCACGCAGAGGACATAATTGTGAACACATGTTGTTTAATCCTGAAAATATGTTAATATTAATATGTAATATATTCTTTAATGAGTGTATTTTGGAAAGTAAAAGCAACATTTAATGGTGGGCGGTGCAGTAGTACAAGAATTTGATCTTCCGAGAGACAGATTGATGTGTAAGGATTCGAGTAATTTTAATTCAGTATGAAAAGTGTGATTTAAGACATATCATAGGCAATACAAGTATGATACTCTCAGATAGGTATATTTAAATTAAATTAAGGGTATGAGAGCCCGAAAAGGTAGGTTTTTAGTTTGGACCTAAACTCTGTTGGGCTTTTATATATAATATAATTTATTGTTATTTAAACATATTAAGATGGAACGCTCTCATTATTAATCCTGTTTCGAAAAAATTATGACCCATTCGTGTAGGTAGAAGGTATATATTAACATTTTTTCAATAATATAGAATAATTTTAAATTAAGCAAATAATCATAAATTTATTGAAAGTTCCTGCGAATCCTTGTTATTTCCGGAATCATAAGATTACTTACTTAATTCGTGTTGCTATTATAATAAATTGAGATTCAAATTCATCTAACCTGAACGCTAAGCGGACGTGTCATCCATTCCGATGCTAAATTAATTCATTGAATAAAATGCCGGAGGAAAGCAGTCCCAAAAATGGCGCGCCTCGAACTTCCCAAGGACCAGAAGATATAACCTTCAAGTTGTAAAGTAACGGAGTAGAACACGTCCATTGTTTCAGAATAAACAAGAAGGCTTTTACGATAAGCAAAAAAAAACTGAATGAATAGGAACTATCACCTTGAACATAAAAAACATAAAATTTTTCCACAGATCATCGAATAACAGAATTTTAACTTCCAACATTTTTTAAGGATTCCCATGTAGAATGTTTCCCATGAGAAGTAATTAATACTTCTTATAATTCTTCCTAAAAGAGCTCTTCAGAAATTCATTAAATTTATATCTGAAATTTATAATTATAATTACTTCGAAAAGATAGATTATTTTAGGAAAAAAACAGATATTGTAAAAATTTAGCCTAAGCAAATATTTTCTGATGTAACGATATGTATTCAAATGCACGGAATGAAATTAATAAATTAATATTAATGAAAGAATGTTCTACTTTATTTATTCGATACTATTTTATGGAATGGAAGCATGGACGTTTACTGAAAAACTAATTAGGCGACTTGAGGCATCCGAGATGTGGATCCACAGAAGAATACTTAAAATAAGCTGGATGGACAGGGTTACGAATGAAAATGTTATGGTTCGGATGAACAAAGAAAAGGGAGTTCTAAAAATCCAAAAACTTCAATATCTTGGACATGTGATGAGACATCCAGAGAAGTATGAGATCTTGCATCTCATAATGCAGGGAGAACCTCATGGCTGAAAAGCCTGAGACACTGGTTTGGTCAGTCTACTGTAGAGCTGTTCCGCAGTAAACAAAGTCCGCATAGCCAACGTCCGTTGAACGGACAGGGCACAAGAAGAAGAAGAACTGTTTGTTTTAGCAAATCATTTGTCTATCCCTGTGCCCATTTGGACGTATACAAATTAATAAATCATATTTTTCTAAGGAATGAGTTTAATTCCTTTAAGTTCGCAGATAAACCGCCTTTTTTAAGATTAAGTATAGTTTTTGATGGTTTTGACGAAAAACGGTTCCGACGTTCATCGACATCCAAATCAATGTCATATTTGTTCAAGCGATTAAGTCGAGTTACAATTCGATTTTTGTAGTGCTACATAGGTACCTAGATATATTTTGATAAAAATATCTCATCCCTAAGTTGATCTTTAAATTTAAAAGATGGGCATAGGAAATGACTGATCACGCAGTCGTTTATTTTATTCCGACCCAGACTAAACATTTTTATGGTCCCATAATCCAACCTGGTACATTCGTAACCACTGGTCCCAGCTTTTTGGATTGTACTAAGAGCCCGGACCAGATTTGAATATTTACTCAAAAGTTGAGGCCACTTTCTTTGGCCCGGAGCTGTACATAAACATTAAAGCGCTATTACCGAGTCCGTGTTTACTGCAAACTTCTATCCATAAGGAATATGAAGAAGACGACAACAATCTTCAATCTTCGTAGTGCGTCGTAATAACGTGATCTCCGAACCAAGAGAATCGTTTGACGGTCGTGGTACGTTTATTACTGCACTTTTATTTGTACACTGAGTTTACTGACAGCCGTTTTCACCAATCAAAACTGATAATTCGCAAATGTTGACAAATAATTGCTTTTTTTGGAAAACTTTACAAAATTCAACTCACTTTTTTGCACAAATTCACTCACAACTCATCTTTTCTGATGTTCACGCAGTACTAATAATAGATTTTATGTTTTTCTTCTTCAAACTTCGTAAATATAGTTTGTGCATAGAAATATTCTATAGAGGCGCTAACATAATTCTCCGAGATTCGTGTTCAAATCATGCACGAACACGCCTTCGGAAAGCGAATTCAAACTGAAGCCACAGCGTCGAAAGGCTCGGCCGTCAGACCGTCCTTTCCTTTTACTCAAGCCCATGTTTTCATCCTTTTCTTGTTGTTGTTGTTGTACTAATAGAGAAATAGAGGTAGCAACCTACGATTCCGTTGAACCAATTTATTCGCTTAATGTCTCATCTATGTATATATATATATATATATATCAATGACTTTGTGGCGTCATTAGTGATATAAAAAAAAACAAATAACTTAGCACGCACCACCATAAGAGATTAATATAAAAATAACAAATGACAACAAAGTATAGACAAAAATAAGAACATAGACATAATAATAAAAAGGAGAGGTGATTAATTACTTAAAAATATCAAAAATTTATTTATATGAAATTAAATATTCAAAATTTTTTAGGATGTGTAAAAATTGCATTTACCAATGAATTTTATTCCGTTTTGGAAAAGACTATTAGCATGAATATTCCAACCATGAAATGTAAGCCAAAAACCTATCCAAAATGATACTCCAAAGAACTTATAAATCTGCTTATCACCAAAAAACTTAAACATAAAGAATATAAATTTCATCAAAATAATTCTGATTACATTGAATTTAAAAATATAAGAACCTCATGTAAAAGAATGTCTATGACCTGCTACCTACTATATAGATGAAATTCAAAACTCGATAATAAATAATGTTAGTTCTTTTTGGAAATAATCAAAATCACTTAAAGAAGATGATTCTGATTTCCCGAGCATTATGCACCTAAATGGCAGCCATAACAATAATACTGATGGTATTGTGAACTTGTTTGCAAAAATTTTTAAAAGTGTTTATTCAACAGACTCAAAAAAATGTATGCAACAAGTGGAGTTCCACAGGGTTCACACCTTGGCCCAGTCTTATTTATCTTATTTATAAATGATCTAATAAAAGTATTTCATGATGTATTTTTCTTACTTTTCGCTGTTGATCTCAAAATGTTTAGAATTATTAAAAATATTTACAATTGCAACATTCTTCAAGATAATATCAACAAATTGTTGATTTGGTGTAATGAAAATAGACTCTACTTCAAAATGTCAAGTAGTTAGATTTTCTCGAATAAAAAATTCGGTGATCTTTAATTACAACATTGATAACAATACTCTCGAGACATTAACACAAATAAAAGACTTAGGCATCACTTTTCAATCAAATCTTTCATATGTTAACCACATAACAGAAATCTCCAATAAGGGCTTTAAAATGTTGGGATTTATAACTAGGCTAACTAGAAATTTTAACAATATAAAGTGTGTTAAACAATTATATTTTACATTTGTTAGAAGTCAACTTGAGTACAATTCTCCCGTCTGGAAACCATATTATAATATACATGTACAAGCTGTTAAAAGAATACAAAACAAATTCTTACGTTTTCTAAATTTTAAAATGGGTATTCCAGCAATTATGTTGAACTACAACACTATTTTAAATGATATGAATATGCTCAAATTGTTAGACAGAAGAATTTTCACAGACTTGGTATTTCTTTATAAAATTCTAAATGATTTAGTTGATAGTCCGGTATTGCTTGAATTGATAAGCTTCTGATTTCCTCTACGTTATACTAGAAGTCAGGATTTATTATAATTTATAATTCTGGAACTAACTACGATATGTATTCCTCTTTGCCCAGAATACTAATGGAGGGAAATAATTATACCAAGTCAGTGGACATCTTCAATTTACCTTTAGACAAATACAAAATGCTGTTACTGAGGCAGTTCAGTTATGTACAATAAATACTCTATATTTCTTAGTAAAAGAAATATATACCTTTTATATTTGTTGGTAAAAGAAATATATAGTATTTATATTTTATTTATTCAAAGTGTAATTTTTAAATTGTACATGTAAAAGCCCCGAAAATGGGCGTAAATAAATAAATAAATAAATAAAACTGTTGAAAACAAAGAATATAAACAATAAGTCTAAATAAAACAAATGAAATAATTATAATAAAATTGTAAGTCTAATAAGAGAATTAATTAAAAAAAATTAATTGTAAGTCCAACAAGAGATGGCTATTTTAAAAAAAATGTTTGGTTAATAAATTGTTTAATTGACTATTAACACTTTCACAGTAATAGATTATAATAAAATAAAATATATTATAATAAAATACTTTCACAGTGTTAGGGTAGGGGTGGGCAACCTGCGGCCCGCGGGCTGCATGTAGCTACTGGTTTTCTTTCACGGTATGTCAGATATATTTTAAAATTAGTTAATTATGCAAAATGATGAATTCATAGTTATTTATGTAAAGGCAAACTTTGTCGAAGGCTTCTTTGTGTTCATTGCGCAATTTTAAAAAAGTGGAACAATTATCTTTTAAGCTGGTGGGCTCTATCGCAAATTCATTTTCAAGTTAAAAACAATCTTGTGTTTAGAATGCACGAAAATAATTCCGGTTGCGGATTCATGTGCTGACGTATTTCGAATTCAACACTTGGAATATAACCATTATTGTGTTCCAACTTGAAATTGGTTTTCCTCCGATTGTTGCAACACACAGTTCGCAACTTGATTTTATTAGTGTAGTTATAAAATCAAGTTGCGAACTGTGTGTTGCAACAGTAGGAGGAAAACCATTTTCAAGTTCTGTAAACCTGGGGAATCGTTCGCACATTCACTTAAAAGTTAAAACGAGTTTTATTTTCCGAATTCCGGATGAAATTCGAAACCATTATTAGGTTCCGAATGGAGTCTAAAATTCAAATATGCTGCAAAGTTCTGAGGAAAATCATTTGTTGTGTAACTGTAATTTTTGCTTCGCATACTTAAGTTAAAACCACTTTTGTGTTCAGAATGTAACGATAAAATTTCTATTGTGTGTTCATCTTCTGACAAATTTAAAAGGAAATTCATGAGTTCCAAGTGAAAGATCTGAAAATTCGAGAGTGTGCATCATATATAGTAGGAATACTATGTTCGTGTATTGCATGCATTAATTAATTTAATTAAGATTCTCTCAAATTAAAACCTTTTTTTTCAATTTGGGAGGCAGATGTGAGTACCGCCGCCTCGAGAACCATTTATTGAATAACCAACACTTCTGCCAGTTTGAATATTTCAGTATTAACTCACAATTGAAACGTTACTTGAAATGGCTTTAGCCGTGTTTGGTGACTAGATCTGAATAGCCAGGTACTTTTTCTATATCTCCTTCCCCTCCCCACTATCTTCAGCCTCACAACATATCAAAATTGGGAATGCCATAGTCTCACTGGCTCCAGACGGTTGAGAGCAGTTGGGACTCTTGTGTTGTAGTCGGATAAAAAATGTTATATCATATGATTTTTTAATGTTTACGCTGGTGTACAGTGTATGTAGGTTTAGTCTTATTACTTCAAATTGCTTTAGCCGTGTTTGGTGACTAGATCTGAATAGCCAGGTACATTTTCCACATCTCTTTCTCCTCCCCACTACCTTTAGCATGACACCATATCAAAATTGGGGATGCCATAGTCTCACTGGCTCGAGACGGTTGGGAGCTGTTGGGACTTTTTTTTACATGAGCTCCGCACAGGAGGCCCTGAGGAAAATAATTTCCCTCAGGGCCTATGTCATTTTTGGGGATGCTGTATGGAAGGTTTTTTTTTTAGGAAGGAGAGGAGAGTTCTGGGAAGGAAGAGGGTTTAAGGGGAGGGTATGAATCTGGGGTTCAGTGTGTCTTGGTAATCCACCTCCAAGACCTAGACAAACCTCACCCCATGAACCCTTGTACCCCTGCTAAATCGCCAAACGTAGCGAACCACTTGGGGTGACCTATGGCAGAGGTGTCGGTTATCCAATAAAGGTTCCCGAGACGGTGGTACCCATTCCCGACTCCCAAATCAAAACTATTGTGTTATATTCAGATGAAAAGTTATATTATATTCAACAAGGAATCTTAAGTGGATTTTTGGTAAGCCGACTTCACGTATAAGTATGTCGTATTTAGTTAGTAAAAATATCTAAATTATTGTGAGTAAAAATATTTTTACAGCGGATTTTCACTCAAGATGGCTAAGTATATCGACTTTTGTTGAACGGTCGTATTATTGTGAGTAAAAATATTTTTACAGCGGATTTTCACTCAAGATGGCTAAGTATATCGACTTTTGTTGAACGGTCGTATACCAATGAAAACCCTCTTTGCATACTTACTTGAAGAAAAAATCTTCTAAAGGATCAACTGTCGGAAGGATCAATTGTTGGCCGGACCAACTGTCGACCGAATAAACTGTTGGAAGGATCAACTGTTGGCAGACGAACTGTCGCAGGATCAATTGTCGCCGGAGCAATTATTGGGTCACCAAAGTTTTTAGACCTTTATTGTTTCTTAAATATGGTGTGCAAATTCTGAATAATCATTGAATGAAATTAAAGAAAATATTTAATTGTCTATTAGTGCCAAACCTTATGAAAAAATGTCATCTACATATCTTTTCCAAAAATAACCATATTTTAATAATAAAAGACGACTATTAAAAATGTTATCTTCAAAATTGTTTAAAAACATGTTTACTACTAGGGGGCTAGTAATACAACCCATATTTTTGTTTGTAAATAATATAATCAAATTGAAAATAATTATTTTTAAAATGACATTAAAAAAATTATATAAATCTGGTTTCAAGTTTTTGGAAATGTTTGAAAATCGAGTAATTCTTTAATAATTTAGATTTAGTTATTGACAGAGTTTAAAAAAGTTTACAACTTCAAATGATATTTATTCTTTTATGTATTCAGTAATATTATTATTCAATTTATTTTCAAACTTGGCAAGTCCTTAAAATAATAATTACACATCATTACTGGTTTGTAAATAAGTTTCGTGTTTTCATTTACATTTTTTTATTAGTATTATCTTCTTCAGAGATCTTTTTTTTTAAATTTAATATTTATATCATTAAATATATAAAATAAAAACTTTAAAAACGGGGCTCTACAAATTAACCCTTTCCTCCAGAAGGGACAAATTTGTATTCCTATAAAACTCCATGTATCTTCTATAAGAAAAACAATATTTTTATATTTCTCCTGTCAGTTCATTGTTAGTCATTATTTTACAGGTCGGCAATTTTTTAAAGCTTAGTTACAAAAACGGAAATTGAGCCGTCACATGGTTAATCGTCTTGTTTTTCGAGAAGTATGAGAAAAATACATTTTTTCTTATTGTTAACCAATAATGTCATTATCTATCAAAAATGTTAGCTATTTAGAAGTAAAAGTAAGTTGAATTATAATTTAAATAAAATGAAAACATGTTATATGAAGAAAAAAAATATTGTTCTTGGCGGTACAAAACTGTACCGGAGGAATTTTTCTTATAAAGAGTTTGCAAAAAAATTCCTAAAAAATTCGGAATGATTTTCAAGCTACAAATGACAAATAATTCACAAAAAATGTATTAAAGTCCGCTTAATCTATGAGATCAAAGGGTTACACATGATAACAATAAACATGCTAATAAAATAATAATAGACTTAAAATATTTCGGTAAATAAATAATTTTCTAAGTGCATTAACACCTTGCTTTGTATCAAACATTTGTGAGAAAATAATTTTTTTCAATGGAAAAAATAACGCGGGCTTCATTTTAACAAATCAACACTCAGCCGAGTTTCATCTTTACAAACAGGAAGCTTTAATTTCAAGTGCATCATTTAAGGAACATTTCCCTTAGTGAAATTAAACAATAAAATAAACTATGGTTGCTGCATGTTAATTATTCTACGAATAGTGATGGAGACAATCAGAACATGAAATAATCGTTCAAAATTATATAAGTCTCTCCCACGGAAGGGTACGAAAAACATCCTTCGTCCTCCAGGGAGTTGACCAAAAGAAATTCATCGTTTTTCCTTCAACTTCCTCTCTTCCGAAACCACCCTAATATTTTTAAGCAACCCCTTACCTCGTAATGAACCGACGGAAAAGTATATGGGAAGGGGGGGGGGGGGTGAAATATCGATTTCTATACATTTTAAATACTTATTCATTCGAACTACTTTTTAGCATTTGAATTCTAAATAATCAATAAATTATTCCGTAATGGCCGCTTTTCGTGAATCAAAAATGTATTTTTTACAGATTTTAATCTGTAATTGAATTAAAAAAGCGTGTTTTTATTGTTCAATTGAATTAATTACTATGAGAATTTTACGAATAAAAATACTTCTTTAGTTTCCTCAAAATAAAAGTGTCTGTAAGATTGGTGTTATGGGAGTGAAAGACATAAAAAATAACTATTATAATTTCGGTGCTGTATCTTGTCTTTTGAATATGGGATTTAGTTAGATTTTTTAAAATTGGAACTGATTTTAGGAACGATTCAAGTAAGCAATAAAGTAGGTACCTAAAAAATTGATGTGGTTAATTAATGTTTCTGTTTTTGAAATGTGTATTTTTTTGCTGAAATTTTTGATAGATGTAATTTTTCTAGTTTACTGATGGTTTTCATTCGAATGGTAAATTTCTGATAAAGGCAACGATCCTGATGCACTGAATATTTTTTATAAAAAAGTATAATAAACCGTGATTTTTGTCGGATCTGCGTTATTGTAATTATATTGTGTTTAAATTTTTTCCAGATAAATATCTGGAAAAAATATCAGATAAATACGGTAAAATTCCACATGTCACATTTTTGCGTGCCAAGAAATGAAGATAAAATATATTCCCATTTTCTCCACCTCTTTGATTTACAGTCCTCCAATTTTTTAAAAATATAAATACCGCACATGAGTCCCAACTGCTCCCGTCTGAAGCCAGTGAGACTATGACATCCCCAATTGGGGTATGTTGTGAGGCTAAAGGTAGTGGGGAGGGGAAGGAGATAAGGAAGAGGAAGGTGGGGAAGTACCTGGCTATTCAGATCTGGTCACCAAAGACGACTAATGCCATTTCAAGCAACGTTTCAATTCTGAACGGTGGTATTACACCAGGGCGATACTGATAGTATCTTGCACTCTGGAACGTGCCGCAAATATAATATAAAAAAATCTAAATGAGTGAATTGTGAAATAACACCAACTAATCAAATAAAATTTATTTGCCACGCCGGTATTCGATCCCGTGACATTCGATGTGCGAGTCAAGAGCCTTACCGTTGGACAACGCCGGCTGTCAAAAATCTACATTACACACAACCTCCAATTAATTATACTTATTATATTATATTCCATCACTTCCACAATACATTACACCCAACCTTCAACCAATTACACTTATTTTATTACATCACTTCCACAATACATTACACCCAACCTCCAACCAATTATACTTATTATATTATATTCCATCACTTCCAGAATGCAGCACACACAACCTCCAACCAATTACACTTATTATATTACATCACTTCCACAATACATTACACCCAACCTCCAACCAATTACACTTATTTTATTACATCACTTCCACAATGCATTATACACAACCTCCAAACAATTACACTTATTATAATATTACATAACATCACTTCCACAATGCATTACACACAACATCCAACCAATTACACTTATCATATTACATCACTTCCACAATACATTATATACAACCTCCAACTAACTTTCAACGCTTATCTAACGCCATTATTTTTCCCTCGTAATCCTCTGTTCCCCCAATAATCGGCTTGTCAAAGCAACTGCTCTGCTTTTCTTTCCTTGAACTTTATTTAACCCTTACCGGTCAAATGGCACGCACTGCAAGATAAACATATTTCGTTAGAACGGCTATTCAACTCGTACTCCACGACACAATGTTTACGCTGCTTAATTTATGTCTTTGGGTCTTTAGAATGTAATTTTCCCTTATTTATGATTAAATCTAAAAGGCTAACCTCTTGAAAATGCAATTAAGACGGTGTTGACATTATTATTCCAAAATAATTAATTTCCAATAAAGCACCCAATATGAAATCCTATTTTGCACATGGTCCATTCACAATTTTACACATATAATATCTCATACATAATATTATTTATCCGTATTTCGAGATGATATCTCTCATTCGCAAAAGCAGATTTCGATTATGAAATGACCACCACGACGACCAATTTTTTTTTTGTTAATATATTTTTAGTTAATACAATTACAGAACATTGCATTGTAGCATTTTACAGTCACAAACGGCCTCGGTGGTCAAGGATAGAGTAAGGCTCTCAACCAGCAAACCGAAGGTTGCGAGCTTAAATTCCGGCGAGCGCAAGTAAATTACATTTGACTGTTTTGTGTTATTTGACAATTTAATTAATTAATAATAATGTCAGGTGTTTTCGCTCCAGAGTGAAAGAGACTCTCAGTATCGCTCTGATGTAAGGCCACCATTCAGAATTGAAAAGTTGCTTGAAATTGCTTTAGCCGTGTTCAGTAATTAGATCTGCAAAGCCAGGTATTTTCCCACATTTCTCTTCCCATCTCCCTTCACTACCTTCAGCCTCACAACATAACTCAATTGGGGATGCCGTAATCTAACTGGTTCCAGACGGGAGTAGCGGGACTCTTGTGTGATATTCAAACAAAAAAGTTTATAAAATTTTTATTAAAAATTTCTTCATCTTCTTCTTCTTCTTCTTCTTCCGCTTGTCCTATCCGGGTCGGGGACCCATTGCATCGACAAGGCTCGTTTATTAAAATTAATACGCATAGTATTTCGTTAAAACATTAAGGCCAAGTTTAGTAAAGGATATCAAAACCACTATAAGTTCGTAACTATTAAAAAAGCACGTCGGTACCATGTCACGAAAATTATTTTTATGCAGGCGCTTTCATAAAAAAACACTTCAAAAAATGTTTACCGATATCCGGTGTAAAGTTCCGCCCGAGTATTTTTCAGCAAGTGGTTCACCGACAGGCCTTTTGTGTATTCTACACGTGTTATTCAAAGGGAAATTGTTCGGACGGAATCCGTGTAGTGCTCTGGGAAAACACTCCCGCAGTCCTACTACAGTCCTATTACAGTCCCACAAACCTACAATCCTGTTTATAGACCTGCAGCTTGCGGCCCAACAGCCCGCATGCCGAAGTGAGTGTCCACGGCCGGTGCTAAGGGCCTCCCAGTAATTGTGCCACACTTAATAAGGGCGGCCATTGTTACACATGTTCAGGTATTCCTATTAATTCATTTACAATTATAATTGCTTAGGTAGGAAGTACCTAAGGCACGTTTGTATCTCTCTTTGGTAGATATCGTTTAGATTTTAGATAGATTACTGTCTGTATCTACTTTGGTTCGGCAATCCTGGTTCAAATAAATGGATAAATATTTTATTTAAATCTTAGAGAATTCGACAAATACAAATCATTATTTAATAAACGAATATCAACCGAAAAAACAATGAAAAATAGGTCAATCTTGATTGGTTTGTATTATTGAGTGTATTTTTATACTCGTGCGCACTATTGCTTATCTATTTGACTGCACTTTTTACAAACTTGGACTTTTACGAATTTTTATGATATTTTTTTTGTTACGGAATTTAATTTGTAGGAACTCATTTTCATTTTAAATTTTCCTTTTTTAAAAATTCAATAATGGTATCATTCTATTTATGGAAAACAATTTAAAAACAAGTTCAGCTTGGTAATTATTATCACGCGTACAACTGTTTCAAATTAGGGCCGGCCGGTTCGGTTATATCAAAATTCTAAACGGATATATACACAATATTTTCAAAACTTCAAAAAGAAGCATAGGCTACGAGAGTGTATACATTCCCGATAGCTTGAAAACAGAGAACCAAACAAACGTATTTAAGAAAAAAACTGTTTAATTTTATCATAGTGAGCAAAATCATGATGTGCTTTAATGTGGAATAATTTTTAAAATAAGACTTTAGGTATTATCATCGTTATATAAATATTACGTGGTTTTGAATTATGTAGTCAGTTAGAAAGTAAAATATTTATATTTCTCTATAATAATAACAATTTTATTGTCACTTAGTATTCTCTTCAGAGAATATCATAATATGGTACATACTGGGACTCGTATTCTTCTACAAATTCTCCAGTACTTATATATGGGATGCTTATTGAAAGACTTGGCTTATTTCAACACAGTGAATATTAATTGACTTATTGTATATACAATAATTCTTCTGAGGACAAACGTCTTTCCAGGCCAAAGGCTAGTTCTGATCTGCAGAGCTCTTGAAACCTAGTGACTTTGTTAAACTACCTTCGGCACATTTCGGCAACGAAACCATCTGACCCGAAGATCTCATAATAATTATTATTATAATAATTATTATGAGATTTAATAATTTGTATGGCGCCGTTTTTTTTTAAATCACCTCAAGACTACTGTGGTAAAATATGTACTAGGTCATAGACTATTATGATTCACGACAATAATAAAAAAGAAGAAAAACCGTAAAGGATTAAAACAAGAAGGTTGTTGATTCAATAAAAAAAATATCAGTGTAGAAGACTTCGGTATACGTACCGCAATGTTCACACAAACTAAACCAATAGGCCACTTGCATGGATTTCATAACGACTTCGAAAAAATCGTGCTGATAGATTTTTTACTAAGATTACGAAATCGTTAGTAAAATTTTTTAGATATGAACAGTTTTATTTTTTATTTTTAAATAAATAAGTCCATTATTTGAGCTCGTGACATCAAAATGTCCTGTCTCCGATGATGATCTATTAATTTTTTTAAATTCCACACAGATTTTTTTTATATGGCAACACTTTGATTTCCGGCGAATTTTTCAATTTGTTAACTAGTTTTATTGTTTATTCTCTGCGAACTTATTTGACGATTTGACTCTGGTTTGACGATTTTATAAAGATGGCTGTGTTTTGACAGATGTTACGAAGAGAACCCCTTACATTTTATTGCTATTCGTGTGGAAAACGTTATTTTTTAAAAATGATTTTCGGCTTTGTAATTATCGTTTTTTCGAACTCATAAAATTATGTCCCGTCTTTCCGGTTCATAAAAAATGCTCTGATTTTTCAGATTGAAATTTTTTAAAATCGCCAGGGTTTCAAAAATTCGATAAAAAAAATACGGAATGTCTTAAAATATTTGCCTAAACCGGCAATTTTAAAAAAAAAATGTGATGCAAGTGGCCTATTGGGTAACGTAATGTGTTACCTCAAATTCCTCGCCGTAAAGAAAGTTCTTCACCCCCTACGAGGAGAGAGTGGATTTTGGATGTTTAAAAATATCATTAATTTATGGTGTTAGCTATGTTTACAAAGAAGAAAATTGTTTTCTATTTTACATTCATGTAGGTACAAGAAGTTTAAAATATAAACGGAATCACAAAATGTTGAAAAATACCATCTTAAAGTTCAGCTGGGAGACGAATGCATCCATGCATGATTCAACCCCCGCTCTCGGCGTAGACGGGGATGAAATCTGTGCAAAATGCGGAACACTTGCTCCTGCTCGTAATGCAAAATTTCCCGATAACGGCACTTTGTCAATGAATAAATTGTTCACACTTCCTTGTTCAAGTATAATTTATTACCGGAAGAGGTTTCACGTTGAACCTACCTAAAAATTCTCCCCTGTAAATTTGAATATATTTTCGCAAAAAGGTTTAAAATTAAAATAAAGACATTTTGGAATAAATGAACAGATAACTAAATAAGAAAAATAAGTAACTAAGTGCTTTGTAAAACATTTACAACGAAAATTGTGATTCGGACAAATGAAAAGTATTTATTACAGAAATGTTGTGGAAATTAAAATTAAAATATAGCTGCGGCCGAGACTTTATACTTATTGTGGTTACCAGTACAAAAAACACCATCGTTCATTATTTTATGGTCACCTTTAATTCTGTACATCTATATATGTATCACCGAATTGATTTTTTTATAATAAATTCTTTTCCTCAAGGCCTCCTGTGTGGAGCTCATGTAAAAAAAATCTAGAACTGCCTTCCTTACAGATTTAAGTGGAAAACATATCGCCACTCACTTTGTATCTTTCGGTTAGCCACTCACTTTGTACCATTTAGCACGCGCTCTATCTCTCTTACAATTGAGTTACATCGTATATCGCCATCCCATTTGAATATCTTAATTATGATGAAAGACAGTTTTGTACTGGAAATTTAAGGCCCGATTTTTAATCACGAAACATAACCTAGCATTTCATGACATGTGTTAGAATATAGACAATATTTAAAATAAAACTTAGAAACTCAACCAATAAATGAAATTTCATATTTCAGTATCTATATAAAAAAAACGAGTGTTGTTTAGACCACACGACTAAAGTAAAACTTCACTAACTTATGCCGTCTATTAACAATATAACAATAACAGGAATAAAAATATCCCCATCCCCTCAACATCCCCATCAACTCAACTCAATTTTCAACTCTCAAATCTCAGCTCTTAGCTCTCAGCTCTCAGCTCTCAACTCTCAGCTCTCAGCTCTCAGCTCTCAGCTCTCTCTCTCAACTCTCAGCTGTCAGCTCTCAGCTCTCACTTTTCTGCTCTCAGCTCTCAGCTCTCAGCTCTCAGCTCTCAGCTCTCAGCTCTCAGCTCTCAGCTCTCAGCTCTCAGCTCTCAGCTCTCAACTCTCAACTCAACTCAACTCAACTCAACTCAACTCAACTCAACTCAACTCAACTCAACTCACCTCAACTCAACTCAACTCAACTCAACTCATATCATTGATTAGCGTTTCACATTGATAACGTTTCATATTGATTAGCGTGTCACATTTTTTCGTAACGTTTCATAACGTATTCATCATTTTACCCCCAAGTGTCGAGCGTGCGTAAAGAAGTTTTACTTCAAAAATTGTATCCCATTGGTTTTGCTTGGCCGAAATCCAAAATTCTAATGCTAGTTTCTCTGAATTCGTTAACACAAATGCCACAATTTTGATAAAGGCAAAATGATTATCAGAGATTGAAAATGTAAAATGATTATCAGAGATTTAAAAAATGTATGGTTGAAATATAGAAATCCTTACATAATACATAATAAATCTACTCATAAATACGTTTCCTGCACTGTATTTATGAGTAGAATTTTGTAAATATTGTATATATACTTATGTAAAAGCCTAAATAGGCGTAAATAAATAAATAAATAAATACTAACAAATTATTTAACTGTCAATTAAACTCAAACATGATCACATACTAAACTAACATGTTCCAGGTAACCCCTCGTGTTTCCATTTCTCCCTCCCTCACCTAACTCCTCCACTGAATGGCATCTATCTCCTGTATCATAACCAACCAATGCAATAGTTAGCAATATGAACAATTATTCAATGAAATACAAACAATCTTATTAATTAAGTCGATAATGCAATGTATAATCTAACCATATTTTTTTATTTAATCATCATTAAATCCATAGACTATCTTCAAATATTCGTCTCCCTTTTAAATCCACTCGACTTCATCGTATTTTCATATTACTCACCATAATACTTTACTGCATCCCACAAAAATAATTAGTTTTGAATGTATCAGATACATATTTTGAAGTTTTTACTTTTATTTTTGTGATTTAAACTGACATGCAGACTAGCCTCTTCCTCTTTTTTCTTATATTGCACCAACTACATGTATTATGTTTAGGCGTTTACTATAGGCGGTCATTTTTCATGAATACCGCCCAAAATTCCTAACTGCTCCCAACTGAGCCAGTTTGACTATGACATCCGGATTGGGGTTATGTTGTAAGGTTGTGGGGTACTGGTGAAGAGAAAGATATGGTTTAGAAATACCTGACTTTCTTTTTATATTAGCTCCAGGAGGCTCTGAGAAAATAATTTCACTCAGGGCCTGTGTCATCTTAAGGGGTGCTGTGTGGAGGGTTTTTTTTAAAGAAAGGAATGAGAAGAAGTTCTGGGAAGGAAATAGGCTTGAGGGGTAGGTAGAAATCTGGAGGTCAGTGTGTTCAGGAGTGCCGTACGTATGAATCCATCCCTCCAACTACGGCGCAAGACGATGGGTCGAAGAATTCTGGTTGGAGAGGTCAAAAGACTTCCGTCGACCAGTCTCTCTCGGTCCGGCCCGCTATGCAGCAGGTGGGCAGACTCATCAGCTGCTAAGACCCGAACAAACCTCACCTCACGATCCCGGGCACTCCTGCTAAGTCACGATTTGATCACAAAATACTGCTTAAGAAATTTTAAACACCGTGAATTATTTAATTTTTGTGAAACAACACAAATAAAATAAATTAAATTTATTGTTAGTCGAGTGCTTTACCTCCTAACTAATTAATAAATTTTCTCTAATATTTGCCGAATATTTTATCCAAAATTAAATTAGCTTGAACACGATGAGATACCTTAGCATTACACTTTACTACGAAATGATGGCATGTAATATCAAAGTTTCACAGAAATGGCAGGGAAAAAGCTCGTCGGGGCGCTGCGCTGTGCCGGTAAAGGTGAAACGTAATATTCACCGTTAACGTAAAAACCCATTCCTTTCATCTTAAGTTATAACATTACCATTCAAATGTTCCCTTATAAATTTACGGTACAGTTAAATCCCTTTCAGATTTAATGGTATCTTTCATGTAACTTCAAATTTTGCACATTGCTTGTTACAATTTATTGATTTCCGTGATAAGGCACGTGGTGAGTTCGTACATGATGCTGAAAGATAAATAGACCAACAAATCATTGTTTTAACATTGCCATTAGTTTCATCTTCTTCGATTTCTTTTGACTGCTACGAGTTCCATGGAAGCTTCAGCAGTTCCAAAGAAGTGTTCTGGGGAGCACACTGGAGGGCAATGATTGCCTAGACTAGACCGTTAGTTTCAACTTCTTCGATTTCTTTTGACTGCTATGAGTTCCATGGAAGTTTCAGCAGTTCCAAAGAAGTGTTCTGGGGAGCAGAACACTTCTTTGGAACTGCTGAACTTTGGAACTGCTGAACTTGCCTAGACTAGATTATAGATAATCTTCGATAGAAGAAGGCAATGAAAAAAGTCGATTGAAGGTTCGCCATGCCCTCTTATAATATAAATCACTTTGTAAAAGCGAGAGAAATAAATATTAAATCAATTGCCTTCTGAAGGCAAAACAGCTCTCACACTTTTTAATAAATTACAAAAACCAGAACTTGTTAAAAAAACTGTTTTTATAAATTAAATAATAATATTATTGAATGCATATTTTTTTAAAATTAAAATGAACTTCTACAAACTAAACTTAATAACAATAAATTAACATTTATTGGTCATGAACGAGTATTAAATATTAAGCTAACTAACTAACTAACTAACCATCACGCCGTTTCCCCGCAGGGGTAGGCAGAGAGGACGGACCGCCAAACAACTCGGTCTTGGCACACACTCTTTGCCTCACTCACATTCATACATCGTCTCATACATTCTCTTCTATTATTCTGACTTTTGACATGGCCCGACTCAAGTATCTGATTCACTTGATCGTGCCATGTCTTCCTCGGACGTCCACGACTTCTTCTACCATTCACATTTGCGTCGTATATTCTTCTTACACTGCTTTCTTCGTTCATTCGCTCTACATGCCCAAACCATCTGAGGGTCCCTTTCTTAATCTTACTCATTATGCATACATCAGCCTTACATTCTTTGCGGATATCCACATTTCTCACACGATCATACATTGTTTTACCACACATACGCCTCAGGGATCTCATTTCAACAGCATTCAGTTTACTTTCATCCTTCCTCTGCCAGTTCCATGCCTCACTGCCATACATCAGGGTAGGTACCAGGACTCCATTGTGGACTGCTAGTTTCGCTTCTTTTGACAGTTTTTTATTAGCGCCAACGGCATTCAGTCCTCCATTAATGGAGTTACCAGCATTCACCCTTCTTTCAATATCCCTATCAGCCTTCCCATCTCTCGTAAACATACTACCCAGATACACAAACTCATCCACCTGCTCCAAGTATTCATCATTCACAACTATATTGCAAACTGTTTTCGTACTCTCTCTTTCAAACACCATGACTTTAGACTTACTTACATTCATCATTAACTCATTCTTCATACATACTTCGTTCATCCTAGATACGAGAGACTGTAGATCTTCCATAGTGTTAGAAATCAGCACCGCATCATCAGCATACAACAGGCAACATACTTTCAGATTACTCAATTTCGCGCCCGATCCCACTTCTTTCAATTCTTGCATACAATTATCCATGTACAGATTGAATAACCATGGTGACATTACACAGCCTTGCTTAACACCTTTTGTGATGTCAAACCACCCCGTAAAACCACCGTTCACCCTAACACATGCAACGCTTCCCTCGTACAGAGACGCAATTGCCTGTATGAGATTTGTATTCACTCCATACTTGGACAACACCTTCCAAAGCTTTTTCCTATCAACTCGGTCGTATGCTTTTTGTAGATCTACAAAGGCGCAGAAAAGTTTCTGGTTTTTCGCCAGAAACTTCTCAGTGAGCATACGCGAGGAGAAAATCTGGTCCATGCATCCCCTTCCACTCATAAAGGCACCTTGCACATCCCATATTTTATCCTTTGTTTCCATTCTTACCCTTTCAATCAATATTCTTCCGTACAGCTTACCGACTGAACTTAGCAGGCTAATAGCCCTATGATTCCCACATTCCATACGCGACCCTTTACCTTTGTATAATGGCATGATTACAGCCCTTCTCCAATCTAATGGCGTGTAACTCTCCTCTAGACACTGATTAAAAAGTTTGCACAACCATGTGAGAATAATATGGCTATCTCCTTTAAAGTATTCGGCAGCAATATTGTCGAAACCAACAGCCTTACCATTCTTCATGCATTTTATTGATTTTTTAATTTCATCCACGCTGATTTTAGTAACATTCACTCCGTCATCGTTCATACCCGATTCACCACTGGTCTCACTGTCACCCGGGTTGCTTTCGGAGACTTCCTCAAAATATTTCATCCATCTCTCTTTTATTTCTTCCTCATTCGTCAACATTCTTCCATCTTTCGATTTTATCACTTTCACACTTCCGTTCTCTGAACCACTTCGGGACCTTTTGACCTCCTTCCAAAACAGTTTAATGTTTTCTTGAAAGTGTTTTGTCATTTTTATTCCCTCTTCCTCATCCAGACGTTTCTTTCGTTCTTTCACTCCAACACTTACTCTTTTCTTGCATCCCTTATATACTTCTTTCGCTCTATCTCTCTCTTCGCTAGAAGCGGTGCCAGCCGCTATCAGACATAACCATGCTTTCTTCTTCTCTGAAACCAATGCTTTGATCTCGTCATCCCACCATGCGTCACCTTTCTTCCTAGCTTGCGTACTTATTCCACATACATCTCTAGCAGATTCACAAAGACTCACCTTTATGTGGTTCCATTAAATATTAAGGATTTTGAATAAATAAAACCATTTTGAGTTTTTGCCGTGAATATATTGATAATTCATTTTGAATCTAATTTTATTTATCAAGTGACGATAAACGATACTGAAACAAAGCCGTCTCGATTTTCTTCCCGGAAAGCGATATCTACTCTAATGAGTTCGTTATTTAAATCAAATATTCGTAAATTTGAATTCATTAGCAAAATTAAACATATTGATTGTAGGTAATCTGAACATTTTATATTAAATGATTTAGGAAATGGAATTTTTCGAACTTGGTCCTTATTTTTTCTTGCTAGTAAGATTAAATTTCATTGTAATTACAAATATTGAAAGAATATCAACATATAAACATAATTTAATTAAAGCTGTCTGTCAGCGCTTCTCAGTTCGATTATATTCAAACATACCTTGAATATTTATATTCTTCAACACACATATTTTTAATTTATTTTTTATTACGAAGCTATTTTTGTACTTTCAAAGTAATTCTTAATATAAGTATTTTTCAAATTATCTTATATGTATGTACCCGTGGTGTATTTTTCTTTTATTTTTTTCTTCTTGCTTGTATTTATAATATCCTAGCAGACTCGACCACACGTTGCTCTGGCTAACGAAACACAACGCCACGCCATTAACCAACCTTCATAACCAACGCCATCTATTAAATCTAATCCACACCGCCCTATTGCCAGCTCGCTGCCCTTTGCTAGCTGCCTGCTTGCCAGCCCACTCCATTTATTTATATATTTTAACCAATTTACACAAAACCTTGACAAATTATATACCTAAAAACCTACCTCATGAATCACTATACCGGTGAAAACCTCATGAAAATCCGTTGCGTAGTTTAAAAGATCTAAGCGCCCAGACAGCGGGAGCGCCTTCATTTTATACTAAGTAAAGATTACTCGTTGTACTTTTTATGTTGTTACTACAATATTTGCCTTTTAAATTTTTGATAGTAATGCACTTTCCCACTTGTATTTTCTTCATTTATATTTTTCTTATATATATGTATATTTCCCTATCAATATTTAAAATTAATATAATTTCCATGTAAAAGCCGTTAATCGGCATTAATTAATAATAAATAAATAAAATGATATCAAATTATGAATATAGATTAAATTATTCTGGATAGAGAGGACAAGATTTGGTTTCCCTCAGCCAGTAGATGGGCAAACGCATTTGCCGCCAAGACCCTGACAAACCTCACCGCATGAACCCGGCCACCCCCGCTAAGTCCCCATGTTACTAGCGAACCATTTAGTGTGACCTGTGCAGGAGTCTTGGTTATTTAATAAATGGTTCCTGGGGCGGCGGTATCCATACCCACCGCCCAAAATCTAGAAGTGGCCACTTCTAGCAAATTTATAGCATATTTATGCATGATAATATTATGTGTCTTTGATGTTGCATTTTTTGTTTGTTTTTTTTTCAGTTCGTATTTTTTATTTATTTAATGACAATACAAGGTACAGCAATTTGTTCACAGTCCTCCTCACTATGTATTCCTGTTTCGAGGCGGACTGTATGTTGTTGTAAGGATGCTGATCATTATTACCTCATCTATTGTTGATTTTCACAAAATAAACAATAAATAAAATAAAAAGAATTTAAGTTTGTTGAATGTAGGTTGCGTTGGGGTTACTGCATAATTTTAATTATTTCCTCATCTTCATTTTTACTTAGAAATAATTTGATGTTATTTGATTATTTGTAATATTAACATTGATTTAAAAAATAATGGCTTATATCGCTTCCTCGGATTAGAATATTAAGAATGAAGGAATTATATTCTAAATATCGCTTAGTGCCCCGGCAAAAACAATTGCTGCGGGAAATTCGATCTGGCATACCTATCGAGAACAAAGCCTATACTCCTTCTCGGAACGGTTCCCACTCCTTTCAGTGAAATCTTTGGCCATTAGAGATTATTCTATACCCCTTCGAGACTAATAAAAGGCTCTCCATCTGAGTATTCCCGTAAACGGAACGGGCAGTACGTGATCACGCGATATGGGCCCGAATCCAAATCGTGATTGCACTTATCCAATTCCCAGTGATATACTATTATCGTCATTTGGGAAGTGGGAGAGCGCTGTTGTTAATATTTCCGGTACATTTCACACTTTACAAATGCCTGTTCATTTCTGTGTTTTATTACATATTGCCTAGAAATGTTTTCCATATTTTTATTTTTACATTAGCTCCACGCAAGAGGCTCCTAGGAAAAACAAATACCTAGGGGCCTAAGGATCTTACGTGGAGGGTCTTTTAAGGAAAAGGAAAGATTGGAAGTTCTGGAAAGGAAAAATAAATGAGGGGTGATTAGGAGTCTGGCGGTCAATGTGTTCAGGAGTAACGAACGTATGGATCCATCCCTTTCACTGCCGGTGAAAGGCGATGTTTCGAGAGAGTCCGGTTGAAGAGGTCTAGGTTAGGTCTCCCTTGACAAGTCCCTCCTGATTTGGCCCTCTACGAAATAGGTAGGCAAAAGCCATCGCCGCCAAGCCTAGTCAAACCTTACCCAATGAACCCGGGCACCCCTACTCACGTCCCTAAACGTAGCGAACCACTTTGTGTAACCTACATATATCAGGCGTGTTGGTAATCCAATAAATTGTTCTCATTGCGGCGAAACCCATACCCGCCTTCCAATTGAAAAGTAAATTAAAAGTAAAACAAACAACCGTATTATTATACTAAATGAACTAAATACCATCTTACAAGTTATTTTCAGAGAAAGACAGAGGGGATCAAATGCCACCCAAGTTATGGCACACATTCCATACTTCATTTGCGTTAATATATACACCAAATCCATCTAGTCCAGAGTGTTTATCTAAAAGCTAATGTTTGTTTCTCATCTTACCCGACACGCGACGTTTCATTTCTACTTACAAAATACCTGATTTGGAGAAGACCATAGTATCGATGGCACAGGGCAATTGTACGGTATTTTATACAATTAAAAAAAACTTCAGTACTCATTTCCACCAAACCTATCCCATAGCATAGAGGAATGTAAATAGGATGGACACAAATCTTAGCTCACACTCCGTGCTTTATTCACTATCATACATCATCTCATAAAAGATACTGTACTGTGTACCAAAACTTGACATGACACAATTGAACTTCTCTGAAACCACTTGTCGTACGAGGATCTGCTTCTTCTATTCAAAATGTTCTCCTAAAGCTTCTCTCTCCATCCATCCGCTCTACATATTCAAACTATGAAAAAATCCCTTTTATGTTTATTACGCTTATTTCGGTTTTAATTCAAATTTAAATTCAAAAACCATTCATAGCACAAAAATACAAGTACAAAAGGTGTAGCTTTTAGTTACATTCTATTTCTTCCAGCTAACCAATAAATACAAATATATTACGATACATATATTATACTAAACAATTACATGTTACATAATATGAGAAATAAAAACAGTTATTTATTTTACTAAAGGTTTTCATTAATTCATTGAGTATAATGACATTTGTTTAAAAGAAATGTTTTTAGTGATGATTTAAATTTGAGTAGATCATTTATTTGTTTAATGTTTCGTGGAAGGTTGTAAATAAATAATTTATCTTAATTTTTTTCGGGTTTCTTCATTTTTATCACACGCCCCTCCGGTTAGCATTTTATGTGGCAACAAATTATGATACCAATAATTATCGGTAAAAAATCTAAATTGTAATTTTGATAAAGACTCAAAAATTACATATAGAGATCAAAATTACAACTATTTTATTTTGTTAGAAAATTAATTTGATTTCCTTGGTGGTTATGACAGCAATGTGGCATTTTTAAAGAGTATCCGACTGAAAATCGGTTAACCTTCACCCTAGAAATTTCTCAGTAGATGCTTACATAAATATTAAGATATTATCTTGAAGATAGAACCATCTTGTCTTCGGTTGAATTAGTTCTCAGTTGTGATAATAATGTTCCTATGAGAAACTTATTATAATAACAACTATGTTTTTCTATTAATAATAATTGTGAACTAAAGTCGATCGTGGATAGTGGTTAGTAACTCTCAAAATTAAAATCGATCGACACTTAATACGAGTATGGCTAGGAGAAAGATAAACGGTTTCAAAGTTTCAAGTATCTGGGATATGTTTTTATCGCAATCGATGTGCAGAGTATTAAGGATGTTAAAGACAAAGAAAAACAATATCGTGAGAGCAAGTTTTCGTCGAGTCGTTTTTGTATTTGCAGCTCTCAGATTTTCAAATGAAATACACGTCATTGCATTTGCACGTCTTTCTGTAATTGAGAAATATCGATCGTACATTTCAAAGTCGTACTATTTTTTCTGGGATCCTAGATATTGTAGCGCTTCGGAATACTCGTGGAAGGTCTAGTATCACTCTTGTGAAACAGCATCATTCAGAAAAGATACGATCCTTAAAATGGCTTTAGCTTTTCGACGCGATTGTGTATTACGGCATTAGAGCTACATTTACAAAAAAAAAATTTATTAATGTCGGCAATTTGAAAGGATACATCGGTTTTTTTTAATGATCATCGGGTTTTGGTTGGTTGCTTCTTTAAATATAAAATTCGGAGGTGATTTATAATTTTGTTTTAGATATTTAAATTTGCCCACTGGTTCCAAATTTATTCCAAAGGCAAATGTAATTCTGTTTGCAATTTCTGGCCACGATTCGTTAGCTGATACTTTAAATCCGGTAACCTCTCCACTTTTACAATTTTACAATTCTCTTTGTTCAGATCCGAAAATTTAAATTTCTAAGATAACAATCCTGTTATCTTTATTTTCCAAGCCCTTTATATATTTTTTGATTTTGTTTTGGTAGATCTGGTATTTTATTTTATTATCAAACTAGAAATGTATTCCAAATAGATTTGAATTAAAACCAATGGAGCACTGACCTAGTACCTTCTGGTTCTAGACCATTTACTACTCTTACACTCCCCTGATCTTGTATTCAATTATCCGTTCCATTTGATCAAAATAACGATGAATAAACGATTTCAGACTTTTGGATCACGAAACACGCCTACATCGCACTGGGCTTGGTACTTTCGTTTATCTCATTCCCTCCAATCCCATTTATCCCACGAAAACACCAAACACCGTAGCCCCGGTATATAAGTTAAAAGCGCCCTCTTTCATTAGAACCCTTCGCCAATCCATTAACATACTGCCATGACTGCTTGGCTTCAGTCCCCGTTGGTCTTAAGGAGACAAAAGACCGTATATCTACTCAATTGAAAGAATTCTCACTTGTATGACGACATTCGTTTAAAGCTCATTGGCTCCATGCCAAGATATCGTAAATTTATGCCCGAGCGATGGCAAATTAATTTTTAATAAATTGTGATGGGTTTGGTGAATTTAATATAAAATTTTTGAACGCGGGATACCTACCACAGAGGCCATCATTCTGATGCAGGCTTAGAGAAATCTTTTTAGTTTTGTTTAGTTTAATTGGGTCCTTGCGACCTCTTTCTTTTTTCTTTCCCTCACTGGTTTTCGTTAGCCTTCCAAATTTCTCGGAAAAAATGGAGATGTCATAATTTTATTGGCTCCGGTCAGTTGGGACTCTTGTACGGTATCAAAAAAATTTAAAAATATCATCAAAGATCCTTATTTTGAATATGGGTCTGCCCGTGAGTGATTGATACTTATAATTGAACGATCTTAGATTTGTGTAGAATAAGTCAATTTCAAAAGTAGACACAGGAGTACCTAGTGCGACAGGCGTAGCACACTAATTTTAATAGAATTAATAAAGATGAATACAGAAAAAAAACTGATTGCGTCGAGATTTATGACAAGCGATAAAGTAACCACCTATAATATATTGTTGAAACAGCAAATTATTTTAATTGTCATTTTAAGAACTTGACCACGCGTGTCAAGAATTTAGACATAATTTGATAACTTACGTGACAGATCATGAAAAAATATTGTTAAAAGAGTTCTGATGTGAATTTTTTTAAGTGATTATTTTTTCTTGATCATTCTTCAGAAGTTGTTCTTGTTGTGTGCTTTAGACAAACTTTCAGCTTCACAAATCCTACTTACAATTATTATAATTATTTTTGTCTTCTCAGATAGAGAGATCGGACTTTTTTTTGACGAAGAAGACATACTACGGTGGATCTCCATCAAAATCTAAATCAAAATAAAAAAAATATTTATTCCACATATGAAATACAAAGGGTGTAGCTTATGGGTACACCCCATTTCTTCCAGCTAACCACGACCTGTGAGTTAATACATCATTAATTTTGAGTTTAATATATTAATATTGATTTACCATTTAATATTCTGTTCAATTTCTTGATCCCTTGCGATAATTTTCACAACGTGACGATCTTTATTTAAAACATTTGATTTTATTTTAAAGGCTACATGTTATAGATAGATTTTTTTTTTCAAATAATTTTAAATATTTAGTTTCTTTTAGGCTCAACACGACCCTGAGCTTAAAAAGGTATAGTAATTTTATTTTATTTATGATATTAGAGTTCATGTTTAGATTTTGTTTAAAATGAAAAATATGATTTAATTTTTTTGCCACAATTCTTTTAGTTTAACTATTAGAGATTTTGTAAACATAAAATTAATGAATAAAACTTTTGTTTTACGATACTTATAATAAGTAAATGTCTTATTAAAGTGTTGTACCTTTCTTAAGCGTAATACGCCAAAACATGTAATATGCAATGTGCATGGTTAATTCCATATTATTTATTTATTTTTTATTTTTTTTTTTTTATTTATTTATTTACGCCTATTTAGGCTTTTACATAAGTATATATAAAAACATTTACAAAAATTCTACTCATAAATACAGTGCAGGAAACAACTGTTTAAAACACTTGCACAAAAATAAATATAAAATAAAAATATTATTGAATTGATCCACACAGTATGTAGGTACAAAATATAAGAAATCCAAAATAGTTTATTACAAAATATAGAAATCCAAAAATACTGTTAATGTTTTAGACAATTTAAATAGATTTATAAAAATATTCCCCTACTTGATGAAAAAAAACTTCAATAGGGTATGCTTATATGTTAAAATTGATGTACTAAATATATCAACAACATCGGAGTATTTGTTTCCTAGCTGTTGAATCCGTCGCATAGGAGTGTAATATTGTGATATTGATGTGGAATTGCTACAATAATATGGTAGGTACTGTCTTGTTACTGACCTGCCTGGAGTATGAAAAGAGATTGCATATAATAAATCAGGGGTATCAAACATTGAATTAATGATTTTATACAAACAGGTTAAATCGGAAATGATTCTACGATCAGATAATTTTATTAAATTTAATGAACAAAGTACGTTATCGTAATTTAGGCATTCACTAGGAATTCCCATTTTAAAATTTACATATCTTAAAAATTTATTTTGGATTCTTTCAATGGCATGTGAATGAACCTCATAATTTGGGGACCAAACCGTGGAATTGTATTCTATTTGACTCCTTACTAGTGACATATATAATGTTTTTACAGTATTGACATTATTGAAATCACTAGATATCCTTAAAATAAATCCCAACATTTTCAAAGCTTTATTGGTTATAATTTCTATATGATTGATAAAGTTGAGTTTCGTGTCAAACCAAATACCTAAGTCATTAATTTCCGTGACAGATACTAACGACATATTGTTAATGGAATAATCGAAAAATATTGGATTCTTTACTCGATAAAACCTCATAATTTGACATTTGGTTACGTTAAGTTGCAAGCGGTTATCATGACACCATATAATAAATCTCAACAAGTTATTTGACAAAATATGGCAATCATTAATGTTTCTAATTGCTTTGAATAATTTCAGGTCATCTGCAAACATTAATACTTGAACATCATTGAAAATATATAACACATCATTAACAAATAATAAAAAAAGGATTGGACCTAAATGTGACCCCTGGGGAACACCACTCGTAGCAGTGAATTTGTATGAAAATATACCATCAATTTTGACAGCCAGTAATCTTTTGATCAAGTAACTGCTAATCCACTCATATAGTGAACCACCTATACCGAATTTATGCAGTTTATTCAGCAATAACTCATGATTAACTTTATCGAACGCCTTACTTAAATCGGTATAAATAGAGTCAACTTGACATTTACTAGACATGGAGTCAGATATATAGTTTTGATACGTTAACAAGTTAGTAAGGGTAGATTTTCCAGTACAGAATCCATGTTGTTTAGGAGAAATGATGTGGTTTAATTGGAAAATAATTTTTTTAAGAACTAATTTTTCAAAAACTTTAGGAATTATTTAGAATTATCATTAAGTTTCGCATTTTCATTTGAAATCCGTTAACGAGGCTTTCGCAGTTTGCTGTCAAATTATTATACGTACGACAGAGTTATTTCTCTTCCGAGAATAATAAAGCCGTGACGAAAGCCCGCTCGGGAAATCCATCAAAACCTTTACTACGGTTAACTTTAGTTTCACTTAAGTTTCTGCTTAAAACATGATTGAATACGGAACCTAATCACTTACGTTAGTAGTAAGCTTCGTGATAAAATCTATTACCTAACCACACCTTGTCCGAAGCCTTAATGGACTCTCCATTATACGTAATAAATGTAATATCTGCCTTTTGTAATACGGCCATTTTATCCAGAGTGGAAGATTCTCTCAGTATCGCGAAATAATAAAAAATATTTATATTAAAAAAAACTGTACACTGCACGATGTGTTGTCTCGTATGACAGGTGATCATGAAGAGAGACCGGAAAACCACGCGTGGGTGTCAACTATTTATATATATTTTAACTTTATTTTAAACGCTCAGAGGGCTTTCACATACAATGGATAACTATTTTTGATTTTTTTTTACATTTTCTCCACACAGGAGGGCCTGAGGAAAATAATTCCCCTCAGGGCCTATGTCATATTTGGGGACGCTGTGTGGAGTGTCATTTTAGGGAAGGAAGTTCTGGGAAGGAAAATGGTATGAGAAGTGGGTCGATCTGGTGGTTAGTGTGTAGAGTGTAGAGTGACGGACGTATGAATCCATCCCTCCCACTGCGGTGCAAGACGATATTCCGAGAGAGTACATTGAAGCTTTCACCCACCTATTCCCACCCCGGTATAGGCGACTTATGGTCGCCCCTTCGGAGTTCTCGCAAGACTCTAATTTTTTTGAAAAAAACGACTCTACATTTAAAATATGGAACGATTCTAGAACTTCAATGTCCCCGCATACGTTGTTAGTGGGCGGTATGCAGGCGCGCCTACAGAAATGCACTGTTATGGTCAGTTCTACAATTCTAAAGCCCATGAGTAACTCACCGCAAAGCGGTAAGCCTCATGGACAGTCAAACAGGGTGTTAGTGACTAGGCTAGGGCTGTAAAAAATACATAAGAGAACAAGAAAACAAAGTAAGTAAAACCGTCATGAGTGGGAAGTTCATGACGGCGACGGACCACACAACAGTCCTGCAGGCAACACCGTGCTCTGTCCATGTAAAAGAAAAACAAAAAAGTAAAGAAGTATATACAATGAGGAGCTGGTGAAACCAAAATTCAGCCACCGGCAGTCCCCTTAACAGTGAAGGGGGCTGATTGTTAGGCCTCCCGACAACCGGCAGCGTCGTCCGTAAGCCAGCTACCCGGTGGTGCCTAGACGATAAGTAAATGGAAATCCAAAGAAGACCCTAGGAAGAGAAGCGTCGGGTCGCTGGAGGCGGGACGGACAGCTTTCGGATGGCGTTAAGCCCTCTCCTCAGCCTCTTCATGTCATGGGGGGTGGCACGGGGCCAAAAGCAGCCCCACCAGAACCATAAGAACGACAAGTCACGTACACAGGGACATGTTCTAGTCCAACCCCTTAAATGGGGAGAAGGACGATACAACACAAGCAACGGAGTTCAGTACTCGCACGTTGTCACAGACTGAAAAGAAAAATATATAAAAAACACAGAAGTTGAACGAATATATAGAAAAAAAGAAGAAAACCAAAGGCGTGAAAAAAAATAGAACTAAATATTGTACAGTCGACATAAGCGCTTATGTACGCCTATGTAACTGGACCCAAAGTCTAAATTGGAAAAGAATATACAAACAAAGAAATACATATATACAGTAGTAGATGATAATACAAAAGATGTAAAAAGAGAAGTAATCAATGTAAAATATAAAAAGTACAACATAAAATTTAGTTGCATAGGAAATAAAAAAAAATAAAAAAAAGAGAACCAACTTATTAGCCATAAGACATAAAAATGTATAAATAAAAACAAGAAAACAAGATAAAATAAAACTGTACATCCTGGGCAAATAATAGAGTAAAAATCATAGAGTAAACCGTGGTAATCAGGAACAAGTACACCTGGTTTCAAAAAAATTCAACTAATCAGCGACTCTAAGCTCAGGCCATCTCTCAACCCAGACCCTTGCAAATTTCTTCAAACACTCGAAATTCCTCTTGTTCGACACCAGGTCAGTATTCCATACTGGTCTGATAGGTACGTCCAAACCATCGAGCAGTTCCTCTCTCGCATCCGTCAAAATCTCGCAATGCCACAGAATGTGCTCGGCTGACTGGTTTGCAGATCCGCATGCGCAGTTGGGGTGGGGTGACAGGGCGAGGGTGTGAAGCCTCCCCCTGAATTCCCCATGCCCGGACAGGAGCTGGGTGATGTGGTGGTCCAGTTGTAGATAAGCCCCTTCCATTCTGACTTTAACTGATGGGAAGAAGGAGAAAGTCCATCTTCCCATATTCGATCTATCCCACCGGAGCTGCCACTCTTGGAGCGACAGATCCCTCATTTGCCGGAGCAGTCCAGGGAGAGTCCCCGGCCCGCCTGGAGTGAGAACAACGCCTAGGTGAGTGGCCGGGGTTCCTCTGGTTAATCTCTGCTTAGTGAGCACTTCCCTGATTTCCAGATCGATTGGCAAAATGCCAGCCAAAACAGGCAAAGCGTCCGAAGCAACGGTTCTATACGCCCCGGATAGTGCCAGCAAGGGAGTTCGGGAGCTGGCGAAGTCAAAGGGACTTCCTAAACCAATCTCTCTCGTTCCGGCCTGCCACGTATCTGTTGGGCTGACGCATCCGCATCACGCCGGACAAACCTCACGAACGTAGCTAACCACTTGTGATAACTATGGTAGAGGTGTTGGTGATCCAATAAATTGTTTCCGGGGCGGCGATACCCATACCCGTCTTCCAAATTATAGATTTATAATTTGGGTGGCGGGTAATAAAGGCCCAGGAGCCCCAAAATAATTATAATAAAAAAATATTTACATTATTAGAGTTAACAAAATATACGTAACGTAAAATATAAATAACTTACATGCAAATGGATTATTTGTCAATAATTTTCAAATGTCAATAAAAACGTATAAAATTATTGTTAATAATAATTTAAAAAAGTTAGAAATACGTCGCACATATGGTATTTGAAGTTTGACAAGCACAAATTATTTTCAAATATTTATTAACAAGACTGTGTAAACGTTGTATTGGGGAATGCAAACTATAGTTGGAGTGAGATTTGTTATATAAATGATGTTGTTCGTAGAGGTTCACGCAGATTTATTAAATCCACCAGTTCACGACAGTCGAATTTAGAATTTAATAAAAAGGTTAGTTTGTTATCTGAAGTTAAAATTTTTAAAATATTTATCAATTACAGGTAACTTATGTGCTCTAAATGGATGTTACTTTTATATTTTTTTTTAATTCTTTCTACAATCATTGATATAGTATATCTCTATGTCTACAATCTGATACCTTTTAAATTAGTGTTTAACCTCGTAGACTGCCCTCAATTTTAAGTGTTATAAATATCATTGACCCTGTTAAATCCACTCGACTCCACTATCGTTTTCATTGTGACAACGATAGGATTAACTATTCATATCATTCACCGCTAGTGCGATTTTACCGAACTACCAATACAGACCTTTTTGATATTTACAAAACCTCTCCGTCCTGCCTCAAAGCAAAAATAAATATGTGTTTTTGAATATAATTGATATGTTTATATATTATGTTTGTAATGTGATAAGAATTTATTGTACCTAATGATATGTATATACTGATATATTTTTTATGTAAAATGTTTGAAAACGTTCGAATTATATAACACATATAGTATGGCTGTAAAAGCTCTACGGGCATTTAAAAAATAAATCAGTACTTAAGAATTCGAATGGTATGAAAGGGCGGCCAAACTAATGAGTTATATTCATTTTACTGCTAACTAGGGACACGTCAATAATGGACAATATGGATAAGATTTGTAAAGATTCAAGCATTTAATTGTAATTAAATTAATCCTAATGTTTCCGTACATTATTCAAATTTGATGTGGGCCATGAAATCAAGTGTATCATCCATTAATATGATAAGATCTCGATACCTACAGTTATAAAAAAGTCAAAGATCTACGGGCATTAAAAAAATAAATGAATATTTACCAATTCAAATGGTATAGAAGGGAGGCCAAACTAAGGAGTTATATTCATTTTACGGCTAACTAGGGACATATCAATAATGGACATAATGGATAAGATTTGTAAAGATTCGAGCACTTAATTGTTCTTTAAATAAATCCAAATGTTTCCGTACTTTTATTTACAATTTGTTGAAGTTGGGCCGTGAAATCAAGTGTGCCATCCATTATTTATATGCCAAGATTTCCATATCTACTTCATACGAGACTTCAGTCGCACGTTCATTACAGAAGGCAAAGAGATTAAAATAAAGTAGAGTAGATTTTCTGTTCGGTTCATTATGGGGACGGCCTCAAACGCCCCGCAAGCAATTTTCCAACTCGGACCAACTTGTCTTCCCTTCCAGCAGATGTCAGCAGAGAGCAGTTTGCATTTCATAATTGCTTTGTGAAACCTCGTTTCTCTGGGGAATTGCGGTATTCCTATCTTCCTTAGACAAATGCATTATCCTAAGAATATTAATATCCCCTGTCAAGTTTAAAGTTGACGAACGAAGACGTTTAACTAACAATTTAAATTCTGACGGTCAAAAGTATTATTATTTATTTATTTATTACGCTAGACTTTACATAATTAAGATAGTTACATAGAGTAGATACATTAAATCACCATACTTACTAATACCGACAGTAACCACACGACAAAATACACTATTCTACTACAACATTCATAAACGGAACTACATTGCCCATTCTCCGATACAACGATTTCACGCTATGAGAAATCAATACTTAGGTGATGTTGACATATTTAACATCAACTTGGCAAATTTTGTGGGTCTTGTAAAAATTTATTCCAAAACTATTCCTAAACATGTTTGTATTTTTGTAAACCTATCAAATCGCTGTATTTTTGTATTTTTCTGTATTTTTGGGTGCATTTTTTTCTAATTTTATTTTTATTATTTCTTTATCTGTTTAAAAATCATCTGTCTTGAATTAATTGTACTACCAAACATGTAAAAGCCCTCTGGGCGTTAAATAAATAAATATTAGGCTGCTGACTGTTTCATGGTGACAAATGTAATTGGTAACTTTGTATGAAGTTGGCATCCTATGGCATCCTCAGATGTGGTATGTTGTGAGGCTGAAGGTAGTGGAAAGGGGAAAGAGATGGGAAAGAGGAAGGTAAGGAAGTACCTGCCTTTTCAGTTCTGGTCACCAGACACGGATCACCAGATCCATTTTAAGCAACTTTTCAATTCCGAATGGTGGTCTTATCAAATATTGAGAAATGAATAAATTAAAATAAAGATGATCCAATTTTTTGCCAAATACTGTAGGTGTATTGAACATAAAACATCGTACAATTTTAATTAATATCAATTTCACTACCGCACAAGAGTCCCAATTACTCCCGTCTGGAGCTGGTGAGACTATGGCATTCCCAATTGGGGTATGTTGTGATGCTGAAAGTAGTGCGGAGATGAAGGAGATGTGGGAGAGGAAGGTGGGGACGTACTTGGCTATTCAGATCTGGTCACCAAACCCAAGCCATTTCAAACAACGTTTCAATTGTAAATGATGGTCTTATCCCAAGGCGATACCGAGAGTATCTTTCACTCTGGAACATGCCGCAAATATAGTCCTACATATTATTTTAAATCAATAACTTTGATTTGACGTGATCATGCCCGCGATGGTTTCTGTACACAATAGTGAGCTCTGGCTTCATGAAATTACGCATTGCTAAACCGTTCACCCGATTGCGCTGAAACTATAGAGATTTAATGTATGCATGCCTACAATGGTGTCTATATACTAACGTATGGCAGGTTTTTGCTGCTAGGCCCTGCGGGTGGCTTTATATGTATTTGTACGTTTAACCGCTAAGCGTTGCTAAACCATTCATCCGATTGCGATGAAACTTTGGGGATTTGATGTGTGCATGTCTACAATGGTGTTTATATACTAACGTATGGCAGGTTTTTGCTGCTAGGCCCTGCGGCCGGCTTTGTATATATTTGTATGTTTAACCGCTAAGCGTTGCTAAACCATTCATCCGATTGCGATAAAACTTTGTGTTTTGATGGGTGCATGCCTGCGATGGTGTCTATATACTAATGTATGACAGATTTTTGCTGCTAGGCCCTGCGGGTGACTTTATATGTATTTGTATGTTTAACCGCTAAACGTTGCTAAACCATTCATCCGATTGCGATGAAACTTTGGGTTTTGATGTGCGCATGCCTACCATGCCTGCGGGGCAGTTGATACCTACCCGCTTACTATGAAATAATATTTTTTCTGTAGTTTTTTTAACAGCAATAAATGAAAGTTTTAGTTTCTTAGAAATTCTGATTTACACATTTTTATAGCGTCGTTTTTGTGAAAAATTACAACAAAGTATCTATTAAGTACCTACCCATTTACTATGAAATAATATTTTTTCTGTAATTTTTTTAACTGCAATTAATCAAAGTTGTAAAGATATGGATTTAGTATATAATGATGCTAAAAATTGGAAAAATTATAATAAACAGTATCTAGCAGATAGGAAGGAGAAAAAGAAGTGCGTAAGCATTAGATTATTACAATATAAATATATATTTTTCTTCTTTTTTTAATATGTGTGTATACGTATATATAACCACTTCCTCACACATATAAACCATATATATGTCGCAGGCCAATCGTAAAATCAGGCAGATCACAATGCGCCTCAGGCACGTCACGTTCTGCCGCCATTTCATGGTGAGGCAGATTACGATGTGGCTATAGGTAAATCATTTATCTGCCTGATTTTACGATCGGCCTTCGACGAATATACCTCTATCTGAGTAAGAAAAACAGGCTACTAACACAATCACATTGAGATAATAAACCTTTTTGGGCATACTCCTACTTTGGACAGCTTCAGTGTTCATCATCACGGCAGAAACTTTAGTTGAATTAATAAAAAGGGCCCGCGGTTTAAATACAATTTCAACCCTTGTGTATAAAGAAACTGTTTGAAAGAAAAAGTCAGAAATCGTTTTAGCCTCCTTCAGCTAATGTTACTGGAGGAGGAAGCGCAGCATGGCCATATAGCCCAATAATCAATCATCATAACGTTTTACTATTATATAAAAACTAACTAACCATCACCTCATTTTCTTGCAGGTGTATGCAGAGAGGATGGAGCGCCACGTACTTTCATCACAATATATAATAATAACTATCTGGCTATGGTCGTATTGGATAACATTATATAGATAAAACTGTGCTTTCTGATGAAAATAACTGCAATCCGTAAATAGTTATATTGACGTCGATTGTTCTAGCGCTTTTAAATATTACTAGCGCAGACCTGCGAAAAATAACATGATAGTATAAATGTAGGATTTGTGAAGCTAAAATTATTTATAAAATATTTGGCTCAAAATCATTAACTGTCAAAAACAAGTATTGTAAATTTCCTCTATAATATAATTATTTTTTTGGACAAATAAGAGTGATTTCAGAAAATTAGTTTCATAATGAACACCATTAGCAACCTTGAAAAGTCATCGGTCAAAAATTAAAAAAAAAGAAATACACGATAAACTCAAAATAAAAATTCTTATTCAAGTGCGTACTTTATTTTGAAAATTAATTGTTCATTGCATAAACAACAACAATAAATAATAATGACTTTGTTTGATATTTCTGAAAATTTCACTTTCGATAATTATTTTCATGCTTCGAAAACTTCAGCAAGTATAAAACTAGGTTCCACATAAATTTGACATCTTACGTTCGCAGAAAATATTACTAATTCGTTTGGTATACTTTTGGTTTCTCCTTTGAAATATTCATTTGAGGTATAGGAGTATAGGTACCTCTCGGTCAAGTTAAGTTCCCAAAACTCCAGCTCATTTTAATACGACTCTTATTAAAATGTCAAAGTTAAATTCACCTCCGAGCTCATTTAGTTCGTTTGTACGTTGACCTCGGTTTTCGGAATGGAAAAAATATATTGGGCTTGTGACTTGAAAAAGTTCTCAGTATTACAATTTTAAATTAAAATGTAAATTATTCACGATAAAAAGTGTTCAGAACATCAATTTATTAGTTTGGGATTTGAGTGAATACTTTCTCATGAATTTTTGTCAAAGCTATTATGTATATAAGCTAGTAGGTATATTTTATACCTTCAGGAGAAGATGGAATATATTTTCATAAAGTCATAAAGTAGTTAAAAATCACTTAAAAATAAATTTTTTAATGATTTCAACATACATGGTGTCCAATAACTGGTGGTACAAACGAGATTCTGAGGAATCTAGATTACATTTGTAGTCAATTTTGTGGTTTGTAATCGAAGAAAGCATCTACTTTGTGGCTAAAGGTGCGGTACACAGGGCCTACGCATGGGATACATGCAATATGTTCCTAGGTAGACTTATATGGTGGATTTATATTTGTCTGACGTATCGTGTCGTGATGTGCTCTGCCGTGATAGGAAGCGTTCTATTTATATGTCGTGTCATGACGCTTTCTGACGATATGTTGAATCAATAGTTAATCAGTCGTCACAACACAGCACTGACCCGTGCACACTTGTCTGATCTGTCGTGAAGCGGCCGCTTCCTCGCCCCCCCACGAAATAAATAAACAAAGACAAATATTTGAAGAGTCCCATGCTCCAGTAAAGGAACTAGAATCTGATGAATGATTTTTCATGTACTTCCGTATGAGTAAAGTGTAATTTCACGAGCTTCTTTCACATCTGTCAGTATTTTGTGTTTTATCTGACTTTTAATAGAGTAGAGTGCATGCAGGAACGTAAGCGATTCCTTCAGAAACTACTTCATGGTGCTTAGGGTGTGAACATACTAAAAGTCCTAACGTCTAGGTGGTGAGCTAGGAAAGGAGGAGGGGAGGTCCCCATTTTCTTATTTAATATAATTTATATATCCTCCTTTTGAGGTCTGATATAATAATTCATAGCATGTGTGTTTCATGTACATTTCCTAAGTCAAATCGTCGTTCAGCACGCAAAACCGTGTGACAAAAACTACGTAGCCAGTAATCTTTATGTTTAATCAATTTAATGCCTTAACTATGAACGTGTGAAATTATTATTATGCAATACCTAACGCTGCGATGACAATTTTAATGCCCAGGCATTTTGTCATTGCGTAATTAATAAATAAAACTTTGTTTCCATCAATTAATTAGCCAAAAGCTGCACTGAAAACAATGAACCGATATGTTAATATTGAGTCTGTTCGAAACGCTAATGATTTCGGCATCGAATAATAATGAGTTCTCCAATGGGGTGCTTTGGAGTATGGCGTGTTTGTATTTTGTCACGGGTAAAATGTAATTAACCGTTATTTAATAAACAAAATATACAAATTAGTCGACAAACGAAGCAACATATTGTGCAAACAAACTGATTTGTCAACCTGGATTAACAATTATCTCAAATATTACGAAAATATACGAGTTTCGGTCTAAATAATGGGTACTTTATTATTATTATTAACTAGCTGGCACGTGGCATGCGTTGCTATGCCATTTAATAAAGAAATTGTTTCTCCCTGCGAGTCTTTTCCCATTCGTCCCAGCTCACGAGCAGTTTTATACAAATCTTGTCCTGACCATAAAGAACAGAAAAAAAGAATTATCCAATTTGGTGCAGTCGTCCAGCGATTACGGTCGTTACATTTTGGCGATTCATTTTTATTTTTATAGAGAGATAGATATTAACTACGGCGCCTGAAATAAAATTTCTCGCAAATATATCAACATCGTTTCCAAGACAACGATTTGTTTTGCTTTTCGTCTGACGTTAGCATAACTCGCTTTTGTCAGGAAATTTATTTGACAGTACACGTATAATAAATAAAGGGTCCGCCATCTAAAGTTTTTTTTTTCAACTAGTGCTTATTTCGTGAATGGTAACACTTAGCTCATGTCTGATTTGACAGATAATTAGTTTTATCCTTCCGCTGAGCGAATATGGTTGTGTATACTGACCATCCAATGCGTTTTCGCTTCGCTGAGTGGGCCTGCGATCGACTTACAGAAGATGCCGATTTTGCCAAAAAAATCATCTTTTCGGATGAAGCTCATTTTGATCTTGGCGGGTATGTAAACAAGCAAAATTGTCGTATTTGGGGCACAGAAAACCCGCACGCATACATTGAAAAGCCGGTACACCCAAAACGAGTCACTGTTTGGTGCGGATTTTGGTCCAGAGGCATAATTGGGCCATTTTTCTTTGAAAATGAGCAAGGAGTGGCCGTTACAGTCAATGGCGATCGTTATCGGGCCATGTTGAACGAATTTTTGTTCACAAAAATTGAAGAGGAGGATATTGGCAACATTTGGTTTCAACAGGACGGCGCTACGTGCCACACAGCCGAAGCTACACTCGATGTTTTGCGCCCTGTTTTTGAAGATCGCATTATCAGCCGCAGAGCTGATGTCGTTTGGCCACCTCGGAGCTGCGATTTGACACCGTTGGACTATTATTTGTGGGGTGCCCTCAAAGATAAATGTTACGCCGACAAGCCAGAGACAATTGACGCTTTAAAGGACAATATTCGTGAAGCCATTGGTGAAATACAGCTGCACACAATCGATAATGTGCTTAAAAATTGGACCGATCGTGTAGGCTACTGCATGGCCAGCCGAGGCAGCCATTTGAATGAAATTATTTTCCATTATTAACCGGAAGGATTGTACTTATAAATAAAAAAAGAAATTTGAGAAAATATTCAGTAGTTTTTTTTTTATAGCATTTTCAAAAAAAAAAAGTTATTTGGCGGACCCTTTATATGACATTAATATTTATAATTTCATAACGCCAGAGCTTACCATTATATACAGCCAATGTTACTAGATGATAATGTAGCTTTCTATTGGTGAAAGATTGTTTAAAAAAAATTGTGGTTTAGGCGTGAAAGCGTAACAAACAAACTCACGCAGTTTCGCATTTATAATATTACTAACTTTTACCCCCGGCTTCGCTCGCATATTCTTCCTCCCCTCCTCTCCCGCACTACCACTCCCCCTCCCCCAATCAATCAACAATCTAATACGCTTCTTTTCGCGTTCATAATATAAGTATAGCTTTTGGCTTAAGTCAAAATTTAGGTCAGTACCTATTTTATATTTGTATCTACCTACACTAAATATTCATATTAGAATACTAATATTTGAATTTTCGCTATCAAAGAAATAATATTGACAGCCCACGTCAAACATTTACTTAGTAACACGCTTTGCCAATAAACGTATAATAGATAATTTCATAACGCCACAGCTTATTCATAACGCCAGAGCTTACCAATATATATAGCCCATCTTACTCGCAATTAAAATAGCTTTCAATTAGTGAAAGAATTGATAAATTCCATTCGATATTTATTGCGTGAAAGACAAAAATTCAACCATCCATACAAACTTTCGCATTTTTTATAATATTAGTAAGATTACATTAAATATTAATAGTATAGATTATCGACAAACTTAAATGCCAGTACATTTTTTATGCACGTTTTCAAAAAAATATTTTTTAAATATGTTATTTTATCGTATAAACTGGCTAAGGGATTCCACATCAAATGATCAGTTGGTTATCAATTTCTTATAAAATGGTATCCGATGACGTCGAGCCGATCATATAAATTCATTGGTATTTAATCCTATTTCTATACGAAAGGTTTTTCATTATAATTCCTCAAACTAACTTTTTTCTCTTTTTCTGATTATGTTATTGTTCCCGTTGTCGACAAACCACTTGTTTGTTTTTTCAAGTAAAAATAATTAATAAAAAAATCCTAAAGTTCATCATTTTTTTTTTCAAATATGGTGGGAAACTTTGGTTTCATAAAAGTGCACAGTTTAATGGCCATTGAAAGATAGACTTGCAATCGCACTCTTGCGACTGTACAGGGTGGTTTCGATGAGAAAGATTAATCATTCTCCGTACCAGCATTTTTAAATAATAACTCGACGTCGTTTATTTCATTCAAAATTTGCTTTGACAACCTATCTACATACATTAAAAAATTCTCAAACGCGTGATGATAAAACTATTAAAATTATGTACTTTTGTAATTAGTTTTTGGTCATAAGTCATAAGTATTTGTAATTTTTCAATTATGTATAAGCAAAATAAGATTGTAAAAATTCTGAATTATATTAGTTTGTAAGACCGTAAACAAAATGAAAAACTGAAGTATTTTCGTCCCAAAACACGTGATAAAAGAACAATATTTTAAAATCAATTAATAATTGTTTGTGGAAAAGAGTCAATGCGGCGATGCGTCTAGAATTTTATTTAAAAATGATTTCCGGTTGTGTCTGGTTATTCCCTCTTAATTATTTTTTGGTGGACTTTTAGGCTTGAACGTAAATCGTGGTGTTTTATAGTTCTAACGCCCTTTATATCATATTTCTAACCATGATAATAAGAAACGAACAACGATTTTTATGAGGCCTTTATGAGTCGTGCCAAAAATTAAACAAATTAGCTAGAGGGGTTAAAGGCCAAATAATAATAACAATATTTGGAACTCTTGTATAGCGCCGTTTTCGTAAAAAATCACCTCAAAAGCGCTGTATACCCAAAAATGTTCGAAACAAAGTTGGATCCCCACCAGATTGCACTACTAAAAAACAGTCTTTATTAAAATATAAACTTTCATAACGAAAAAGTTTTACACGATAAACCTAAGTATGCGAAATTGTTTGTTGTTGTACATTATAGCTCTATTTTGTCTTGCTCATTTTTTTTCATATGTGTACAACATCAGAACTAAAAATCTTTATTTTAGTTTATTCTTTGTTTGGAAACACCTATTTATTTGAAACAATGAAAAACATAGTTTTCCCAATAATCTTCAATCATTGTCTTTTCCTGACAAGCATAATTCAATTTGATCAAAACAAAGTAAGAAAACTTTTCCATTCTATTTTGATCAGGCCTCGTGTTTGTTTTAGTATCGCAGAAGTTTTTTAGAATTTTGGCCCAGTGATATTTATGACTGCCAGGAAACCGTGATAATAAAAACTTTCTAATGTCAACGAATAAAAACCGCCGATACTTCGTTTTGTCGAAGGGGATGATTTATGTGGAGATACTTTAACAGCTGAACAAAAAAGATACCCTAAAACCAGCAAACCGGCTAAAGGGGTAGTCTAGTGTAAATATAGGCAACAATGTTTAATGCATTCAAAGTTCCGAAGTTCACATCCTGACCGCGAATACCTTTTTTCGGAAACGTTTTTAGATGTTCACGGCCAAAAGTTTTTTCGTTGTTTATTTTTGGGGTGTTATGCCATGTTGCGCTACCTCATTCTTTAGCCAACGTTTCGTACAGCGTTACAGTGTCCATCACGAGGGTAAATGTATTGTAATTGTTGATGGACACTGAAACGTTGTCCCAAACGTTGGCTAAAGAAGGAGGTAGCTCAACACGGCCTAACACCCCGAAAACAAATAACTAAAGAAGAACTTTTTTCTTATTTGATATAATTAATTATATTATATTAATATAATTAATTAATAGTTGATGGTGGTGACAAAGGAGAACAAATATCGAGAACAAATTAAAATTTTTTTAATGAATAAGTATTGTAAACAGGTTTTTAATACCATATTTTTTTTTATTTAGCAGTAGGTATACGAAGTATTTAATTTTTTTTTTCAAGGGGTCACCATCTTGTTTACCTTACATCTTGGTCACCATGGAATTAATTGTGGATATTGCCACAATTGATAATGCAGAAGCACACGACGAGTCGGTATTGCAAAGAACAAGATTGAAAAGAAGCTCGTGAAAAGTTTTTGAAATGTTAAATGATGTAGATTTTAACTCGCGATATCGACTGATAAAATTTTTTGTTACGTAATCCCCAACCGAATCAAGCTAGAATCCTCCAAGAATCAATCGGTATGTTATTTTAATATAAAAAAGATGAAGAGATAGTTGTACTTACATCATAGTATTTTAACAACAGTGTATGAAAGACTTGACTGGTTTTAATGTTATTTTTGTTACCGACATATACATATTAAGGTGAATTTTTTTTGCTGAATAGGTTTTTTTAGGTTACGTTATGGGTTATTATTTTAAAAAAATCATAGCTTTTAATGACTTTTCAAAAAGGTGTTGAGTTGAGTTATCATGGAACCCATATTATATCATTTTACCAACATTTTACCGCTACAAGCAATGTACATAGATACACCATTTTATATAATAAATTTGATTGTTTTCAGGTTCTTTCAGTACTTATGTCATACCGGTTTGTAAAGGAGTGCTCGGGGGTTATTGGACAACTCTGTCATCTGGAAAGATCAAAACGAATGACAAATCACCAAGATTAGCGAACCACTTTGATATACATATATGCATATTTGTAAATAATCATTAAAAATATGTTTGCTAAATGGGACTTTTTTTTTCTTTATAATTTTTTTTTATTACATACATTGGTATACTTTCACAATACATACAAGCTTTTTTATATAAACATTTAAAAAGGAAAGAATAATACAATTAGCAGGTTAACCAAAAAATCCAGCCAAACGTCAGTTTGTGGGTATACTTGTGTGTTTTTAAAACAGTTAAAATTTTACTCATGTACCTACATACATTATCTTTGAATATATTAAAAAAATATAATTAAATAAACAAAAAATAAAATTAGTGTTTACGGGATTTAATTCAAACGACATGTTAATAAAGATTAAAAATTTGTTAAGTTACTTCAGGTCAGATGTTATAGCAAGTAAATGTTTGTATCAATGGTAGTTATCCAAGACTTTTATACATTTTTATATTTACTGAAGAAGGATATATTTTTACATTCAGTCTTAAAGAGAGCATTATACATTTTTGATGCAATAAAAAACGCATGTCTTTCCGCAAGCCTAGTTTTACACGGTGTAAAAATATATTTAAACATTGTATACAGTAAATTTATCTTATCTCTAACAATCTTGGAATAATTGCAGGAAGGGAAATATAAATCAATAATCTCAATTTGTTTTATTCAATTAAATGAAGACAATATAAGGTATCTGGGTTCGAGTCCCAGTGGAACCAATATCTTTTTCTGTCTTCAGATTTTGATTGAGTTTCGCTAATATTGTCTTCATTTAATTAAATATTATAATTTGAGTTTTACTCATAAAGTAAAAAAAAAAAAATCAATTTGGTTAGGTGTTTTGGCCTCAAATCTAAGTTTTGTATGTATTTAAACAATGCTAGTCGATGTTTGCTTTATTATTTTGCAATAGCAAACTTCTAAAACTTTCCTAGTTTTTCAAATCGAATCTGTCGTTTTATTCTCACAAGAATGAAGAAAGTAGGTATTTTGCTTTTAGCTCAGAAATCTGTATTTTTTTTAAATTACTTTTATTTGATTCGATATACCTGGTTCCATGACAGTTCATCCTGCGACAATTCATCAGGCGACAGTTCATCCGGCGACAGTTCATCCGGCCGACAGTTCATCCTGCCGACAGTAAATCCTGCCGACAGTTCATCTGGCCGACAATTCATCCGGCAACAATTCATCCGGCCTGATCATTTAGAAATTTTTTTCTTCAAGTAAGTATGCAAAGATATACGGCCGTACAATCAAAATCTATGTACTTATATCTGAAGGCATCTTGAGTGGAAATCCGCTGTAACCTAACCTAACCTAATCTAACCTAAACTAACCTAACCTAACCTAAAAAATTAGTCAATTCACCCTAAAAAGATGGTATTAATTTCAGATAAAAAAGTTATATTATATGCAAGTAGGAATCTTTACGGTTTTTTGGTTAACCGACTGCACGTATAAGTATGTCGTATTTGGTTATTCAAGCAGGCTTCTTCGTAGAGTCGAAATTATTGTTAGTAAAAATATTTTTACAGCGGATTTCCACTCAAGATGCCTTCAGATATAAGTATATCGATTTTGGTTGTACGGCCGTATATCCTCTTTGCATACTTATTGAAAAAAAAATCTTCTAAATGATCAGGCCGGATGAATTGTCGCCGGATGAATTGTCGGCCGGATGAACTGTCGGCAGGATGAACTGTCGCCAGGATGAACTGTCGGCACGATGAACTGTCGCCGGATGAACTGTCGCCGGATGAATTGTCACCGGACGAATTGTCGGGTCACCGATATACCTACATAACTCAATTCGTTGAATGCGGGTAAATTATTCAATGAGAATTTCTTAATCGTAATTTCCGGAAATTTATTCTAAGCGACAAATTTCTTCTGCTCGTGAAAGTTTTGTTATTAATGTTTTATTGAATAAATTATTTTTAATTAGGTTTCTACAAATTGTTCTCCATTACCGTCAGCCTCCACAATCCCGTTAGAACGATGAATCTACAAACTTAGTTTTGATGGATAAAGTTTACTGGCTTTCTTTAATTTATTTAACCGGATGTTAATTCGCACCAAATCCTCAGTCACTTATAATAAAAATTGTCATTAACATTTTTAATTATTTAAACTATATCAAAAGTACAAAAATGTTAAAGGCAAAAAAAAATTTTGCAATAATTATCAGCGTGCAAGTACTTTTCTTTTTATTCTCTTTTCGTCTTAATTTCTTAAGAGGGAATAACCAGACAAAATCAGAAATATTTTTAAATTAAATTTTATTTATAACTCTTTTCCATAAAAAAGTATAAATCGATTTCGAAATATTGTTCTTTTATCTTTATGAATTTATGATTTTTAGCATAATAAGGTTATACCTACCGTAGGTCGTTGGCAGCGTTTTTAAATTTTCAAAAAAAAAATGTAATATACAACAAACATTTCAAATCATATAATAATGCAGTAAAATAAATCAATACATTATCTGGGAAAGCTATGTTTCAGAATTTTTATTTTAGTTTAAAAAAAAGATCTGCGCACTTGTTTTGTGACGAAAATACTTTAGTTCGTCTATTTATTTACGATTTTACAAACTAATATATCTGTCGGATCTGTCGGATTTGACACATCTGTCGGATCTGCCGGATCTGCCCTAATGATGGACACTGCAACGCTGTCCGAAATGTCGGATAAAGATGGAGGTAGCGCAACACGGCATAACACCCCAAAAACAAATAACGAAAATATTATATTTAAGACTTTTTTTTGCATTCTTATTTTGCTTAGACATTATTGAAAAATTATAAATACCTACTTATGATCAAAAAATAATTACAAAAAGTACATAATTTTAATAGTTTTATCATCACGCTTTTCAGCATTTTTGAATAAAGGTATAAATTAAAGTAAATCAACCAAATAAAATCGAAATTGAGTTATGATTTAAAAGAGCTTGTACGGAGAATAATTAATCTTTCTCATTGGAACCGCCCTGTACGACCGTAAGAACATCTTTCGGTGAAATTTGGATTCTCGGCCACTAGCTGGTTAAAGGCCCTTAAGTTCGTATTGTATAAATCTTTTCTTTTCACTGCAATGTTTCTATTGGTACTATATCTAGATACTAACATGATGTGCTTTAAATACTAACATAATTATTAGTTTCCAGTGGCGGCTAGAGCACTTCTTTAATGGTGGGGATCGACATTTTTACATACTGCACCGTAATCTAAAATAATATTTTTTTTTTTTTAAATATATGATGTGATATGATTTTTTTACGTTAGTCTCATATCAGAGACCCTAAGGAAAACAATTTCTCAAATAATGTATGAGGAGTGCATAGAAATCTTGGAGTCAGTATGTTCAGGAGTGACGGAATGTCTGAATTCATTCCTCCCACTGCGGTGCAAGGCGAGGGTTGAGACTCCGACTGGAGAGATCAAAAAGTCTCATTCAACGAGTCTCTCCCGATCCGGCCCTACACGCAATAGGTGAGCAAGCGCATCCGCCAACCAGACATCTCACACCTCCGGGCATCTCTGCTAAGTCACCAAACTTAGAGAAAACGTGGTGAGCTATGGCAGATCTGTTGGTTATCCGATAAATGGTTCTCGGGGCGGAGGTAACTTTACCTGCTTCCCAAATTAAACATCGATTAGAGTTCATTCTTATTGTATTAGATTAGTGGGTATATTAAAAGTAGGTTGTTTCTACCAGTTCAGCTCTGCCGATAATTTCATTAGCCAACTAGCCCTTAGCCAATTAATTGCCCAGATGAACCAAGATGGTTCACTTCTAGTGGACCTGCGATGCTTGAAGACCTAGTTTGGACACTAATATTCCAGACCAACGGGCCATTTTATCAGCTTAGTGCATGGGTGTCCTCTATTTTCTCCTGCTGTTTTCCTTTGGCCAATCATCAAATATATTATTAACTCTCCTGTGACGTGAGCAGTGTGTTGCAATGCTCAAATCTTTACTTCCTGGCATTGTATTTTAAAAATTATAATTACAAAACTAAAATGAAATAAAGGTATTTTCTAAAGTAATATGAGCTTAATTGAGCAATCTGAAAGTATGTTGCCAGTTACCTCTGCCGTAGGTCTCCCCACGTGGTTCACTACATTTTGAGACTTAGCAGGGGTGCCCCAGTTCATGGAGTGAGGTTTTCGACTGCCCTCCTGCTGCGTGGCGGGTCGGATCTAGAGAGACTGGTTGAGTGAGGCCTTTTTTACCTTTCCAACCGTATTATCAAGACCCGTCGCCTTGCACCGCATTTGGAGGGATGGATTCATACATCCATTACTCCTGGACACACTGACCCCCAGATTCCTACCCACCCCTAATACCCTTTTCCTTTCCAGAACTTTCCATTCTTCCCTTCCTCAAAAAGACCCTCCATTCAGCATCCTCAAGATGACATAGGCCCTGCGAGAAATTATTCTCCTAAGGGCCTCCTGTGTGGAGCTAATGTATTTTTTTTAATCGGATATTCATCCGATATTCATCAATAATTTCTCGCAGGGCCTATGTCATCTTGAGGATGCTGAATGGAGGGTCTTTTTGAGGAAGGGAAGAATGGAAAGTTCTGGAAAGGAAAAGGGTATGAGGGGTGGGTAGGAATCTGGGGGTCAGTGTGTCCAGGAGTATGAAATTATTACTATACCATTCGGTATAGTAATAATTTCATAACGCTATAGCTCACCCTTATATACAAAAACCTTTGCGGGCATGCATACGACAAATTACCAAAGTTTCATTGCAATCGGGTGAATGGTTTAGGTGTCACATAAGGAACAATCAAATAAATATTCTTTTTCATAAATATAATAAGATAATAAATAAATTGAATACTTAAAAGAAAAAAAGAAAAATGGAGTTCTACGAATTAAGTTTGAAAACAAAAATTAAATATTTTAGCAATGCAACTATATTATAATGGCTATTCGTAAAATTTGCGCCCAACTCACTGAAACAAGTACATTTCTTTAAAAATGTCGAGAATCTAAAATGGCTTTTATTCGAAATCTCAAACAAAGAAAATATCTCAACAATGTTGTTTGTGCTTTTTAAACCCAAAAAAGAGTAAAGCAAATGGAGCGTTTTATTCCATCCGTTGATTTGAAACAAGCACTCGGAGTATAAGGTAGGTACTAACGTTTATACAAATGAATCGAAACATTCTTGTTATTTATTTTCAATGTACACGCTACAATGATTTTTATTATTTTAGTTCGATGAAATAATGTTATTTGGCTTAACATCGCGAAGATTTTAATATACAAAGATAAACACATTTCTTTTTTATTTGTACAAAATGTTGGGTCAACACAAATAGTAAGAAAACACTACGTATTTTTACTGAAATAAAAAGGAAACACAAAAAAGGTTTATTAAAGTATCGAGGATTGATAAACAAAATAAAGTCAAGCAAACTTCTTCATCGCTAGTAGTTTGGTGATACCTCTTATTTTGAGTAAAAATTTAACAATTTTATTAATTTTAATATAGGGTGGCGTAAAATTAATGATCCAAATTTGTTTTTGAATAACTTATTTTCTAAATAAAAATGATTTTGAGTAATGGAAATATTTATTCGGACTTTTTCTGTTTTTGTTTTTTGAATTTTTCTGTTTTAAGTGGAAAAGATGATATCCATCAACTGGCTGCTGCCAGTGTTGAGGAATAAAGTCTGGGATGGTTAAATTGGGCGATCTTGCTGGTTATGCCAAATCACTAAAACGGAAGATTACGCGACTAAGAAAGGCTTCATTCACAATATCCATTGTGGCTCGTACGGCGTTTGCGGTTGCACCGTCTTGTTGAAACCACGTGTTCACCAAGCCCCGCTCATCCAATTTCGGCAGTAAGAAGTCATTTATCATGGCCCTGTAGCGTTCAGTTCTCAGTAACAGTGACCGTATTGCCAATGGCGTCCTCAAAAAAATACAACCCAATCACTCCTCCAGCGTGAACGCCGCAACACACAGTGGCTTTTGAGTGGATGTAATGGCTCTTCGTGCATCACACGCGGATTTTCAGTGCCCCAAAAATGACGATTTTGCTTATTGATGTAACCGCTTAAGTGGAAATGCACCTCGTCGCTCATGATGACTTTCGACACAAAATCTTCCTCTTCGTGGCTGAGATTGAGGATGGCTTGACAGTAATTCACACGCGACTGACGGTCATCAGGCATTAACTGATGCCACTGTTTGCGTTTTCTACGGGAACATGTGTAAGTCTTTCATTAAAATTCGCTGTAAGATCCGTCTGGTGATGCCCGTCGTCTGGTTGAAGTTTGTTCGTTCTCAGCGATATCGGCAGCCACGGCTGTGATATTCTCGGCCGAACGACCAGTCCGGTAGCGGCCCCGCCCTGCAAGATCTCCTGTGGTTCCAGTCTGTTCGAGTCGAGTAGCTAAGCACCGGAATGTTTGTCCAGTTTGCGCGAAACGATTAGGAAATCGACGTCGAAATTTAGGCTGCGCTAACACCACCGACCGACTAAATTGATAAAAAGAATCGGCACAATTATTCCCCGCTCTTGCGGAGTAAAGTGCTCTATTGCTTGCTGTTTGTATTCTGCAGCTGTCGAGTTCATAAATGTCAAATATGATTGACGTACGACGCTATTTGTAAAAATTATAACATCTTCCGATAGGGTGATTAATTTTGCGCCACCTTATACAAGTGCCTAAAATAATAATACAATAAATTTAATAATTATAATACAGTGAATTGACTAGACAATCATTTGTTGAAAAGTGTGTGGAAGGGTTTAGTCTTTCATTTGGGAAAGATTTAACCCGGACATAAAATCTGGAGCACCGTAAAAAAAAACTTTTTGTTTAAAACCACGAGATTTATTAATTTATGAACCGACGGGTTTCGCTTTACTCGAGCATCTTCAGGGTACAAATTAATTCTAAACAATAAGTACATAATGTTTGCTTAACAGGGTGGCGCTTAACTGTATACCTAGTTTCAATTAACAAAATAAATCATTTAAAAAATAACACCTTAAGAGCCACCCTGTATAACAAAATATAGAGAGAGACAACATGATACAAATATAACAAACACATATACGGCCATACAATACATTAACATAAGTACACAAGTAATGGGAAAAACCGAAAGATAATTATGTTGACTAATGGGTTATAATAATAAATCTGGAAAAACAAAGCATCTTTGTTTTTCCAGAAAGCATCAGCAAAGGATTTTTTTATTTTTTTTTTAATAAATATTTTTTTAAGGGTTTATTGGAAACAGACCTAATATTGGACTACTTGATAATGTCTAATTGATTATTAAGTATATATTATGACTTTAGGTTTTTAGAGATTTTTTTATATTTCTTGTGCCTCTAAATTGTTTAGTCGGTTACCATTAACGTTTTTATGAAAGATGTTAGCACCGGTGCTATGACAGAACGTATGATCTTTTTCGATCAAATGGTTGGCGAATTCTGAAAAACCGTTATTATTGAGGAAACGAAGATGCTCCTTTATCTTAATATTGACGTACATTTGTTGTCTTACCGATATAGAAAGCCGAACAATTATTACAATTTAATTTATAAATTCCCAAATGACTTAATTTATCGTCCTTATCTTTAGAATTAATTAGAAATTTACCTAGATTGTTATTGGTATAAACGGCCGGTCTGACTTCAGAAGGAAGGTTTTTTACATTTAAGGTAGAAAAATTAGTAATTAATAAAATTTGCCGCCATTGTTAATTAATATTATTTTCATTGATTTGAGGACAGGGACTAGCGAATAAGAATCGATTAATGGCTATTTGTTTTAGTTTTTTTTTAAGATTAAATCTATAAAATATGATTCATAACCATTATTTTCCGTTATTTTTTAATTAGTTTAAGTTCATTAACAAAATTACTATCGGACATTGGAATTGTGACTAAACGATGGACCATTGAATGGAATGCGGAGTGCTTATGGAAAATAGGGTGATTGGAGGTGCTGTGTATGACAATGTCAGTATAGGAGGGTTTACGAAAGATGTTAAAATTAATTTTGTTATTAACGATCGATAAGGTTAGGTCTAAAAAATTTAAGGTTGAATTGTTGCCTATCTCTAATGTGAATATAATCTGATTATGAAAAGAGTTAGAAGATTGAGGAAGAAATTCAGTTGACGCTCAGTCCTTGTCCGTATACAAAAAACATCGTCAACGTATCTTTTCCAGTACAAGAGATTTTTAATAAGAGGTGAGGTACTAGATAAAATTTTATTCTCTAGGCTATCCCTGAATATATCAGCAATCAGAGGACTGGTAGGGCTACCCATAGCCAGGCCGTCACATTGCTGATATATAACATTATTAAATTGAATATAATTTTGATTCAGGCATATATTAAACAAGGAAGTTAAATCTTTTATAAAATCTATAGAGAGATCCGAACTATTTAGCAAATCAGAAATTAAACATTTATTCATTGATATATATGTAGATAGATGAGACAATTAGCGAATAAATTGGTTCAACGCAATCGTAGGTTAGTACCTCCATTTCTCTATTAGTAGTTCTACAACCGTCGACCGTGGCTGGCCTGTGACGTGTCAAAGTAGGATGGAAAAGGATGAAACCATGGGCTTGAGTAAAAGGAAAGGACGGTCTGACGGCCGAGCCTTTCGACGCGGTGGCTTCAGTTAGAATTCACTTTTCCGAAGGCGTGTTCGTGCATGATTTGAACAGGAATCTCGGAGAATTATGTACGGGATAGCGCCTCTATAGTATATGTCTATGCATTTACTCTCTTCTATGGGAACATTGGGAACAAAATTTACAACGTCAAAAGAAATTAGTTTAGAATTACTACATATCTTTTAATTCTTCTACTAATGAAAAATAATTTTTAAGGGTATGTTTAAGTGAAAAAAAAATTGGTATTTTGAAAAACATTAGTAATAACGGATGATATTTTGAAATTTGGGACATTACAACACGAAACGACTGGTCTGATAGGGAAATAATTCTTGTGTATTTTAAGGAACCCATATAATTTAGGAGTTTTGGGATTTTTAGTTAAAAAAATTATTTTGTGATTTTACAGGTTTATTTTATTTTAGTTTTACAGGTTTGAAGTGTTTGTTTCACATTTTCTTGGAACTTATTGGTTGGGTCTTTCAAAAATTGTCACTGTCAATGAAGTCCGCCACTTTTAGTATTATATTCATTTCGGGGAATTATGATGACTGTGTTCCCCTTGTCCGCTTTCATGAGGATCAAATCTTCATTTGTCATCAGATATTATCAAGTAATCCAATGTAAGGTCTGTTTCCAATAAATCCTTAAAAATTTATTTATTAAAAAAAAAATAAACAAATTCCAGTGCTCCTTATCACCATGCCAATGGATGCTTTGTTCCTCCAGATTTATTATTATAACCCATTAGTCAACATACTTTCGGTTTTTCCCATTACTTGTGTACTTATGTTAATGTATTGTATGGCCGTCTATGTGTTTGTTATATTTGTATCATGTTGTCTCCCTCTATATTTTGTTATATATAAGCACACATTATGTACTTTTTGTTTAGTATTACTTTGTACCCTGAAGATGCTTGAGTAAAGCGAAACCGGTCGTTTCATAAATTAATAAATCTCGCGGTTTTAAACAAAAAAATTATTTTATATTATTAAATATGTCGAACCACAAAGTGATTGCTTTCTACAATAATAAATAGTTTTAATGTTGAGCTGTTATCTTTTGTATATTACTGACGGTAATTAACGAAGTGAATACAAGGATTTTGTTAAATAATAGCTTTTCATTTTGAATACACAATTCTGAAGTAAATAACTAAGTGAGTTGTAAGTACTACCGAAGTTTGCAAATATTAAAGTACATATTATAAAACGTAACAATCGGTTTTGAGAGCATTGAATAGAGGAAAATTACCTAGCTTAGTATATTGTTTTCGCTTTAGAATGAAAGTTCAATTTAAGAAGAATGATTTGAGTTTTCTCGAGGAGTTAAAATTAGCTTGTTTTCAGTTAATTAAAGCTTTTTTGCAAGTCAAGAGTCGCTTTGTGGGTAGAAATTACGAAAAGCCTTCGGAAGATTTTCAAGAAGCCATGTTTTTTTTTTATTTTTTTACCGTAATATCTTACCTATTAAATTAAGCTATATTTTAGTGATCGTCCGAAGATTCGGTTTCGGCAAAAAAAATCTAGTTTCGGCATCAGTTTCGGTTTCGGCAGAAAATCTGCCGAACCTTCGGCCGCATCGAAACTCTGCTTTCGTGAATTACACCTCTCTCTCTTGCCCCTACAGTAATATACCTAACGTAACTCTCTCTCTTTCTATCTTCACTAACTTATATCTCCCTCTCAACTTCTGTTCGCCTCACCCGATCACACTTTTCGTAACGCTCTCGTCACGCATTCACCAGCTTGCTCCCAAGTCAAGTGTGCGTAAAGAAGTTTTACTACAAAAGTTTTACTTCAAAAACAATTTTCGATCATTTTGTTAAAAACGAAGAATCACCTATTTCACATATTTTATTGCATAGGTACTTTGTTTCTTCTTTGGAATGGAAATAAGTATTTATGATACAAATATTATTAGTTACGATATACTCTCATTGTACTCGATTGACAACTTTTGCAAGAGGTTTTAACTTTTGCAACGTCCTTGTCATATTTTGTGTTTATACTTACATGCTTGCCGGCCGGCGTGGTCTAGGGGTAAGACTCTTGACTCACAATCCGAAGGTCGTGGGATCGAATCCCGGCGTGGGAAAATAAATTTTATTTGATTAATTGGTTTAATATCATTATTATTTTATTTAAAATAATATATAGTGTATTTGAGGCATTCCAGAGTATTCCAGAGTGGAAAATACTCTCAGTTTCGCACTGTTGTAAGACCACCATTCAGGGTTGAAATGTTGCTTGAAATGGCTTTAGCCATGTTTGGTGACCAGATCTGAATAGCCATGTACTTCCCCACCTTCCTCCTCCCCATCTCCTTCCCCTTCCCACTACTTTCAGCCTCACAACATACTCCAATTAGAGATGACATAGTCTCACTGGCTCCAGACGGCAGCAGCAAAGACTCTTGTGAGGTATTCACATAAAAAGAAAAATTAATTACCTTTTTATTTGTGCTTTCATTTATGTGTGCAAATTTTTAACCTTTATGCTCAGTCCAGGTGAGTTTGATTATTATGTGAAAAATTGTCTTATTTTCTGAAAGAACCAACAACTTAGGGTATGGGTACCGCCCAGGGAATCATTTATTGGATAACCAACACCCCTGCCATAGGTCACCCCAATGGGCTCGCTACGTTTGTTGACTTAGCAGGGGTGCCCGGGTTCACGGGATTAGCTTTGTCTAGATTTTGGTAGCGAATGCGTGTACACACCTACTGCATAGCGGGCAGGAACGGGAGGGACTGGTTGAGAGAGATCTATATTTTCATCCGAACTCTCTCGTCCAACCGCCTAAAACTGAAGTGGAAGGGATGGATTCACTCCTGAACGCATTGACTCCTAGATTCCTTCCCACCTCTAGTACCTTTGACGGCATCCATGGTTCAGGGGTAAGGCTCTCGATACTAGTGATCCGGAGGTTGTGTGTTCAAATCAGTTAATTTTATTTGACTTGTGTTTTCACAATATCATTAAAAATAATATAAGGTACATATATTTGCGGCACGTTCCGGAGTGGAAGATACTCTCAGTATCGCCCTGATGTGAGACCACCATTCAGGATTGAAACGTTGCTTGAAATGGGTTTAGCCGTGTTTGGTGACTAGATCTGAATAGCCACTATACTCCACCTTCCTTTTCTTCATCTCATTTACCTCTTCACCTACCTTAAACCTCCAGGGGATTGGGAGCAGTTAGTGAGGTATTCACCTAAAAAAAATCTTTTTCCATCCTAGAATGTTCTCTCCTTCTTTTCCCTAAAAAGACCCTACACAAAACATTACCTAAGATGACATAGGCCTTGAGGGATTTTTTCCTGGAGGCCTCCTGTGTGGTTAAAAATGGTAGAAAAAAATCCCTCAAAAAAAAAAATCTAATTAAAATTTCACTGGAAGGTATTTTTAATGTTATTTTCTTCATATTTTTTAACTTTGACATTATTTCCTGCTTTAAATAAATAATCTAAGTAATGACCATATCTTTACATTCGGAAACTCGAAATAGCATCGGAAGTGGGTTAAATCTCTTATATTAATTTGTGAGGCGGGAATGGGTACCGCCGCCCCGGGAACCTTTAATGGATATCCAACACCTCTGCCATAGGTCACCCCAAGTGGTTCGCTACGTTTGGTGATTTAGCACGGGTGCCCGGGTTCATGGGGTGAGGTTTTTCTATGTCTTGGAGGCGGATGACCAGGACATACTGAACACCAGATTTCTACCCACCCTCTTAAACCCCTTTCTTTCCCAGAACTCTCCTCTCCTTACATCCTTAAAAAAAACCCACACAGCATCCCCAAAGATCACATAGGCCAGGCAAATTATTATTATTTTCCTCAGGTGTGCAGCTCATGTAAAAAAAATGTATATATATTCATGATAATTATTATTGAATAGCGGATTCTTTTAACTTCCACCACACAACATCCTCCAGGAAGTCTGAATGGTTTTGCTCGCCTTCAAAAACAAAGAAGCCTACAAAAACAATAATTAAAACAAGATTTATGTTTAAGGTAGGTGTATATTTCTTAAGAAGATACATTTTTACACTTTACGAAGTAAAATACAGATACGTTTTATTGATTTATAAAGACTTTATACATTTTTTTAAAAGACAATGAAAAATCATAATTTGAAAATTTTATTTACTCAAAATTTATTTAAACCTCAACCATTCGCTTAACATAATATTACATAAACAAATTTTTATACAAAACATGTTATTCTACGTACATCACTTTGTATTCTTGTAATCGAAATATGTAATTGTATGATGCGAAGTGGAGAAAGGTTCTAGACGGAGATCTCTTGAATCTGTACGCGCTTCTTGGTTGGTCGGAGGAGGCTGCCGCAGCTCCCCGCCCCCGCCCCCGCCCCTGCTGCCGCCCCCGCTCCTGCCCCGCCGCACGCCTCTTCTCCGCCGCCCATGGGGATCTACAAGATAAAATTGAGTCAGGCTTTATTCCGATGTGACAAATAGCAGTTGTTTCGTACTTCCTAGTAAACAAAACTTTTTCTCCCTTGGCAAATCAGATTCAACAAATCTACATTGAAAAATCTCCTGAGTGAAAAATGAGCTGTTCCTGAGAGCCGAGTCGTGGATTTATTCTGGTTACACTATTTTTCCAGGAATGGCTTTCTTGTGTTTGTTCCAATTAGATTACTTTTCCATTGTTGATATCTCATATTAAATCAGAACTTGTGATTGCAAATAAAATGCTTCCAAACATGTTATAAAGTTTCCTAATAAAAAAACTTTTATTTTACCGTTAAATTGACAAATTACGCGGAAAATTGCAAGGGCTTTTACACAGCGCAAAGAGGTCATGGGTTCATATCTCAGCAACTTTTTTCAATTTGGGAAGCGGGAATGAGTACCGCCGCCCCGGGAACCTTTAATCAAAAACCAACACCTCTGCCATAGGTCACCCCAAGTGGTTCTCTACGTTTGGCGATTTAGCAGAGGTGCCCGGGTTCAGTTCAGGTTTGTCTAGGTCTTGGAGGCGGATGACCGGGACACACTAATTCTCAGATTCCTACCCACCCCTTAGACCCTTTTCCTTTCCAGAACTCTCCTCCACTTCCTTTCCTTAAAAAACCCTCCACACAGCATCCCCAAAGATGATATAGGCCCCGATGGACATTATTATTATCAGGGTCTCCTGTGTCGAGCTCATGTAAAAAAAACGCACAACTTTTTTTTATATTTTTTTAGTTTAATATGTAAAAAAAAATCAAATCCTTTCTTGAAAATACGCGCTAATTAGTCAATTCCAAAATAATGTTTAGTCGTAATCTCGTTACAAAACTAATTCACCTAACTAAAAAAAACAAAATTTGGAGTAACATGGCTTAAGGTATTTAATTAAGTTTTCATAAAAAATCTTACTTTACGTTATTATTTAAGTCCACTGCGAAAACCATGAAACTGCCAGTTATTTCACAACTGAAACAATCAGGTCTAATAAATTAGAAAAAAGGAATCCCTCTAACTTGACTTACCATAAAATCATAAACCAACTTTTAGTTTACATTTCACCTAAAATAACTTGATAATCTTCTAATTGACTAGATAATCTTTTGCTCAAAATATATTTTTTAATCTCAGCCCTTTAACCCAAATCACCCCTGCTTGTCAGACACAATCAAGAGACGCAAGTCATTTCTTCTGTAAAATAGCTACTTTCACAGCCATATTATTAATGGAAAAAAATCTGCAAAAAATTAGGCAGTCCTCATTACTCAAACGTCCATCAATTTTAGTACTACATTGAAATGCGTCACGCCTAAAGTCACGTAGTCTGAATAAAGTCTGCGCTGAATGAAAATGTAGATGACACAAAAGACCTCAAATTAGAAATCCGTCAGAAAGCAGAAACAAACAGGGGTGACTCGTTCAGAAGTGGTTTTGATGTTCGCAGAACAGAAACAAGAAAGACTTTGAAGAAATTACGAAACAAATTATGATTCGAAGTTTCACAAACTCGGACCCAGAAAAAAGCGAAGAATGGACGCTACAGAAATAACATTAAATCCCAGAGGCGAAAATTATGTTTTCGGAATAACAAACAATAAGTTGTGAATGCAAACAAAACTCAGCGCATTTTTTTTAATTCGTTAAAAATATTTTGAAAGTTAACTTTGAAATCGAAATATTATATACGTATTCTAATTTCTGGGTTACTGTTGTTATTGCTTATTACAGAGAAAAAATTAATTTGTAGGTTGTTTTTAACTCTCGTCATAATTTATGAACCTTATTTTGATTATTTGACATTTTGATATATTTATATAATAAGGTTCATAATTTATAATATATATATATATATATATAGACACACACCGCCATTTTGATTATTTGACATTTGAACAGTCCCGATAAACGCCAATTCTCGGTAAGTTTTCGCTTTTGGTCAAAATTTGATCAACAATTGTCAATTTTAAATGGTTATTCTCTTCAATTTTGTTTTCGTAAATCTTCTTTACAGTCTGGTCTAAAAACGCCTTTGATATAAAATTTCCTTTTTTACAATTCTGAAAAAAAATTGCAGGAAAAGGGTCTTTCTCAATTGCCTCAAATAAAAAATAAATTGATCAAAATACTTTTACAAACACAAACACTGTAAATTGATACTTGGAAAAGCGTTGAAACTTTGAACTACCGAGCTACTGAGTTGTTCCGCTGTTTTATAATAAAAAAGTAGAAGTGTAGAAACAATAACTGAACCGTAGATCGTTCTCCGATGTTATCTAAATGCAAATCACACAATATTCCAGAAAGTTCAAAAGCGTTCACACTCAAAATACATGTCGATTCCTAGAATTCCTGGCAAAGTTCTCGATGAACTTTATTAAAACGTTCAAAATGTTAAATTCTTATTAACCACAAAACATGAATACAGGCCCTCAGGATCAACGACACTCGACTCAAAAGAAAGACCGGCTTTTCAAGTATCTAAGCTTCATATTTTCATGTTCCCTTTTATACAATTTGCACAAATTATTTTGAAAGTCAATGATGTTCTTTTAAAAACAGAAATCACGTGGAATTTTTCCATAAAAGAATTTACGTTTGATGTTCGAAATTCGGAACAGAAAACATTTTTCTAAATATCATAAAAAAATTTATGATACTGATAAATATTTACCAATCTTATATTTTTTATACCTGTACATAGGTAAGATTTAAAATGCTCATTTTAATTGAGGTATGATAAAAAATACTATGTATGTCTTGCGAAGAACATAACTATATCATCAAAATTTGCAATGGAGAGAGCTTTCAATCTTCAACCCCTTGCTTATTCTACCGTTAAAATATGGTACAAATAATATCGTAGCTTTCCACTCTTCAGCAGTTCTAGATTCTGACTATTACCCCGATACAAAGTAAAGAGTGTTTGATAAAAATAATGAAATTCCAATAAATTATAATTTTTTTTTTATGCTTGTTCACTGAAAATTGACTCAAATCTTTTAAAAAAATATGCAATCCGAATGGTTTTTTTTTCATAAGGATGGGTATCATTTTTTTAAGGGGATAGGTAAAGTAAAAAAATTGCCTTTTTAAGTCGACTTACCTGAGTTTTAGAGCCTTTTGGACGATACGACGGAGGAGGCATTTGCGCAGAACACTGAAGCTCCTCACTCTCGTCTTCGGACTGCTGTCCTTTTTCTAGGCCTGTATTTAAAAAATTACAGGTTATTTTTTATATTATAATCTGATAAATAGAGGAGGTTAATGTTCATGCACCAGATAAAATGGCCATTAAATAAAAGTCACCCCCTAAAGAAAATGTCCAGTAATATTGAATACGGCCAAGCAACTTTATGTTTCCTCCTCTTGAAATGGCAACGCATCCTTACGAGTCATTAGATATTTATATCGTGTTTATATTATTTGAGTATATCTTTCAGCTTTTTGAACCTTAAGATCATTCAAGAGGAAAAACGTGGGTCGCTTTCGAATTCTTTACGCGGAGAGCATTCACTTTTGGGATATTTTTGCTCGACCCCTTGCAAAAATAGACATTAGCAAAACATAATATTCTTTTGATTTTTGTCATTGGAGGACTTTCATCTTCATCGAACGAATGAAAATCGAACTTCCTGAATGAAAAATCTACCTGTTAAATTTCACCTTGTGGAAACGCTACGTGAAGAAGAATATCTGAAAACAACATCAATAAAGACTTTTTTTACTTACCGTCAGAAATAGACTGGGTTGAACCGTTTCTGCTCCTTGCCTTTCTCTTCTTCCCTCTTACCCTCTGGTAGTAGATGACGAAGAAGATGAGCATGTTGAGAATGAGCAGAAAGCAACCAACACCGACTGTGACGCCCAGGGCAGCCGTGTAACTAAACAAGAAAATTGAATTTTATTGGATTGACTTAATTTAATAACTTTTGAAGATTATACTCGTACCCACCAGGGGGCATCCATTAATTACGTGAGCACAAATGGGGGGGGTCCTGCAAAATCTCACGTTACTTGAAAAAAATATACGAATTGACCCAAATTTATCTCACTGAGGGGTAGGGGGGTCTAGATTGGAAGAAAAACTGCTCACGTAATTAATGGATGCCCCCACAATGAAAATTTTCATTGAAGAAGACTGTTTTTTTAATGAATCTAAAAGAAACATGAAACCGAGCAAGATACAACAAAATAAAATGGTAATAACAGTCGCAACTTTCTTACTGGGTAGAGATCCTGGGTTCGATTACCTTTTGTATTTTTCTGTACCTTACGCTTTTTCATCTTTCATTTAGATTTATTAGAATTATCTTCTTCTTCAATGATAAACAGAAAATTGACAAGAAAGTTTACTGCATTAGATTTCTATTAGACTGTGGTCAGACATGTTTTGCGTTACGCAAATGTCACGCATGTCTATTACTAAAAGCACGACTGAATAATATAGAAATTAATATAAACAAACCTTTTTTACAGATTGTCAAGAAAATGGTAATTTTCTTATTCCTCAGTTAACAGTAAATCTTTAACGTGTCGGTTAGCTCACGTTTCAATCAAATATTGTCGATTTGGAAGGCAAAAGATAAAATATCTCCCCAAATTTAACTGATAAAAAACTCTTTAAGAGTTTAAACAGCGCGGCCGGCAGGAATAACTCTTCCTTCTAGAAAGTACAATCTTAATATATAAAACAAAGTCGGGTTAGTTACACTATTTATAACTCGAGAACGGCCGGGCCGATTTTGATGATCTTTCATTTGTTGGATTTGTCTCCTCCCCGGAAAGGATACTAACTATTAAAACATCACAAAAATCAAAGAAAAATATGGTTTTTAAGAAAATTCTTTTCCCCATACATTGAATATGGAACGAATTTTCATATTTGAAAGAGCTGCGGGCATTTTGTGATAAGTACCTATAATATTGAACTGTGCGTGAATTCCAAAAATTCAAAAACGTCAAATGTCAATGCGCTAATTGTTTTGCATTTGTTTTTATTTTTTTTTTTAATTATTTATTTGGCTTTCACGCATTAAGGGTTATCTTGGCCATTTCTTAAAGTATTTACATTTTCAGTTTTTTTTAATTAGTTACAATATCAGTTTTTTAAAATTAGTTTTCATTTTCAGAACAGTTTTTTTTACATCTAAGAATATTTTTTTACATATTGTATTAGCAAACATAGAAAATGGGCCAAGTCAAATATTCGTATGATTATACAAGTTATACAAATATTCATATGGTTATACATAGTTGATATTAATTGTAATTACAAAATTGTAGACTAAGAAGATGTACAGGTTCCCAAAAAGAGGAACCTCTACGATTGTAGATAATAACACTGATTGTACATAATATCACGATTGTACATAATAATACGTATGGAAGAGAAAGAAATCTGATTGATGCTTAAATGTTAATACCATTTTTACAAATAAATTATGCTAACAAATATCGAATTTAAGGAGAGTTGAGACTAAGAAGGCAGGGAATACTGGTAGGGAATTCAATTTTAAGTTTTATTAATTCACGTATGAAGTTTGGAAATTGGTCATGAAAGGACACTCAAAAAAATTATGGTCTAAAGTATCCTCTGAACAGAGGATAATAAGGCGAATTGACTATGTGGAATCTGGAGAAACGGCTAAGACAACAATTATGACCTAGACGCATTCGAGTTATGGAAGAGATGTATTTTTAAGACATGGAAGTGTATTTGTGAAACCAGAGCTTGACAGGAAAATAAGGTTGAATTAATGAGTACTGGTGATTTTTTATCAGAGATGACGATTTCCATTCAGAGGACCATTAGCGTTGTAACTTATTTTTAACTTCTTTTAAATAGGGAAATAGTCTCTAACAGCAATAGGTGTACTACTTAATGGACCATGGACAATGGATTCCTTAGCAATAGAATCAGCCTTTTCATTTCCAACAATACCAAAGTGTCCTGGGATCCAGGTCAAAACCACTGACACTTGAGCCAGCAAGATACAATAGAGCAGGTAAGAGAGTCGCTACTGGAATTGAGAGGGGATGTGCTTAATTTTTGCAGTGAGCTAAGTGAGTCTGAAAGGATGAGGGCATTTCTAATGTCGGGAGATTTGACGAGTCGTAAAGCCTCTATGATAACTTTGCATTCAGCAGAGAAAGTGGAACACTCTTTGGGAAGTCTGTGTGGGAAACACAATTTCCTGTGAGGTGCATAGATACTGGCCCCACAATAGGAGTCCGGACTGAGTTTGGAACCATATGTGAAAAAATTATATAATTTGGCCAGTTATTTTCAATAATTTTGTTGAATTCTGCATTATTGGATTCAGCTGAGTTTTTTATATTTTTTTTACATATTCCTATAAATTGGTGCACCTTTGGATAGAAAGTAAGACTTTCATAGGGATACGAGTATAACGGGAGAGATTCAGAGATTCATTGCGATAGGAGTTTGTGGATACATTCAGGAAAGTTGAAAGAGGAAAGAGTTATTGTTTTTAAACATATAATGTTGCCCCTTTTTCTTACACACTCAATGTCAACAGTTGAAAATGGGACAAACGGAAAACTTATGTCTACACCCCTCCAATGGAAAAATACAATAATTATAATGAATCTCCGTCACACTTATGAAGAAAATGAAACGCAATTCCCGTAAGAAAGTCGAAAAGTAAAAAAATCACATAAAACATAAATCTGTATGCAACACCATCTCTGATACTGACAAAAACAAAACGATGACAGTTACGCATCGATAATTGCTTCATTGTGTAATTTTTAACTTTAATAAACTGAATTTGAATTTAAGCTAATTAGTTAACACAACAGTTATTGATTCTGAGGCGGTACAAAGTTCGCCGGGTCAGCTAGTAATATAATATTTTAGAAATGCTTTGATTCTTATGCGATGTTATATATCTAAATCCAGACGGACTATTGCGAAATAGCATGCCGAGCAGCATGGTGAGATCTCACTGGTATCATACTAAAATAGTTCCAGACATATTATTTTTGTTTTCATACAAGACGTGTGAGAAGGAAGACGACGATCGTCAATAATGGTGACGTGCGACCTCTTTCTGCAAAAACTGTATTCATAACACAGCATTCCTAACAATTTAAAAATATTTTATTATATTTTTTATCCACTAAATAAACCCTTTTCTCTTCATTTTACGTATGGACATATTACAAAAAAATACTCTGTATGGAAAATATCCATCGGGTAAATAAATATAAATCAGAAAATTGTATGGGATATCATTACACCTTTGCTATTGTGATAAAGTAATAAATTGCCGTGAGATTTATTATAATACAAAATGTTTTTTTATGTGCGTCCATAAAACCTCCTCGCATAAAAGAAGAATACGGTTTCAATGTCGTGCAAACACGCCAGCGTGAAGTAAATACGAAAACTATATATATACGAGTCGTATAGTATACCCCGTATAGGCATACCACCGATAGCTCTGCTGTGGCCGCTCTTTTTTATAAATGAAGCATGTGACTAGGGTTTGCAAAACTTGCGGGATAGACTTTTGGAAACTCACGGGTTTTGCAGAATTTTCATTAACGGGTGTGAGGACCAGCTGGGCTGCCCTTTTCAAACAAAACTTAAATTTCGATTTGAGGTCAAAATATCCAACTTAAAAATATATATTTTAATCAAAAGTTATAATTTTTTAATCAAAAGGTATAGCAAACACCTAGCAAAAATATGTGCTATTTTATTTGTTTGAGCTTTAAATTCAATAGTAATGTTAATGTAGACTATTAATTAATTCCTATTTGCACAATTTAAGAGGCAACTTTCAACGTGAGTAGTTCTTTTTAATAAAAATACGATCTTTCGCTATATACTTTGATAATAAAACGAAATTTAAAAAAAAAATTAAACATGGTAAAAAATCTTCTTTTTTGGGAAGAAATTTTCATTTAAACGCGATAAATATGTTTTTAATATAACGTAAATCTGTCATTTGTAGTATAAATTTTCATCATATTTATACGAGATTTTTTTTTCATTACTTATCATTAATTAACTCTTAAATAGTTGCCAAACTTGGCTCTAAAATTTTCGATATTTGAATTTTATTTTTTGTAATAACAAATAAATAAATAAATATCCATATGTACATATATATTTTATATTTCTATGCATTTTGATAGAAACAAAAAATTATGAGGTTCGTTGACTATTTTGGCATCAAATTCAAATTTAAATTTTCTCTATCAGCTTCCACACTTGTTGGTGGGGCTGTCATCAAAAAGCTGTGAGTTATCTGAGGGTATCTGCCGCTGACACATCGTTCTCAAAAAGTGACATTTCTTTCATGAAAATAGATTCCAGGTCATGAAATTCCGAGCTTGAGATGCGCCTCTATGCTATCTTCCTAGCATCAAGATTAGTTCGTTTTTCATTGTCAAATATTGACATTGCGAATATTGCTAATCGCAAGCGTGTGAATATTATAACATAGTTTTTTTTTCAATCCCACAATGAAAATCTCGCAACCCCTTACCAAGTTGCGGGATTGCAAGCCATGTAGGTACGTGACAGAAAGAGAGTTCATAAAGTACTTTCAGTGGCAGGACTGTACAGTTACCTCTCCTCACCGCAATCTCGGCTGAATACAAATCACAGGGTAAGGAAATAAGTTAGCTATTCTTTATTTCTCCACACACACACTCACACAATAATACACAGAAAATGGATGAGACAAATACGACAGGCGCATAAATTATATTGATTTACTTTCAAGGAAAAATTCAAGAACTATAAATTTCACTGCACGGTAAAATAAGTTTTTCAGACCCACGTTAAATTCAAAATTTAAATTAAAACTCTTTATTGTACATGTGTCGGTGATAAGTGATAAATATTATTTCAATGGTTTATTAGCTCCTAGGATTATTTCATTTATCACAAAATAACATTAACTAAGTCGTAGAATAAAGAATAACACTAGAAGTGCCTTGTGGGGGTATTTTATTTCCATACAAAACTGTGTTTCATCATGCTTACAAAATTCAAGTGGGATGGCAATATACAATTTCAAGGAAGTATAAGAAGGACAGACTGCGTGCTAAATGGTCTAGAATCAAAAGGTACAAAGTCAGCGGCGCATTTGTTTTCATTCAAATTTGTACGGTCAGTGAAATTAGCGCAAAAAAGGGGGTCGCGATCGGAATTATTCCGGTAGTCCCAATTTTTTTACATGTTTTAAATAGTCATCTCCTATGTAAAATCTGAGTTTTAGAACTTGGGTCACTTAAGCTTTCGCCGCCATTTTGAAAAAACCAGCTGAAATCGCTCCAAAATCTAGTTTTTCTCAAATATCTCGTTTCCAATGAAAATTTCGGCTAAAGTAGGTTAATAAGTTTCGTAGAACATAATTGCCTTTTTTCATTAGCTCCACATAGGAGGCCCTGAGGAAAAAAAATCTTCTCAGGGCCTATGTCATCTTTGGGGATGCTGTGTGGAGGTTCTTTATAGGAAAGAAAGGAAAGGAAGGGGATGAAGTTCTGGGAAAGAAAATGGTATTAGGGGTGGGTAGGAATCTGGGTTCAGTGTGTCCAGGATCGACGGACATATGAATCCATCTCAATGCGGTGCAAGGTGATATTCAGGGAGTACGGCTGGAGAAGTCAAAGGGACTCCCTCAACCATTCTCTCTCAATCCGGCCTGCCACGCAGCTGGTGGGCAGACGCATTCACCGCCAAGGTCCGGACAAACCTCATCCCATGATTCCGGGCACCCCTGCTAAGTCACCAAACGTAGCGAACCACTTGGGTGATTTATGGCAGAGGTGTTGGTTATCCAATAAATGATTTCCGGAACGGCGGTATCTGTACCCACCTCCTAAATTTGAGTTTAGTGATTTGATAAAGTTGATAATAATACTAGAGAGGCATATATTGGAGTAAACTTCTTCAAGAAGGGTTTCAAACCGAATATAAGACTATGCAAAGACGTTGATGGTTCAATTATATCTGATAAGGAACGAATTAAAACAGTATGGAAAAACTACTTCTATAAACTTCTTAACCCTAATAGCGACCTGAGAAGCCACCCTACTAACATCCCCACTGAATCAAGTAATGAAGAATCAGCGAACCCACCAACAATTTCAGAAATAAATGCTGCACTAAAGAGACTTAAAAACAACAAATCACCTGGGAAAGACAACCTGCCGACAGAGTTGTTCAAATATGGAAATGAGCACCTGAAAAATCTGCTACTTAGTTTAATAACAAAAATATGGAAATTGGAAAAAATCCCAGAGAAATGGCAAGTAAGCATAATATGCCCAATTCACAAAAAAATTGACAAATTAAAATGCGAAAATCATAGAGGCATTTCACTTCTATGTACAGCATATAAAATCTACACCATGATACTGAAACAAATAATTGATAAGTATGTACAAAACCTACTGGGAGGGTATCAAGCAGGCTTCCGCACAGGTAGATCCACAACAGACCAATTGTTCACCGTCAGACAGATCTTGGCAAAGTGCTGGGAGTTTGATAAAGATGTACACCAACTATTCATAGATTTCAAGCAAGCATATGATAGCATAAATCGGGAGTGTCTATATGACATACTACTTCAATTCCAGATCCCACCTAAATTGGTTAGGCTCATCAAAGCCACAATGTCAGACTCAAGATGTCAAGTCAAAATAGAAGGAGAACTGTCGAAAGAATTCACGGTATCGCAGGGACTAAAACAGGGGGATGGTCTGGCTCCCACTCTCTTCAACATTGTGCTCGAATATGTAATAAGAAAAACGCTAATAGACACTGGCTCCAATATTTGTTTCAAGAGCAGTCAAGTTGTCGGATATGCGGATGACATCAACATTATCGGAAGATCAATGTCAGCCATTAAGGAGGTCTTCGACCCTTTGGAAACAGCGGCACGAGAAGTAGGACTGCGGGTTAATGTTGATAAAACGAAAATAATGGTACAGAGCAGGAACCCTTCACACAGAAGAAGAAGTAGTGCACAATTTAAAGACAACTACTCATACGAAGTGGTCGATCAATTCACCTACCTGGGCTCCAGTCTAACAAAGAATAATGAGGACCCAGCAGAAATCAGAAGGAGAATCACAGCAGCCAAAAAAACATACTTTTCTTTGCTGCCAGTGTTTAAGTCACGTAGTGTCCACAGAAAAACCAAAATAACCATAATATATATAAGATGATTGCTAGAACGGTATTGGCATATGGATGTAGGGCGCTGACACTGACGGTAAAGATGGCTGAAATGCTGGATACTTTTGAAAGAAAAGTGCTGAGGAGAAAATGCGGACCCGTGAAAGAGGGCGAACAGTGGCGCATCCGGCACAATACAGAATTGTATGACATATATAAGGCCCCTAGCATCTCAGCACATATGAGACTCCTCATGCTGAGATGGGCTGGGCATGTACATAGAATGCCGGATACATGCGTCCCAAAAAGAATTTTGACTGGACACCCAGGTGGAAAGAGAAAAGTGGGAAGACCCAGACTGAGGTGGGAAGACGAGGTAAGAGGGGATGCAGCACAGCTTCCCCAGGTACCAAACTGGAAGTCAGCCGCTGAGGACAGGAGGAGTTGGAGGCGACTGTTGCAGGAGGCCAAGGCTCGATATGGGCTGTAGCGCCATCGAAAAAGAGAAGAAGAAGAAGATTTGATAAAAAATCTTTGAAAACAACTTGAAGATGGTACCCACGTTTTTTATGATGTATCAGTAATAATAAGTTTAAAAACTAAGATAATATAAGAAATACCAGCAAAATAAAATAAAAATTGCGATGGCGGTTTGTCGAATGGAGACTGAAATATTTGGGAATATATGTCAGTGAGAAAATCACAGTTAAAGTAGGAGTGGGCAATAAATCTAGTTGCGGGCAATCAATTAAGTAATTGACACTTAGATCACCCTAAGGACCTTAGCAATAAAGTGTTTTAAAATATACATAACTATTTTTCAACCACTAACGTAAGGGCCCGGTCCGACTTATATTTGAAAATCTGACGTCGTTCCGTTTAAAAATCGGATTCCTTAGTGGCTGTTGAGGATGTATGGAGCTGTTCTCGCTTGTCCGACAAGATTAAAAGTCGGATCCGGCACTTTTTGTCGGAGGGATGGCTAGCGCAGCGCGTCCATTTAAAAATCGTATCGAAACTCGCTTGCTCTACGCCACTATACCCCAATCCCTCAAACAGCTCGCTTCCAGTCGCAATGAAGCATACTCACAGTGTCTGCGTGAACATCCGATTTTTGTCGTTCATTTTAACTGATGTTTTTTTCTGACGCCCTCCATGGTAGAGGGGCAAGGCCTTTGACTCGCGATTCGAAGGTTGCGGTATCGAATTCCGGCGTGCGTAAATAAAATGTATTTGATTAATTGGTGTTTTTTCACAATTAATTCATTTAAAATTATATATAGTATATATGCGGAACGTTCCAAAGTGGAAGATACTCTCAGTATCGCCCTGGTGTAAGACCACCATTCAGAATTGAAACGTTGCTTGAAATAGTTTTATCCGTGTTTGGTAACCAGATACTTCCCCACCTTTCTCTTCCTCACCTTCATCTCATTCCCCACCCAATACTTTCAACCTCACAATCCCCAATTGGGAATGCTATAGTATCACTGACTCCAGATGGGAGCAGCTGGGACTCTTGTGAGATGTTTACATAAAAATAATAAAAAAAACAAAAGCGTGAACAGGGCGTCCGACATACGATTTTTTATATCGTTCCTTTTTTTAAACGGAGATGTAAACGGGGCGACAGACGTCCAGTTTTTGTCGTCCGATTTTAAATCGGAAATGGAACTAAGTTAAATAGTTAGGGGGTAGTGGATAAGTGGATCCCCAGCCGAATAATAATTCGTGCTACACAATATCTTAAATTAACTAATAAATTAAAATTCTTACGGCAACGCACAGCAATAATTATTTTTCCATTGTATTATAAAATGTTTAAGTACGGCTAATGAGAAATGATGATTTGAAATTAGAATTTAAATATTATCAATAATCAGAAAACATTTTTTAATAAACTTCTGATAAATTTGTTCCTATTATAATCCCCCCCCCCCCCCCCACCTCTTTCTCTCACTACATATTTCAGTATAGTGATAGAAGGAATTGTTTACGTAGGTACTACTCTTTGCCCATCCCACTAAAAACAGTAAATCGTATAAAAAAATTTAATCAAAATTTGTAGGGAATTTTATTCTCTACACTACAGCTTTTATAATGAATGCATTTACGATTCGAGGCAAAAGAAACGAGATTTTTCCAAAAAACTGATTTTCACGACCTTTACCTTGAATATCTAAGGACGCTCACACGTGACCTTAAGAGACTTTTGAGACAACATTTAGAATTCCAAAATGGTTTATATTCCGAGGTGAAACCCCTAAGGTGACCGCAAAAAAAATAAATTGTTTCCACTATATTACTTCTAATTTATCTATTTTATAGATGTATGTAGCTTAGTAACTATCATGTTTAAGTTTATTAGTTAGCTTTTTTACCATTTGTACTTTAAATAATGATTTCTTTATCTACTTTATTAACCCCTTATTCAAACACGCTAATAAATTTCTTTATTGAGTTGGGCAGTTAGTTCAAAAATATAATATACACTTTTTATAATGAGCTATAAAGGCATTACGAACTATCTGTTTTTTTTAAATCTGCTCTATGTAGGTATAACATAAAATAAAAATAAATTTTAAAAGGTTAACCTTTGTAATATAGTTTTAAGTTAACCCTGATAAGATGAGGAATGCTCACGATAGACCTTTAGAAAAGGTCAATGTCAATAAAATCGGTTACGTTTTTCCGAGTCACCATCTAGATTACAAATCAATTCTATGAAAGGTAGAAACCAGAAATATGGGAATAATTAGTCGAATATTATATTTTAAGACACGTTTTTAGATTTTCACGGCCAAAAGTATTTTCCCGATTAAGGACCCTGCAACGCTGTCCGAAACGTTGGCTAAAGAAGGAGGTAAAGCAACGCGGCATAACACCCCCAAAAACAAATAATAAAAACAATATTTTAATATTGTTATTTCTGAATTTGAAATATGAGATCGACAAAAATATATTTTTTAAATGACACAGTGGTCGAGTTGGTTAAGGCGTTTGTCCCAGTAAGACGAGAGATCCTGAGTCTCAGTTGCGACCGTTACTTTTTATTTTTCTGCGCTTGTTCTTTTTCATATTTTCGTTTAAGTTTATTAGTATTATATTCTTCATTGACATATTTATTTTATGTGAGTAGCGTAACGTGATTGGGTGAAAAAATAATGATTACGGGTTTCAGATCTTATAAGATATTAATTAAGCGGACAATAAAAAAAACATTATTATAAATTTGAAAAACCAAAAGTCAGTTCAGTGTTTAACCCCCTCGTTTTCCTATACAACCCATTATCGAGATTGGTGATTTATTGAACATCGCTGTTTTTAATTGTTTTAATTGGTCAGAATATTCGACTTCCTGCTGTAGTTTTCGAACCGTTATTTGCAATGTAAATGAAAAATTGTAAACGGAAAAATCTATTTTGTAGTGCGTATTTTTAATTCGCACTAATTTCCTGCCTAGTGGTTAACACGATTGAGGGTTTCATTTCGAAATGATAAAATATTTTATAAATCGTAACTCATCAAAGTGTTAAAATGTCGAAATTAGTGAACTAAATACTAAAAGAAAATAACTCTGTTGTGTTATTTTGTGTGCTGACGAATTACTAATGGATGCAGAATAATAAAAACCTAAAACATATTTTCATTAAAATGCATCATGCAACCAGCGCCTAAGTACAAAAAATTCGATCTGTGTATAAATTCGTTTGATATTTATACCAATTTCTTATTAAGGGTATTTTTAAATCGATTTTTACGCTGGAAATTAGTAAATAATGCACAAAAATGTATAATTTTACTGGCTGACCCGGAAAACGTTGTTCTGCCACATAAATTATTTGTACATAACAAATGCCGAATGAAATGTCAAAATGACGAGATGTTTCTCGTGAATGACTTGCGCATGTGTGGATGAAAGTTCAATATAGCGCCATTTGTCATTCAACAACAAAAAGAATTTCGTTATTTTTGAAATGCGAACGACGACGGTTAAATTTTTTCAGACAAATATACTAAAATCGCGATTAAAAGATTGGAGGGTGGGTGTAAAAGGGTGAAAATTTGGGGACAAGGGTATTTTTTGATGACAAAAAAATTTTTTTTGTCAAAAAATAGAAAAAAAATCTGAATAGGGACACCCTAATCACCTAGCTGTTTGAAATATACTTAACGAACTATTCTCATGCCTAACATTTAAAGTTAAAAAGTTTCATAAAAATGGGTAGAGGTGTTTCGGAGTGCGATCACAAACACCGTGGCATGAGATTTTTATATATTTAGATTGTAAATATCTTTCGTGGGGCCAACTATTGGCGGAACAACTGTCGGGTCACCGTATTGGCCCATTGTTAAATTCTTCCCAGGAAGAGCTCTCAGAGTATCAACATCATCACGAAGCATTCGAAACAATTAATATTTGGAATTGAAATAAAAACGCGTGATATTTAGGTATTATGTTCAGTCGAAAATGTATGTCTGAAGAAATAATTATGAATACATGGAAACGTAAAATTGTGTCGAAATAAAATCCGTTTAATAATATTTTCACGAAAAGAAAACTAGAGATATATTAATATATGTACAATACATTTGTTTTCTGAAAACCCCAATATTCAAATTTGCATGGTCACCTTACCTTTTTATTTCGATAACATTTAAATTCAAAGCGTTACAAATCTATAAATAAGTCGTCCCACACAGGAACTTACAGCAACTTTGTAACTTTATAACGATAATATCATGTTATTTTTGCAGTAAAATTATTAACGAGTAAATATATAATTCATGTTTAATGTGTATCTCGTCCTGTACAAATGTTTCCATTTTGTTGAAATATCGCAATTATTATTTTTTTGCTTGTTTTTACGCTGGCAATTTTTGTTTTTTTTTACATTAGTTCCACACAGAAGGCCCGGAAAATAATTTCCCTTGGGGCCTATTTCATCTTTGAAGATGCTGTGTGGAGGGTCTTTTTGAGAAAAAAAGGAGTGAACGTTTGGCGTATTTCCTGACTATGCACCGGTGCCGAGGGGATCAATGATGCTAGTAAAGCTCCTTGGAGCAACTTCTATTGTAATACCGGTTTACCGCCCGTTTCTGCACAGAGTTTAGGTATTTTGGAGCTCCAGAACAGAAGTGGCTGCCAAATAAGTAAAAAGTTAGCAGGTAGTTGTGTACCAAACCAAAATAATCACATATAAGACCATTGTTAGAACTGTATTGGCATATGGATGTGAGGCGCTGACACTGACGGTAAAGATGGCTGAAATGCTGGATACTTTTGAAAGAAAAGTGCCGAGAAGAATATGTGGACCCGTGAAATAGGGTGAACAGTGGCGCATCCGACACAATACAGAATTGTATGACATATATAAGGCCCCTAGCATCTCAGCACATATGAGACTCCTCAGGCTGAGATGGGCTGGGCATGTACAGAGAATGCCGGATACACGCGTCCCAAAAAGAATTTTGACTGGACACCCAGGTGGAAAGAGAAAAGTGGGAAGACCCAGACTGAGTTGGGAAGACGAGGTAAGAGGGGATGCAGCACGGCTTCTCCAAGTACCAAATTGGAAGTCAGCTGCTGAGGACAGGATTAGTTCGAGGTGACTGTTGCAGGAGGTCAAAGCTCGATATGGGCAGTAGCGCCATCGAAGAGTAGTTGTGTACTATTAAAGTATCTGCGGGCTCTGTACAGTACGCCCAGTTAAGAAATACTCGTACCATAATAGTTATACGATCGAACAAATCTTATCCCGAAATACCAGTAGATATATTTATTTAGCTCCCCGAAAGTACCGGAGAACTCTGAGAAATGCCTTCTGGTCTCAGGTTTGAGGAAAGGAAAATCCTGATCTATTTCCTTCTCGTGGTGGGGAGTGAGCAACGACCTCGTGTCGGCAAATATAGACAGGGACCGAGCGTTGGCCGGAATAAGCTAACCACCAACTTTCACCTACCAGGCGTCTGTTGTCTAGGGCACCCTCTTGTCCTGGAGAAGTAAATAATCTCCAAAGGCGGAAGAACCTTCGAGGTCAACGGCATAGGATGTGGAAAGAAACGGGAAACTACCACATTAAAGGTCCAAGTGGCATCCCAAGAACCAGCAAAAATTGCTGCAAACCAATCCCAGGATTGAAACCAGAGAGAGAGAGATATTTATGATTAAACATGATCGACTTTCTTGAATTTTCTATCTTTTTCGTTTTCATACAAGACGTGTGAGAAGGAAGATTTTTATGGACGGCTTTTAGGACGTTCGTTGATGACGTAGATGCGATCTCTCCCTGGGACTAGTAAAGAATTTCGGAATCGATAGTTTCCAGTACGCATTTCACCAAATCCTTCCTTTTCCGAGTGCCTTTTCACGATGCAATAGATAAATATTTAATTGAGTCAGAATAACAGAAAGTATGTTTAAGATGATGTATGAATGTAAATGCAGCCAGGAGTGTGTACCGAGACATCTATCATCTATGCTTGGGAAACGGCGAGATGATTAGTTGTTAGTTATAGATGAAGTTATATTTTTAACCCTAATTTTTTTTTAAGTGAAAGCACCGTTGTGATTTGAAACTCGATGAAACGGAAGCGAGTGACACTAAAAAGAGACAAACACATACATCTATAGGATTAACCCTGCGAGAGAATGAGATAGAATGAGTAAGTCTCCTTTGATCTAGTCTAGTGTTATAAAGCGCCTGACGAACTTTAATGGCCAGACATTCAGTGGAGCAAGTTAACTATTAAATTCCAAAAAAATAAATTATTTTTGTTAAATCAATATTAAATCTTCAAACCATTCCAAAATGAACAGGCGAATAAAACACAAAATAAAGCTACATCTAGCGATTTCGAAGAAGAAAACATAAATTCTAATAAGATGACCAAATCTACAAGGAAAAGGTGCATTGGAATTCGACGACAAATCATAAAAAAATACCACCTAGTCTCGCCACTCTTGTCTACTTTAGTTTTTCTGTTGGTTTCACTTCTACCGCGTGTGAATTGCACACTCTGATTTTTTTTATATCTTTCCTTTGAAAGATTTATAAAATTCAAATGGATAGGTAAATTATTTTCGTGAAAAAATAAACAATATGACAATATTCCATTCCAGTTCAAGTGACCATTCAAATTCGAGTTTTAATTTCAATATCGAGTGTTTTGAATGTCAGATGAAAGGCATTATTTTACTCAAGTGCAAAAACGTGAATAAACTCTGTACATTTATAAAAGCCACAAATATAACAAAACTAAGTTGTTGAATATTTGTTGAACTAGAGTTAATTATTCATTTTTCGTTCTCAATTAAGATTAAGTAAATAACATAGGAAAAACCATCTTGGAAAGCCCCAACGTATCAAGCTAATTTCCAGAAAATTTTAATGAACAAGATAAAAACATGTAGTTCAACAGAAAAGATCACATGACTTTTTCAGTGTTTTTGTGTGTTTAGTTGAGTATAAGCTTTTTTCATATAATTTTGCAACAAATCTTTAGGTTCTCCAAGGCATGTGTATAAGGTGTTTTATGTATGTTCACGTGAGTGCTACTTCGCCTTCCGAAGAAAGAGGGAAGATTAGTGCGGTATTTGTGATGAAGCATTATTTTTAGTAACCATCCTGTTATCGTAAATTTAAAAAAATATATCATTTTAAAAGTTTTTCTTGATCAATGCAATAGATAACACATGTTTTCCATAGTGTTAATAAAAAAATAAAAAAAGATTTTTAATTTTCAAATACCGAAAACGCTGAAGCATCCATGATGTAACTAACCCTAATTAAAAGTATTGACAAAGTCCGTCGAAACGTGATAAAGATTTTCATTGGCAAAACATGCAAAAACAGACTGAATCTTTAACATATTTGAAAAAAGAGGTTTTATAAAATTAGATTGTAGGTAAGTCAAACGATTAAAGGTGATTCAATTGTAAAATAATTAAATTTGTTTTTTGGTTTGAAAATTTGATAACATAAAATATTATTATAGACGCTTTATTAAATCCTGCCATTAGAACACATATTGGCCATTGCTTTAATTGGGCATGTTTTCGTTCATTATCAGACCTGTAAAAATATTTTGAAATGTAAAATCTACCTCTTGCGAACCTTTTTACGAATTTGCTTATATTTAGGAAAGATCCGAATTCTATTTTTTACTAATTAATCTGCATTAAATAAGACTGAGTCAATAATATTATGTTTACATAAAATCACATTATAAGCTAGTAATATTCTCATTAAACTTCCCAACAAGGGCAGATCCAGGGGAGGGGTTATGGGGGTCATGACCCCCCCCCCCTGGGCTGGATCCAGGACCTAGGTGGACCACTAATTAAAAATTTTAAATATATTATTTTTTGTCACAATGTAGATTTAAGTACTTTCAATATTTAATTAATTTAATATTATCTATTATTATCAAAATTAAGTTATAACTTCTTGTGACTTGACCACAACTATGTGACTCCCCCCCCCCCCCCTCCCCCCTTGGCGCCAAAGCTGAATCCGCCCTTGCTTCCCAATAGACGTTATTTATGGAGTCATAATACATTCCATCTTGAATTAGGTATATATATATTATGTACGTAAAAGCAACATTGCCTACTTCAAGCCACTATCTCGAATGCATCTTTTACATAATGCTCCCAATGTGACTATACAGACATCTACTCGTATGTAAACAGTCTCCTGTATTTAAACATACAAATCAACAGTCTACTAACATGTCACGAAGAATAGATAAAATAGAAATATTGTAATGTGCTTCATCTTTTCTTCTCTTTCGATATCTTTTATTATTATGTTCTCTTTTATTTTTCTTATTTCTCTCCTTAGTTTAAATCTCCACCTAGTGATAGCTAAACCATAATTATTTATGCATCCATGTGGCAATTTGTGAGAAGACCGTGGTTTCAACATTTTCGGTTGTCCCTCTCTAAACAAATAGGCTATTCTATCAAGCCTTATCTAACATTGTCTCCCTTTCAGTCATCATCTCATCTTCTCTAATTCTGAACTCAACTCCAATATTCTTTATATACCTAATTTATAAATTTGCCTTTTTAAGTCAAATAATTATGTAAATTCATTTTCCCTATTTCCATAATTTGAAATGATGACCCCTAATGGGTGAAAGCCAAAAATATTTGTAAAAAAAAATAGGATTGTTAACACTTACGCACTTGCCAGTACGATTTTCATATTTAAGCTTTGTAAATGTTCCAAAACAATAAATCTGCCATCTTTCATCACGTGGATTGTCTTATTCATAATATAACGAAAACCATAAAGCTTACCTGTAGAAGTGTTTGTTCGCCAGCTTTTGCAGTATATCCCTCTCCTGTTCTGGAGGGATTGGAGTCTCTTCCATATCCAAATTTTCTCCTAAGTCTTCCAACTCTTCCACTGAGGGTTCACACTCAGTGGTGTCAGGCCGCTCACCGGTATAGCCCAGTTCGGCTCGGGCAAACATCAGGGTGTATGACTCCGGACGCACTGGACCTGAGAAAAATACCTAAATTAAGATCCCGCGTTCCGAATTTCTATCAACATTTTATAACACACTTCCTTTGAACACTTTTAGTTTTTAACCACTGGAGCATTTTTATGTTCGCTGGCCAAAATATGGCCAATTTGAAGAGATATATCAAAAATTTTAATGGAATTATTTCAAAAGTCTCCGCGACCCGCTCCGTTAATCAGTAACAGACATACGCTTTTTTAATTTTTTTATTTTTATATTTACTTCTTACGACTTTATGTCCGGGTTAAATCTTCCGCACAGAAAAAACTAAACCCTTCCACAAATGACCATCTAGTCAATCCACGCTATGTAAGTTCACTATATAAGTATAATAAATACAAAACAATACCAGAACAATATGTCAATCTACCAGAGACCAAATGGAAAAATAATTCACCGACTCCAGATATTTTCATATCAGAGGGTTCGACTCGGTAGAACTCCTAACTGGACCGATAAATCCTACTGATCCCTCAAAATGTTTTAAAAAATCTTTCGTAATCCTACATGTATTTAAAATAACTGATTTTTGCATTTTTTATAAATAAATTCTTTGACAAATCTAAAAAGCCTAAATTTTGAATGAGAGAGCTAGGTATGATGCCAGTAGACGAAATAACAAATGGTAATATTTTTATATTCCGAGAATGCCAAATTGTTCTAATCTCATTTCATAAATCTGTGTATTATATTTCAATAATATTATGATGCAATGGTTATACCACTTACAGGCGATGTATTTATAATATTTCTAAATAGGTATTAACGATGAAAATTTTTGACTACTTTTATTTTTATTCTTCGGGGCTCAAAATGTAAATCGATTATATAGCCGAATGCCACAGTGGTTAAGCTTTTAAAAAATGGTGTCTTCAAAAAAAATTTCATTTAGATTCCGATTTGAAGTAGTATTTATGTTAAATTCCCTCGATAGAAATATATCGCAAAGTATGTACCGAAAATTATGAAAAACACAGCTGGTTCAGTAATGTAACACGCCTTATTAGGTATTAAAAAATGTGTTTTTTAAATACTACTTAAGTCAGATGTCGACAGATTTTTACTGTATTTCAAGTCAAATTTATATCTCATTTTCATATTATCTTCAGTATTCTTCTTCTTCTTTTTTATGACTTAGAACGGAACCTTAAGAAGTTGTTATGTCGATTCTTGTGAAAGCAATTATTTATATTAAATTCATTCATTTATAAAATCTTCTGGCATACCTACAACCAAGAACGACTATAGATATAACGACCACCAAGCAGATTAAGAACGACTTCAGTGAAATGACAGTGTTAATGTTTACCTGTGTAGAAGTGAGGGTCCCTCTCCCTGAAGTGGTGATGCCTCATGGAGACGTCAGCGGCTCCAGGTTGGTGCAGTTGAGGGATGAGGTTTAGCCACAGAGCCATCTTGTGTCCGCGGTAGTGACTCTTCATCTTAGGTTTTGCACCTGTCGAACATTTTTATAATCAAATATCGTTATTTTTTATGTTAGCTCCACCCAGGAGGCCCTGAGGAAAATAATTTACCTTGGGACCTACGTCATCCTAGGGGATGCTGTGTGTAGGGACTTTTTAAGGAAAAGAAGGAGATGAAGTTCTGGGAAGGAAGAAGGTATGAGGGGCGGGTGGGAATATGTGGTCAATGTCCAAGAGTTCGGACGTATGAATCCATCCCTCCAATTGCGGTGCAAGGCGATGGGTTGAGTGAGTTAAAAGACTTCCTTCAACCTGTGCTCTCGATATGGTCCGCCACACAGCAGGAGGACAGATGCATCTGCCGCCAAGACCCGGACAAATCTCACCCCATGAACCCGGACACCCCTGCTAAGTCAACAAACGTCGCGAACCACTTGGGTTGACCTATGGCAGAGGTGTTGGTTGGTCAATAAATGGTTCCCAGGGTGGCGGTATTATAATTTCATTATTTTGTACCAGGAACACACGATGTTAAACAAAGTTTTATTCAGATTTTTTTTGTCGCTTCTTGGTAAATGTACATAAGTTTAATTTGTGATAGGAGTGCATTTGGAAAAATAAGCAAAACATCGGAAAAATTCTCTAGCTAGTCAATAATTCTCAAGAACACAAAATGGTGAAATAGAATAAATTTTATGGTGTAAATTACGGAATCTATTCTCAACAAATATTCACCAGAATGAAAATCTTTAATAATTGTATATTGGCTTTCAACTTTGAGCCTTGAGTCTTGATTTTTTTAGCTTAGAACAGTTCAACAATTTTTAGCAGTAAGTTTTTTTAATTTTTTTATTATTTATTGAGTTAGTTTATACTACATGAATATAAACTAATAACCACAATTTAACATTTCATTTAATAAATTTAAATATTTTTACAGTAAACATAACATTTCTTTTTTAAATACATTCATTATTTCTTCATTCTTCATACTTTCAGGCATTTCATCATATATCTTTAGTCCTCTATCATTAGGCAGATCTGTGATTTTGATTTCTTCATTTGTGGCAATCGAACTCTGTTTATATTTCTTGTTTCATAACTATTTACGTCTCTATTAAAAACAATTTCATCCTTAAAGTATTTTGGCATTTGGTTTTTCATAATTTTATGCACAAAAATTAACAAATTAAATAGTAGTCTTTTTTATTGGAATCCAATTTAGCTCCTCTCTCATTTGATTAATCCTTGCGTATTTGCCTTTTCCCAGTATACATCTCATAGCTCTGTTCTGTATAACTTCTAGTTTGTTTAAATTTCCTTCATTGGCCAAATATAACATCGTAGAGCAGTAATCCAAATGTGAAGCAACAATAGTTTTATAAATGAGCTCCGTAGTGTTTCTATTTAATTTATGTCTTAGTCTTCTAAGAAAATTTACCTTTTTGACACCTTTTGCTGTGAAAGTCAGTTTTTAATCGAGTATTACACTCAAGTATTTGATTTAATTTACTTTTCCAATTTCTTCACCATTAATTGTCAAATTTAACCCTGTGTTACGCTTTTTATTGCCTATTTCCATACATTTTGTTTCAGTTTCAATTTGTTTAATTTCAGCCATTATGATATATTTTGTAGGTCTTCGTTTATTTTGTTAATTGCATCTATGTAATCTTCACACGAAATATAGATTAAGGTATCATCTGCAAATAGTCTAATTTTGCAATGTTTAATAGATTTAATAATATCATTTATGTAAATTATAAATAGAATTGGACCTAATACCGACCCTTGCGGAACACCAAGGTTGTTTTCTATCGGTTGAGCTTTCAACCTTCGTTACCTATTTTCTTTCCTGGAGATATTCTTTGAATAGATTCAGAGCTACGTCAGAAAGACCTATGTCTTCTAGTTTTTTCAAAAGTATTTTCCTTTCTATCGTTTCAAATGCTCTTTTGAAATCTAACAATGATGCAATGGTTTTTTTTGTCCGTTTCTTTCTTCCATGTATCAATCACTATATTTATTGCCACTTCGCAAGAGTTGTTGTTCCGGAATCCTGATTGCTCGTCACATAATATATTATGTTATTCCAAATACTCAACGAGTTGTTTTTTATTACAATTTCTAGTAACTGTTCGTATTTTGGTAACATATTTATTAGTCTAAATTCTTCACATTTTCTGGTATGAACAACTTTCGGAATCGGGATCACAGTAGATATTTTCCACGTGTTTGGAAATTTTCCACTTCTTAATGATTCATTTATTATATCCCGTTAATGGCATACTTACATACAAAATGCATTTGGTTTAGGGATAATACGGTATTCAAAGTAAAACTAAGTGAATAGCAAAAGTATAAAACATACATATTTTCATTCAAATGCAAAAAGGATAAAACTACTTATCTGTATATACCAGCATATAAGTACACCGACAGTATATCCACAAGTATATCGACACCGTGAATAAATTCGTTTTATATCCATACCAGCTTATTACCCACTGGAACTCTTTTTGCCACAATATGGCACTATTTAAAATACCTCGAATTGCTTTGCTGCCAATTTTGGCAAATATTTCTCTTATTTGTAAGTAATTAAGTAGAAGTTTACGATTTTTATAATTTTTTTAATATTTTTTTTATAAATCTTACGAACATGTGTTTTTTGACAAAAGATAGATGAATTCATTTTCTATATAGAACTATAATTAGTTTGTATGTTTCCATATTAAAATTCGGTGGTATGATTTTTTTAATATGGGTGGAAAATATTCAAAATTATTACCAAAAAATTTCCACCGATCGGAGAAAAAAGATTTAAATTTGTTTTAAAATGTCCGTGATTAAAAATATTTTTTCAGTTGATATTATTTTTGAAATTGGTAAATAAAGCACTTAAAATTATAACTCTTGGGGAAACAACTTTTGGGCCATACCCTCCAAAACTATGCGTATTGTATTTTATATTGATTTCAGTAAAATGTTTATTATAAGTTAGTTAGTTAGTACTATGAACAATAGACCTCACGACCAAAAAGTGTGTTTCTAATTTTCCGTTATTTAATTAATCAAAACTAAAACTTCTGCCAATATCATAAAATTTGTCAGTGGGTCAGTGTCACTAAAATACCTATCTACAATAAAATTATAAATTGTGTATTTTATAAAAGGTTAATATTTATTTCAAATAAGGAATTACAAAATTGGGCCGTAAAAACGTCACCATCACAATGACAATTATTTTTCGAACTTTCTTCAGGCAGGTAGGTGCATTAAAATTGAGAAAATGCGAATAAATAATAAATAAAAAAGCCTTTTATTTCTTGCAAAAGGTATGTTACGGAGTTATAAAAAGTTTAAAAAAAGCCATTTACGAAAAATGTTTAACAGGTATTTTAAATTTTCGTAAGCAAGAACCCTTCTTTCAGGCGAAGGTGTGAAGGACTCCTCTAAAGAATTCCATTTATCTCAGGGTTAAGTATTCCTTGTGTCTGTGTCACTTCTTGTATTTTTGGGAAAATGCGATTAAGAAAGTTCAAATAAATGTGACAATTTGACATTTCACAAAATATTTTCTAAACAATTTAAACGGTTACCATCTTGCAACGGAAACGAAACATACAAACAAATTAATAGACAGACAAAATGCAAAACGGTCTTAATAAAACAGGACTTGGCTAGGTTCAATCTCAGTTGAGTGAAGCAGGAAACGTGGGCTTTTATCATACTTGTAATCTGAATTTAATGTTTATTTTTTAACAGTGCCACCCACTGTCAGCAGCTGAATACAAATTTAGAAATGTTTTTATAATACATCGAATTTTTCTGGAAAAGTGAGCCAAAAGTGAACATTTTAGCGAATATACCTTAGCGCGTGAACAAACATTCATGAAAGAGGAATGGATACAATGTTTCAATATTAAAAATACAATGAAAAATAAATGCGGCCGGTCTTTGTTGAAATCAATACGCTCCGGGCTGGAAGAGGCGGATTCATGAATCAGGCTAGGCTCGGAACATCGACAGGTGAAGAGATTTATGGGCTGTGTAAAAGCTGCGTTTACATTATAAGGGGGAACTTTCGTTACTTCGACGAAAAGATTTCCCACGTTTTTTCAGCCTGTCCGGTAATTGAATAAGGAAACTAAAGACACGTCCAGATTTGCGCTGTAAATTCATAAGTACCAGCAAAAGAGGAAATCCTTGTTTTTGTAACAAGCCGGCGGAAGATTCACTAAAAAGATAATCAAAAAAGGAAGTAGCCAATTTTCTCTCCGGAGATTTATTTTGTCTTGCAATAAATTAACTCTGTTTGATTTATCCACGTGTGTGTACGTGTTTTATGATGAATAATGTGTTGTTCTTTTAGGGAAAAGGGGAATGAATGGGGAAAAAGTTAATTTAAGATAATACCTCTGATACACACGGATATATTGTCTACTTTAGAACAGAATGACGCCCTTCTTAATTCATCTCGTTTTCTGATCATATGGTAGCATTAGCCAGTCGTACTACTAAAGTGGATTAAAGCTATTTAGAGAGAAACAAAAAAGAATCAGAAGTACGGAGAGTTTGGTTAATAATATAATTGTTTACATAGTTTGGCATTTGTGGATCATCATAGATGTTAGTATTAATATAATAATAACACTATGAATTTATCCATTTCTAAAAGATGGTCTGTTCTTCATAACCTCTTCCTGTCAGCACTTGATAATTGGTTGTCGACCGGAGTAGTTTAATAAATAACATTCCAATTATACTCGTGATCTGATTAATTACCACAATATAACATGGTGTCAGAAGTGGAACCTTAATTAGCTTTATAAAACCGTAGTCTCAAGGATTTGATGTAAGTTCTTATAATAAGTTTTTAATTTCGTAATTAGCTTGACCTAGATCCGCTTTTCCCCAGGAAGTAAGCTAACACAATTTGCTTAACTTTTTCATCGTGCAATCACTCAGTGCCAACGGATATATTGTGTACGAAAATATTCAAGAATCTAAAACTTATTTGACCAAAAAGAAAATTTTAATAGGTAGTCATTTTAATGCAAATAAGCGCTTTATTGTGCGTTCTTGGTTGTATAAACCAACATTTTTTAGATGTTTATAGCATATTCACTAAAATAGTTATGACAAAACAATTTTAGGACATCTCTTTGAGAGATCAATGCTTATTATAGAAGATAACTCGTAGTTACGCTCAACCTCATTGGTGACACAAAGATTGTGCGTTTGATTAGCCAAAGCGACCGTTAACCTTCCCTTGAATATATTCCACAAACAGTTACACCTTATTTATAGGAACTAATAAATAAGAATAACATTAATAAAAAAAATATTTTTATTCTCACCGAGCCATAAATATTGTTGCGTGGCGAGGTCGTAGGGCGCCCACGCGATGTCCTTGTAGCGGGTCCGTTCGCGCCCATAATCCGCGTACTGCGGCGGCGCCGTGTCTCCGGGCTTCATGTTGGGGTCACCAGTCTTGGCGAAAGTGACCAGCAGTGACACCAGCGCCTCGGATACAGCCCCATCCTGCCGGCTGTAGTTGGCGGGGAAGAAGGGCAGTCCACTCACCAGAGGGAGGCCCAGCGAGTAAGGGATGGGCTCGCCGCGCACGCTACCGAGGCGCTGAAATGTTCAATTGATTAGGACCAAAAATACCGAATGACTATCATTCCGAATGACTATTACCCGAGTGGCTATCATCCCGAATAAGAATCATCTCTAATGACAGCCATTTTAAATAACTCTCATCCTGAATGACTAACATACCGATTAACTATCATCCTGAATTACTAATGTCCCGAATGACTATTATCTTAAATGACCAAAGATATTGAAATAAAAAAGATGTGCTATCCGCAGTTTTTACTGGGTGGGACTGTGCTTCCTGGTGTCACCAATATTGTTTATAAATTAACGAATAAATTAAATTAACGAATAAACTAAACAAATGTTAAACTAGATGAACGAATTCTTTTTGTATTGAAACCACTCCCGATTAGGTAGTAGTCCGCCGACAGTCGCGCGGACCTCATAGCATATCTCTTTTGTATTTCAATATCTTTGTGAATAACTAATATCCCGAATGACTATCATCCTTAATGACGTCATTCAGTATTACTATAATCCGGAATTTTTGTGACTACCATCTCGAATATCTATCATCCGAATTACCTCCATCTCGAATGACTATCATATCGAATTACCAGCAACCAAAACACGAAAGAACTATGATCATAATTACAAGCAACCAAAACCCGAAAGACCTTCTCGAATGACAAATGTCCCTAAATACGCAATTCAAAAAGTTATCAAAAAAATTTGAGAGTAGGAGTTATCAAAAAAAGCAGGGAGTTGTCATTCTTTCAGTTTTTATCCTTCTGAAAGTTTGCCTTTGGGAAATTGTCAACATGCCGTCAAGGTGATGAACGGACCAAAGCCTCGTAAAGAGTTCCATCTTCGCAGCTCGTAGAAGAAGGGTTAATGTCACCCCTAAGTGCTCACTCGGGAGGTGGTTTATCACGGAGGAAGGAATGTAAGTGCACTATATAAGTATAATAAATACAAAACAATACAAGAACAATACGTCAATCTACCAGAAATATAATGGGAAAATATTTCACCGACTCCAAATATTTTTCATATCAGAGGGTTCGGCTCTGATGAAATCCTAACTGGTCCGATAAATCCTATTGATCCCTCAATATAAATATTTAAAAAATCTTTTGTAACCCTACATGTATTTAAAATGAATGCCTTTTTCACTTTTATATATAAATTCTTTGACAAATCTAATACGCCTAAATTTTTTAATGAGTATAGGTAGGTATAATGCCAGTTGCCAAAATAACAAATAATAATATTTTTATAGTCTGAGAATGCCAAATTCTTTTAATCTCATTTCAAAAATCTGTATATTTTCTTATTTTTTCAGAAACAGTTTTATGAATATAACAAAAATTTGGAATAGCGACATCAATGATATAAGTTTTTTTTTTTTTTAATTTTGTCGTGTAAAACTATATCGGGTCTATTATGACTAATTATTCTGTTTGTTTTAGAATAGTTTTATCATAATAAATTTTATAAATATTCGTATTTGGCTTACATTAGTATTACGGAACAAGGTTTTCTACTCGAATGATTTATTTTTGTTTCATCTGTAAGTATATTTGTCTTTCGGGCTTTTAACAACTTATTGATTCGCCGAATATCGTATTTTACTTAATAAATTATTATAGGTAGTTAAATTGGTAAAGAGTGTATTTCTTCAATTTTTAATGCAAAAATCAGACGTTGACGAGCTCGTTTGATTGTTACTGAGGTAAATACCAGAGGCATTAAATGATTGAATTCTAGTCATTCCGTAGCCTCAAATCAATAATAGAATGCTATTTACGAAATCAAATTAAACCCTCAGAAACACGAGTAGCTCTACCCTTCGACGTGTACTGTCAAGTTGCACTTTGTTTGTAGATAATAATTGAAATATTATATCAGCTCAGCATTTTGCATCAATTCATAAATTGAATGTGCTTTTAGGAGTGATTACAATCTACGAGTATGAATCATTACAACAGTTAAGAGCGTATAGTCGATAGTTCCTTTGGGAACTCTCTCTTTTCTCATGATAATGGAGCAACGGAGTTCTTAGCGGTATGACCACAAAATATGTAATTGAGAAGTGCTTTCTTACCTGAGGATAGTCCCCCTCTTTGGTTTGATAGGCGAAGTGCATGAGAAAGGTAGTCGCACCTCTCCGAGCGTGCAGTTCCGCCACCCTCAGCAACGGAGCCGCCGTGTGACCATCGCTCAATGCTTCCATGGTGGAATCCCGAATGTTGATGGGATGCTGAATTGGCTTCTCCCAGTCTGTGTACTCATTCCTCACAGCCGCGTAAATCTCATTCAAGTGGTAAACGTACGCGTTACGCACAAAAGTTCTCAACACTCTATTTCTATAATCTTCCTCGAAACCGTATTGAATGTCCGTAGCACTAAAGTCGTAAAAACTCTCGGTTGAAGACACCCCGAGCATTAAATCACATTTCACAAAGGATTCACTGGCTTCCATCGAGTGAAGCATATCCGAGACACCTGGTTCTATGGGGTTATGCGGGCCCCAGCGCGACATAAACTTTTCACCTTCGATTTTCACCTCGAGCAAGGCTTCGAGTGGTTTTGTTCGTAAACAAGGCTCTATGTCTTCGTCCTCTCTGGTGTTTTTAGGCTCACTGTCGAAGAGGCAGCCGAGTTGCTCCGCGACCGTATTGCGTAGCGAGTCAGGATTACGAACTAATGCCCAGGGACTAAGAGCGCTTCCACTAAATAAAATCAGTCGATGAAAGAGACCTGCGAAATAAAACAAACAATCAACAATCTCAAACTAACTTCATTATTAAATCGCCCCTCTATTCAAGAAAAGGCTATTATCAACAAAAGATTAAAATCTTTAAAGAATAATTATAAATGTTTCGTTGTTGAAACTGAGGACCGGAAACAAATGAAGTGGGCAAGGAATTTATTTAATTTCTCAAAAAAATTTTGTCGTGGAAATCAAATCGTTTTATCAAAGTCGTGGAAATATGAGCATTCGTAGAAACAACCAAATATAATATATGTATGTTTTGCAAAAAATGTCTCCAAAATTCCAAAGGTAATCAAATTAAGTAAGAGGCTGTTATTGGAAGGACGTTTCCAATCAAAAATACTTTGATCATTAAAAAGTTGAAGTCAGTCATTAATTTATTTTCTCCTAGCGAAAAAGACAGTTTTTTTGTTTGAAAGTCGTATTACATCGACTTATTAAAATGGTACCTTTATATTTTGTAATTGATACTCATTATTTTATAAAACATTGCGTAACAAACACATACATCTATAAAATTATCTATAAGATTTAGCCTGCTAGACAATGAGATAGAATAATTGGTATCCTCTGCGTGAGGTTCTTCGTAGCCTATTGCTCTCCTCTTCGTGTGGTGCTTCTACTTTAATGTTCTGAATGTTTCACTTTCATCGCGTGTGAACTGCACACTGTTTTTTAAATGTATTGTTGACCGGTCAGTGGTTGAGTGGGCATAGCGCTTGGGTCCCACCCGGGCGTCGCATGTTCGATTCCTCGGCTGGCTAAGTCCTCCATCACAACACAAGCAACATTTTCGGCTTTCTGTGGTGGTAGTAGGAGATTTTCAAACATTGTTGGGTTATTCGTAACCCGGGAATGTTTGTCTTTCTTTTTAAAAAAAAAAAAAAAAATATTTTGTAAGTTTAAGATTTGGTAGATTTTAATGATTTTACTACCTGGCCTAACCGGAGAATGGAGTTAAAAAATATGGAACAAAAATAATTTAAGAAAATAACAAAAATACATCCCAAAAAAAGTATTCTTTAGTTAAATCTGAACAATTTTTTTATACAAAAATGTGTTTATGGTACCTCTGGCCTCCGTGGTGAGCAGCAGCATGTGTGCTAGGGCTGCGCCCTGCGCGTGCCCCAGCAGCGTGAGGCGCGCCGGGTCCCCCCCGAAGCTCTGGATGTTGTGCTTGACCCAGCGGAGGGCGGCGCACAGATCCCTCAGGGCGAGGTTGCCCCCAGTTATGCCGGGCCGATTCGATGGACGAGTTTTCAGGAAACCTGTAGGACAAAAGACAAGAAAACTTGAATATTTATGATATTTTTAGTGTAATTACAGATTTTTATTCTTAAAATTTTTTGGATGTTCATACAGTGTTTGAGCTGGCCGGGGATGCTTAAAAGCTAAAAGGAGGGGACGAGTAAGGGTTAGAAGAAAGTTGGTGAGGTTTTTTTTCCGCACAAAAGTCCCAAATTCTCGGAGCCAGTTGGACTAAGGGATCTCCAATACGTAATTTTTTGAGCCTGTAGGGTTGAGAAAAGGATATTTTACAATACCTGAAGGAGAATGTTTTTTTGTAGCGGGCTGGTGTGATGTCACGTAATGGTTTTTTTGGCGGTTGCGTCAAGTGGGCGGTGGGTGGATTTAATTGTATACAAATCTACAATCTGTTCTGAGGCAGCCTGTATTTTTTTTTAAATATTTTTATTGAGTATTTATTTGTCAGTACATTCATTGTCTTCGAAATATTAGCAATGATGGTATTAGCAATTTTTATCACTCTGTTCTCTTAGCCATGTTTTGATTTTTGTTTTAAATAAATAAGTTTCTGTTAGCATTGTTTTGGTGGGCTTCGATTTCGATTTTCTCCGATTATGGCCTAAAAATATCGAAAAAAAAGTTTAGAAACTAATAAAGGTGATTGTCCAATTGGACAGGAAAACTACCAATTGGGCAGAGTCAAAATAAACATTGTATTGAAAATATTGAATTTCCAAATAAACAAAATATATGTACAAAATTTAAATCCAATTAGACAAAGTGAATGTAAAATTGGACCCGAAACTGAAAAGTTTCTAATCCAAAAATTAGGAAACTAAAAAATTAGAGTTTCGAATGTGAAAAGTTTAGGTTTAAATCTTTTTAGCATCTAATTTTGTTCAAGTATTTGTATGCGTGAGCATACAAACTAAAAGAACGAAATGAATTGAGAAAGTGATTTTCTGATTGGAAGTAGTGAATGTTCAAAGGAACAAAGTAGATGTCCTACTTAACGAAAAACTTAAAGTCACTGTTATGACTGGATCAGGTGTGACGTCCTTACCGCTCCGATCAAAGTATTTCACTATGTGCTTTAGTTTTTTATATTTTTAGCGACTAATTAGAGCGAACTTTAAAGTTAAATAAGTGCACTAGATACAGGGGGTAAACAATGATATCTAATTTGATCGTAAAAAGGGGGGTTATTGCAAATTGGTGTCAGAATCGGGTTAATGTTATCGTTAAAACAATTTCTCTTTGGCATTGCATTACGAAACACGGGTAACCTTTCCAATATGTTTTCGTTCATCGTCGCACAGGTCACGTATCATAGGGCCATTATCAGTGGGAAGTATCTATTTGCTCACACGCACGCCCAAGTATCATTAACAACTAGGGCAGTGGAATAATATGGAAATAAATATTTATTTAAGTTACTCTATCTAAAGCCTTCAAAACTGTAATTATTTTCGTATGAATTCGTTGACATGAGAAGCCCTTGATAGGGTAACGCTTCGAAAGTCGTTGAATTAAAGGTATTTCATTTGTAATATTATAAATATATTTTCAATATTACTTAGGCCCAGATGTTCCGCAGAAATTTAAATGTCACATTTCCATAAAATGGCCATTTGTTTTTTTGATATTATAACGGTCACCGTTAATCGCCGATTCTAGGTAGGTTTCAGTTTTCTATCAAATTTTAATAAGCTGACAAGCTAAACAACATGATGGTTGTCCTCTTCAGCTGATCACAATTTGTTCAAAGGCCAAAAAGGATTTAGAATCAGCATTTAACCGGAATCTTTTAATTTTCAAAAATACAAAATGGTGTTGAACGTCCTTTGATAACTTTGTCTCAAATGAATTTCTGCGAAATAACTGGGCCTTAGTTTCAATGAGTTAAAAAAAACTCATTCTAAGAAGGACAATTATTAAAAATATATATTGATACAGAGGTACATAAATTTAAAATATAAAACATTTTTTGTTCAGTGGTAAGGTTTTTCTTTTCTTTCTTAATGCGTAACTAAAAAAAGGCTGATCGTGTGTTCCAATAAAACACATTATCCTATTGAACATGGGATAATATTTCGAAAACCGCGCGAAAATTAGCTCGATGAGTTCTAAATCCTAAAACAAATATCGACATAAAATCAAAGCGATTTTTTTTCTCGATTGTTTTCTGTTTACCAGATAATATATCTTTTTATTCATGTATATTATATGATAATATCGTAAGAAGTTTTTCCAGGATAGCTAACTAAAAAAAAAAAAAATATTGGAAATATTAGTCAAAAAATATATTCATACAAATATAAACTGATTTTATCATTTCTAGATAAATTTAAATATATAGGTACTCGAGAAGAAAACACACAATTCAAAGGAGTTTTCAAAGAAATAATGACCTCTGTACTCATTTGAAAATGTAAAATATTGATATTTCCGCCATTGACAGCTGCCGAAAGTTATCAAATAAAACATAGGTCTTATATTGATATTGGCGCAAGCGATTCTGACCCTATCTTTCATATAGATTCCTTAAAATAATAAGGCCAGAAGCTAATTCGTTTGCAGTATGCTTTTTAAATGTTAAAAAATATATACTATATTAAAATATTATGTAAGTATTCAAGGGAAACTTGGTAGTATTGATTGACTAATAGGAAAAGTATAATAAAACATACTCTGTTTCAAATGTACTGAAATAAAAAAATAAATTTTTGAGCCTATTCGGGTATTAAAACTAGTAAGAAGGTACTTCATACTTTAACTTTAGCATTTAGATGGGTGTTAGTAGCCCGTTGATGAACTACTGACGTTGATGAACTACTACTAACTTTGATATGAATGCTTATGGACCTCGATACGATCTATGCCCAACCACCAAATAAGATCGGAATAAACAAGAAGTAATACTCACTGAGGTGTTTTCTGGCTGGTTGTTATTCGGCGACAGTCACAGGTTATCCATAAGCGTGCGATATTGTTTATTTGGGTTAGTTCATAATCCACGATAGAAATCTGAGTCACGTCACGATTCATGTAGGGAGTTTACACAAAGTATACGATAGAAATACGATAGGATTATACTTTATATTGCGATAATAACACTTCGACGTAGAGCGAAATGTCACGTCACGATATGTTCCGATGTTGTTGACAGACTGATGACTCACGATAAGGCGGTACTTGACTACTGTCTATGCCGTTGCTTAGGTACCCTTAGTATGCGGAATACCAAAATCTGGATTCCTTCCGATCCTACAGGCCGATCAGAACACAAACCAAACGAAACCAATCAGCGTTATGAAACAGATAGGCGTGGGATGAATTTAATTTTTTCTAGTTTAATGAATAATTCTGTAAATAAGCGCTAGCTGTTAGAAGGCACAAAAATAGAAATAGACGTAGTGAGTTTTATTTCAATCGGATACCTGTAACACTAACAAATATCTGAAAATAAATATTATTGGTTTTTCTATCAAAACTAACCATCATTTGATAAATTTTATTGTGTATTGTGTTTTACCTGTCCCAACGTAATTACCTACATCTAAAAATAATAAAATTTAGGTATAAGTCCTCCATCACGACACATGCAATATTTTCGGCTTACTGTTGGTGGTAGTAGGAAATATTCAAATATTGTCGAGTTATTTGTAACCCAGGAATGTTGTTTGTCTCTCTTTTTAAAAAAAAGTCATATTATTTACTGATCTAATGTTTCGCTACAGTACTTCTATTTTAAAAACGGTAAATTGTTCCATTGTTTTCAAACACAGATATTAATGATAGAACCGCAAATGAAAATCAAAATTGAATATACATACACATCAATATTCTACGTTTAAACATTTTGATAATGTCATTGGGCTTTATTTATGTTGTTGCAACTAAACAGGTTTTTATTTTTTTTTAGTATGGCTGATTATGTTTAGGATTTGTCTGCTTTTACACGCTTTTTTCGGAATTTTTTAATTTAAAAAAAAACAATTTGGCATCGTGAGTATTTTTTTTTATGTTAAATCAATCAAAGTATCGTATCTCTTGATTAAAATAATATTGCGAGATGATAATAAGTGCGTTCCCCTATCTCAGGGGTCGGCGGACTTTCAGGTGAGAAAAGCCAAATTGTGAAAGAAACGGAAAAACTAATGTATTATTGAGCCATGGGAAGGGGCGGTAAAGAATTTTAGAGGAAAAGAAACAGATTTCTATATCTTAGGGGTTAAGGGGTGGCTATAGAAATCTAGTTAAATAAAAAAGATGACCAACTACACAAGCTGAAGAAAATCCACCCCTATCCCCTTTCTCCACCCCTTAATGAAAAATTTTGATACTTCCTGATGAAATTTCGCACATAACGTTAAAAATAAGTGAAAAATTACTGCCTGCAACTGATTTCAAAAAACTTCAGGAGACTTAAACTACTTCTGGGATAAAATTGAAAAATTCAATAGAAATAACTGATTCAATATTATTTTACGATTATTTTCATAAATAACTTTTTTCAATATTATTTTACTTGCGTGAATTCTGTATAAAATGCAAAGCTAGAATATCTGAGCTAAACCATCTTTTTGAGCTGAAAACCTAGATTTAGAACTAAAACTAGCTCGAAAAGAGCTGAGTTGGCAACCGATATTGTTCAAGTCAAAGTTCGTCCGGCGGCAATCTCATAAGGCTAGTAGAATGAAGGTGAAATTGTAGATGATGTCGAAAGAGCAGCAAAAGCCTACGTAAAGAGCAGAGCCGTGATTTTTCGACTACTGTTCAAGACTGAAAAATCACACGCAAATATAGTTACCCCAGTATACAATGTTCAAGAGGTTTTCTTGCATTAGATATACATAGTGATTTTCCTATACCTGGCTGAATTAATAGTGAGATAGTGTCAATTTGTTAAAAGAACCGTTAATAAATTGTTTTAGAGGTTTATTGTGGTCGTTTAACATATTATAAAACGTAAATTTTAAAACGTCCTTCGACTGCTTAAACTTCTAATAATAATAATAATATTAACTTAAAAATTCAGTAAATTACTTCAAACATTTCTTTAAATGTAACACCGACTGTCGCCACTCTCCCAGAAATCAATTGAAATCAAGCAAAACACCAATAAGCATGTAACTTGCGAAAAGACGATGTATGCAAGAACCAACTGCCATTATTGACTTCCGCAGAATATTTGATCAAAATCACGAGAGTTCCATTTGTTTGCCAATACTAATAGCTCCCATTAATTGTGTCTGATTCTGTATCCTGTTTCCTACGTCACGGTGTTTATCTTACATTTGCCAAAGCTAATAATGAATAAACACAATTTTTTGGATAGGTACCTTACAGTTAATAATTATTATATGTAGATCAGTTCAATTGATCAAACAGCGATGGGCAAGCTTTTTCTGCAGATGACGGTTTTATTATTATAAAATTCAATATTATGTGTGTTTAATAACATAGGTCACACTAGCGACCAAATTCTGGTAAAAGTATTAAGAAATCGTTGATACATTTCCAGCAAACACCAAAATCTGAAATTCGGGCTAGCCGGGAAAGATATGTTCATTATTAGTAGCCTTACTGATAAAAAACACTTCCCAACCTTTAAACAGTGTTTTATTTACACTTTGGATAACGACTGTATAAGTTCAGATTCGATTTGGTAGTAAAACAAAATATCTTATACTGTGCTCCGAAGGAGCTGGCAACGTTGCATTTCGTCAGACTGACACTTGAAATTCGCATCTTAAAAAAGTGAAGTTGCACGCACGTATTTTTTTTTAATTGACTGTTACTTATTCTATGAAGGTGATATTTTTTTTAATAACATACATATCTGGTGTATAGATAAATATAAATTATATTTTAAATACGATAATCTAAAAAGAAAATTTATCTTGTTTTAAAACGGTGTTTTTTTCGACAACTTCAAAAAGATAGAGACCGGTCAGTGGTTGAGTTGGCATCGCGTTTGGGTCCCACCCAGGCGTTCCGTGTTCGATTCCTCGGCTGGCTAAGTCCTCCATCACGACTCAAGCAATATTTTCGGCTTACTGTGGTGGTAGTAGGAGATTTTCAAATATTGTTGGGTTATTCGTAACCTGGGAATGTTTTGTTTCAAATCTTTGGTTTTACTAGTAGTCTTATTAGGATTTATCAACTGTAAAAGTTATTCAATCTTAGGATTTATTAGAAAATCTTAAGATTTACCGTAGTACAGGCTTTTACAGTAACATTATACAACATTTACACCGTTTATTAGTAGGGCTGCAGTTGTTTAGCGAATATAAATTAGGAATAAAAACAATGCAATTGATAGAAAAAACTTTTTTTAACATGGACTTGTGGCTTAGATGTCCAAATGAGTATATAGTTTGGACCGTTAACAGATTTTTATAAAGCAAAGATGGTAACAGGTTAGCCATTGTGAGAAAGTTTTTCAACCATTTTATACCAAGGATTCATACCACAGTCAACTTAACTTTTCATGGATCGAGTTGGGACAATTTATATTCTAAAATATAAAGTCACATCTAAATCCTTTTTGATAATCCCTTTCTTGAATTTGAACATTTTCTTAAAGTCTAATAAAGACATTATTCGAATTGTCTGTTCATTTTTTCTTTTCACATTTCGCCCGCAGATCTTCATTTCCGCATTACACAGATACATGAATCACTTGTTAGTTAATATTTCGCTTTGTTTATTGACATTGTTTCTCAAAATGTTGTTTGATATTACCTAAATTTGTTGAAGACAAACAAAATAATTACGGAATAATACACCTCGCATAACTGGAGCATTTGGTTCCTTAGAACAGGCAGTCTGCCTAGCTAGAAACTAATGAGATGTGCATTTGACGAGACGTAATAGCACAATATTCTGTTATTTGATGTATGAATATGTTTAATATAGTTTGCATTCCCCAAAGATTTTTTTTCCGATAAAACATTTACGTAGTCTTGGTAACAAATATTTAATTGGTGTGGATTTGGATGTATTTGAGAGTTATTTGAACTTTTCAAACTTCAAACGCTGCGCCTTGTCCAAACCAAGTCTAACTAACAACTATATTAGATATTATTAACAACAATGTAAGTAAGTTTTTATTAATATTAGATATCATTGATTTATATGTCAGATTACATATTTTTATGTTACTTCTGTATACTTTACCGTGATCCATATCTTTATCGTGATTTATTTTTGGGTTATAACGCCGTGTTGCACTACATCCTTCTTTAGCCATCGTTTCGGACAGCATTACAGTGTCTTAAATTTTATTTTACCTATATTTTATTAACTCTTATATTTTAGGAATGTTCTTAAATATTAATTAATATAATTGCTTTTATAGTATTTTGTAAAAAATTATTTTCATTGTAATTTTTCCTAAAAGTATATACTGCATAAAGCTCTTGGGTGCGTTTAAAATAAAATAAATAAATATATCTACGAAATGCAATAAATTTTTCTTAAAATATAATATTTCGTCAAATATTATGTGGAAAAAAGACAACGTTTTATTTATTTAAACTTTTTGACTGAAGTGAAGAGTTGTAAGATCATCAGTTGTAAGAGGTCCCGGTTGTAATATTAAATTTAAATACAAGATGCTGAAAATATCTTTAACGGTATTTGGTAAGCAGATATAAATAGCTTTCTTCTCGTATTTCTACCTTGAATTGTTCCACAATAAATTATTATCATGAACCCACTGGTGTGGTATAGTGGGAAAGTATTCTTCGTGGTATAACATGAAATAAAAATGTTTTTAAAAATTAGTTCACCCGCACAGTTTCAATAATTCCATTGGAATGTTTTTTTACCCAGAAATGCAATAATATTTTCGAAAACATTTTTTCAAGTGATTAATGGAACAATTTGCACGAGGTCTGTCGCCCACTTTGAGTAAATACCTAAATTATCGATCCGCATAAATCTCCTTGTCAGTCCGCCTTGGGCCTCTACAGACTACCACCCCCGCCCCGGCCCCCGCCTCTGCCCGACCCTCTAGGCGACTGCAACGTGCCACCCTGTGTAATAATACGTTGCCACCCAACCTGAAATTATAATACCTACATACTACAGGTACAGGGCGCGACAAAACACAACACGAAATGTTATATTATATTATGGAATAATAATTAGGTCAATTACCGTTTATTCAAATTTGATGTTATAATAATAATGTACGAACATTGCGAATCTGCGAATACTAAAACCACTTTTCGGTATTTCAGCGTAGTGGTCCGTGCATCAGACTTTGAGTTAGGGAGTTGTGGGTTTATTTATCGAACTAACCATTACCGTTCTAATCACCGTTCGCTATTCACCGCGGAATATTCACCGCGGGGAAAGTTCACCACCCACAAATCACGTTCATAATTCACCTCACCTAACCTCACCTAAGCTTCCAAATAATGGCAAATATTTTTTACCGCGTAAATGTTGCATATCCACTGTGAATTTTCCGCGGTGAATTTATCAGATGACGTTATCGACAGTGGGCAGAGAGGATGGGTTAGATGCATGATTGTAATTTATTTTAGAGGTATCTATTATTATGCCGTGTTGGGCTACCTCCTTCTTTAGCCAAAAATTTATAGCGTTACAGTGTTCGAAACGTTGGCTAAAGAAGGAAGCAGCGCAACTCGGCATAATACCTGAAAAATACAACACTGTAATATTTTTGACCGTGGAATTTTCAAATTTTTAGACATACTGTATTGCATGTTGAAAAATCGAATAATGTTTATTCGAATAGTGAGTGATTCATTTTTTTGTAATAAAAATACTAATTTCGGTTGTCTGTGATGATGATGGTGTGTCGTGTGAAATATTCCTGCGTAAAGTACAGTTTGGCAAGAATGTGTAGAAAACAAATGATGGCGCCACGATCGTTTTTTAGGTTTTTAATGGCAACACCAAGATGGCTCATAAGACAATTAATATAAATTTTAAAAAACACTTCGTTCAAAATGCATATTTCTTAATGTATTTGTATTCTCAAAAATTTTGCAAAAAAACTATAATTTAATCGAAGTAAAATTGCAATTTACTATAAATAAAATAACACAAAACAAATTATAAGTTATAAGTGGGCTTGTATTTCGTTATAAGGTAATAATAATAATATTAATATAGGATGGGGCACTATAGGATGGGGCGGTATATATACAAATCAAAAACAAACAATTTTCATAGGTATCACAAAAATTAATTATAAAAACAACAACCTTACTCATATTCGTCAGAACTTTTATTCAAACAATTTAAGGTCAGAAATTTAAGTGCATTATACTTTTATCATGCAACATTAAAAAATTTATAAAGATAATATTCAAAATATAGTTGAACCCTTTAAAAATAACAGAAATCTTAGGCAAACATCAATACTTCCTACTCCGAAATGTAAAAAAAAAGGACAGTTAAATCATAAATATCTCGGAGTTAATTTTTTTAATTCACTACCTGAAAAAATCAGAAACAGGAACAGTAATTTAAAAAGATTTAAAACTCAGCTTAAAAATTACAACGAAAATTTGTACTAAACAAAAAAAAATTTAACCAATATAATAACCCCCTCCATATACACGAGTCCTACTTATTTATGGGGGTAAATCATCCGTCTGTGCCATTCGTCAAAAAAATCATTTTTTTACATAGTACGTAAAGAAGTCCCAACTTTAAGAACTTTACTAATCGTACTCAAAGAAGACATTGGATTTGATGGTAGCCGGGAAAATTTACGAAAAATTTGCATTCCATTGGCTTTGTTTATAAAAAAGTGCAAAACAAACAGAACTGCACTTATTGAAAAAAAAAACAAATATAGCGGCTAAAAGAGAGCATTACTTAAAAATTAACATGGATATCCGAAATTTACCAGAAGAACTGCAAAAAAATATAATTCACTTACATGAAAGTTATATCCATTCATCCTACAAGCTAAAGAAATGCTGGCAATCTATATATGTGACTGGAGTTCAGCACGATATTTCAAAAGGTAAGCGCTGGATCATGGTTCACGCTGAAAGCCAAATGGGTTTTGTACCTCATGCTTTTTTCCTTGACGATTCATCTTACCGTTGATTCAGATTTACCTGTGTGTGGAAAATATCATTTAAATTATTATTCTGTAGAAGGGAGTATAAAAAAACAGACTAGATAATATTCATTTAGAAAGAAAGACTGAGAAAACTAAGAAAAAAGTAAGTTTTCTATGAGTTTAAAGAAGTTGTATATTATTATTATTTTTTTGTTAGTTATTCCCTTTTTCTTGTGGCCTAATATTAACTGTCAAATGTAGATGTCAAATTCGGATTTTCAAACATAACCTCAAATCAGATTGTAATGGTTATAATCGCTCGAAAATTGGCATAAATCTTGTAATACTAATGAAATTCATTAAAACACGATACTACGTACCAGTCATTTCCGTAGTTCGTTTGTAAACATCTCACAAATTAGGCATAGGAGCTTCTTCGCGCGATAATCGGCTAGGCAGCGTTGAAAACCCAGTATATAACTTCTCTTGCACCACTACGTATTGGTTTGTTCATTTTTATTCAATTCAAACAATGCACAGGCAAACAATGAAAAATCAAACATTAAACGAGTGATTTTCAGCGTTTTCTACACTTTTTAAGTCAGTAAAGCCAAGAGCCTTACGAAATGTCATTGACAAAACGAGTATTTCGGTGTTACCATAGTAATGAAAAAATTTAGTTCCAAAATAATAAATTTCTAGACTTAATTGCCAAACTATAATTTATGTATTCACGTTCAATGCACTTTTAATTTTCATAATTGGAATAGATTGTGCGAACTAAGCGATACGTATGTAACAAAATTATTTTATTTTGATAATAATTCCATACTTGAAATGTGTATTTCTATGCATTCATTCGAAATATAACTATCTGATCGTTTCTCTAATTATTTTGTTAATGGAAAATGATCCCATGGCTAAGGTTTTATAAATTATTATTTCAGCTTTACAAAGCACAGTGAGCAATCACGGAATATTATAATAACCAGTGATTTTTCATGGGTCTGCGTTGATTAACAAATAATTGAACGAATACCAAAACTACTAATAATATAAATGATTTTCCCAGTGGTGGGTGCGCCCTGTAGTTGTTCCAATCTGCCGCCCCTGAGAGAAGTTCATAGGTCCTTTCAGGAATAACTCAGGGTGGCCCCAGGTGAGGATCTCGATAGTGGCCGTTGAAATAACATCGTTTGATCTCTCGGCTTGACCGGCCCCACTGTCAACGGGCTGTACGTCCTAATGCTAAGCTCGGCCAAACAGCCAAACAGCTATATCTAATGTTACTACGGAGTACTTGGACAAACTGTGCGAATCGAGGCTATTCGTTTAGTTGCCAAGAATAGGAGAACTATTACCGTTATTACAACGATGTACCAACCTAAAAAGTGATTCAGAATTGTTGTAAAGAAATATAATCCATTTCCATCAAGAAGAATTTATGTCGCAGGCGGCGTTTGTTTGGTTTACAAATCTACAGATTTATTTCAAGATTAACGAAATTTTGTGCAATTGACCTTCTAAAGTTTAGAAGGTCAAAGTATACAAAATTTAGAATCTAAACAATTGTCATTGTTTAAGTCTGATTTCAAATTCTTAAAAGCTTTGTGTCAAGCCCTGGCAACGTCGGGGACTTCAATTAACTATTAATATGAGAACCAACTTCCTTGTCATATCACATATCAAGTACATATATCGATGTCTTGATGGGTATTTAAGGAAAGGCAGTTTTTAGTATATTTTATTCGGTTATAAAACATACATTTTTCATACAAAATTTTCGTCACTCAAATGACAAAGATTTGGTTAAAGTCGATGCTGTTGTGGAAACGATCATTATTGCCTGTTTCCAAAAAATATTAATTTAATTTACTTTAATTTTTTTTTTCTTACCTAACATTTTATTATTTTATTTCAGCATAGTAAAATAATAAAGAAATTAATATTATAAAAATTAATACCTAATTTTAGAGTTGCCAAAAATTTTATTACTCGCATGATGATTTTACATCGGAATTTTTTTAGCTGCTAAGAATGGGAAACCAAATATTTAAAATTATTCATAAAAACCAAATATTTAAAAAAAAATATTTAAAAAAAAGAAGAATTTTAAAAAAACGCCTTTCCGAATTTGGTACACAGAAGATATGAATAACAAGATAACAGTGTTATTTGACTTGTATCTCTTGAAAGAAGTCATCTCTGCTTGACAGTTCGACCACTTGAATAGCAGCATCAATATCGTATTAGTCTCAGGCAGACAGTCCTGATTCCCGAAATACTTACTACCTAAATAGGCTGTTGCCATTCCCTGCAGAACTTCGAAAGTCATCAACCTTTGTATGCTCACGGTGTCTCAGACCGAGATTTGATCGTGTACACTTTTAAAGCATTATTGTTATTTATTATATGTATAGAAGGGGGTATAATTGAATGTAAAAAAATAAAAATATTAGAACTATTCCTTTTTTTGGTAGAAACAGACTTTTAACTCAGTCTATTGAAAAGAACCCTTTTTGTACTCTAACTTTAATAACAAAAACATTTTTTTTCATGTGTTAATTAAAAAAAACTCTGAAATCTAATAAATGAAAATATCATGAATAATAAAATATTATAAAAATTATGATTAATCGTTATTGCGATTTTTTGGATAGTAATTGTTACTTACCTAAAATAGTAACACCTATACTCGCGTCGGTCTCACGGACTGATAACACTAATATCTAAGTATCACACAGTCATCCGGCACCAACGCGCGCGCCGCACTATTCAATGCCTAACAACAAATTAAGAAGCTACTAAACACCGCTAAGTCCCAGAGATGTTAATTATTGAGAAAACAACAAATTATTGATTTGTCGGTCTGCGAGACCAACTTGCCAGTAATAAAAGGATAAGGTAAAACGATTATTATATTCCCTTCTTTCAGGTAATCGAAGCTAAGAAATTTAGATTCACTATACTCTTACATAGATCTTTTTATTTTTAACTTTTATGAGTAAAACCTCAAATTGTAATATTAAATTAAATGAATTTAATATTAGCGACTCACTCGAAAATCTGGAAACAGAAAAATCATAAAATATATGGGCACATCTGGGATTCGAACCCCAGACCTTCGGCTTTCCGGGCCGCAAAATATGCGTTAAAAAATGAAGATAATGTTGGTAGTTCTTAGTCGAAGTACATACAGTTAAAAATTATCGAATCGGATAGGGACACACTAGCTCAGTTGGTAGAGTTACGGTACGAGTCTCAGATATGCCCATATCTTTTTCTGATTTTTCTGTTTCCAGATTTTCGATTGAGTTTCACTAATATTGTCTTCATTTAATTAAATTTTACTATATAACAGTTTTCGTTTAAATCTGATTCCCGGTCATTTACGGCTTTTATTCAGCTGTTAATCATAAAGGTCATTCAGTCATTTGTTAATAATGTTATCAAAAGTTGAAATAAGTCGTGAAGCAGCGTATATATAACTGGGACGGTCCAAATGACAAAAAAATATAAAAAAATGCATCGATTTGATCTTCATAAATATGATTCTAATTTGAAACCCCAAGCTAAGACAACAAATGAAAGCAAATAATAATAAAATTTTGTCAACGAATAAGAAAACAAAAAATATATTGAAAACAGAAAAGATTTTTTTTTAAATATTAATAGATATAGATTTTCATAGTTTTAGCTATTTTTTAAAGTTTAAATTCAAGGAAGGTTTTTTAAATATGTTATTCATAGGTAAAGGTAGATCGAGAAAAATATTAGGTTGTTTTTCAACTTTATAAATCTTTTAACTACTTTAAGTGTATTTAAAATATTATCCAGATAAATTAATTATAAAAGAAATTATTATACAGATGGAAATCCTTATTTCTATGAATAGGTTTTCACGATTGAAATTAAACGTTTCTCAAATGGAATAATCAAACAATAAAATTCCGCCTAAAAAATGTTATATTATCAAATATAGTAAATTTTTGTACAGGTTCTGATGGAAATTAATTAATTTCTCAGAAAATAATATTAAAATTCGCCAAATTCTGTTTAATGTTGACACCGATTTAGGTACATTGTAAGTAAAATTACATAATTTTTTATTTTTTTTCACTGATTTTGTTTTCCGATTTTAATCTGAGAGTTGATTAAAGCAAAACAGATAGGCTACATAATTTAAATAAAATAAGAGTGAAAAACCAAATTATGATGGAATCACAAAATATTATCAAAAGAAGACTAGTTTTCATTTGCTGTTCTTTGTCGTCATTATTATTTTTGATGTAATTATTTTTTTTTCGTTTTATTTTCGTAAATTCGATGATTTTGATAAATTTGTTTGTTTTAATCAAAAATTGAAGCCAATGGGAACAATTAATTACTGTTAGTGGTATTGGGTACAAAAATATTCATCGATATACTCGTTTCTGGTCGAAACCTGCATCATGAATAATGAATATCATGAATAATAATAGGAAAGGCGAACATCAAATTTAATTTAATTAAATTAACAAACTACGTAGCTCTGCTTCAACTTATCTCACCAATGTACTCATATTGTTATTTTCCTAGTATACTATTTTTCCATCTTGTAACGTGGAGTATTTTGTTTTTATTTTTTTTCGTTCTTGGCTTTGCTTTTGTTTTAGGTTGTGTTTTTGATTTTGTTTTAGATTGTGTTTTAGATTTTGTCTTGAATTTATAAAGAAATACATAAATACAGATTTCAAACCAAAACGTTTACGTCTTCTGAAGGTAATCGACTGAGAATAGCGAAGACCTGTTTTAACTCGACCGTTTAGTATTTCACCTGTCCGTAAATTTGTTCATGCGTTCCGTTTCCGATTTTGAAAATCTGCTGCATTCACTTTATTATTTAAATAAACCTTACTTTGACCGGATGGTTAACTTTGACTAGGTGGCTATTTTCAATGAGGTTTTAAAAATAGTTGTCATTCAGATAGTGGCGTTGTTTTAGACAAATTGTTTCATTCTTTTTTTTAAATGTTAGGTAAAATATATATATTTTTTTTACTCATTTAAAGTACGCTCTAGCGTGTTTAAATCGCACTTTATGGAACGCGCGTTTTTTAAAGTTACCATGGCAACATCAACAAATCAACAAAAGGTGAAGTCTAAATAATGTCAACTTTTAACTATAAATCTGACAGGAATATTTTTATTTTATATACGTCAAATAAAACATTATAAATGTTTCAAAAATTTTATTCAAAGTTTACATTCTTTTTTACATCGTTTACATTCTAATTATTAATATATAGTCGATGCTTTGTACTGTTCCGACATTTTCTGAAGGTAAGCAAGCACAACTCGTTCATCTACATCTACTACGTTTTGCTCCTCCATCCATGTTATGAACCTTTCATATTCTTTTTTATAAACGTCTTTGGATTTTTCAGGTATTAACCGCGATTCTGCTTTGGTATTTAAATTATCAATGTTAGAACTAATTTTACAACACACAATAACTAGTAAAAACTGTGATGTCAACTATTAATCTTATGTGACAGATTGCAAATTAATGTTTGTGTTTTTCATTTCCATGACAACAAGATATTGTGATGTCACATCACAAATTCATTAATAGTTCTTATTTCCAAATTTTTAATAATAATATCAATATTTATGTTTTCAAAGAGTACCAATAAAAAAAAATAGAGTAAAGTATTCGTGGATAACTGGTCTTTAAAACACTTGCTTTATTTCGAGCACTCGGCTACACCGTCGTGCTCGAAAAATCGCGCGTGTTTTAAATACCTGTTTATCCACTTATATTTTAATATACTAATAAATAAGTAGATAAATATTTAAGTACCTTTTTTTGGATGCGAGGACTACTGAACCGTTCACAGAACTACTCGTAAATAATGTTATTTGAGTATATTTAACAAAGCGTGCTGTGAAAAATATTACTTCTTCGCCCGGAATATGACACGTGTGTAATTTTGTGAGGAGAGATAATATATCGCTTCCATTTTGAAATAAAATTGAGCAATGCTCATAACAACGGGGAGATATCGAGCTTTTACCCTTCAGTTTAAGCACTCCATATAAAGTAATGGCGGAACGAAATTGCTCCACAATATAAGGGGCTTCTTTCTAACCCATTGTTATTTTGGTTCATTTGTAGAAAATTTAAATGAAGCCTTTGTTTCTCCATTTTTTCTCAGAGAATTGGCTATTCATAAATGCAAATACTACATCCTTAGCTTGAGCAGTTAGTTAAGGTTTTTTGGGTTCTAAGCATGCTCCTAAGGAAGTTATTTAACAAATAATGGATAACGATTGAGCTTTTTTTTGCCGAGATTATATACAATATTTATGTTAAAACAAGCACATGATCATGTTTGAACAATAATTCCTGGTGTCAGTATAAAATCTGGAGGAAAAGTTTATTAAATGAGAGAAGAAAAAAAGACCATTCGAGAATATTTTACACATAATATTTTTTATAAAAACAATAATTTATTTTCAGCAGTTGCGTATTGTTCTAATCTGATTTTTCATCTGTGTAGGCGAATTTCAAGATGACCCCCACCTTTTTTTTAAATAAGACTTCATGACTAAATACAATATAAAACCAGGGGAACTATATCGCCATTGGAAGGCGTGTTCAGAAAAACATTTATTAAATAATGAAAAGAAGCGTTCCGATTCGTTAAAAAATAATGTTATTCTCTTGTCATTTTATAAAATAATAAATCGGGGAAACGACTCTTTTTTGTTCTGCCAACCTCAACTGATAGAGATTTGTATGTTATATCAACTGTATATAAAGTTTTAATTTAGGATGAAATAGATTTCAGTTGAGATGATCCCTTCTTTTATTCCTTGCCGAAATTAAGCACATATACAAAATATTTATTCATTTTCAAATAACAAATACAAATTAAAGCAACCAATAATGCCATATATTTACCGCTGCCATTTCTCAAAAAAATATTTGGACTACCATCATTATTTACCGACATTTTTGAGATTCTGTTCAAAATTCTGAACTAAACAAAAAAATGAAAAGTTCCAGTAAGGGATGAAAAATTAAAGAGAAAAGATTAAAGAAAAATTGTATTTTTTTTAATTTTTCTTCATAAGCGTGGAAAGGCAGGAGTAAAATGCACTTAATATTTAAGTTGAGAATAATACAGAATAATAACTAAAGCAAACAATGTCTAGTTGAAAATGCTTTTAAAATTTATTTTCAGCGTTAATAAAGTTTTATTTTTGTTTGAAATATAATGTTTTTACCTTGAAAGGGGTATTCCATTCCTGAAGTGGTATTTTCCAAGAAAGATCTTAAGTTCTCCTGCGGAAAATAATTTCCTGGAGAGAAACGCGATGATAAAGTATTTGGCATTCGCATGATTGACGTGCGAGTTTATTTCTGAAATATTATGAGCACGAAAACTTCCTTTGCTTCGATCCTGACCAAACAAGCAACCCTTAAAAGATTAGACAACCAAGTAAAATAAACTTATCATTTGTACCTGGAGTCTGCTATCAGGCTTACATTGGATATGTTTCTTTTGACTACTTCTGATGGCCTTATATTTTCAGTGTTCACTGTTCAATGCTTGAAATTGTTGCAGGAGAAACGTTCTAAGAAAGTTTCGTCTTAAAATATCATGAACCAAGCGCTGTAACAAAATGGTACCATTTTGTACTTAAATTTACAATGTAGATATCGTGAAAATACGGCAATGAAAATGTTGTATAATTTCTACGTGGATGCGGAAATATTACAAAACGGCCACTAATAACTTTTGTCCTGGTACATGGTATTTTCATAAATCTTTCGAGGAATTAACGAAAAGATCTTTACATGCATATTTATCAATGAAATGTTTCAACGTTTTTATTTTGAAACTAAATTTGTGTTCTATGAAAATTATTAAGGAAAACATAATTTTCCACCTTCCCGGGGTGGATTTATGGGGCATTATGGGCTTGTTGGTAGAACTTTTATTTTTATTTTTTATGTGACACCTCACAAGAGTATCACTATCTGTATAGTGTAAAGGGAAATATGTCGCCACCAGGTTGGACAGCATGATGAAGCGGGTTGTATTGCCTTTTTTATTTATTTTTTTAATGTGAAAACCGCACAAATGCTCCCAAATGCACCCGTATGAAGCCAGTGAGACTATGGCATCCCCAATTGGGGTATGTTGTGAGGATGAAAGCATTGGGGAGTTGAAGAAGATTGGGAGAGGAAGGTGGGGAAGTACATAGCTATTCAGATCAGGTCACCAAACACGGCTAGTGCCATTTCAAGCAATGCTTCAACTCTGAATGGTGTTCTTACACCAGGGCAATACTGAGAGTATCTTCCACTCTGGAACGTGCCGCAAATATACTATATATTATTTTGAATGAATAAATTGTGAAATAACACAAATTACCCAAATAAAATTTGTTTGCCATGCCGGGATTCGATCCCGCGACCTTCGATGTGCGAGTCAAGAGCCTTACCGCTGGATTACGCCGGCCGTCTGTGGGATAAAAATAGATTCGTTCCACAAATAAGCTGACTCACATGAAAAAAAAGTCGAAGAAACGACCTCAGCGTACCTACAACACGTCTGTGCTCAAGAGATGGCAATCGGTAACGGATTGTCAATCCGATAGAACGCGTTCCTTTGCTCAGAATGAAGTAGGTTTATCAAGTATTGTGGTGCTCCAGCCCAGAGGTGGCTTCCAAATTCAATTGCTGGGAATAGGTATTTGAGATTTGTACAGTGTTAGCTGCGGGTTACTATTAAAGAATCCGCTAGCCATACACAAGAGCCCACTAGACTTGAATAAAACTTCAAAAATGACTTTCAAATATGATGAATTGTTCATATTTGTGAAACAACTAGAGTATAATTTGTTTCGACGCCACCTAGTGGGAGATTTAGCACTTACAATGTCTTTCTCATATAAAAATAAAGTTGGTTGTTTGCAGATGGAAAAATGTAATAAACAGTATTGTTGAATGAAGAACTAGTATATATTGAATTATAAGCCGACGTAGCTCAGTGGACAGAGCATTTGAACGGAAATCAGAAGGACGCGGGTTCGAGTCCCGTCGGCGGCATGTATATTTTCTCGGGAGATTTTTTAATTGTAGACGAGTGTTTCAGGCTAATAATTAATATTTTTTTGTGTTTCTTGGGCATTAACTATGTGACAATGTTTTTGAAGAGTTTTGATTTTCAATGTACATTCGTTACTTAAATTTTAAATTTTCTGCGACCGGTTTCGACACATCCGTGTCATTCACGATCAAACTTAAAACTAACTTAAAAATTCTATACAAGTACAAAAATTAATAAGGTGGGGGTAGTGGGGGGGGCGATTTTAGGGGAGGGGGAGAAAGGTGGGAGGAGTCAACATTACTTGGAAACATCGTAAGTAAAGGTGATTTACATGGTGCTATTTTTTAATTAACTAAATTAATTTTAAATTTTTTATATACATATTTTTTATATACATATTATGTATATAGATTTAATATAATATATACAGAAAACTTACACACCCTGATTGTGTTATACCGTCTACTTCATTTCACCCTTTGTCACATAAACTTGCATCATTTAACTCAATTAATGTCCCTTTAAACAATGATAATTATAATAATGAAATTAACATTATAAAACAGATAGCCCTAAATAATAGATATAAACCTGAAATAATTAACCGCCTAGTTAATAAGAAGCAAGCAAAATTTTTACCAAAAAATAATATGTTTAGTGGTAATAATAACATCAAACCTAGAAACAACCTAATATGCAAAAAACTTCTTTATACAGGTGATTTATCTTTAAAAATATCCCGCATATTACCAGATCATATTTCTCCAGCTTTCTATACTAATTCTAAAATAAATAAAAATTGATTAATAACAAGGATGTTTCTAATAAATGGGAAAAAACGGGATATACACTTTAGAATGTAACGATTGTGATGCACAGTATGTAGGTATGACTACTAGAAATTTTAAAACTAGAATCAGGGAACATGAACTTTGTTTACTAAATAATAACTACACCTAGTTTGCTAACCATCAAATAGAGTCAGGTCATAGCTTTAAAAAATAAAATACTAAGTGTAAACATTGCACTGTAAATTCATATTTTAATCTGTGCGCTTTAGAAACTTTAGAAATTAACAAAAAATTAAATCTAAAATTAATTTACTTAATAAAATAATAGCACCATGTAAATCACCTTTACTTACGATGTTTCCAAGTAATGTTGACTCCTCCCGCCTTTCTCCCCCTCCCCTAAAATCTCCCCTCCCACAACCCCAACCTAATTATTTTTTGTACTTGTATAGAATTTTTAAGTTAGTTTTAAGATGGTTTTAAGTTTGCTCGCGAATGACACGGATGTGTCGAAACCGGTCGCAGAAAATTTAAAATTTAAGTTACAAATGTACATTGAAAATTAAAAGTCTTCAAAACAAAATAATAATAATTACTTATAATAATTGTTACCCTTTGTGCTATGCAAAAAAATCTTGTCTTAAATATTAGTTCATCAATTAAAAATGAATCATGTTTTATCTACTAATATTATGAAAACACGACTTTTTTTATTGTTACGTATGTTAGGAAATCAAAATATGTTTCAAAAAGCACGCAACCTGACAAATTCTGAAATGAAATTCTTTTAATATCAAAATCTAGATTCAAAATATTCACGAACGATCTGTCCCTACCCGTGCGTAGGAATATGTTCCACATTAAAAATAATACATTTCTAAGATAATCTTAATGTAATATATGTTCTTGAAACATGTTATTAAGCGATGAAAATTTCATGAATTCTTGAATAGCGCACAGAAACGAATTCCAGCGAATTATAATATGCTATGTACTGCTTTATCCATTACCGAATCATAACCGGAACTCTGTATACCTTACTGAATAATAATCAGGTTAATTTCTGAGATTTAAATATTCATGTGCGTATTTTCCAGCCTTCTACTTTTAATTAAAAAGCTCGGGAATAGTATCTAACACTGTTATTTTTGTTCCCAGTTGCTCGAACACGAAAAGGAATTTTCTTCGCGTGTCCTCTAGTTTTATCTAGGCAATGAGAAGAACGGTTGCTCGGCCTTTTCCATGCAAAACTTAAATTTGGATTGGAGACCAAAATACTAAATCGAACTAAAAAACATATTTTTTTAGTGAAAAGATTTCGCAAATATCGAGTATATTTAGTTACTAGCAGTTAAAAACCCGCTCCGCAGGTTTTTGCTGCTAGGCCCTGCGGGTGGCTTTTGGATCGGCTTTGCCCATTTTTAATTGTTGGTGACCATTTTATAAATCCGATAGGAACTGGTTCCAAAAATAGCCGGTTCCTCGTATCCGGTGATAGCTAGTCACCGGGACAAATTAACCGTGACAGGCAATGACGTCATGTGTAATACATAGACGCGATGTAGAAATCATGTAATTCACAACTGCCAGTTAAAATAATAATCATACTCGTACCATACCATCCACCACTCCATACCCGGAGAGGTCGACGAAAGTACGAATCCAATAGTACTTACGCTTGCCAGCCGACTCCCCTCACGCTAGCTGTTAACGTAAGTGGCAACATCTTTTGGCACTGCTTTATTCGAATCTATTACAAAAGTTGATTTGTAAAAATATCCACGTACGAAAACGGTTTTGCGTGAGTCACGGCGTCAGAGTTGTAGTCGTAGTGGGATTATTAAATTTCAACCGTACAGACGCAAGGCTATTAATAACGTCGGATGTTTTAAATTATAATATAGGCCATTAGAGAATGGGGTATTTCCACAAACAAGGTATTCTATTGAAAATGTAAGGAATATTTAAAAATCATTTTTCTGATTTTTTTAATTCTACTAAAAATGTTTGTTTTTTATGTTTTCATTCAATATTATTGATTTTAAAAATGATCTAAAACTGACAAAATCAAAACGGCCCGTCGGTGGCAAATGGGATTGTGACGTCACAAGCTACGTCCAGCTGGGCCAGCATAAATAAACACTGTCAGGGAGCGTCCGCACTTATGACGTCACACGATAGCCGCGCCCAAAATAGCTAAATAGTTTTAGCAGTATTCAAAAATAGAAAACTTTAACTCGCTGTAGAAAATTTATTCGTCAACATAAAAATAAAATTAAAATGCTGTAATCATCGTAATTTTTTGCTTATTTTTTTTTTTGAAATAAAAAAGTGGAAATACCCCATTTTAGAGACGATGAAATAATACGAAGAAAAAAAACGCGATCAAAGCATATCCACTTTGTATTCGTAACATACTCCGAAAATGCTTCGGTAGATTTATTTGTCATGAATACAATATTATTATACAAGTTATACGATGTTTACAATTGTATGACATAATATGCGATAAAATGTGATATTTGAGGCAGTGAAACGAATAAGATGGGGGGATAATGTCATCAAGGGATGAATATAATCAGAATGTTTGTTTGCTCGTCTCAAGCATTGTTTCCGTGTCCTTTTCAGCGGTTTGGAGCGAAATATTCCCTTCCTGAACCGCTTCAGCGGTTAGAAGGATTATGCTAAATAATTGTTCCTTTCCACCCTCCGAAATTTCCGTCTTCATTTAAATGTTTTCTTTCGATTTGAGCAACCTGAAAATCCAGTGAATATCTTTTTTAATAAAACCAAACAGTCAAATGATCGCAGCCGGTGCGCGATATTTGGATTGATTTTCGTATCAAATAGGTGCTTCTGAGATCGATCAGCCGTTATGCAAAACAAAATTGTTGAAAATCATAGTTGACAACACGACGGTTTTTCTTTTTTGAACAATACAAGTCTGGCATTTTCTCCTTCTCATTTAAATGATCAAATCATATTTATATATGAAATCGCAACCAAAATCATAACTGCTCAGAGCCAGTGGAGTTACAGCAATCCCCAATACGGGGATTTTGTGAAATTTTGTTTTCCATATCGTAGATATAGTAGAATGTAAGATATAGTAGAATCTAAGAATATAAATGCAACAAAAAAGATGGAAGAACAAATTCTTTCAAAGATGGGAGAAAAATATGATGTTAATACACCAAAATCTAAGAATCCCAAACTTAAAATTATTGGTTTATGGTATAAATATACTCCGGAAGAAATTGTGTCAAAAATTAAAATGCAAAATGATTACCTACAAACAAATGACTCAAAAATTGAAATAAAATTTATAAAAGAAGTAAAAACCAAACGAGGGGACGTTAACTACACAATTTTTACGGAAGTTGATGGAAAAACATACCATAGAATGTTACAAGTAGGCAAAGTAAATATTGGATGGGATAGATGTCGAGTGTTATAATTGCAATAAGGCACAAGACTGCAGAAGTGAAAAAGCATGCACTCGATGTTCCGAAACGCATGACAACGACAATGAAAACTTTCAAAGAGACATCCAATGCGTCAACTGCAAAAAAATGAACGATCGGCTAAAATTACAACTGCCAACTAACCACTTTGCTTGGAGTGATTAATGTTCAGTGCACATGAGAAAAATTGAAGCGGAAAAAAAGAAAATTGATTTTTTATGTCACTAAAGACCTGCTCTTATATAAACAGTAACATAAAATTACTTTCGGACAACAAATTAGAAAACGAATATATCTTGTACCTAAATATAGAAAGCTTGCCTGCATACCACGAAGAGTTACAAATTTTGCTCGAAGAACGAAAACCTACAAATGATTATGCTCAGTGAAACTCATATCACAGCAGATATAGAAGAAGTTGAAATAAAATTTACGAACTATAATGTAATAAGATGAAATTCCAATAGTCGGCATGCAGGCGGAGTAATAATATTACTGAAAGATTATATAGATTTTGAAACAATTTCCAACGAAAATCACAAAAACTGTACGTGGATCCTAGCAGTAAAAATTAAGAAAGGATTTAAACCAGGAATATACTGTGTAATTTATCACTCCCCAAATGCCAGTAAAATTGACTTTTAGATTATTTTGAAAACTGGTGTTCAAACTTTTTAAAAGAAACTGATCTCAATATAATTATTGGAGACTTTAATATAAACATGAAATGTGACACAGATTTTTATACAAAGAAAATGAAAAACATCATCAACATTATAGGAATGAAACAGTTAGTCAAAGAATACACCAGGATAACACAATCTTCCTGTACGCTCATAGATCTTGTTTTATCAAATGAATATGAACTAAATGTGAAAACATTAGATACACCTAAAATAACAGATCACAGCATCATTAATATAGTGACGGTAAAAAATAAAAAAAAAAAAAATATCAAAAAAGTCACTGTAAGAAGAAATCTGAAAAGATACGATAAGAGCAAAATGATTCAGGAATTATTGATTCAAGATTGGAAAGATGTAAATAACTTAGATTTTCACAGAAAGCCGAAACTATAGTAACCAATATGAATGATGCAATAAATAAAATAATGCCTGAACAAAGTATATTAATTAAAACCAATAATCAATGGTATTCTAGAAAACTAAGACAAATGCAATATGAACGAGATACTTATTATAAAATATCAAAAATTACGAAGGATAACGAACATTGGAATAAATTTAAAACAATTCGAAACAAGTACTCAAAACTGATAAAGGATACAAAAAATGAATATTTCATCAAAAAAATTGAGCAGGAAAGGGAAGATCCTACGAAAATGTGGAAAACATTTAAGTCACTTATGAAAAATAAATGTGAAGATGTGGAAAAAGATATCATATTCCCAAAAGAATTCGCTGACGAGAAGAACCTTGCCGATAAGTTTAATAAATATTTTGTGACAAGTATAGAAGAAATTAACAAAAATATCCCAATCATAAAAAAAGAAGAAATTTTCACATTTGAAGAAAAAACTTGCGAATTCAAGTTCAAGAAAATAGACGGCCAGAAACTCCAAAGAATACTGTCCAACATCAAATCAAAGCCCAGCCAAGATGGGATCACAATTCAAACATTAAAAGATGCACTACCTGTAATAGGAGAACAGTTTCTTAGTTTAATAAACGAATCTTTAGAAACAGGGAATCATGGAAACCGTCTATGGTGATACCAATTCCAAAGATTTCGAACTCAAAAAAATGTGAAGGCTTTCGACCTGTAAATATGTTACCAACATATGAGCAAGTGATGGAATACATAATTATATATCAACTTGAAGAATACTTGGAAAATAATATCATCCTTTGTGACGAACAATCTGGATTTAGGAACAATAATTCATGTGAAACAGCGTTAAATTTAGTGATTGATGATTGGAAGGAAGATATAGATAAAAACTTGTATACTGTTGCGGTGTTTTTAGATTTTCAAAGAGCTTTTGAAACAATAGATAGAAAAAGAGTTATTAAAAAAATTTTAAAATGTAGAATAAAAGGGAAAGAATTGGAATGGTTTAAAAAATATTTAAGCAACAGACAACAAACAACAAAGATAAGAAACAACGTATCAAATCCGAGTGAAAATATGCTGGGGGTACCGCAAGGATCGGTATTGGGTCCGATATTGTTTATACTCTACATAAATGATATGGTAAAAATACTAAAACATTGCAAAATAAGACTGTTTGCAGACGAAGCACTGATTTATATTGCAGAAGATAATTGTGAGAACGCAATCAAAAAGATAAATAGTGACTTAGAAACTTTGTCAAAATGGCTCAAATTAAATAAATTGAAACTAAATGTAAATAAGACAAAATACATGCATATAGGTAGAACAAATACGCATGATGAACCAAAGGTTTCTATAAATGGAGAAATCATAAAAAAGTGGAAGAAATTAAAAATCTTGGTGTCATCATAGACTCAAAATTGAACTTCTCAAAAAATGCAGATTACACAATTAAAAAATTGCAAAAAAATATCATTTCTTGGTAGAATCAGAACAAAGTAAATAAAGAAACATGCCAGATAATATATAATACAATTATATCACCACATTTTAATTACTGTTCAAGTATTCTTTTTCTCTGCAATGAAGAGAAAATGAAAAAAATGCAAATACTGCAAAATAAAGCAATGCGAATAAAAAGCGCAACATATACACACGGATACGAGACATGCTAAAAGAGCTAAATATGTTGACGGTGAAGCAAACTGTGTATTTGAATGTACTTATTTTTTACATAAAATTAACATGGGGATGATGTCTAAGGAATTAAACAGAAAAATACATTAAAATAACGAAACACACAGACACGGGACAAGAAATTCAAAGCAAATTAGACTGCCGACAAGAAAAAAATCAAGCACCCAGAAATCTCTGATGTACCAGGCCGTCCAACTGTATAACAACATCCCGAATGAAATTACTGAGATAGAAAATATAAATAAGTTTAAAAAAGAATTACGAAAGTATGTCTACCTCAATTATTAATGTCTTTATTTATGTGTAATATTTAAAGAATGATTATGTTTGCCAACCAATGTAAATGTTTATATCTTTATAAAACATTAGCACACACAAAGATGTGAGCTAACTTAAGATTAATAAATAAAAATATCAAGCAATAATGATGGTTTCTCATCGTCGCAATGCTAGGTAACAAAATCTAGACCGAGGTGTGAATATATATATTTTAGGCGAAAGATTTATTAGTTATTAGTAACAGCTTACAGGTGGGGATAATTTCATTTAACTCTTACCTTAGTATAGCCTGCTTGTTTCATTCATAATCATATATCTAGTCATCTATAATCTTGTATTGTCCCGACCCTTGACGTGAATTCCTTTATTAATTTATTTCTATATAATACAGTATTTACGTAATCATTAACATTTTTACATAATAGGTATGAGGGAACAACTCCGGATCGGCAGAGACGGGGGACGAAACAAAAGGCGTCAGGTCGAAGTAGTGAGTCAGTCTTTATTGTAGCTACGTAGCGAAGGTCGATGCGGAGCGAAGTGACAGAGATGAAGTGCGTGTTGCTCGGTGTCGCATGTCGCGGTGCGATGGGCCGGACAGCGAGAGGGTGGTTGAAGATGGAGGCCTCAAAGGTGTTACGGAGATGTTCCTGGTGTCCCACTGGATAAGCGTAAATCACATGTGGATTGCGTCAAATGAGAAAGAGTCCAGCGGGCTTGTTACACTGAACTCAGAATCAGTATTCACTTGCTTTAGTAATATGTGCGACCGTTGAGATGGTTCAGACTGACTGGTCCCCAGCCGGCAGAACTGCTGCTTATATAGACAACGAGAGTAACTACCTGAGCGCCGATTAATGTTGCGAATGCAGGCGAAGCGAAGAAGCTCGAACATTCTGCTGCCGTAACGATGAACGGCTGTTGACTCGAGGCCTTTCGATGTGTTTCCTGAAATATGACACGGGGCTGGGCAGTGTTCGGTAGGTAGATAACTCGTCTGGTAAATTCTTACAGATCCAGTGGTGGCGCAATGATTTTTACAATAGGGTGACAGTTGTGGCAGTTATGTACGTGGCGAAGATTTGTTCTGGTCGCCACAGGTATATTTTGAAAACATTTTTACGTAATATATTTTGCAATTATTATGTTGGGTGTAAGGAAGGTTTGTGAAGGTGAAACTGTGGATGGGTATTTTTGTATGTTTCCTTGTGGTGGTAGTTTTATCGTGATCTTTCTATAACATCCCAACGACTTCTTCCAGCAATTTCTTTTGGATATCCTCGATGTTTGATGCATTTTTGATTTTCATTTAGTACCTACCTACTTATAACGTTTTTTTTTCAAAATTGTCGTACAGATAATATAATATATCAATACTTCTCATATTATAATATTGTTCTTACCTAGGATCCCCAGCCTGAAGTTGAGTGTGATGACGATGACGTGTCCATGTGAGGCCAGCACGGAGCCATCGTAAGGGTTCCCCGAGCCCCACTCGAACGAGTCTCCGTGGACCCACACCAGCACCGCGTACGGAGCCTCCACACCACGATTACCTGCAGACAAAATTAATAACTTTTCACTTAGAATTAGGGTCAGCAAAAAAACCATTGAAAATAATCAACTCCCGATAAAAATAGATCAAGACACGGAAAACAAAAATATAACGATCGCAACCGGGATTTGATTCCATAACCTTTAGTATTACCGGCGCCAACACTTTACAAATTGATTTTTGAGACCTTTTTCGTTATTTGTTTTTGGGGTGTTATGCCGTATTGCGCTACCTCCTTCTTTAGCCGACGTTTCGGACAGCTTTGCAGTGTTCATCATCAGGAGGAAGGTTTGTTTGTTCCTTTTTTGTGAAGTTCTTACCAGAATATATTTGCAAAGTACTAGAATATTGCGGAATTCAAACAAACTGATGCCGTTGTACTTTCACTATTCACGCTCATGTTAATGGCACATGTTCTGCCGTATGTATATATTTATTTATAATATTAACGCATTTCGGGCTTTTACATAATTTAACATAGGTAGTTTATAATAGCAACAACATGACAAATACAGCTCTAGTGAGCTTGTAAAACAGTAAGAAATTGTTGAGAAAGACATATGTACATAGTTGTGCAGATAACAAATCGAAAATAAATGCTACGATATTTAAATATTACAATATTGCAACAATGAAAAAATATATTTATATATAATTTATGCAAAGAACTAAACTTAAAGAGGCACTTTGAAACCTACTTTTGTAAGATAGTATCATATTTGTAAGTTGGTAACAATGATGAAAAGAAAAAAACGAAAAAAAGTTTTTTTTTTTAAATAATATTACAGGTTGTGATGATTTATAAAATAACTATAAATCATACATTTACTTACTAAGATGCGTTCATACGGTAGGTAGAGATATATTTATGTAGTATATAGAAATGATTTAATTATTAATTTATTTTATTTTATTTTATTTATTTATTTGGAATAATATCTTACATTTCAAATAAAATTAAGCAATGTCGGCCTCACTGGGTAGCTCATCTATTCTGAGGCCTCCATTTTATAAAACAAAATAAACTAAAAATTAAAATTTATAATTAAGTTAAAATTATATGTAAAATGAATTATTTTATTGCTTAAATAAAATTAAAATCGGTATGTATTTCATTTCATGCTTATATTGTATCAGCGGCATATTCCATTCATCTATGTGCGAATACATATTGCCTAAGTTTTGAATTCCGTATAGTGGTATATTGAAATGAGCCATGGTCATAGTATTGTCACAATAAAACAATATTATAAAGGCGAAAGTTTGTATGGATGAGTGTTATTCTTTCACGCAATAAACACCGAATAGAATTTAAAAATTCTTTTACTAATCGAAAGCTACATTATTTGCGAGTAACAACGGTTTTATATATTTGTAAGCTCTGGCGTTATGAATGAGCTGTGGCGTAATGAAATTATGTATCATACGTTTTCTGTCCCTAACAAAATCGAGTTATTGCAAACGTCAAACAAATTGTTACCTTGGAAACAATGTTTTTTTTTTAATTAGGCAATTCACCCTAAAAATAGTGCTTTGTTGGCGTCATAGTTAATATCTACCTATCTCTAAAAATGTTTATTGTCTGGACGAAAAGCATAGCGTTGCTATGTAATTATTTGGCGTGGGCTGTCATTTTGTTATTTCTTTAGGTTACTCTGAATTCAAATATGAATAAAATACCAATTCCTACTTGAGCCGGAATCATCAGAATAAATTAGGGGAGTAGGTACTTAAAATAAATTTCTATAATTTAAATATTTTCTAAAATAGAATTTTTATTTGCGAAATGTCATTTTCAAATTTTGAAATTTTCTATTAAACAATAATTATTTTTATTAGACAAAAAAGCAAGAATAATAACAATTATGCCAATAATTATGCCAGTAATTTCCCACTAATACTATGCGAGCGAAGCCGCGGGTAAAAGCTAGTACCTATATTATAATATATGAAAATAAATAAAATGCCTCCGTCGTGTCTACGTTTTGATTCTATTTTTAATGTGTTCTTAATGCATAATATTTTATTACAACATACTGCGCATCTTATCAAGATAAAAATAATAAATATTTCCTCGTTTCACTTCTCTGACTGTCCGCTATTCGTCTGCAAACTATCTAAGTCTCATCGAAATATAAATTGATACAATTTTGCGTAAGTAAATTTTCGCAACACGAATGAAATCTAAAGAAAATTAAAATAATTTAATCAATAACTCTATCGGATTATTCATTTTTATTACTAACTAGCATGTTCTCGCTCGTCTCTCGTCTGATATTATTGAATATCATATTACCAAAGCTAAAAATTCTCGGTAGGACACCTCCTGAGAAAATACGTAAAGTTAAAAATTCAATTAGCATTGGTACCATTTATGAAAAGAACTTGTTGGAATATTACTAAATGAAGGAGTTTTCTTTAACGTACCATCAGTTGACTCTTATGTATATATCTACTAGGCATCTACAGTAAGCTTTATTAGTAACAGAATACCGATATAACATCGGAAAAACTTTAGAAAGAGACGAGAGGATAGCGATGTTGCACTAATGATATCATAAAGAAAATTGTGGACCTTTTTGTGGCCATTCAAGATTTTTTCCAAAGATAAGTGAGTGACTATGAAATCATTTTTAATTATTGGTTCAACTTAGCCGTGAGTTTTGTATCTCTTTGAGAGTTGCGATAGCATTTATTTCTCAGGTAAGATAATGAATAAGGTAAAGATAAATAAGAATAAAAATGGGCCTAGTCTTGAAGATGGGACTATATTGAATAACGCAATGCACCATTACGTAAAGTAGCAATAAACGAATACTTTCAACAACAAAAAAATTCACATGTCACACAACCGAGTAACCGCCAAACCCCTCACTTCGAACCTAACTTCAATACCTATTTACTGATTTTCTATGTTTTGAGTGTAAAAAAAGACGTCAAAAATATCACCGGAGACCTTACTGTGATTTATTTTTTTTTACTCCAAATAATGACAGGAATCATTGGTTAAAGCAGTGGTTTTCAACCTGTGGTACGCAACCTGTGGTAGGATTTAAAACTGAAATTTAAAATGAAACCCAACGTGAAATTGACCAAATTTTCTAAAACTTTGCTCGGCGAAGCAAACTCAAGGGTCACATTGACTATTAACATTATTACGGTGTAACAGGAAATCGGTCTTTTATTGCAACTACCGAAACATAAGAATCTTTTTTTCTACAAAATTTTTCGAGGTTAAAAATATTCATCCTCTCAAAAATTTTACTAGATTAGTTTTTATTTTTAATAATTTTTTAATATACATATATTTTTTTTATTCTGTTTAATTTAGTTTCAATTTTATGCTTAATTTTTTAGTTTAAAATGTCACGATTTTTATTTATTTTTATTTTAAATTTTTTTTTTATTTATATATTCAATAATTTAATAATAAAATTATTGAATATATAAAATAAATAAAAAATTAAAATGGAGTTCTACAAATCAAACTTGATAACAATAAATAAAGTCACGAATTTTATTTTCATTTTATGTTTTAATTAGGTACCTAGATACCTAATATGTAATCACATTTTATTTTTCTTTTATAGTTGTTTAATATGGCAGAATTTCACTATCCTCCCAGTCCTGCTTGAATAAAAACTTAAATAAAAAAAATAATACTGATCTGAAGTTGTGTATGGTGAACGTTATTTATTTTTCATCGAAATAAAAAGATGTGGAATTTTTTTTTCAATTTCGCATGTAGAATCGCCGGTTTAAAATGCCCGAAGTCAAGTTACAATCTGTATTAATTAAATTTGTGCGACATTATTGTTAAATTCATGTAATAATTAGATTATTAAAAAAATACAAATGAAACATGTTTTTCATTACACGTATACACAAGATAGGTAGAGGGTAGGGGGTACAACAAATTTGTAGTAATAATCAAGGGGTACGCAGACTCAAAAAGGTTGAAAACCGCTGGGTTAAACTAAGATCAACGCCATGTGAATATAATGATTTGCGTCTTTATTTTGTGCAGGAGGTCAGGTTTTCATGCATTATTTATTGTATACTCGTACAATACGTGATTTAAAAGTAGAACAGAGGAATAATGAAGTATGTAGAAGGTATTGTTGGTATATCATTCCAACGAGTTTGACGACCTCCGTAGTCCAGTGGCTAAGACACTTGACTCACAATCCGGAGGTCGCGGGTTTGAACCCGGCGTGCGCAAATAAATTTTATTTGATTAATTTGTGTTGTTTCACAATTAATTCATTTAAAATAATATATAGTATATTTGCGGCACGTTCCAGAGTGGAAGATACTATCAGTATCGCCCTGGTGTAAGACCACCATTCAGAATTGAAACGTTGCTTGAAAATGGCTTTAGCCGTGTTTGGTGACCAGATCTGAATAGCCAGGTACTTCCCAACCTTCCTCTCCCCCACCTCCTTCCCCTCCCCACTACCTTCAGCCTCACAACATACCCCAATTGGGGATGCCATAGTCTCACTGGATCCAGACGGGAGCAGCTAAGATTCTTGTGTTCATTGAAAAAAAAAAAAAAAAACCTCTGTGTCTACTCTTTTGGAGAATTGGTGTGGAGAAATAGGCTAGTCAGTTAGTTTAGTGTACGATTACTATAGAACTAGGATGGCATCAGATAAATGTGCATATTAAGCGTTCGACTGTTTATGAATCTGACTGTACTTTTGAAGAAAAAAACGCATAATAAAAAAATAAAACAAAACTTTTTAATTGGCATGTTGGATAATATTATTTTTTTGTCTTTGAAGATGTTTCGATTACAAACGGTGGAGCGAATACCGCACAAGAGTCCCAACTTCTCTCACCCGCCTGGGGTCAGTGAGACTATGGCATCCCCAATTGGGGTACGTTATGAAGCTGAAGGTAGTGGGGAAGAGAAGGAGATGGGGTAGAGGAAGGTGGAAAAGTCCCTGGGTATTCATATCTGGCCACCAAACATGGCTGAGGCCATTTCAAGCAATATTTCAATTGTGAATTGTGGTCTTACGACAACGGGGGCCGTCAGAGTTTATGAAAGATTATGAAAACTTAATACGAATAACATTTAAAAATTATTACGTTTCTTCAAAGTTTTGATGGCCTCGCTCCTCCGTGTTCAAAGAAATTAATATTAAATTTGAGAAACGACAAATCCATTAACATAGTACGTTAACCTACGTTTGTTGGTGTTTACCTGAAAAGTAAAAGATATCTACTATGAAAAAACGCCTTCAGTTTATGTACCTACACTAACATTATACACTCAGAATCAATATTTGATATTTTTACAGAATACATTTTAAGAAGAGTTTAAGTTTAGAGTCTTAGAAATTAGTTTTTTTTTATTCGCGCCATCGTACTTCTATTGATATGTGAAGCAACGACCTCTGTTATGTGTTAGTTGAACTAAACTCCCGAACAACTAAGAAAGCATACTTATTATTATTATTATATTTTTTTAATTGTCCGGGAGTAATATAATAATATTTATTTTTAATTATTTGACTTACTATTTTTTTTTTTTTTAAATAATATTACTATATTTGTTTATAAAAATAAATATTTCTCAAGCGCACAGGGCCCGCCGAAAAGACGTTTACTCGTTCTCCCCAGGCATAAAATTGGTGTATTTGGGGGTGGTTTCAGCTATTCATCATTAAAAGCTTCAAGAGTTTCATGAAGCTCTGCGGCAAATGGTTGCTGACTACACAGTCAACCGCACCACATCATAAGTGATAGAATTTACAACAGAATTCACAATGAAAGGCATATCTACTTGTGTTTGTGTTTGTGATTATATTATGTATTTTGAATTTTAGCATGATTTGCTTTAATTTGAATAGTGATTATTTGATTTAATTTTTATTTTATTTTCATTATAAATTTTATTATATATTATTATATTAGAGGCACCGCCAAAAACCTGCTACATTCCAAGGAAAATCCTGAATGTACACTTGTGCAGCTAGGTAATGATCTTTTTTTTAATAGAATCAATATATTAGAAAACAATAAGATGTATAAATATGTTACTACTATGTACTATTTCTATACAAGATTGTGAACTGCCTTATTGACTCACCAGAGATCTATTAGAAAGGATTGCATTTCGTTGCCCCGAACGCAATACCAGATCGAATACCCTATTTTTATACAACATTTCAAATCGAAATATGCACGAAATTTTTTTCTCGGACGTAACTGCAAATCTTACAATGCCCCAAGAGATATCGATATTTTTTACTGTTCCCTTAAAATGTTTAAAATTAAATTAACCTTACATTGTACTTAAAACAAAACTATTATTTTTTTTTGTTTACTTTTTCTTTTTACTCACTTTTTATTAATACTATATAATATTATAACTATATATCAATATCTACATACTCGCTTCCTAATCTGTAACCATTTCTTATTTTAAATCATAAATGGAACTTCACTGTTATATAATTATATTCACTATTAAATTTAAAATAAATGTATATTTACAACTGTATGTTTCCTAAATAAACTTAAATAAAAAAAATTTTAAATTATTAATGTTTAATCACTTTCTACCGCCAGTTTTTATATTTTTGGCTATAGGTAGGTACTTAATTGTGTATGCTTATTTATCTTTTATTATATGTCTTAATTTTCAGCATCTTTTGTATCTTGATGAAGAAACCTCTTTGATTTTGAAACACGTTGATAACTTTTATTAAAGTAGTGGTTAAAATAAAGTTTATTATTTTCATTTTAATGAAGTGTTCACTCAATAAACATTACCAGGACAACGAAGTACAGAAGAGTAATTTTAAAGAAATTCTTGCTTATATCATGATATGTTGTATCGTGGTACTACTGCGTAGTAAAAGGGGACTGCGAGCCGGTATTACAAATCATTTCAAATCAAATTGACGGCTATCGGGGTGTACAAAACCATGCAAACTGCGCTCTTGCTCCGGGGTTTTAACGAGAGGTTTAAGTGATATCTAAGATATTTGTTACATCATACACCTTCCCTATATATGACTATTGTGCGGAAATTCAATTCGGCTGCAAACCTTTTTTGTATGACCTGCTGGGAGCCTTCTTGCTCTCAGTATTTTTAGGTCTCTGATCAAAAAGCAATATTCATAGAGTTTTCCAAACAATAGCGAACTTGAAAGAAACGTAAAACAAACGTTTTAAAAGCATATTTTGAATAAAACTTGTCGCGTTCAAATATTCTGTTAGTTTAGCAGATTTATAAAGTAGACATAATCTTGTGCGTTTATCTTCTTTCATAAGTTGCCGCACCTTATTCGCTCCTTTATTAGGTATTATTTTCTTTTCAACTTTTTTATCCAACGGCTCCCACTCAGATAGAAGTAGTATTTTATTAGTATCTTAATGGATATTGCCATGTATAAAGTTCGAAATTTCCCGCTTAACTTTTATAGTAGCAACTTATGGCATCCTATTACGTACTTACTAAAAGGGGAAACTTTACTTAAGTTAAATACACCCCCGCTGGAGCATTTCTACATACGACTAAGAAGAGCTTCTCATAGATTCCCGTGAACTTTCACCATCTTTTCACACTTCATGACTCAAACACATTCCTCGACAATTCTCAAGCTCAAAGTGTTGAAAACTTAAATTGTTTTCTCAGACTATAATTTGCAATTCGTTATAAGGAGGTACGAGTATTTAATACTGAATCATATGCTAGGAGCTCTCGGCGTAACGTCACAGTTAAATATTTACTGAACTATTTGAATCGTGGTACTTACTCCCTGTCTCAACTTGATCAATCTATTTAATGGAGTGGATTATATTTAATTTGAATTCAATTGACATTCAATTATATTAACATATCAAAGTAGTTCAAATTTTGTGGTTTGATTATATACTAGTATACCTAGTGTATTTACATAACCCGTGCCATCTAATGCGTCTGTACAACTACTTACAATAATTATAATAAGCCGTTTGTTTTAGATAACGTAGTATATAGTAGTCATAATATATAGAGATACTTGGAGTGAGTTGTGCTTTAATCAATTATTGTAGAGCTCTCTCAAGGGATCCGGAGAATAGTGGTGTAAGCGGAAAACTCTCTACATAACGTCGTAAATCCAAAAATTCTTTTTTTCAATCTGAGCATTTAAATGTTTTTTATATCTTTTTCGGCAACTAAAGGATTAAAAAAAAATTTGAAACTGGATATAAGTTTCGAAGCATTTTAAAATACAATAGACGGCTGATGGTAACCCATGTAGAGCATTAAATTTATGGGTACCGTCGCCCCGCAAAACATTTATCGGATAAACAACACCCCAAGAGTTTCGCTACGTTTGACCTACTGCGTGAAGGGCCGGATCGGGAGAGACTTTTTAAACTATGCAGTCGAACTCTCTCGCCCATTGCCGAGCATCGCAGTGGGAGGAATGCATTCATACGTCCGTCACTCCTGGACACATTGACCCCCAGTTTTCTACCCACCCTCTTTCATTTCTCCTTCCTAGAACCTCCTCTTCTTCCTTTCCCTAAGAATACTCTCCATACAGCATCTTAAAAGATGACTTAAGACCTGAGAAATTTATTTTTTCCTCAGGGCCACCGGTGTGGAGCTAATTATAAAAAAAATTAACGAAGAAAGGAGTGTACCTTTTAGGATAATAGGTATATAAAGCTAATGGGTGTGGTAGAAGAAGTCGTGGAAGCCCGTGGAAGATATGGCATAATCAAGAGAACTAAATGCTTGCAAGTGAGTCATGTCAAGAATCAGAATATATAAGGGTACGTTTGAGACGATGTATGAATGTGATTAAATCAAGGAGTGTATACCAATACAGAGTTGTTTAGCGTTCCGTCTCTCTGCCTACCCCTGCGGGAAAATGGCGTGATGGTTGGTTAGTTAGTTCGAAACCCCGTAGCGACCGTTTTTTTAGTTTTAATTTTAACTACAAAATTCCGACTCGATTTATTCAAAACGAGAGCTCAGATCAAAAACTTTCCTACAAAGTTGCCTCTAAATGTGCTGTAGATTCCCCAGTTACCGCCTATACCACCAGTTTACGGACGCCATGTATACGACCAAATCAGCGCAAACTTAATTATAAACAGCTTTAAATCTTCTTCAAGAAAAATTATAATTTTAATCAACTAGTTAGTTAAAACCATCACGCCGTTTCCCCCCAGGGGTAGGCAGAGAGGACGGACTGCCAAACAACTCGGTCTTGGCACACACTAATTGCCTCGTTTACATTCGTTCATCGTCTCATACATGCTCTTCTATTATTCTGACTCCTCGACTTCTTCTACCATTCACATTTGCGTCATATATTATCCCTACACTCCCTTCCTCGTTCATTCGCTCTACTTGCCCAACCCATTGGTTTTCTTTTCAAATTTCTTAACCTTACTCATAACGCTAATTATAATTTATTTTTTTATTCAATTTTTTTTATTTTGATAAAATATTTTATATTTCATAGTACAATGCAGTAATGTTGGCCTCACTGGGTGACTTACCCGTGCTGAGGCCCCTATTTTATAATATTATAATTTATACAAAATACATTTTGGAAAAAAAATGTTGGTGACGAAAAAACAATAATTAGTTATCTTTGTTAACACAATTTTTTTTAAATCGATTATAATGGGAAACGTTCCAACTCCGCGTACATTTCACATGCAATTGTAGAATTAAAATCATTTATTATTTCTACGCAATACACCACACTAATAGACGTGTTCGTGAAAAGTTCGTGTAAAGCCGCCTCCACACTAAACTTACTTTAAGGACCGGGCGGGTCCCTCTCATGATACTTGTTTGTAAAGAGTACGTAGTTAGGTACTGTTAGAAACTCTAATTTTCACAGACCATTATAATCTATTTATATTACACAACTTCTAAAATAATTTAGAGTGTTGAATAAATAGGTATCTTCCCACTTAGTTATAAACATTATTTATTTTATCTAAGACTAATTTTTATTTTTTATAATAATTATTCTTTTTGCGATTAAACGGTTCTTCCGAAACCGATTAAAATAACTTGTTGTATAGCTTATCTTACGAATACCTGACTAATTGACTGCGCATAGCGAAGTTCTGTTTTAACTCGACCGTTTTGCATTTCATCTGTCTGTTCATCCACTTTCTTAATCAAGTAAGCCTTACGACTGGGTGGCTAGCTTTGACTAGGTGGTTAATTTTGACTGGATGACTAACATTGAATAGATAGCTTACGTTGACTACGTTGGCCAACTTTGACCAGATGACCAACTTTAATTATTGGGCTAAATTTGACTAGGTGGCCAAATTTGACTAGATGGCTAACATTGACTTGTTTTCTTTCTTTATTAGATGGCTTACTTTGACTAGGGTGGCTAACTTTAACTAGATGGATAACTTTGACTAGATGGCTAACTTTGACTACGTAACTAACTTTGACTAGATGCTACTTTGACTAGGTAACTAACTTTGACTAGATGGCTACTTAAGGGACGCTCAGATGGTTTGGGCATGTAGAGCGAATGAACGAGGAAAGGAGTGTGAGGAGAATATATGACGCAAATGATGTGAATGGTAGAAGAATTCGGGGACGCCCGAGGAAGACATGGCATGACCAAGTGAATCAGATACTTGAGTCGGGCCATGTGAAGAGTCGGAATAATAAAAGAGCATGTATGAGACTGTATGAATGTGAACGAGGCAAGGAGTGTGTGCCAAGATCGAGTTGTTTGGCGGTCCGTCCTCTCTGCCTACCTCTGCGGGGAAACGTCGTTATGGTTAGTTAGTTAGCTACTTCGACTAATAACTAACTTTGACTAGATGGCTAACTTTGACGAGGTAACTAACTTTGACTAGATGGCTAACTTTGACTAGGTAACTAACTTTGACCAAATGGATACTTTGACGATGTAACTAACTTTGATTAGATGGCTAACTTTGATTAGGCAACTAACTTTGACTAGATGGCTAACTTTGACTAGGTAACTAACTTTGACTAGATGGCTACTTTAAATAGGTAACTAACTTTGACTAGATGGCTACTTTGACTAGATAACTAACTTTGACAGTGGTTCAGTAGATAAACATCATTTATTCAAATTTTTATATATTTTAGCTTTTTTATTCTTTATCGCATTTTTTATCATTATTGTACCAACCTGCCAAAAAAGTTTTAAAAAAAACTATCACTGAAATAATGAAGTTTCTTTGACCAATTGGATAATTCCATATATAAAAAAAAAGTTAGATTAAATAGGTATATAGTTTATAATAAAGTCGATATCTACTTACAAACCAATTATTTCAGTGGAAATGTTGGTTTTGATTAAATAAGAGAAAATTAGACACATGCGTTTTTGGACGCAAGGTCTCCTGTTCACAGAACTATTTACATTTTCATAATTATTAATGTATTATAAAAAGATCATAGGATAATCTCGTGTCATTCGGTAATAACAAAATTGTATTTAAGTTACCGAATGAAAACTATATGACAAGACTCTGTTCATTAATTTAAACTTAAACAATTCGCACTACAACTTTCTTTGTGAGCATTTCAGAAATACTTGCAAAAAAATCCCATACTCGGAAAATTACGACGAAACTAAATAAAACTTATAACACAATAGTATTATGTGAACGTCCTCGCTGTGTATGGTTGGGAATATAATGGTCGAAGCGAGGGAATATCAAACAAAAAAGAAGCAAACAGTATTAGAGCCAGTAAGAACCAGGCGAACAATATAAAATTCAAAAAAATATCCCTCGAAGAGAAAGCGTTCCCTAGGAACGCCAACGTTCTATCTGCCATTCGTATGAAACTGAGACATTGAGGTTTAAAGTTTGAATCCCGAATAAAGCACTAAGGACAGACGTGAACATCTTATTAAATTTATACCTTACTATTCAAGTTTTGTGAAAGTCCTATTCAAGTTCCGTTATTATTGAATTACTATGAAGCAAACGGCCCACGACAAAATAATGAAAGAACTTTTAAAAATTTATTTCAATTTTTAAATTTGATAAATTGTTCAAATTCTAAGATAATTTTCTAGTTCCGTGAAAGTTCTATTAAGTTTTGTAACTGTTTAATTTGTACGAAGCAACTGGCCCAAAAGGATATAAAAACAGAACTAGAATAGAAGTTTCGCAGAACTTGAAAATTCACTTCGAAAATTTAAGAATTATTTAGTTCTTTGAAACACTTTAAATTTAGGAAACATTGAATATGACGAATATTGAATTGAATTTTGTTTGCGTTTTAGAACAAAAAAATATGTGGCATTTTGCCAAACAACTAATAAAAAAACAGATAGAAGTTGTTGTTGCTCTGTTTGTTTTTATTTCTTTATTTGTAAGAGACACGCAGCTTATATATAAAAATATAGAGATACACATATACAGAGTAAAATTAAGTCAAGCCAAAAAGGTCTCCTATGTTAGAGTTACTTGGCGATGGAGTACTATTATATCTTAATATTAATTTTAGTGAGGACGAGAGGTAGAGGAAAATAGGATAAGGATTGGAGATGCTCCCGATACATTCCACGCTCTTGTTTTAATTTTCGATCATACGCGTTACTTCTATTCGGTATTTCTGAAAAGTATTGTTAAAAATGTCTATATTGTTAAATTTTGTATTATATTGCGCACATATACGGGGAATTGGGGATTTTTTTCTAATGTTAGTTCTACATGTGAGCAAATGAAATAAATTGGATTGTCTTGTTGATCTTGTCAGAATATGAATTTTTATTAAGTTGGTAAGCTCTGGCGAGTCCAGGCCATTATTCAGAATTTTAAATAACAAAGTTTAGTCAAAAATTGTATGTTTAAAGGGAGTTGAAATTGTGAAAGTTTAAAGATTCCGCATAGTTTGAAAATTGTAAGTTTTGTTAATAATTTAATTTTTTTGTTAATTCTTTCGATTCTTTCGACATAAGCTTAGTAGAAAGGAGTCCAGATCGCTGTGTAATGTTCTAAGTGGGAACGGATGTACGCTGTATAAATGGAATAAAAAATAGTTTTAATGTTGCGTAAAGGTTTTGTTGTAGTATAAAGTTTAATTTAACATCCATTATTACTCTAATGTCCCTGACGGATTCTACTTCTTTAAATTTGATCAATTTATTTTATATTCAAAGGAAAATTTATATTTGTTGTGTGTAAATGATAATTTATTGCATTTTGAGGTATTTAGATACAACAAGTTTGTTATTACAGTGGACAAAAAGATAGTTAAACTTAGAGCAACTAAGCTCTATGTAATTATTTAAATTTGTTTTTTTTTTTACTAAATGCTATGTTTTTTTGCATAGAAAACCTTCAAAGGAATTACAATAACGATACGTTCTGCAAGTTCACATTATCATAAATATGATGTTTTATTAATTTTTCACTTTCACACAATTGGCAGACGAACCTTGTTGTCCCACGCGAATAAACTCAAAGTACAACGCGAATGGAACCACGTTACTCCAAAAATATTTTATCTACGACAGACAGAACTAATTTGTCCGAAAATTTTTCAAATGGAACCTTGCCCGACGAACTTCGTACCGCCTCAGAATCAATAACTGTTGTGTAAACTTGTTTTTCGTGAAATTTTCCGTTGTTTTAATAGTACTTCTGCTATTCGGGGTGGAGAAAAATCCAACAAATCAAACATCATTAAAATTGGTCCCGCCGCTCTTGAGTTATAAATGGTGTAACTAACCCGAATTTGTTTTATATATTAAGATACCTATATTAAGAAAAAATAATATACCTTTGTTGCATAATTATCTACGATATTATGGAAGTTTTGTATATTTTAGAAAAGGATTCAAAGAGAAAAACATTCTAAGAAACTTGATCCAAAAATACAATCTGTTCAAAATGTCTCATAGAACCTTCTGGTCCCAAAGGAAAAATGGTCTGGCGTCTGACCACAAGAATGAGAATTTATGTCTGCACGAGTGCCTTGGGTTCCTAACGAATGTCTCCATTGCATACGTAATCAGATATCGGGGGGTAACTTGGATCGGTATTGCATAACATTATCAAGTCACCCAGCTACGCTCGGGTATCGGTTAAAACAACTGTTGTTGGGGAGGCGCAATTCCCTCGATTTGTAATGCAGAGAGCATCGTGATATTAATTAAATTGTTAAAACACATGGGAAAAGGGAAAAACCATTGAAACAATTTCCTAACGGTTTAACTTATGTCACTAGTGAATATTTAATTTTTAATAATACATACGGCTTTCGTGATCAAATGGTAATGCTCTCGAATACGGTTGCGGGTTCAAATCTGGGCGTGCAAGTAATTTTTTTAAATTGAGTTAGTACACAATTTATTTCTTTAAAATTATATATATTCAGGGTGTAACAGCACATACTCGAGGGACTTTAATCAGCGATTCTGAGCATATTTAGAGTAAAAAATTTAGATGTCATTTTGCTATCCGATGTCATTTTTTTCTATTAAAAAGATCAGAATATTTTTCCAACACACGTCGCAACCTAGTTAGGCAAGTAGCGCGTTTACAGCGTAGCGGTCATTTGATAAGCATTGCGTCTCGTTTTAGCAACATGTTAACCCATCACGACGGGAGACACACTATAGTGATTGCATCAGTAGCGACGTGTGATTGAAAAATATATTTTTTTGTTTTTAAAAGAAAAAAACATATCACATGTAAGCAAAATTACATCTACATTTTTTTACTCCAAATATGCTCAGGAATCGCTGGTTAAGATCCTTCGTTACATCCTGTATGTATATATATTTATGTATTTTTATATCTATGCATATATATTTGGTGACCATCACTCCTAGATACACTGACCCCCAGCTTCCTACCCACTCCTAACACCTTTTTCCTTCCCAGAACTTCCTTTCTTTCCTAAAAAACCCTCCACACAGCATCCCTAAAGATTACATAGGCCCTGGGGGGAAATATTTTATAATGTTTAAAAAAAATGAAGTGAATTATGTATATTATTATCTGTCTTTAAATTTAAATTCAAAAAGGAATTTTGATTCCATTACCGTTGGCGAATTCAACTTCAATATTAAATTACGCCCTACAATTTAGTAGAAACCAGCCCGATGTTAAATAAATAAGTGGAACGTCGTAATAAAGGATTTAAACTATGATTGCACTCCGTACAAAGCACTGAATATTGACTTACCGCTTCCAGGAACATAAATGTTGAGGTTCAAGCAATCCTCGCTCTGGTTTGTCAGGAATGGCACCATCTTTTTCACCTGCTCGTATTGCGCTTTCGGCATCATGGTGAGCGCGATTGTTCTGCAACGAAAACAATGCCTTAATATAGGAATAGATTTAATAGAAACTAAATTCTTAGATAAATACCATTGATTCAATAAATTACTTGCTGAATTATCTGACCTTAATCTTTATTAATTTTTAACAAATTTTCAACCTTTATTGACTTTTCTTTTAAATTGTAATTCGGTAAATACTGTTTTTCTTTTTAATTGTATATAACGCACTATATACGTATTATGTATGCATTATTATGCATTATATATATAATGCATTATATATATTATCCACCATATGTATTTATGTTAATATGTTTACTAACATTATATTTATTTAGAATATTAGCGAAACTGGAGAAAAAAATTTATAAAAAGATATTGGCACCTCTGGGATTCGAGCCCAGGACCTCGGGTCCCAAATAAGCCAATATCTTTTTCTGACTTTTCTGTCTCCAGATTTTCGATTGAGTTTCGCTAACATTGTCTTCATTTAATTAAATATTACAATTTGAGATTTTACTCATAAATTTAAAAATTAAAATTAAAATAAGAAAATATTAATAAAAAGTAATAAATATATTTAATGAAATTTGCTTTAATTAATTAAGTCACATTAAATTAATAGCTCTCAATGCAACACGACTCAAAACAAAACAAACACATTTTCCACGGTTCGTACATTTTTAAAATTACTTTAAAAATGTACGAAGCGTGGATTTAGAGTTAATTCGATTTATTTGACAATTCAACACCTCACAACTTATGTATACCTAAAATCAATAAATAACATTCACACAATACATATTACTCTACACAGACCAGATCATCCCCTTCTCTTCCAGCTCAACAGAACCCAGCAGAACTCAAGAACGAGTCGTAGAAATGATCCGTTCTCATGTGAAAAATTTCAACCGTAAAAAAATGTTGTGCAAGAGTTTGGCGTGTTTCTTGTTTCTTGTTTATGCACCAGTGACAAAGAGATGAATGACACTAGTTCCTCGGAACATTTTGCATTGAAATACCGACGGTATTTGCATTTGACGTCTACGATCTAAAGATTGAGTCCGTTTGTTAAGATATGGGAACCTATCAAACGGGCGGCTATTACTATTGAAACTGTTTTTCTTTTGTATCACCATCAGTACATGGTATAAAAAAATGGATGTGCGCTTAGATCTTTTAAACTACCCAACGGATTTTCATGCGGTTTTCACCAATAGATAGATTAATTCAAGAGGTATTAGAGATTAACCAATAGTATTACATGCTTATTATAGTAGAGAAAAGTCGAGAAATTCAAATATTCATCATTACATAGTATAAAATGAATTCGCTCAAAATGTTTGTGCGCTTAGATCTTTTAAACTACGCAACGGATTTTTATGCGGTTTCTACCGATAGATAGAGTGATTCAAGAGAAAGGTTTATATGTCCAATATTCAATTCAGGCAGAGGGCAGCGGGCAGCTGGCAGGCGGGTGGTGTGGATTTTATAAAGGTTGGGTAATGGCGTTGTGTTTCGTTAGCCACAGCAACGTGTTGCAGGGTCTGCTAGTTTAATATAAAACAAAAACTTTTTTCACATCACTTTTATACCTTTTCTTTAATTATTTTTCTCGGTGTTACAGAAAATTCAATTCTTTCTTTAATAAAAGGAGCACCCGAAACACGTCTGTATTTGTTGGCAGATGAAACAAATTTAATAAAAATATGTGAAATCAAGTCTAATAATTATTCAATATGACTGGGAACGACGCGAGAATTTATTCATATAAATTTCGGAATATATGAATCAGACACATATCAGCAAAGCATTTGATTTTAATGAAATTCTTCTCTTTGATTCTCAGACTGAAACACTCTGGTTAAAAACACAATAAACATCATTCTCCGAGCAAACACTTCTCTAGAAATATAGGAGACGGGGGAGGAGAATTGTCACATTTTAATTTAAGTCCTGGCATTAAATGTTTGCTTCTCGTGTTCCTTTTATACGCACGTTTGTCGGCCATTAAGGCGAGCGCTGATTTTTATTCTTACATTTTGTAAAGTTGGCCGTTGCAATGAAGCCCTAGAGGTAGGATAGGAGACATTAGCGCTTTGACGGTGAAATTTCAATAAAAGCACATAGTTTGAAAAATACATTTTCTAGATTTTCTTTCTGTCATGCTCATTTTTAAATAATCATTACATAGTATAAAATGAAGTCGCTCAAAATGCTTGTGCGCTTAGATCTTTTAAACTACGCAACGGATTTTCAAACGGTTTTCACCGAAAGATAGAGTGATTTAAGAGGAAGGTTTATATGTGTAATACTTGCTTATTATATTAGAGAAAAGCCGAGAAATTCAAATATTCAATTCAAGCAACGGGCAGCGGGCAGCTGGCAAGCGGGTGGTGTGGATTATATAAAGATTGGGTAATGGCATTATGTTACGTTAGCCACAGCAACGTGTGGCCGGGTCTGCTAGTTTAATATAAAACAAAAACTTTTTTCACATCACTTTTATACCTTTTGCCGACAAGGTCTTGCTACAACCATAGCTTCTTCACGGCTGTATAATTAATATAATATTATACTTCCCTTAATAAAAAAACATTGTAGCGAAACCTGGTGGGTTAAAGGTATAAAAAATAAAAGTGATGTTAATAAATTTATAATAGTAGGATTTGTGAAGTTGAAAGTATTTAAATATATACTTGCCTCAGGATCACTGCCTTTCAAAAAAAATTATTGTGTCGAATGGTTAACTTGAAAAATCACGACATCTATCCAAGGACATTACAAAAATGCAAGACATATTATAATCGTAGGTACTTATTACACCAAAAATGTAGCACCGATAATGAAAAGGACAACGATTCGTCCGGCGACAGTTGGTCCGGCGACAGTTCGTCCGGCCGACAGTTCGTCCGGCCAAAGTTCGTCCGGCGGACAATTGGTCCGGCGACAATTCGTCCAGCCTGATCCTTTAGAAGATTTTTTCTTCAAGTAAGTATGCAAATAGGATAAACGGCCGTACAACCAAATATACTTATATCTATATCTGAAGGCATCTTGAGTGAAAATCTGCGTACTTCAATGACAGTAGAGAGCATAGATATGCCACTCATGTAGACATTAGATTTATTTTCAAAGAAAAAATAAACGCGTTCCTATACTATATTCATAGACAATACACGTAATATTGGTGACGTCTAGGCTTTCGACCCAAATACGGATTACGTTACAAGCTGTGCTAAGCACGACATTCCAACCAAGCCGAGCTTATAACCATCAGATAAACCGGGCCTTTGTAAAGTATCTTTACTCTGGTCATTCATCGAAGCATCTATCATGCATTTGACAAAACAAAAAAGGAAACGATGTTAAAAAAAATTTGTACCAATGTTATGACAAGTATTTACAATTTTGAAAATTTACACTTCGTTAAACTTGAAAAATGTTACGCGTAACGCAAGAATATTTTACATTACTGACTTACCCGTACACCGAAATTAGGACGGGTTGTTTAAAACAATTTATTTAATTCATCCAACACTTGAAGATAGTTTTCACGTTGTGTGAAAGTTCTATTCAAGTTCTGCGATTATTTCAGTTCTATGAAGCAACTAGCCTATAATTATTTAATAACAGAACTTGAATAGAACTTACACACAACGTGAACCTTAAATATTTTATCAATTGTTCAAATTTTTGAAAGTGTGAAAATCTTACTAATTTTATAAATGCGAAAGTTTGTATGGATGATCCTTACTCTTTCACGCAATAAATATTGAATGTAATTTAAAAATTCTTTCACTAATCGAAAGCTACATTATTTGCGAGTAACAACGGTTTTATATATTGGTAAGCTCTGGCGTTATGAATGAGCTGTGGCGTTATGAAATTATGTGTCATACGTTTTCTGTCCCTAACAAAATCGAGTTATTGCAAACGTCAAACAAAATGTTACCTTGGAAACGATGTTTTATTTTTTTATTTTAGGTTTAAAAAGAGTGCTTTGTTGTGATTAAAAAGAGTACTTTTTTGGCGTCGTAGTTAATATGTACATATCTCTAAAAATGTTTATTCTCCGAACAAAAAGCATAACGTTGCTATAAAGCATAGCGTTTGAAGTGGACTGTCATTTTCTTATTTTTTTAGGTTACTCTGGATTCAAATATGAATAAAATACTAATAAAGGGAGTAGGTACTTAAAATAAATTTCTATATCTATAATCAAAATATTTCATAAAATAGAACTTTTATTTGCGAAATGTCATTCTCAAATTTTGAAATTTTCTATTAAACAATAATTATTTTCTATTAGACAAAATAGTAAGAATAATAACAATTATGCCAATAATTATGCCAGTAATTTCCCACTAATACTATGCGAGCGAAGCCGTGAGTAAAAGCTAGTATATTATATTCCCGCAGATTTAGAATAAATTCATTAATGGAGGTTCAATTTGAGAGGCGGGTATGGGAATCATCTCCCCGGGAATCATTTATTAGATAACCAACACCCATATCGTGGGTCACCCTACGTGGTTCGCTACGTTTGGTGACTTAGCAAGGATGCCCGGTTTTATGGAGTAAGGTATGTCTAGGTCTTGGAGTCGAATGCGTTTGTCTACATGCTGCGTGGAGGGATCGGGATAAACCGGTAGTGGAAGACGTAAAACACTCTAGTTGGACTATCTTCACCCATTACCATTGCACCGCAGTGGAAGAGATGGATTCATACGTCCGTCACTCTTAAGGCTACGCAACCGGACTCGAAAAGAAGAAGATGGAGATATACGAAATTACGAATATTAGAGGAGCGCGCTAACATTTACAGCGACAAAATCGATACGAAAATTGCGAAAATGTTTAATAAAACACGACTCATTTAAAATAGAGCAAAAATCTCATGAAGAGCATCTTAAGTATGATTTAAAAAAACATTGTGACTTTTTTCACAAATATAATTTATAAGATAATAGAAACAGACTTGTTTTTAATAATTTTTGGAGCATACTTTGCGATTTTTTTCTATTTGGGGAATTTCATAAAATTTGCGTTTCGGCGATGGCAGCATCTAGACATTATCTTCAAAAATAACATATATTTTTTTAAGAGCTTAAAAACTTCAAATGCTTAAGGGAGATATGTAAGAAATTCGAGTTGCCGAGGCTTAAACACATTGGCTTCCCAGATTCATACCCACTCTTCGTACCTTTTTCCATCCTAGAACTTCCACTCCTTCCTTTCCCTAAAAAGGCACTCCTCACAGCATCCCAAAAGATAACATTAGCCCATAGGAATTTTTTTAAGGCCTCCTGTATGAAGCTAATGTAAGAAAGCAAAAAATACGAGAAGGACGAGATTATTAAAAACCTACATAGTACCAAGATGGAAGAGCATTAATATAAACAGATATTTCATGCTACAAAAAAAAGAGGGTCTTAAATCACATTTACATGGTAATCCATGGGAAATCTAATACAGTCGTGTGCTGAAAAAACTGGGTGGCATAAAAATAATACTCTGGACTGGATATCCGAATAAGTAGAAATAAAGTGTTCGTTTCTTGGTTCCTTATGTGGTAAACCATGCCTCCATGCTTGTTAATGTGAATTAATATTCACGGGGAGTACCTAATATTATATTGCTTCTACAATATTGAAAACATTACTCGGAGGCGTCAATGAAATAAAAAACTTGTTTTTGGGTTTGTGTGTGTGTTTTTTTTATTTATTCATATTTGTAGTGTACGCAGTTTCAATGCCTCTCAGCAGATATCGTTAGTAGTATTAGTTGATAGCTACTAATGTTTCGGAGATCTACAGCACTTACGGCGTCGTCGGCTTCCTTCGCACATCAACACACAGCCCCGTTTAGAACGGACGTTTGGTTCCAATTGGTTATTAATTACGGTCACGATAACCGTAATAAACAAATTCGTATTCTCGACAAACCTAGTTGTTATTGAATACTTCTGATCAACAAATGGATTCCTAATCAGTGGAAATTCCAGTACACAATAATAATTGATTTATGTCAAGATATAATTACAGTTCAAGGCGGTTTACAAGATATATATATATTTTTAACAGTAGTACCTATCTCAGTCATAAATTTTCTCTTGTCAGGACAAGGATCTAGAACAATCTCAGGAAATGATGAGTTGTGTTATAACACTTTTAATTTAAGTGTATAAAATAATAATATTATAGGACATACATGAATTGATAAGATACACAAAAATCGAAAGACTATATGCTTTTTAAATTGTTCGTACCTACTTAATTTGTACTTTTAGTTTGAGTTCGTTATCAGATAATAATGTATTGTATTATTATTATAATGATTCATGTTTTAAACATGGATGTACCGAGACACTTTCTACGATGAATCATCATGGTAAGATTCTTATCACCGTGCACGTGTTTTGTTGCCTTTACAAGGTTAAATTACTCGCACGACAAATCGTGTTACCTTAGTAATTAATTTTAGGCGCTACGACGCACGTATTTGTTTCATCCTTCTCCCACGTATTTCTTTCAGAGATAAGAATAACTAACCCTTTTAACACTTGCAGACACTATACACTTTGACCCCTAAAAATAGAGAAGCAACTGGCCGAATAAGTCAGTCGTCCGACGACCAGACGACATACGTGAAGTCTGTGTTTCGTTTGCAAATCCATCCCCGAAGTAAGTATCCTCAAGGAAAACCGACATACAATTAATGTCACTAGTGTAAGCGTCCAGTACAATACATGTATTATCACCTCTGAAGCCAATATATTAGTACCCACTGTTAATTTTTAGAAAACAAAATATGTTTACCTAAGTATTTCCTCTTTTGCAATCCCTCCCCTCTCCTAATATTTTTTAACCACTCCCCACTCAAGGTGGTAGTAAAATTACTATAAATTATTAATGGAAACACAAAAGAAGATGTTATTCAACAAATTTATGAAAAAATATATATTATGTAGGTAAGTACAAAAACGCTTTAGGAAAAATACTCAAATTGGAAAAAAAGTTATTTATTTGCTTATTAATTCTCTGGAGCTTTGCTACTACCGAGAAATGTGTGTACATTGGGAACAGGTTTCCGTGAATGATTTTGCAGAATTTGTTTTCAAAGAATGATGGCTTTTATCCAAAATAGGTAGGTAAAAATTAATAATAATAATAAAACTTTACTGAAAATATTATAATAAAATGAATAATTTCCAATCCTAATTTTGTATTTTGCATCTATTTATAGTTAAACTTTATTGTTTCCTCGATTGAAAAGCTCCACACAAATATAAAAAAATTAGTAAAGGGAAACTTTGCAACAAGTTTACGATATAATAATTAGTGTTAAGAACTATTTAATCACTACACCATCACCCTATTTCTCAGTAGTGGTATACAACAAGTTAATGGGGTTTTAAAAAGATCGCAAAAACTTTCTGATCTAATACTACTCTCCTCAGATTAGTATTCTGTTTAAAGACGACAATATACCATAAAATATATTCAGAATCTTAACGACGTAAGTAAAGAAGCCGTGTAAACAAATTGCCACTCGCGACCCGTGTATTGGACCTAACTACTGTCGAATTTGCCGTATCAAAGAAAAGAAGAAGAAGAAAAATAATGTGGGAATCTTAACGACGTAACTGAAGAAAGCGTGGAAACAAATATGCGCCCGCGGCACGGCGTATTGGACGAACGCACGGTCGAATTCACCCTAGCAGGCCTGGAGATTGGACCTTTCCGCCGCGTTCATTTTAATTAATTCTGAAGAACGTGTTACAAATATTTAAAATGTGTCTCCATGTTGTCCTTCCGAAGTTATTAATTGATCGTTAAGAAAAATAAAATCTGGTGCTAACCTCTAACTTTGTAGTTAAAAACGGGTTATAAAGTTTTAAAATCGTTGTACGTAAAATACTCGTATATTAATGGTAAGGTACTATTTTATTAATCTAAAATAGAAATAACTCGCATCCCTTGTGCGGCATGGAAAAAAAAAAGTTGTTAAAGTTACGAATTCGCCGGAAATTATTAAAATGTGAGTTTTGAGCAAACAAAAATTATTAGGGTTGGGTACCGTCTTAATATTTCTTATTCCCTTCGCTACTTTGAAATCCTAAAACTTACAATTAATTGGTGCCTTTCCATATGTTATAACTTCTTCAATAATCATTGTAAATTTTCACTCTGCGGTACTATTTTTTTTACATTAAGGCTCCGCATCCGAGCTCGAAAAGATAGAAGATATGAAATTACGAATGTTAGAGGAGCGCGCTAATATTTGGAGCGATAAAATCGATGCGAAAATTGCAAAAATGTTTAATAAAACACTCTATTTAGAATAGAGCAAAAATCTCATAAAACGTATCTTAAGTATCATTTAAAGAAACATCGTGATTTTTTTCACAACTATAAATTGTAAAATAACTGAAACAAACGTGTTTATAGTAATTTTCGGAGCATACTTTGCGATTTTTTTCTATCGAGGGAATTTTATATAATTTGCGATATTATCTTCAAAAATAACATATTTTTAAGAGCTTAAAAACTTCAAATTTTTAAGGGAGGTATGTAAGAAATCGGTAGAAATTCGGGAAGCGGAGGCTTAACTCCATACAGCAGAAAATAATTTCCCTCAGGTCTATGTCATCTTTGAAGATGCTTTCTGGAGGTTATTTTTAAGAAGAGAAAGGAGTCAACATAGGTCTTGGAGAATCCCATATTGTAGGAGTGAGGAACCACAGAGGCTGGAAGTCGTAGAAGCTATTCTGTGACAAGTTCTCATGTGACAAACGTCAACCGTCGACATATATTATGTTGGTTGCGCATTTGGTATGTTTACCTACTGTGTACCGGTGCCGAAGGGATAAATGACGATAGTTCATCGGAACATCTTCCATTAAAATAGCGGTAGAATAAGAACAGTATACCTACCTGATGCCTGTGCTCTAAAAATTGCAATCCGCTTGTAGTAAGATAGGGAAATCCATCAAACTGACCGCCCGTTTTTGCACAGAGTCAAGGGTTTTTTCAGGTATCTTGGGGCTCAAGGTTTTAAATGGTATTTAATTAATATAATTATGGTATTTAATTAATATAATTATGGTATTTAATTAATATAATTATGGTATTTACTTAATATAATTATGGTATTTAATTAAGTAAAAAGAACCAACTTTGTTGATCTAACTATTTTTAATAAAAATCATCTACACATTTCTAAGCAAATGTTTCTTCATCAGGATACAATACGTTTTAATTATATTTATTATGCTTTGTACCCTGACAAAAAAAACTTTAGTTGTGAAACATGTGGATATTTTTCATTCCAAATAGTTATATAAACCACGTTAATTATTTATTTTTTTTAACTAGAACAACTCTCTTTTTATATAATAGGTTTTGAAAAATTTTGTCGAAAATAATACGTTAATTATGAAATTTTAAATATAAGATTAACAAAAATGACATTTTAATAAGAGGTCTCAGTAGCCGACTTGGTAAGGCGTTCATCCTGGTAAGACAAGAGATCCTAGGGTCGTGTCCCAGTTGCGACCGTTATCTTTTTAATTTTCTGTGTCTTGTTCTTTTTCATATTTCGTTTAGATTTTTAATATTATTTTAATCCTGAATGACATAGTTATTTTTTTTTCATTAGCTCCACACAGGAGACCCTGAAGAAAATAATTCGCCTCAGGGCCAATATCATTTTTGGGGATGTTGTGGGGAGGTTTTTTTCAGGAAAGGAAGGAGAAGATGGGAAGGAATTTGGGGTCAGTGTGTCCATGAATGACGGAAGAATGAATTCATCTCTCCCACTGCGGTAAAGGTTACGTCCCGGGAGAGCCCTGCTGGAGAGTTGAGTCTCCCTCAATCAGTCTCTCCCGACCCGGCCTGCCATTCAGTTAGTGCCATACGCATCCGCCGCTAAGACTTGGATAAACTTCACCCCATGAACCCGTGCACGTTTGCTAAATCTCCAAACGTAGCGAACCACTCAGGGTGACTTATGGCAGAGGTATTGGTTATCCAATAAAATGTTCCCGGGTGGCGTCCTCCCAAATTTAATTTAAAATGACGCCACAAGCAATTTTTAAGAAGAAATATTATAATATTGGTTTCAATAAGTAGATCTAAATCAACTTCGCAATAACTTAACTAAGTGAATAACTCAACAACAAAAAACGTATCTCTGCATTCTTCGGAAAAGGGTGAATTTCATTATTTTCATTCGAGTAAATTCCATTGGGTATTTTGCTTACAAATGGCAAGGAAGCAATAATCTGAGCTCCGCCCGAGCCGGCCCTGTTTTATCACCGCAGTCGAATGACCCCTAAGAAGATGGGAAACACATTCTTGGTGAGCATATAAAACATTTGTGCCGGTTAGCCGGCGGCGCGGCCTCCCTCCGGCAAGGAATGGGGGTGGAAAGTTCCCTTCAAACGACTTTCAGCACGGCTCGAGATTAAGTTTGACATGTACACTGGGATCTGGGATCTGTACATGCAAAGGCCGAGCACTCTAGCTCTAGACCCCTCGTCTGAAGTGGCCTCTAAAACACTGATTTCATTACTCTCGCAAGAAAATGTCAGTCAAATGTCGTGGGCTTTCGCGAACACACTCACCTTTTTTCTTTAAAATTTTGCCAAAGCTTATCGCGAAAAAATTCAATATATTTTTGTGATGTCTATTTAGTATTTCGTTTGCAGTAATGGCGATGGTAGCAACTCGCAGTTTATGCCCACCACACTGAAGCAACTACTAACTACAAATTCATCTACAGTTCTTCACAAAAAACACATCAAAGACTGGATCAAACTGCAAGGTATTCAATTTACTCAAAACATTATAACACCTAACCAAACCTAAACATTAAAAAAAATAAAATATAAAACTTTGTTTCGGGACAAAATATATCACCACAATATTACTTAAACCAGTGGCGTGTAGTCCGTAGAAAAATATACCTACATGTTTATCAACACAATTATTTATCTTACACATAATCTGTATGTTAAGAACAACTGTATATAAATCCTACTGCAACTAATCTTTAATTTATGTGTAAGATACTGCCGCCACGGGTCGACCCATAGTGCCCTTCTTGAAAATATCAAGGAGGATATGGTGTTTCTACTTATGTCGACAGAATAGCACTCAATCCCAAACATGGGAACACCTTAGCATAGGTTCGCCTAATGAGGTGTTTACAAAATACTACAACTAACCTATTTACATACAGCTACGGATCATTGCATTTTTTCTTATTACTTATCTTATTATCTGTGTAAACCAATGTAATTATTTGTAAAGTGTATGTTCAAGAATATAAATAAATAAACAAAAGACAGCAAGGCGTGAGAGAAAATTGTTGCATTCTAAGATGTGTAGCAAATCTCATAAATACCTAAATTTATTTATTTATGGAAAAGTCAATGTTTACTTGATTTTTCAAAAAACCACCCCATTCACTTTTCTCACCCAAATTTTGCACACCTGACGTTCAGAAAAAGAGGAAAATTACAAATATGTAAGTCTACATCTAAAATTATAACCAAATAAAAATGTCCCGGTGGGGCTTTTTTTAACAAATGCACAAAAAGTACTACAAATACAGTTGCGTTTTCTTCCAACATTGATTAACCTTCAAAATAAGATTATCTGTTTATACGGAATTTAAGAAAATCATCTCTATCTCCTTATCCCCCCCTTAAAACAGAAATGATGAAATTTTGCACACTTGGCGTTCAAAATAAGAGGATCATTAATCATTACTGCCTCCATCTGAATTCGAAAAATCAAAATCTCAAAACTCAAAAAATCTCGAAGCACATAGATCGCTGTTCAGCTCTCAAAGTTCAAAGCTCAAAGCTAAAAGCTCAAAGCCCAAAGTCCAAACAAGAAAACTTTGAAGCTCAATACTAAAATATATAAGTTCAAAACTCAAAGCTCAAACAGCTCAAAACATCACAGATCGAAGGTAGACAGTTAAAAGTTCAAAGCTAAATGCTCTAAACTCAAAGCCCAAAGTTTAGAGCTCAAAAAACTTCATTCCAACATTATTGTCATAGTTAAGTTCTCCGATGGATTCAGCTGATTCGGCGACCACCCTGAGAGGTATTAAAATTGTGACGGTTGGCGGGCGGGTGGACATCAGGTGGGCAACGTTAGTTAGATTGTTTATACAAATTTCCAGTTTTTTCCGAGATTGATAAAATTTTGCACAATTGACTTTCGTCACTGACTAAATCTGATTTTGTAAAACTCTGTATAAAGCCCGACCAACGCCTTGGATTTCAGCTTGTTTAATATAACTATTTTTACAGTAATGCCTAATACTTTCTCCAAACGTTTTTTTAGTAATATTGTCTGTGCTTTTTGTCTATTCTTGAGCCGTAAGTTTCAGTACTTACTTTGATACTTTAAATACGGGTGAAGGAAACTAATACTTGAATATGATTCTGAAATAAGTAAATAATTTTATTTTTATCATTAAAAATAGTGGTTTAAAAAAGTTGATTATTTTCTTTTATTAATAAATCCGTCACCGCTAAATTACCAATATCATACCACTTATCATAATTTTTCCAGTCCCTAAACTACCTTTTCGTATTTAGCAAATAGATCTGTAATAATGTTATCCAAAAGAATTATTCAGTCGTCCAAAAATAACCTTAATGTAAAGAAACCCGGATTCATAACCCTATTACTCTTTGTTCGATAATTATTTGTTCGGTTTGAGCACTGCCGAAATCATGTATAACATATAAACCGTTTGTACATTTCTCCAGCTGTCAAAATTTTGGCTACGTTTTACTCTAATCAGTGGGTGACTACTTTAGTGTCGAATAGTAAAACTATGAATGTTTAATGCGCCGGAAAGCACTAATGAAAGGTGAGGAAATGCAATATAATTTTAGTACCTGGGGGACAATTATTGCTAATCGAGACCCTAATGAAACACGAGGAAATGACCCTTAAGGGTGTAGATACTGCAGATTATGTTAGATAAAATAGTAATTAAGACATTACGGCGACTTAATACTAGATATAACACTTTAAAAATACAACAATTGGAATGTTTCACATTTTCCAATCTGGTACTCTTGTTTTTTCAACTGACTTCAACCACTGAAGCGATTACTTTATGTATACCAATTATTTAATCAAAATTATCCACATATTTCGAAACCGACGCGACGGTTCCTTCAGCAGTATAAAATTGACAAAATTATCAAAAGTCAAACTAAATGAGTGATGTAAAAAAAGTGATTTGTTTTCAATTAATTAAAAAGACGCCACATGTGAATTTGCGATACTGAAGAAGATATGCGGTGTAAAACCTTGGACACGACCTTGAAATGTGATGCTGAAGAAGAATGCTCAGGATCCCATGGACAGCCAGACGCACAAATGGGGCCCTTCTGGAAAAGATAACCTCTCAGCTATCTGCCTACAACGTTTTAAAATACTTTGGACCCGATGGTTGCCAAACTGAAAAATCCAACTTCGAGATATTCATAGTCATGGCAAAGTGCTAAGAAGAAGCAGAGGAAGGTCACCAATGTGCTGGAGTGACCAAGTATCACGATCCTCAGCAATGACGAACCAACTTAAGAAGAAGACTAAAGAGATAAACCGAAAGAAGTATTCTATGGGCTTGTCCGAGTGTCCGAAGTGAGCTCTTTTGAAATTGATCAAACATTTTCAAAACCAAAATTCTTCTTTAACCCTCCCGTTTCTGAAAGGGGTTCTCAAAATTTCTAAATTTACTATTCTCCATGTAGAATTTTTAATAGAGACTTTACGACTTCGATATTTTTTGTATTCCTACAAAACCGATAAACACATATTCAGTCATTAAAAAAAAAAAAATTTGTCCTTGATAAAAGCGTACAAAAATATTTTGTTAATGTGTAGGTATCATTCCTTGTCGCATATGATATTTCTTGCTCCCTGGAACCAAATCCACGATAAAATAAACTATGAGAAATACTCCATCTCTCTCCCGCATTAGTTCGCTTATGGATATGTTTCCCCTGTTCCTTTCGCACCTCGGCAATTTACGGCATCTCGTTCCCACGCACTACATCTAAAGCTGCATAAGGGTGTAAGGACATAGTGTCATTTGCTAAGGCGTCGCCAGTGTGGCTGACCCGACCAGCTGTGTTATTGGGGATTATATACAGTGCGTGCCGAAACACTGCAGTGGACGTAAAAAAAATAAGTTCAATAATTAAAAATTTGAAGTGCGATTTTTGTGGTAAATTGTGTCATTCTTGTGATATTGCGTTTCAATAACTGTGTTCATAATGACAAGAAGGGGTCTAACTGATGAAGAATTATTAAAATTTCTAGAAGATGACAGTGACATTTGTGAAAGTGATAATGATAGTGATTTGGATTTTGAGACAAAAGATCAAGACAATCTTTCTTTCTTTCCGAGTAATTGGTAATAATTAGTCGCAGTAGGGTATTTTTAAAATGGACCGTTAATATTAACATGAAGGCAATTCTAATAACATGAATATAATGACATTTTGGAAATAACCCATTAATGGTTTATTCTATTGTACCTATAACAGGTATTATTATTTTCCAAATATTCATGGATTCTTAGGAGCATTATTTGCACATCATTGCTCTGGTAATGCCTTCTCAGAAACTTATAATGATTATTGCGGAACATGGAACTCACATTTTTCCCGTTTCATGTAAGGAGCACTTAACGGGGCATTTAATTTTTCTTAATCTCAAAATGGGGTTCATAATAATTATTTTTAGATTTTTACAAGTCAATTGTTCGATTTATAAAACAGTTTAAAAACGTTCTCAACTAGTTTCTAGGGTAGGTAATTTTATATAACATACGTTAACTTATAATTATCTTGTGTTTAAAGTGTTCTACTTCTTTCTTCTAAACCACCACTGTATAGGTAGATATTGTAATTTTTAGTACTTATTTGATTGTTTGCATTGCTTTTATGTGTTACTTTGCCCCTCTTGTACCTTGCTAAATAACTGTTTTAGAAGATGATTTAAATCAATAATTAATTTATATTTTTATTATTTTATGCTGAATTTCAATAAATGATTAAATTGTTAAGTTTTTTTTTATGTTATTGTTGTAATGAATCTGTTTATTTTCTTATGAGTGTAAATCAATTATCATATTAAAAAAATCTTAATTTTGTTGATAATATTATTTTTGTTATTTTGGAACCACCCAGTTATTTGCGACCGCGCCAGCATGCCGGCCGGCAGGTACCAAAATACCGACTAGGAAACAAGTCAAAGCGTCGTCAAGCAAAGTCCGTCGCGGCCAGAGCGTTCGCTGATGAATGATTTTGTATGAAATTAACTGAATAGGTTTTATATTATGAAATTAACTATATTATGATAATTATTTAACGTAAATACATTAAACGTGTAAGCCATAAAAGTAATTTGCCATCAATCTTATAAATAGATGGTAAAAGTGGGATTGAAATGATGAAATCCCTGGGGTTGTGGCTCGACCCCTCATAGTACCCAACGTTTCGTTTTGCATCTTGGCATGCCGAAGGTTAAACAGATTATCAATCCCATTGTTCTGCATGGTATTCAAAAGATCTTGTTTAAGTTGGCGACATCAGCCTTCTTTCAAATCAATGCAGATCAACTATACACCACAACTATCTAAAGGTTGATTATTAATGTAACTGAAATCAAATAAGAACATCCGTGTATTTGCATGAACATGAGCCATTAAAAGGGAGCAGATAACGGTAGTTTGACGGCCGGCGTAGCGCAGCGGTAAGGCGTTTGACTCGCATACCGAAGGTCGCGGGATCGAATCCCGGCGTGGCAAATAAATTTTATTTGATTAATTTAATTCTTGTTATTTCACAATTTACTCTTTAAAATAATATATAGTATATTTGCGGCACGTTCCGGAGTGGAAGATACTCCCTGTATCGCCCTGGTGTAAGACCACCATTCAGAATTGAAACGTTGCTTGAAATGGCATTAGCCGTATTTGGTGACCAGATCTGAATAGCCAGGTACGTCCCCACCTTCCTCTTCCCTGTCTCCTTCTCCTCCACACTACCCTCAGCCTCACAACATATCCCAATTGAGGATGCCATAGTCTCACTGGCTTCAGACGGGTGCAGTTGGGACTCTTGTGCAGTATCCATATAAAAAAAAAATTATAAAAAAAATCGATTTCTAACCGAAAAACTGAGAAAAATTTCACAATTACATCTTCACGCAGACTAAACCTCTGCCAGCAAGCTTCTTGTAACCATGGAAACCTTCTCGAAATTCGATACAACCTTACAGGAATAACCTCCTTATATCCCCTTTGTACCGTGAATAAACAATAGTGTCCCACTATTATTATTTGCTTGGCGTCTTCAGATACTATCTGCGGGCTTTGGGCTTTTGTTCCCCGGTGAATGGTGACCGCAGCTCCTGTCCAGTTATTGTATTCAATGTTCCGTTGTAAATCAGGCAATCTTGATGGCTGTTAAATTATTCGTCGCATATTTAACTTTCTTTTGCGATTTACAAATGCAAAATTCAATAAATTTTAACCTTGACTCATTCCGGAAATGTTTTGATTCCTCCATAAAAGGATAGTAATTCTTACAGACATCTTTTGGTTTCGGTTCTGTGTTGTGTGCTGTGCTGTGTCTTACAGACATCTTTTGGTTTCGGTTTTCGACGTGCTCACTTCGTTTAACTCGTATCTTATTCTGACAAGCAAAACTATAAGCATCACGCGTTGTGGAAAATACCAACATAGATTTAACGAATGACCGAGAGCGTATGGTTAACTGTTGCTACTTCGATAGTTTTGTCGTGGCGTGGTTTTGGAAGCAAAATAAGTAGATAATAATAATAATAATTGGACATTTTGTAGAGCGCTGTTTTTGTGAAAAATCACCTTAAGGGCGCTGTCAAGAGGAACACTATTCTTTTTTTATTTTTTTTTGCTTTGTGGTATTTGATCATCTTTGGAAAAATCCAGTTAAAACTAAGAGATATGTTTGAGATGCATAATTGTACATACAGTTTGGCTTCTTGCATAAAATCTTTATCTAATTTTTTTTTGTTATTTTTTTTCAAATCATTCACGTAGATGGGATGAATAATAATTATTATTATCAAAGCATTTGAATTCGATTACATATCCCAATCTACTTATACCTAAATATTATAATATTTTATTATGTCGCAGCGTGCACATTCTGAAAGCAATGGTACCATGAATATTCATTATTGCCATTTTCTCAGACAATATTATTGAAATGAGTTGGTTATCGCGTGCCTATCGTCTGAGAACGAATAACTTGATATTCTTCGGTAATAAATTAGGTGGTTTGATAAGATCGTTCCGTTGGATGTTATTTCAAAGCTCTAAGACAAAAAAGGTAAGTAAGTAAAGGTAGCAAGAATAATACGTAATTAATATGTTACGGATTCCTACTGTTCTTATTCCATAATTATTTCATTAGTATTTTAAAGTCATGAGGTTTGAATAAAATAATTCAAAAATAGTGTGTAATGTTGTGAATAATGAATACTTAGAAGGCAGGTATGGATACCACCGCCCCGGGAACCATTAATTGGATAATCAATACCTCTGCTATAGGTCACCCCAAGTTATTAGTTGCGTTTGATGACTTAACGGGGGTCCACAAGGCCTCCTATGCAGATATAATGTATACTCCGTCTATACTTTATTCTTTAGGGCATCTATCTAAGATCTCATGATACCTCAGTATATTAATAATATAATAAAACGTTTAGTACCAATGTAAAATAAAATGATTCTCCCATAACCAGTGAACTAATTGAGTTCAAACTCTTCCTCTAAAGTCCTTACAGTTCCATTCTTCAACTGCTTTGCTTTGATCCGGTCCCATCTTAGATATTTATTATGTCTGGGGCTTTATTTCGAACAAACAAACATCGTAAATACAGGTCATACGAATTAGAGCATGACGGAAAATGTACCATGACACGTGACTCACATCTCAAAGACGTAATATTATATTCATTCGCCGAACATGCTCTCAAAATACAACTCCGCACCTGCCATACTACAGACAATACAACATTCAAAGTAAACTAATTGTAAATCAGCTGTGAATTGAGGCATACGTCATCACAAAACGTAATCGCATATTAAAATACAAATAACATTCAATCAACCGTCGACTCATTACGATACTCAGCACTCAAGTATTCGATATGAATCTGACCGAGTGATAGTGGTCAAAAAATAAAATCCAATAAAATTATATTTCTCACAGAATGGGTAAAAGATGTGTGCATGTAATTTTTTTTAAATATTAACTCTATACAGGAGACCCGAATGAATTTCCACAATAGATGTCCACATCATCCTGTATAGAATGTTTTTAAGAAGGAAATGAATTGAAGGAGTGGCCTAGGTCATTTCACAACCTAGCTGCTGCTGAACGAGCTACAGGAATGAGTCGCATCACCACTCCTTCCTTTGTCGACCTTATACGAAGGCTGGGCACGCGTTTCCCAACTGTGCACCAGCGTTGTCGATTAAAAGCGCCTTCCATTAAAATACCAGCTGAATAAACTCCTAGCAATCCCACCTATCGTCTTTATTCCAACGATTACAATACGTCCGGTAATGAATTGGAATTTATCAGGGAGATGAAATTTTACACACCTTCAAGGGTTTTTCAGTAGATTTGTATAGTTTCCTGTCGATACCAATTGGGGGCTACGAGTACCAAACTCAACAGTCGGGCGCACTGCAATTTAACTGTTGACACGGTCAACAATAATCCTACCTACAGCATTTGTGGGATCTGTACACTACACTCAGCGTCTGTGAGGTTAACCGAACTCGTAGATTCAATAAATTTAGACCACGAGCCTGAGCTGGTCACTTAAGGTTACATTCAATGAAATCTTGTCGGACGGATTGCTTCCAATCAATCGAACTAGATTAAGAAAACCACATATGGACATATGTAAATGGTAGCTAAAATCTTGTTTGGTGTTTGTTTCTTTTCTTCATTCATACAAAATAATCAAAAGATCACCAAACTGGGCACGAGTTCTATTAACTATGTTCAACTCGAGGGCTTTAAGTCAAATACGATAACTACAAAAAACATTCAAATATATCTGGGGCCTTAAGTAAAATAAATTATGCATAAAAACATAACAATAATTTGAGGGTTTAAAGTCAAATAACGAACAAAAAGAATTCCTATAATAATTATTACTGTTTGGCACTTTTTAGATGACCATGTTTTGTTTGGCTTATGGGTAAACTTTAAATAATTCTTGATATGCTCGTTCGTGATGGCGGTAATTTAATTAATTTAGGGAAAAAAATAGTTGTCTCTGCGTAGCAAAGACGTCGGTGACCCTGGTATTGAAGTTCGGTATAGATTGTATAAGCCGTTTTTCAATGCCCAGTACTAACAATGCATTGAGAATATTTAGTCCATCTTGACTAATTCCATTTCTTACGAAAGATTTAATTATTTTTAAAGTTGAAAAATACCGTTTATATTCTAATTCTGTAATCTATGACTTTTAACAATTTTTGCATATTTGTTTACGGACGCAAAAAAAACAATTCATTTTACTGTTTTACGGAACAGCTTGCCTAAGAGTTTTACCTAAAATATTTAATTTACTACCATCTATGTAAGCGAATTATGAATAATTATAAGTTTACCCTTAAAGTAAAATATCTTTATCTAAAACCCTCGAATCATTGCTATTTTTTCTGGGTATCACGTTTTCTATCCAGGCAATTTAAATGGTAACGATTAATTATTAATCCAATAATATGTTATGTCCACAACATTTTATAAAGTATCTATTGTAGAAATATTGTTCCTCTTATTCTTAATCTCAACTCATTATGTATAAATGTTACAGTTAAAACCAGTTCTTAGTTACAACGCGTTTTCTCTGGTATAAACTAGTTTAATAAAAAAACAATTTTATTAATCCAATAATGTATTATGTCCAAAACATTTTATAAAGTAAGAAACAATTTTATTACTCAAATAATGTATTATGTCCACAATATTTTATAAAATATCTATTATAGAAACAGTGTCCCTCTTTTTCTTAATCTCAGTATATATGTTACAGTTAAAACCTGTTCTTAGTTACAACGCATTTTCTCTAGTATGAACTAGTTTTTACTAAATGCCGTTGTTACAACTAGAATTAATTGCTAAATATCAGTGAAAACTAGTTCTAACTAGAAAAAAGGCGTTTTCTCGAAATGATTCAGTTAAAACTGTTTCAACCGATGTCAAAGTTCATCGTGCTTTATTCTGATTGGTCGAGTGACATCAGGATAGGTTAGTTTTTTTATTACATATTTTTGTTAACAGTATCTTTATTTCCAATCCCAATTTCAGTATTAACAAAGGCAGTTAGTAAAAACTAGTTTTAACTGGAGAAAACGCGTTATAACTAAAAACGAGTTTGAACTGTAACATATAAACATAATTGTGAATGTATTTTTAAATATATTAACAATATGTAAATTAATAAGAACAATATCATTATGCCACATGAAGCACGCTCTTAAATACTATTGTACTAATTTCTACCTATCCGGACATTTCTTACAGACATACGAGCATACCAATGATACGATCCTCCTTGTTGGTAATTCAAACATGTTTTCCAAATGTCCTTCACGTTTTGCAATCAAAACCCCAATTTCCCAAACAATTAAAAGGCAAACTAATAACCCGTAAATGAAATTAGCAATTAACCCAACAGAAACCGGGAGTAGGTGGGATAGGCGGTAGGAAGAAGGACCCGCACCCCCTCGGCCGACCCTCCCTTAATGTTGTAGGAATAGCAGCCATATACTGGGAAATTCCAGAGATCTAACTTTGAATATTCCCGTACATGCTCAAGTATTTCGTTTCGGTAGTTAACTAGCTCCTGTTGTACGCAAACGCAGATCCTCTTTGATCATAAATTTAATCTCCGTAGAATAAAAATATATTCCACGAATCCACGATCGATTAACTCGCGTCAAATTTGAGAGGAAATTTTATTCTATCAACACTTAACGTTTTCCGGGAATTAATAGGAAAATTGATAGCATTGATGAGTGCTTACATAAGTGAATAAATAAATTCGTGTATTTGGGACTAAATAGAATATCACTTAGCGTGCTCGAATTGCGAGCACGTATTACGTAAAGTTAGTATTCAAGCAAAAAGCAAGCATATATATATTATTTTATACGTGCTACCATCCAACGGTCTTAACTTCCCGGAGGTGATACAATGGAAACCTTTAATTGGCAATTGTTGAGAGGATGAAGAACATGTGGGAAGGGAGGCGGATGGCTAAGATAAAGTTAGGATTTTTTTTATTACTCTTTTATTTTTTTTATTACTCTTTTTTTTTTCAGTGAATACCGCACAAGAATCTCAACTGCTCCCGTCTGGAGCCAGTGAGACTATGGCATCCCCAATTTGGGTATGTTGTGAGGCTGAAGGTAGTGGGGAGGGGAAGGAGGTGGGGAAGAGGAAGGTTAGGAAGTACCTGGCTATTCAGATCTGGTCACCAAACACGGCTAAAGCCATTTTCAAGCAACGTTTCAATTCTGAATGGTGGTCTTACACCAGGGCGATACTGATAGTATCTTCCACTCTGGAACGAGCCGCAAATATACTATATATTATTGTAAATGAATTAATTGTGAAATAACACAAATTAATCAAATAAAATTTATTTGCGCACGCCGGGTTCGAACCCGCGACCTCCGGATTGTGAGTCAAGAGTCTTAGCCACTGGACTACGGAGGTCGTCAAGTTTTTATATGCCCATGGAGCCTTTGCATTGGGTTTAAAATATTAACAATTTTTTACGCAATGGTTAATCAAATCAAACACTTGCATGTTTAAATATTTCATTTATTAGGTGCATATATGTATTTAATTAAGATTTACACGCATTTTTATTACGTCTGTCTCACTAGGAATATCCCGTATCAAGACAGGTAAGTTAACAAATTTATTTTTTTTATAATAGAAACATTTTTTAATAAGTTGGAAGCAAAAATAGTTGACCGAATTAAATCAGGTTTGTATTGTAAATAATAATGGGATTGTAGTTGAACAGTTATTGCAGACCAGCTAAAGTTCCTTGGGTTGCCGGGGGCTTATACAGATTTATCAAAATAAGACCAATGACGGATTGTTTCAAAAAAAAATTACCAAACAAATATTTTAAGTTAATTTTCACTTTTATTGAAGTTCTGTTATTATATCAATATTTAATGAATAGGCCAGTTGCTTTATAAAACTGAAACAATCACAGAACTTGAATAGAACTCTCACAGAACATGAAAATAAACTTAAAATATTTGATGAATTGTTAAATTTTTTTGAAAGAACCCATCAATTGAAAATTTTAACAATTCATCAAATTTAGAAATTAATGTTCATGTTTGTGAGAGTTTTATTTAAGTTCTGTTATTATGGCATTATGGGCCAGTTACCAGCCATATATCTGAAGTGATATCAGAACTTGAATAAAACTTTGACAGAACCTGAAATTAAATACGACACTTGATGAATTTTTCAAATTCTGTGAAACAATCCGTCCTTAGACAGTGATCTCCCTCTAGTTTTGAAGTGTCCAAAACTAGAACCTAGTTTGAAGAGTGAAGTATCCCAAATTTCATCCGTCTCGGAATAAAACTGTAGATTTGTATAAAAATCTGAAGTTTGCCGTCAGACACTTTGTCTTATATTATATGAGAAGATTTGTGTGAGTTGACTAAATACACTGTACCACCTTTGATAATGATCTTCTGTTTAGCAAAGATTTTTTTTTTTTTATTGTAATATTTTTATCACATATATTTCCATTTTTAGAATACTTTGTATCCTGGTGAAGAAACCATTGGTTTTGAAACATGTTGATCATTTTTATTAAAAAATAGTGGTGTAAACGAAGTTTGTTACTTTATTTGTTTTTATATTTCTTTAGATTTTTATTTGGCTTATTTTTAAGGTAGATTATTGTATATTTTACTGTAGCAATGCAATTAAAGTTTGTTTTTTCCAAATTTTGTATCTGTCACTAAACATAGCCAAAGTCATTTTAAGGATTATGAATGGCAGTCTCTCTCTGGAGCATTACCGGGAGTATCAAAGAATCTGGAATGGGGTGCACATATATAATTAAAGAAGGAATTTGAGAATATCTTTATATTATTACAGATGTCATTTAAAAACATACTGGCAGAAGGTCTGATCTTAACAAAGACTCCATTGAAATGCTTAGAGTAAGTATACCTATCTCAGACCGGCTCAAGTAACGGGGCTCTATAGAAGCCTGAGTAAATCTGGCTTCGAAGAAACTTGGCGTTTTGCATAGGGATAGCAGATTCTTCAATAGCGACCAGCTTCTAACCCTGTACAAATCTCAAGTTCGTCTAACAATTGAATATGGGCGACATCTCTGGACTGGAGATACTACTTGATAAACCTAGATGATTCTTTGCAAAGGAAGGCGGTCTCTCTGATTGACAATCCGTTGTTAACAGACCGAATGCCAATTATAATGTACAGATGCAAGAAGGTATGCTAAGTCTGTTCTACAGGTATTTCAAAAGCCCAAGCCTGCACTATGAAGCTAGCAGCATTGATGCCCTGTGCACCGGTGCACATGCGTGAAACTCGTCGAATACGAGCGAAATAACCGATTGTTAAAAAATAATGTTTTAAAATTTTTACAAAGACGATCTCAGGTGGTGTCTGCAGTCTTTGGTTCACTTAAAAAACCTGAGCCACAAAAACCCACCGACGCTAAATTCCCGAGAGGGAGGTTTTGAACACAGCTGCGTGGAATGGGAGTCTTCTCAGAGACGTGACCATACTGACCATACCCTGGTCACAATGTGGTTCAAGAATTTCGGCTTGAGAGGAAAATAAATAAAAGTTTTTATGCTAACCCTTACCAATAATTATAATTATTGGTTGTATTAAGTTGGGGAAGTGCAACACTATCAGGTATAGATTCATTATCGAAGGCACAAAAATTAATTATGAAAGTTATTCTTAAAGTTCCCATAATAACAAGTACTGTAGATATATTCAACAAATTCCATGTATTAGATATTTGACAAATTTACACAAAAACAATCTTAACTCATCTGTTTAAAAATAAAACATATACATTTTATGACAATACCCAAAATATTGTAAACACACGGCACAAAACAAAAAAACTCATACAAACGCCCAAAACAAACACAACATTTGGTCAAAGAAATCTCAAATTCTTTGCGTCTAAAATATACAATAACCTACCTGACAAAACAAGACAATCGAATAATATTAACAAATTCAAAATCCTGATCAAACAATGGTCATCGAAAAAGGTCGTGCAATAATTAGTCACCTCACCCAAATATAATCCTCTATCTCATTATTGCTGCCACTACCTACCAACCTGAAAATTTTTGTCAAATATTTTTGCTTTATTGCAAAATGTACTTTATTTAATATTTATAAAATATTTGTAAACTAGTCTGTCTCGACACAGAATTTCCTAGTGAGACAGGCAAGGCCAAAAAAAATGTAAACCTTTTTATATAATAAATAAAAAATAAATAAAAAGTAAGTATCAAAACTCTGTTCTCATGAGATTTTTTGATTGTTCTTGATTAATCCCGGCCTCGTGAGTAACTTTTTTCTCGAATTTGATTCTAATCGCAAAAGAGATAAAACAACAGAAATGTGCAATGGATGTGTGTGTGTGTGTCCAAAGTAATTCCTATATTATTTCCTTACTTCTGGCGTTATTTGACCCATAGTATAAATAATAAAGTAAGAAGTGCCTTGTTGGTGGGTTTCGTGATCCAATTATAGGCCCATTTTCGTTATATATTTCCATACAAAACTGTGTTTTACCTTGATTACGAAATTCAAATGGAATAGCGATATACAATTTCTGGCAAAGCTTAAGACAGACGAACCGCGTGCTAAATGGTCTAGTCTAGAACCAAAGATACTAAGTTAGTGGAATATTTGTTTCCATTCAAATTTGTACAATGGGCACCTCTTGTGTTATATTCTTTATTCTATAGATGCGTAGACCAGACTCCAAAAGTTTATTTACCCTTTAGTTGCTGAATGTTAAAAATATATGAAAAATATTATACTTTCCAATCAAATATAACTCTCTGATAAGCTGGTGATAACATTTTATTTTGAAATCGTGAAAGATCTCTTCTTGGAATTTTCTGTTATGTTGTTGTATCTCTATTCTCTTGCATAGTTTGAAAATCCAGTTGATTAGGCAGTTATCTCCAAATAATCGAAATTTAAGTTCATGATGCAATTATATATAAAAGTGTACTCTATAACTAACTGATACAATACTCAGATTACTCATAAACACCACCAAATCAATTACAATGCAAAAAACTTAAATGTAGTGAAATAAACAAAAATTTGATGAATCTGGTTTACTGAGAGGATATTTCAAAATTTCGTACTAATGTGCTGGGGACCGTTATGCTATCCGCGGTTTTTGTAGCAAATTAAATATTATGTTAAGCACAGACATGTGTAGAAAACATTTTATACATGGTAAGCATTAAAAAATTGCTTTCCTAATTATCTCAAAACGTTGTATTTGGAGATGTGTGAACAATTTATTTATTTATTTATTTATTATACATAGATACAAAGTGAGTATACATTACATATAAGGAAGTTTTGCCTGTCCAACTAGGAAAGTTTCCCGTTCCAGGACAGACAAATTGACATGTTTAGTTCATATTATTCATGAAATGTACATAATTCATAACAAAAACAAAAAATAACAAAAAACTCTTTTTTTTCTCTGAAACTGAGTTGTGCAATAAAGAAGATGTATATAATATACACACATGTACATACATACAAACACATACATATACATATATGTACATACATACACTCAAATATATATATATACATACATATATACATATATATACACACATACACACATATATCTTTTTTCTTGTGACAAAGTAGAAAAGTAATCTGGTAGCACATATTATAATCGGATTTACCGAATTAACCTGGTAACAAATAATGTATTCAGATTTACCGAGTATGAGATAAATATGTAACTTCGTAGTATTGAAAAAAAGTAAACCAGGTACCTGATAACAAGATGGAGGAATTACAATAAGATTTACAACATAAAGATATGAAGTTATGTTAGGTTGTGTTTAGAAATGTGAACTTTTAATACACAGTACACTTGTAGGAGAAACTATATTAAAATTTACAATATTAGAAATAATTTATGTATGTATTGATTATACGATTTTTTTTTGACTACAAAGTGTAAAAAATTATGTGCAAACATGATTATTTTAACAGATCAAAAACATGATTTCAGAACATATTACATTATACGACAATACGAATATACACCGCGCTCATGTCTTCAACTAATCCTGTTAAAATATAAAAACAATGACTATAAATATAGATAGAAATATAAACTATGAAACAGAAACTATGAATATAAGTAAATAGTACCTGATTTAGTGCTACTTTGGTGAAATTGGTACAATACTTCGTACGTCATACATGTTGTGTTGTATATTGTTTATTTATTTTAAATCATAAATCATTACCGCTGTAAGGTACCAAGTTCAACACAGAGTTGTACGCGACGTGCATGTGACGTGCCTTACAGCAGTGATGTACCTACGAGTACATGCAGCAGACAGGCTTCAGTTCAGGGGCGCAAAACCATAAATCCCAGGTATAAAAACATCAAAAAGGATGTCGAAACATTGCGAAGCAAAATCAGAACTAAATGAAGTATTTTAGGAATTTTAGTCTAGTGAACAGGAAAGTTAGGTAATTTTGCTTATCAGTTAAATAGCATACGTTCACTTTCGACTCTCCCTAAGTTCAGAATCCAATCATTGACTAATTTACGCAGGACGCTTGCACTTTTCAATCTCCAAGAACCGGGTATAAGGTTGAACATTTTTGGACCTAGGTAAGAATATTGTCTTTGAGAAAGAGATGTCATAGTAGTAAGTGGAACAATTGGATTCCTCCCTGCGTGTCGGGTGTTGTGATAGTGTTCTACGGATGGGAAGAGGTGACGATATTTTTGTGTGTATAATATAACTTTTCTTATGAATAGTTGCCTCACATCCAGAACTCCTATCTCTTTGAATAAATCATTACTGGGGTATCTAAAAGGTTTTTTTAGGATGACCCTTAGTAGAGATTTCTGTGCTTTGGATAAGGGGTCCAGTATTGATTTGGTACATCCTCCCCACCCTAAAGATGCATATTCAAGTAACGAGTTACACATGGCATAGTACATTACTTTCAGGTCTTTTGTGCAGAGAATATTTCTTATAGACATGAAAAGATGCGTGAGTTTTCTGACCTTTGTGGCAATTGAGTCGATATGTTCATTCCATCTCAGATTCTTGTCGACCATAACTCCTAGATATTTTATGCTATCCACATATTCTAAGGTATTGCAATTGCAAGTGTTTGGGTCATTGCAATGGTGTATAGTAATTCTTTGAGTTTCTCTTGGTTGTCCCGCTTGAGTTGCACTGAAGCGGATGAATTTAGTTTTGTCAGTGTTAAGAGTGAGAAGATTATTGTCTAGCCATTCTTTTACCTTGTTAATACCAATTTCTGAATTATAATGAACTTCATTCCAATTTTTTCCTTCAAATAATAATACTGTGTCATCGGCAAAAGTGATAATGTGATCGGCAAATGAACTGTTACATAATTCATTTATATAGATATTGAATAAAAGTGGTCCTAGAGTGCTTCCTTGAGGTACACCAAAGTTAATATCAGCTGGATCGCTTAAAGTATCGTTAATATTCACTCTTTGGCTCCTATTTTCTAGATAACTACCTAACCACTTAAGTAGCTGACCCTGAATGCCAATACTCTGAAGTTTTTTCAATAGAATTTTGTGTGAAATAGTGTCGAACGCTTTGGCTAGATCCAAGAAGAGCGCAATGCATTTTCTTCTTCTATCAATATTGTTGGAGATGATTTTCGTCAGGTTTGTAATGGCATTTTCAGTGCTCAGTCTTGGTCTGAAGCCGTACTGTCTATTGGAAAGGATTTTATTTTTTTCGAGGTAATGACTGACACGATTTTTTACAATTTTCTCAATAATTTTCGAGACAGAATTGAGCAAAGAAATGGGCCGGTAATTGTGTATCTGCGATTTATCTCCATTTTTGTGAAGTAGTATAACAAATGAGTGTTTTAAATGATTTGGAAATTTTCCTGAATCGAAGCTTAAATTGGAAATATACGCGATTGGAGTTGCTATGAAGGATTTGGTACTTTTTAACAGAATTGATGAGACGTTATCAGGACCACAAGCATTCGATGCCTTGAGTTCGTCAATTATTTTAATGACTTCGTTTGCAGTTGTATGGATATTGTCTAGTTTATGACCGAAATTAGAGATTGTTGACTTTGCGAGATCAGATTCTGTTGTATTAAGATTTTTGAGAATTTTTTTCGCAAGTGTGACTCCCACTGACGTGAAATAATTGTTGGCAAAATTCGCAATGATTTTTGGGTCTGAGGTGTTCACGTTATTGATGTTCAATGATTTAATATCGGAAGATTTATTTATTTTTGTTTTAGTTATATTGCGAAATGCTTCCCATAAACGTTTTGGAGTACAGTTATTTTCGTAAATGAATTTTTTATAATAATTTTCTTTGGCCGATTTTATTAGTTTCTTGCAAAAGTTCCTATACTTTTTGTAATGAGCTTGTACTATAATATTCTCAGGACACCTATTCGCCTTTTCATGAAGTTGGTTCCTAACGTTAATCGATTTGATAAGGCCAGGGGTGATCCATGGCGTAAGTTTTATTTGCTTATGTGGTACAAGTTTATTGCTTGTATGTTTAGATATATATGAATGTAATTTAGTAATAAACTCATTCATTGATGAGTCGGCATCAGATTGGTCTAGAACATTTTGCCAGTTTTCTGAGCTCAAGTCCTCAATTAAGTTATTATAGTTTATTCTTGCAACATGTTTAATTTTAGCAGGATTAGGAGGTTTATTTTTAAGGCATAGTGCAGTTGTATAGTGATCTGAGATTGTAGAGTGAATGACAAATGAGTCAACATGATTAATTTTTTTGACGTTGATGTGGTCAATACAAGATTTACTCTTGCCCTGCTCACGAGTAGGGCTGATAATTGCCTGAATGAATCCATTTTCAGTTAGCAGACATAGGTAATCGTTGGACTGGCGGTGGTATTCGGTAATCGTATTGATGTTGAGGTCGCCTATAATTATTTTTCGTTCCATATTTTTTGAGCTGTTGATAATTGATTGGAGTGAACTCAGAAAGGTGTCAATATTTTGAAAAGAGGGTGATCTATATATTGCAAAAATGCATAAGTTATCATTCAATACAATTTTCAGGCAATTGGCTTGTGATAAGAATATTTCATCAACTTGAGATTGAAGTCCATCTCTGATGTAGACAACGATACCGCCAGACTTATTGAGATATATGTTTGTGTGGTGTTCAGAATAATTGTGAATAACTTTTGAGGTGTAATCTTTGTTAAGCCAGCATTCCGATAAAATTATAACATCGAATTGGTAATTAAATTGATCAAGAAAAATTAAAAAATCGTCAATATTAGAGATACTTCTTATATTTTGGTGTATAATTTTAACGCCGTAAGCGCACCATTTATAGTTATTTAGATTGTTCAGATCATCAATGACATTCACGTTAAGATCTATACCGGAATCATTTCCGGTATCATAATTTAATTGAATCATATATATGTGTTGATTGTGTGTTGTATAGAAGTTGGTTCCTGAGTAACATGTGTTTAAATGCGATTCCAAATGTAGTTACAATGGTAAATGTGCTTAATATACATAATATAGTACAAATGATGTAGTTATATGTAGTACTATGAATGAGATGGCAAGCAGCAAAAATAAAAAGGTAGCAGGAATTGCTTGATATCAGATTAATTCCAGAACGGTAGTTAATTATACAAATATCAGTAATATATAGTAATATAGTATAAATAGTGTAATTAGATGCAGTATGAAAGAGATAACAAGAAGCAAAAACAATAATAATAATAAGGTAGCAGGAAATGGGTGATATTAAATGAATTCCAGAAAGGTAGTAAATGATACAAGTATGAGAGCGAGACATAAAAGCACGGGTCAAGACATACCTCGAAAGAATAGCCATTAATTCAAATTTATCAAAGCGCAGCCAATTTGCTTTCGTCTGAGATAATAATGGCATTAGTTCCCTCGTTTTTACGAAGATAAATCTGCCCCCGTTTAATCCAAGCAAAGCGATATTGTTTTTCCTTCGCCGCTGTTCGTGTCTTGTACCACAGCTGTTTACCGCGAAATGTTAGTTCTTCTGAAATGAAGATTGGCGAGCAGGAACCAGCTATACCGATGTTTGAGGTGTTCAATTTGTCTTCTAGATTCTGTTTGTTTCTGTTGAAAGTTTTAACGTCTGTTAACAGGTGTTCTCTTGCTATGTTCGTTTTGAATTTAACAATGATTTCTCTCGGATGAATATTGTTGTTTTTTTTTGCTGCGCGATGAATGGCATCAATGTCCTTTGTATCAGTGGAGGACTTTGTTGTTTTGCAGATATTGAATAAAACGTCTTGCAGGTTTTCTCCTTTGATTTCAGGAATGCCTCTTATTTCTATGTTGTTCGCTTTGAGTTCCCTTTCCTGCATGTCCACACATTTTTCCAAGACATAAATCCTAGCTTCCAAGGTTGAGTTCTTTTTAGTGAGTTCATCATTCTTTAGTTCGATATCACGGATTTTAGCCATGAAATCCTCATATTGAGAACTCATAAATTGAATACTTTCAAGTATTTTGTTATTTTGGTCTAGAATTTCATTTTGTTTTTTTTCCAGATTAGATGTCTTGTTCATGACTAGATCTTGAATATCTTTTAGATTTGTCGGTATCTGAACGGCGGGCGCTGAACTAGTATCAGTAACTTTTTTACTCTGCACCAAAGGTTCAGTATCACTGTTTGTCTGCAGTGGGCTAGTAGCGCCGGGTGTCGCTGAATTGCATTGCTTACACATTTGTTGAGATCGCCGTTCTTGATTGAGTCTACGGTATGTATTCTCGACAATACCTCCGCAAGCTAAATGAAATGTGCCTTTACATGCGGCGCATGTGAATTTTAGCTCACCTGTAAGTATAGTTACTGAGCACACTCGGCAATGCATCTTGAATTTTTCGTACTACCCGCGTTAAAGCAAATTGTATTATAATAGTTTTGCTGATTAAATTAGGAAGACACTTTAAATCGCTCGGATGTTATAAAAATACTTTAGAACTTTGTAGTACTAACACGTAATACTCCAAGTAACTATTTAATTTGAGCGTTATAGTTTTTAAAATACACTTTACTACGGAGCAAGTTAATATGAACTAGTCACAGGTATAGATTATTGTTGAATTGAACAATCAATTGAACAATCAATTGGACGATCGAATTATTAATGCCTATTTGATAGATCAGTAACTTTGAATTCTTAAAACAGAGTTTTTATGTGATCCATAACATGATACACGAAACTATGCTGAAAGCGAAAACATATTTACTTATTTACTTACACGATCTGAGTTACAGGATATATAATAAATCAGGCTTAAAAATAACAGCCTTCCAGTGAATACAAAATAATTTGGTAGAATGTTTCATTGGAACATGTTATTCAAACGATGCCTAATTAATGACTTAAAAAATCTTTAAAAGACTTTAGAAATGTTTGCCAATTTTCTTTTTAAAAGAAAATTTGGCCATTTGATGTAACTATAATATTTTCCCATTAAAATCAAAACGCTTCTCGAACATTTCCAACCCTCATTTCCCTGGGTGGCTTATTGATGAGATATTTTAGCGAGCTCAGAATTATAATGAGGCCTTACTCAATCTTTTGTGAAATATAACTTTAGTGCTGCTCATTTTCTCATTTTTAGCACTAGATCAAAATTCTGGAAAAAACATTCATTTTCGACTTAGCGGTAATCTCCGTAATTTATTTTTGTTTAAATTTGAATTAAGCAACGCCTTTAGTCGTAAAACAAGAAATTATTTAAGCGGTGAGATTTAAAAACAATGTTTGATTTCTTTACGCTTTGAAAATTTGAAAACAATTCAGCGGATTCCAACCGGACCACAGGTACCTACTCACTCATATCAGTGGTGTGCTGTACAAAATAACTAATTCCCATAAATGAAGGTATTTTGTTGTTCGTAAAACCAGCAGTTTACAATATCTATATCAGGTACCTACCGACTTTAAAATTTATACATATATATTAGCTACATCAGTATTATTTTATTTATTTATTTATTTAATAAATGAAAAATCGAAAGTACATATCGCACACCTAGATAAAGGTTAGCACAATTCGAAATAATCCAAAATCGAGTTAATGCGATTTTCGGAATCAGCGTCGAAAACTGCACAAACAACAAAGACTCCTGTGTAAAAATCTCCATCAATAACAATGTAGAGGGCTCATAAGTCAGTCTTTCTGAGTTGCTCCGTGAAACCCCCCCCCAACAACAGTAACCCATCTGCAGTTAAGATCTACCAGCCGTAGGGGAAGGTTGTGCCAATACGCACGGAGACGGGATTATTTCGACTTAGTTTTGTATTCGTGATTAACAGCAGTCATTAAGCGTGAGTTATTTTGAGTTGTTTTGTTATTTGTGATTGAATTTGTCTTATTTCTTGGGCGTTCTGCATATCAATTCCACTTATTCCGGTATTGTTTACAAAATTAAGTCATTTTAATTTTACTAATTCATAATAATTTAGTGTTGATGAAATTATTTTACAATATTTGTGTTGGTCGGGTATTGCTGGCTAAATTTAAATTGCCTCTAATTCTTAAGCAATAAATGCTATTGTTTATTTTGATAGAGGCATATTTATAGTTGTCCTTGTAGTTCTGAAATTGATTTTTATACATTTTTATTCTTTGAAATACTGCAATTTATAAACATTTTTTGAGTTAGTATAGTATTCGTGAATTTTAACTAAGTACTTCGCATTTTGCTACAGATCATGAAGGGCCGTGGGCTATTACTTATACAGAAGGCAATGGAGGCTATCTCAAATGAACCTGAGAACAGTTTCACGGAGATGGAGCTTCGAAAAAACTCAATAAGTCCTTCGACGAGCACCAAGGTGATAGAAAAAACCCCGAAAAATGACACCACGGAGTTACAAAAGAACCCAACAATGGTAGCATCACCATCAACCAGTACCCAGGTAAAACGCACTTACTATATCTCACCGGTTAACAGCGATGGTAGTGATTTCGACGATTCGGATGCGGATCCACTCTTCAACCCACCTCCCACAGAGGTAACTCACCGTCCATCACTCGTTGTTCCAAGAACAAAGTCTCGTTCCTCCAGTACTACCTCCTCATCCAGTTCTAGCTCATCATCTAGTAGTTCCAGCAGCAGCTCTTCAAACAGTTATTATACAGAAACAGGTAGTTACTCTGTGCCATCTGCCACGCTGGATTCTGCTAATCTTTTAAACGAGAATCCGCTTGCTGAAGCTTCCACCTCTCAACCGACCATAGAGCAGTCTGCTGATCCTGAAAGCCTTCAAAGGGGTAAGAAAAGGATAAAAAACCCTGTCGGTTGGTCCTCAAATATTAAGAAATCTCGACGAAACACCGGGAAGGCTTATTTGAGTTCAAAAAATAAGAGCGTCCCTGAAAGAGCGGTCCAGCCTCCATGCCAAGATAAGTGCAAATTGAAATACAAAACTAAAATAGATGAAATATTACGCAAAACTTTGTTCGATAGATTTTGGGTACTAGGCGACATTCAAAAGCAAAGAGAGTTCGTCGTAAGGCACACTCAAGAAATTAAGCCTAAATACAGATACAGCAGTACCCAAAATTATAGGTCACTTAATTCTGCATTTTTCTTTGAGGTTGAAGAGATTCGTATTAGAGTCTGCAAGACTTTTTTTAAAGCTACCCTCAACTTAAGCGACCAGTTCATTAGGACAGCTCATTTAAAAAGACAAGAAGGCGGTTTCATAGAAGGTGACCTAAGGGGTAAGCACGGACAGCATTCGACCATAGATAATGAAATAAAAGAAAGTGTCGTAGCTTTCATCAAGTCTATCCCCAGAATAGAATCTCATTACCTTCGTGCACAAACAACGAGAGAATTCATCCCAAGTGAAAAATCACTTGCAGATCTATACCGAGATTACAAAGATCTACGTGAAAATGAACATTTACCGATTGCTTCATCATCAACTTTTAATCGTATTTTTAATACACAGTTTAATATTTCTTTTCACATCCCGAAAAAAGATACGTGCGATCTTTGCGAAACTTACAAAAATTCTAACGGGGAAGAAAAACAGAAACTGCGTGAAGCTTATGATCAACACATGAAAGAGAAGGTGCTGTCCAGATCAGAAAAGGAAGCTGACAAGAAAAGGAAAGACGCAGTTGTTGCTGTGTACGATCTTCAAGCTGTGATGCAATTGCCTAAAGGACAAGTATCCTTGTTTTTTTATAAATCTAGAATTAATTGCTTAAATTTTACGATAAGTGACTTGTATGCAAAAGATGTAATATGCTTCTTTTGGGACGAAATCGAAGGCAAACGTGGTGCTGTGGAAATTGGATCCTGTGTTCTGCAATATCTACAAAGTATAGTTGAGAAAAATACAGCAGGTACTGAACTGGACATTATATTTTACAGTGACAACTGTTGTGGTCAACAGAAAAATAAATATCTGCTGTCTGCCTACGCCTATGCTGTTGCAACCATGAGAATAAATTCAATTACTCATAAATTTTTAATTCGTGTTCATTCGCAAAACGAAGGCGATAATGTGCATAGCGTTATCGAAAAACAAATCAAAAGATATACTAAATCAGGCCCGATATATTGTCCACAACAATACGCTACCTTAATAAGAACAGCTAAAAAGACTGGGAAACCTTATCATGTGGAAGAACTTACACATGATAAGTTCTATGATCTGAAAGCCCTTCAAGAAGAGTGGGGAAACAATTTCACTGTTAATATTGAGAGAGAACAAATAAAATGGCATGATATCAAACAACTTCGCGTTGAAAAGCAGCAACCGATGATTTTTTTTTATAAAACTTCTTATGACCAGACGGTTTTTAAAAAAACGTGTGTAAGGAATCAAAGGCGAACACAAGATCACCAATTTTCTCCAAGTTTGAGACCAGCCTATTTGCGAAAAATACCATTGGGTGTCAATAAAAAGCGGGATATTAAGGAATTAATTGACAAGAAAATTATTCCACAGAGTTACATCGATTCTTATTACAAAAATGCACTAGGTATAGAATAAAAATTTCAGGAACTATGTATGTAGGTATATACACGATTTCAAAGAAAGTCTGAATAGTTATGTTTTTGATGATTGCATATTATAATAATATATTAGATTTTAGGGAAAAAGGTTCAAAAGAAAAGTCTGATTTAATTTAGTAAATAGTTTAAAATCCTCTCGGTGAGTCTGATTATAATAATTATATTAGTTATGTGTTTTAGATGCCTTTATTGTTGCCTTCTCGATGTAGTTTTTTTTGGAACCTAATTTAAGTTAACTGAAAACGTTAAACTAATTTATTCAAAGTTTCATAGATATCTGAATAAAATAATGTAAGTGTTCATTTTATTTTCCAAGACATTTCCTAAAGAAGTGCTGTGTTTTTTTATTGTCTTCATTTGTTTGTTACCTTAATATTAAATAAAGATGTCTTGTGATAATAAAATGTTTTATTTTATGATTATATTATACAAAATATCCAAAACATAATTTAGATACACTACTCTTTCTGTGAGAATTATAGAACAAAATATACAGAATAAGAGTGCATTAATTCAAAATTTATCACTATTACGGAATCAATTTGAGTTGATAAAATTATTTAACAATGATTTAGTCACGAATACTAAAATAACACGAAATTAATTAATAAACAAGTGATACGTGTATTTGATGGTAAGTAATTGAGAAAATAAATATCCTAGTAAAATAACATACAATATCATATAACAATATTTTTAATCGGTTATATAGAAATTGAGTTAAACGTTTTTCGCTGTTCCTGAAAAAAGAGGTTTTTTGAGTTGTGCTAACCTTTATCTAGGTGTGCGATATAGTTTTTTTTATGATATTTCACCCTCCATGCTAGAGATGACCCTGTATTATGGAGGGTGAAGTTTACAGTTTTCGGATTACATTCATTAGTTTGAAAATTAGTTAGAAATTATTCATTAGAAAATGTTCACTAATTAATACTATGCACACAGATTCTTCTACAATAAGCTTCAAATATTTTGATGTGTCTCAAGTATCGTATTATTAGTGATTACAAAGAAAAAATACAGTAACCTATGGGAAAGGGTGGTAAGAGGGAAGGGAGGGGTTTGGATCTAGTGTGTACAGAGTAATATCTCTGGCTTGCCATTGAAGTAAAATCATGTATGGTTCATAGTGTTTTCACACGAACGAAGTATTGAATTCCGGAAGTCTAAACTTAAACTTTAGGTCGCGCAGTTTACAACCGCGCTGTGTAAGCGGGCTCCTTACACCCAACATTTATACAATACATATATGTCTAATGTGTATTGTAAAAATATTATTTATTGTTTTTTTATTTGAAATTTTGAGGTGCTGAATTAAATAAATCGAATTATCTGTGAAAGTGCTACCCTTAGTCGCATCAAAACATGAAAATATCCAAAACATATTAAAAAAGAGGTTTCTTCTTCATCTTCCATCTTTTAATCCGATTTCCTGGTTGACTATAGCACCCAGCGCTATAGTCAGTCAGTCCTAATAAAAGTAACCGTCAGTGAAATTCGTCGCCCGTTGAAATACTAATTCCTCATTCCTTTAATTATCCGACACTAGATATTGAGGTAGCCATGTATTTACCTGTTGGAGACATCGGGGTACCGCTGCGGGCAGACGGGTCCGAAGGAGTCGGCCAGGCGGGTGCCGTGCCAGGGCTGCGGGGCGTGCGGAGGCTGCAGGCGGCCGGCGGCGCCGTATGGCACGCCCAGGAAGGCTTCCACCGGCTCCAGGTGCCGAGAGTGGGGCTCCAGGATTATGCCGCGGATAGCTCCTGCAATAATCAATATGATTTATTAGCAATTTAGTCAATCCCTTGAATTCGGTTTTTCATAATAAAAATAGACAGTTAATCGGAGACTCAAGAGCTAGGTAGGTACCTGATTATGATGTTTAAATAAATAAATCTGGTAAACTTTTTTATTTGCTTCCAACTATTGAATTACATATCAATTATATATATGGTAATTTTCTCTGAGTACCAACTTACATTAAATCAAGGTACAATATCCTTTCATTAATTGTACATATAATAAAATAACTTGTGAAATGAGAACGATGAGATTTTTTTTTTCAAAAATTGTCATCGCATGAATAAAACTGTAATCTTTTTGTGGTACCAAGCATTATTTTTCCCACCTCATGCCTATAGGTACCCACTACATTTGGCCTTACAACATTCCCCAAACAGAAGAGGCCGTCCTAGTTCCACACATCCACAGCTCCGGATATTTGAGACATTGTAAAAAAAAACGAAATATTATGTAAAATAGAGGTCTGTTTTCATTTTATCGTCCTCTCTTTAAACATTACCAATTTTAATGTGACCACGTCCTTTACAAACTAAAGGATGATGGTCGAAAAGAGGGGTTTGATATATTATACGATATCCTTTCAAATAATGAAGAGATTTATGTTCTTTAGCACATCTAGGTTGGATAAACTCAACTCCCGCCGCTTTGACTGTGGGGAGGGGACATGAAATATGACGCTCCCCGCCCCCTTCAACCCACACCCCGCACCGTCACCTCACCCTCTTCGCGAAAATTCATTTTATATCCGCAAAATTCCCCCCCTACAATTTGGCATAGGTTTCCCTTATCGTATTTTATTATTTTATCATTTCTGTCACAATCAGTATTTGACTTTGAATGCCATACTAGAATTTGTAGGCGTCTATGTTAAATTATTCGCTATTACTTTGGACACCAAAAAAATACCTTTTTCCACAGTGGAAATCTCGGAAAAGTATAGTTTAACATAATATGTTAAAAAATTTCGCATTAATTATTCACTACTAAGAAAGAGTATGTTGTTTTCAGCTTTTTTTAAAGTGATAATCATGTAATGTATTTGCCTTTCCAAAACTTAAGATACGCTGTTTTAAGTTTAGTCTATCAATACTGTTACAATGCTACCATCTGGCCGGCGTAGCGCAGCGGTAAGACGCTTGACTCGCGCACCGAAGGTCGCGGGATCGAATCCCGGCGTGGCAAATAAATTTTATTTGTGTTATTACACAATTTATTCATTTAAAATAATAAATAGTATATTTGCGGCACGTTCCAGAGTGGAAGATACTCTCTGTATCGCCCTGGTGTAAGACCACCATTCAGAATTGAAGCGTTGCTTGAAACGGCATTAGCCGTGTTTGGTGACCAGATCTGAATAGCCAGGTACTTCCCCACCTTCCTCTTCCCTATCTCCTTCCCCTCCCTACTACCCTCGGCCTCACAACATACCCCAATTGGGGATGTCATAGTCTCACTGGCTTCAGACGGGAGCAGTTGGGACTCTAGTGAGGTATTCATGTAAATCTAAGGTTCCATGAAAGTTGATCTTCTAACAGTTGGCCCACCGGCAACCATATATACAATATGCAGTCGGTTTAGGAAAAATACGGTATATGTGCTTACTATCTAAGTGTACCCGAAAGGGGGTGTAAAGGGGATGTGTCGCCGAATAACACGAATATAAAAAATATTTTTCATTCAAATGCATCAAAGATTAATCCACTTTTTTTTATATCTACAATGTACATAAATTCGTTTGATACCCATACCAACTTATTATTAAAAGTATTTTTTAAGTTAATTTTAGATTTGAAATTGTTAGATAAAGGCACAAAATTATAATTTTTTAATAATTATATTTTCGCGGAATCAATAGACTCTAGCATAGGAAGGTGTAGGTGCCAGATTAACTTGTCTTCTCCAGACGATAAAACGCTTCTGTTTACGAGTCCCAGACTGTCCAGAGAGTCATTGGGACTGTTGTATCGCCAGATGGGATAATGTTTATGAAAGCCACGGATATCATCCCTCTGCCACGAACGTCATCTTAGGTTAGATTTGGAACCATCTGTAACTTTAAGTTTCGCGTTGAATTGAGGATTCTACTCGTACATGCCTTCCAACTCCTAACATTTGTAATAATGAGGTCTTGTTTGCAAAATAACTTGAAAACATTAATTACACTTCCCAAGTTGGGCAATGTAAATTACGGTTTTACCACAAATATAATGTCAGGCGCAGAGGTCCCGCCTTGGGCGATATAATAAATGAAAAATTTCAGGGGAGTGCAGATTGTGAAAGCAAGCTGGAAAAACCTTCTGCTTTTTAAATATCCAAGGGTATTAACATTTCAAAGCGACCTCGTTCATTAAAGGAGGAGAAGATTACTTATTTTTTAAACCATAAAAATAACAAGCTTCATAATAATATTATAGAATCTAAAAATATCAGAATCGATTAAACCATTTTTGTTATTCTTACTAACCGGGACGGTTTTGCTAGATAGAACACATATCAAGAATGGATTAAAGGCAAGTATTGGAAAGCCCCGTCAATTATTATTGGAGTTATTTTCTTCTAAATCATGATAAAAACAACCGTACTTGATATATGTAGATTTCAAGAATTGCTGTGCGACAAAACTTTGTTTACGTAATGTGCTCTTAGTTTTACAAAATTTATTTGTTCCTACTCAACTCCACTATCCGCGGCTTGTGTTTCAAATATGTAATTAGCTGATGCATTATCAGAAAAACCAATATTTGACAATGAGGTGTAAGGTCGGTTTGGTTCGTGCACTGTTTACTGTGTCACAGAACTTGTTTAAATACCAAGTGGATCAATTGGACAGCTACCAGTAGAGGTGACCGGTGATACGCGGTATGTCACCGCGTGTTAAACACACAGAGCCAGTTAAAAATTAGGATACTGTTAAAACACGTTAAATTAAACTGCCAATTTTGCAATCATCACACCTATTCTAGATAAATGTTTACAAAGCCGTAATACGGTGGATAAACCTAACCGATGATTTGTGACTAAAATTTGTTACATTAATCTGTAATTTATTTGTTTTAAGAAGAACCCAACATTTATCAGGACAAAAGTTATGACAACATCAAATGGCAAAATAGCAATAACAAAAATGATACCACCACGCAATCCTCATCGACTGACCAACTGCCCGTCTGACTGACTGACTGATCGAATGAATCCCCTCACCTGCCCACTGTCTCACTATCGCACTGACTGACTGACTGACTGACTGACCTGACTGCGTGTCCACGATGCGCGAGCTGTAGCGGGGCCCTGCAGCGGCGGGAAGCACCAGCACCAGCAGCAGTGGCCACAGCAGCCTGCACAGCGCGCCCGCCATGCCGCCATCCTCACGCCTCCTGACCTCCCCTCACCTGCCCATCTGAAACAATAAAAAATAAAAACATTATTATGTTATTGTAAATCGAAGCACGTCCCTTTCAAATCAAATGAGAGAGTAATCGACTAAAGCCCAAAAATAATTGTGCTTGGTTTATCTCTACAGATCAGAAACAAAAGGGGAATGCTCAGAATCCTTGGGCTGCAGCAATTTATCATTCTAAATTAAACCAGGCTTCAAGGAATGTACAAACTTTGCAAGCAGACGACTGTTTCAACGGAATGCAGCTAGAGAAGTGATTGTTTAATGTTTGTTGGTCGTAAACTGTTTCTGGTAACAGAGCTGACTAAATTTTGCCTGTAGGAACATCAGTAATAATATTTCGGTGTGGAACTAAAAAAAAACCACACGAATTGATTCGTTACCAAAGATAAATTAACAAAATATTCTGAAGGATTGATCAAACTCATGAGGGCTTATTGACTGTTAGATCGGATGGTGCGAACTCTGGGAGAAATGACTTCCATCTGCGGTGAATTTAAATAAAAAATAAAAAGTTAAATAGGTGAAGAATGGTGGATCCGCAGGTCTGTCGACATTAGACCAACATCTATTTCCGAGTAAATCAAGTGTAAAATCTGCCTCATATACTCGTAGCTGGCATAAATTCAAAAAATGCCTAGTGGTGATAAAACCTTTTTTAGTATTTATATATTTGCCTTTCAAAAAAATAACACAACTTTTCGAATTCCAGTAAATATGAAAAATTGCGAAATTCATCCAATTGTTAAAATACAAGACACGTTATATTCATACTACTCGAACAACAAACGAAGCACTGCTTATGAAAAGGTTAACAATTCAAAGAATGTTTGTGTGTACAAATGAAATAGCTATATGAACGGCCGGCTAAAGTATGTATACTGGACCTAGTTCAGTGAAACCACGCGCGTGGTCTCAATAACGTATCTTCGCTCTTTTCATTCATTTCAGCATTTGTCCAACATTTAAACAAAACAAATACACATTTCAATAACCACTCGAACGATCGCGCGGTTTTTTTTTTTTTTCTCGGATTGCTCGCGGTTTTTTAGAGACGATTTTGAATATTTTCCGCCCACATTAAAAAAATCATACCTCCGAATTTTAATATGGAGACACAAAAACTGATTATGGTGCTATACAGCCAATGAATTCACCTATATTGTACTAATTATTCTATATTTTTAGAATTGATAGATAAATTATTAAAAAATCTTTAACTTTATAAATGCGCGAAATTTGTGTTTTACTGATTTGAAATTGCCGCTAGTGGCGGTTTTAAATATCTATATTGAATATTTTCTACGGTTTTATGTTCTCTATGGCCTATTTGATAACCACAGATGCAAGTATATACTAGAAAACGATTTTTTTATCTGTTACGATCTATCCAAAAGTTTGATTAGAAAATTATTTTATAGAATTTGAGTGCGTGAAGTGTCAAAATTGAAATCAATACATTATACTATTTAATAAATTTACCACAAAAACCTGGTATTACATTAGGAAGATACATTAACTGCCTACAGTTATCAATAAGAATAGTCGCCGTGTTTGCTGTATTTGAATCATTTGACGAATTATACTGAGAGCCTATTTTACGTTGTCAAAATCATGGTGCTACTTTTTAAATAATTGCAAATCATACCTGGAGATTTGTAACCATGTTTTTATATTTCGTGGTAAAGCAAGAAATACGTTTTAAAATAAAACATATCTCATAGATATACACTTTGCCAATATTTCAGGGGGATACTTTGAAATTGATGAAATCTGCAAATATTCGACAAAAAAACACTACTGACAGCCATCTTAAGGTCCACACACACAGGGGTAAATGAGAATATGTAAAATGATGATGATGATAAAACTGTATATATATATCAAACCTTCTGCATAAGCGTTTTTGCATGGCAAATAAAATCATAATGATAATTTTATATTTAAAAGCAAAGATATGGAAAAAAAATAGTGGAAGGGAAAATAATTGATGGAACAAATAATTGATTTATTTATTTATTTAAGCCCTAATAGGTTTTACATTAATTAAATTAATATTACAGTTGTATGGTTACAATGGAAGAACAGTATATCGATTTAAACATTGTTTACACATTTTGTCGTAATAAAAATATACTCAATTTATATTGGTTTTTTCATAATTTAAGTATATCAATACATAATAATCATTATACCTCGCTCTAGAGAAATACTCTCAGTATCGTTCTGGTGAGAGACAACCATTCAGAATTGAACATTGCTTGAAATGGCTTAGTTATGTTAAGTGACTAGATCTGAAAAAGCCTCTTTACAGAAAAATTGACAAAATATAAATAAGACATAAAAATAAAACAAGTTATTTAAATGTGTACAATAAACAGGGAAAAATGAGAATACCTGTGCATTTGTTAACATGCATATTTCAATGATCAGAATTGAAATATACATATTAAATGTCCACCGAACCTTATCAGATAGAACCTTCGAGGACAACATAACATATGATGTGAGTATGCGGAAAGAAATGACTTGGTCCAGCCATCCAGGCCATCATAATTGATGTTCAGACAAAGTTAATTAAATTTATAAATTAGAATTACACAACTAAAAAACAAGAAAAGAAAAACATGAAATATAAAAACCACCAGCAATTCTATATTGTAGTGTGATATGGCTTCATGCAATCAGAGCATAAAGCCACTTCACAAACATCACACTTTGTGAGGGTCCTTTTGAAAATGTTATTTATGTTGCACCACACACATTTCACCTTTTTCCCGCTACGGACTACGAAGTGGTTGCCTTTCAGGATAGGTCGCAAAATCTTTCCTTCAGCTATTAGGCCAATGGTCCGCACAGTCGTGTCAATTTGACTACGACAGAACAACAGAAGAAGATCATCCGCAACCTCACTCCTGAAGTTTCGGTACAAAATGTGTTTATTTTCCTTGCGGAGCTTTGAGCTGTACAATATATACGCATTCTGCACCGAAACGCTTAGTAGTCTCCTGAAAAGCTTCTTGTACCAGATCAGGTTTCGCTGTCGTTCAATGGGGAAGCCTGCCAAAAGCTGATCTTTTCGGTCGACCCCCCCCATTACTTTGTTATAGTCTAGTACCAGTTGAGGTTTGTATGTCCAGGTACCAAACTTTTCAGCAGCCCCAATTTCTGCCTTATGGTAGGTGGACAACATACTTACCAGGTTTTTGTCCAACCAAACCATAACATTGAGGTCCCCGCAGTTCGAGTATACAAGCTCACCTTCCCTCAGTTTTGTCCGGAGATGGGACTTAAATGCAGAGGGCACAAATTCTCGGTTTAACCGCAATGTGCCCATGCAGTCCATTCCATTTCTTTTGAGGCATCGCGCCAATAATGGACTATTATAAAAGTTGTCCATTATTAGCGTATACCCCTTGTTAAACAGAGGGCTGGCCAGGTCGTATACTATCTTTGCAGTGGCCCCAACTGGGCAGATATTGTGAGCACCCGAAAAGTTGACCTGTGTCATGTCGTCTGTCATATCTTCTGTTATGTCTTCCGTCATGTCTTCCTGGTCTGGATTTGTCGATTCAGCCTGTATAGAAATGGTCTTCCCCGTATAAATTTGGAATTTCCAAAGATAGCCAGACTTGGACTCACAAAGCTCGTAAGATTTTATACCCGCGCTGGCCGCTTTGGTTTTGATCATCTGGACGAATCCCAAACGGCCTTTATAGCAGAGTAAGGATTCATCCAGAGAGATGTCTTGCTCGGGCAGGTATAAAGTCTCAAACTTATTTGAGAGATGGTCAAAGACGGGCTGAATCTTTTGTAACCTTCGCACAGATAATGGTACATCAGAAGAAAGACTTTCATTGTTGGTGAAGTGAAGGAATTTTTTTATTAGAAGAAAACGATTATAATCCATGGCTCGGCTGAAATAAGGCATGGCGGTGATTTTTTTTGAATAGAAGTAGTCTTTTTCAACGGGAAGGGGAGAGATACCTTGATACATTAAAATTGCCAAGAATACGTATATTTCAAGTTTATTCGTGGGAGCCCATTTATTGGTACGCGCATGGCGCTGAAACTGTTTTTTCGCAATCCATTGATCTGCATACCTGTTGGTCTCTCTCGCGATCAGTTCAACGAAATCTGCATCGAAGATTTTAAGAAAGGCATCCACAGGTTTGCCCATTTCGTCGGTATTGAAAGTTGGTCCTGGCGTACCTGTAAATGTCTCCCTTATCCCAGTAAAATGTGAGATATCGCTGGACCAATCGAAAGAGTAACCATCAGGCGGCAGAATCGAACGCATTGCCTCACTATCTACCTGGTCTTGTTTACTAAAGTCTATATCCATAGCGGAATAAGGTGAAACGTTGATAATATTATGATAAGGTATTGGTGGCATGCAGAAAGTATCCTCATCGCTCTCTTCGTGGTCGCCGTCGCTCGCTTCATCGTCCACGTCGCTTGTTCTGTCCATATCCATTTCTGCAACAACAGAAAACCCAAATTATTTAAACGTGTCTATATTACGATTACCCGCTGCCTCTGGTACAACGTTTCAAAATAATGAAATCTTGGTACGATCCTGTTAATCAAATACTTGAGGCGGGCAATTTCAGGAGTCAGAATAGCATAGTCAGGTAGGTATGGATGAATTTGAATGAAGAAAAGAGTGTGTGTGTGCCAAGACCAAGTTGTCTGGCGGTCCATCCTCTCTGCCTACCCCTGCAGGGAAATGGCGTGAAGGTAAGTTAGTTAGTTTTTTAACTCACGGTTTTCAATGATCGACTCTTCTTGATAGAGAGCTGCCTCGTCTACATTGGTGCTGTCCATGTCTGTCTCTGAAATAATAGAAAACACAAATTTACAATAGAATTCGGATATAATAACTTTGCATATAACGGCCTACCGTTTTAAGTGACGATAATGTAAACTAAAGTTAGGTTTCATAGCTTTTAGTAGGAAAACGTATCCGTTTAAAGCGACCAACTACTTAAAGCGACCTATTTTAAAGATAATTCGTCCGGTTTCAAAACCCACCCACCAATACCGCACCTCGCTTGGAAGTGACTAGGAAGCTCGACAAAATGAGTTCCGTGAAACAAAAGTGTTTTTTCAATTGAAGAAAAAAGTCCTATATTACACCATTTAGAAGCCGGTAAATCAAATGTACCCTCGCGAAGGAGTTCGGCGTGTCTCATTCTATAATATCCCTGTTTAATGCCAATCTTTTGAAATGTAAACGTGTCAGGACATTATCTCGAGAACAAATAGATCATGCTTTGTTACAGTGTAAAACTATGATTTCGGTATTCCCAATGCTGTGCGAAGTTCTTACTATCAAACAAAAATTGGCCAAAACCAAACTCAAATTTCAGACTTTCTACTTTAGCAACTACATATTTACTTGCATAGAACGTAGGTACATTGTATCTTTTCGGATTACAATACATTATGTATGTTTGTTATGTGGAATTTTTAAGTACTATGCTTATTTCCTGCCAATATACCAACAGTGAAACTGTGCTAGGGATATCAATATAAAATCAATTATCTATCCGATATTGCAAACTTATCGAATTCACCATACTAGAGCCCCTGGTATGTATGACATTTCAAAAAATAGACTCACCGTTCTCAAACTCCGACAATTCTTGGTAGAACGGCACGTCCACCCACAGCTCACTGTGGTAGCCGCCCTCCGGAGAGAAGAGTTCGCCACGCTTGAGTTCCCCACCCCGCGATGTCCCAGGTAAGGGCTCCGGAGATGCCGCCCGGATTGGTGCAGCAGGCGGAATTGGAAGATTGGGAACCATTGACTGGGTCTGTGCGGGAGTGGACATCCACGGTGGTGGGACGGGTCTTGGCAACGGTGAAGGTGTCCCTTGTGAAAAGGGACACGGTATTCTCTCCGGAGATGGAATTCTGAAAACATATACATAAATCATATGAATCGTTCTCATTCACGCGTGAAACAGTAAGCACAGTAAATAAATAAACAATAAAATTAGAACTCTGTACATTATGTACTGCATAATGCACAGAGCGCTGATTTAACGAACTCTCACTGTAACAGTGGAATGCTGTCGGAGAAAAAACAATAATATTGTATCAAGCATCTAAATACGATAACTTACTTTTGTTTAGTTTTTCTTGCAATTGCGGTAGGGAGCAAAATGCGCGCCGCCTGCTTCCTAAATTTTCGGCTTTCCAGCTCTAGCTGGAAGGAAGCAGACAGGGCCCTAACAGCCTTTAGGGCCTTAACCCGATCATCTCGCACCAGTAGCAAAGCAGGGTCACTGTTAAAATAAATAAAAATATATGATGAGTTCAACGGCCACAGCGACGTACTTTCATAAAAAAACATTAAAAAATACTCACACTCCAGACCGCGCAGCCAATGCAGCTCTGCGTTGACTCCCGCGTCCACGTGCAGTTAGTCCGGCACCAGCTCTTTCTGCACCTCTCCCTCTTCCTCTGCCTCCTCTTCCAGTCAGCACTACTCTATATATTTTAAATTGAAAACACTTCATAATATACAAATGTTTAAATTTTGTATACTGCACTAATATAAAATATGAAAAAAAATTATTTAAACCTGGTTCGTGGAGTGCTCCCTTCTTTTCCTTGACGATTGCTGTTTCTGCACAATTTTGGTAAAAGAAAATGGCTAAAGTTCGGTTTACTGGCCAAATTCCTAAAAATACAAACTAGTTATTTTTATACTAACTATGGGCCGGGGAATACGAATCTGAAAGAATTAGGCGGCGGCAAGCAATATTAACTGAATTATACGACTTTAAAAATTTTTTTGACACCTCTAGGAAAATGGCCATTTTGGAAACATTCTGATTCCTAGAAAATCAAACTAGTTATTTTTATACTAACTTTGGGCCGGGGAATCCGAATCTGAAAGAATTAGGCGGCGGCAAGCAATATTAACAGAATTACACGACTTTTAAATTTTCAATAAACACAAACCATCTTTAAAGCATTTTAACACATGAAAACCATAGAAAAAGAATAAAGATGTTACATCACATAAAATTAAGTGTTGCCATTAAGCAGTAATATCAATAACGTAAAATGACATGTTTATAATTTAAGTACTTACTTTTTATAAATTTTACTCACTTTTGTATCACAAACCATGCTACCTAAACCTAGCGTAGCCGCTAAACTACTTGAAAACTGGGATGTTTTTTTAAATTGACGCGAGCAGGCGGTATAAAGGGGCACAAACCATGTTACACAAACCTAGCGTAGCAGCTAAACTACTTGAAAACTGGGATGTTTTTTTAAATTGACGCGAGCAGGCGGTATAAAGGGGCACAAACCATGTTATACAAACCTAGCGTAGCCGCTAAACTACTTGAAAACTGGGATGTTTTTTTAAATTGACGCGAGCAGGCGGTATAAAGGGGCACAAACCATGTTGGGTTAGGTTAGGTTAGATTAGGTTAGGTTAGGTTAGGTTAGGTTAGGTTTTATATAATAACATTGATATTGGTGACCGGTCTAGGTAACAACTTTTTAAGACTACGAATTTTCATACTTTTGGTTTAAGAATACGGCCGTTGAGATAGTCATAATTCATCAGGTTAATGTGTTATGTGATGAATTATCATGTGAAGAATTATCGCGTCGGAAAGTTTTACGTTATTGATATAATTAGTTTTTGATTTTGTTTTAGGGATGGCCACACTCAAATTGTTGTTTTTCTATGGTTTTCATGTGTTAAAATGCAGATGGTTTGTGTTTATTGAAAATTTAAAAGTCGTGTAATTCTGTTAATATTGCTTGCCGCCGCCTAATTCTTTCAGATTCGGATTCCCCGGCCCAAAGTTAGTATAAAAATAACTAGTTTGATTTTCTAGGAATCAGAATGTTTCCAAAATGGCCATTTTCCTAGAGGTGTCAAAAAATTTTTTAAAGTCGTATAATTCAGTTAATATTGCTTGCCGCCGCCTAATTCTTTCAGATTCGTATTCCCCGGCCCATAGTTAGTATAAAAATAACTAGTTTGTATTTTTAGGAATTTGGCCAGTAAACCGAATTTTTTCCAAGAAAATCAATTAATTAATTGGTATACAACGAAATAACTAAATTTTTATTGTGTGACGGAAGCTTTATGTCAAAATTGACTACGAAAGTTGTCGCTTTTTTGACATATGACATAAATAATTGGATAAGCAAATATCTGCATTAATAATGAACCAATCCATATAAAACTTATATTTATCTCTTTGTTATGAATCACTCTGATTAAATAACTATATTTCAAATACACAAAAGCAGTAATTATTAATATTTTTGCAAATCAAAAACGATGACATTTTCGGTTGATGCATTTTTACAAAAAAACTTCCACCGAGACAATATATTAGGAACAAACAAATTAAAAACACATTTCAAAGATAGATTATTCAATCACAATTACACTGATATATAATTATATGTTAAAAACACAATAAATGAATTACTTACGGCATTTTAAGCAGAGAGCAAAATTCGTTGAAATATTGAAAACTTGTAAGTTGATTTCTGACAGGACGCTATTAAAAACCCGCCAAAACTTGTTATAGCATACTTCAAAGACACTCAATAAGGTCATAGACTGAAAGAATATTTTATCAACTATTCGATAATATAAGTAGCTGCCCATGTAAAGGTTTTAAATAATTACAATAAATGTTTTACGAATGGTAGAAAAATCGGTCCGTTTTTGGACCGACATCAATCGGAGAAAAATAAAAGTGGTCGATTTTTCGACCGAAATCGTTCCAGTGGATAAAGAATTATTTAATAATAAAATTATGTTAGTACCTACTGCATTGCTTGTTTGGTATTTTTTTAATTTTTTTTTTTTAAAAGAAAGACAAACATTCCCGGGTTACGAATAACCCAACAATGTTTGAAAATCTCCTACTACCACCACAGAAAGCCGAAAATGTTGCTTGTGTTGTGATGGAGGACTTAGCCAGCCGAGGAATCGAACATGCGACGCCCGGGTGGGACCTAAGCACTATGCTCACTCAACCACTGACAGTATGATTTATATACTTGTTATCTGTGCCTATATATTATTGTATTTCCTCCAAGTTATTATCAGTTGCAAGTTTAAAAATTACAAAGTCACTGAAACTTAATAATGTTACGCATTACGCAGGAATATTTCACAATTACCCATGCACCAACAACTGAAATTAATAGTTTAATTATTTTAAAAAATCACGCATTTGCACTAGTTTACTCTTAGTGGGTATATTGTTTTCTTTTTATAAAATATCCTATCAATTTGGGAGGCAGGTATCGGATAATCAACACCTCTGCCATAGGTCACCCTAAGTGGTTCGCTACGTTTAGCGACTTATCAGGGGTGCCCACCAGCTGCATGGCAGGCCTGATCGGGAGGGAATGGTTCAAAGAGTCCTTTTGACTTCTCGAGCCATACTTTCTTGAAGCGTCACCTTGCACCGCAGAGGGAGGGATGGATTCATATGTCCGTCATTCCTGAAAAACCTACCAAATACCGTAAAGGAAGCCTCAAGCCTTGGCACTTTTATATATGCTTTATAAATATTTATGTAAAAAATATTTTTTGATTTGAGTACGAACATTCTCACCAATATTATTTGAGTCACCTTGAACCAAGTTACCCGTTTTTCTTAAAATGTATTTTTCAAACCTATTTTACACCTCTTAAATTGTATTTTTTTTATAATTGGCTTTAATCTAAATAAAAATTCAAAAACAAACAAAACACTGACCCCCAGATTCCTACCCACCTCTCACATCCTTTTCTTTCCCAGAACTTCCTCTCCTTCATTTCCTGAAAAGATCCTCCACACAACATCTCCAAAGACGACATAGTCCCTGAAGGAAATTATTTTATACGGATTTCAAAGTTTGCGATGAAACTTCAGGTTTATAGTAATTTTAAAATTACACCGAAACAAGTAATTATTATTATAATTTAAACTTTATTCAAAAGTTTAAAGTTTAGAATAATTATCGTCATCCATTGAGAATCACCTTTCAAGAAGTTGTTAGTTATTTCTTGTGTTCTCTTGTACGCTACACCTTTTGGAAGAAACATGGCTAGCACTTTGTCACCGATTGCTTTATTTCTCCATTCCAGCGGCATTGTCGCAGTAAACTCAGCGAGAAGTACCATTGGAAGTACCGCGTATAATATTTCAAAGCTTGTTTTGTTTTCAACTTGAAAATATTTTCGTTGATATTTTAAGTCTGATTACAAACACAATATTGTACGCTGGAAGTTTTGTTAGGATTTACATATTGTTTGAAATTTTTTGTGAATTATGTGCAATTACTTTGGTTTTTCTTTTATATTTTCAAAGCATTGTGTTAATTTTTTACATTATCTTCACACGGTAGAAAAAAATCCCTCAGGGCATATCTCATCTTTGGGAATGCTTTGTGGAGTGAATTTTTAAGGAAAGTAAGGAGAAGAAGTTTTGGTGAGGAAAAGGTAAGAGGGTGGGTATTAATCTGAGGGTCAGTGTGACCAAGAGTAGGATTCCTTCCTTTCAACTGCGGTGCAAGGTAATGGTTTGATAAAATCCGACTGGAGAGGTCTAAAGGCCTTCCTTAACCAGTCTCTCTCTGATTCACCATGCTGTAGGCATCCGTTGCCAAAACCTGAATAAACCTCACCCCTTGAACCCGGGAACCCCTATTAAATCGCCAAACATAGCAAACCCCTCGGCAGAGGTGTTGGTTATTTAATAAATGGTTCCTGGTGCGGTAATACCCATACCCGCAAGCCAAATTGGTATGAAAACATGTGGAACAAGAAGTTTTTTTCCTAGATCGTAATGGTTATTTGACTGGTGTAGCGCGTACCTACTGTTAATAAATGTTTTATTTACCAGCTATATTCTCCCATATTTGGGCACACTAGCAGCTAGCCTCACGGCTGCTAGCCGACGTGCGACGTTCTGAACATTTTGACAGATTCCGCGTGAGATGGCGATCTTCTCGCTATTTAAAATCTTAAATGGCCTAGTTATTTAGTGAAAAAGTCAGTTCGTTCTGAGTTCACAATATTTATATGTACTTTAACAAAATTTAAATGAAGCTCCACTCCGAACCACCAACTCAGAACCACCTCACCAAAATTTAAATGAAGCTCCACTCCGAACCACCAACTCGTAACCACCCCACTTTAAATGAAGCTTAACTCCGAACCACCAACTCAGAACCACCTCAGAAAGGTTATGCTATGAAAAAAAAATTTCAAAATTGGCGGTAACTCTCACAAAACTTAACCTATTTAAGCATTTAAAAAAAAAAATTATCTTTCTGAGGTGGTTCTGATTTGGTTCCTTTCTGAGCTGGCCGGTCACCATTTTATATACCTATATTGGCACTACGTTCAAACTTTAATTGACTTCCTATATAATGGTGGAATAATAAACATTTCATAAAATTCTATTTGGCAAAGCGTAGAAAAATATATTCATTGGAATACCCTATAACCTCGGAGTCAAAAAGCATTTCCATGGTTTCTGTTTTACAAATTAATCACGAAATTATAATAATTATTCCACGGGCTTCATTATTTTATTGGAAAAGAATAAAGAAAGCTTGGAAAAACATTTTATAATTATGATTGCGAAAGATATTCATTTATTCATTCCCCTTTCTAAAGCCGCGCGTAACTTGAATCTACATTTAAATATCCTAATTGTAATTTATTTTTTCACCTTTCATTTTTTACAAATTTTACAATGAGCCTCTATATTTTCCAATGGGAAGAAATGTATATATTTCCAAATAATTCGGTTAAAAAAGTATTATGGATGAGAATGTTATTTTTAAAAGCCAAATAACTACCTGACATTATGTTCTAAATTAAATATTTGTTTATACATACATCTTTTTGACATTTACTCTTAAATTTATTTTATAACAGAACTACACCATAATATTTGTTATTTTTTATTGTAAAAAAATGAATAGCGTTTTTTGGTGTGATTTGCAGAACTTCACAAATTACACAATTTTTAAAACTTTTTTATATGCCAGCGGGGGTCAAATCTTTCCATTTTTGAAAAGAACCAAAAAATCCTACATTCTAAAAATCTTACTGATTATTTTGCTAACACTTTTTTATTTATTTTTCACGATTTTATTTTCTTCAAAAATAATGTTTTTAAGAAAAAGTGAAAATGGAGTGATTGAGATTCAAATCATTTTTCATGTCATCTGAACGCAAACATAAATAATAATAAAAACATAATTCATATCTAAAAAGTAGGAATAGGGACAAATTAAAAATAATTCTAACTTTAAAATTTTAATACGAAATTATGGACAAACTTAGAAGTATGGCTAGTATAGTAAAAATGGAAGTGGTATCCAGAAGTCGTTCACCCTCTGTTGGTTTTTACTGCCATCAGCCTGTTGTTGTAAATAGTATAATCAGTTAATGTCCCTCATCCCATTTCAACACAAAATGTCACTTATTTCTCGGTCCAAAAATGGCCTCTCGAAAATATGTCTCTCCGTGTTTCCGCGTATTTATTTTCTCTCGGAAACTAACCGGGTAAAACGTATTTATGATTCCTTCAAAGTAAGTTGTGCCTAGTGGAGATAAGCCGAAATAAGAAATAAGAGATAAAAGTAACGCAAAGAGGGAATATTTCTTTAGCGGGCTAGGAGCCTCAGAAGGCTGCGGCTGCTGAAGAGGTGGGACGGCGGATAGCCGCGTGCCCCCACATACAAGTTGGCGATTATAGAAGTTTTAGTTTGATATTAAGTGACATACTTGGAAAAGTTCACTAACAAATAAGGGATGAAAGCCGTGGTCGGGTGGGGTGGCATTATTAATGTGCGCCCATTATTAACGGTAATGGGGATCGGATAAATTTCATAATATGTGATTAATTTTCCTCCATTGTTTAATTCATTTCGGCTCAAAGTCACCTTTAATCATTGGAATTAATGATCCACATCATTTTTATGGTTCATTATAAAAATTCCCTCCCGTGTATATTACAGATTGCTTTAAGCAGACCCAGCCCATTTCGTACATAATTTGGGAAACCTTTTTTTAACATGGTAGGCGATTGCGAGCCGCTTAAATGTAGGCATGATAAAATGGATAAAAAACCTATGAAATTTCCGTTATGCCTTCAGTGCGTGTTAAAAATGATTTTCAGGCGTCGATTTTTTTATATTTTTTATACTTTTTTAGTCCTGGCAAATAAGATAAGAATAATTTTGGAGTGTATTACTCGAGTTTTCGCATTTTGCAATATCACGTATATATTTATTTATAATTCGATACGGTTAACATGCTTGCCTTATCCATAGATAATTATTTATAAGAGAATTCACAAAAACCCTTTCGCAGCAATTTCCGCAGAAAACGCTACGCATTACGTGCTCATACAGGGCTCTCGACGGTTTTCGATCATCCGATTAGTTTTAAATGTCCTCAAAGGGTTTTAACTAGATTCTAGATGTATGTACATATTAGGAATCTCTTGTGGGTCAGGTAACCGGCCTTTAAAGCTCGGGTGGCATCCCTCCCGAGAACAACCGCCGCTTGGCATCAAGTAGCCGGGATAAATCGCCTCGAGAATCCTCCTCGAAAGTAACCTCTGAGACAGTCTCTAGCTCAACACGGATTTAGTCTAAGAGCCTGCAATTCCGCCTTAATGGGCGACCGATGGGGGCGGGAGGCGGCGTTGGGCGGCGATGGGCCCGATAGGGCGGGACACGAGACACGAGCTTTTAGTCGTGTGTTGCGGATAGCCAGCGGAGCTGCCCTAGCAATATGGACCAAATGTCTGCCTCAACTTAACCGCAGTCTAATTTCGCGTGTGATACAGGAAACTGGATAGCAGTAAAACAGATCGTTTGTTTGGTTTAATGGACTATTTGATTTCTTCCTTAAAATTTGGGTTAGAATAATAGCGCTATTTTACAAGAACGCTCCGCTTTTTGAGAGTCCTGGAAACTGTAAATGACAGCATAAAGTACGCAGAATGTTTATACATTGAAATATATGAAGAAAAAAGAACAAAGAGAAACTTAAATAATATTTTTACCTGTTTGCACTTAATTTCAACTTCTTTGGTTTCTTTATGTGGAGGCGGAGAGTGAGCGGAGGTCATAGAAGCTAAGGTTCTTCTGGAGCTTCGGGGGCACTTAATTTAGCATAGATCTGCCTCCGGGAGAGTGGTGAAGCGAACGGACATTCTTCTACAATATCTTCCTTTTTATATATTTGTCAATATTCACACAATTCAGGGTTCTTAAAACCCTATTTGCGCATCTAACTTAACCAGTCCCGTAAATCCCATGTCTTCCGAGAGAGACAGAACTAGATGTTTTTGATATCTGAAATCGCTGCGTTTCGATTTACCAGAGAACCGATGTTGAACTGGTATTTTATCCAATTACTTTTGAAACCTGTTCCCATAAAAGAAAAATACCGTTAAAGATAGATTTGTTAGAAAATTTTCCCATCCTTTGGGGGTGGAAGTGGCTAAAGAAATTCTGTCTGAGAAATGGATCCGGTTCTTCAAAAAATTTAAATATTTTGTCGCGTGTTTTCTAATATTCTCCATTTAATATCGATAGCTCCAGTGACAGCAAACGAACCGGTTTAGGAATAATCGAGACGTAATGTTGTCCATATCTAGAGAATTTGTTTATCAAAGTGATGATATAATTTTTATGTCATATAAGTCTCCTATTGTCATGTAGAAGCATCATAATAATAAAAGTTCGGGAGCAAATGGATAACAGATTTTACACTTCAAAAGTATCATCCAATTTTATAGCTAGCTACCATCATAAATAATAACACATAAGGGCAAAATAAAATAAAATCCTTCAGTGGAGATAAAATAACTCAGAAATAGCGAGAAAGTGCGGCTTTAAAGTCGACCATAACATTACCATAAAGTACCTTATAAATCGACTCGGAAACGATAGAATCTGACAATTTAGATTGATTTTCAAATTAAGGGGCGTTAATGGCTCGGGTAACAGCCTTAATCTAAAACTGAAGTAGTTCGTTAAACCGTGACCCGGAAAACCGGATAAACGGAGATAAGATGTATTTCTTACATTTCCTTTAACTATTGTTCATCATTAACCTTCCCGCGACCCCGGCACATTAGCAAAAACATGAAACGCGAGGCGGTTTCTAACCGTAATATGTTATAATAAGAGATGATGCGTCTATTAAGACACTCGCTGTCGTTCCGGCATCGCCCGAATTTTAAAATTACCAAATTTATTCCTCAGTACTGGTAAAACGGTGGTTTTTGTTGAATTGTTTTCGTCTGCCAGCGTTTAAAGTTGTTTTTGATGATTTCTGAAGGAAGTATTTCCTGTCACTTGAATCTTACACGGTGGTGAAAAATGGAAAAAAATATCTGTCGATTTCCATCAGCATTTTTTCTAAATTGTTTCGTAACATAAGCCACTAAAAATAATCTTTTAACTTAAATATTTATTTGGGACATGATTTTAATAATTTTCAGGCAAAAAACTATCCAATTTTTTATTAAAAAATCAACCCCTAAAAACAGAGTGTTTTTACTTTAATCATCATCATCACTCTTGGCTCTACAACTCGGTGGGTATTGGCCTCCTCAAGAGTCTTCTTCCACTCATCACGGTTTGGTGCCAACATAATAATTATACTTAGTACTTTAATAGGTTCAAATAAAAAAAATCATTTGACTAAGGTTTTAACCTTCCTACCCAATGATCTGAATCAACCGCGCTACCAACATAGAGCTAATTCAGATTTGAAACAAATATTCATTTCGTATATTAATTGCTTTAATTTCTTCGAATTGCTGAAAAGAGCGTACATTTCTGCGTGTGTGCGTGTTGCCACCAAAAATTGATAAAATGCATCGTTGTCGAAAACGTGTCTATCTACCGAGTTTCAGTTCGATCGGATGTCGGGAAGTGGGTTAATTTCGACTTACAACTTTCCGCGGCATTCATTCAATCAAGATATTAAAAGTGAAACTCAAATAGATGTGTTTAAAAAAAATCTACTAAATCAGTGAAAAAATAAATTTTATTTCTGTATAAATAAAATAATAATGGTTTGATTATTTTATATACATATCTAGTTGCCGTTTTAAAAAGAAACTCCGAATGATCATAAATCATAACTCTTAGCAGTAATGACACTGTGAGTTGAAAAAAGTTGAGTCGATGCTTCTTTTAGTGGAGCAAACAAAAACACAAAATAGAATTATAGTTTACTAGCTTTTGACCCCGGCTTCGCACGCGTCCCCCCCCCCCCCCCCCCCCCCCCCCCCCCCCCTCACGCACCCCCCCTAACAATCAAACACGCGTGGTGTAAATCTTAACTATCAAAGGGATCTCCATAGAAACCTAAACAAATAACAAAATTACAGCGCATGTCAAACAATTACGTATCAATGCCAGAGCTCTAAGTTATAGCATTTAACCTATTCTGATGTAGGAGCTATATTACTGTAAAATTTTATGAAAATCCATGCCGTATATATTGCGTGAAAAAGTAACAAACATCCATACAAACTTTCGCCTTTATAATATTTGTAGGAGTAGGATAGTACAGATAAGTTAAATATACGAGAAGAACAATAGTTAATGGATTCTAACTACCAACATAACACACTTGTACCTACACTCCTTCTGTTGAAGCATCTTTCTGTTCTCTTCCCTTTCCTCGTTAGCCTCCTACCACATTCCTACATGACTACGCGTTAAGGATAATGAGCACTCTCGCCAGGACCTGAAAAGGACTTTTTCATGTTTATTCATTAATGCCAGAATACGCCAATTATATGGTATTTACATCCACCACTTTATTGGAGGGTGTTTCTGTCAAACGACCCGTTTATTAATAATAACATCCTGATGAGGGAGATTACGTTTTTTTATAAGGAAGCAAGCCTTCAAATAATATTTATAACTTATTCTAATATTTTTACTTCTACACAAAGCACTCTACACTACATGCAAATATCTCGGGTTTGAGCGCAGCAAAATGTAATAAATATTTTTACGGAACAAAATTTGTTATATTTTATGTTAGACTAGCTGGGTTACCCGGCTTCACTCAGGACAACATTCGAGAGTGTTCTGAAATATACCACAATAATGTTCCCGATTCCCTATTCCCAAAAATTCCACGACATACTCCGCCACTCCTTCCAGAATTTTCTAGAGCTCTATGGAACCTTCTAAGACTTTCCGGAAGACTGTTCTAGAAATTTCAAGAGAGCGAAACTTCCATCCCTTATACCTCCAAAAGCACGCCCTTTAGGTAAAAACGGGTACCCTTATTCCCTAGGATAGATGTGATAGAGATAGTTTTATGGTGTAGTAGATCTCTATCCCCCCTAGGGGATAGAGATCTACTACACCATAAAACTCCCTTGATCGTATCGGGACTCGTTTCTGAGTTTTTGCGGTCCGCACGTTTTTTTGGACTTTCTTTTATAATACATATTGATTATTAAATTCTTAATATTCTTTCATTCCATAATAGGAGAATGACAAGGTTGCTTAAATTGACTTTAGCTGTTTGATAACCAGATCTGAATAGCCAAGTACTCAGATTGAGATTATACAAACGCCAGAGGAGCTCCTGTGAAGTGATATAAAAAGTGGCAAACTGGGTTGCAATAGTCTCACTAGCTTAGGAGATTATTTATTTTTGTACTGTATTAAATTTGAACAAAGTAAGTTTAACATTTTCTTTAAACATATAAAAATGAGTAAACTTGAAGAAATGAGTCCAGTCATAATAAACTATTCCTCATAATAAATTTAATAATATAAAAAAATGCTTTGACAGAATACGATTGATGACCATCTTTGGCTCGACATCTGTACTTTCCACGAATGAATGAACTTGGTTTTTTTTCTGAAGATACTTATATTTATCCATTTTTGTAACAGCACTTTGAGGTCGTAAGGTCTATCAAACTTGGCACTTAACATCACAACATCCAGACACTGATGGGACCCATAAACGTAATGAAAAAAAGCTAAATTAATATATGAAAGCTGCTGGGGAAAACCGTAGATTATGTCATTAATATTTCGATGCAAAGAGCCAACGAGGCGAGGTTGGTTTTTGTACAAAACTGCAAAAACACATTAGTGTCACGTATCTTTTTTTCCGTTTTCATTCGCATAATGAATATTTTTTTCTCCCATTTACAATTTCTCTCTACTCTCTGACCACTCGACCTCGTTGTTAAAAAAAAGTACGTTTCCGATTTCTTTCTTATTCAATGAATTAAAACCAGATCCTTATTCTTATTCAATGAATTAAAACCGGACTTCCTCTGGAATCATAAGAGATTTAAGTTGGGTATAGTAGTAAGTACCTACTTAATTACAAACATTTTTTTGTATTTCTTGTAATTTTTTTGTTTTTTTTTTTCACAAAATGAATTACACATTTTGTCCAAAGAAACGTCAATATCTCATTGTCGGTTAAACTTTCTTCTGGCAGATGGATATGAAAATATTTTAAAAAATCTAAATTAACACGATCATTTCACGCTTATTCACGCAGTTCTGTATATGCTTTTCGTTGTTCATGCTCTTGGCATTACCGAAACCCATCCAATTTAAGAGGCATGGGTACCGCCACCCCGGGAACCTTTATTGGATAACAAACACCTCTGCCAAAGAGGTTTTTAACGTTTTTTTTACTTAGCAAGGATGCCCGGATTGCCCCCTCCAGCTAGTCTCTTTCGACCCATCGTCTTGCATCCCAACGGAAGGGGTGGATTCATACGTGTGTCACTCCTGGACACACTGATCTAGATTCCTAATCACACCTCGTACATTGCTTTCTTGGTCGAGGTGTAAGGCACTCGACCAGCGATTCTGAGGTCGCGGATTCAATCCCGGCGTGTGCATGTAAATTTTATTTGATTATTTCACAATTTAATAATTTAAAAATAATACAATGTAGGTATTTTTGCGGTACGCTCCAGAGTGCAAGATACTCTCAGTATCGCCCTGGTGTAAGACCACCATTCAGGGTTGAAATGTTGCTTGAAATGGTTTGATCCGTGTTTGGTGACTAGATCTAAATAGCCATGTACTTTCCCACCTTCCTCTTCCCCGTCTCCTTCCCCTCCCCACAAGTCTCAGTCTCAAAACAGAGATGGCATAGTCCATAGTCCCATAGTCTAACTGGCTCTTGGTGGTTGGGAACAGTTGGGACTCTTGTGCAGTATTAACATTTTCCTTTAAAAGATTCTCCACACAGCATCTCCAAAGATAACATTGGTTCTTTGGGAAATTAATCTCCTTAGGACCTTCTGTGTGGGGCTAACGTAAATAAAACCTTTTTTTTATTTTATAAATTCAATAATTTCATTATTAAATTAATAAAAACAGTTTATTTAAATAAATAAAACCTATTTAATTGTAAAAAAAAAATCTTGAAAGATCTCTGACTTTAATCTCATGTTTCACTGTAAACGTCGGATATTAAGTTTATTACAGTTTCCGTGTGTTATTTTAAAACAGGTCCTTGTAATAAAACCTTAACCTGAAAGTTTTAAAAAAAACCAATCGTAATTGTTTCCACGACATTGGCAGGGTTTTCTTGAATGTTGTTTTAAAACACTCAATTACACACAATGTATCGTAGACTGTTAAAATATAGCCGTAGCACAACTTTAGATGCTATACGCCTCGTGACCTCCCGCTCGTCGGGAGACTTCCCAGGGTCATCAAATGTGTATTAAAATTGAGATTCCTTTGTCCCTTGTGTCAACTAAATCAAGGTTAACAGTCAATTTTATGTTTAAAATTCCTCCTAGCTACTGAAACTAATTGCTTTTGGGGGCTGTCAGTTTTTTTTTTCGTTTTTCTCGTCTTTTGTTTCACCAAAAAAATCATTGTCCTTTGAAAACGTATTTTAATTTAGATTAAATACGCTTGCGGAACAAAGCTTCGATGGAAAAACGATAGAATGAAATTTAAATTACTTCTTTGTTGATGATTTTTTTGTTTAAAATAATAATGCCACAAAATTCTATTATCGACAATTTTTTCACCTTGCTGTACGTACGAGTACAAAGCTTTCTCATGCATAAAATAAACAAGGAAACTAGAAGTGCCTTCGATACAAATTTGAATGGAAACAATCGTTCTAAATAGCCCATTAGCACAGCGCTCTATCTCACTTACACTCATCTGCCATTGTAAATCTCCTTGCCATGTGAATTTCGTAAACACAGTTTTGTATCAGAAATTTAAGGCCCGATTGGACAAATGTTTGGATCACGAATCACGCCCGCATGGCATTTCTTCAAAATAAGAAGTGAAACCATGATACAAAAACTTTTTTAAAGTGGATATTGTGGATACTAGTTTTATGTGCACTCCGAATTTGTATTATTTCTGAACGTAAACTGTTTCCTGTTCTATAGTATATTTTAGTTTTAATGATTCTTGTTGAATGGCACCGTTATGATTTATCAATATCTATTGTCCTGTGCCAAAACAGCAGTCACTATTGTTGTTAATATTGTTCTTTAGGAATTGCTTTGTATATACTGTATATTCTTTGTTTCACATTATTTAATCAATTTTGTAAGGACTCGTAAGGAACACTACAGGATTAATTTTAAGCTTATTATAATTAAGAGCACTTGAAGTGAAATATCAAAAACTGCGCTATATCAATACTACGTTATAATAATTATTATTATTACAGCCAATATTCATAAAACACACACTAAACTGGTACCCGGCATGAGTTGCTAAGCCATTCAAAGAAATAAATTGTTTCTCCCTGCATGTCCATTTCCATCCGTCCCCGTTTCCCTCCGGCGTTCCCCTTCCATCTTTCCCGCCTCCCTCTTCACCCTTCCCGCGAACCCCACCTTCTTCGTTACCCTCCCCCTCCTGCCTTCCCTCCATGCCCCTAAAATATATGAAATACACACATCGCCAAAAACAAACCACTCGCGCACCACCTGCAGTAATTTTTTATACTAATTTTAGAGCCACAGCTTACCATTATGTATAGAAACACTCTTTTGCTCAAATGCAATATTCTGTAAAAAAATTGAGTCAATCCATCGATTACTTTCCGAGATTTGCGGACACAAACGTAAGCAACCTAAAATTTTATATATATACCTACATATTAGAAGATGTAATAAATTTGAAAAAACATTATACACAATAATACACAATGTGTTTTTTGTTAAAGGTTTCATTTTATTCCCAACTAGATTTCAAAAGGACTACCCTGACACGATTTTGAATAATTTAATTATTTACGTTTTCAAGGTTGATTTAAATAAAGTCTAATTTTGTTTGAAAATATCATATAATAATTTCTTAATATCATATTATTCATCAACAGGTTTCATTTGCTAATGGCTTCCTCGGGGCAGATGTTTCAACAAAGAATATTTAACCAAATCATTAACCTCCCTTTCCTCATACATTATGCCTCCTTTCTGTGTTTTTTCGCACTCTTCAGTTACAGATGATATTGTATGACGTTATTTATAAGCCTGTAAAATGTCCCTGGTCTACTAAGAGAGATAGATGAAAAATCTAATTAATATGATGATGGAAGAGAAAAGGAAGCCAACAAAATACAAACGATGTCATGTCTCGATTTAAGTACGCAAAAAAACATAAAATAAAACCATGGCTCGCTTTGAATCGAATGTAGCTTTTACGAGCTTTTCTTGATTTCCTCGGGTCTCGGTCGCATGTCACTGGGCTTAGTAATTCTTCATATTATAATATGTGCTTCATGCGCTACTCCAGGACGTACCTACAAGCAAAGTCGCAATATTTATTTTGTGTTTCGTACTTAGTCTGTGTAAGTTTTTCTTTTTGAATGTATAGCACAACGCCTTCAAGCTTAAAGGGGTACAAAGGTCAAATATGACAAGGCTTGCCATACGTTCGGATTTAGTCCGGCTTATCTGGACAATTGTATGTGGCTTTTGTCGCGAATAAGAAAGTAGAAAATTACCTAGAAATGCTGCGTATCAGAGTGGTAGATACTCTCAGAATCACATATTTTTACATTATTTCGACTCAGGAGGCTTTGACGAAAATAATTTCCCTCAGAGAATACGTCGTCTTTAGGAATGCTGTGTGGAGGATATTTTTAAGGAAAGGAAGGAGAGAAAAATCTATAAATGTAACTGGAATGACCTGGAAAAATAAACTGTTGTCATTTTTCTACCGCTATTATAATGGAAGATATTCATGGAAGGTAAACACATCAACAGCACGCCCAACATTTGTATACAGTTGACATTTTTCACATGAGAACGGGTCGTTTCTACGAATTGTTCTTGAGTTTAATAGCTAGGATGTGAAACGATTTGCAAATATGTCTTCTCCTTTCTACAACATGTTCACTCTGAATTTCCTGCCTCCTACAACTAGTTTCACTCCATCCTTTTCACAAAAATACCCTCCAGACAACAACCTCAAAGATGGCATAAACCCTGAGAGAAATTATTTTCCTCGGGGCCTCCTGTGTGGAGTGGAAAAAATAAAATACATAAAAAATTAAAACTCACCAAACTTAGTGAACCACTTAGGGTGACCTACGTCAGAGTTGTTAGTTACCCAATAAATCCGGTTCTAAATAAAGTAAATAAGGTTCCGGCGGAAACCATTCCGCCTCCGAAGTTGATGGAAATACTCTGGTGTTAAACCGAAAAGATCGAAACGTCACATGATATTGCTTTACCCGCGTTTGGTGACAAGGTACTTCCCAACCTATCTCTTCCTCATATCTTTCCTTTCCCCACTACCTTACCCAGCCTCACAGTATACCACGATTGGGAATGCATTCGTCCCACTCCATTCACCGGGCCATTCAGTCGGGACTTTTGTTCGGTAATAACGATAAAAATACATACATAATGTTATAATTAAAACATGGTAAACATCTCATATATTTATTTATAAAATTTTTTAGATAAATTATGAAGGCATTTGGTAATTTTTTTTAGTTTTTTTTTTACATCCACGTACCTTTATTTATTGTTAAAATTATGAAAATAAAAATTAGTACTCACGTAAATGTCACTATTCTTTTCGTCAAGTTCAGTAGAAAAGCGATGGTAAAGAATATAGTAAAATAAAAAAAGGAAATTGACAATTCATACCACATATTTTTGCTTGACGTTATGTTTTAAATAAGTTTAAAGATATCGAAGTATGAAGAAACAAAGACATAAGATGATAACCCACAAAATAACACCTCATGATACACAGTTATGAAGTGTTTTTCGTTTTTCATTCCCCTGTTGTTATTTTACAATATTTTTTACTATCGCATTTCCTTAGATGATTTTATACAACATAATAGTGTGCGCCACACCGCGATATGATATTACGTAGCTCACTTTTGTACTGGCCTCAGTAAAATACTCATTGTAGTCAGTGCCATACATCCACTTTTCAAAATACACTGGATAAATTTAACGACCTCAATGTTGTACGTATGAATTAGACGAGAAATGTCACTTCCATATTCCACCTGGCGCGCTTCCTGAAGGTCACCTACATGTTATCTCAAAACAGCACTCAACTTACTAGCACAAAAAAATAACAAGCTTTATATATTATAGATAACCCACATTAAAGACGCGATGTTTGCTTCCAAATACCTAAGCAAGTATGAATAGGTATAGCCTTTCCTTCGCATATTATTTACTCAGACTGTTTGCTTTCATGTACAGCATAGATTCTCAACCTTTTTTTGCCCGCCGCCCCTTTTGAGAATATCATTTTTTCTAGCGCCCCCTAAATCGCAAAGAAAGCAATTGTCGTCGAATATTTACCACAAGGGGGGGGGGGGGCGTAATGGGATGGGGAAAAATGGGATATAATAATTATTTTTATTAATTTCTTATACCATTACAAATTTGAGGTTATTACATATAAGAAATAACGCCATATAAATATTTTACAAAAAAATGTGTACAAATATTTATACATAAAAGAAATTTCAAGAAAAATTGCAATTTAAAAAAAATTTCAGGCAGTGGTGAAAATTTCGTCAATGTGGAGAGACTCTTTCAAGAATCAAAATAATTTCCCTTTTGAATCTGTCGTCACTGTATCAATCTCGGAGGAGATTTGGTTTAGGAGCAATATTCTCCTCCCTTCCGGGAGAACCATTGGCTGGTTAGTCCTACAGGCAAGAAGATGAAATAATCTATGATGACGCTGTCTAAGATAGTCATTTGGAACATAGAGACTCACGCGAAACTTTTTTGAACCCTCGCCAACATGAGGGAGCACCCCAACTCATGTGGATTCCAGATAAGGAACCACTCTCCTACTGCGGACCAGGGAGAAGTGTAAAATTTTCAGAGAACGGGTATCCCAAAAAACTCTGACGGTTCGGAGAACAAACCCTAATATTTTTAAGGCTGACTGGCAAACTCCTTCGATATGAGGGCGAAATGTCAACTTAATTTCATACATAATCCCAAGATCCTTTATATTAGAAACTCGTCTGAGATTATGACCGAGCATAGTGTAACTGCACCGCCATCTTTATTTCCAAGCCGTGCTGTAGAAAACCAACTGACATTTAAAGAGTCCTATTTTTGGGACTTCATAGTAACTTTTTTCTACGCGCCAGTATGGATTGTGTAGGCGTCAGAAGAGTGTGTGCTACTGATTGAAGCAGATATTTAAAAGTTTTCATCACATTTCTGTAATATTAATACTTAAATTTTGTAAAAAAATACGTTGGTGGTAATATACGATCGTTAAGATAAGATATTTTTTAATATATTTACGATTTTCATGTAGTAATATTGCTTTCAACCATTTTTCATAATGGCGGATGATGCTTAGCTTTGGAGCTGTACCGATTATCATTAGAAATTCTATAATTTACTAGATTATATAATATAATCTACATAATAGTACTATTTTATAACATGTGTAGAGCTTTCTGAGAGGATAATAGGATAATTAATCCATAAGGCGCGACGTTTTTAGTTGGAACTTAAAAATGACACTTCCTTTCGACTCGATTATTGATTTGTTTTCCAAGTGAAATTTTATTGGTTTTGAAAATACGTAATATATTTATAGTGCTGTGTTCCGGGATGCAAAGCGAATTACGCCAGTTCTCTGAAGAAGGAAGGTGCTGTTACCATCTTCAAATTTCCAGCGGAGGAAGAACGCAGACAGTCATGAATCAGGGCTATTCCTCGCAAAAATTGGATTCCAGGTGCTTTCGCTGCCGTTTCATCAATCATTTTGATAAAAAGAATATCATAACTCACCCTAAAAAACCAAAATTGGCTATCGAAGCTACACCAAGTATTTTTAAGGGTTTGCCAAGTTATTTAACAAAGAAAAAGGCAACGGAGAGAATGAATCCCGAAAATCGGAAGTTAAAAATAAAATACCGACACGAGGAACAAGTTGAACTTTTCATTCAAAGTGACACGATAGTGGATTACAGTGATTTTGTCAGAAATATGCAAATTAAAATTAAACTCAGTGAGTGGAATGTAAAAACTATAAATGACAGAACATATTTTTACGTCACAAACTTTGACAATGTAGATAAACATTTGTATTTAAGTTCTCAGGTTTTAGTTGACTATCATCTGAATATCAAAGTGTTTGTCGGAACAAATGAACTTTCTCATAGTGAATTGAAGTGGCTATTCCCTAAAACTATGATATTGCGTTTATGGTCACAACTAGAAAATTTGTTGGTACGATATCATAATATTAATATAGATGACAATATTAGTTATGAAGACAGAAGTCAAAATACTGTAAATAATCATTTATTTATATTTTATATTAAATACATACTTCTAAAAATAATTCTTTTACTATTTATCCATGAAATTCTAAAATATCTACTTCCCACAATAATTATTTTACTTTTTACCCATGAAATTTAGGTAAGTACCTATATATATTCATTAATATGAATCAAAACGATTTGTGTAGGTGAAAAGGGTAAGTATTTTTAAACAAGAAATATACATGCCATCACTGTAAATTAAATTCACCAACATTTTCTATTAGAACCTTTAAAATCAGAGCTGGAATGATGTATTTGCTTCTTGGGGAAATAGGCCTCTTTACTTTGAATGTTGATTTCCCGCCAAGTCTACAGCACGGCTTGGAAATAAAGATGGCGGTGGTAACTGTCGTAGGTGAGACTAAATGCTCTGGTAAAAGTCAGAACTACGAATTTCAAGACATTGAAATGAAGCTGGTTTCGTTGACTCAATTCTGAAATGTTATCAACATCAGCGTGAAGGCGCAGGCAGTCCTCAATATTTCTCATTAGAAGATATAATTTTAGATCGTTAGCGAACAGCAAAAAGCGAGAAAAACGGATGACTCCAACAATGTCATTAATGAAAATGGAAAAGAGAAGAGGCCCCAGGATCGATCTTTGGGGAACCCCAGAAAAAAACAAGAAATTCAGCAGATTGGAAGACTCCGTGTATGACAAATTGCTTTCTGTTCTTCAGGTAACTTTTAAAAAAGTTTAACATTCGAAGGGAAAAACCCATCTGGGCAAGTTTTGTGACTAATTAATTTTATGACTAATCGTGATTCACAGTATCGAAGGCTTTGGAGAAGTCGTTATACTAACAGTCAACTTGGTATCCACTCTCTAGGGACCTAGCAACATAGTCGGTTAAAACCTTCAGATTGGTTTCAGTGGATCTTCCTTTCCTGAAACTATGCTGTTCCGGGGATAATGTCTAAGGCGTAAGGAATTTATGAATTAATTTTTCAAATAGTTTAGCAGGATCTGATAGTATGGCAACAGGTCTATAATTTTAGATTTACTTTTTCGAACCTTTCTTAAAAATAGGATATATTTTGGAAGTTTTCCATCCATACTTTATGAAAAGTGGAAGTACTAATACATAGTTAAGTTGAAGATAAGACATAATGGCGTTTTTTGGAATTCGGCGAACCCTTCAATAAAAAAATACCTGAACGAAGTTTGGTCCGATGAAGTGTGAGTTCTTCATGAGACTTATGGCACTCATAAAGTCATATTCCATTAATATATTTAAATCGACGTTTGAAGCTCCTCTGGTATTAAATATGGCCGCATTATTAATGTCTAGAAGTGGAGGGTCTTTATTGTAGACCGATTGAAAACGATCAGCAAATGCGTTAGCCACACCCAAGCCATGAAATTCCTGATTACCTTTCATTATGGTGTATTCAAGACCACCATCCTTCCGAAGGGATTTTATATAGTGCCAAAACATCTTGGGATCATGCATGATGTTTTCCTCGATTTCAGACACGTAGGCTCGATAGGCCACTCGAACCTCGCGCTTAACTAATGGTAAAAACTTAACAGATCGTATTCATTCTGAAGGCCTCCAGCTTTCCAACGCTTATGAGGGCATGTTTGATATCTATATTCGAGATGACTTCTCTCGGGGACCACTTCGGATACTTGCGACCACCACCACTGTCGTTAGCAAACGAAGCGCACTCGTTTCCTCGTTTAGGATAAACTTTTAAATGATTTTAATAATTTTAAAATTACGCGCGTGGCGAAAAAGACGTACGTCCTACCGGCGAACTATCTGGAGCACTGATGGGGTGGGATGGGTTTCTCTGGGTCTCCTACCGCCCCCCTGAAACTCTGAAACGCCCCCCAATTTTCTCTTGGTCTTCTACCGCCCCCTGAAGGTCTGAAACGCCCCCAAGGGGGCGTTATCGCCCACGTTGAGAACCTATGATGTACAGTGTTCGGTATTTTCATTATATCTCCAAGGATTCGGATATGTCAATGCCTAAAAGGCATTCTGTAGACCTCAGCCTTCGCTATTGTTCCTCAGATTTGGTAAACGGCGAGTTAATAGTAAACTGCCCATGGCAAGTTTGGGTTTAAGTGAAACCGGCAGTCTATGCAAATATTATTAAATCACTGGTGGATACAAAGAGACTGTTTCATGTGGTACCTACCTATTGCTATATTATTGCTTTCGACGTAATCATAAAAGATACCTTGCTTTGTATTATTTAGAGAAATTTATTGAACGTTATAATTTCGTGATGTACATAACTTTATTTTTCTTCTCCTCGTACCTTGTCTATTCAACGGACGTTGGATATGATATAGTGAAGTTGACATCATCGTGTTACAAACTTCTTGGATTTGTGATAAGAATAAGTAAACAATTTTCCAAGCCCGAAGCAATGACATCGATGTTCAACTGCATTATACGATCAAAATTAGAATACGCTTCTGCTGTTTGGGCTCCGTACCAGCAAAAATACATAGATTTATTAGAACGCATCCAAAAAAAAATTCTAAGGTATGAGAATGCATGGTGAATACCCGCGATTTATGCATCATCTAGATTTGCTATCTGAAACGCGCTTCGAAAGTCTCCAATCAAGAAGGAATGGGACCCTAACAGTAACAGCTTTCAAAATTATAAACTACTACATTGACAGCCCATACCTCTTAGAATGCTATAAATTGTTCGTACCGAACAACTACTGCCAGGGTCGCCACCACGACTTGCTCTATATCCCACATGGCCAAACAGACGTTCTGGTCCAACACAGCATGACAAGAGGTATGGTGCTGCTAAGTGATATTTCTAGGTCTCTTGACATTTTCAACATTAGTCTTGAAGGTTTCAAGAATAATTTTAGGCAAGGACTCTAAAATATGTATTATTGAAAAAAAATATATCGTTTAAAGGTATGTATATGTTACAAATAGGATTATATTAATCTGTAATGCACAAAAAAAAATTGGCTATGCGGACTTTGTTTACTGCGCCCGGAACAGCTCTACTGTAATAATAACTTTCTACATCTCTAATACATAACATAATATAACTCTAATAACTTTCTAAAATACATAATTTATAATAATATTTTCGGTACATTTTATGAATTTATGCCAGCGGTCTTACAATAGTTACATATTATCCTTCCAAGCATTTGATCGGGGTTCGATTTCGTTTACGCATATGTTTGAAGTGAAAACTTCTTTGGTACCGTTGTGATTTGAAATTCGATGAAATGAAAAATAGCGACACTAAAAAGAGACAAACATATACATCTTTAATATTTAGCCAGCGAGAGAATGTGATAGACTAATCGGTCTCCTCTTAATTGCGTATTTCCTTCGTAGCCTTCCCACTGTTTTCACTTTAGTCTACTGAAGGTTTTACTTCTACCGCATGTGAGCTGCATACTCTGATTTTTTTAAGTGAAAATTTCTTTAGCACTGTTGTGATTTGAAATTCGATGAAACGGAAACGAGCAACACTAAAAAGAGACAAACACATACATCTATAGGATTTAGCCTGCGAGAGAATGAGATTGAATAATCGGTCTCCTCTTTGTGCGGTGCTTCGTTGCCTCCCCACTCTTGTTTACTTGAGTTTTCTGAAGGTTTCACTTCTACCGCGTGTGAACTGAATGTCGTAATTTTTAAAATATATTTTTAACTTTTATTCTTAGAAATACTTTATTTTTTTAATTTTCCCTTGATTTTCACGGATCTGCGCTAGTATTACATCATATCTTCAATTCTTGGAGAAAAACCTGTTCGTACATCTCGTTTAAAACTCGCGCACATAGCGTCTTGAAATTTACACAAATTTAGTTTCTGGTTAGTGTTGCTATTTTTGTTGTGAGATATGTAGATTTGATAGTTTTGAACTGTTAAAAATGAAACTTGGTGTCATTATAATTTCAGGTATTTTTTTTAATAGCGGTGCAACTCGGGCAAAACCGGAGAGTAATTACTGTTGATGCTTTATATATTGTTTTAGTTTAGAACTACGTGATGTTCGGAAAATGACATGAAAAGACTCATTCACGTACCTATCTACGCTTAGGATCTCTAGCTCTGAATATAAATACAGTCGATTCCTCTTTATTGGGACACACCGAGACGCAAATAAGTGGCTGTCCCAAGTAAGCGAAGTTAAGGGAGGTAACAACATATATTTTTTTTACCTTTCTTATGTATTAGAGTACTTTCGAATGTATCTTTATTAATATATTTTTTTAAATATTCCAATACAGAAAAATAACTATTTATCAACTATAGGTACATATGTTGTCTCTGGACGCGTTTGGATCCCACCCAGGAGTTGTGAGTTTAATTCCTTGACTAGCTAAGTCCTCCATCAGGATACAAGCAACATTTTTCGGTTATTCTGGTAGTAGTGGGAGATGGTTTGGACATGTTGAGTGACTGAGCGAGGAAAGGAGTGAAACGAGAATGGCAGAAGAAGTTGGGGACGCCCGGGGAAGACATGGCACGACCAAGTGAATCAGATACTTGAGTCGGGCCATGTGAAGAGTCAGAATAATAGAAGAGCATGTATGAGTGTGAACGAGGAAAAGATTGTGTGACAAGATCGAGTTGTTTGGCGGTCCGTCCTCTGCCTACCCCTGCAGCGAAACGGTATGATGGTTTCTTAGTTTAGTTAGTTAGTGGGAGATTTTAAAATACTGTCAATTAATGCCTAACCCGAAAATATTCGTCCTTCGTAAAAAAACACCTCCAATGTGAAAAAAATTAAATTTTACAGAAGAGTGAAAAAACACATTTTTAAGGAGGAACGTGAATTAATTTTTCTGCTTTAAAATTATTTTTCACTCTTTAAAATATCATTTTTTCACATTAATTACTTGTAACCCAATCCCAAAACAATGGCAATCCTCTCCTCACTCGCGCCGTATAACGCATGCCTGCCCATCACCAAAATTAGTGAGACACATTTTGATTTAACTTCAGATCGAAATTCATCCCAATTAAACGGAATGGTTCCCCGAATAATCGACATAAATTAGTGTTAGATTCTTTGTTTGTTTTTTTTTTTAGTTTTGTCCCAAATAACCGACTGTCCCGATAAACGAAACGAACCATCTCAATATAAACACTAAACTTAGTCAGGCTGACTGACAAACGAATCCACCCGAGCTGCGTACTAAGCAAATTCTATTTAGGTTTTCGGATCGATAAGGAAATGATTCAAATGCCGTGTACGTATTATCGCTTACATTGAATACTTCATGGAACGGGCAAACTACTCGGGTCTTGTTTAACAAAGCAATACAAGAGTCAATAAACTACTTGTAGATGCTGAAATACAGCCTTCCTTGTGCTTTTGCGAATAGTTTTGTTTACTTGCAACCAATTTCCTTGATATCTCAAATATATAATTGATTTTATAGTGGGTTGGATATTTTGCTTTCGTCAGATTTCGATTAACAAGATTTTGATTAACAAGATTTATATTTACCAAGCACAAAAGTTATAACTTAGGTACCGTATTACGCCTTGGTGGAAGAAAATACTAAATAAAAAATTATGGTTTTGGATGTCCGTGCATGCGTGCGTGAAGTGATGTAAAATATTCTTGCGTATTCCTGTTCCTGCGTGAAATTATTCACGTTCAATGAAATTAAATTTTTTTAAATTTGATGTTCAGACAAATGATAGAGTAGGTGTACCAAATTATTTAACTTTATACATTTCAATTGCGTACTTTTTTAATAACAATTACAATAAAAAAATGTTTGTATATCACTTTATTTGACATCTTTAATATATTAAACAACCAGTTCCGGTTTAACCTGAACACCCTGGGGGTGCAAAAAATATTAATGTTTATTTTTATATATTTTTCTTTTGTTCATATTTTTGGCAGATGATTTTTCATATGTACTAACGGTGATTCGAAATGTAAATTTAGACGTCTATCAACATCATTATAATATCAATTATCAACCTTAATAATAATAATAATTTTACGAACCCCATACAAAACCCTTTTTTCCTGTTCTGACGTATCGTAAATTACTCGAAAACTTGACAGGTCGTGAGGCGTAACCATGGCAACATGTCCACCTGGCAACTAAACGCGACTAGCACTGCGATTAGCACTGCGAGTTGCGGCGTCACCCTTGACAACAGTTTTTAACAAGTTGCCTGTTCGCGGTCCGCCAATGAACTGAGTTGCCAATTTTAGTTGCCAACTGTTTTTTTTCCGTTTCTCCATGAGCGAGGGGCCTTATATGCTCGATATTAAAAATCTAGACCAATTACTATTGCTGAAGTACAGTTGAGCTAAAAATAAAAATTATATCTGCGTTTCCTCAAAAAATGTACTACGTAGTTAGCAAGAAAGGTCAATATTATGTTCTAAAATAAATTACGCAGAATAAAGTTAAGTTTATTGTAGCGAATTATTATTCATTAAAGCTCTGACCTTTAAAGATTCAAAGACGAGAGGTCTGCCCTTTGCTCTGTGAACCTTCTACTCATTTCGGGAATCCATCATTTGGGAGTCGAGTATGTAAATAAAATTTCTCTAAATTTGGTCTTTTCTCTTGTAATAATTGTTGTTTGATAAATTAATTTCTTTGTTTCCATCAAATCTTGTTGCACGAATTTTCAATCAGATTTTTTTTTTTATTTGGCAGGGAGTGTATTTACTATATTTTTATTATTATATTGCTAAATCAAAACAATTGAATGTAGATGCTATTGATGCTTACGATAAGTAGGCTAGTCTAATTACATACATATTATTTTATTTTTTTTATTTAGTACAGGATTATACATTATTAAAACGTTTTGACTGCCCAACTAGGAGGATATATGCAAAGGATTACGTCCATTCCTTAAAACTTCAGGGATCTACTATTCACGAAAGGCTAAGGACTTCGTTTTTCTTAAACAAATGGAGGCAACTATGTTAATTACATTCAGTTGACACACAGTTCGTATAAACCTACCTCTATGCACCAGTTCCGCACTCATACCGCGAAACTTAAAAGGTTAATAATTATTCCTGATAAAGCTTTTTAATCAAAGCAATTCTGATTACAAAAAAATGTATACGTTGAAATAAAAAATGACCAGTGTAATCGTAGCTCTACTATTGCGAGGAATGTACTTGTTAAAATTTTAAATAGAACAACTGACCGATTAAAAAGAAATAATAATTAGAAAGCTGCGTTTATGGGAACTCTTTGTAAACCACTCAAAAATAAGAAATTTATCATAACTTTTTTATTTGGGCTATATTTGGTTTTTCATGAATAATTTCGAACCCCCAAACCCCGAACCCCTAAAAGTTTCGCAATATAATTGTGTACTACGGGGTGAGTACATGGATTATTCAACGATAAATATTGACGATAGATAATTTTAAATATTACTAAATGAATTTTATCTCAAATTACAGAAAAAGGTTTTATGCTTTGTTCGAAAAAACTTTCTATATTGTTTTCTATGACTCTAATTAACGATATTTAGCAGTGAGAGCTTGACCAACCCACGCTCAGGCAGTTGAAACACGACCAGAAATAGTCATCCTAAGCCAAGATGTAGGCTACCAGGCTGAATGATCTGGGGAACAGTGTCACGAACGGTGCCTCCGACAACGGGGTCACATCTCGGAGTATTTAGACCTTACCCCAGCACTCGGGGCTTTTCTGGATAAACATTCTATTTCCCTAGAAACTTGTGGATGAAAATTTAACCATTAAAAAATTAGGGGCCTTTGGGGAACCTAGAAGAGCTGAAGCCGCCTCCATGAACTCTTCTTTCACTCATGGCATACAGGAAAGAATTAAGAGGAGGTACCATGAGGAGGAGAATTGAGACCACTTCCGTCAACTCTTCTCTTGTGGGGTCTTCATGGAACCAAGGAAGAGTGGACTCTTCCGTCGTGGGGCTTTCGTGGAACCAAGTAGGAGTGGAGACGAGAAATGAGGCCCTCTTCCCTTGTGAAGCCTTCAGGGAACGAAGGGGGAGTGGACTCTTCCTTCGCGGAGCCTTCGGGGAATCAAGGAGGAGTGAAGAGAAGAGATGAAACAAAGACACATTGTGGATCCAAAAGGCATAGCCTCATATCCACTGACCACCCTTGTGAACTTTATAAAAGTAATTGGATTACTAACTAACTAACTAACCATCACGCCGTTTCCCCGCAGGGGTAGGCAGAGAGGATGAACTGCCACACAATTCGATCTTGGCACATACTCTTTGCCTCGTTCACATTCAAACATCGTCTCATACATGCTCTTCTATTATTCCGAATCTTCACATGGCCCGACTCAAGTATCTGATTCACTTGGTCGTGTCATGTCTTCCTCGGGCGTCCCCGACTTCTTCTACCATTCACATTTGCATCATATATTCTCCTTACACTCCTTTCCTCGTTCATTCGCTCTACATGCCCAAACCATCGGAGACTCCCTTTCTTAATCTTACACAGCACGCTTACATCAGCCTTGCATTATTTGCGGATATCCACGTTTCTCTCACGATCGTACATGGTTTTACCACACATTCGCCTCAGGGATCTCATTTCTACAGCATTCAGTCTACTTTCATCCTTCCTCTGCCAGTTCCATGCCTCACTGCCATTCATCAGGATAGGTACCAGCACTCTATTATGGACGGCTAGTTTCGCGTCTTTGGACCGTTTTTTATTACCGCCAACGGCATTCAGTCCTCCATTAATGGAGTTACCGGCATTGACCCTTATTTTAATATCTCTATCAGCCTTCCCATCTTTCGTAAACATACTATCCAGATACACAAACTCATCCACCTGCTTCAAGTTTTCATCATTCACAACTATATTGCATACTGTTTTCGTACTCTCTCTTTCAAACACCATGACTTTAGATTTACTTACATTCATCATTAACTCATGCTTCATACATACTTTGTTCATTCTCGACACGAGAGACTGTAGATCATCCATACTGTTAGAAATTAGCACCGCATCATCAGCATACAATAGGCAACATACTTCCAGATTACTCAATTTCCCGCCCAATCCCATCTCTTTCAATTCTTACATACAATTATCCATGTATAGATTGAATAACCACGGTGACATTACGCAGCCTTGTTGAACACCTTTTGTGATGTCAAACCACTCCGTAAAATCGCCGTTCACCCTAACACATGCAACGCTTCCCTCATATAGCGACGCAATTGCCTGAATGAGCTTCGTATTCACTCCGTACTTGGACAACACCTTCCATAGCTTTTTCATGTCAACTCGGTCGTACGCTTTTTGTAGATCTACAAAGGCACAGAAGAGTTTCTGGTTTTTTGCAAGAAACTTCTCAGCGAGCATACGCAATGAGAAAATCTGGTCCATGCACCCCCTTCCACTCATAAAAGCACCTTGCACGTCCCATATTATATCCTTTGTTTCCATTCTTATCTTTTCAATCAATATTCTACCATACAGCTTGCCCACTGAACTAAGAAGGCTAATAGCCCTATGATTCCCATATTCCGTACGTGACCCTTTACCTTTGTATAATGGCATGATTACAGCCCTTCTCCAATCTAATGGTGTGTAACCCTCGTCTAAACATTGGTTAAAAAGTCTGCACAGCCATGTGAGAATAATACGACTATCTCCTTTGAAGTATTCGGCAGCAATATTGTCGAAACCGACAGCCTTGCCACTCTTCATGCATTTAATTGATCTTTTTATTTCATCCATACTGATTTTGGTAACATTCACTCCATCATCGTTTATAACCGATTCACCGCTGGGATCACAACCACTCGGGCTACTTTCCGAAGAATTATTTTAATAATAAATAATCGAAATATTTTATCCATCTCTCTTTAATTTCATTCCCATTCATCAACATTTGTCCATCTTTCGATTTTATCACTTTCATGCTTCCGTTCTCTGGTCCACTCCGGGATCTTTTGACCTCCTTCCAAAACAGTTTTATGTTTTCTTGGAAGTGGTTTGTCATTTTTATTCCCTCTTCTTCTTCCAGGCGTTTCTTTTGTTCTTTGTAAATGTGTAATTGGATTACTGTTATAGTAAATAGGTATAATAGGAGGCAGCACGATGATAAACCGTCTTGGTTCTATAATAATAATGCATTAATTATCAAACAAGTACTAAAAACTAAACACGAAAACAATGTGATTAAATTTTCCTTTCAACGATAAAGAGAAATTATCAGCACATTTCGTTCATAGAATGAATTCAACAGAACCATTCATTCTGTCATGGGATGCAGTTCCAGAACATTAACTCTAGCATGTGGTATCGAACAGTGAACAAGTTGCGGTCTCTACTGTGCCTTAAGGTTAGGTACGAATTATCTACCGCGTTCCAAGAGTAATGGGCAATCGATTAGATTGCGAATTTTATGTTCTAAGACTACAAGTGTTGCATTTCACCTGACTTCTGGGTTCAGTGAGCCTCCCTCGTGTATGGGTGAATTAATGAAACAATACCACAAAATAGAACTATGAGAATTAAACCAAAGAAATACAGATATACAAAAAGAAAGGAAATATTGAAGGAGTTATATATATCTTCTCGTTTAAATAAATTGTTTACTTCAATACTTTATTTTTAACCTACAAAAAAATTTATGATCATATTTTAGTTGAATTTCTAAGAAAAATTAAAAACCTACAGCACAAACAAACACATAAGACAAAGAAAATAAATTAATATAACGTCACTTCCGAAATAAAAATCATAGTGTGTAATTTACAAGCCTTATAACTTCAGAAAACTAAGAGTAGAAAAATACACCGCACAAAGAGGAGACCGATTGGATACGAAGCACCGCATAAAGAGGAGACCGATTATACTATCTCTTTTTCTAGCAGGCTAAATCATATGTGTCAAAAATCCTTGATGTACGGAGTAATTAATTAAGCTATTTGGCGAATTAAATATAATAATCATTTAAATTAAAATAAAATATAAACAAATTTAAATTTAAATAACTGAAATATTTCGTATTAAAAATGTTTCTTAAAAATATATGTCCATGTAAGGATTGTATTGGGACGTAGGTAACTATGAACCAATTTAATAAAGAATTAGTAACAACACAAATACAAATATTAGTCTTCCATGTGTCCGATGAGGATAAAACGAATGTTGAAGCTAAGGCTTTTTAATGCCAAAATACTCGCAGGTAAAACCTTTGAGGAAACGTGCCTATATAAAAACATCCTACACGCCATGAGCTATTTCCTTGATGGAAGACAGAAACTGCGAAATGTAATGGAGCCATAAAGTGAAGCCTATCAACGGGCAAAGTGTTCCTTATTTACATTTCATTTTAAATAAAATAAAAAAAACTCTTACAATGTCACAAGATTTTACGTTCATGTTATTTCACATGACAAGACAGAGTCAGTAAAAACGCCCGTTAAACCTACAATTTGTGAAATTGCTTTTCGGCAAATATAAAAAATTATATTATAAGGAAGCACTTATTTTTTTTATGAAAGGGAAATTTTTATCGTGTCCTCAAACTCTTATTAAACATTTTCTATGTGACCTACTTCGCTGGAATTCATTTGGTCCAAAGCCAACTCCCCGTGGAAGGACACCTGGAGCATTTTTGGATATATATATTTTTTTTAATTTTTGAGATGAATCAAATTATTGATATGCTTACCGTTTTTCTTGAATTTCTTAGGTTTTAAGTATGTTACTACCTTTGAAATACTTACTTACCTTCTAACTAACCTAATACCTACTAAAATACTAATTTACTACTACCTACTAACTATATTACTACTATATATATTTACTAACCTTCTGACTAACCTAATACCTACTAAACTACTAACTTACTACTACCTAGGTATTAAGTAAGTCAGAAGGTTAGTAAATATATATATAGTACTAACTATATTACTACGATATATATATTTACTAACCTTCTGACTAACCTAATACTTACTAAACTACTAACTTACTACTACCTACTATGTTACTACTGTTTATATTCTACTAACCTTCGAAATAACTAACCTAAAACCTACTAAACTACAAACTAACTAACCTACTTCTACCTATTAACTATGTTACTACTGTTGATATGCTTACTAACTTTCTAAGCAACTCACCTACTACTACCAACTAATTTAAAAGTTAAAAAAGACCCTTACGATATATTTAAATTAAGATTCTATAAAAGATACAGAAATATATGTAAAAATGTTATTCGCAACGCCAAAGAAAACTACTATAAAAGGAAAATAGAAGAATGTAACAATGACACCAGAAAAATATGGAAGATTATCAAAGAAATCACTAACTCTGAACCCTCCTACAACAAGAAAATGATTGGAGAATTAAACATTGACATGATTCCTACTTCTTTTGCAGAGTATCCTGACAAAATTCTGGAATATATTAATAAATTTTTCACTTACATAGGCTCGCAATTGGCAAATAAAATCACAAAACCAATTACTAATGAAAAGGAAATAGAAAATAATGAAGACTTAATCCAAGATAACACACTAAATCTAAACCAAATAACTAGCAACGAACTTAGAAAAGTGATTGCTTCACTAGATAACAACACTTCTTCAGGAAATGATCCTATCTCAATCAAAACTATAAAACATCTCCAAGATGAGTTGATCCTCCCCCTGACATACCTTATAAATCTCTCTATATCAAAGGGGATTTTTCCTTCTTGTCTAAAAAATGCAACAGTTTTACCAATTTATAAAAATGGAATCAAAAATGATATAAATAATTATCGTCCTATAAGTATCCTAAGCACTTTCTCAAAAATCCTAGAAAAAATTTTGAAAAGCCAAATCGTTCACTTTCTGGAATTTAATAAAAAAATTTCCCCGACACAATATGGATTTCGGGAAAGTTTGAGTACCGTGAACGCCATTGAACATTTTACAAGAATAGCCATAAAAAGTTTAGACAATGGAAAAAGATGTCTGGCTGTTTTTATAGACCTAAAAAAAGCCTTTGACACAATAGACCATAAAATTCTTCTCACAAAACTTTAAAAAATTGGCATATCTGGCACTCCACTAAATTTACTGATGACGTACTTGACAGGACGAACACAACAAGTACAAATAGGCCAACAAAAAATCAATCCTCTTCCAATAAACTACGGCGTCCCTCAAGGAAGTGTCTTGGGACCAATCTTATTTCTCATCTACATAAATGAAATTACTAAACTTCCCATCAATGGAAACATAATTAGTTTTGCCGATGATACTGTTATGTTATTCCACGTAAAGGACTGGATGGACACTTATAAAGAGGCTGAACATGGACTAACTGTACTTCAAAATTGGCTTCGGATAAACTCTCTTACGCTCAATGTAATTAAAAATAATGCCTATTTCAATAAACTCAAGAGGTCAACCGGGTAAAGAATACACTCTCAAATTGCACGAGTGTCAAAACAATAAGCCACATTGCTCTTGCCCTATTATAACAAAGGCAAAAAGTATTAAATATCTAGGAGTGGAAATAGACGTAAACCTTAGATGGGACATACACATAAATGGAATCACTAAAAAGCTCACGAGACTTGTATATTTCTTCAAAAACCTAAAAAACATACTACCTAGGAAAGACATAAAAAAAGTATTTTATGCCTTATGTCATTCCCGTCTTGAGTACGGAATTCTAGTATGGGGATCTGCTACAGCCAATCATATTAACCACTTAGATATTGCTCAGAAGAGCGTTATAAAAACCATACTAAAATTACCCATCAGAACCCCCTCAAAAGATATTTTTAAGTGTTTTGACGTTCTTAATTTAAAACAAATATATGCCAAGAATATTCTTATACATCATTTTAAAAACAGAAAATCTCCTAATGAAACTCGGATACATGACACAAGAGCCTCAAAAAAGGATATACGAGATGTTCCAAAATTCAAGACAAGTTTTGGCCAAAGAAACCACATATATCTTGCAACTAAACTTTACAACATCCTTCCTCCAAGTCTGAAAAAGATAGAAAAGATAAATAAGTTTAAGGAAAAAATCAAAACATGGGTGAAAGAAATTAATGCAGACATACTAGAGAATGTATTAAAAACATCATAGAAACTAAATAACGGAAAATCAAAGAAATCTACCAGTCCGCCTCAGCACAGGACCACCTAGTGAGGAGGACTAAGAACAAACGGATTAAATATTTATATATATCATCATATCTTTTAATTGTCATCAAACCTGTAACTAAATAGTCACTAGTAAAAAAAAATAAAAAATAAAAAAAAAACTATGTTACTACTTTTTATATAGCTACTGACCTTCTAAGTAACTAAAATAGAACCACCTACTAACTATATTACTACTGTTGATATACCTACTAACCTTCTGAGTAACTATCCTACTACTACAAAAAATAATTTTTCAAACCTTTTAAAAAAAATGTATTAATATGCTACTAAACGTCACACTGTTTCCGCGAAGGTGTAGGCAGTACAAATGAAGCTCTTACAAACATAACTTTTTATCTAAAAAATATGCAAAAATTGGCGTCATACCTACTCCCCAGGAGTTATTTTAAAATGTTCGTTAGTTGATATTATTTACATAATGTTACTCTCAAATTATCCGCTACATAACTTTTATTCATTAAATCGTGCCGATCCTTCTGGGATAGGAGCAATTATTTATTTTATTTACTTGCATAGCATAAATGTTTCTCATTTACTTCATCGATCCGCCAAGTGACCAAAGAATTGCTTTTTTACTATAGCAGTTTTTTATGTGAATACCGCACAAAAGACCCAACTGCTCCAGACCATCTGGAGCCAGTGAGGCTATGGCATCCCCAAGATGTGATGTGAGGCTGAATGTAATGGGGGGATGAAGAAGATGGGGAAGTTAATGAATTACTGTATAAAAGAATTCAATTGTTTAGCTCAGTGAAATGATAAATATACCCATCTATGTACGCGGATTGGGCTTATCTAACCCATTGGCCACAGAATATTAATGAGCTAAAAAATGGCCCTCACCACTGAATTAATTTTGTACCAAAAATTGAAAACCTGAATTGGTGAAAGCCGGAGTTTGTGGTTAAGTACCTGAGTTGCACACCCGGCTGGCTGCCGGGTTTTGTAGCCAATGGGTTAAAGAAAAACATAAAATTATCGTTCGTTATAAATATTATAAATAAGCTCAGTTTAAATAAAAATGTATGTTTAAATATTATGCCACATGAAGTGGAACTATTTTAGGTATAATAAAAATAAATAAAAAATTGAAGAAGTTTAAAAATAATAAATTTTCTCAAATTTACAAATTACTGCAAAATATACCAGGAGGATAGAATGCCGAAGAGGTAGGCGATTCCTTAATTATTAATGGGTACCGCCACCCCGGAAACCATTTTTTGGAAAACCATCACTCTAGACGTAGGTCACCCCAAATGGTTGGCTAAGTTTGGCTTATCAGGGGTTCCCGGGTTCATGGGGTGTGGTTCGTCTAGGACTTGGCGATGAAAGCGTTAACCTACCTACTGCATGGCGGGTTGGATCGGGAAAGATTGGTTGACGGACTAACCTAGACCTTTCCAGCCGGACTCTATTGATCCATCGCCTTGAACCGTAGTTGGAGGGGTAAATAGTGGATACATGCGTCTGTTACTCCCGGACACTTTGACACCCAGTTTCATTCCCACGCTTCATTTTTCATCTTTCAATTTCCATCCCAGAACTTACTTTCCCTAAAAAGACCCACCACACAGTATACCTAAAAATGACATAGGCTCTGAGGGATTTTTCCTCAGGGCCGCCCATATGAATCTAATGGTAAAAAAATGTTTATCTTAAGGTTAGGGTGGGGTAGGGGTAGTACATTTATCTGGGGATGACGTAGCAATGGTACCTGTCGCGCCCAGGATAAGAGTTTTTTTTTCAAAGAAAGACAAATATTCTCGGTCTACGAATAATAATATTTGAAAATCTCCTACTACCATCACAGAAAGCCGAAAATGTTGCTTGAGTCGTGATGGAGGACTTAGCCAGTCGAGGAATCGAACAAGGAACGCCTGGGTGGGACCCAAAAGCGATGCCCACTCAACCACTGACCGCTTAATTATATCTTGTCCGTATCTCATAAAGCCACATCCTACATGGGCCCATGTTTTTGCAGAACATATAATGAAAAATCGAAAAATATTTCTGGTAGAAGGCAGCAGTACCTACCAGTACCGACATAAAGCCGAAAATGATTGACGTTGGCAAGACTTGCGTGCAGAATGCACGTGGTTGCATCAACTTTAACCGCTCTGGTACAGTGGTACTGAAGGAAATGGGTAGCTACCGTACTATACCCCTAGGAAGTAGGAACCTTCCCCAATTCAATGAACAAGACAAAAACGAGAAATAACCGCGAATTGGTGCCACTCCAAGTTCGGGCCGAATAGTTTAAAATAGACTTTTTTACAATAACTTCACTCAGGATGCCGTGAGATAATTTTTTAACAATTCTTTATGTACTAATTTTCACATTGCTCTCCTATACAATTAAACTCCGCCAACGTCGTAAAACACTGATTTATACCAAAAAACAGATGAAACTGATGAATTTACCGAACGAAATAATTTCGATTTTGCGCCCAAAATTATTTAAAGGGAAGTCAAAGCAGCCATACACAAATTGAAGAACAATAAATCAATGGGAAGTGGTGGGATCGCAGCTAAGCTTCTTAAACTCACTTTTGACGAAGGGATCACCAGAATAGGTATGTACATAGAATTTGTAACTATCTACATATGGCAACATGATAAATGACCAAAATATTGGGTTGAATTGGTTTTCATACCATTACACACGAAGGGTTCAACGAAGAACGACAGGCACTACAAGACAAATTTCCTCATATTACTTTATCATACGCCAGTAATAATATTATAAGATTTGTTTGAATTTACCGTTTTTGTAAAAGAAATCACTTCAATGGCGCTGTATATTTTTTTCCCTCGGTTCTATTTCACAACTAATTAGAAATAATCTATAATTAAAACATCACATCCACCGTCACCATCCACCGGCCCATCAGTCATATTTTTACATAATGTTATACATTATACATTATTAACGAGCGCCATGGGAGTTATTTCAAACGGCAAATACCACGCAGACAGGTTTTGTAAAGGGAAGAAGAATTCGAGAGCAAGAACTCAATATCTGACAACATATCGGGAACTCAATATGCCCGCTATGCTCTGCTTAGTTGACTACTTCAAAGCCCATGACTGCGTACGTACAGTGGAACCATCGTGGGAAGAACTTGATGTGATGAGAATTTCTAAACACCAAAATATATCTATCGTTAGAAGCCCGTGTACCTAAGGACAACCATGAATCAAGATTGATAACTAATCATCGGACACATTTAATGTGAAGAAATGGGTACATCAGGGTTGCGATTTCTTACCACTGTTGTTCAATTTATTAATATTTCGAAAATTCCTAGATTAAAATGTTTTTTTACGGATTACTAATCTATGGATAGTCCCTTCCAAGAAACCATAAGCCAGACGATGATCTGGACCAAAATAGAAAAAAGAAAACTCAGTATATTAGTTTTCCTTCATATTGACGGCTTTAAAAGCAATTATTTCGAAATTTTATCACGAAAACAGTAAATAATTTTAGTGGCAGTTAAACTTCACCCTTTCGTCAGCACGATAAACTTGAAACGATTGTAGTAAAATTAAAAATCGCTGGAGATGCGAGTGTACAGAATAACGCGAACCATTAACTTTTCATCCCCAAATTTTATTTGCAAAATGAACGACGAGTAATAACTTCCCTATTGAACTCAAATAACCGTTAAAAGCAATCACTCTTCTTATTAACCTGTAATTTCTTATTATATCTGTAGTCCACGGGTCCGCTTATTATAAGTATCCTAGCATTTTCATGTATTAAAAAATAGAAACATGTTAATATTTTATTGTATTCAAAGAAAAGCTCAGCTACGTGTTTGCCATTTCCAATGCAGTCTAATGAAAACCTTTATTTGCTAAAAGAAGTCCGGCTTTTTACTTTGTGCTTCTTTTACTATAATTTAAAAAAAGTAAACTGGATCGGAGGTCAAAAATTTAAATTTCCAGTGAAAAATTTATTATTAATTTACCTTAGCTTTTCGATTCGGAACTTATTCCAGACATTATTTACAAAACTTTTGATTTTTGTTTTCAAATAACCCATTTTCGTCTATGCTTTTCATAGATGATTTGAAGGTGAACTGCTACGTCATGACCTATTAATATGGCAGAGCGATTCTCCTTGAATCTGGGACTAAAGGTCACGAACCTCGAATTCTAAATGCGGTAAAATAAAATACTTCACTGTATTTTTAATATTACTATGTGTTTTTTTCATTATTAAGGATTAGTTTACGGGCGTTCATTATGCGATCATTATTTTCCTGATTGGATATTCCATTCTGTATTGAATTGTTGCTTGAAATGATTGATTGTTATGTTTAGTGACCAGAACTGAATAGCCTATCTCCCACCCCCTCTCCCCTATTATCCTTTCCACCAGCTTAGTATCGCAACATTTCTCAAATTAGGGATGCTAATGTCTTACCTGCTTCGAGCAATTGAGAATCTTCTATGTCACATTTATTGATCCGTTACTCCTGGCCACAATGACCCCAAGATTCCTATCCACCTTTCTACCTTCTTTCTTCACTGAACTCCTTCGTCTTCATCCCTTACCCTCTACATAGACCAAAGACCAACTACCATAAATTCAAATAAGTATAGATCATAGTTCTACAGATTTTTAGGTGAATTTTGTTACTGACTATTAAATTACCACTCTTTAGAGACACATAGGCTATGCTTAAATCTTTTTTTATCTTTTAATAAACGGTTTTACTTCTCACAATGAGTTTCAGACGTCAAATAAATTTATTAATGCTATAGTCTCACTCTCAAAGATGCCATCGTGACCTCATTTACTGTAGAGCTAGACGCACTCAATAATTTATGAACTCACGTCCGGGTTAGAGGCATGTACTTCCTAAATGCAGTGGATCAAAAATCCAACAGTTTTTCTTGTCCTACAACGCATTTACAGGGTTTTTGGCATTGCAAACACATTGTTTAAATGTTACGAATATAACGACTTTGACTCTAAATCCATAATTTCATAAAAAAAATGATTCAATGAAAAAAATCATCATCTGGAACACAACAGCAATTTAATTTGAAATTTTCAATTAATATTTAGCTACTGACAAGGTCTTAGTATAGGCTATAAAATAGTCACATAAAAATCAAGATAGTAACAAACTACGGCAAGAAATTTAGGAGTCTTAACCGTTAGACTGCTTAATAATATATAGGGCTGTTTATCAAATATAGTAGGTAATGAATAATCATGAATCATAATTAATTGTTACTCACTCGATAAATACTGTTGTAAACTTTCATGCTATCCAAAACAGGCTTTCCTGGTAAGTGGTTACAAACCTAATTTTAATGGAACTTGAGTAGAACTTAATAACAAATAACAATTATCACAATCGTCGACAGCCACTTTAGGGCCAGTAATGGACCCAGTCACCTTTAGTTCGTCATCCTTTCAGCGGCAGTCTTGTCCCCCTTTGCCTTGCGTAACTGATGTCAGACTGACAGGGTTTTTGTTCTACTGGGTCTCTGCGTCTCCATTTCGTTCACCTGTTGTCCTTGAATTATTTCCAGTCTAGGACTACAACTTTGTTAATTGATCTGATAGACCTATTACTCTATTTTATTGCACACGAGATAAGTATTCCTCTTTCAATTATTTGTATTAGTTACCGCTGCGATGTCATATTTTTACAATTCGTAGCTCTTTACATTTCAAACGGGAATATTTTCACAAAGCAAAAAGCAAACTTTTGATGTTTATTCTTCTCTGAATTTTTTTTTTTTGTTGTCGTATTTAGAGGCATAATAATTTAGAAAAGGTTCTCAGGAAAAAAGAAATGAAATATTTCATTTATGGATTCCAAAAAACTTTTATCCGCTGACGATATCGCTGTGCACAATGTTTGTTCAATGTCGTCCTTATAATATTTATTCTTGTCACAAATACTTTAATTAGGCGCTCACCTTCAATACCTACATTAATTGCCCACCCTGGTTTATAGGGTGAGGTTTGTCCAGGTCTTGGCGGCCGATGCATCTGCCCACCGGCAGGATCGAGAGAGACTAGTTGAGGAAGCTCTTTTATCCTCTCCTGCCAAATCTCTCGACCCATCGCCTTGCACCATGGTTGGAGGGATGGATTCATACGTCCGTCACTCCTGGACACATTGACCCCCAGATTCCTACCACTCCTGATACCTATCTCCTTCCCAGAACTTCCTCTCCTTAAAAAACCCTCCACATAGCATCCCCTAAGATTTCATAGGCTCTGAGGAAAATTATTTTCCTTAGGGCCTCCTGTGTGGACCTAACGTAAAAAAACCTTACACCCAAATTAAGATAAGGGGAATAATGATATATATGACCGATTTGTACTGCGCCATTTTTTCATGAAAAATCACGAAGAGATTTAAAATGCAATTTTCCATTAAAATATTTTTGGAAGATTAATCAAAACAGCCTTAATAACGTTATTTTATATGATAATACTGTCACGTATATTTTTGATGTAGGATGAAGCATGTAAGCCTTTTCTATCCAGCTAGTGTTGTAATTATAATCATATAAAAAATATTTCTATTTTTGAAACTGATAATTCGTGGTGGAAGTCCATTATAATAGATTATAATAAAACAAATAAAAAAACTTTATTCCACTTAATTTTATTTGACCGTAACTGGTTTCAGCTCGTCAGAGCCATTTTCAGACTGGTACAAATAATTCTTAGCCTACGGTTTATATACATAACATATTGGGGAGGGGGGGAGGGGTAGTCTACAAGGATTTTAATGAATTATTTTTTTTTTTTTTTGTTACCAAGTCGTTTTAGACTGTCGAATTTCTAAGTATTTTGGTAATTCCAGTGGGCTAATTACTTTGGGTTTGTAGCTCACTTCAATATCTATTGATTAGGAAAAAACCTTACAAGTAATGTGAATTATTAATGGACTAATTTTATTGTCAAATCGTTATTATTCATATCTATGATCAATGGGATTTTTTAATTGCTTTTTGAAGGGATTCATGTTTACATTGGAGTGGGAACGGTCAAACCTAAATACATATTTTAATTTCAAAATTATTATGAAAATTATACCGGATAAAAACCTGGTGTTTCAGTAAATGATTCTAATAGCTTATTAATTACAAAGTTACTTTTTGAAGGGATGCATGTTTACATTAGATTAGGAATGGTTTAAACTAAATACATATTTTAAATTTCGAAATTATTATGAAAATTACAATGGATACAAAAGCGGAGACTTAGCAAATGATTCTAATTGTTTACTCATTACAGAGTTAGGGTCAATTTTTTTTAGTTAAGCGAGTAATTTCTAAAGATTCTAGTCTATCTAGTTTATGACCTTTATTGCAAGTATGAAGAACTTTAACATCTCTGTCTTTATCAAACGAGTGTTTATTTTCTAATAAATGTGATGCTACATTCGACAATTCTCCTTTGTCATTCAACCAGTTTGTAAAGTGTTCTTTAATTCGGGTTTTGAATGATCTCCCTGTTTGACCAACGTAATACGATGGGCAGTCAGCGCAGATCACTTGGTAAACGCCTGAGTTTTCAAGTTTTTCTCTCTTATCTTTATTATTGATTAAAATTCTCCCTAGAGAATTCACATCATAAAAAGCTGTTTTGCATTTATCATTATTAGTTAATCTGGATATTTTTGTTGATATTTCGCCAATATAAGGAATTTTAACCCATTGTTTCGTGATATCTTTTTCATTTTTAAGGCCTTGTGAAATAATTGTTAATGTCAGTTTTTTATCCTTTTTCTTTAGTAAGCTATCAATAGTTTCGCTTTTGTATCCATTGTTCTTTGCTATGGTTTTTATTATATTTAATTCATTATTATAATTTATATAATTCAAAGGCACATGTAAAAGTCTGTGAATGAGTGAATAGAATACTGATTATTTATGTATCCATTGTAATTTAACCGGTTTTGTAGATATCCATTGTAATTTTCATAATAATTTCGAAATTTAAAATATTTATTTAGTTTAAACCATTCCTAATCTAATGTAAACATGCATCCCTTCAAAAATTAACTTTGTCATTAATAAGCTATTAGAATCATTTACTGAAACACCAGGTTTTTATCCGGTATAATTTTCATAATAATTTTGAAATTAAAATATGTGTTTAGGTTTGACCATTCCCACTCCAATGAAAACATGCATCCCTTCAAAAAGCAATTAAAAAATCCCATTGATCATAGATATGTATAATAACGATTTGACAATAAAATTAGTCCATTAATAATTCACATTACTTGTAAGGTTTTTCCCTAATCAATAGATATTGAAGTGAGCTACAAACGTAAAGTAATTAGCCCACTGGAATTACCAAAATACTTAGAAATTCGACAGTCTAAAACGACTTAGTAACAAAAAAAAAATAATAATTCATTAAAATCCTTGTAGACTACCCCTCTCCCCCTCCCCCCATATGTTATGTATATAAACCGTAGGCTAAGAATTATTTGTACCAGTCTGAAGATGGCTCTGACGAGCTGAAACCGGTTACGGTCAAATAAAATTAAGTGGAATAAAGTTTTTTATTTGTTTTATTATAATCTATCATATCAAAAATGCTTTGGTTCGTAACTAGCGCTTTCTTCGTAGCAACATTTTAAAAGTTACTGAATATTGGTTCCATGGGCAGTAAAAAGTTGATATCCTTTGAAATGCTAATTAAAACCTGCAAACTTTATACCAAAATATATTTTTTATTAATACTTAATGATTTCCTTTTTCCCCGTTCCTCCTTTTATCCAGAAACAGTACGTTTTTGAACACCGCGATGTTTTTTTTATTAATGAGGTTTTAACGTACCCGAGGTGAATTTGTTGTGAAACCGTAATTTTAGTTCCACGAAGCAACTCGAGGTTTGATTATAATTTCATCTGAAAAGTTCTTCGCCTTGCTGGAATCTTCATAAGTTCACGAATCCTGAATTCATAATGAACTCTTTCACGAATTTGAAAATTGCTGAATAATTTTTCAAAGATTGTTTTTTTTTACCGCATGAAGAAGGAAAATGTGTTGAAAATTTTAAATAGATTCATTCAAATATATTCTCAAGTATCTATCTACTTTGTTTTCTTGATTGATTTCCGTATATATTATGTAGTATATTTATGAAAGGATATTTTTGATTTTATTTATATTTATTTTTATTTTTATTTATTGATGTTTACATTATATTATTATAAGGGATGTTTACATTATATTATTCGATGACTGTCTCGCTAGGGTATACCTGTGTTGAGACAGGCATAGAGGCACATAAATGATATAAGAGTATTTCAGAATCTCATTAGAATATTTAAGGTTAAATACATGTTAATTTGAATCCAATTAAAACATATTTATAATATCAGAGTATTTAAGAATATCCTAAGAATATTTAAGGTTCAATAGATATTATTTTATTGAAAAAGATAACACTAATAAATCTAAACGAAACATGAAAGAGAACGAAAAACACAAAAAAAAATACCGCAATGGTCGGTAATTGTCGAAACTGGAAACCAATCGTAGGATCTATGTCTTACCGGGACAGCCTTTATCAATTCGGCTATTAGGACCTATTTATTTTGACTTCATTGTGTCGATCATATATTTAAAATTCAGAATTAAGCAATATTTACTTAAACTAGCCATATTTTTGGCAGTTATTTTTTAAATGTTTATAAAGTTCTAATGATTTTATTTGGAACCTGGATAGTGTCTCGGAAACAGATTCAATTTTTTAATTTACGTTTACGGTCATCTTCTAAAAGTTTAAGTGAATAATTTTATATTTTTGTTCTGTGATTATGTTATATAGATATTATTTCGTTGACATTCTTAAGATTCCATTTTTTTTAAATAAACTCCACATAGGAGACCCTGAAGAAAAAAAATAATCTTTGGGGATGTTGTGTGGAGGATTTTTAAGGAGACGAAGAGGTGAATATGGGTCTTGAGTCTTGAAGAGGCCCATATTGTAGAAGGGATAAAACATAGAGATTGGCAAATCGTTCCACAGTATACTATTAAAATTATGGTTCCATGCTAACTCAGAATGAAACCAGCTCAGAAACACATCATAATGATCATTAAAAGCTATGAAAAAATAATTTTAAAATAGCCAATAACCCTAACCTAACTTAACCAATTTTTCATATTTATATCATCACTCTTAATGACCTTTCTGAGTTGGTCACCTAAATTATTTGTAATGTAATGTTCAGTCCGCCCAAATTTATTTATTTACGCCCTAGTGGGCTTTTACATGCATAGAAGGAAAATTATACTCACAATAATAATTATGTGTGTTACTAAACCAATAAAACAGAATAAATAAGAAAGCAATCATCATACTTATAAAAACCTAATCAAATTTAGCTTAAGAAATATATAAAATCAGTAATAAGATCTGAAATAAAATAAAGTGCAATTTTTAAGAGCTAGTGAGTAGGTATAAACAAACAATTGTATGTGTATATTATTGTATGATAATAAAACATAACTAAATACAACAGAAAAATAAAATAAAATATGGTTATGAATTACCGGTAATATTTTAGATAAGAGAAGGTTTTATGAAAAGAACAAAAATAATAAAAGTTAATTTTACTAGCAGATAAAATCGAGATTAGTTGCCACTCGAAAATTACAAAACTGTCAACACCAAATATATCTATAAATTCGCAATGTTTATTCGCAAGGCAATGAATTCTTGGAATTGGTGAATAAATAGAGTAGTTGAGGTTATTGTTACATTTGAAAATATCTTTATTCGAGTTTGTCTGGCAGGTATATTAATGCAAATTAGTTCCAACAAATTAGGGCAGTCAACTAAAAATTTAATAATTTTGTATAAAAATAACAAACCAATTAACACTCTTCGATCTGATAATTTAAGGAGTCTGGTTTCTGCGCGTAAGTTATTGGTTATTATAATTTATAAGTTCGATTGGAATTTTCATTTTAAAATTAATGTACCGAAGAAATTTGTTTTGTACCGTTTCCAATGATTGAGAATGGACTTTGTTATATAGTGACCATACGGTGGAATTGTACTCTAATCTGCTTCGTACTAACGAGCAATACAGAGTTTTTAATGTTGATATACTTTTAAATTTTCATCCATTCTCAAAATAAAACCTAGTATTCTCATTGCATCGCTTGTTATTTCATCGATGTGGACGTTGAACTGTAACGTCCAATACATGTACCTACAATTTCCTTTGTTAGAGATGCCGTTAAAATATAATAATTTTTTTTATTAATGAGTTGCATTCGTATTGTGTGCTTACAAATTTCGATTAGAATAGTACTTTATTTAATAATGCGTACAACGTTGATAAAGTATAAAATGTAATTGTCTGAATCATCACAACTTTGAAAATGTAAGCCTTTGGTACCAGAAACGCCAGTTTCATCTTGAGTTATAGACATTTGTTAGTAAGTTAACTGACAAAAATAAAACAATATTTAATATTTTATTTGCTATATTTATCAAATACTTTATGAGAAAATACGTCAGGCAAACCCAATTTTCTTACGATTAAATTTAATTTTTCCAGATAATTTTAACAAAATTAGAAGATCTTGGTAGGTCTGGAAATAATTGATAATTAATAAAATAGTTGCCGTTTGTTATCTTAAAATAAAATTGCGAAACAAAATTGCTTTATTTCACTAACATAAATGGGTTTTCATTTAGTTCTTTTTTAACAAAGGTACCAAATAATGTATTGCGTGGATCGAAGGACTGTGTGTTTACCATTAAAGTACTTTCCACAAAAGCATCCAAATGTCTTGTTCCAGATAGGAATATAGATGTATCTCATTTGTGTAAAATCTTTACATATCTGCGCCATTTTGAAACTTTTCAATTGGAAGTTCGATGAATTTTCCAGAGTGTAGTTTTCTAGGCGGGCAATCGAATGCATTTAAATTGCTTCATTTCATTTATTTATTTATTTATTTATTTATTTATTTATTTATTTACGGACGAATAGTCCATTAACAATATAACAATAACACGAATAAAAAATAGAGAGATGACAATGGAAGGAGAGTACATATATATGAAGAGCATTGACAAAATACATATAATATAAAAGTAAATATAGAAGATAGTAAATATAAATTCATATAATATAAAAGAACATAAGTAGCTTGAAGATGGATTAAAAAGACTTTAAAAAATCACATTGCGTATCGACTGCCGAAAGTCATTTAGGCTTACACCAAAAAATTCAATGCATTGATTTGCGTTGACAAGTCTCGACATTCTGGATAAAGGAGAATGATATCCATAATTAGTAGAATGTTGATTGAGGAACAGCAATTCATTATTTCGGAGTCTACGGGAAGGGATGTTGAACTGGATGAGTTGTAACAAAGCAGGTGTGTCAGTAATACTGTTGATAATTTTGAAAATGCATATTAGATCAGAGTCCTTTCTACGTTTTTCTAAAGAAGAAATGTTTAAAGTTTGTTCAATTTCATCATACGAGTACTCGCCTCTTTCAAGTCCTAACCTCCAAGCAATCCCTCGCAGGAAGCGATGTTGTACAGATTCGATGTGATAAATATGGACAGCATAGAAAGGAGACCAAATAACACTAGCATATTCAAGGTGAGGGCGAACCAGCGAACAGTAAAGAGTTTTAAGTGTACTTATATGTTTAAAGTCAGAGGTAATTCTATGAATGAAGCCGAGTAGTTTAAGTGATTTGTTTACAATGTTATTGATGTGATCACGGAAAGAAAGTTTGCAGTCTAGAGTGAGCCCAAGGTCCTTTATAGATGTGACAGTAGAGAGACAAACATTATTTAGTTTATAATCAAACTCAATAGGTTTTTTGGTTCTATAAAAGGACAAAATTTTGCATTTGTCAACATTAAGTTGCATGCAGTTAATTTTGCACCAATCATTAAATGAATCAATATCAAGTTGAAGAAGTAAACAATCATGATGGCATTTAATTATCTTAAGAATCTTATTGTCATCGGCAAAAAGCCAAAAACGTGTGTGAGAAAAAACTTTAATGATATCGTTAATAAAAAGATTAAAAAGAAGCGGGGCCAAATGGGCTCCTTGCGGAACGCCAGAGGTTACATCAATGTTAAAGGATTCAAAGTTATTTATTTTAACCCTTTGTTTTCTATTTATCAAGTAAGAGTGAATGAATGATAAAAATGGGTCTCTAATGCCTATAGCATAAAGTTTAGCCATGAGGATACGGTGGTTAACTTGGTCGAAGGCTTTGGAGAAGTCAGTGTAGAGGACATCGACCTGAGTGTTGTCTTCTAAGGCTTTAATAATGGTATTTGTAAAGGACAATAAATTAGTTGTTGTAGATTTGGCCGATCTAAATCCATGCTGTTCCTCAATCAGAACATTTTTGAAAATAGGAGTGATTTTCTTTGTAATTATTGACTCAAATATCTTTGGAATATTAGATATAATTGATATTGGTCTGTAATTTCCAATATTTGACTTGTTTCCGGACTTAAAAATGGGTCGAATAAATGAAATTTTCCATGAGTCAGCAAATGTTCCGGATGAGAGTGATAAATTGTACAAAATACAAATTGGGTTAGATAATGAACATTTACATTCTTTTAGCAAGATTTCTGGAATGCCATCAGGTCCGGCACTTTTTTTGTTAGAAAGATTATTTAAGGATTGGTATACCTCTGCAAGTGAAATTTGGCAATCATTCAAATCAATATTATAATCATAGTTAAGTGGAGGGATGGTACATGAAGCATCAGAATATACAGAGGAAAAGTGTTCATGACGACTATTGGCTGTACGGGCATTATACAAATTGCATAGCGACTCGCGACTCGATAGTCACATGAATAAAACAGGTACTTATTGAGCTTCGCAGAGATAAATGCCTCATCTAATAAGAAAAATATATTGTCCTTTGTACAGACATGTTTGAGGAAGTAACGTTTCCACGATTGCGTGTTTTATAAAAGGTTATTTGGAAAGTTTCCTTGCAAAAAGTGCAAATGTTTAATAAATAAATTCACGGTTGTAAAATGCTTTTCCTTCTTAATTAATGTTGTTCGTCTATATTGATTCTGTTTTTAAAACCGTTGAAATTGTTAACCTCAGCAATGAAAGCAGAATTCTCCAACGCAAAACTCAGAAATTGCACACCTTAGAAAATTACTAAAACCAACACACGCCGTTTCTCTGAAAGGGTAGGCAGAAAGGACGGCCGCCAAACAACTCGGTCTCGGCGCACGCTTCTTGCCTCATTCACGTTCATATTTATACTTTTCTGTAATAAGACTCCAAAAAACAACCATCATTTTCAAATATACTTGATTCAAATTTCTGTGCGTTAGTGTCATTTTCAAATATTTTTTTCGTTTTTCAAAATTAGAACTTATATATTAAGAATTTTGACTACCCCGTGATTTTACACGGGTCTGCACTAGTATCATTTAAAATTACAGGTTCCTTAACACCATTTATAATGCAAACCATCTTTCAAAAAGTCTCATATTATATATTTATTATCTACTCCACCTGCTAGCAATAAAGTCAAAAGATGAAAATTATAACCTTAAGGATTGGTTGTTTCATAGAATTTGGACCATTCATCAAATTTGTTCTGTTTAAGTCCTATTCAAGTTATTTTATCATACATGTTATGAAACAACCGGCCCAAGATGAAATAATAAGAGTACTTGAAGAGAACTTTCACAGATCTAGAATTTTAACTTTGAAAATTGATAAATTGTTTATTTTCTTAATTTATCCGTCCTAAATATTATTTACTTCTAGCGCAGACTTAAATCTTAACGCAAAATTTAAATATACCGTAATAAATAACATACTCGTATAAAGGTGAAACCTATCCGACAGAACAATTGTAGCCAAGATTTTATGCGCAATATTTTTGTTATATAATAAAATTCATTTTGTAGGCCAGAGTTCCCTTTTTTTACAATAATTCCCCTTAGGGACTATGTCATCTTTAGGGACGCTGTGTGGAGGGTCTTTTTAAGAAAGAAAAGATAGGATATTCTGGGAAGAAAAATGGTAGTAGGGGTGGGTAAGAATCTGGGGGTCACTGTGTCCAGGTGCGACGGGCATATGAATCCATCCATCCCACCACGATGCAAGACGATGTTCCAAGAGAGTACGGCTAGAGAAGTCAAAGGGACTCTTTCAATCATTTTCTCCTGATCCGGCCTGCCATGCAGCTTGTGGGCAGACGCATCCGCCGTCAAGACCCGGACAATTGACAATGGGACAGTTTGACAATTCTCCAAAATCGACACGATTATGATGGCAATTTTTTAATACACCGCCTTTTACACATAATAATATCATTTGGGACGTTTATAAATAGTTTTCTTGGTGTTGAAGATGTTGAATATGTACACTTTGGTACAATACAGTATTTATAAACGGTATTTATGGACATTTTCTTTGAAAAACAAATGATCAACTGAAGACTGATTACTGGATTACGACGAATGGCAGCCGTCAAAAAGTGCGCAGTGACGTCACAAGCCAAAACAATTGTATGAATATTCCAGTTCGTAATTTTTTTCTTTAATTTTTGGTTAAAAAAAAGTGATTGTACCCTATTAATATTTTCGTGTAAAATTCGTTGAGCCAGATATTTCTCGACAGTTAAACCCACAAACGTTTCTGATATTTTTATTTCCAGGACATTTTCTAAATAATGAAAAAGACTCAACTTTAAAAATATAAAATCTATACTTATGACGCAATACAAAATGTTGTACTCAAAATTTTAAAGAGTGTTTTATACGTGGGACGATCGAGAAAAAACCTGCGCTTATTTCTTCAGCTGAAAATAAAAATTCTGTATACTGCAAAAAATGTACATTACAAAACAGTAATGGACAACAATAGAAGCTACGGGTCTAATTAGAACATTCAATTGTTGCGTTCATTTAAGTCTATTTAATTCAATTATCCTCTCTTGCTCACTGGATTGCCTTATTGAAGGTGAAATCAGATTATCATTATTAAGAGCTTTTTTCTTTGCCCCGTTCACTCCATTCTCTGTAATGTGTTTTGGGCACATACAGAAAATGTTTAGATTGTTCAGTCCTTTAACGCTGTGCTTCTCAAATATAAGTAAATAATTATTTTTTTTATTAATTGAAGACAATATTAGCGAAACTCAATTGAAAATCTGGGCCCTGGGTTCGAGTCCCTGAGGTGCCAATATATTTTTCTGATTTTTCTGTCTCCAGATTTTCGATTGAGTTTCGCTAATATTGTCTTCATTTAATTAAATACTATAATTTGAGGATTTACTCATAAAGTTAAAAAAATATATATTGTTTTCGTTGTACGTAGTACCTTTTTTACATTAGCTCCATTAGGAGGGCCCGAGGAAAATAATTCCGTTCAGGGCCTATTTCATCTTTGAGAATGCTGTGTGGATGATTTTTGGGTTCAGTGTTTCAAGGAGTAACGGGCATTTAAATTCATCCCTCCCACTGCGGTGTAAGACGGTGGCTCGAGAGTCCGGTTGGAGAAGCAAAAGTCTCTTACTCAATCACTCTCTTCAAATCCGGCCCGCCACGCAATAGATGGACAGACGCATCCTTTGCCGAGACCTAAACAATCCTCAACACATGAATCTGGGCACCCCAGCTAAGTCACCAAACGTAATAAAGTAATAATTACGATCAATTAAGGATTAGTTAGGTTTGGTTATGTTAGGTTATGTTATATTTATAAATTGTCCCTTGTTTATTATTTCAATAATCTCTACAATTTGTTTTTGGACACAAAGGGAATGTTTAGATTGTTTAGTCCTTAAATTTTGTGCTTTACAAATCCTTTGATATAAAGAACCTGAGTAATAACAAGATCAGTTTAGGATTAATTAGGTTTGTTTAAATTATATTATATGATATTTTTAAAGATTATCCCTTGGTTATCATTTCAATATTATACGTGAGCCTAGTGTGATGGTTTTGTTACTAATCTAATAAAGTTTTTCATTATTATATATTAAGTGTAATTCTTACATTATTAAAATATAAAAACTATGTTTGTTACTAAAAAGCAAAGAAAAAAAAATCCTGCAAAATTTTGAACGGCTATCAAAACGAAAATTTTAGGTATCACTGCTTTAATGCAATCTGTTGAAAGGAAATCGTTTGATTTCCAACGCCACTCAAAAAATTGAATAGGTTTTATTGTGACTGGAAGAAAAGAATTTTATCTTTCGGTAGCATCGAAATATGGCTCAAATTTAAGAATTTAATATGAAAAGAGCTTCAGCACAAAAATCACATATTTTCTGTTTTCATTGCTAAAAATGACTCATCAGGGAGCTGCCCAGAAGTGAACACCCTAATGGCCATGCAACGTACGCTTTATGTTCTGTAAACGGAGTTACGATCAGAGAAAATTATTTGTTTGGGTTGGTTACTCTTGTTGGCAGTGATGAATTTATTAATTTGATATATTGCTTAATTCACAAACAATTTAGTTATTTGCCCCCCAAATTAACCGACAACTTGTTCACGCCCTGTTGTTTGGAGCTCCGTTAAATGTGAACTCCTTCTCCTAGGGGTACCTCCTTGTTTGTTAATTACAATTAGTAGGGCTTAGAAAGGCTTTCACGGACCCGACACTTGTTTGGTTTGGCCAGGGCGGGGTGGGAACTAAGCCTGGCAAAGATAGACTATCACCCCTATATGGACGGGTTAAATTCCTCTAACACAGTTTCTTACACGCGCCCTTAAACTGCCGAAGATTAATGGCTCAATTCTTGTTTGAGATTTTGGTAAGGGAGATATAATCAATGTCCGGTGTTTCAGAATTGAGATCTAATATTCCACAACTACCCATCACTGAACATATAAACTGGGAGAAGTGTTTTGTGGGCATGTCCGTGTATATTCTTATATTTATGTTTTATTTGCTATAATACACACAAATATTTATATGCTTATACATACTAACTAGCTTTTATACTTTCAACACTTTGTTTTATGTCAAGTCTTATTATTTAAAATTTGCACATATTTATTTAGATATTTTCTAATTGTAATAGTTTTTTGTTGGTCAACTCTTATTGTATTTTTTTTATATTTCTTCTACGATGTTCTGTATTTTACGAATAAATTACTTTTTTATTTATTATGTTTTATTTGTTTGTAACACTCATAATTAATATTATTATAAACATATGCGAACACACTTGCTTTTCTATTTATTAATTTAACATATTATTTTTTAAAGGTTTACATTACATTTACTACAACTTGACGGCCGGCGTAGTTGGGCGGTAAGGCTTTTGACTCGCAATCCGAAAATCGCGTGATCGAATCCCGGCGTGGGCAAATAAATTTTATTTGATTAATTTGTGCTATTTCACGATTAATTCATTAAAAATAATATATAGTATACAGACTCACTGGTTCCAGATAGGAGCAGCTGTGACTCTTGTGAGGTACAATGTGAAAAAAAAACTTCATTTATGATTACACTTACAGTACATACTGTTATCGATTGTAAAATTTAATTATCAATTAATTACATATACGGCCTTACTGAAAAACCCCGTGAAAAATTTATTCAATTGACAAACGGCCGCGGATGTGAAAACATTACTAATTAAAAATTGTTCTTGGAAAAAAATACACGCCGTTTACACAGCCTGGGGGGGTAGTTAATCTCTGTTTTAGGGATGATGTCTGAACGAAATTTGGAATTTTCCAAAGTATTTTGAATGTTCTATATATTTCTTATTTTTGAAGGTGCCGTAAAAGCAAATACCATTTTAAAAACTAAATAAAATTACCTTTTAGATTTTTGTATTTGAAATGCACTTTAGTTTTAAAAAAACTGCCACATTTTAAGATTTAAACATGGAAAAAAATGTAAAATAATTTCTTACCAAAACATTTTTGATGAAAGTGTACAGAAATATTTAAAAAATTAGAATTTAAAAAATACAGACCTTTTATATAATGAATTTTCGATGAAACTGTCACCTCACTTTTTCCTCGTGCATACTATAAAAATATTATAAAAAATTTAAAAGTTTTTTTAATGCCAAAAAAATAACATAAAAATATCTCTGAGATTTCAACACACTTCTTGCACCACTAAAGATGTTAATTTCTTTGATAAGTTTACCAACACGTGAATTTGATATTAATATTTACAAAAAACACCACTTTTATGAAATTCTCATAAAATAAATATCATTAAATGTAAATATGAATTTTTGTGTATCATATAAAAAAAAAAATTGACATTTCAACTTTGAAAGTACAATTATTGTTATTATAACTTCACTTAAACTTATGAAAAACCACAAAAAAACACGGTAAATATATCAATTATATGAATATAAGAGTGAATTAGTCATATTAATAAAAATTACGATCACTTTTGCAATATTACGAAACACATCGCCGTACCCAATATTCTTTCGCGGTTTAAAATATGTTTTCATTGTGAACAGTGAATGCGCCGGCGCCACCGTCTAGCGGCCATGAATGAAAACATTGAAAACAATAATTTAGTATGAACATTACTAAAAATTGCACTGTTGCCAGATTTTAAAACCTGTTTTAGCGTGAAATTCGTTATTGTTAGGATTTCGTGTTTTAGTGTAAATTTGTTTTATCCATGTTGCTGCAAAAACACAGGTCATCGGTCGTGCTGTAGTTTTTCTGAGTAAGGCTGATATGTTTCGTAAAGAGTGGAAGACACTCCAATATCGCCCTGGTGTAAGACCACCATTCAGAATTGAAACGTTTTTGGTGACCGTATCTAAATAGTCCTTTTTCCATCTCTTCCCCTCCTCACTACGTTCAGCCTAACATACTTCTTTTCGGGATGCCAAAATCTCACTGGATCCAGACGGTAGCCATTGAGACTCTTGTATGTCTTAGTCCACACGAAATGTTTCAAACATTTTCAAATACCGAAATATTTATTTTAATATATAAGAGAAAATCAATGTCATATACCCTATCTAGGGCCTGAGGGTCAGAATGTCTTATAGGTATAAACAGAGGGCGTCAGTTTTCTTCAAAATCGGTAAAGATGACAATTCTTGGTAAAATCCGTTCAGCAGATTTAATTTCGTGAGGTCTCGATTTATGTAAAGCGTATACATGTATCAAATATGAAGATTAACATGAATTTATTGAATTAGTGAAAAAAAATATTTAAGAATGAAAACTGCTCCTAAAAGTCTCTTGGATAATATTTGATAGGCATTCCTGTTTTCCGCTTATTCCAACGAAATACATTAATATTAATCTGACTAATTCATACGTTTGAGTTCCTGCTATGTTCATTGAATATTAGCTAGTTTCTGTTTTGATGAAGCAAAGAGGTAATTAATTGTTCCTTCTATGTACAATTAGTGTTGTATCAAAGGTATCAATTTAATACGACAATATAATATATTCAATTATTTAATTCAGCTCAAGTATTTTACATTCAATTTGGGAGGCAGGAATTCTAAGTGATTTGCTTTTGGTGACTTAGCAGGGGGGCGAGTTTATGGGGTGAGGTTTGTGCATTTCTTGGCGGCGGATGATCTCGACACACTGAACCCTAGTTTCCTACTCACCCCGCACACGTTTTTCTTTCCTAGAACTTTCTCTCCTTCCTTTCCTTAAAAAGGCCCTCCGCACAGCATCCCTAAAGATGACAAAGGCTCTGAGGGAAATTATTTTCCCCACGGCCTCCTCTGTGGAATAAAGTAAAAAATAAATTTAAGAAGTACTCTAACATTGTTGTGGTAGCCACACTTCAGAATATTTAATGATTTTTTTATGGTGATCCCCCGACAATTGGTCCCCTAAAATGATATTTACTAAAAAAAACCCAATTTTTACCAATTTTAAACGTAAAAGTTAAATTCAGTTCGACTTCAAAATACCTTTAATAATAAGTTGGTAACTTTATAATGGACTAGCTGGTTCCCGGCATGCGTTGCTATACCATTTAACAAAGAAATTATTTCTCCCTGCGTGTCCTTTCTCATTCGTTCATTCCGCTTCCGCCTCCCCTTCCTCTCCCACGTCTCCTTCCCCTCTCGCATACCCATTCCGATTCCTCCACCTCCCATCTCCGCACACCACTCCCCCCTTCCCCGTCCCGCATACCACCCTCCCCTCCCCCCTCCCAGGTTCCCCTACCCCCTCCCATGTTCCCCTCCCCCTAAAGGGTCCCCCCACCCCCTTCCGCGAACCCCCTACCTGAGTTCCCCTACCTCCTCCCGCATTCCATACATTCAATTTTCAAACAGCTCGCGTGCCACGCACTGCAATTGTTTTACACAAATTTCATAATGCCAGAGCTCACCAGTAGTTTTATATAAATGTCCTGACATTAACGAACACAAAAAAAAAATAATTATCAAATTTGGTGCAGTCACTTGGAAGTTACGAGCGTACATACATCTGCGATTCATTTTTATTTATATAAAATAGATAGATAGATAGAAGATAGATAGATGGATAGATAGTTAGAAAGGAATTTATACACAATGTAATTTTTTTGTACTTATGCGATGGATATACAGCAAATAGAGAAGCAGATTTTTACTTTATGAATTTGAATGAAAATATGTTTTATTCTTTTGTTATTCGGGGGTTCATCCTCTCTGCACATTCCTACGGTATCACTTAGTTTTATTTTTTGTAATTAAGTAGATATAACGTATTTTTCCTAAAGCGACTGCACAGTTGTCGGCGGATCAACTGTCATGGAATCATTTTTGACTGGGAAATAACATTTTTAATAAGCACGTTATTAGTTACATTTTCCACTCTATGAACACAGGCATAAAAAATTAAAAGTGATAATACGTTTGTGAAAAGTTTGGGAGTGTTGCGGAAAATTAAATTAAATTGTTCTACCATTTGTTGTGGAAAATTGCATTAATTACACGCATTCCGACCTAATCCCGATCGCAAATGGCATGCATATTACCTATTTCACATTCCGCGTAAATTACTGGGTGAGAACCACTGTAGTTTCGAACGTCAGTATGGACGATTCCAGTCATATAAATTATTAAAGGATGCTTCAACCTTAACATATAAAACAAAGTCGGGTTAGTTACGGCTGGACCGATTTTTATGATCATAGATTTGTTGGATTTGTCTCCGCCCCGAATAGCAGAATAGCTATTAAAACATCGGAAAAATTCTCGAAAAAAACATTATGAAGAAAATTATTTTCATCATACATTTTGTATGGAACGAATTTTCATATTTTAAAAGAGGTGCATGAATATTGTGATATGTATAATATTTATTGAGTGAATTCCGAAAATTCAAAACGTCAAATGTCAATGCGCTGATTGTTTTGCTTTTGTTCTTAAACATATAATGTTATTCCTCTCTCTTACACTCTAAATGTCAACAGTCGAAAATGGGACAAACGATGAACGTATGTCTACACCCCTTCAAAGGAAAAATACAATAATTATAATAAATCTCCCTCACACGTATAAATAAAATGAAATGCAATTCCTGAAAGTAAGTAAGTGGGAAAGTGAGTAAATCCGACACGACGCCATCTCTGATACTGACAAAAACAAAACATGGATAGTTGCGCATCGATAATTGCTTCATTGTGTAATGTGTAACTTAATAAAAAAACTGAATTTAATTCAGCTAATAAGTTAACACAACGGTTATTGATTCTGAGGTGGTACGAAGTTCATATTAAAGTAAAAATGTTTAATATCCGTAAACAGTACAGTCATTTATTAACCTAACATAACTAAGCTAGCTGGTTAGTATCCACCTGAAGTAACTTGTAGAAAACATATTATTACTTCATGCAATGATGCGCACATTGCTAATACTCGTATTTTACAAATATGGTCGTCTGAAACTTTTCACCCTCCGTGACATTGTAAATAACTAAATATGTATATAATTATTAATAATTTCAGTATCACTAACTTCAGGTAAGGTTAATCTCTTTGTAGGTAAAAAAAATTATATTTGGCTGATGAAAAATTACCTCACTGTACAATCTACAACTATGTATATTATGCAGCGCATATGATTGCCTTACAAAAACTAAGATTTATAATAGTAAATAGTGACTTACATCTAAGAGATATACTTCTAGTAACTTACGACTAAGTCTTATAACTTACACTCTATAAGTGTAACTGGCTTACAACTAAGAATTATAATAATAACTAGTGACTTACATCTATGACTAACTACTAAGGATTATAGCTACCGACTTAAAACAAGTGACTTAATGACAATTTTACAACTATTATTTAAAGTTAGAGACTTACATCAATGGTACCTACATAATAAGACACAGCTTTGTAAATAAAATTTGTGCGTCATCCTTAAGATTCATTTTCACAAAAACAGCGCTGTACAAAATATCTTTGGAAGCGTTCGGAAGCAAAATTTGAAACCCTGTTATAAAACATTACATTTGTTGATCGGATTGCAAACATATATTCTCACTTGTCAACCGTATTAATTACATACATAATTAACTCATAACCTCCATAAAATTAACTCTGCTTTTAGAGAAAATATTCTAACATAATCTTAAATACAGCGAACGAATTATCAAAAGAGGTGCGCGCAAGTGAGGGCGTTTTAACATGTACTAAAAAGCTACCAATGATCGAAACCTTTTGACTAAGGAAGATGATTTATTTATTTGTTTATTAACTCATATACAGTACATTAAGATACAGGTTATATTTGCATTAAATTAGTACATGGTTGTAGAGCCTCTTACGTAAGTTCATAGAATATCAGTAGGTAATTAATTTCTCCTAATGAGTGATCGGTTCTTAAGAGGGTATAAAACCAAAAATGTCATTTTTAAATCAGATATTAGACGTATTGGCTTTTTTCCACAAAAAAATTATAAATTGATTTCGAAAGATTGTTCGTTTATCTAGTAAACGTATGTTTTAAATTTTGAGAAAAAATGTTTATTTTTAGTATAATAAGGTTATATACCATAGGTCGTTGCCAGATTAGTTAAATTTTCAAAAAACGATTTTGTATTATATAACACCCATTTAAAATCATATAATCATGCAGTAAAATAAACCAATACATTATCTGGTAAACGTATGTTACAGAATTTTAATTTTAGTTTGAATAAAATCAATAAAAAAAATATATATATACATGTGTTTCTTGACGAAAATTGGTCCGTTTGTGTATTTATTTACGCACTTACAAACTAATGTATTTCAGATTTTTTCACATTCTTATTTTGCTTAGACATTATTTAAAAAAATATTAATGCTTATTATCAAAAAATAATTACAAAAAGTACATAATTTTAATTGTTTTATCATCGCGTCTTTCAGCATTTTTGGATGTAGGTATAAATTAAAGCAAATTTGGAATGAAATAAAATCAATAATGAGTTATAATTTTAAAAAGCTGATACGGAGAATAATTAATCTTTCCCATTGGAACCGCCCTGTACGATCGTAAGAACATCTTTCGACGAAATGTAAACGCCCTTAACCCTCGACCTGTCGCATGGGGTCTTTAAAAGCCAAGGTTTTACAGGAATGCTAATTATGCACATTTTAAATGTTCCCACTGATTCCTTACTTTAGGTAGCTTCCTAAAAGCTACATAAAAGGGACTATACTTGACGGTAGTGCCGTCAACATTCAGTCTGCGCATGTGCGCTGTGAGATACAGACGTGTGTTTCGGCGAAAGGCTTAAAAAAATCAACAAATTACAATGAAAAACCAAGTTTATATGTTTTTTCATTGTATTTTGTTGATTTTTTTTTAATAATAATAAGTCTGTATCAATCTCAAATAGTTATTACTTTGACAGAAATAGTTCAGATTTTTTTGTAAGTTTTCTATTAAAAAAGTATGATTCAAAATTATAAAAAAATTTTCCATGTTAATTTTTAAGCTCTTACTTTGAAAATGAATATCTAATTTTTAATATTTCTTTTATTTCAATGCAGTCATTATCACCTGACTATAATTAGTTAAAAAACATATAAATTGTAAGCTTTAACAGAAATATAATTATATTTATTTTTGGGGTTATCAGCGACCCCGCGCGACACCTCGCGTTATAAAAAAGACTCGACGGGTTAATGTTAATGTATATAATGTGTTAAGTAATGATTAATGAATAAATGTATGAGAAATAGTTATAAAAGGGAAGAAAGTCTGTGGAATTTTTAAATTTATCTTCATTACTTTTGTAAAGTAGGTGAGTTTTAAGTCAATTGAGATATATGTATTTTTAAACGTTTATTTTTCGTGTTGCATTTTTAAAGGTATTCTCTTTACAATAGTGGTCTATTTATAAAGCATGCCTCGAATAAACGATTCGTAAAAGCCTTTTTTATTTTAGAAAAACGTTTAAATTCTTTATGTCACTTGTACTCGCAATAGAAATTTCACGTTGAGTTCACTAAGTCGAATACGTGACGTGAAATTTAGTGAACCGATATATTAAATATGAATATAGCCGACCTAGATAGAATTTAATATGTTTGTTGTCAGACTGGATATATCACATGCAGTAATAATGTTTCATGAGTCTGTCTACATTAATTTTGATGGTCCACTGGTCCATACTAAAGTCACTTTACGGCGTCGTTGCTTACTTCCATATTTCAGCCTTTAAAACTCACTTCACATAACAGTCCCCTGGCATTTGTTTAGTTTATATAAGATCTTTATCTGTTGTCCTCCGTACATGTGATTGAGCACTGTGATTACACGAGGCCTAGCGGAAAAAAACGACGGAGGAAACTCGGGCAAACAAAAAGCGGGCACTAAGTGAAACGGATGGAGTTCTTTGCGGTAATGTTCGAATAGAAAAACAACAAGCGACATTAATACAAACTCCGCGGGAAGAGTTTGCTTTGCAGTTTCCTCTGTGTTGTTCGCTACAAACTTCCTGCGCCGGGAGATTTGGAATCGTTAGATCGTTTACCTAATAACAAAAGTAAAGTAAAATGCTTTACGTGTTTTCTCCTACCCGGTCCCAGAAATGGGACTCATGTTGTTGGAAAGGATGTGTTCCGTTTACTACGTTTTTGCGATTCTAGAAATTAAAAGATTCAATTACTTCATACATTGATAATAATAAAATATATGTATCCAAGAGCACAACTATTTTAGGTCAGTTTGACTATGACACCCAACAATTGTGGTTTATGTTTCGTGAAAAGATATTGTGTGTAAACGGGAAGAGAATTTTTGGGAAGAATCTAGCTTCATTGATGTGGTTACTTAGATTTAATCTAGCTAAAACTAAATTTACTAATTTTTCTGAAACACCAACCCTTAGAGAATTGGAGTGTACAACACGGTATCGCATCTATGTACATTACTACACCCACTACCACAACCTTAAATTACACATCTGCCCTGAGGTCATTGTAAAGCTATCCGAAACGTTTTGGCTAATGAAGGAGGTAGCACAAAACAACATAAAACCTCTCAAATAAATCATGATAATAGAGCTAAAGCCGTTTGAAGTAATGTTTCAAAACTAAATCAACGGTCTCGAAGAACAATGTCTGAAGTGCGACTTTTTAGATTTGCAGTAGAGCCATTTAAATTTGGTTTCTGCATTTTAGATGTTTTGAAGATCAAAAATTATAGCATGGGTTTGTAGCTCACTTCAATATTATTCAGGGGAAAATCTTACAAGAAACATGAATGATAATATTTTATTGTCAAATCATTATTATATTTATGATGTATGAGATTTTTTTAATTGCTTTTTGAAGGGATACATTTTTACATTGATGTTGGAATAGTCATTATATTGAATTCCGTAAGTCTAAACTTAAAATTTAGGGCTATAAACTAAATAATTATTAATTAATTGTAAACTGAATACATATTTTTTTTAAATTTCGAAATTATTATGATAATTACAATGAATACAAAAGCGGAGACCTACCGAATGATTCTAATTGCTTATTCATTACAAAGTTAGGGTCCAATTTTTAAGTCAAGCTGGTAATTTCTAAATATTGTAGTCTATCAAGTTTCTGACCTTTAGTACAAGTAAGGAGAACTTTAACGTCTTTATCAATCCGGGGTTTATTTTCTAAGAAGTGTGATGCTACATTCGACAATTCTCCTTTGTCATTCACCCAGTTTGTATAAGATTCCAACTTCTATTGTTCATTCTTGTGTGATATTCAAAAAATAATCTAATGCCTGGAATTGAAACAGAAAACATTTCATTTCCCTTTTGAATATATATAGATGTTGACTGAAAACACTGGGATGATTAATTATCGTTCTTGGCATTATTCGAACATTTTCAGAATGCGAGCGAAAATGAATAATGCTTTTGCAATCGACAGAAAATATTTTCTTTCCGATAGCCATTTCATATTTCATAAGCATCACTATGAGCAAAGTATTCATTTAATCCAGTGAGAAGAAAGGGAAAATGCAAATGAAAGGCAGGTGGAGGGATCGTATACCAATGTAGTAATGAGGCTTTAATGAAGGAGGCAGAGGAGGGTCTGTACCCAGTAAGCAAGGAAAATAATAAAAAGAAATAGAATAAAAGTTACATGCCTTTGCTCTACTTGAGTAGAAAAATCATCTGTTAAGAAAGCGACACACTCCTGTAATCACATTTATAAAATCTTGCTTTTCTTTATTTCAACTGATGACTTTATTCATGTTATTACATCGTATTATTAATTTATTTTTTAAGTTAACTCCACACAGGAGGCTGTGAAAAAAGTATTTTTCCTCGGGACCTGTGTTGTCATATTTGAGGATGCTGTGTGGAAGGTCTTTTTAAGTAAAGGAAGGAGAGGAACTTCTAAAAAGGAAAAAGTTAAGAAGGGTGGGTGTAAATCTGGGGATCAGTGTGCCCATGCGTACTGTATTAATCCACCCCTCTCACTGCAGGGCAAGGCGTTAAATCGAGAGAGTCAGGATGGATATTTTTCTTTATTTTTTTTATATTGAAGTTAAAGAAATATTAATATTTCGCTTTCCAACTTTTACTTCATAAATGAGAGCTATATAGTATTAATATGTGTAACAATAATAAATCTACATAATGTAACAATAATACGTAAGTTCTCACCTTAAAAACATTTTATATTAAGCGACATTATAATTTTGTTAACTAATCACAGTTCTTTTTTTTCTAAGTACCTTTTAAAGATCATTAGAGATTATAATGATAATATTATAATTTAAAAACAGATGAGGCAAAAAATGACAACATTGTGTCAGTCAGAAGCACCGATAATATACATGATATTAAAAAAAAAAAAAAAAAAAAACAACAACCACAGTTCTTTTTTTAATATTTGATTTCCCGTTTTCAGGCAACAGTTTTTTTTTTAAAGATCATTAGATATTATAATGATAATATTATAATTTAAAAACAGATGAGGCAAAAAATGACAACATTGTGTCAGTCAGAAGCACCGATAATATACATGATATTAAAAAAAAAAAAAACAACAACAACAACAGTTCTTTTTTTAAACATTTGATTTCCCGTTTTCAGGCAAAGGAGGTTGTAACTGCGTGCACTATCATGGCAATCTTTACTGTATTAGTGTATAGTTTATTATGTTGTCTTGTACAGTATTCGCGTGTTCGTACTCTTGTCGTTTTTATGGATGTTGTGTTTGTGTGTCCATTTTTTAAAATGTATTTTTAGTTGGTTTCTATATTTTCATTTATAGTAGATACATTCATTAAGGGAAGTACTTGACTTATTTGAATCGATATTTCCTGACATTATCTGGAGTAAAAAATGTCAATGAAATTTTGGTTTCCGGAAAATTTTTCAAATTCTTTTTTTTGTGTTTTTCTCCAAATTCAAACAAAAAAAAAATATTCCGCATGTAGTCACTAGTCACTCAGTCAAGTAACCGCTCAACCTCTTACCCCGCCCCCAACTGTCCAACACACATAATTTTTTTACATGTGTAAAAGTGTAAAATTTCTTTAACATTTTTTACTCCAATTAATGTCAGGAATCACTGGTTAAAGTAAGTCAATCACGCCCCTAACACCCTGTATATATAAAATCTATGTAAATTATTTTCGTACTCCTCCTTACTAGGAGATCCTGTGTTGACGAAGACTATGTTTTGGATAAGTTTTCAGCGACATATGTGGTACAACTTCATGTTTTGGGTAAGGTTTTTCAGAAACTTTTACGACGATGTTTTGTTTTTGTATCTTGAAGAGTAAAAGGAAGTGTTGTAACTTTATTCTGTATTATTTGTAAATCGTAAATTTATTTGATGAAGGGGTCTTCTCAGCCATTATTTCATGATCCGGCCCGCTAAGCGAAACCACTTGTCACCCCAAGTGGTTCTGCTTGGCCCTGGCGTACTTATTAAAATCTTAAAAGATTTGAAAGGGAACCCTAAACAAAACCCTAAAAAGTACGCAATCGGATGAACTATTATTTATTCATATTAACCTATTCTAATAGTACCGGTTTAGTTAATAATCGAGGCACCTAACATTTATATTTTCAACGCTTTGATAAATTTATCTATATGCTGAATTAAAAATACGGTTTCATAAATTTGCTATACCGAAAACTGAATAGCTTTTTTTTTTTTTTTTATTAATTTCATAAAATTTTATTGGTTAGAGATTAAAAGAGATGTAAATGAAGTCAGTACTATTATAATAATATTGATTCTATAGAAGCGAATACTAATAATCAACAAAACTTTCAACATCGTCGACACAATCCATCACAATTCCGAACATTTTCACTTTTGCCTAAACAATATTCCGAATTCCAAAAACCACTGCGGTTTAACACTGCTTATTTATATTTATTACAAGGTTTCCTTGTATAACTCAAGGAATAAGCGATGTTTCCTGGTAATAGAACCACTAGACATCACATTCATCATAAATTATTGTTCGGGAACTAGTTAAATGTTAGCCAAGGATTGTCCAACACAGTCAAAAGGAGATTGATGACGACTGATCACTAATCAAGGTTAAAAGTGTTTCTCCGTATAATAATTACTTAATACAAACCCATTACCCAAATATTTTTTTCTGAACAATGCTGATTTGACGGCCTCCGTGGTCGAGGGGTAAGACTCTCGACCACTAATCAAGTAAAATTTTATTTGATTTATTTGTGTTATTTCACAATGTATTCATTTAAAATAATATAAGGTATTATTGCGGTATGTTTCAGTGTGAAAGATACTTTCAGAATCACCCTGGTGTAAGATCGCCATTCAAAACAGAAACGTTATTTGAAATGGCTTAAGCCGTGTTTGGTTACCAGATCTGAAACTTCACCACCTTGCTCTCCCCATATCCTTCCCCTCCCACTAAATTCAGCATCACAACATACCCCAAATGGGGATGCCATGGTCTCACTGGCTCCAGATAGTTAGGAGCAACTGGGACTGGAATACTATAATTACTATAATTCTACTAGTTTCCAAAGTTGGTGTAAAAATATTCAATTATAATATTTCATTATTCACTGTTTTATGTTTAATTTGTTGTTTTAAGAACTCCATAAATTTTATATTAATATTTTAAAAGGATAATTTATATTAAATTTAATAATTTTTTTAACTTCTGCAAGATTTTAGTTTTTTTATTATTTTGACAGCTGTTTCGTTTTACAGGGCCATTTTCAAACTATGGGTAGAAGACTTTGTGACGACTTATTTATATGATTCTAAATTTCCATTTTGAAGGTGTCTAAATTGATTTTGTACTGGTTAAACCGATTTAGTGAAAAAATAATTTAGAAAATATTATATACTAATATAAACATTATACTTATATTATGTGATAATAAATTTTTACAAAGTGATCTAACCACAGTTAGAAAATAGCCTTGTAAACCGAAACAACCGTCACAATAATTAAAACAACTAAAATCTTATTAAATTATTTAAATTATTAAATTATTTTATATTTTTTTAAATAAATCTTTTTTTCGGAGTCGGTGAAGGAATCTTATTACATAGCTTAATTTGTACCAGAGTTAGAAGGGAAAACATAAAACTTTTATGTTATTCTATTTTCTACTTTACATTCTATTTTAGTCCTCAGAGTCAATAAATTATTCGCACAGTGTGTTCAACTGAAAGTTCGACATATTTCTTTCCGGAAGGTTTTCATCCCAATATCATCCACAAGCTAAAATAATAAATTGGTGATGTAGGTACTATTTTCAAACGGTTGAAAACGAATGCGTAGAATCCAATTACTCTACCGAAAAACTCTAGACATGTGATCGATGATTAAAAAGTTTGTCCGATTTCACTCGTAATTGATATGTGTAAATTGATCTTAACATACTATATTTGCCCACAACGCATATCTATCGGTGGATATCTGCAGTGATTTCTTACAAAATATCACTATCACATCACCTGAGCCCAAATATGAATCTGCATGTTGAATTCCTTTGTACAACTTACTTATCGAATACTTATACCTACTTGTGTTGTGCCTGCTCACGTCTTTTATCCTTTTGTTATTTATAATAATAATAATAATTCTTTATTCCAGGATGTGGTGAGGATAGTGCAATCCCACACGTCCCATATAGTTATACATCTTTAAATATTTACACAGTAAAGAAAAAAAATTATTTACGAACTATATAATTGTTATGATGGTCCTGTACAACTTACCAATGTTGCATGTAAAAGCCATCAAGGCGTAAATAAATAAAATAATTTTAAATTTGAATTATAAAAACCATTTAATCAGCAATCATTTGAGGCTAAACAATCATCAAAATATTTCAAATTCCATATTTCTACAAGTCGATTTCGCTCATCTCATCTCTTTCTTGATCCTCGGTGTATGTCAATTTGAAATAACGAATTTAATATTAAATTTTATTACTTATGAAAATGCCGTAAAGCATTCACGTACATTGTCATCGCAATTAAAATATGTTATTCTGTAACCTATGAACAAAATAAAGGTACAGACACACTGGGCGCTACCACGCAGGTAATGCAATATTCCCAGGTTGACATGAATATTGGACCTACGCAGTCTACGCACGCAACGCGTGTGACCACGTAACAAGTGGTATCTAGTTATTACGCACGTGACTCGCTGGCGCGTTAGTTTATTTGACTTTTTTTAGGTAACGTTTATTTGTTTCACTTATCAACAAACGCAATTTGTAGCTTTGTAATGTCTTGTGATTTAGAATGCGAATTTCAGAACAGCTTAGGTTTAAATTAATATTTTCTTAAAAGAAAAATTAAGACCATCACTTTGGATTCACAAAATAAATAAACAAAGACAAATATATGAAGAATTCCACTCTAGTAAAGGAAATAGAATGTGATATAAGAATAGAAAATGCACGTCTTCGAAAGTCAATAAGAAACTCAAATATAAATATTATGGCTTAAAAATATTTGTATGTAGATTAAAAATATCTGACTCTTATTTCAGAATTTATAAATCGTCATTTAAAAACAATCAAAGGGACTCTCCGATGGTTTGGGAATGTAGAGCGAATGAACGAAGAAAGGAGTGTAAGGAGAATATATGATGCAAATGTGAATGGTAGAAGAAGTCGGGGACGCCCGAGGAAGACATGGCACGACCAAGTGAATCAGATACTTGAGTCGGGCCATGTGAAGAGTCGGAATAATAGAAGAGCATGTATGAGACGATGTATGAATGTGAACGAGGCAAAGAGTGTGTGCCAAGATCGAGTTGTGTGGCGGTCCGTCCTCTCTGCCTACCCCTGCGGGGAAACGGCGTGATGGTTAGTTAGTTAGTAAAAACAAATACAATACCATCACGATAAAACAGCAGGTTTTGTTTGCATTTAAAAGATTTCATTGTGTTTGTTTCACATTGATAATGGAATTAGATTATTTGAGCTCTCAATAATTAAAACAGGAGAGGAAATCGGTTACATTCGGATAATCCTTAAGTACCTAGTTGATACTCCTGATAGCTTGCTGCCACCTATAGTGAGTCGCTGAAGAGCTTGGCTTCATTTGGGGTTGAATACGAATTCATTTTTATTCGTATCTGATCTATAATAAATGCTTTTTAAACCAACTGCATTTCAATCAACCGTCAAATCAATACGTCAAAACAAATCTTTTGTCTGAAGATAGTGCATAGGTAATACAACCCGCAGATGTCAAACCAACTCGTTGGTGGCGTGAAACCACCCCCTGCGCCTTTACACATCAAACGTCGATCTGGACAGCCCAAATTGGTGTTGCAATGGGAGCGTAAATTTGCGTTGCATGTGACAAGTGTGTTCTAAAGCATCTATTTCCATAGAAAACGTCTGGTTTGTAATAAGTCCAGATATCTTAGTGTTCGTCGTCGGCTTAGTGCGTTCAATCTTTAATTGCGGAACCAAATCTATGGTCTCTGACCCGTGACAATGTTGCTAGAGTGGGTAACATATTGCATAGCAATTCTCGGCCAACGAGAAGTTCATTGAAACTTTGCGGATAACTTACTAAATAAACTAAGTTCAAGGAAGTATGCAACCACTGGTGGACAAAACAATATGTGTAGTGTAGAAGGCAAGCGAAAACTGTCGATACAAAATTTAAGGACTGTATACAGAATATATTCAACAAAAAGTTTACATGAATATTGCTTCAATTTTAAACCATTACAGAGTCTCTAAGGAACGAGCATTCCGCGTGTTCCAGACCAGACAGAAGTAAAGTTTTCTAAAGGACACAAAAGCTGGTCGTTCGATACGAAAAGTGCCTTAATATATTTTTGTGGCAATTATGTTAAAAGTCTATTAAGATCCAAGCATACATATATGAAGAAAATTGTTTAAAAAAATCCTTTGTTTTTTTTCCTAATATTATGAACGTGTTACTTTTTAAAAAAAACGATGAACCGGTTATTTGCAACGAATATTTCGCCAAATACCGCATTCAGTATTCTCACGTTTACGGAACGGCGACGGTACAAAAAATGCAATGAACATACGTTATTTATCACAATAATGCTGCAGCTCTTTCTTACATATTAAATAATGGTGAGACAAAAGATAAGACACAACGTGTAAGTATGTCTGTTTCCTCCAAATTACTATTTTTTTTCCATTTCTTTTGTCTCGCCATTCATTTAATGTGTAAGAAAGAGCTGCAGCATTTTTATGATAAAAAACGCATGTTTATTGCCTTTTTTGTACCGTCGCGCTTCCGTAAACGTGGGAATCACTTGTAGATTAAACATTATGTAATGGGAATTCACTTGTAGATTAAATACATTAAGTCTCTAGATCGTTTATTATGGTTTCTCCCCATCGTTTTTGCATAATAAATAGCATAAAACTGTAGATTATTTTATCGCTACGCCGGAATGTATCTATTTTTTAACAACACAATTTATTTCAATTAATTACAAAATATTTTGTGCCTTCTTCGGGATTGATATGATAATATCTTACTTATTAAAATTGCTATTGTATCGTAAAAGATTTACCTTCCGTAATGTTATAAAGTAAAGCGTGGGTAGATTCTTTGTAAGGCTTAGAATATTGCACTAGTTTGAGTGTGTTCGGAAAATGTTTTTCCTCTAAAAAACAATATTTATAGATAGTCAAATTACCCCCAATTTAAAGTTTTGTACAGCCACGATTAAATTATTGAGTTTTTTGGTAGAAAAAGATGTTGAACTTCTTCTACGGATTCGAATTTTGAACATTTGGCTGTCACCAGTTGTTTTGTTTTCTCTCTTAAAAAAATAATATTTTTTATTATTTTAACTAATATTTTTATGTTTTCTGGTCAATAAAGTGTAGTGTGTTGTTCCTTGAGGATTCTTCTCCCCTCTGATCTTCCAGGAGTCACTTTTCGTCACTGATTTCCAGATATTTATAACCTTTTTTTCACTACTGTCACTTTCCATACATATTGTTTTTTGTAATTTTGTGAACAATGGAGGAGGATTTCCCTCCTGGACATCCTAAAAAGCCCCCAGATCCTCCCCCTGACCCCCCAGATGGTGAAAATATTGTAATTTCTGACAGTGAATCTGTCATTCTAACTTCTACAAAAAAAAGGAAGTTTAGTCCCTCTTCCCCAGTAAAGCATGACTCTCCTTCTACTTCTCAGTCTCTACCAGATCTTCCTCAACCCCCTCCAACCAATTTTTACTCTACTCATTCCTGTGGCCCCTACATTGTTTATGCGCAAAAAACTGAGCAAGGTAAAACCATTCATCCTCTTGAATTTGGTAAATTCCTTTCAACCAACAAGAACCATTCGATTAAGCCCGGAGGTGTAAAAGCCGAGGGTCGCTTCCGAATCTCTGTTGAATTCCTCTCAGGTTCAGCCGCCAACAACTTTATTAAAAACATTTTTATTACATCTAATTCTAAATTCAAGGCGTACATCCCAACTTTCAATGTCACTCGTATGGGCCTGGTCAGGGGTATCTCGACCGATCTGTCCATTCCAGAAATTCTTTCTTCTCTTTCAACCCCTCAACATATCGGCAATCCCATAAAAGCCAGGAGGCTAAATTATAAGGACACCTCTGAGGGCAACGTTTCCTGGAAGCCCTCCCAATCTGTTGTGATCACATTCGAAGGACAATCTCTTCCCTCCCATATCTATTTATTTTTCAACTCCTTACCAGTTGAAATTTACACTTACCCCACCACCCAATGCTACAATTGCTGCCGTTTTGGTCATAACAAAGCTGCATGCAGATCCCCTCCCAGATGCTTCAAATGTGGAGAAAACCACACGGCTGACCAATGTTCTTCTCTCTCTTCACCTAAATGTTTTAACTGCTCAGGCGCTCATTCCGCCATTCACTCTTCTTGTCCTGAACAAACTCGCCAAAAAAATATAAAAATTTCCATGGCCTCTGAAAACTTGTCTTTTCTGCAGGCTTCTAAACTATTCCCGCCTGTCAAAAAATCTTTTGCCGAGGTTTTATCCAGTAACTCTCCATCCAATCCTCTCCCCTTCTCCTCAACATCTTCTCGTTCAACTAAATTAATGTACAAAAACCCTGTCTCTAAACCGGCTCCTGGATACGATCGGCAACAACACAACTCACTTCTCTTAAATCCCAATGGTTCTCCTCTTTCAAATGCCACAAATGGGTGCGCAAACAACTATAATTCGTCCTCAACAAACCATCAAAAGCTTTCTGGACAACTCTCGCAAGATAATTCTTCATTTATACAAACTCTTATTATGCTTCTAATTGACCTAATTTCTTCTCAAACTAATCTACCGTCCAACGCTGCTTCTATTATTTCCACGTTAAAATCATTTGTTCAAAATGGCACTTCAAGATGTCAGAATACTTCAGTGGAATAGCCGCAGTGCTATTTCTAACAAATCGAACCTTCTTAACCTATTAAATTCAAACCTTGTTTCTGTGGCTGCTGTCTCGGAGACATGGTTTACTCCATCCACCCACTTTAATGTGGGAGGGTACTCCTGTCTCCGTGATGATCGCCTGGAAGGTACGGGCGGCGGTGCTGCCCTTTTTATTAAAAAATCCCTTCCGTTTTCCCCAATAAATAATATCAAACCCCCCAATGCTGACTTTCAAATGGTTGCAGCTAAAATAAAGGACACATCCTTTGTTTCTATCTATATTCCCCCATCATCTCACTTCAATAAGCAAGCTTGGTTACAAATTGTCCGTCAACTAAGCCCTCCATTCTTTTTATTGGGCGATTTTAATGCCCATTCCCCCGTCTGGGGTTCTGCTTTCTCTGATCGAGATGGTCGAAATGTTATGGATTTTTTAGATGAATCCAACCTTTTCCTTTTGAACGACGGATCTCCTACGAGAATCTCTCGCCCCAACACAAACCCCAGTGCAGTGGATCTCTCCATATGCTCTACAAATCTGGCACCTCTCTCCTCGTGGGTGGTGTCCCCCGATCCTTGCTCCAGTGATCATTTCCCGATCACCATCACTTATCAAACTTCTTTCCATTCAGACAAGTCCCATATTTCGACGAAGATTAAAACAAAACACACCAAATGGGACGAATTTAACTCGCATATGGATAAGTTTATACAAAATTTACCCTCTTCCGATGTATTATCTGTCAAAGATGACTACGATAACTTCAAATCGATGCTCATAACTGCAATACATAAATCAAATCCTCCCCCTAAAACCAAATCTCTTAAAAAACTCCCTCCCACTCCCTGGTGGGATGAGGAATGTTCTAAGGTAGTGAGAATTCGGAAAGCTAAATCTCTTTCGTATCGTCACAATATGACTATGGAGAACTATCTTATATACAAAAATGCCGAAGCCAATGCCAAAAGGGTATTGAGGTCAAAAAAAAGATCTGGGTGGTACAACTTCTGCAGTTCAGTATCTCCGAATACTCCAATTTCGGAAGTTTGGTCTATGATTCGAAGATTTCGATCCTCCTTCAGTTCAACATCTCCTCGAGCGTCTCATTCTAAATGGATAGATGAGTTCTTGGACAAAATTGCCCCCCCTTCTGTACCTAATTTAGATGAAATAACTCCCATCCACAACACTCCTATGTCTGATCATTGGCTAGACTCTCCATTCACTTTAATTGAATTAAAAAATTGTTTATCAACAGTCAAAGACTCATCTCCAGGCAGAGATGGTATTCCTTATAGCATTATCAAGAATAGTAATGATAATGTTCTAAATCACTTCCTAAGCATCTTAAATAAAATCTTCCAGTCTGGCATAATGCCTGATGACTGGAGTTCTCAAATAATCATCCCAATCCTAAAATCAAACAAATCACCCAATTCTGGATCCAACTACAGGCCAATTGCTCTTTCATCCACCCTCAGTAAAATTTATGAAAAATTAATTAAAAACCGGTTAGAATTTTTTGTCGAAAGTAATCAGCTTCTCTCTCCATCTCAATTTGGATTTAGGAAAAAAAAATCTACGCAAGATAACCTTGCCATCATCAGCACTGATATTAATTTATCCATGTCTAACCATGAAGTATGTCTTGCAGTCTTTATAGACATAGAAGGTGCCTTTGACAATGTTTCCATCCCAATCCTTAAAAAAAAACTTTTAGGCCTTGGCCTTCCCCCCATGTTTGTCCAATCTATTATTAATCTATTTCTTGATAGAAAAATTTTCATTGAGCTACCAGATGTTACTCCTCAGAGTAGATCAATTTGGAAAGGTTTACCCCAAGGCGATGTATTATCCCCTATACTGTATAATATATACACGTACGATATGCATGTCTCTATTCCCCCTCAAGTAAAAGTTATTGAGTTCGCAGATGATTTAGCTTTCTTCTTATCATCCAAAATCATCCCACTTGCCGTCAAATATCTTAATGAAGCCATGGATGCCCTTTGCACATGGCTCACTTTAAATGGTCTGGAACTTTCAGTCCAAAAGAGTCAGTGTGTCACCTTCTCAAACCGTCATAAAAATCCTCCTGTTCAAATTTTATTTAAAAACTCTCCAATCCCCAACGCCTCTGAAGTTAAATTTTTAGGAGTAACATTTGATAGGAAACTTAAATGGTCTTCCTATATTCACAATATAGTTACAAAATGTGAAAAAAATTTAAATATCATCAGATCATTGACTGGCGTTTGGTGGGGTGCTCACCCTACCTGCATTAAGTTGCTTTACAATGCACTTATTCGAAGTCATCTCGACTATGCCTGCCCACTTTTTAGTACGGCCTCCAAAAATGCACTCAGTAAATTAGACAAAATTCAATCGAAGTCATTGCGAATAATAACTGGAGCGATGCAGTCATCGCCCATCAATTCCCTTCAAGTGGAATGTTCTGATCCCCCACTTTATTTAAGGCGACAACTGTTTGCTGACAAATTTGTTCTTAAATGTTTAAATTCTAAATGTCATCAGGTTATTCCCAGAGTTTCGTTGTTCAAAGACTCAACACATTCATCTACAATCAGAGCTCGAACTAAACCTCTTCCTGCCATCTGTAAAAATTTTCGCTCTCTCTCAGAGCTTCAAATTATCCAAAATGATCTTCTTCCACTATACAAATTAAAATATAGTCACGTCACCCTATCCCCAACAATTTTGGAAGGGATCGGCATCCTTAAAAGTCATTCCAATCTCCCAGCCCGTACTGTTAATAATATGTTCAATGACATTATTTCTTCTAAATGGCCCAACTCTTCTCTTTTATTTACTGATGGCTCCAAATCTCCTGACTCTCCTAACTGTGGTATAGGTATTAACGTTTACCACAATAATTCTAATGATAGATTATTTTATTCAATTTCAAATCAATTTTCAATATTTTCTGCTGAGTGCATTGCAATAATTGAAGCACTCAAATATATAATCAAAAATAATTGTGAACATTCCCTTGTTCTCTCTGACTCTCTCAGTTCCCTCCAAAAACTTAAATCCTGTCCTCTTCTTCATCCTGATGATCACTTTGTATGCCTCATTAGAGTGCTGATAGCCTCCATTCAAAGCTCTGGAAAAACCGTAATTCTTGTTTGGATCCCTGGACACATTGGCATAGTGGGTAACGATATTGCAGATTCTTTGGCAAAACAAGGAGCGTCCAACCCTATTGTTACCCTCGTAAACCATATTCCCCTATCTGATATTTTTTCCATCATCAAAGATAGATCCCGCAATGTTTGGACAGAGTATTGGAACATTGCCAGTCAATCCAAGGGAGCTCGCTACGCCTCAATACAAAGGACTATCCCATCAAAACCGTGGTTTCAAAAATTTCCCCATTTTTCCAAAAAAGAAATTTCCTCACTTATTCGAATGAGAATCGGTCATTGTTCCGTTCCTTCTCACCTTTTTAAAATTCACATCCTTGACTCCCCAGATTGTACGTTCTGTGGTCTAGATGTGGGCACTTTAGATCACATATTTTTTGGTTGTCCCTCTCTAAATAAATATCCTCTCTTCTATCAAGCGTTATCTAAAATTGCCTCCCCTCCATTCAACATTTCATCTCTTCTAAGTCTGAACTCGACTCCAATCTTCCATATAATTCTGAAATTTGTACATTTAAATAAAATTAATATATAAATTCATCTATCCCTTTCTCTGTAATTTTAAATGATGGCCTAGAACACCCTTGAAGGGTGAAAGCCAGAAATAATTGAAAAAAAAAAACTTCTTCTACTAAATATATTTCATTGATGTGTTTCTAATTTTGTTTTATGAGGCGGTAAAATTTTGAATTTTTTTGTTAAAAAAATATATTAATTAGTGGCTTTTTCAAAAAATCTATCGTATCTTCCATTCTGGAACGTTCTGCAAATATCCTGTATATTATTTTAAATGAATTAATTGTGATATAACACAAACTAATCCAATTCAAATTCGATCCCGTGACCTTCGACTTGCGAGTCGAGATCCTTACCCCTAGACCACGCCGGCCGTCGGCCTGAACGGATAATCCATGGAAGTGTAATCTATTCAAATTTAAAAGAAAACCCGTGTCGTCAATTATTATAAGACGTATCGACTACTACACCCAAGGGAGGGCAATAAATTTGAATTTTTCTGATCGCGAATTTTTTTTTTATTAAGTTTATTTTTTTAAGGAAAAAATTTGATTACTTCGGGCACACGAATACACCCATATAATATACTTCTTCTTCTTTCTTGACGGAATAAATAAATATTTACCTTCTTTTTATATGACGCCGACTAACTAACACAAAATTCATATTTTATTAGGGTGAAATAAATCGAAATATATTTTGACTCTGGTACACTGAGTATCTAGGAAACATTTAATTTTTTTGTTTATCCGAGCTACCTACAAGAACACAACTCGATTCAACTATTGGAAAACAATAAAATCTTTTTCATCAAACGGAACCAATAATTCGTTTGCGAACATTTTATACAAAAAAAGCAAAAAAAACTACTACTCCTGTTTTTCCCCCCTTTTCCCGTATTGTTCTTCTTCCCTTTTTTATGTGAATACCTCCGAAGAGTCCCAGCTTCTCCCGTCTGGAGCCAGTGACACTATGGCATCCCCAATTGGGGTATGTTGTGAGGCTGAAGGTAGTGGGGAGTTGAGTGAGCATCGCGTTTGGGTTCCACCCAGGCGTTCCGTGTTCGATTCCTCGGCTGGTTAAGTCTTCCATCACGACTCAAGCAACATTTTCAGCTTACTGTGGTGGTAGTAGGAGATTTTCAAATATTGTTGTGTTATTCGTAACCCCGGAAATGTTTGTCTTACTTTAAAAAATAAAATAAGTACATGGCTATTCAAATTCGGTCACCAAACACGGCTAAAGCCATTTCAAGCAACGTTTCAATTCTAAATGGTTGTCTTACACCAGGGCCATACTGAGAGTATCTTCCATTCTGGAACTTTCTGCAAATATCCTGTACATTATTTTAAATGAAGTAATTGTGATATAACACAAATTAATCAAATAAAATTTATTTGTCCACGCCGGGATTCGACCCCGTGACCTTCGACTAGCGAGTCGAGAGCCTTACCCCTAGACCACGCCGGCCGTCGGCCTGAACAGATAATCCATGGAAGTGTAATCTATTCAAATTTAAAAGAAAACCCGTGTCGTCAATTATTATAAGACGAATCGACTACTACACCCAAGGGAGGGCAACAAATTTGAATTTTTCTGAACGCAAAATTTTTTTTTATCAATTTTACTTTTTTTAAGGAAAAAATTAGATTACTTCGGGCACACGAATACACCCATATAAAATACTTCTTTTTCTTCTTTCTTGACGGAATAAATAAATATTTACCTACTTTTTATATGACGCCGACTAACTAACTAACCACCACACCATTTCTCGCAGGGTTAGACAGTATATGTAACTTAAAACTTGATTTCGAAATTACAAGATTGATGTCTATCTTACGATCATCTTCATATTAGAAAAATCTGTATCCCGTTTATGAGTGCTTAGAGAAAAATATTGTAATTACTTGAAGTTAGAGTTACATTCGACGGAAGTATCAAATTTAATTGAAACGTCAAAGCAAGAGTTAGGCGTCAATCAATTGTTTCAGACAATTTTCACATAATGGATTTGAATAAATCAAAGACTAGAGGAACCCATTCTCTGGCGGTGTCAGGACCAAAATATCGTACATATCAATTAAATTCTGATTTCAAAGGACACTGTCACTTCTATCAAATGTAATTAAGAAAACGTCAGACTCAAACCTGGGCTTGTTGGGAAAGAATATAAATTCAATTAATTGAATTTAAAGTGAAAGTTTAATTAAATTATCGGATAATACTCAAAGGATTCCAATTGAATTTGACACATTAATCCGTTATAACATATCAATTTCGGTTATAAAATTTACAGTCAAAGATAATACCTACTTAACTCAAACTTGTAGGTATTTGAGTGCTAAGCAAATGTATTTGTAACTCAATAATTTATGTACCAATATCTTATTTTGAAATTTTATGCCGACACAAAATTTTGAAAATTTCTCGAGAGATTTTCACGAATAACAAAAAATGTATTAAAGACCATAATATATATTATCATTATTTCAATAACTATGTATACTGCTAAATCAGGACACTATCTAACTAACCATCACATCGGGTCACCGCATGGGTAGGCAGAGATCGTGGAACTATATATCTTGACATACACTTATGTATTTATTATTTTTATCATATTACAAGAAATTTAATAGAAGAAAAAAAAATGGTCTCGTAAAGCTACCGCAAGGCATCTTGTCTGACCATTTTTCTTTAATTCTTATATTTCGTGTGGTGGTGGAGTCGGAGAGGGATATCTAGGTCTGTGAGCGAATAGAACCTCAGGCCTTGCTCTCATCAATCCCGCAGGGGAATGAATGGAGCTGGCATTCGTTGACCACATGTTCGGTGGTCTGCACCGCACTGCATTCCGACTCTTTAAGAGGCCGGTATTCGAATTTCTACCGATTTCTTGCAAACCTCCCTTAAACATTTGAAGTTTTTAAGCTCTTAAAAAAATATATGTTATTCTTGAATATAATATCTAGACGTTAGTCGCGCCCAAACGCAAATTATATAAAATTCTAAAATTTTTATAAACACGTTTGTTTCAGTTATTTTACAAGCTATATGTGTGAAAAAAATCACAGCGTTTCTTTAAATGCTGTTTAAGACAAGCATCGCGAGAATTTTGCTCTATTTTAAATGTTATTAAAGATTTTCATGATTTTTGCATCGATTTTATCGTTGTAAAGTCAGCGCGCTCTTCTAACATTCGTAATTTCATATATCTCCGTCATCTTCTTTTGGGGCCGGGAACTGAGCCTTAAGGCCCCATCTATGCAACATGTGGGCGCAGTGGCCACGGGAGCTACATTAATAGCGGACCATAGATTACGAGGTGAGCAACAGCATTTGGTTACACTATGGGCGTTATTTTAGTTGGCTGATCTATAGCTCCGAGTAGCGTGGTTTACCATTGGTTTATCCCACCGTTTTATGCGCCCGTCCGCAAAGACTGGAAAAGATCCAAAGCAGTATCTGGGTGGTTTGCCTTCTTGAATTCATTTAAAAGGCGTACACTTTCTGACCTCCATGTTGGTATATACACACTTCTGTAGCTACTGGAAATTAATTTCTTCGGGGCGACAAACAAAAGATTCTAAAATCGATCGTAGGAATTCTGCTTTGATGGTGTGTTATCCACAACCCTGTCAGAATATTCCGAGAATTCTCGCCATTTTGCCAGTCTTAGATTCCACTGTGGCATCGAATTACAGGAAATAAACGGAATGTGTATGACTGCTTGTGTTGGCTATGTGGGAAACTGTTCAATGCAGTTCTCGAAGCCCTCGTAGGTTTTCCATCTGGCGTTAGAGTCAAGTCAAAACTCAAGTGAGACGTGTATTCAAGTCGCCATCGCACAGAGACGAATGTCCCTTTTTGCTTAGCATCGTAAATTATTTAGTAATCATGTGCTGATGCCCAACAGGTTATTTGCTCTTCAACTTTAAGTCGTAGCCCCTTAGAAAGTCGAGGCTGTTGAAATCTCCCACATACACCGCCAGATGATTGTGTTCAGGAAGTGAAAATGGTGACTGCCATACTTCATTGAGAAATTTTTGGATATTAAATTTCGATCGCGTGATTTCCATCCGTGATTTTTCGGATGATATTCTGTAACTCCGGCTTGATGTAGGTTGCAATGTTTTTTGGGTGAGCTAGAGTGCTTTAAAATAAAAATTGCATTATTGATTGTTTTTGTAGGCTAAGATAGTCTGTTCTTTGTATGAATATTTTCAGAAAATCCATGGGGCGCGCGCGTTCTTTTATTTTTCATTTTTTGAAATAATTTTTTTTTTTCAGCTACAACAACATCAGTAATACTATTTTTTAATATTATCACTCTACCACACCCAAAAGTCACGAGTCTAGAATATCTAAGCGTTGTGTGTCGTTTTCTACGATATTTGTCTCCTGGAGAAGCCTCCTGGAAAATATCGACGATCTTGACGGTGAGTATTTTTAATGATAAATCCACCTTTGAGTGAGATGCTCCCTAAATATTCAGCGACAATATTTTTAATTGTTCTCCAATATTTAGGGATTCCCCTCGGCTGGGAGACCTGTCGGTCTTCGACCCCTTAAGTAGCGACATAATTTGTAATCGGAGGCCTATTTAATTTGGGTTCCACATGACTCGTTGCCCTACCTACACTCTAGGTAAATAATTTCCCTCAGGGTCTTTATCGTATTTGGGGATGCTGTGCGGAGGGTCTTAATAAATTTAACACTTTTTATGTAATTCAAAAATTATAACACATATTTCACATTCATACACCTCTGTTTCACCCTTGGCATGATACAAATGCAAATATTTTTAGCCGCTTTATCACGTCATTTCTTCCTCGTGTATCCTCAATATTTTTTCAGTGGCTTTTCTTAAAAGAAAATATACATAGAAAATAATATAGGGTTTCTCATCGGCGACATATGCGCAAACAATATTGTTTACGCCATCGATATGATGTTCCTTTCGCGTTTGATCAAAGATTTGAGAAGATCGCTAAAGGTACGTGAAGAATACGCCAGCGAACACAGCTTGCAAAATATTACGTAGAAATCCGTGTTTACGACCTTTTCCCCGGTAAAGGGCCGACGAGATACTTCAAGTAGCCTTGAACGGGGAAAAGCTAACACAACAAGGGAGGGCAACATGCTTTAGTTACACACTAGCGGCCTCCCTTGGCGGAAATATGAAGAGGCCGGAGAGACAAGCGCGGAGCTAGGGACTATGGACTAACATTCTGTGTGATCGGGTTCTTCAAAGCATTTTGTACAGTGCAGAAAATTGAAGAAAAAACGATTTGTTACAGTACATATTTTTAACTCTTGCTACCACCATTATAACAAAAAATTTAACTACTGCAATGATGGAGGATTTCGCTTGAAGAGTAATTGAATTCAAGATGTCTCGGTAGGAACCGTGCCCATTTTTCAACTTCGCTACTAACCAATCCTATTACTTTCTCGGTACAATTTATATAATTTTCAAAAATATTTACACATTAAATTTAGTTACTTTTTTTACATTAGGTCAACACAGGAGGCCTTGAGGAAAATAATTCCCTGAGGGTCTATGTCATCTTTGGAGATGCTGTGTGGAGGTTTCTCCAGGAGCGAAGGATGTATGAATCTGTCCCTCCCACTGCGGTGCAATGCAATATTCCAAGAGGGTACTGCTGAAGAGGTCAAAGGGCTTCTCTCAACCAGTTTCTCCCGATCCATCCTGTCAGACAGGTGAGTATAATATAAGTAGTAAATTTAACATTTTTTGTTGAATCACATGTTGCACTACCTCTTACTTTAGCCAACGTTTCGGACAACGTTGCAGTGTACAACATCAGGGCCGATCCATCACATCTGCCGGATCGGCCCTGATGATGGGCACTGCAACGCTATCCGAAACGGATAAAGAAGGAGGTAGCGCAACACGGCATAACACTCCAAAAATAAATAACGAAAATACTTTTGAAAATCTAAAAAAGTAATGAGTAATTCAAAATAAGCTGTGCAACGTATGGTATTGCAAAACCTATGTATTTTTAAGTGTTTTTTTATTAACACGACCATCTACTTACTGAACTATTTTCGATATTTTTTGTCTAGTAACTAAAATCTTTATTGCGAAAAATTATCAGAGGATGAAGTTTCGTGAATTCCCAATAATACTAGCCGCCAGAAATTCATGAAATTCCGGTTGTATCTCATTCTCGTCAATATCTTTTTTCCTTTTATTAAATATTTTTTTCGGAATATTCAAATCAAAGTATATCCGTGCTTGAATTCTTGCAGATATGAAATTAACGAATATTTTCAACAAATATGTTGGATTATAACATAAATTCTTCAGGTACAACATACTCCTGAAAGTGACTTTTGTTCCACTTATTAGAAATATCAAAATCCTTCCTGGATTTATTTTGTAGATGGTATTAGGTAAAAAACAATAATAACAACAAAAAATTAAAAATATTTGGCAGCTTAGACTGTGCTGCTTTAACCCAAAAAAAATGTTTGAAAATAACCAAGCTGATAAAACATTTTATTTTATTTTAAATGTATGGCTTTGGTATGTAATATCTAGTACCTACACCCTAATAACGTCAGTAATTTCATATTTATCAAAACCTACCTACTTGAATTTAATATTTATAATTTTACTAGCTGGTACCCGGCATGCGTTGCAATGCCATTCAAAGAAATAAATTGTTTCTCCCTGTATGTCCATTCCCATGCGTCCCTGTTCCCCTCCCGCATCACCTTTCCTTCCTGCGTTCCCCTTCCACCTTCCCCCTCCCTTTTCACCCTTCCCCCGAACCCCACCTTCTTCGTTACCCTCCCCATCCTGCCTTCCCTCCATGCCCCTAAAATATATGAAATACACACATCGCCAAATACAAACCACTCGCGCACCACCTGCAGAATTTTTTTTTTCTTCAAAATCACTGTCGTCACTGGTTACTCCACTCAGCCGATAAACAACCAACCCCTTACCCCGCCTCCAACTGTCCAACACCTACCATTTTTTTATGTTTTTGTAGAAAAAAAAAACACCAAAAAAGTCACCGGAGACCAAAATTTCGTTTAAATTTTTTACTCCAAATAATGTCAGGAATCACTGGTTAAAGTAAGTCAAGTACTTCCCTTAACGCCCGTATAAGGGACACCCTAATCACCTAGCGGTATGAAATATACTTCACGACCTATTCTCATAGCTACCAAATATATCTACATAAAAATTTCATAATCGGTCGAGCCGTCTCGGAGGAGTGCGACCACAAACACCGTGACAAGTGATTTTTGTGTGGGTGTTTTCGAAATAAGCTGTAATTTTACTTCTCATTTTGACCGGGATTTGTGCGTATTCATCAAGAAGTATCAAAATTCTGCTTTAAGGGGTGGGAAAATACGGTGGGTTAGTTTTTCAAAAGCTCATATGAGCACTATGAGCAGTGACCTTCTGCTTATTTTGAAGATAAAGCATGCAAAATTTCATCAATCTTCAAATAAAACTGTTGATTTGTCTAAATATTAAAGACGCGCACCCGCCTGTTGCGCGCTACCCGCCCACAACAGATACTCTTTTTTATTTTATTTATAAACAGAAACAAACAGTACATTATATTATCCATTGGTGAAAATTTACAATTAATAAAAACAATTCATGGTGGGTACCTTTTATGTGTTTCATTGTAGTGTCTTATTTATGGTGTGCATGTTAAAGAATTACCGGATAATATGTGTAGTGGGAAGGTGAGGGTGTGTGTGTGTGTGTGTGTGTGAATCTGTGTGTATGTATGTATGTATGTAAGTATGCGCATTAAACAATTTATATGATTGACATGATGCTCTTTTTAAATTTGGGCAGTTAATCGGAGAAAATGTCGATGTTACAATTTAGATTAATATTATTGAATATATGAAGAGCACGATTGATTGACGAATTAGTTGCTGCATTTTTCTTGTAATTAAGCTTGTGGAATAGTTCTATATGTCGTGTACGTCTTATTGGTATGTTAAAATTAACTAGGGAAAGAAGTTCGGTAGTCAATGTTATTATTTAAAATTTTGTGTATAAATGTCAAATCAGCAATTACTCGTCTTTATTGCAAAGTTTGAAATGTGCATTCATAGTTATTGCTGAAGTTGAATGTAATTAATTAAGATAATTTTATATATAATATGGTTGAATAGATAGATATGCATATGATTGTGTGAGGTATCCTGCGCAATTCACAACCCGCCAAGTCATGTAACTATAATAATAAAATTTTAAAAATGCGATATTAAGATAACCAAAACAAAATTATACTATTGTGCAAATTCCGACCTTATTCATATTTTTCATGTTTCCATTCTTGACAGTTTATCCCACAAATCTGAACCTTTTCACAGCGTGACAGACTACGACATCTATAAATATGTAAATACAAATTTTCCCTTATTTTATAAAGCCCCGTTTTACCCATAAGCGAATCGTTTAGTTTCTTTGTGTTTAGTAGTAGTTTATTTTAATATGGAGGTAGCTCTCTAAAGCGTTTTAAGGGTAAAACATAATAAATTACAAAACCAGCGTTACAAATGGCGTTAATTCAAATTAAGATGAATTTTATTGATGTGAATACCTACGTCTCATCTAAAATTAGAGTGGAAGATCAAGATGAGGTTTGCCGGTATCCATGTGAGTATTGCGCAGCCAGACAGATCCTCCTAAGAATTGTCTTTTAAGAGCAGGTTAATTATTTTATAATTTCTCTTTCGGGATATGCTTTATAAAAGAAGGGAAAATTTGTATTGTATTTTGACTGGTGAACGATTGTGTTTCATAAATGTATGAGTTGACATTATGCAATCACATTATTAGACTCAGAATCAACTTTCGATTTCAAACAAATTCAAATTCGAATTCACACATTTTTGTACAAAATACAGAAAATACAAAAGGCATAGCTTATAGGTACATTATACTTTAAGCTAACCTGTTTAACAAGAAGTAGGGTTCATGTTATATTACAGTGGGTAAATATACAAATAAAAGCGGAGGCATTTAAAACATGTAAAGTATTTTTGTTTCAAAGGAATGTTTTTAGTGATGATTTAAATTGAAGTAGGTATAGTGTGTATTTATTTAATGTTACGTGGAAGGTTTTTTTTATATACTTTAATAACCATGTAGCAGGATTTTTTTTTAAATGTTGTTTAGTTGGCTTGTGATTAATAAGTTTTCTGTGAACTTGTCTGGATTTTACAGTACTAATTAGACCTAACTCCATTATAAATATCTGTGAACGTCAGAAGTATCAGATTTTTACGTTTTAAGGTTTGTTGTTCTAGACTAGAATATTATTTTGAAATTTTAGCTAGAATGCTGTAAAACTTATGAGACAACATTTTGAGAAAAATATAATTAAACCACATGGCGAAATTGTTAAAAAAATCCAACTGTTTCGTAGAATCGGCGTTCATAAATCTCTCAGATGTATTGCGTCAATCTTTGAAGTGCTGCACTAACAATAAATTGCAAAACTGTGAGCCTTTTGCTGAACTCGCGGTGGTTATTCCAAAAAATGTGAAAACATTGGGTGACATTCTTTTGATTTTCCTTTTTTAATGAAAATTTCTTGATGCCATTAATTTATTCAATTAATTAAACAGAAATGATGGCCTGAAGAATATATGATAAAACTAGTGGTAAAAAATTCCTTGAAATGAAACAAATACTTGACTCGGCTATAGTTATGAGTCAGAAGAGTAAGTATCTAATTATGAGAGGATGTATGAGAATGAATAAATCTAGAAGCACATTCCAACATAAAGTTGCGTGGCGGTTGATCATCTCTGCATACTATGGATAGTTGGTTGATTTCGTTTGATTTCTTTATTGCAATAACTGACAAGACATCTATTTTAAATATTTATTTAAATAGTATTTAGTAATGAGAGGCTAATGGTTGAAATATCTCCCAGTCGTGGAAAGGCTCATTCGTGGCACTCGTATACAGGACCATCTTTCATTTTCCACCTAAACTTTATGTTTACACCATACGACTGAAGGAAAAGACCTGTACATAATTCATGGAAAACGTACGACGACGTTCTATTAGTTCACATTACCCGTATGGATTATCCAGAATTTTAAGATGCCTCTTTCTTCCGGGAAACACCGCCATAAATACGTTCCTTTTCATCCAAGCAGTTTGCTACGGACAAATTTAATATGGGCGAGCGGAGACAGAGCTTTCCTTGCGGTTGTTTATATTAGAGGCTACGGTAGATAAACCTCGGGGAATGCATTATCCCGCTGGCCATTTAAGGCTGCCTCTTTTCATACGTGAAAGCCTCGGACTTTCAAATTACGAAGCAGAAAGGGTACCGGAATGCTCGTCGATATACTTTTGCGCACGGAATTGTATTTACTGAATACTCTTTTGAGTCATTACTGTCATTACACAAAGGGGAACTCGACAGTTCATGTTTTTCGTCATATTAACATAAAAATCCTTTATAAAGGTTCCCTGTATTTTTGTTAGGACCATCAAACATAAAAATCTACATGACACGTGTAAATTACGTGGCATCGGTATGGTCGCTATCGTTGTAAAAACAGATGGACTTATGAATATTTGGACCCAAAGTTCGCTACTTTTGATGTCAACAGGGGTGCCCAGATTCACGGGGTGAGGTTTGTTCAGGGCTTGCAGATGCATCTGTCTACCTACTGCATAGCGGACCGGATCGTGAGAGACTGGTTGATGGAGACCTTTTAAACTCTTCAGCCGGACTCTCTCGATCCATTGCCGTGCAGTGCAGTGGCAGGAATAGATTCATACGTCCATCATTCCTGGACACATTGACCCGCAGATTCCTACCCTAACCCTCATACATTTTACGTTCCCAGAATTTCCTCACATTTCTTTACATTCAAGGGGTGTGGTTCGTCTAGGTCTTGGCGGAGAATGTGTTTGCCCACCTATTGCGTGGCGGGCCAGATCGGGAGAGACTCATTGAAAGAGACCTAATCTCTCAACCCATCGCATTGCACCGCAGTGGGAGAGACGAATTCAAACTTCCGTCAACCCTAGATACATTGACCCTCAGAGTCCTACCCACCATTCATACCTTTTTCTTTCCATAACTTCCTCACTTTCCTTTCTCTAAAAATATCCTCCATAAACCATCTCCGAGGATGGCATAAGCCCGGAAGGATTTTTTTCCTTCGGGCCTCCTATATGGAGCAATATAAAAATATGGTGACCGGCCAACTAAGAATTAAACCAACTCAGAACCACCTAAGAAAGGTTATTAAGAGTGATGATAAAAAAATATTTTAAAAATTGGTTAAATAGGTTAAAAGTTAGGTTAGGGTTATCGGCTATTTAAAAATTATTGTTTAATAGCTTTTAATGACCTCTCTGAGGTGGTTCTGAATTGGTTTCATTCTGAATTGGCAACGAACCAAAAATATATAGGTACAAAAACATAGTTTATATAAACAACATATTTGTATATACACACACTTGTTTAAATATGTGTATAACCTTCATATTTCAGAAGATGAAATTTCTCTCTTGCTAAAATTATTTCAAATATTTTCGTTTCCGATCGTAGATTCCTATGGGTCGGATTTCCAATACCGCTACAAGGGTGAACACCCACGACAATCCAAAGCCTGTTTTTACATCACTTTTCCTCACTTAGTTTCTAGCAAACGGCATTTTATATAAGGCGAACCTCGGACATCCGGCTAGTCTTCAGCCTGAAATTAAATCCGAAAATATCTTTTCGTACGTACATAGATATCCTCACAAGTTAAGTTACAGTGCAATAATAAGGAAGCAAGCACACCGATTTCTAGTTTTCGGGTTCTCCTATATATTATAATCATGAAAGTTCGAATAACTCTTTTTGTAAATATTCCCGAAAATCCCGAGTACATAAAATGTTACAACCCATTTTTTACATTAGCTCCACACAGGAGGTCCTGAAGAAAAAAAAAATGGGCATGCTTTGTGGAGGGTCTTTTTAGGAAACGGAAAGAGGAAGTTTTGCTGAGGAAAAGTTAATCAGGGGTGGGTACGACTCTGACGGTCAATGTGTTCAGGAGTGGCGGATGTATGAATCTATCCCTCCCATTGCGGTGCAAGCAAAACCTCCTAGATCCTAGGAGGAGTGTCTCTCCCGATCCGGCCCGACTCGCAGTAGGTGGGCAAACGTATTCGCCATCAAGACCTAGGCAATCTTCACCCCTTGAACCCGGACGCCTGTGCTAAGTCACTGAATGTAGCGAACCACTTGAGGTAGCCTGTGGAAAGTCTCCCAAATTGAAATAATAATTATATTATTAATTTTTAAAGAAAATTTCTTCTGAAAGGTTTTCACATTGTGGTGGCATTATTAAATTTATTAAAAAGACAAATATACCCAATCTACATATTTCGTGAACAATGTTCAGATCATGTAAATGTACATTTGCTCTGTAAAAATGTAAATGTACATTTACTCCTTGTGAAGTGAACATTGGTCACGAAACATGTAGATTGTGTATATTATAAATAAAGTGATGTAAACTAAGTTATTTGTCTTTTTATAAAATAATATTATTTACCGATTTTGCTTTTGGAGTTGCCGCTTTGGAAATTTTGTGAAGCTGAAGATAGCGTGGAAAGAAAATTGTAAACAAAATAATTTTGGAAAGTACCAGAAACATGTATTTTTTCTAAAGACTTATTTAAATTTAATTAAAGCATGCTTTTCTCGGTGTAAAAGCAGAATTCAATTAATCAGAGTGGTGAAGATAATAATGTCATTATTATGGGTGAATGTTGTGGGAGGTACTCACTTACAACGACAGCCGCCATAGCCAGTGTTTCCCAAGTTATAGTGTATTTGAAAGTTCTCCATTTATATCTAATTACAGTTTAATGTTAGTTGTGGATTTCGCAAATCAGCCGTGACGAGAGGGGAAGCATTAATGATGATTAGCATTTCGTAGACACGCCAGGCCATGCGGTTTATATCCATGTATAATTAAGTTTTGATTACAACACATCCGCAAACTCATCACAAACTGTGTGTTGATGGTCGAGTGAGCTCTCCCAACCTCCGGCAACTCCTATCTCCCCTTCTCTCCCCACTTCTTGAACACTTCTCTACAGGGCCTGACAAAAACACACAACCCCTAGCAAACAAACAAGGCATGCAGTGATTACTAAGAATGACAACTGGTAGACTATTGTTGAGATCGTATTTATTACTAGTACAATTTGATTAACATTCCACGAATCAAACACATCTCATTTACAAACATATTGGCAGCAACTTTCAATAGTCAAATCTAAAAATATGCCCCCGCATTCTGCATTTCTACTGATTAATAACATATTTCTCTTGACCACTTTCAGTTTCTAAATTCCTAAAAAAAATTGTAATTTTTTAAGATAATAAACATTTGCCATGCCAAAACGGTAATTATATGAAAATTCGATAGAAAAAAATCACAGAGTATGCTCTGAAAATTATAAAAACGCATTTTGTTCTGTTATTTAACGTGTTATGAGTATAAACAAATTCATAGTGTTTTTGAAAATGCTACTTAAGACATTTCCGATGAGATTTTTGCTCGCGTCGTGTTTTATTCAATACTTTCACTATTTTTAATTTTAACCTTTTCTTAAATATAAATACGATCCCTCTTACATTCGTATTTTCAAATCTCCCTTTCTCCTTCTTTTTAATAAAGTAAATAAAGTATTTTTAGTACACTGTTATTGCGACCGACCCACAAAAAGTCAACAGGACCTCATTTTGACAGCTTAATGTTTATCTTGGGGTGCAGAATAAAGTTGACCACAAGAAATGCGATGGTAGTGTGATTCGTGATCCAAAAATCTGGACAAACGGGCCTTAAATATCCAAAATAAAACTGTGTTTCAATAATAATAATAATAATATTCAAACGGTTGGCGACATACGTCATCAAACAAGGCACAGAACGCTTGCTAAATGAGTTTAAAACAAAATGTATTAAGTCAGTGGCTACACCGGTTTCCATTAAAATCTACATGTATGGTATTTCTAGTGTGTAAACGAAATTGTCCTTTTGCACATTACCGAAAGAGAGTTTCAACTTTCCGGAACCAGTGGGACTATAGCATCTGCATTAGGGGTATATTGTGAAGTTGAAGGAAACGGGCAAGGAAGAAAATGAGAGTAAAAAATTTGAGAAGTACCAGGATCTTCAGCTTTGGTCACTAAACAAAACTTAAATTGGCAAAAGCCATTTGGATTCTCAGCCATTATCTTTTATCATACCAATTCTAATTGTTAAAAATTAATAAATTGGTAAAAGTAACTGTCAGTTACATACACATATTTCAGTCAATATGAATAATGCTCATATACTACCAAACCTGCATAAAACTCTAAGCATCCCAAAAATGTAGATTTTGTTGTGTTTCACTTTGTCACTAAAGTACTTGTGGTTTTTTCATTGCGAAGTCTATAATACATTATCTTCTTAGTATTAAATTCGTCGCGCTAATTCGTTTTGTTGTTGTTGTAAAAAGCACATAACTAGATGGCATAATTCCAATCTCCTTTGTGCCGGACACTGCACCGTGTTCCCTCCCCTAACTCGTGTCTGGCAGGGATGTTTTATCTCCCGCCGAGGAGACGGGGAGGTGCTCGCACGCCTAGTACATTTACGTAACAAGCATTAGATGACAAATACCCTGTGGTTATTGTCGGCAACAACATCTCAAAGTACTTTTCCCACACTTTGGAAACAATAAATTCAATAGAATTGATACTTAAAACTGATAAAATGCTAGAAACGGTTGTTTATGTAACTCACATTAAAAAGAGTCGGATTTGAGTGCATTAGAATCGATTTTTAAGATTTTATCCCTTTGAAATGTCTGCACAAAAAATGCACTGAATTTCTATCTTAATTATTTAGGCATGATGAGTTTTTGAAGTAAAACTTCTTTACGCACGCTTGACTTGGGGAGTAAGCTGGTGAATGCGCTACGAGAGCGTTATGAAAATTGTGATCGGGCGAGGCAAACGGAAGTTGAGAGGGAGATATAAGTTAGTGATGTTTTACTTCAGTCGTGTGGTCTAAAGCACACTCGTTTTTTTTAGGCATAGAATTTTAGCTCAATTCCAATACTCTCAGCATTAACTCCATTACGTATTATGACGTTTAAAAATATACTATCTATTCCTTTACACGAAATTAAAAAAACATTAACGCAAACATTATAAGACTATTATAAATTTATTAATTGCAGTTGTTTTCAATTATTCATTCCGGATAAGTATTTGGATTCAGGTGAAACCAGAAAGTATAATGATTTAGGAGTTTTTTATGCGGATACCGCACAGTCCCAACTGCTCCCAACCGCCTGAAGCCAGTGCGACTACGGCACCCCAATGTATGTTGTGAGGCTAAAGGTAGCATGGAGGGTAAGAAGATAAGGAAGAGAAAGATGGGGAAATACCTGGCTATTCAGATCTAGTCACCAAACACGGTTAAAACTAATTAAAGCAACATTTCAACGTATCTGTCGTACCCCGGGACGATACTAAATGTATTTTCCTCTTGCCAAATATATCTTATAATATTTTTAAATTATTAAAACGTGAAATAACAAAATTGATCAAATACATTTTTTTGCGCACGCCGGGATTAATACTCTCGACCTCCGGATCGCTAGTTGTGAGCCTTACCCCTCGACCACGGAGACCCGTTAAATATAACGAAAAAAAATCTTTTAAAGATCATTTTGTAAAGCAGCCTGCTAAATCATAGGCTGTTAAGGTTACACGAAAATAATCTTTATTTTTGATAGATAAAGTTTCACAGTATATAACCCGAAAGAAAATCTTTGTGGAAGAGGGGGGATCTAGAGCCAATATTCGCCAACTTATTATCTTAATACCTTTCACAAGGCCGTGAGGGATTAATCGTACTTTTCCACAAAATCGGGCTAAAGAATGTCCTTTATCAGATCCACAACTCACAACACTTGGATAATTAGCGTCAACGTGATTTATAAGCGGGGCCGCAATCGTTCTCAGTTATCGAGGATCAGGAGTGAGTTTGAACCACACCTTTTAGCGCAGGGGTGTAAATTACCAAGCTTTGGTCTTCGAGGGTTCACCTGTCAATGAAAACTACTTATATTATGTTGTAGTTCGTGATTTTGTTGAAGCGTTGCTCAACCGAATTAGGAAATTAAAAATAAAAGTTTTTAACATTGCAGATTTGTACAGAAAGGAGCAGAAAAGTACAGTTAGTAATAAAACGCTAAAAAAATTATTGGTATTCGCAACTTGCCAATAGCAGTATATTTTCATCGTAAAAACTGTGGAAAAAAGTCTGAATACATATCTTATGTTATTTCCATCGATATATCAACTCTAGATATAGCGTGTCTTACAAATTCAATCGATCAATTCGGCATTTTGCCTCACTTCGAAAGCATAATAATATACTGGTAGACAAAATTTGCACCTTGCAACAAAAGGTAAAATGACAAATTTCAATTTTTAGAACCAAAGATGCCACCAAAGCCATTTTTGACATCCAAACGCCCTGTCTAGACTTTATTATTTCTTATATCATTTTCTTATGTTTGCTTGCTTCTATTATTTAGCTGAATCTTGTTATACAATTACTCATCTGACAATTGTACTGCAATGCAGGACAGAAGACCGCCCCTAGGGCGCCGTAAATAAATTAGCCATAAGTTTAATAAGAAATAATATATTAAATTAATTAGTATTTGTTCCTAGAAGATTGTGGCCCGCTTCCACTAACCTTTACTTCTTGCTTTTCCCTTACACTAACTTCCCCATAAAAAAAACTACGTTTGTTACCTAAGCACGCCGCCATGCGGCGGTATAAATTTTTACGTAATTTTAGTACCGCTGTAAATTTTGGTTGGCTGGAAGAAATTTTCACCCAGACAAGGAATTTACCTGTAAAAACCCACAAAAAATGTCTAGATACGTGTACCTACGTACAAAATATTAATAATTCAAGTTTAAAAAATTTACAGAAAATAGAAGGAAACAGTTTTATTATTTAAACAAGTTATTACATATTGTGTACTCGTAAGATTTTTTATTTATTAATTAACCGCGGTTTTTACATGTGTGTGAATAGTACGAAATATACAGTATTATTTATTGTACAAACTGAACTGCCTCAGAAATAGTATTTTATATTTGATTAGAGATAAATTGAAGATGTCCACTGATTTGGGTATAATAAAGTGATTCCCTCCATCAGTATTCTGGGCAAAGAGGAATACATATGGTAGTTAATCCCAGATTTGCATTAATTTACATTGTATATATGCAACACAGAGCTATTGACCATTTTCAATGTGAACTTCGGCGTGATCTGTAAGTTATAGCCACATAATCTTTTAGGCAGTAAAATGCTAAATTATTTATATTTTTTCCTTCCGTGTTATCCACTGTGTGGAAAAAAAGTCGATTATACCTGATTTAATCCTACTATAGAGTAGGGATGATACGAGATGACGCGCCTATTTCCTAGTATGATAATGTAATTCTGCCCTGTGCTAGGAGTGAGGGAGATAACACAAGGATCAGCCCCTTTCGTGTCGTGTGTCAGATACTTGCTTTATTGATGTGTTGTATTTTGTTGTGTTGTGTTTTGTTGTTAGTTGCGTCTGTTGTTATCTCCCTTCGTGTTTAGTGTCAGGGGACCGATTCTCCAATCGAGGCCACTCAATCGCAGTCGAAAATACACGAGTTAGTCGACTTTGTTATTCTCGAAAATCTTCGAAGATTTAGACTTGTACATCAAACTTCAAAAGTCATTCTACTCAAACAACGAATGGGTTGAACCAGTGGATACCGTTTTGTCTTCGATAAAACTGTCAAAATATAGTATATTGTATCCTAACCTAAGGTCTTTTCCCACGCGCTCTTCGAAGAACAGGCATCGTAGGTATATTTTTACAAAGTTGTTAAAGTTCCATATAATGGTTGATTTACCGGCGATGTTGGCACATAATGTAGAGCAAGTAAGTGGGTAGATTCTTTCGCAAATTTGTCAGGAATTTAAGGCTTAAATAAGCCGAATTACTTAATGCGTTGACCGGTAGTTTTTTTATCCCGTTTTTCAACTGTAGATGTCGAAACTAAGGTGATTACAAAAATGACTTTAGAGTATATAAATAGTTTTCACATGAAAAATTACTTGCTAATTAATCTGTTGCAATGTCGCTTTGCAGATGTCAGCAGCTTTAAATTTCTTTACACCGGGTGGTTGGTTACTAACTATTTTTGGTTTTGAGTAATATACCCGACAGCCATTTCGAAGAAAATGCGGTAGTAAATAACATGATGACGGACGTTTTGTTTTTAACCTTCCAAATTCACACAATGGAAATGTAAAATACATCATAAACGTAGACAGTATTCACGGGGATGACAATATAAACATCTCTTCAACTCTTTAACGAAAATCATCGAGACGACGCATAATTTTTCCATCTTAAGTTTTCATTTGAATATGGCGCACAACGACTATCTTGGAGAATTGAGCCCCTGTTCACTTTACAGTAGTTGTGTCTGATTCTTTCCCAAATACCAATAACTACTCATAAAGTTACGAAAAATAACGTTATCCTACGTTTGAGTACGTCCCTGAGAAGAGAGAGGCTGTAAATAACTATTTTATACATGAAATGATGATTTAACTTTCTTTTCGGATACCTGGGAGGATTGAAATACCTGTGATTTATTAGCTTTCAAATACTTTGGCGTAGGCAGGAACGTTATTATTTTTCCGGTATATTATTTTAGAGATCATTTCGTTTTATTTTAAATATTTATTCCTCTTTCAATCTAACTAACATTTTAGCTCTATGGCTTTAACCTCATGTGGGTTTTTTTTCTTTTACCACAAGCGTTTATTTGAGTAGCTATTTGAGTATTTCTGGGGAAACATACCTAACTGGATGTAAATAGCCATTTATGTATCGAATTATTAACCTTTCTTAATAATACTCAGGTCACTGAAAATCTTATTTAAAGGCCATTAACCAGCCAGCGGCCGAGAATTCATATTTCGTCGAAATACGTCATTACGATCGTACGGGGCGGTTCCAATGAGAAAGATGAATTATTCTCATTACCAGCTTTTTAAAATAATAACTCAATATCGATTTTATTTCATACAAAATTTGCTTTAATTTATACCTACATTAAAAAAATGCTGAAAGGCGTGACGATAAAACTAATAAAATGTGTACTTTTTGTATTTATTTTTTTATCATAAGCATTTATAATTTTACAATAATGTCTAAGCAAAATAAGAATGTTAAAAAAATCCTAAATATATTAGTTTGTAAGACCGTAAATAAATTGACAAAATGAAGTATTTTCGTCACAATATACGTGTGCGGATATTTTTATAAATGATTTTATTTAAACTAAAATTAAAATTCTGAAACATAGCTTTCCCGGATAATTACTGATTTATTTTACTGCGTGATTATATGATTTGAAATATGTGTTGTATAATATAAAATTTTGTTTGAAAATTTAACAAATATGCCAACGACCTACGGTAAAACCTTATTGTAATAAAAATAAACATATTTTCTCAAAATTTAAAACATAACTTTACTAGATAAAATAACAGTCTTTCGAAATCAATTTATAATTTTGTTCTGGAAAAGAGTCAATTCGTCTAAAATTTGATTTAAAAATGACATATTTCCGGTTTCGTCTGGTTATTCCCTCTTAACGTTCTAAATGATCATAATAAGCAACATTTATTCTGTATCTCACTTTCCTTTCAATTTAGCATGTAAAGGAAACTTTAGACACAAAACTGCATACAGAAAAAATTAAGGATTTATACTGATAGGTTAAAATAAAAAATAATATTATGGACTTAATGTTTATTTTTATATTGAATTTGAATATGAAATCTTTTTTTAAATTATTTATTTTCTCATTTATTCACCAATGGGGCTTTTATATTGGGTAAGTACTTATTGTTTACAATTTTTTTAAACAGGGATTAGGACTCAACAATAGGTTGAAAAAAATAATTTCTCACTTAACAGTGGTTTACAATTGGATAAAAAAAAAAAAATAATAAACTGAACATATTAGAAATAATATCTTATTAAAAAAAAAATAAGAGTGTTTTATTTATTTATTTATTTTATTTTAGAGAAATCAACAGTTTATAATATGATTAATTTGTACATGTATAATTTACCTAACTGATAAACCAATTATAGATTTTCTCATTATAATATAACATTGTGTATCTAGAAATCAAATAGTAATCTTATAACAATTAAAAGATATTACATTAAAGATATTACATATAACAGGTCATTACATAATATATAATTACATTTATGCAGTTTTGTACTCATTTAATACACTTTTGATAATTTTTTTATATTTACTTTCGTTACAATTGAAGATATGTATATCAGAGAAAATGTTATTATATGTTGAACATAGTCTTATAAGGCAAGCATTTTGGAAGAAATTTGTTTTACAGTGTTTTTCATAAAAAATATTACACGATCGTGTGTGCCGTGTAGGTAAAATCTATTATGTTCAATAATTCAGGACAGTCGGTTATGTTATTTACAATTTTGTATAGCAACATCGCATCTGAGAATTATCTGCGTACACGCAATGCAACAATTTTGAAGAAATTTGTTGCATCAAGATAATTATTAAACCGATTGTCCGATTTGTAAGAAAGGTATTTCATGATTTTTTCTGAATCGATTCAATTTTGTTTATATGTACTACATAAAAAGGAGACCACACAGTTGACGCAAACTCTAGATGGCTTCGTACATAAGCAAAGTATAGTTGTTTGATAATTGCAATGTTTGTGAATTCTTTTGTATTTTTTACGATGAAACCTAGCATTTTAGCTGCTTTATTTGTGATTTGTTCTATATGAAGGTTACATTGTAGTTTACTATCAAGGGTTATTCCAAGATCACAAATATCTGAGACTGTTGCAATGTTGTTGTTATTTAGAGAAAAATTAAATAATGTTTTATTTTTATTTCTTGAAAAGGTAATGTGATGACATTTTGAGACATTTAGAAATAGTTGATTTTGTTAGCAATAGGTAAATATATTGTTTAAATCATGTTGTAAATTGACACAATCGTTTAGACTTTTTATTGGCTTGAATAGCTTGGCATCATCAGCAAATTATTCTATTTCAGAGTATTTAACAACATTGACCAAATCATTGATATATAAAATTAAAAACAATGGTCCGAGATGAGAACCCTGTTGGATCCCAGAGGAAATTTCACTGAAATCTGATACGAAGCCCTTTATTGCTGCCTGTGATCTCCTCAGTATATAAGATGTAACCCAACGAAATAAATTACCACGTTTACCGAATGACCAAAGTTTTTGAGTAATAGTTTTTGATTAATTTTATCAAATGCTTTGGCAAAGTCTGTATATATGTTATCTACTTGAGTATGGTTGTCCATGTGATCGACAATACAATAGGCCACTTGCACGAATTTCATAACGACTTGGAAAAAATTCTGTGGATAGATTTTTTTACTAAGATTACGAAAATGTTAGTAAAAATTTTAAGAAATTTATAGTTTTTCTTATTTTTAAATAAATAAATCCATTATTTGAGCACGTGATGTCACTACATGAAAATGTCCCGTCTCCGATTATGTTCCTTTAATTTTGTAAAATTCCACACTGATTAAATTTTTTTTATATGGCAACACTTTGATTTCCGGCGAATTTTTGAATTTGCGTTTAACGTTCACTAGATTTATTGTTTGTTCTATGTGAACTTATCCGTTGGTTTGATTTTTTGATAAAGATGGCGGTGTTTTTACAGATGTTACGAAGAGAACCTCGTACAATTAATTGCTATTCGTGTGGAAAACGTTCTTTTTTTAAAATGATTTTCGACTATTTAATTATCGTTTTTTCGCGCACATAAAATTATGTCCCGTATTTCCGGTTTATAAAAAATGGTTTGATTTTTCGGTTTGAAATTTTCAAAAAATCGCCAGGGTTTCAAAAATATGAATAAAAAAATAAAAAAATACCGAATGTCTTAGAATATCTGCCTTAACCGGAAAAAAAATAAAAACTGAGATGCAAGTGGCCTATTTTTTCCATTAACTTACTGAATATTGTTAATTTTGAAATCGGCCGATAGTTTTTAACATTATTTTTTTCACCATTTTTGTGAATTGGTGTTACATAGGCTCTTTTCCATATTTCAGGTACCGTGCCTTCCTTCATTGATTTATTATATATAATGCAGAGAGGTTTTGCAAGTGTTTCTGCGCAATTAACTGTAAAGTATGCAGGAATGTCATCACACCCCGCGCTTGTGTTTATGTCAAGAGCTTTTATTTCTTTTAAGACTATTTCTCGTGTGAATTTAACCGTGGTATATCTAATGTTGGTAGGTTATTATCATTTAATAAAAAATAAAAATATATAAACTGATTGGAAATATTCCATGAAAATATTGCATATGTCTTGGCCATTATCTGCTTTTTTATCATCTAGGTGCATCGTCCTTGGAGAAGACGGTTGTGTTTTTTTTATGTTGTTGAAATGATTCCAGAAGAGTTTAAGATTACCATTCATGTTACTTTCAGCAGTATGTATATGTAGAAGACGTCGGTTGCGGGTTGAGTATTCAATTGGTTTAGTTTATGATCCCAATCAATTTCGTTTAGTTTTGTGTTTATTATTGAATAATCCGCTTTTCTGAATTGGAATATTTGCTTTGTGTGAGTTTTAAGGTTTTTATTTTTTTTAATAAGATTTGAAATTAGCAGTGTTTTATGATAAACATCTTCTGGTACTAATGAGATATTATTGTGCGTAATTTTTAGTAGTATGTTGCTTACAGCTTAATCAAGAATGCGATTATTTACATTAATACCCTGAGAGTTATATTGTTGTAGATTATTAAATGATAAAAATTCCATAAAGTTCAGATAGGTGGGGTTTAATGAGTTGATGGGTTCAGTGTACCTACATATAATCGCAGTTCTCATTTATTGGCAACCAATGAAAGTGAGGTAGATTGTAATCTCCTACCAAAATGAAACTGTCATTATTGTCTGTTATTATTTCTGATGCTTTGTTTATATGTGATGTAATATTTATGAAATGCTTATTATCTGTATAACGGTGGAATATATGAAGTACATATGTGCATTTTATTGCCAGGAAGTGAAATAGTTGCCCATATGTCTTCCGCTTCAGAACTCCATTCTGTTTTTTGGTCAGAAATGAATTTATTTTATACTGCTATTAAAACTCCAACACCGCGTTTCTGATTAAGGTTATCTTAATTTCTAACTCTTCTATAAACATGATATCGTGGATCAAAAAGTTCCTCATTAAAGATTAAATTATTAAGCCATGTTTCAGTGATAAATATAGTGTCATAGTTGTTTAATAGAACATTTTGAAGAAAAGTATTTGTTTTAGTTCTGAGACCTCTTAATTTTTGATAATATAGTTCTAAAGATTCCATTTACAATGCAGTTATTATGAAAGTTGCTGATATGTTCTAAGCGTTGTTGACTGAAATATTGTATTTTTAAAGTTTTTCTAAATCGTTGTAAGAGTTTATGCAATAGTGTTCTGAGTTTTCATTTAGCGTCACATAAATTTTACAATTTTTAATCCAGCAAAATTTTAATTTATTAATTTTGTTAAACTCTCTGACCTTTTTTTAGAGTACTTTGTTTTTATGAGTTAAGTGTTCATTAATATAGATCCGATGTTTTCCATTCAAGTTAATATCATCTGCTGTTAGGCCCCGTCTTGTCCGGATTGCTGCCATGATGTCATCTTTTTGTTTTCTGGACTTCAGTTTAATGATAATATTTCGCGGCCTTCCGTCAATCTTCTCCTTAGGGGTGACCCGGGTGGCGTATTCAATTTCGTCAGAATTTACTATTTTTAATTCTGAATAGATCCTTTTGATAATCTCCGTCAGGTTCTCTTGTTTTTTTTTTCCGGTATTCCAATGATCTCTATGTTGTTAATTCGTGCGTGTTGTTCGTTAGCGCGTCCAATTGTTTTTGTAATTCGTTAAATTCACTTTGAATTATGGCATTTTGTTCCAGGCTTTTTTCAAGGTTGTTGTTTTTTTCGTATCAATTTTTTTTTCAAGAGTAAAAATTTTATTTTGTGATTCTTTGAATTTTAATTTTAAATTTTTTAATTCTTTATACTTCGAATTTTGTTTCGTTTGCTAAACCATATATTTTTTAAGATTAACTTCAAATGGGAGGCATTCTCAAATACATTTTTTAGAAATTTAATTAAAAAAATGTGAAGTTAATTTTTTTCTAACGAGGATATTTAACTAATAGTTAATAAATCGTAAAAAGTTTCGCTAAATTTTTTAAATATAAATTGTATGGTGAGGTGACCAAATAATTTCATGATACTCTAATTGGCTACAAACTAAAAGTTTCATAACTATTTAATTCTACCGTTTGTATCTTTGTGTGATGTACTTTTCGTTTGTATCTCGGTGTGGTATTTTTATGTGGTGTACTCTCTAGTTTTACATCAAATATAACTCCGAGGTCTCTTATTTTAGTGAATCGTATAATAGAATAGTATTGGAGATTGATATCAACGAAAAGTTATTAATTTAAATTTTTAATATTTAAAAATAGTTTATTAGTTTCACACCAATTACGTAATTCATTTTATGTCATCAGCAATAATTATAAATTTAAAATTAAAGTATGATAAGGGCCGTCAGATTTTATTTTTTCAAATTCATTCATTTTTTCAAATAGTCACTTTAACAAATAGTTTTCTTTCACTCACATAGCTAGCGAACCAAATTAGCAATTTCCTTGAAGCCTTAAGGTATTTAGTTTGTGAAAAAGTAATTCATGTGATGCCCTTGTGAAATCTGCATACAAACGGACTTAATTTTTTTTAAATGCTTTGGTAATGTAACTTTGTTAGTCGTTCATGGAAAAACTGGAAAGATTATCCCGTTTTATTTTGAAAAACATTCAGCGTCAGAAACATCTTTGAAACCAGTAGACGTTTGTCCGTAAATTTACTTAAGAAATCTGTTTTGGTTTCCTTCTTTCAAACATAAATTTTCACTGTGCAACGTAAAAGCTAAAATCAACAAGATTTATTTTCTTCCTTTCAGAAAAAACTGGACTGAAAAGACTAAAATATATAAAATAAATAATGTTCCTTAAAATAAACATTTACTTTCACATAAAGCGAACGTACGAGTACACAAAATGGGGCTATGTTTACGTATACCTATACGAAATGCGAACATCGAGAAGCGTACTTAATGTTTAGAGGTCAAAGATAAAGGCAAACATTTATTAGACAAGCGGAACGAAAAAACATAACAATATTCCGTCGTAATTTTGTCTGTCACACTAATATTCACGAATTTATTATTCTAGCGAACATTTTTTAATTAGAATTTCTGAAGCAGCTATCTGAAATTATCAGCTTGCATAACTACGAGTATAATCCTTTTACGATTCTTTAATTTATTAAAAAAATATATAAGTTAATAGTAGAAAAATTATTAAATCCACATTGGATTTATTTTGAGTAATTGTAAGATTTTTATTGGTTGCGTTCCTCCAACGACCAAAAATATTAAATTTTTCATAAGGAAAACTCTCTTTTTATAACTTTTGAAGGTTATTCCCATCAATGTAATATATCATTGAATAATAAGATAACAATAATAATCTAAACGAAAATATGAAAGAGAACAAGACACAGAAAAATAGAAAAATATAATGATCGCGACTGAGACTCGAACCCAGTAACGCGCACGTCCCGGTTAGACGAGAGGTCTGGGTTCGAGTCCTAGTTGCGACCATTTTCTTTTTCTATTTTTTTTGTGTCTTGTTCTCTGCCATATTTTCGTTTAGATTATTATTGATATCTTCTTCTTCAAAAATATTAATTTGCAAATTGAGGACAATAGTAAGTTAGAACCAAGGCCACCTTAATATTTTAGTTATTTAATCGTTAAATTGAGCATTTAGAGGATGATAATAAAGATGAAAATGTGTTTTAAAATTATTTATATATATAGGTTTGAGATCTAGGTGTAGATAAAAATAGTTCAACAAAAACATCCCGATGGTCAAATGTTGACAGAAACGATATAACTTTGAACAAACACATGCAAAGCTGGATACGAAGGCCAGTTCATATGACTTTTTGAAATATTGGCATACAGAGCTCCGGGCCAAAAAGGCCCCTTTTTCTTTCATCATGAATTTTTATACTGGTTGTTGAAAAAATTGTTTTTTTTAGTTGTTAGTTAAATTATTTTTTACAACGGTACATGACTGCAATGTGGGGAAGTTAATCTTTACGGAGGATTTGTTTAGGTTTTTTATGTGTGGTACATACGTTTTCGTCGTACCGGGCGAGGCAGTTTATGGACGCGTTTTCATGGGTGGGAATTCCTGCATAAAAAGTTTCCGCGAGACTTAAGATGTGTTTTTTTTAATAAAGGGATTTCAGAGTATTTATGAAGTTGGACTACCCTCGTCCATCTGGGAGCGCCCAGGGCTATGCGTACGGCTTTATTCGGGAATGTTTGGAGTTTTTTCAAAAGCGACTCTGAAGCGTGGACCCCGATGGGGCTTGCATATGTTAGTTTTCGCCTTAACTAGTTCATATGAATATACAAGTGTACTACATAATATTACGTCACCACTTGAATTTTACTCACAATGCTACTTCGCTCCTCGTCCCAGGGCTAAGGGTGCGCTCAAACTACCCTCTCCGGTGAAAATGGAAATTGACGTAAACGCGCGTGAACCAGGGACGCAATATGTTGTTTGTCAGTTTGTTGTTCGGCCCAAATAGCGTTCCGATTGAACAGCGGGCGGTACATCAATCAACCATCTCTTTACAAGTCATACAATGGGCTTAAAAAAATTCTGATCAAAATTTCGGTGAAAACTAATACGTCAGCGCTGTCAAGAGGATTGGAGGGGTGTACTGTATACAGGACGAAAAACCGGTGTGAAAACAAGAACAGGGTGTTCGGAAATAATGAAGCATAAACCACAGAATCTTATTAAGAAAACTGAAATTCTTGGGATTTAGAGGGAATATTTTGGAATAGTTTAAGAGCTATCTATTGGGAAGGTACTTAGCGGTCAAGGTTGATTCGTTTACTTCTTATACATTTGCAGCCTCGAGCGGAGTACCGCAGGGATCTCACTTAGGTACGATATTATTTTGCTTATTCATAAATGATATAGTTAATATTTTTAGTAATGTTAAAGTTCTGTTATTTGCTGATGATCTGAAAATATATAGAACAATCAAAGACGATGATGATCGCGCCATTCTGCAGTTGAATCTGAATAAACTATTTACGTGGTGTTCTGTCAATGATTTACAACTAAACATTGGTAAATGTCAGATAATTAGTATTTTCAAAGGTTAAAATCCTCTTAAGTTTTCCTATGATGTGAATGGTGTTAATCTTCTTCGTGTATCACAGATTCGTGAACTTGGTATCATATTCCATGAGAGTCTACAGTTCAATGTTCACATCGATGAAATAACAAGTGATACAATGAGAATTCTTGCTTTTATTTTGAGAATGGGTGCAAATTTTAAAAGTGTATCAACATTAAAAAATCTGTATTGCTTGTTAGTACGAAGCAAATTAGAGTACAATTCCACCATTTGGTCACCATATTACAAAGTTCATTCTCAATTATTGGAAAAGGTACAAAACAAATTCTTTCGGTATATTAATTTTAAAATGAAAATTCCAATCGAACTTATAAATTATAATAACTTAAGCGCAGAAACCAGACTTCTTAAATTATCAGATAGAAGAGTGTTAATTGATTTGTTATTTTTATTCAAAATTATCAAATCTTTAGTTGACTGCCCTAATTTTTTAGAACTAATCTGTATTAATATACCTGCCAGACAAACTCGCGATAAAGATATTTTCAATTTTAACAATACCCTCAATACTAACTATTCTATTAATTTACCAATCCCTAGAATGCATAGCCTTGCAAATAAACATTGTGAATCTATAGACATATTTGGTGTTGACAGTTTTGCAATTTTCAAGAGACAACTCATCTCTATTTTATCTGCTAATAATTAACTTTTTTTATTTTTGTTCTTTTCATAAAACCTCCTCTCATTTAAAATCTTACCAGTAATTTATACACTTATTTTATTTTATTTTTCTGTTCTATTTAGTTCTATTTTATCATCCTACATTATTATACACATATAATTGTTGTTTATACCTTCTAACTAGCTTTTACACATTGCACTTTATTGTATTTCAGGTCTTATTACTGATTTTTTCTTATTACTCATACTATATCATTTCTTTTATGATGTTTAATTATTTTTATGTTTTTAATTTCTGTTATGATGTTCTATACCTTGTGATGATGATTGCTTTATTATTTATTCTGTTTTATTGGTTTAGTAACATATGAGTACATAATTATTACTGTTATTATATTTTTCCTTCTATGCTTGTAAAAGCTCACTAGGGCGTAAATAAATAAATATAAATAAATAAATAATATACGTATATATATTTTAACAAAATAAAACAATTACTTTCTTTATAACCAGGAAATTTATTTTATTGGCAAGCATCATTGGTGTACAAAATTAAATTAATGAAAAAATACATTATGTGTACATAAAGAGTGAGATAAAACATTACATAGAATAAAGAAACGGTGAGATAGCATGAAATTAAAATCTGTTCTTTACATCTGTTTTTAAATCAATTTGGACCGCACAGTTTTTGGGTAACGAGAACTTTGATGATTTTAGCACATGGAAGAATACCGCCGCTCCAAGAATTATTTAATGGATAACCAACCTCTTATATAGCAGTGACCTATAGTAATCCCAAGTAGTTCGCTACGTTTGGTGACGTATCAGTGGTATCCGGGTTCATGGAGTGGAGTTTTCCGGGTCTTGAGGGTAGACGCATCTGCCCACCAGCTGCGGGGTAAGCCGGATCGGGAGAGAATGGTTGAGGGAAAGCTTTTGACCTCTCCAGCAGGTCTCTCTCGGAACATCGCCTTGCATTGCTGTGGTAGGGATGTATTAATACGGCCGTCACTCCTGGAGATGCTGACCCCAGATTCCTACCCACTCCTCGTACTTTTTTTTCTTTATAGAACTGCATCTCCTTCCTATCCTAAAAAGACGCCTCCACATAGTATCCCCAAACATGACTTAAGCCCTGAGAGGAATTATATTAATAAATTATTTTTAATAAATCTTATCTATGGAAATGTCAAATATATGTAACATGCATTATATATAAATAAAATAAATATTTCTGAGGGTCTCACATGTAAGGCTAATGTAAAAAATTTATTTATTTATTTAATTATTAACGTCCTTTTTTGGGGCTTTTACATAATAACAAAATGTGTGAAAACGATTAAACTCATAGTATGATTTAATGTATCTAAAAGGGGAATCGAACCATCCGAGAGGAGAAGAAGATGTCGGTGATTGGCAAATAATGAAACAAAAATCATGAATTTGTTCACAGATAGTAAAGTACTAACCCTTTGTAAAAAAAATATTTGATAACCGAAAAATGCACAAATAAGTCATCATTAAGTCAGTTTTTTTTTCAATCTATATTTGGCATACTAAAGTTCTCTATATTTTCTTGCACGACCAAAATACTTCTTACACTTACAAACATTTTCTATTTCATAAAAAAAAAGTTTTATACTAAGTAGGTATAACAGTATAAGTGCCACATATAAAGTAAAAATAGTTGTCCTGTGTTAGGAAAAATGATGGAAGTTACTTTCGCGTGAGATTTTTCCTTTCATTTAATTTATTTTTCTACCTTTATACAATCCGATTAAAGTAATGTGATACCAAAATTCTCAGTATTTGGTAAAAAAAACTGTAATACCTTTAATACAAGTAATAATAGCGGCTACATTTTCGGAACCCACTTTACCCATACTAGTCAGGGGGCGAAGGATTACATCAAGTTAACATTTATCCTTTCTTTCATCTGAGAACGAGATACTTCCGAAATTTAAAAATTATATTTTTAGCTAGATAATTTCATTCTTTAGAGAACAAATTAATCTAGGTATAAACATGTTAATTATTCCAGCAGTGCTATGGGGAAGGAATCATGATAACAACGTGGAAATCTTTATATTATATTTTGGTATGAAAGTTGTCAAACGTTTACAATAAACTCGTGACGGGTAAAATAAGCACCCATAAAATATATTTGTATTCTACTACTTTGTGTATACCCGGTACCTAGTTTTGGCTCGATGGTTGTTTGCAGGCAGAGAAGAAAAACGTGTGGAACTTTCAAACAGAATAAAGGCAACTTTATGTGTGACACATTAACAGTGTTGTCGTATTGACAGCACACAATGCAATCCCGCTGATTGCTTGTCGGCGGTGTTTTCACACTTTTTATCTGTTATCGATATTTACTATTGAATCATTGACAAGGATGGACTTGATGTGAACGGGAAAAAGACTTTATAGTTGGATGCTTTTGATAAATAAATATTTTATCAGAGAATTGCTACAATAAAAAGGAAAGAACACAATAAATAAGGTCTGCCGAAAATTATTGGCAATATAACAGCATTTGACATTTTAAGTTTTTCTTCTTTAACTATAGATTACATATCTTCGTCATATAGACTACGTATAGCCAAAACCTTAAAAATTATCGTCGTTCTGTTCTGCATTGACATGTTTATTTTTTAAATTTTGTAATTTTATTCGGCATCTACGAGATTGAACTTTTTTCGCAAATCGGGTTAACAGATTGATGAAGTGATTTGAGATTTTCATGGACAAAAGTATAATCGTGATTTATTTTTCGTCATTGTGCCATGACGTACTATCTTCTTCTTTAATGTAGTATCCGCAAGCTTGCTTGAGCATGGCAACATTTACGGAAATAGCCGAACGCTTCCGATGGCACCCGAAGTCGGTAGTCGGAGGCAGGCAGCGCGTGGTACATCGGCCGCTGAGCGCTCATTCTCTCGTAGACCTTAGCATAGGAGATACTATTACACTGTAAACTTTATAACGTTAATAAACCCGTCTATTACGATCTTATTCTCCTCATTACAAATTCATTTGTTTGTCTTGTTATAAGTCTATCAAGGACATTACATTTAACCAAGGCAACGTTTCGAACAGCAATAGTAGATTACACATCTGTCCTAATGATAGACACTGGAATTCTGTCCGAAATCTTGGCCAAAGAAGGGGGTAGAAAAACACGGCATAATAACTCGAATCGACGACGCGACGCGACGGTTAGAAGTAATAATTACTAATAACGCTACTTCTCACAAATACATTTTTCTATCGGGTGGATTGTTGCGAAAAACAAAGTTACATGAATAACTACACGAATTTTTATAGTAAGATATTTCATTTATCTTCCGACTCATCTAACGTGTGGCATGTGACTTTTTTTTTAAATATTTGTTAATTCTTATAGATGTGATTATTAAATTCACATGACCGATACAGGTTTTTACCAAAAAAAATTATGTTGATAATAAATACCAAATTAGGACGTCGACACAATATTTTTTGCAAAGGCTATTCGTTGTGCCTGAATGTATTTTTTTCAACCACTATCCGAATCGACGAAGGTTTGTAATAAACGCATGTAAAAAAGGTTTGGAATTGAAGGCCTTCTTTGACCCAAAGCTTGGAATTTTTGTACTGAGATTGAAGATTTGCTTTCATCCTGTCTGCCGGTGATAAATTTACACTTTGAGGGAGGAATCCTTTGACTCGAATAAAAGTGTTTTGCAATTTGATCCCAACCACTACGTAATTTTGAGTGGATCGTTGCACTTGCAAAAACGGCTGTGTGCCAGCTTTCAGAAAAACATTTTTTACACCAAAGTTTCAAAAAAATCAAGGGATCAGGCCCAATGTTGGCTATGTGCATAAATTTTATTATTATCGTTAGCGCACAAATTTGTTTTTTTTTATCGTTATCGTTAATTTTATCGTTATTGCACAAACCCCATTCAAACGTTATTAATTGTCGCATCTAAATAGAAAACTAGAAAGTTTATAGCTTTTACGACGACGGTAAAGTACATATTTTTGGAAATTACAAATTCAAACGTAAGAAATAAAAAAAAATGTTCATAACAAAAAATAAAATAGAGAAAACATGAATATAAACAAATAATATTTGATTGATAGATATTCTCAGTATCGCCCAGGTGAAAAACCACCATTCATAATCAAAACATTACTTGAAATGAAAAATGTTGCCGCGTTTGGTATTGACAACCTTCCTCTTCTACATCTCCTTCGTTTCCCCACTCCTCCAGCCTCACAACGTATCCTAATATGAATGCCATAGTTCCAAACGTTTTGGACAGTCGGGTAACAGTCTGGTCTCTTATGCGGTATTCACATAATTAATTTAATTTATTTGTCCGTAATCAATTACAGTAGTCTTACCACTTGGCAATTGTTTATGAGAGCTGAAAACGTGTGGAGCCTTGCCAATTTTCCAGTAAACTCGCATTTAGATGTATACGTGAAAAAAACAAGTATTTAATTTCCTATGGCAAGGACCAACACATTTTCGTATCTTCTGACAAATTTCAATCTTGTACACTCTCTTTGAAGTTTGGACAGCCGAATGGCCCTTGGGTTGAAAATTTTTACCAAAACGAGCCTTATTTCGCAAAGTATATTCTTTTAAGATTAATCAAGTTAGTTTACGACAAACCAAATAGAATTATAACTAGATATAGTATTGTCTGCGTCCCGTTGATAGATCCCAGGGGCTGCGGAAGTATAATTGCCCAGAAAACATAATAATATCTCCGAACGCGGGATGAGGTGGCGCCGCCCAATTTACGGCCCCGGCGCGAGAGATTTACGGGCGAACATTTTGGCTCGGAGACGCACCGTAAACCAGTGTGGAAAATTGAACTTTTTTAATTGAATATGTTTCCTGTGCGGAGGAGTTTACGCAAATAAACATTAGGGGTGCGATGACACGGGATAAGGGGGGAGGGGGGAGGTCTGTGATCTGGGTCACTTACATACCTACCTACTCGTTCCTCCTGATAAAAAGGTGCTCCTTTTCCGAGGAGTGATTTTTCACTACCCTTATTTTCACATCTCCACTCACGCCCACATTTTTCTCGTCCTATTTTTAATCTTCGAAAATTGGATGTTTTTTTCGTTTGAGTCTGTAGGCAGACTAGGAAAAAAATGTTTTCTCAGTATTAATGAAAGATTACGAAAAGTTATCAAGTATTACTTATCTCTTATACCTGACTTCGCCTATGTTATATATATATACCTTGCTTTAAATTACGTATGTATTAATATTCGACAATAGAAACTGTTTTCGTTTGAGAAACTGGTTGAGGGATACCTTTTTACCTCTCTATTAGGACTCTCGACCCATCATCGCCTTGCACCGCAATGGGACGGTGGATTCATACATCCGTCACTCCTAAACACACTGACCCCCTGATTCCTACCCACCCACATTTTCTTTGTCTTTCTTAGATCTCCCTCTTCTTACTTTCCTTTTCAAAAAACCTACACACAGCATTCCCAAAGATGATACAGGCCCTGAGGTAAATTATTTTCCACAGGGCCTCCTGAAAGGAACTAATGTAAAAAAAAAAAAATTCATCTGCCAATGATGTGCACCGGTATTATTTCCGAGCCCATTATAAAAATATATTCTAAGTGAGCCTGCCTTCTTTTTTAGTTTTTATGAAAACGTAGATATTACATAAAAAACGGCATTAAAACTATTTTTTCGATATCTCCAAAAATTATGAAGCTCTTAGCTTTCAAAGTGAACTTGATTAAAACGTATAAAATCGTGTCTCGTTGCTTCACATTAGACACAATTTAGTACAATTAACTGCTGCCCGAAAATATCAACATTTAGACGGCTTATATCTTCGTTACTCTTCGGCAATATAATATAATCAACATAATATAATATAATTAGTATATGATAAATTTGAAAGTAACTTAAAATTTATTTGTAGGTTTCAAACCTCTATGACGGTAAAACGAAGGTCGCGTGTTCATATCCCGCCGCAGGTAAAGTTTTCAGTATGTTTCAATTTTTTTTTATTTATTAAATACTCAGTATACAAAGTATAATGAGGTTGATTACAATAATTAATTACAAAACAAGTTTTCACAGTGTTTTTTTTGTGTTTCTCTTCTATAGAAACGGATGCTTGTTTTTAAAAGACGGGCTTTTAAAATAGGGGATGAAATATATTTTGTATCTGTAATTAATTATGATTTCATTTTATGGATTTGCGTTATTTCATAATTTAATCATTAAACATAATAAAAGGTATATTAGTGGCCCGTTCCAGAGTACAGTTTAGATGGAAAAAAAATCATACAATATTCTACGTTTCGGAAATGTTCTCCAAAAATAAATTCACCCATTAGTACTGCTACTGCCAGCACAAATAACTATTTTGAAGTTTCCACTGACGACCGTCAGAAATCAATCATTCTTGTCAAATACGGACTACTCCAATCTTTTCATTTTTTCTCGTAAATATGTGTGTTTTTACCAAATTATTATCAAAATTCAAATTATCAAATACAGCATAACGTATAATTCTATAGTTAATTTATGTGGTTTTCTTATCTTCCTTCGATATATCCATAGTTGAATGATAACCACAGACATTTTGAGCTGAAATGTTTGCGCTGACCCAGAAATTCGCAAAGTAATAATTTCGTACCGCTGGAGTGAGTATCATAACGCGAGTTTTTCTTGGGACAGGCAAAAATTCTACTGGGAAATAGAAGAGATAGATTGTGTAGATGATGATAGATGAACACGATTCCGTGAATAAGGCCGCCGTTTATTTTACATTAGGTACCAATCTATCCTACCTAATCTTACCGTTCTACACGAGACTCATTTTAAATTTATCTAACAAGAATATTATTATTCCCATCACGTTATAAAGTAGTGAGATATTATAATTTATTATGGATTCTACGTCCTAGCTGCGGAGTTTTGATTGAAATGGATTATTATTACTAAGGTTGTGTTGTTTTTTAAGGGTGGATTACGGTGGAAGGAGCCTAGAAACGGAATAAAAATTATATCTATTAATCAAAATTCAGATAAGTTTTGTATTTTTTAAAGTAAATATTTTATATAAACGAATTTTTGAGCTCTGTGTAATAATTTCGTTTTATATTCGTAATTAACATGGAATAGGTCTAATTCGGCGTTAAATAAACACTCAAAAAATATCTTCATTTCATGAAATCACTGTCTGGGGAATATTTTAGACGTTCGTTATGAAATGGAGTTTTATTTGCAAAAACAATCAGAAATGCCTATTTTCAGGGAGTTAAGTAATTGCCTGCGCTTGGGCTTGCTGAGTAAGGTATCGGAATCCCCATATCTCACCCGCAAGCACGCCCTATTTGCTCAAAGATAGAATACAGCATTTCTATGTCAAGATGTAGATTGGGAGATTAGGTACTAGGCAGCTCAGGGTTACGCCCATGCCATGAGAAGGGCTGAGTGATATTTCTATGCGCCTTGTATTGGAATGATTATCATGACACAGTGATGACAGATACCTTGTAGTTAATGTTTTAACTTGCGTCTAAAATGTTCAATGTTACTAAAGCCAAACAAAATATGACACCGATTATTTAACTGCTTTACTAGGAAGAAACTAATTAGCGTAATATTATCTAATAGGAAAATGGGAAGCAAGTGCAAATTTTCGGATTATAGCAGCGAACACAGCAGTGATTTGAAATAGAATTGGCGACGCGTTTACTACCAATAGCGGAAGCGCCAGTACCCGGCACCGCAACGGGCCAAGAAAGCTCGAAGGGATTAATTCTGGCTCCGATTGCCGTAGATTCAACAGCTCGTGAATCGACACATTGTTCGCTCTCCGCCTTCTCATAAAATTATCGCTATAATAAAATTAAATTGTGTGTGTTTAATATTGTTAAATAAACTTTCAAATACTAAGGACGGGCTGTTTCAAAAAATTTTAACAATTCATCAAATTTTGAAGAAATCTCTGTTTAATTTCTATTCAAGCTTTTTTGTTATATGATTATAGGCCAGTTTCTTTTAAAACAGAACTTGAATAGAATAAAATATTCACAGAACTTAAAAATTAACTTACAATCACGATACAATATTTTTTTAGGTGCTGAAGAAACACATATGAAAATGTCAACAACTTTTAAAAGGAGTTTGTGTTACTCAGAATTTGAACAATTCATCAAATTCCTAAAATAAATTCAAGTTCTGGAAAGTTGTATTCAAGTTCTGTTTTATTGCTGTTTCGTAATACTTGTATAATAAAAAAACTTGAACAGGATTTTCACAAAACTTGGGTGTTAATTTTGAAATTTGATGAATTGTGCGAGTTTTTTAATAACCCGTCCCAAGTGTTCGTATTTGATTTACCATGTTTAAAAGGTTTAAAATGTTTAATTCACCATAGGATATAAAAAGAATAGAGTAACACCGATTGGTACTGTAAAGAAAAAGAAGCTATTTCCATAGTAACTATTGGCTGATATTTAATACACAATTCGAATTTTCTAAGGACGGATTTCTTCAAAGAATTTGAAAAATCCATTGAATTTCAAATTTAATATTCTAGTTCTGTGAAAAACCCGTTCAAGTTCTGATTATTTCCCAAATATTGTGAAACAACGATAATAAAAGAACGTGAATAGAACTTTCTCAAAACTTGAATTTTGATGAGTTTTCAAATTCTGAACAACAAAAACCCCTTTTAAATATTGTTCGTATATTTATGTGTACTTTTTCAGTACCTATAAATATTGTGTTGCGTTTGGGGGAATTATTCCTCCGAGGCATTGTAACTTCGACACGAAAATTCAATTTCAAATCTTCTTGGTAGTTCCGAAAAAAATAAGAATATTTGAGAAACTTTATTTACGTTTCATTAAAGTATGACATACGTATAATCGTGTTCCTAAGAAAGTTATTTTCAATTTACGACTTTTTCAAGACATTTTATTTCTATATTTTTTTAAGAATATTCTATTCAGGAAAACATGCTAACGCATTAAGGTGGGATATTTTCCAAAAATAATTTTTCATCAAAGTGCTGTGAAAGCTTAAAACGAGGCTTACTGATAAACGAATAGTCTGAAAGTGAGACAGAATTAAAACTCTCCCATTCTCTAATACAACAATGGGATTAGTTAGTAAATAGAGACCTAATAAATTTACAATACAATGTTCATCAAACGGGAAAATCCAATGCTTTTAGCGATTATGAATATTCTTGTCAATATTATCATAACAAAAATTTTAACAATATAAAACACATTTAGATTATTTGATTCCTGAAAGGCGATTGATGGGATTATAATAAATTGTAAATTTTATTTGTAATGTTTGAAAATATTTTAGCAAGTTTTAACAAGTTAATTTTTAATGTTTTAACAAGTACGATAAAAAATATTATCCTAAGCCAATGGCACTGTGTCATCTCCAAATGGGGAATATTGTACGCCTGAAGGGAGCGTCGAGAGAAAATTCGGGAAGTACTAGGCTAAACATGATCAATGACAAACACGGCTAAAGCCATGTCAAACTACACTATTATTATAAAAATATGCGCAGACCAGTGAAAAATCATCGAATATTATAACTGTAGAATTTGTGATGCTGAAAGTATTTATAAAACATTTTCTCAGGATTATTGCCCATCAAAAAATTAATTAGAAAGTTGATAGAAATTTGCCTTTCGAATGACTACCGTTGAAAATCATTAGGACTATTTGTTTCAAAAACTATGAATAATTAATCAAATTTTTTAAGTTCATTTTCACGTTTCGTATTTTTTTTATGTGAATACTTCTCATGAGTCACAGCTGCTCCCGTCTGGAGCCAGAGAGACTTCGGCATCCCCAAGAAAAGTTTGTTGTAAGGCTGAAGGTAGTGTGGAGGGGAAGGAGTTGGAAAAAGGAAGGTGGGGAAGTACCTGACCATTCATATATATATATATATATATATATAGATATATATATTTTTTTATATGAATACCACACAAGAGTCCCAACTGCTCCCGTCTGAAGCCAGTGATACTACGGCATCCACAATTGGGGTATGTTGTGAGGCTGAGGGTAATGGGGAGGGGAAGGAGATAGGGTAGAGGAAGGTGGGAAAGTACCTGGCTATTCAGATCTGGTCACCAAACACGGCTAATGCCATTTCAAGCAATGTTTCAATTCTGAATGGTGGTCTTACACCAGGGCGATACAGAGAGTATCTTCCACATATCTGGTTACCAAACATGGCTAAAGCATTTCACGCCACGATTCAATTCCGAATGGTGGTCTTATACCAGGGTGATAGTTAGAGTATATTTCATTCTGTAACGTGCCGCAAATATACTATATATTATTTTTAATGAATTTATTGTGAAATAACACAAATTAATCAAATAAAATTTATTTACCCACGCCGGGGTTCAAGTCAAAAGCCTTACCCCTCGACCACGGAGACCGTATATGCTTGTATGTTCTATTCAAGTTATGTTATTATATTATCATAGGCCAGTTGCTTCATAAAACTGAAATGATCACAGAACTTGATTAGAACTTTGACAGAACGTGAAAACTAACTAAAAAATTGATGAATTATTCCTTTTTTTTCAATAACCCGTCCCTAGTGATGTAGATTTAGATATGTCAGTTTAGATGTGAGAAATTCACATTTTAAATAAAGAATTATAAATATAATAAAATAATTAATTCATAAACTCCCACAAACATATCCAATTTTGAAACTTAAAAGGTCAATGAATGTGAATAATTTCACGATTTACTTTACATTACGCAGGAAACGACGGAATACGAGTATTTAACCCGTTTATCACAAAAGACCAGCTCACAAGGTCTCAAGGAAATCGTTGCGTCTCCCTTACCATCATTGTGAGAAATAAGATCTATAGGTACTATATCGGAAAGATAAAATAACACGCTTTATGAAACCAAATTTTCCAACCACAATTTTAAACAAATAATGAATCTTTGTGAGTTATTTTTACATGAAACGACAAAAGAAGTTTATATATCATATGTCTAATCAAATGTATGTGTTTTTTGTTTCTTATCAGTAATTTTAGTTTGGAAAAAAACGTAAGGTGAGCCATTTTTAAAACTTTTAAAGTTTGCATTCAAAATGTCGATGTTTAAAAATTACATGGTTATTTCTAATGATAAAATTTGAAAGCGTGTTTAATCGCCTTCCAAAAACAGTCGTTAGTTTTCGAGTACGTTCACAAATATTCCATTTATCTGGAGTTTATTGCAAAGCGGAAATATTTTTACCTACTGACAAAATGCGCCCGAATTAAGGTTAACATCACAGACATCCGAAATTAGGATGTTTGATTCCAACAATTTGAGAATGTTGAGTATTTCTTAACCAAAGCGCTTTCGAAAATATAAGACTAAGAAATAAAAATTTACGAGACCCTGCATTCCGAATTTCTACCAATTTATAACATTTCCCTCGAATACTTTACGTTTTTAAAATTTAAAAAAAAAGTTTTTTTTTTAACTTATTTTTATTTACTTGCCGAGCCTTATTTGCCTATATTTATTTTCCGAGCCGAAATACATCAAATTCCCTCGTTAGAAAAAAATCGCAAAGCTTACTCGGAAAATTGTTAAAAACTCATCTATTTCTGTTATTCAATATGATTTAGGTATGAACAAATCACTGTTTTTTTAAATGCTGCTTTCGAAATTTGTGGAGAGATTTTTTCTGTTTTAGAATTTGTGCCTTATTAAGTATTTTCACTTATGCATATTAAGCGCACGCTCCCTCTAACATTCGTATTAATACAACATGTTAAGGGACGCACTTTTACCAGTGATTCCTGAAATTATTTGGAGTTAAAAATTTTAATGAAATTTGGTCTCCGGTGACGTTTTGGATGTTTTTTTTCTACAAAAACATAAAAAGAATAGTAGGTGTTGGACGATTGGAGGCGGGGTAAGGAGTTAGTCAGTTATTTGGCTGAGTGACCGATGGCGACACGCGGAAGTTTTTTTTTTTTTATTTTGAAGAAAAAAAAATTGAAAATGAAAAAGAAGTCATCAAAAAGTCATTTTTTACTCCAAATAAAATCATTAAGTCAAGTACCTCCCTTAACACCCTGTAAATCGCTTTTAAACCTTCTTCGTCTTCTTTTTGAACGCTTACTCCGGAACCAAATCTCATATTTATTTCCCTTAGTTTTTAACCTTCGTGGGCAATGTCCCATGATACAGCACCGTCGGTCATGTCCAACTCTAAAGTAGTGTGAAATAAAATGATGGATGACCTGTTGTCGCTCAATTTTTTGGGGGATTTAAAAAATCCTCCCTTAAGATACATTTTTACGATCTCACAATCTGCTTGCAGAGGTTTGTTAGAAATTACAAAATTATTTCTCCAGGAACCGTTTTAATACTAAATTATAGTAATTCTGTGAATAATTAAATGGAGCTAGCGTCCAAAAAAGCATGATTCTAATTTTCTCTTGTATAATGTAATCAAAACTAAAATTTCTTCTGAAATCGTAAGATTTGTAAGTAGGTATTTAAATACCCAATTTATAAAATTATAAACTAATTCTTTTGTATAACATTTTCTTTTTTATTTCAAGAAAAGTAATTATACAATTCTTTATTCAAACTTTCTTCGGGCGGGTAGGTACCCTAATATTGAAAAGCTCAGCAAAAGTAATTTAATTTATTTTTAATCTACAAAATAATTAGTTAACATAAATCAACTTAATTTCCAAAAGTTATTATGGAGCATTAAAGACATTTAAATAAGAAGAAAATATTAACAGATTTTAATTTACGCCACGAAACTTTATAAAATGAATACTAAAAATTGTTTTTTCTTTTATATAAATATGTGAATAAGGATTGTATTAGAACTTATGTAACCATGGATCTATTTAAAAAATATATATAAGAATAAATAAGATTAGCCATCTGGTCAAAGTTAGCATTCTGGTTAATGTCAGGCTTTTTTGAATAATAAAGTGTTTGCAGCAGATTTTCGAATTCGGAATAGAACGTACAAAAAAAATTTACAGACAGATGTTTGCTAGACTGTGGAATTAAAACTTCGCTATATGTTTTGGAAACTAAATATTATATTATGAAGATTGACGTATTGGCATTGTTTTATATACAAAACAACAGTTCTATTCATTTTTTTTGGGCATTTGATTTTCAAAACAATAATTAAGTCACTGTCTACAAGAGAAAAATAGTCCCCCCCTACTATTTTCCCACTCCGTAGAGTAAAATATCGATACTTCTTGGTAAAAATTTACTTACTCGAAAATCGGAGGAAAATTACCGTCTACATCTGATTTGCAATTTAAAAGCCGGAGGCTTCAGGTAGTTTTAAATGAGGGGTTTTAATCTACGAAACTGATTTTCTATGGTAAAAATATACATATATAAGCAAATTTGAAAAGGAATAGTCAATTTTCGTAAATAAACTCTTACATATTATTTTTTTTCCTCTTTAATATATTTTTAGCACAGTTGAATAATGACGAACTCGATGGAGTGCAGTGTTCTTGTGTTTTCAAATTTCAAATTTACGTTAGTTGTTAGCCAACGGTACATTGCCACCTCGTTAGTGCGAGATGCTCTTAAGATCGTTCAGGTAATAAGAAACCACCATTTACAATAGAACGATTAAAATAAATTTGTTTTTACTGACCAGATTTGAATAGTCAAACCTTTACTTTTCACTTGTCCTGCCTCTACCTTGCTTTCTCTAATCTCACAGTAATTGCCGAAATGGTAATGTCGTATGTAATAATAATAATATTTGGCTAATTTATATAGTGCCGTTTACGTGAAAAATCACCTCAAGGGCGCTGTCAATATAATGTCGATGGCTCCCGACAGTTTGAACTCTTGTGCGGTGTTACATAATACTATTATCTAAAACGTAGTTTGGTAAAAAGTTATTTTTTTAATTTTATAAAAATGTCACATTTAAATTAGTAAAACACATAGACATATGAATATCAATAGACCAGAACAGAAAGGTGAGGGGTAGAAACCAACTACAGCGGGACGAAGGGCAGGAAGACGGCTTAGGTGATACGTGATTCGTCAAAACTCAATCTGACAGTATATAGGTATCTCGCATTATAATATCACACTTTCGTTCTTAAAAGTAAACTCTGCTTTTGAATGAATATACCTTTTTACATGGGAGCGCGAATTGTTCGCCGCGTAATGAACACATTTGCGAAGTCCAAATATGCAAAGTAAGGTCGCCTATAAGGTCGAGTTCAATATTTTGTTGCTGTATTTAGTGAAGACACTTTTATAAATGTTTCATAATTTACTTACCCCAGTAAACAGGGACGGGCACACGCCATGTGTCTCCAGTGACAGTGTATGTTACAAAAATGATCATATTATGTGATCTGAATTGGCTTAAAATAGTGTAAAATAATGCTTGCCTATGGAATTTAATACGACAATTTTGTTTATTCTCTTTTTCACTTCTATTTTTACACGTTTTCAAAACACAAGCCACTATGTTTACCGTTTTATTTCATAAAATGCACCGATGAGTGCTCGACGCTGGCTTGCAGAAGAATGATGACGTCACATTTTTTAGATTAACGCGAAGCCATACACGATCCCAGCCGGTTCCAATGGAATGGTTCCAATGGGAGGGGGAAATAATACGCTTTTATCGCTAAGGGCAGGTCTACTAATATTCATATGTCTATGGTAAAACATCAACATAATATATTTGAAGGCCTCAGCGGTTTAATGGTTAAGAGCGTACGCTACGAATCTGGAGTAAATAAAACGCAAGTAAATCTTATTTCGTTTGAGTACCACTTTATTATATATTTTTATATGTGAAATATAATACGTATATTAAACCGACCGGTTTCATTTGAACCTGCGCCTTTGTCAGGGGCAAATAAAAATATGTTAAATAAATCACAAAGTTACATTTAAAGGTAACATAGAAGAGGAAGAGAGAACATCAACATTGATGGGAGATGGGGGGGAGGTACGTAAGAGAAATGGGGTCAAATTATGCGTAGGGAAAGGAAATAAATGTTAAAAATGCTTTCTATTAGATAAATAAAATTGTTTATTTAATAAATTGGTTTTATTTAGTTTTAAAGATTTTTTTAATTTCCAGATTTCTGGATTATTAAGGCTCCGTTCCCGGACCCAAAAAGAAGAAGACGGAGAGATATTAAATTACGAATGTTAGAAGAGCGCGCTAACGTTTACGACGATAAAATCGATGCAAAAATCATGAAAATCTTTAATAAAACACGACTCGTTTAAAAAATCTCGTGATAATTGTTTTAAACAGCATTTAAAGAAACGCTGTGAATTTTTTCATACATGTAACTTGTAAAATAACTAAACAAAGGTGTTTATATTAATTTTTGGAGCATACTTAGCGATTTTTTTCTATCGAGGGAATCTTATATAATTTGCGTTTGGGCGCGACTAATGTCTAGATATTATCTTCAAGAATAACATATATTTTTTTAAGAGCTTAAAAATTTCAAATGTTTAAGACAGGTTTGCAAGAAATCGGTAGAAATTCGATTACCGGCCTCTTAAGTCGTAAACCTATCCCATTTCCATGTGGTACATCTAATCTATCTCCGAAGATTGACATTTGAACAGTGATATTTTTCTGTTAAGTGTGTTAATCTATAACTGAAAAACCTAAACTGTTTAGGCACCTCAAGTGTACAACCATCCTCCTTTGAACATTTCTTGCAGATTTACCTCGGTAAAATGCAGGGCAATCTGTACCTCTGTAATTTATTTAATATGTTTTTATATACCTACCCTCTATGAAGGTTGAGGTTAAACCGAAACCGTTTTTTTTACATTAGCTCCACACAGGAGGCCCTAGAGAAAATAATTCCCCGCAGGGGCTATGTCATCTTTGGGGACGCTTTGTGGAGGGCCTTTTTGGGAAAGGAAGGAGAGGAAGTTCGGAGAAGGTATTCGGGGTGGGTAGGAATCTGGGATTCAGTGTGTCTAGAAGTGACGGACGTATGAATCACTCTCTCCCACTGCGGTGCAAGGCGAAGTTCCGAGAGAGTACAACTGGAGAAGCCAAAGGGGCTCCCTCAACCATTCTCCCCCAATCCAGCTTGCTATGCAGCTGGTGGGCAGACGCATTCGCCGCCAAGATCTGGACATACCTAACCCCATGAACCCGGGCATCCCTGCAAAGTCAACATGCGTAGCGAACCACTTGGGGTGACCTATGGCAGAGGTCTTGGTTATCCAATATTGGTTCCCGGGGCGGCGGTACCCATACTAGCCTCCCAAATTGAATGGTTTAATATATCAAAGACATATCTTGACATGATTCTGTCAGTTTTGCCCTGGTGAAAAACCACCATTCAGTACGGAAATGTCGTTTGAAATGGCTTTAGTGACGCTTGGTGACCCCACCTTCCTCTTTCCCATCTCCTTCCTCTCACTGCTACCTTCCGTCTCACAACATACCCCAATTGGTGTTGCCATAGTCTCACTGGATCCAGATGGTTGGGAGCATATTTTGCGGTAATTTTTTTTTTAAATTAAGAATAATATTGATTATTATACATTAGTAATAATATTAATTAATTAAATAATTCAATAATATTGATAATTGTGATCTTTCTTGTGCGATGCTCACATAAAAATAAAGGAAATACTGAATAATTGATATGTAACATTTTAACTTTAGAAATTCAAAGAAGTTAAAAATATTTTTTCTAAAAACTCGTGCCTAATTTTCTTTGTGGAATGTTATATTGGAGTTTATTCTTGTGAATATTATATTGGAGTTACAATTTTCTTTGAGTTTTATTCATATTGTAACCTTTTGATGAAAAACTACACTAGCCCTCTTTAAGAAATAACCTTCAATTTGAAAAACGGCTTTATCTTTTATATCTATTTAATTTACATTTTTCCTTACTTGCGTTACTGTAATGTATAGAAAAAACTATTTAGGTGTTACAATATCAAATAAAAGCTCAACTTAGAGCAGAGGAACAATATTTAAAGTTATTTTCTGCTCGTTTTATCTTAAATATTCAAAAATAAATATATGTAAAGCCATTAATCTGTATAAAAGATAATAATTCAGATCAATCATGAAATTAATGCAAAATGTATAATTCATGAATTTATGGCAAAATGAATAATGCCAAGTAAGCAGTGTTCTTGTGTAAAGTAATAGATTTTCAAATCTGGTATTTTTCATAGAGCGTCAAATATGTTTTTGGGCGTTTTTCGTCTATGTACGGAAAGGGAGCGGAAGTCTTACTCTCAAGGGATAAAATCCACTGAAAAATTCTCTGTGCGTAGTAGTTGTCGAAGCTTTTCTGATATATACGTTTATATGTACCAACTTTAATATTCCGCAAACAAATGTATGTGTATAGGTACCAAGTACATGAATTATCTTCCTCTTTTATTTTGTGTATTATACGCACATAAATAGTTGAATCGACAATATTTTTAGAATACGACTGGAAATATTGTTTGCAGCAATAAAAAAACGATATCAAAATACCCAACAAGAGCAATAAAAATAACGTAACGACCTTAAAAAATATCCCTCTTTTATTGAATTGCCGCGTGTCTTACTTCACGAACTTATCCATTTATTTCAGAAATGATGTCAACCCCATCAATAAGGTTTTGTCCTCTTGATGACCATCTGCTACCTGAATGATCGCTTTGCTAGCAATCCATCCTGCGCGTTTTTCTACCCTTATGCCTTGTGTTGAAAACCACCCTCACCGCCGTAATAAATTATTTAAACCACGGTGTAACCTGTCGTTGAAAATCTATTTTTTCTTCTTGGTATACAAAGGCTGGAAGGAATTTATATGCATAGAATAGGTTTAAGGATGAAAGGTTTTTTGTCTTTTGGCCCCTAAATGGTATCACTTAATCAAATTAAATTAATTCTACCGTGGTGCAAAATTGCAAAATGAGTTGGCAATCGCACGGTGGTAAAGAGACAGTCATCTTGGAATTTCAGAAAGCTGCCACGACAAGTGAAGTAGGCAACGAAACATAAATGTAAAGTTACCAGCGTTTGCAATTCGCCACTTATTAGTACTATCACTCTAGCCTGTGAGTTATTCATAACCCATGCAGAGGTTGAGACGGAGACGTAATTAAAACGCAAAGTGAAACAGTTACTTTGCTTTAACAAACATACACTTCTGAAACAATTTAAATACAAACAATTTGTGGTTTCGAACAACAGCATTGTTTTTATAACATAATTAGAAGCGTAGCATTTAACCACAAAGTGAAAATGGAAGTTAATTTCATACATTCTTGAACCAACTTTTATGTTATACGAGTTTATCAAGAACTGAAAAGTTGGCCTCAGAGTAAGTCGCTAAGGGTCCATGTAAATATTTAATTAAATAACAAATGATCTTACCTTGCAGATTATGCATATCATAGTCGTTAACTTCCAAAATATCCATCCATGCCGGGAAAGCATGTGCTTTCACTCCTGGTTCCACACAAAAAACTTATTTCACAACACTAATCATTATCACTTTACTTGTTTAAAAATCTCAAATAATTAAGTATTATTATATGAATACCAATGGACACTAATGAAGATATAATAAATCACTTTATAATAACTATTTTTTAACACTTAATACAATTAATCACTTTCAAAATGTTAATCTTTTGCTACCGTTTTTAACGCACATAAATATGATGAATGGCGACTATTGAATGACCCTTTTCATGTAATTAAGTTTCATTCCGCCCTTAAATTTTATGTACTCCGCGAAATCGTTTTCTCCTTAAAGATAGCTGGGAATATTGCGGAAAGTTGATAAGGTGACGCCGACGTCGTTGTGAACTAACGCTTCCCTGAACCGGGCGGCGGGCGTCCCGACGATCTGCCGTCGACTGATCGCTCTACGATTTAATCACAGCCTCCGAACACGCGGCAGAGAGGGACGCCGCGGGGACAGGTCTCTCTCCCTCACTCTACCGCGTTTCCCTGCGGAGGGCCAAAGATAATAGATAGCGTTAAAGGACGGATAAAAACGGAAAATATGCACTAAGACTTAATCGTTAAGGCTTTATTTGCTGACTCCACGTGAAAAGATGTTTAAGAGGTTTGTGAACAGTTTTTGTCCTACCTAAATCAGGAATTTCGATGACTCATAGAAAAAACATTGTGTTTTATGTGATTTACATAAATAAACACAAGCGTAAATAATATTACAAATATTCTACTAACCGCACAATAATTTGTACGTAAATTAAAGCATGCTTAAAGGCGTTCAAAAATGAATAATAACATAAATAAAATAAAATACAATTTTGAAATAAACGGACAGTTGTATTTTTGTTGCGTATTTCGACCGAATCTTCTAATTAATCAAGAAGGTTTTCAATTTTGGAGGCAGCTATTAATACCGCCCCGGAATCACTCCTGCCATAGGTTCGCTACGTTTGATGTCTTAACAGGGATAACCGGGGGGTTCATGGGATGAGGTTTGTCTGGGGCTTGATTGCGGATGGTTTTTTTCCCACCTACTGAGTTGTGGGCCGGTTCGGGGGAGACTGTGGGTGACTTTTTGATCTCTCTAGCCGGATTATCTCGACCCATCGCCATCCACTATAATAGGAGGGATGGATTCATCATCACTCCTGAACACATTGACCCACAGATTTCTACCCACCACTCATACTTTTTTCCTTCTCAAAACTTCCTCTTCTTCATTTTCCTAAAAAAAAACCTCCACACGGAATCCCCAAAGACGACACGGGCCCTGAGTGAATGTTTTACCCTAGGGCCTCCTGTGTGAAGATAATGTTAAAAAAAATACTGATAATTAAGGGAGACGATATTCATAATTATAATATTTTATTGAAATATGTCACATATATATGTCAGTATTCACTTAGTTTTATAGTCTTAATATATTTCACTCCTCGTGCATTTTTAAATTAGGTATTACTTATACAAATGTTAATATTTACAATATATTTCCTTTAATTTTACAATAATTAGTTAAGGACTGCTTTTACCACGAAGATCTATATTTGAATGAAGTTACCTGCATAATTAAATAAATAAACTCCTCATATATAAATGTTTGCGAAGGAGGGTTATAAACAACCCCCACATTCTATTTAATTATACCTTGAATTATATTAGCGCAGTCCCGCTTGATTATTTATTTAACTTTGCTTTGTTTGCTTCCTCAGGGATGTAAAAAGGCGATGTTACAGGGAAAATGTGTAATACTCTGCCATCGCACACTTAGAGTAAGTGCCGACAACCCTTTAGGAAAGAAGGGATGTTTTTCCTTTCCACATTGCTAACCGCAATTTTTAAAATGAACTCCGTGGTTCTAAAAATATTCACGTTTACGAAATTGAATCACTATTTTTCAACTTGTCTAATATCCGGATTGCTGTAGGTTGCTGGATTTAAAATAATCAAACACTTACTCGCTTGAGCGGACACAATTTTTTATGCGATATCAAACAAGAATTCTAAATGCAAATATCCGGAGCCAACGGTTATTTGGAATCCCTAATTGTTGGGTAATGTTCTTAGACTAAAATAAATGGAAAAGGGAACGATTTATGGAAGAAGAACGTACGGAAATTAATGGTTATATGTTACCGTTAATTTAGCCTTTCTACCAAAACAACCAACAGCAGCTGTATAATTCTACTTCTACCGTACACCTTTTTCCTTACACCTATGTTCTTGGAAAGAATTGAGATTCTTAAATGATATTAGCTCCAAAAGATGGCATTTAAAAACACAATTGGTAGAAGTTAAGTATATTTTCATGAAAAATACTTTATCCTCTGGAGAGTTCCGCCATATAATCGATTTCAACTTTAAGCATTCAGGAATCTTTGAACCTCTTTCAAAAAATCATACCCCCAAATTTGAATATGGGGACATATAAACTATCTATAGTTTTAGAGTGCCATTGAATGTACCTGTATTTAACCGTTTGTACATATTTTAAGGATTTCAGGAAAAAAATATTTACATTTGCATGATCTCTGCATGATATTTACTTTAAAATTGACATTCGTAGTACCTATTTAGAGAATATTAAATATTATGATTTATCTTTGTAGTCTATAGCCTAATCTAATTTCGAACATGCATTTTTTAATATGTGAACACTGACCAACGATTTGAATTTATATTTCAACAATTTCAATGTGCAAGAATGTCTTGTTAAAAAGTTAAACTACTAGGTAAGTTATCTTTGTCATTAATCGAAGCATGCAACGCACAGGAACTTATGAAATAATTCCAATTAATGTTTTAAAATATTTTTTCAAATTGCCACATTTTGGCCAGCGAACGCTCGAGCGTGTTTGCAAATTGGCCAAAATGTGGCCAAAAATGCTCCAGTGAGTATGATTCCAAGGTGGCCCCAATGCAAAGATTCTTCGGCGTTTACACTGGCTCTAAAATAATAATCATTAATTTTGAATCTGCAATTGGAGTAACTACTTAAAAGCACCTGTGAGAAGCTACTATATTACTACGAATCATGTGGGGTATGTGCAGTCAAGCATGTCTGGCCCTTTTACTTTGATGTTGAGTCTTGTTTGACGTTGTTACAGCGTTGCTTGTTGTATTTGTAAAGTGTACCTGGTTGAAACAGCGTGAACTTTGTGTTGTCGATGTTCGTTGTTGTCTGCGTTAAGTTTTTCTGGATGTGCTTAGTATTATTTTACGTCAATCTCTGAAGGTATATTTAGTTTACAGTAAAGTTTTTTTTAGTTTAGCAAAGTGGAGTTTTTTTTTTAGTTTAGCAAAGTGGAGTCACTTTTGAAATATTCAAATGTTTGGTTCTTGAGAAAATTAAATCAACTATGAAGATGTACCATATCTTTAAAACAAAATTCATAGCATAACACCGGATCACGTATTTACTTCAGATAAATATAATTATGACTTTCCCATGATTTGATTAAATCCATTAGCATAATAATATTATTAATTCATAACAATATTACGTCAAAAATACTTTATTTAGGTGATAAAAAAACCTCTCATCTATTTTGTGCTATTGCGTATTACCGAATTAAAAATTGTTTATTTCTATATATATTAACAGTTAATTTAATATTTTTTTTATGTAACCAATATTTCATTATGTACACAGATTAAATGTTATTTATTTATTTAAACGCTCATGGGGCTTTTACACAGAATGCAGTACATTTTTTTTATTACAGTGAAAATAACGAGTTTACAAAATACAGGTAACATAAAATATAAGCGTTAACAAAATACAAGAACATAAAATATAAGAAACACAATGTAGTCCATAAAACATAGGAGTTGACATAAAGTAGGTACCTAATGTTTAAAATTGTTGTTCACATTAGTTTGTGGGATAGGTAGAAATACATAGTTGGCACATATGGCGTTTGAAGTTTGCTTAGTTCAAATTATTGTCAAATACATCCATATTGTTTAAGTATTTGTTACCAAGACTATGTAGACGTTGTATTGGAGAATGCAAATCGTAGTTGGAATGAGATGTAATAATTATAGGTTATACTTAATGTACGAATGATAAGCACCGGAAAATATTTATGTTTTATAGTGTTTCGTGAACACTTCACTATGAAAACCTATGCTACAGTATTCAAGTATTTTTGATAACAAATATTATAATCAATAATTATCAGCCTGAAACACTCATATACATTGAAAAAAATCTTCCGAGAAAAGATACTGGCCGCCAACGGGAATTGAACCCGTGTCCCTCTGATTGCCGGTCAGGAGCTCTGACCACTGAGCTATGGCGGCTTATCTAATACCCGCCAAATAATTCAATATATACTAGTGTTTCATTCGACAATTACTTATTATTCCATTTTTCCAACTGAAAACAACCAACTTTATTTTTGTGAAAGAGGTATGGTTAAGTACTAAATCTCCCTCTAGGTGGCGTCGAGACTAATTATGTGTGCATTTATTGCTGAAATACTTTAACTTGTCAAATATTAATTATTATTTTTAATTGATAAACTAACGTTTAACCAAGATTTGTATGCATAGCACAAAGGGTAGATAACAAATATGATTATAATATTTATAATATAATATTATAATATTTCAGCATATTAAAGAAGATGGGATTTCAACACATCTGAACGTTGTTAATTCACCATATAAATATAAGGTTTCCCTAACGTTACTTAAGATTAACATTTTAATCTTGGTCATTGATGTTTAATGTGATACAAATCAGCTCACCATTACATTTACCAGCGTGGATTAGAAAGAGATGAACGCAACGAAACTCAGTACCGGCACCAACTACATTCGAGCTCATCAAATTGGGTCTCGAGAATGTGTAGCTCAGCCCCGGAAACCATAAATTAATTAATTAAATTTTTAATTATTAATAAACTACAGATCTCGGCACAGATATATCCTAGTAAGATAGGCATCGAAAAAGACAATGTAAACAAACTTTATGTAAATAAATAAAAAAAATTGGATAACTAATACCTCTTCCATAGGTCACCCCACATGGCTCGCTGAGTTTGGTGATGAGCAAGGGTAAACGGTTTCATGGAGTAAGGTTTGTCTAGGTCTTTGCAGCGGATGCGTCTGCCCACCTACGGCTTGAGAGAGAGAGACCTTTTGCCCTCTTCAGCAGGACTCTATCGACCCATCGCCTTGCATTGCATTGGGAAGGATGGAATCTCCGTCACACCTGGACACACTGAACCCACTTCCGTACCTTTTTCCTTCCCAGAACTTCTTCTCCTTTATTTCCTTAAAAATACCTTCAACACAGCATCCTTGAAGATGACATAGATTATTTTCCTCGGGGTCTCCTGTGTGGAACTAATATAAAAAAAATCTTTTACTTCTTAAATCTTTGCAAAATAACTTTGTGGCATTATTTATTATTTAATCAATAAGAGATAACTTTGTATAAACCACTTTTTTAATAAACAATATTGACATGTTTCAATAACAATGTTATCTTCTTCAGGATATGTTAATATAAAGAAAAATAAAAGACAAACAAGTATAGACAAATTAGAATAAACTATGAATTATATTAAATAAAATTAATAAACTATGAATTTTTTGTCTTTTATTTTTCTTTTTATTTACATATCCTGAAGAAGATAACATTGTTATTGAAACATGTCGATATTGTTTATTAAAAAAGTGGTTTATACAAAGTTATCTCTTATTAATTAAATTTTAAAAAAAATCGTGTAGTAATATTATTTCGATTATAATTTTGACAAGACCTAAGTATTCGTTTCATTTGATTGTGATGGAAAGCACCCGTGGGAAACACCCACATTATCTTCTAACCACTTTCCTTGCATATAATATCCTACTTACTTCTTTACATCTTTTCATAGCTCCTCATTCGTATATCAGTCAAGTAAATCCGCAGTCATGGTATAAATGCACCTCCCCCGAGTCTAATTTCGTCCTATTGCTTCCATAATGTTTAAGTTAAACTTATGCGATCATTTGTGTGAAAACGCTGTAAAACTATAGTATTTACAAATAATAAATATAGATTCAAGTACCTTCGTCAAGACTTAAATGCGAAATTCGGACGAGGAAAGGGAAACATCACACAAAAGCGCTTAAAATATTTTCACTGTCCCAAAATGATCTCTCCAGATTTATTCATCAAACACCCGTATATTTTCGGTGTGGCTTTTACCCACTTTGCGTGCTCGAGGTGTAAGACGTAAACTAATGGTACAATCTCAGATGTTCCGGTAATATATCTCGGCCAGGAAAGGAGAGGATGGAGAACTGAAAGCCGCGGAAGGCAAGGAGGGGCATTACATTTTTTCAAACGTCAATCACTTTAAAACGTTCCCGCTTTATACCCGACCAGCGGCCATCACTGCTGGTAGTGTAGACGTATTGTGTATACCATAAATATACCAAACCACCCACTAGATCGATAACTTCGGGTTTTAATACGTAAAAAATTTGGTCACTATTTCACCATCAAATTATCACCTGTGACGTCACGCACCATAGACGAAGATAGAGAAAGCAACAACAGAACAATGCGCGACCATAGACAATATAATTTTCTTTCGGGGCCTACCCAATACCACCAAAATCATTAGCCTAAAATATTATTTTTAAAATAAAACTCGTAATTACATGATAAGAATTTTATTATAAACATATAGAAAAAGGAAATACAAGAATATATAATTGAAATATGATTATGCGTACCTACAAAACTACTGAATTAAAATATTTTCATCTTTTAACAGAAAAATTTAAAACTCAGAATTACATGTACATATTTTAAACAAGAATACAATATAAGCAGGTTATATTTCTGTAGCAAATTGCCACATGAGGGCGTTGTTTTTAAGATAAATTTCTCTTTTGAACGTACCTATTATATTTTTCAGCAGGTAAAAATAAATTTATCATAATTCTAAGATCCACGGAGACACAAGTTTGCATAAGATGTTTGATTCTTCATAAGGGGCTCAAAAAAACATTATATTTGTTTATTTGGCATTTAAAGTAGCTCAGCTCACCATATTTTCCCTGAAATCATAAAAAATAGAATAAGTTAAATTTACTAAAAACTACATTGGTTCAGTTATGGAAATTTGTAAAATAATGCAATTTTTATTGTATTTGTGTATGTGTATTATAGTAGGTACATACCTATGTATGTATGTATTTACATTTCCTCCCATGTCTTTTATTTTTTAATTTATGATAACTCTCATATTAAACCAAGTTCTAGGATACATACTTACTTATATAAAGAAGCCTACTCAAATACATTAAATTTTACTGACGTTTTTGTAAAATGAGAGTTATAAAAATAATAATTACCTCTGCATCATGCACCATGACTGTATTTATTAGTAACCATCTCCAGAAACAGAAGCGAATGTATTGAAGTGTGGATAAAGAATGTTATATTGTAAAACAAGTAAAGTTTTGTCGGTTCAGATTCCACTGAAAAATATTAATAAATTTATTAATATACTGATAAAAATATAAAAAAATGTTGAAAATAAGAACAGAAAATGCAATATAGAAAACATATTTACCTTTTTAAGATGTAATCGTGATGTTGGATAGCGTCAATTATTAGATCCCAGGTGAAAGATACATATGTTCTGAAAACGGAAACATGTACATCAGTTTAAAATACAATTAAGCAATACATTTCAATAAATACTTAAGGAACACTGAAATAACAACCAAAGGAAGACTCCCACCTGTAATTTTGTTCCAATTGCGGGTCCTGTTCTCCCATTTTTCATTCGATCGTGAATTCCCAAAATTCACAATCGTTACTTATTGCGTCGGAAATGTAAATGTCAATTGTCAATCAAACGTAAATAAAGCAGAAAAATGCAACAAAAATAAAAGATTCCTATTGGTTGATTTAGTAGCCGGTGACCATAAACAAATTGAAGTGGACTTGTGAAGTCACCCAAAGATTCTGACCACGTTTTGGCTCGGAGTTATACCCGCCTGGTGTATACCAACCAGCGAAGGAAACACTCAAGGAAGCAGCGTGTCTGGAGTAGAGTGCAGCGAGGAAACTAAACAGTTATCAGGAAATAATAAGGTAAGACCTCTTACCGGGAAGAGAGTACTATGTTCGTTCCTCGTTAAAACTATCCCAACAACAATTATCATTAATTATTAAACACACATACTTAGAAAGTTAATATACTTCCTTAAACCTACTCGCTACTTTCTTAACTTGAAGTATCTCAAAATAATCGCCTATGCACTATGTCAATATTTAATCGAGTACGGTATTATAGCCTGGGGAGGAGCAAACGCTGCCGTCTTTGAACAAACTTTTAGAGCGCAGAAATTAATTGTAAAGATTATTCTAAAATTACCGATTACAAAAACTTAAGATAAAATATTGTTTATAGAATACTAACAGACCCGGCCACACGTTGCTGTGGCTAACGAAACACAACGCCATTACCCAACCTTTATAAAATCCACACCATCCGCTTGCCAGCTGCACGCTACCCGCTGCCCGCTGCCTGAATTATATATTTGACATATAAACCTTCCTCTTGAATCAGTCTATCTATTGGCGAAAACTACATGAAAATCCGTTGCGTAGTTTAAAAGATCTAAGCGCACATACATTTTGATCGACTTCATTTTATACTATGTAATGATAGAATCTGAGTTTGAACATTAGACAACTTTATGCCAAAAACATACTAGCAAACTTCTTCAAACACAGAACTATTTTAGAAAATGTCCAAACTGCTCGAGATACTAAAATCGAAGGTCATAATCTCTTATTTATCCCCTTCACTAAAACATCTTTTAAGCAAAGAAATTTTAGCGATTTTTCAACAAAGTTATATAATGATTTTCCGTTGGCATTAGACAGAACACAACTTATTAAATCAGACATCAAGTCTTGGATTATCAGCCAAGATAAGATTGTATCAAAACCAATTTACAAATTTGGATTTCCAATGGTACGATCCTGATTGTCTATATGATTATTTGAGAAAACATCTCAACTATAAAATTCTGTCAATTATTTTAGAAACAATCTATCTTATTGTCGTGATATTTTTGGGGTATTATGCCATGTTGCAATGGCTCTTTCTTTAGCTAAAGTTTCGGACCGCGTTACAGTGTCCCCTATTGATGGAGACTGTAACGCCGTCCGAAAAATTGTCTAAAAAGGGACGTAAATCTCAAATCATTTCCAATCTATATTATATCCAAAGAAGAGTCTGTGAAGAAGAAATACATATTTTTTAAACAAATTTCTAGGTTTATTTCGATAATGATAAAATTTTGCAAACTTGCCAATCAAAACAAAAGGAAAGTGGCTATCTACATGAGATTTCAAAAAACCTTTACGTCCCTTTTTCCTATACCTTAAAGCAGAATAAAACCCGGACACTGCTGGGTGCTTCAGCTAATATTATGAATAAACATAAGAAATCAATAAGCGATGGGTCCTGAAGAAAATAAAAAATACATGGGCGCGACAAAGAATCGAAATCAGAACTTTCGGCTACAATTTCCATTTACTTTATTTTGTTAGTCTTTTGAAACATGTTCATATTAGTAAGCGTTGGATAAAACATATTAAGTTAAAAATAAATATATTCAAAGCAAAGTTCACATAAAATTTCACGGCCGTAAAACTCTCTCCTAACCTAACCTAACCTCTCGTACATTACCTATTCGTACATTTATTCTAAATAATATTTTAGAATAATTTCAAAAATAGTTTTTAATTATTTTAACTTAATAACAAAATCATATAATAAATTATTTTCTTGAGCAAAATAAATGAGTTTTTAAATTGGAATACTGCGTCCAACCATCTGCGGCCATTGAGACTAATGGCATCCCCATTGCTGTGAGGTTGAAGAAAGTGGGAATGTAAAAGAAATGAGGAATAAGAAGATGGACAAAAATCTGGTTGTTCATATCTAGTCAACGTACACGACTAAAGCCATATCAAGCAACGTGTAAATTCTGAATTTTAGTCATTCACCAGGGCGATACTGAAAGTATCTTCCGCTCTAGAATGTACCGCAAATATACTATATGTGTATTATTTTTAATGTTGTTTTATAATTTTTAGAAATGACTAATACGGAAGAGTAAAAAAGATTATGGGCGTTAACAAAACATCGGCTTAATGTTTGTATTTTGAAACAGGTTATACGTTCTTTTTTCAAATCATGTTTTGCTGTAATAAATATTTATCCGCATTGTTTATATATTTACAAATTTTTTGATTTACGTATTTTGTAATTCAAATTAACCGAGAAGCCTTTAAAAAGCTTCTTGTATTTCCTTCAATTTATTTGCGTAAACAAGGGGCTTCTCTGTCTTAACTTCCATAAAATTTAAGGAAGAAAACTTAGAATCCAGAGTCAGCGATCGTTATTTTCCTAATAGGAGATTTATACTACCGATACCGTGTGGCGTATGGCTAGTTGACTCGTTGACCGCCGCGCCACTCAATTTTCACAGCCGGTTGATATTGCATGCGTCCTACTTTGGTGCTTGCGTTTTCAGTCATCTGCGGCCTATCGAAACGATCAAAACAAAATATTTGTATTCAAATAAATTTTAATATTTATATGGTCATTTTTTGCTGTTGCGCCTCGCCGCATGGCATAAATCACTAGTGTAACCCTTTACCGCAAACTGACTTCGGATCCAACCAAACAAACTTGACAGTCCGAGTTTTTAAATTAAAACTATAAATGTAGCAACTTTTTTTAAGCGACATCAAATTGATTTTACTACTGTCTCTGAGAGTGCCTGATCAGTTTCCATTAATTTAATTAAACAGAGTACATGAACTGTTTTCAACTATTTATAAATAAATAAAATTTACTCGTTCAATAATAATTTATTATTGCGAATTCACTTTGGGCAATCGTTTTAATTAAATGAAAATATATTTTTTTATTTTTTATTAGATTGACTCTTGTATGATAATTTTCAAGATTTTTTTCCGATAATACTAACAAATCTTAACGAAAAGTGAAAAGAACAAGACACACACAAATAAAAAGCTAACGGTTACAACTGAGACTCGAACCCAGAATCTCTTATCTTACCGGGACGAACGCCACTGAGACGTCTTAGTTTTAATTCATTTTATCAACCTCATATTTCAAATCAGGAATTGACAATATTACATTACATTCGACTATTTTTTCAATGGCCGAATTGGTAAAAGCGTTCGTCCCGATAGGGTTCGTCCCGAAGACGAGAGGTTCTGGGTTCGAGTCCCAGTTGCGACCGTTTTTAAATGTCTAGTTCTTCTTCATATTTTGTTTAGATTTGATAGTATTATATTCTTCTTCAATGAAAATAATCAATTTTGAATTAAATAAAAACAAAACTCACACCTTTTTTTTCAAAATAAACATGTTTCGAACTAATGGTTCCTTCGTCAGGATAAAATAAAAAATAACAAAAGACAAGCAAGTCGTCGCCTTAGTTCTACCAAACTGCATATCTCGTTACAGGAATCCCCTAGTGAGATGTGCAGCTTATGTTTTCATGTATTTCTTGTTTTTTTTTTTTAATAAATAAATAAATAAATTGTCCAAACGACGATTTTAGTTTTTGTTCAATCTACACTTTAAAATTATAAATAAAGTATAAAAAATATAGTTTATCACTGAACTAAGAATTATTTCAACTTATGAGACCTTTATCTTTACGGAATTAGCTTTACCTTAAATACCTATCAAAATATTTCATTGAAATAATGAAAGAAAACCTTGTCCTCCTGTAAAATTCTCTAATGGTCGTTTGGACAATTAAGAACTAAGGCGATGAAGTAGATATACACAAATAAAAACCTATAGACAAAAAAATATTACAGAGGTGTGATCAATTAGTTTAAGTATCATTAAAAAAAACTATTATTTAAAATTAAAATTATTGTAGTCAATGATTTAAAAAAAACTATGATTAAAAATTAAATTTATAGTATTAAATGATTTAAAAAATATGTATTTAGTTAATCGCATTTATATAATTTTAAAACTTTTATAAATTAACACCAAATTATCAAAAATTATCCAAAGAAGTCTAAATAACATAATAAAATATTAAAAATATAAGTATTCACATGAAAATAAATTTTAAGAGATTAGTTAGTCTGTTTTAAATTTAATCGGATATTAATACGTTTTATAAGAGTAGATAATAATAAAACAAATAAAAAACTTATATTTATAACAATACGGTATTATAGGATGGGGAGGAACAAATGATGTTATTTTAAATCCTCTCAAAATAGTTTAAAGATTAATAATTAAGATTATATTGAAAAAACCATCTACGTTTTCTACCGAAAAAATCTTTTCATTATTCAATGTAACTACAATAGACAATTTATATAAAAAAATATTCAATACTACAAACTTTCAAAGAAATACAGCTAAAAAATTACATTTCAATATCTCAGCAAGATATCAAAGCAATATTAAAATCCCAAAATTTAATACCAAGCACATCCAAAATTCCTATCTGTATCATGGTATAAATTATTTCAACCAACTCCCATTAAAAGTAAAAATTATTGAAAATAAAAGTTAATTCCAAACTAAATTAAAAAATTACCTGAAACAACTGTAAGAGTTACATTACTATTTCACTTCATTTAAATCTGTTAATCGACACATCTCAAGTTTCTCTTTAATAGTTGCAATATTATTATTCACCTACTCAAATGATAACATTGATAGCATAATTGAGTATGAATTCACTCACCAAACACAAGAGCCTCGTCTCTTTATGGTGAGGAAAGGCTTTTATTACATTAATATTACAAATCTGTTGAATATGTAAAAAAAAATATATAATTTTTGTAAAAACATACAAATATTAAATTTAAAAAAATAAAAAAGAGTAATTAAGTTATTGAATTGTAAACCGATTGTGTTTGTATGTAAAACGTTTAACCCTTTATTTATATCCAAATAATTGTTTGTTTCCAAAATATGGTTAGCAAATTCATTTAATTAAAATGACGCCATAGTGAAATTGCGGTTATCGAAAAAATAATTTACTTTGTTGAAAATATTTAAATTTTCATAATATTTACTCTTATTTTAAATTATAATATGCTGCATTCCATAAATTGAGCTATTGTGGCTTATGTTTAAGGGTATGAACAATTTACAAATATATTTGGCACTATCACGTGCTAAACTGTATAAAATCTACACATATCCAAGAATAACAGACGGTAAATAAAAATATTAAAATATTCTGAAAATTTGTTTGAATCACGGATGTTCTACAAAAACATTGAAATGTTTACCATCATTTTGGATAGATTTTCTGTCTGAAGTCAATGTAATTTCGATCCTAAAGACCTATGTAGCTCAAACATATTATGAAAATACGCAATGTTCGAAGTTGAAATATCATCGAAGTTGTATAGATAAACATGCATTAATGTGAGCCTTCGTTAGGATCTGGCTTCGGGCGCTTTTCAAGAAGTTGTCATACGGGATCTATTCAACCCTTTAACGTTGGATTGCAATTGTTTTAATGGAACCGTTAATACAGGCAGTGGTTGAAGTCTCTTGGTACCTACTTCATCTCGTACCGAATTAATGCAGGCTTACCACAAGGATCTGTGCTGACACGTGTCGCTCACTATGTTTTTGTTGCACATTAACAACATCGTTGAGTGTGTACTAATACATTACTACGCTCTTACGCTGATGACAGTGCTATCTTCCACAGTTACCTTTTTGACAGGCACCCCCTCAATTATATTAGAGAATGCCTGTGAAAATTTGGTAATATGAGAATTTGGCAGTGAAAGTTTTGTACGAATCGCTCTGAAAGGTTCCAGAACAAAATATTAATCAATGTATTGAGAAGGTTTCTGTTTGGGGTATGGTTAATCTGGCCATTTGGCATTTGATTAATTTGGTCTGGGCAGAGGAGAGCGATCCCTCTGATGAGCAATGCTATATTTTTAAACCAAATGCCGTATCTTTTGGCAATGTATAGAATTTAGCGCTTTCTAGAATTAAAGAATCTCTTTTACAAGTATTATTTATTATATTGGAGACTACTGGGCGAAGTTTGCAGTTGATCCGTAATACTCTTTACTATTTAGCACTGATAAGAATTTCAATGGCCAAGAGCGAGACGTTCTAAATAAGATGATAGATCTTTATTACGGTTAGGTATCTACGCGAGAAAAAAGTATCATTGTACTACTTCCATACTTCTCCTCCTCATACACTGTAGTGTATAGGGAGTAGGGTGTGTCAATTATTTCAACTTTTAAATTCAGATACGCCTGATATCTCGAAAGTTGGGTCTTTCAAAGAAAAAAGGAACTGCATTTAAAATTATTTTTTAAAATGAGTATTGGCCCGCTAAAATGAATTGAAAATCGGAAAAGAACATATATTTTTAAATTATGGTAATTATTATTTTTTTCAATAATTTAATCCTCTAACGTTTGTTTGTTATTAAAAAGCTGCGTATAGCTGGCAAAAATGAAATAAAAAATAAAGTTTTTGAATACAAGTAGGTAAGTCTACAAGAATACTGATTTTATCCAGAAAAAATGTTTTTTTCCCCTTTTATATTTTTAACAAACGCATCACATGTTTCAAAAAAAGATGTTTTGCTTTCTTTGTACTGCAGTTATGAAATAAAAATTATGTTTGCTACAAAAAAAAATTAGCCACTTTCTTTTATTTTTTTCCCAAATAACGAACTATCTTTTTTCAAAACTTCCGACCATTTTAGCGAGCCAATGGTGAATACCATAGACATATGAATATTGATAGACCAGAACATAAAGGTGAGGGGTAGAAGCCAACTACAGCGGGACGAAGGGCAGGAAGATGGCTTTGGTGATACGTGATTCGACAAAACTCAATCTGACAGTATATAGGCATCTCGCACTATAAAATCATCATTTAGTTCTTAAAAGTAAACTCTGCTTTTGAATGAATAGACCTTTTTACATGGGAGCGCAAATTGCTCGCCACGCAATGAACAAATTTGTAGTTCAAATACGTCAAAGTAAGGTCGCCTATAAGGTCGAGCCCAATATTTTGCTCCTGTAGTTAGTTAATAAACTTTTACAAATGTTTCATAATTTACTTACCCCAGTAAACAGTGACGGGCACACGCCATGTATCTCGGAGTGAGTGTATGCATGGGTGGTTTGGTATATTTATGGTGTATGTTCAAAAACGATCATATTATGTGATCTGAATTAGCTTAAAATAGTGTAAAATAATGCTTGCTTATGGAATGTAATACCACAATTGGGTTTATTCTCTTTTTCTCTTCTATGTTTACACGTATTTATAGCACAAGCCACCATTTTTATCGTGTTATTTACGATGAGAGCTCGACATTGGTCCGGACACGAATGATGACGTCACATTTTTTAGATTGACGCGTGGCTCTCGCAAGCCCAGCCGGTTCCGAAAAATGGTTCCAATGGGAGGGGGAAATAATACGCCTTTTATCGCTTAGGGCAAGTCCATGTATTTTGTACGTCCGTGGTGAATACCAATTTCATTTAGTTTTACGCTTTCGAATAGCTACAGATTATACGCAACTTTTGAGATCCCAGGCGTTTAAAAAAAAGGATTTTTTTTCTCCATATGGAGAGCGACCCAAGCTAATGGGGAGGGGAAGAAGATAGGAAAGGTGAAGGTGAGGAAGTAGTGAATACCACACTGTTGTTTTTTTTTTATTTTTACAAAACTATTTAGTTTCCACATTCTAGCACGGTGCTCCAAATACGTAGGGACCTTTTTACTCGGCTAACGTCAATTACTGCAAAATGAATAAAGATATAACAAAATATTTCACCGTAATGAAAAGCTACATTTTCTCAGTAAACTGACTTATTAATACATTAATGCTACAATCTTTCAATCAAAGGCTCTGTTTCGTCCAATACATAATTTGCAGGCAATTGCCACCGACCTTTCATTATTAAGGGCTACAATTTCCGTTGTGTAATTTCCCGGAAATATTACAGCTTTGGAGCCTGGGGGGACTTAACATGTCGATAGTTTGGACAGGTAGTAGTCAGTTTTCCTAGAAGTATCGTAGTATTTATTCATTCATTTCCACAGAAAACGGTTCCTGAATATAGGACTAGTAAATTAAATATTTACATGTTGTATATGTTAAATAAAGTATCGAGTATATAGTCAATAGAGTATGAGTATACGGTCCAGCTTGTAAGGAAAGTATAATTGTACATCTTTGTGATATGAATTATAATAATGAAATTAAAAATCAATTTGTGTACATCCCACTCACCGAGTTTAATTTGTTAAAAAAAGAGGGCCGCTTTCTATGTAAACTTCCATGCAACTTTCGTTATTTGTTTTTGGGGGTTATGCCGTGTTGCGCTACCTCCTTCTTTAGCCAAAGTTTCGGACAGCGTTGCAGAGTCCATCATCAGGGCAGATCCAGCAGATCCGACAGTAGTGTGATCTGCCAGATCTAGCCTGATGATGGACACTGCAATGCTGTCCGAAACGTTGGCTAAAGAAGAAGGTAGCGCAACACGGCATAACACCCCAAAAACAAATAATGAAAATGCTTTTGGCCGTTAAAATCTAAAAACGTACCTTACATGTAACTGTTATATTTTATTGGAACATACCTACCTCTACTTTCCACAATAAGTACTAAAATATACTAACAAACTACGCAACGCGCAAATATTGAAAATCACTTAATTAAATAAATCGCCTATTGTTACACATAATTGTAATTAATTCCTGACTGTCCGATTACATATGGTTAAAAATATCGAATATTTCATAGTAATCATATAGTTAAATAAATAAATTAATTGGTTATTCTATAAATTCCGGGAAAATCTCTGCCAAAATTGTAAACCTCGCCGTACAATATTTACGTAGAATCTATAGGAAATTGGTTTTTTTTTGAGGCAACAAAACATTATTTATGTATTAAATAATTTTTTTGAATTTTCCTATTAATTGGAAAATATCTCCCAAATTACGAATCGCACTGTACTATATTATGTAGAAACTCAGTTAATGGTGATTTTTAGTTGAGACAAAGACATTCTTAAAAATACATTTTTATTTCTGTAAAAGATGAATAATAACAACAATAAAAATATGAACACTGCGACTGCTGTTTTTAAATTCGTTATAATAATTGTTTTTCGGATAATTATTAATTTGAATTTATTCAAAACACAACATTTACATGAAGACGTGCACTTTTTATAAATTCTATCCACATAGGCACAAGCTTGGCCCCCCTCAAGATGTTAAATGGTTCAGATGATTAAAGAAAAATAAGTAATTAAAATATTTTTTTTAAATCCGGATACTTCAATATCTAGGACAATTCATGTGATGAGACATCCAGAGAATACGAGATCTAGCATCTCATAATGCAACGAAAGATTGTCGGAAGACGGGGCCATGGAAGAAGGAGAACATCATGGCTAAAAAACCTGAGACAGTGGTTTGGTCAGTTTACTATAGAACTGTTCCGGGCCGCAGTAAACAAATTCCGCACAGCCAAAATGACAGCCGACGTCCATTGAACATACAGGGCACGAGAAGAAGAAGAATAAAATCTTTAAAGTACACAATCAATATTTTCATGCTAACGAATCCATGCAGATTTGTAGAGAAGGTTGACATCAAAGAAAAATTAAATAACTTTGGTACTAACGTACCTTTTCTAAATTACTATTGCCATAATCAGTACCAATTTTGAAAACGTCGCATTCAAATCAAATCCAAGTGGTAGAATTCATTGAACCGGAGTCTGTCTAACAACTGAAATTAATATTTTTAATTATAATGTTTCGTGTTTTTAATGCTCAGATCTACACAATATTTACAATAGAGCAGGTAATTTTAGATTACGAAAGTTATCATCAAGTATTGTGGTTATCAGGAAGTATTGTGGTTTCAGCATACAAAACCAGTAGAAAAGTCCTGGGGCAAAATCGAAACCCCCAGAGACGTTGTCCATTTTTGTCGCACGGTTTATTGAATCAGATATATCTGTCGTTGTTCGCAATAGTTCTGAAACCCATCGGACTCTAATAAAATATTATTCTGAGGAATAATATTTTATTAGAGTCCGATATTAAATTCGGTGCCGTACCAACTCAGAATTGTGTCAACTCTACACCTTTTCTAAAAGTCATTAAACGCTATGAATAAAAAAAAATTTTGTTCAAATTTTACATTTCCTCCACACAGGAGGCCTTGAAGACAAAAAATCCCCCAGGTCCCAATTATCTTCACTGACCTCAGATGGTTGTATAGGGTATAGGTACCTAGACCTGGTTAATTAATCCATACAATTTTTTTTTTAATTATTACTGTACCTACATATATACAAGTACAACAATTTCCAATATCGTAATATATGAAAATGAATGTTTCTTTGTTTGTCCCTTATGCGGTCCTCAAACCATTCATCCGATTGCGATGAATCTTTGGTGAGTTGTTGTTCGCACGCCCGCAGAGGTTTCTATATATACTGGACTCTCTGGCATTATGAAATTTTTATTAAAAAATTGCAATAAATGGCACGCGAGCTGTTTTAAAACTGAATGTACCGGGACTGAATGCATGGAACGTGGAGTGGGGAGGGGAACACGAAATGGGGGTTTGCGGGACGGGGGAAGCGGGAAAGGGGATAAGAAAGGAGTGGAAGGTGACGGGGAACGCTTGAGGGGAAGAGGAGGCGGGAGGGGAACGGGATGGGAAAGGACACGCAGGGAGAAACAATTACTTTATTAAACGACATTGTATCGCATGCCGGGTACTCAAAAACTTTTGGAAATGACCATTTTATTTCTTTTCGAATCATGTTCATTCAGAGCCAAATGGTTACATTTTATCCGAATTCGTTTATCGAATGATCGACTCTTAACTCGGCTGAATTGAATCTTGTTATAGTTTCCAAGTTTTCAGAACGTCGAACCTACCCACTAAACAGTTTGGATTCATCTCGTACGGTTAATATAAAAAAAATTGCTTACTTTAAAATATGTATATTGTTGGTGGTTCCATGCCAACTCCGAATTAACTCAACTCAACACTTTTTTGAAAGTCATTAAAAGCTATGAATTTTTTTTTTAAATAGCCCATAACCCTAACATAACGTAACCTATTTAATCAAAAATTTTCATCACTTTTAATGACTTTGCAAAGGAGTTGTCACCATTATAACGACGACCTCCGTAGTCCAGTGGCTAAGACTCTTGACTCACAATCCGGGGGTCGCGGGTTCGAACCCGGCGTGCGCAAATAAATTTTATTTGATTAATTTGTGTTATTTCACAATTAATTTTAAAATAATATATAGTATATTTACGGCACGTTCCAGAGTGGAAGATACTATCAGTATCGCCCTGGTGTAAGACCACCATTCAGAATTGAAACGTTGCTTGAAAATGGCTTTAGCCGTGTTTGGTGACCAGATCTGAATAGCCAGGTACTTCCCAACCTTCTTCTTCCCCATCTCCTTCCCCTCCCCACTACCTTCAGCCTCACAACATACCCCAATTGGGGATGCCATAGTCTCACTGGCTCCAGACGGGAGCAGTTAAGATTCATGTGCGGTATTCACTGTAAAAAAAAAAAAAAAATATTGGTATAGTATAAGTTTTCTGTTGGCAATTTGCTAGGTTTGAGCTAATTAATCAGGTTAATAAGGTAGGTACCTACTTATTGCAGTTCATAGTCTGATTGACTATATTTGGTGACAGTGATTTGTTTTCATGTACATATAAGAGATCCTTAAGAAAATAATTTCCTTCGGGACCATTATCATCTTTGTGGATGTTGTGTGGAGGATCATTTAAGGAAATGGAGGAGAGGAGGTTCTGGGAATGAAAAATGTATTACGGGTGGGTAGGAATATAGGAGTCAAGGCATCCATATGACTGAAGGTCGCATGATTCCATCCCTCCAACTGCGGTGCAAGGAGATGGGTCGAGAGAGTCCGGCTGGAGAGGTCAAGAGTTCTACATCAACCTATCCGCCCCGTCACGAAAAGAGTGGGCAAAGGCAACCGTCGCTAATTCTTAGACAAACCTAACCCCATGAATCCGGGAACCGCTGCTAAGTCACCAAATGTAGTGAACCACTTGGGGTTACCTATGGTCCTGGGGTGCTGGTTCCCGAGACGACGGTACCCATACCCGCCTCTCAAATTGAAGGAAATGAAGTAGAGAATGTTTTTGAAAGCAAAAATGTATTATAAGTGGGTTGGAATCTGGGGGGTCAGTGTACAGTGTATCGGTAGGGGGTTCGTTACTTGTAATGAATAAATCATTTTTTAAAAGTGTGTCCAGTGACAGTTAAAGGGTCTCATTAATCGGCACCCCTGCTAAATCATCACACGGAATGAACCATTTGGGGTGACCTGTGGCAGAGGTGTCGGTTATCCAAAGAATGGTTCTTGGGGCTGCGGTACCGGACGGATTGACATGGACAAATATAGACGATAGGAATAAAAAAATTCTGTTTGTAAAATATGAAAAAATATAGGTACAGATTAGGCAACCATTTTGACTTATGATATTTATATAAAATGCTTGCTTTAATACATCTACTTTCAATCTTCGGGCAATCTCTTGGGCCAGCTAGTCGCCAATTTGACATAAATGTGTGTATGTGCGTGAGTGCCACATTGTTGATAGAAATTATTGTTATCGACAACGAGTCTATCTGCCGAATTTCAGCTCCATCGGGAAGTGGGTTAATTTCCACTTCCAAGATTTGCATTCATCCATTCACGAAAACAAAGTCGAAATTCAAGTGATGATTTAAAAAAAGGTTTTTTCTACCTTGCGATGTCATCTAAGAAATGAATATTGCAAAAAGATTTCCCTTTCAAAATCATTTTCAATAAAAAGAAAACCCGGAAATGTTAAGCCGGCTTTTCATTAGAGGAAAACAATTAGGGTGCGGTATTCAATGTTCAAGGGGTACTTCCTGTTCCGTCACGGAACAATTTCCTAAACGGTAGTAGAAGGCGGCACGCCATTTCTACCTTAATCATTTTTAATCGACGACCTCCTCACCCCCCTCCCTCCCTCTTCCCAACCCTCCCGCACGCCTCGGGGGTCAACACATAACTCAGGTGCCATTACGCTAAAATTTTATGCCATTATGATAAAAAGTGTAATTATAAGAGAATCTAAAACCGCCACCAAACTTTTAATCATAATTATGTCATGCAATTCATATCGCGATCAATTAATGTGTTTTGTCTCTGAGTTATGTCGTTCTTATGGTAATTGACGCTAACCTAACACGATTTAACTTTAATGGCGAAATAACACCTCATAATGCTGCCAGTCTGATAAATCACCAACTCGCTTTCATTTCGCCGCGAACCTAGCTGACCCGGCGAACTTCGTACCGCCTCAGGATCAATAACTGTTGTTTTAACTTATTAGCTGAATTAAATCCATTTTTTTATTAAGTTAAAAATTATACAATGAAGCAATTATGGATGCACAATTGTCCGTTTTTGTTTTTGCAGTATCAAAGATGGCGTTGTGTACAGATTTATATTTTTTGTGAATTTATTACTTTTCACGGGAATTGCGTTTCATTTTCTTTATACGTGTGAGGGAGATTTATTATAATTATCGTAATTTTCCTTTGAAGGGGTGCAGACATACGTTCACCGTTCGTCTTACTTTCGACTATTGATATTTGGTGTGTAAGAAAGAGGGGCAGCATTATATGTTTAAGAACAAAACGATTTACACGATTTAACTTTAATGGCGAAATAACACCTCATAATACTGCCAGTCTGATAAATCAGTAACTCGCTTTCATTCTCCCGTGGAAATATGGAAATCCAAACACGAAAGTATTACTTTATGCAGTAAGTATATCCGAATAAAGTAAACTCGAGCAACAGCCAATTATGCAAATCTACCTACATCTTTTGTAAATTTGCGTTCTTCATGCGAACTCTGATGTCTTGTGAATAATTCTCCAGGAAGTAATTAAGCCATTCAAAATAATTAACTTGCAGCTCTTGTTAAGGGCAGTTTACTTAGGTCACGAAACAAGGCTGACGGGAGCATGTACGGGGAAGTACCTTTCAGCTTAGCTGCAGAGGAAGGGGCGAAGTTTTAAAACAACTGCACCAAATAGGCCAACAAACTTCCCCTCAGACTTAATCCACCCTCTTGTTAAGTTTAAGGCTTCGTATCGCCCCCACTCTATGTTTTGGAGAATAATGAAAATAGTTTATCCGGCTCATGTTTTATCATTCACCTTATCATATTATTATGCCAGCAGTTCAAAGTTGTAAACAAACAGCATAAAGTCGTTCGATGATTTGTTCTTTATGAACTAAATTTCTGATTTCATGTTTACGAGAGAGACTTTTTTAACTTTCAAAAGTTGTTTACGAGACCGTCGAATTTTCCACTTATTCGTTGTGAGGATTTTATTACATTTAACATAGATAAATATGCAATGAAAACTTCGTTATAGACCCATAAATGTGACTCTCCATCCGATAAAGATGTAAGATAAACTAAGAGAAATTGATTGTATCCGGTCCAGTCGTATAGATATCTACTACCTGAATACCAATTTGAAGGGATTCCACTGCGCAATTAAATTTTGATCGTCTCAGCTTAATTTCTACTACGAAAAACGCGGACCGACGGAAGCATAAATCAATGCACCTATTTTAGGAGGTCGGTACGAATACCACCGCCCCAGGAACCATTTATTGCCGGGATTCGACCCCGTGACCTTCGGTGTGCGAGTCAAGCGCATTACCGCTGCACTAAGCCGGCCGCCCTATAGCTGAACACCCTTGATACGTCGCCAACTCGCCTTGCACCACAGTGAGAGGGATGTGTTCTACATGGACATAAAGACTCCTGATTCTTACCCACTCCTCATACCTTTTTCCTTCCCTGAACTTAAAAAGGCCCCCATACAGCAATCCCAAAGACTAAATAGTCCCTAAGGAAAATTATTTTCTTCAGAACCTCCTCTGCGAAGTCAAAAAAAAAACGCAAACCAAAAATGATAGAAAATTTTATGTGCCAAAGTGGTTTTTTAATCTAATTAAATGAAGACGAAATTAAATTTAATGTAGCGAAACTCAGTCAAAAATCTGAAAACAGAAAAATCTGAAAAAAATTCGGTCCCATCTGGGACCCGAACCCAGGGCCTTCGCCCTGCCGAGGCTCAACTCTACCAACTGAGTTAATGTATCCCTATCCAATTCGTTTTTCAATTTGTTAAAATTAAATTAATCCCGTTAAAATTTAATGTATACATTATTACGTCAGGTTTATGTCGTAGGGAACGCTATACGTATTTTTCTGACAAAGTCACCACAAATATCCATACAAATTATTTTTTGCGCCTCATTAACTATTCGTTTAAAAGCATTAAATTCGAACAACTTTAAATGCTTTATTTTTTTTTTAAATTCTATTTGAAACCTCGGTCAGTAATCGCTGAGCCATTCTTTCTTCCAGACCTAATTAATGGAGCGACAAAACAGTAGAACGAGGATTAAGTCTGAGTTACTAGCTGGATAATTACTTTGAAATCTCTCTGTAACAGTTCAATCGACATCGTCGTAAAATCATTTTCTAGCAGAGCAATGTTGTCCGCGGAAAAGGAATATTGCGATTTAACGATTTATTTAGTCGAGGTATATTTCTCGGAGTTTTTCAATCAGACGTTTTATCGGAAAAAATATAGTACCGATGAATTTTACTGAGAGCTATTTTAACAGAATAGATGTCAAAAGAAAGTCATTTGTGGAAAAATATTTTTAAAAGGGTACATGCTGAAAATAATTTGCTAGAACTCTTACAGTCTTACTAAAAAAAATCACTTCCCAACCGTCAAAAGGTGTTTTAGTGGTAAATGTCAATCAAATGTAAATAAAGCAGAAAAATGCAACAAAAATAAAAGATTCCTATTGGTTGATTTAGTAGCCGGTGACCATAAACAAATCCAAGTGGACTTATTAAATCACCCAAAGATTCTGACCACGTTTTGGCTCGGAGTTATACCCGCCTGAGATCCGATCTGTTACTAATAAAAAAAATGAGAAATGTGTTATTCAAACGGGCAACACTGAAGAGTTCGGTTCAAATCGCGCATGCGCAGTTGAGATTATTTTGTTCGCGCGCCGGCTATGAGCAAGGAAATCGTGTTTTTAAAATGGTCAATTTATTATTATACTTGAATTTTTCAACATATTTAAAACTTGTTTGTGTTATTAGTTTTAGTCAGAAAATTATACAGCAGTTGCGTGTTGTAAATTGAAATGTCGTTTTGTCATAAAGTGGAGATTTACCATAATATCAATATCCTAATTTGAATTTTATGGTCTATTTATTAAAGTATTTCTTGAACGTGATGTTTTCTACAACATAAATTTCTAATATATGTGTTGCTAAACGTATCAAAGAAATAATCGTTTTTAGGTATGCAAGCAATCGGAAATATCAGTTTATTTTTATGCAATTTTTTGGAAATTTAAAGCAACTTCAAAATTATTTTATTGTATGAACGAGGAAAAACTGATGTGACAGTTTTTGAAAAATTCCTTAAATAAAAGGGCTGTGTTTTTGTAAAGTACTTAAAAACTTCGACGTTTTGTCTAGAAATGTTTGTAGTAAGCTTTTTTATTTTTTTTTCGTGTTTGAAGCTTAAAATATGGCAATTTCTAAACGTTAAAGTACCTACATTTCGATACAAAATTTAATACGTTATTTTACGCTTCTAAAATTGGAGTTTTTTTACGACATCTTGAAAAATAAGATATTTAAAATACTTTGGAAAATTCGACAATCAATTAATTTATTAATACTGTACACAACATTCATAAATAACCCTCTTTGGCTGGAAAAACAATGTATATTTCTTTCCATGAACTATTTTTTGTCAGTTTCTAATTAGTAAGGTTTTTACATAAACGGTTGTTTATCAATTGAATAAAATATTCGCGATTTTTTTTAGTAAAGCTGTTAGCATTTGAGATAATATAGCTGCAAGTCTGTTTTACTTCGAAACACTTTGCTAATAAACTAGACTTCTTGTGAACAGTAGAACTCGGGTCCAAAAAAGAAAGGTAAATTTTATTTTATTTTAAATCAAAATCAAAATTTCCTCTGAAATAGTAATATTTGTAAGTAGGTACTTAAATACTTATCTACTTCATTATAAACCATTTAAAACTTTTTTTTTCATTTAATTGGTTTTTTTCATGCAGGTAAGTACCATAATATTGAAAAGCGCAGTCACGCTGTCAGTAAAGTCAGCCATTCAAAGTTAGCCATCTAGTCAAAGTAAGGTTTGCTTGGAAAATAAAGTGGGTTCACCATTTTTTCGAAACCGGAAACGCAACGTACAAAAAATTACAGACAGATGAACTGTCAAACGGTCGAGTTAAAAAAGGAGTTCGCTACGCTCAGTCAATAAAAGCAACCTAGGGGAAACAAACCTGTCAACAAAACATACAATATAGTAAATGATGCATGCATGTGAAAGAGGGGTCGTGGGTTGTAGATATTTGTAGCACGGTGTATTATTCTTCTTGGACAAGGCATAGCCAGATTTTATGTTTGATTCTTTTTTATTTAAATATGTAAATAAGAAGATACGTTTGGCAACCAAGGCCTTGGCAGTGTATTCTCCAAAAAGCAAACAGGAATTAATTATGCAAACGGACGAAAGGAGATGCTTTGAAATGCAGAATTATTGTACTTTGCCGGGCAAAGTTACGTCTCTGTATGAATTCAGAAACACTTAGGAAAATGAGCAAGGAATCCGGATGAACCTTACACTAAAACCTTTTTAGGGATATGTCGTAAATGCAAATACAAGTCCGTCATTATGTTAGAAAACCTTCCGGAGGCGGAAACTGAATAAATGAAAAGGTTTATTAAATAAGTTATTTCAATATTATTTTCCGAAACGTAATTTGAAATAATATAATATTTATTCCAATACGAGAAGATACATCTGAAGATCACGTCTGACAAATTATAGTCATTCATCATTACAATCTGATTTCAATTATATAAAAGATAAATTATAGAAAAACCTCAACACTTATTTTAATCGAAAACTTGTCTTTTGATGGTTGGTGTCACTTAGGAAGTTGAAATCTAAAGTTATCCTTTTTAAAATATTTAATATTACACGGGTTGTTGTTTTCCTTATTCTTGAGATTATGTTCGGTCCAAAGCCCAAGGGAAAGGCTTTTACCTTGCCACAAATTATTCTAATACCTAAATCCGGCAATTTCTTGACGATTACACGAATGTTTCTTTTAGACGAAAGGAAATGTCGGTAATTCTTTCCTTGTTCGGAATAGCTCCCTAAACGCAAAAATAACCGTGTTCCTAAAATTTCTTCAAAAATTCAATGTAAAAAAATTATTACCACATTTTGTTCCCAGAACTCCAGGAAAGTATTCATAACGGGATGGATTACATTAATTTTAAATGTTTCATACTGCCGAGAGAAAAAACGTTCTACCAACATTATCACGCCATTGTGCTCGACGAGGTTTGGAGAGCTCGACGTGTAATTTTTATTTAACATTTTACCACGCACCACAAATATCAAGTACGAAATTTTAATATCCACTCTCTGAAATGAGCCTTAATTTTGTGTGTTACCATAATGGCTTTTGCTTTTACCTTTCCATAGCAAGATCCGAACATTAAAAAACCCTGTTGAGCCCCGCTCCCCGGAGGCCTTTGTTCGCGATTGTTCCCGTAAGTTCACGTCAGCCAGTTCGCACTCCGTGTCTGTGAGCCCTTCTGTATAATTACATAATTAAATAGCTTAGCGCCACTTGCCAACATTTCTATCCTATTTGTATGATTTGGGGGCTCTAAGATAACAATCGTAGGTGTATTTATTAATAGGCCACTTGCATCACTTTTTTTTTAAATATTCCGGCTTAGGCAAATATTCTAAGACATTCAATTTTTTTTTTAATAGTATTTTTGAAACAACAAAAAATCAGACCATTTTTTTGTAAACCGGAAAGACAGGACATAATTTTATGGGTGCGAAAAAAGGATAATTACATAACCCAAAATCATTTAATAAAAACTTTTTCCACACGAATGGCAATAATTTTTACGGGGTTCTATTCGTAACATCTGTCAAAACACCGCCATCTTTATAAAATCGTTAAACCAATAAACAATAAATCTAGTGAACTTTAAACTCAAATTCAAAAATTCGCCTGAAATCTAAGAGTTGCCATATGAAAAAAAATCAGTGTGGAATTTTACAAAATTAATAGAACATAATCGGAGACGGAACACTTTCATGGAGGGACGTCATGAGCTCAAATAATGGATTTATTTATAAATTAGTTTTTTTTTAAATTATAAAAAAACTATGCATTTCTAAAAAAAATTACTACGTTTTCGTAATCTTAGAAAAAAAATCTATCCACACAATTTTTTCTAAGTGATTATGAAATCCATGTAAGTACCCTAATGAAAAATAAATTAAAATACTGTATTTAAAATATATTGTATGCGCTTATGGTTGTATCTTATTATTATGTTTAAGACAATATCAGCGAAACTTAATAGAAAATCTGGAGACAGAAAAAGATATTGGCACCTCTGGGACTCGCACTCAGGACATTCTGCTTACATGGCAACGGCTCTATCAAACGTTAAGAAAATGAAGATAATGTTGGTAGTTCTTAGTCCAAGTATGATACAGTTAACCCTTACCGAATTGGATATAGACACCTTAGCTCAATTGGTAGAGCCGTTGACATGTAAGCAGAAGGTCCTGGGTTCGAGTCCCAGAGGTGCCAATATCTTTTTTCTGATTTTTCTGTCTCAAGATTTTCGATTAAGTTTCTATAACATTGTCTTCATTTAATTAAATATTACAATTTAAGGTTTTACTCATAAAGTTAAAAAATAAAAATTATTATTTTGTATCTTCTTTTGCAATATTGTCAGCTCTTTTCCTAATATCTATGTACTTACCACCAACCTACCTTTTAAATAAATGTAATAATATTAATTTTATTTCTACTACGTCTATATTCTTACTTTTATTTATTTATATTGTATACTAGCTGGTTCCTGGAATGCGTTGCAATTCCATATTCAAAGAAATACATTGTTTCTCCCTGAATCACCTTTCCCGTGCGTCCCCGTTCCCGTCCCGCGTCCCCTTCCTAGCTAGCTTTACATACTATAGCCTATACATATTTCGTTCTGATGTATGAGCTATGTTATTATAAAGTTTAATTAAAATCCATTCAGTAGTTTTTTTCATGAAAGAGTAACAAACACACAAACATCCATACAAACTTTCGCGATTATAATATTAGTAAGATATGTATTTAAGTATCTACGGTTATAACGGTTATGTTATTCAAGTTCATTATAATATAGGCTTATTTTCATGCTATATAAGATTATTTATTTCTTACTTCAAATAATATAATTTCTTTACCTATTGTACAATGGCACTACTCCCCAATTCAAGCACGAGAAATGTTTTCTCTATTGAGTTTGGTAGTTTAATAACAAGAAATTACTTTATTGTAATTTAACCATAAGTTTTTTTTTAATCTGTTATAGGTATGTATTTTAAATGAAAATAAAAAAATATATATAATAATCAAATCTAAACAAAACATGAAATAAGATATAGAAAATAAAAAAAGGTAACAGTCTCAACTGGGAATCGATCCTAGGATCTTTCTCATACCGGAACAACTCTTTTAACAACTAAGCCATTGAGACCTCATTATTTTTTGTCGATCTCAAATCTCAAACTAAGAATTACCAATATTATTGTCTTCAACTAATTCCCACGTTTCCCATATTTTTGGCTGCTATCTTTATACGATTACAAAGTTTTATCCGAATATAATATTTGTAATCCATATAGCGTCTCGGATACCGCAATCCGATTCTTATTTTATATGGGTCGCCTATTGACTTTTCTACAGATCTAGAATGAATAATGAATTTTCAATTTATTGGAAAAGTTTTTAAGGTTATGTCTATCAATGTAATATTTTTTTAGTCATTGAAGGAGAAGATAAATTAATAGATCTAAACGAAACATGAAACGGAACAAGACACATAAAATATAAAGTGTAAAAATAATTTTAATAATTCTTGGATGGACATTTAATTAAACGCCGCGTCGCTGGCTGGTTCTATGTTGGTGTGTAGCGTTTGTTGCTTTTTTTAAATGTGACAGTTATGTTTGCCATATTACAAATATGCTTTACAACTGTTCATGTTTTGTAACGTTATCATAATTATAATCCGATTAATCATTGCGCTGTTTCTGCTAATGAAAACACATTGTTGTATCGTGTAACGCTCCATTTTTACTAACCCTAAACTCTCAGCTGTCAATTTTGTTTTTTTTTCAGGGTTGCCAAGAATTTTCTACATAAATGGCGGCAAATTCAAATATTGCGTTAATAATTAAAGTTAAAATAAGAAATCAATAAAATAAAAAGTTTTAAAAAATTATATGATAACATAGTTCTTTCTTCCGAAATTAGATGATATTGATGTGGCCAATATGCGATTTCAACAAGATGGTGCCAATGTAACAATTCAATTACTGCGTGAGAATTTTTTTGGTCGTGTGCACTCTCTCGTTTCGGTGATCAGAATTGGCCCCCTAGATTGTGCTAAAACCGTGAAGGCTATTTGCCCGATGTGTTATTCCATAAGTAATCCTAACCTATGCACTTCATGATTTAATAAAAAAATAACAATCTAAGCACTAAAAACTGTGTTTTTCATTTAATTCAAATTTGCGTTAATTTTGTGACACCCTATATTAATTATTCTATATTCTCGTTAATATGGTATGTACTATTTATAGTACTAAAAGTATACAGTTATTATACTCCACTGAACAACTTATCATGTAAGTAAAAGCCTTCAAGCTAAAAGACATGAATATTTATTGAACATATTAACAATTCCGAACGTAAAAGAATCAGCCAAAGACACATTGAATTTGTAATGTAAATGATGGATACGTGTTTTTCTCTTCAGTGTTTAAAATACTTTATTGCATTAGCAAAAAAGTTTAAATGTTCTTACAAGTCTACAATGTATTATAATGAACTTACATATAACCGTTTGTTTCCATTAAACCTTAGACTTAGAGCATCTCACATTTAACAAATATTGATACGCTTAGGTTGACAAAATGTCTTAATTACCATTGGAGAAAGTTAAAGCAATTGTAATTCTTTTCGTTTTACACAGGTAACCCAATTTCTAGAAAACGTTTGCTAGGGGGACTTTATCTATACCATCGCTTTAATTAAATCAAAGCAACAAATAATATTAAACAGCACATATTTTCACAAAAATTTTTGATTCGACAAAATGTCGTAAGTGCCATTGTAGAATGTCAAATAAATTGTAATTTATTATTTAGGTTTTCCCCAAGCAAACCAAATTTCTAAAAGCGTTTTTTTTCAGTTCATTTGTAAACATGTTCTGTAAACAAATCATATCAAAAAATTATAAATTTAAACTTTTTAACAGTTTTTTATTCAAAAAAATGTCGTAATGGTCATTAGTGAAAGTCAAACCGATTATAATTTATTCTGTTCGGTTTCCCTAAGTAAACTAAGATATTTCTAAAAAAGTTTTTTCGGGGGACTTTATTCTTTCATAAAATCATATCAACAAATAATAACTTTAAATACCAACCCTTAATAACAATTTTTAATTTCAAATATTAATAAAAATTAATATAACTCATGTATTTCTACGAAACAAATACAAAAAGCAGTTAAAAAAAAACAATTTTGCATATCTCCAGTGAAAGTATGTTGAAATCAACCGCAGCCCTGCCTACATAATGAAATTAAACATTTTCATTTTTTAAGTAAACATAAATAATGTGTATCTATATAAAAACAAAGTTTTTTTATCACAATGTAAAAAGCTCATAAAAAGTACCCAAATAGGAAAAATAGGAATTCCTCGTGGTCAGGCGCCAAATCGAATTGATAATTTTAAATACTTCATTGAAAACGGTTAAAATGTTATTATTTATTCCCTCAGTTTAATGTGCTCCCTTATTTTCAATGCAATCCGGGAAAATGTGAACCGCCGGAAAAAGGGCTGAACATTGATTTATGGCACTGGTCAGTATTGTGGTATGAACCGTGACTAAAAGTTATATATTTTTATAAATTTCATAAAGGATTTTATATTAAGACAGGATTGCCTTACTTAATTTATTGCGCTTTTGTGGTTATTTATGTGGCTTTTTTGCTTATGTTTTAGAAAGATTTATGCTCCGACAAAATTTAACACGGAGTACTTAACTCCGGCGAGTGCGTAAATATTAATAATATTTAGTTAAAGGATTTTTGTTTATTAAATGATTACAAAAATTAGAGCATTTAACGGCCAAAAGTATTGTCGTATTATCCCGTATTTAGGTATGCAAGGTTCTTAAAAATATCGATTACGATATATGTCGAATTAAGTCGATATTGATATATCGATAAATCGGTCTATTAGGCCGATATGTCCATATTTCTTCTTTTTTTAAAGCTTATAGAAATCCAATGAAGTTTTAGTTATATCAAACGTTTATCGATTGTGTATGTATATAATTTTTTATACTTACCTAAGTGAATAATTAAAAAAATTAACTTATGTATATAATATGTTTTTTTTTTCATAAATTTATCTTTAAAAAAAAAATTCCAGTATTTTGTACTAGCTATCGTAACTATTTATTAATTAAGTATGTATTAAATAGTAATTTGGCAGTTTACTTCTTTGTAGACGGTTTTTCCTTTGATAAAGAGTTTTTTTTTCGATATTTCGATACGATATATATTGAGTTTTTCGATATTGATATATCGATTTTTTTAGGGGTCGATAGGTCGATATTTATCGGTTTTCCGACATATCGTTGCATACCGTGTTGCGCTACCTCATTCCTTAGCCAACGTTTCCGATAGCATTGCAATGCCCATCATCAGGGCAGTTGGGTAATCAAAGATTGTGGTGAAGTGAGGGCCAACATAAGCCTCCCAGTGAGGCCAACATTATTGTATTGTACTATGAAATGTAAAATGTTGTATCAAAAAAATAAAAAAATTGTTTACTTATGCATGCATAAAGGATTGGATCTGGCAACATGGTATCGTACACACTCACCACTATCGATTACACATCTGCCCTAATGATGGTTGCTGCACCGTTGGCTAAAAATAGAAGTAAAGCAACATGGCGTAATACCCTAAAAATAAATCGTGAGGGGTAAAAAATTGTTTTACCTAAGTGTTGTTTTTTGTCTTGATCCCTGAATACGTAAATGAATATTCCACTTTCCAAAGAAAAAAAATATTTTCAAGAATTTTGTTATTGAAATTGATATCCAAGTTTAAGTCGGCATTATCTGTTTTCCAGTAAACAAAAAATACCGACGAATAAATAAACCTTTTTTTATTCCAACCCATTTTTTTAATAGAACGTATCATTTTAAAACAGCAGGTATAATCACAGACTTTACCAAAAAGAGATCATGAAAATCTCAGATAAATTAATTTGATAACAGTCATAACATTTTTTATTTGGTCGAGGGATAAATCTCTTGACTATGAATCCGAAGGGTGCGGCGTGCGCAAACAAATTTTATTTAAAGATTTTGTGTTGTTTCACATTATAGCGTAACTTGAATAGGTATATTTGCGTGTTCCAGAATGGAAGTTAATCTCAGTATCGCCCTGCTGAAAGAATACCTTCCAGTATTACTAGAAAACGTTGTGGGGAACGAAACTCATCAACCTAATATCAACATTTTTAACGCGGGTAACACCGCATACGTCACGGCGAACTGAGGTTCCGCCGGCTAACACGGCGATCGCCATTCCCTTTTTGACCGTCCGGTCTGCCGTTTGCGTTTCTGAGTGTCGTTCCTTCCATAAATCAAATCCTTCTGATAATACGTGTCGTGTAAATAGATTTAATAAATGTAACATCAGTGGTAAATACATCTTTTATTGTAAGATCACGATACATCCTTTGGTAACATAATAAGTAGCCGTAAAAGTAAGTATACTCAGGTGAGATAGCCTGAGTCATCTGCTGGATTATATCCGCTATTTAACCTACTTACCAAAACGTGTTTGGCCGTGTTTGCCCTCGCTCTTCTTCATCTCTTTCCCCTTCACACTATTTTCAGCTTCACAAAATACAATGGGGACGCCATGGTGTCACTGGCTCCAGACAGTTTGGTTTTATTGTATTTACCAAAAAGTCTGGATATAATTTTATCCCACGGAAAATTAATTTTTTAATTTTAATGATTACTGTAGTCACCGAAGGGATGATTTAAGGAGAGATTGTACCACAGAAAATGAACAATTAATCAATTTTCAAGTTAAAATTGAAGTTCCGTTAAAATTTTATTTAAGTTCTATTATTATTTTATCACTGGCCGATTATTTCACAGTACTCGGAGAGTTAAAACTATTGCAGACTTTCAGAGAACTTGAACGTCAAATTTGATGAAATCTTCCAATTCCGTGAAACTACCCGTCATGAGTGTATTATGGGCGTGTCCGTGTCCGAATTATGACAAAAATTTTCTTACTTTTGTTGAAATTGGTCTAACATTTTCAAATATCAAAATTCTATCGAGCAGAAAATCAAATTAAACGGCCGCGGGCGTGTTTGGGCCCAAAAAGTCGAAAGGCAATATTAATTTCTATCAAATCGGTATAGATCTCACTTCCGAGAATTTTCTTCTATTCAGCGATTACAGTCAATGCAATAAATTTCATGGAAAGCGCCATTGAAGGGTAAGTGATAAAATAAATCGAGCGACCAGTACCTTTGAGCCTTCTTGTCTTTCGCGAATTTAAAACTTAAAATAGTTTAATCATCGCATTCCAATCATTTATTTCCATTGCGATGTTTTGTTATTTTCCGAAATGATTCCTTCTCATGGAGATATTCCTTCTCTAAAGAGTATATTATAGGGGCAGAATTGTAATTTGCTGAAAAACGGCTCTCTAAAACGGCTTAATACTACCTTTCGTGTGTCATTCTTAGACTTGATATTTTTTGTTACCAAATAATGGACTTTTATTTTTCAATCTGTTTATTTTTTTTTTGTAATCGATGTAGGCATTTGACCATGAAAAATAAAAACATTGATACACCATTCAACCCACTTTTAAAACTTTAGTCTATGATTATCGCGTAAATAATGATTTTACACAATATTTTAAATTTAAAATATATACATAATACACACATCTGTAAAAGTACGGCCTCTTATTATCGTTATGATATCTGTGAATATTGATAATTAAATAAATACTTCATTTTTCACCAAAATCGAACACATTTCGTAGCTTCTATTCATTCCGGGCTAGAATCTCCCGTTGGCAGGTAGGGAATCTGTACGCTCCTCGTTTGACAGCGTATATATTTTGAAAATACGGGCGAAATGTTTTATTAATAGCTTTAAACATAGAATACCGACTCACTTGAACCACTGCAGTAAACTCAGTAAGCTACAAAAACAGGAAGTACTCGAAAATTCTCTTTTTTAGTGTAAGTTTGTCGAATTGTATTTTTTCAACCGCCATATTGTATAAATCGTTTAAAATATAACATTTCATGTGCGTTATACTTCCGAAAATGGTTTGTGCGATGTTCATATTGTTCCATGCGTGTGGCGACGGCACGTTTTGCAAGTATGTGTGAGAATTCAATGCTGCGTACCCACACACAGCTATAATATATGTAGCGTGACGTATTTCGGAATATCAGTATTAGTTCATTTGTTTGTGTCGTGGACATTCATTCACTCGTCGAACATTTCTCCGTAGGTACATTATGTACGCTGTGTTTGGTAGTAGATACAAAAATTACCTTATATGATTAGTATTAGTATTAAGTATAATAGACAAAGAGACAAGATAGGTAAACCCTACGTCATCGAGTATACGAATGAAACTACTTTGTAGTGATAATGGACGTTTATAAAACCTTAAAAAAGCTGGTCTGCCGGTGCGTCTTTTGGCAGGAGCCGCGCTGTCACGGAAATAGTCAGTGATTTTTTTCGAAAAAATTACGACATCAAAACAACGAGAATAATAAAAGTCGATTAGAAAATGAGAAAAAAGCAGGTCTGCCAACCGACAGCCTGGCACGTTCGCAGGCAGCCGGCGTCAAAGTGGGGTAAAAAATAGTAAATTTTACGTCATCGAGTACACGAATTAAACCAATGAATAACTATAGTCCAGATCATTTCATTTAAGAATTTCTTGGTCTGCCCACCAGCAGCCTGGCAGCTTTTTGGGTACGACTTTAAAAAAAAAAAAAATAATAATTTTTCGTTTTCTGAATTATTATTTTTATTTCATTATAGTTTTAAATTAGAATGCCATATTTTTTTTAAATAAGCCAAAACCTGCCGCGGTGCCCCTCACTGCTGTCGCGTGTCCATATTTTTGTACAAATTTATAATAATAATAGTCATTTTAAGATTGCCAAAATAGTCCATACTAGTTGGAAGTTCGAACAACCAACGCACCGTCGCCGTAAGAGCTGCGTTCATCCGTAAAACGACGTAAATTTCCGAACCTCGTCCGTTTCATATCGGTTTCGCATGCCCTGCTGCATCGATTACATCGAACACAAGATCGAAACTAACAAAAAACTGTAATCTAGATCATCCCATTCATGATTTCCTTGGTCTGCCGACCAGCAGCCTGGCAGTTCAAAAATAAAAACACCATAAAATCGACTCCAAATGTGAACCACGAGAATAATTACGAAGCAGAATATGTTAATAATAAACTGTTTTTATTCAATACATAACTACGAAATACATAATCACGAAACAGAACTTGTTTATAATAAAAAAAAATTTTATACATTAAATAATAATATTATTGAACATTTAAAAAAAATAAAAAACGAGTGTGCAAGACCACACGACTGAAATAAAATTTCACTTATCTTATAAAAGAACATATGACATTGGGGTGACATAGACGTTGACATTCCAGACAATTTGGTTTGGTCTGCATGAAAACATAATCATGCAACCCTAAAATTGTTTTGATTGTATCCTATTATCTTACGGAAAAAAGGTTTGTTGCATTTCACACAGTAGTACACACTCAGGCGTCTTTTTTTCGCTGGGCAAAAGTTGCCCCGTTTTCTTTTGCATGCTTCGTTTCCTTTTTTAATAACATTAATCACCGTTCGCATCGATCACTGTTCGCATCGATTACCGTTCGCATCACACTTTTCGTAACGCATTCACCAGTTTACCCCCAAGTGTCGAGCGTGCGTAAAGAAGTTTTACTTAAAAAAAATTATTTATACAATGCATAAATACGAAATACATAATTACGAAGCAGAACTTGTTTATAATAAACTGTTTTTATACATTAAATAATAATATTATTGAACATATAAAAGAAATAAGAAATTAAAATGGAGTTCTACAAAATAAACTTAATAACAATAAATGCACCACGAGATTCCAAACGTCGCGTCGGTAGTTTATAATGGGAGCTGCGCGAGTGTATACGAATGACGTGAACTATGGGAAAAAACCATCAACAAGCAAATAATGAAACATTCGTAAAAAGGATCATACTAAATATTCTACCAAAATAATAAGTTCCATAAATTAAACACACTTTGTTATTGGTTTGGTTTTTACTTCGATATTTAAAAATATTGTGCACGTCATAACATAACACAAGTTGAATGTTGAAGTTTTAAAATTCGCGATGGCATTACTACCGACATCTAGCGATGTAATAATTAATACATTTTGACAGTTTTCGAATTCGGCCGTGGCTAGTACATCCCTTTAACTAAAACAGTTTGCTCCACCGAGTGAATTAATAAAAAATAAAATAAGTGTTTTTGAAAGAAAATTATTTATTAAAAATATGTATGCGTATTGTATAACATTTCATTCTTCCCATTATTATTCGGTTTTATTTTTCATTCAAAAAAAAATGTACATTTCCCACATTTATTATTTAGTATTATTTCTCCCGGTATGATAGGGATGTCCCTGTGTTATTGTGGGTGAAGTTTTCAGTTGGAATTCTACAAGGTATCCTTGATACTTGATATTAATAAATAATATTAAATTATAGAATTCAATTTAAATTACAAATATTTTATATCGTGATTCAATTAAGAAAATTTGATACGGAATGTGAGAAATGTATGAAAGGAGATTAGGTGGTCTGAGTACAAATGTATAGGTATTGTGATTAAAATGTATTGTAGATGTAAGGATCCAATGCAAGTTATCACTAATGAATCTTAATTATTCTGGGAAAATTTTAAAAGAATTTTATTTACAGAAATATTTCTAGGTAATATTAGATTATTTTCATGCAGTTCCTTTATGATGTAACGATACCATTCCACGTCTCACGATCCGTTCCTTTTTTTCTCAGTAGGTAGTTCTTCTCGAGATCTTCTAAAACGTTTTCCATAAAGTGTGGTCTTGCCTGCCAAAAGACTGCGCCAGATGGTTTGATTTCGCATACCGCACCATATCAATAGTATATCTGCCTTTCCCTCGACACATAGAAACAATCCTTCCCAGTTTACTGGCGGTTAAGCTGCATATTATGAAGGGTTGATAGGTTTAAGGAATGAAGGTATTCTTTTTAGTTCTGTATCTTAAAATTGTTTGGGGCCTGCACAATCCTAATGATAGCGATTCTTTTTTCCAACAAGATATTACTTTTTTTGTTGATTGAGAGCCAGTGTCCAATCGATACCACACGAGAGGTTTGTTGAATGCATCGAGCAATTATTCAAACAAGTATCAAGCAATAGTTGCGATGGCCGAATATAATAGGTAGGCATGTTAAAATATTATATTTATACCACAGAGGAGATCCTGAAGCGCATATTGAACGCAAATCGCTGTTATTAACGCCTACAAAACCAAATAAATTCGAGACTGCTGTCCAGAAACACCAAGATTATTAGTGTACAAAACACTCATTAGACTCACATACGCAGCTGAGACTTGGGTACTAACTAAGAGGAATGAGCGAGCACTGGATGTTTTTGAAAGGAAAATTTTGAGGCATATCTTCGGACCAGTTTTCAGAGAATGGGTTTTGACACAGACGTTACAACAATGAGCTATATACTCTGTTTAAGGATCTAAACGTCACAAAATGTATAAAACTGGGAAGATTTCGGTGGCTGGGTCAGGTAGAGAGAATGACCGAACATCAAGCACCAAAGTCCCTGCTAAACTCAAGACCGACAGAGCGAAGGGGCCTGGGAAGACCAAGTTTAAGATGGACCGACAACGTCCTCAAAGATATATCCACCTTGGAGATTGTAAACTGGAGAGAGCTGGCACAAAACCGTGATGGGTGGAGAAGACTCTTGAGGAGGCCAAGACCCACCAGGGGTTGTAGAGCCAGGAACCAAGAGTGATGATTATGATAAAATATTTGCAAGTTGATTTGGTAGACATAATTGTTGCTGTTTGCCATATTCTGCGCACCTATTCGTAGCTCTTGCCATATTGAATGAATAAATTGCCACCTGAATTACTCTTGCCACATGAATTTTAACTTTGTAATTTGGTAAATTGTTTAAATTCTGTGAAACAATCCGTCCTCAGTATTAAAATTGATTGTTTGATTAAATGTTGAAATTTTTGTAAATCAATTTTTTGAGGAAATTAAAACAAATCAACCTTCCAATTGACAAAATCGATAACATTATTTTCCGCAAACTATATTAAAAATATATATCTGTAGCGAGTTGTTTGACAGCATACATAATTTCTTATGAATATACATTCATAAAAAAATATTATAAAATTGCTCTAGCAAAAAGCGAAATCTCCTGTTTGCTAAGAACACAATATATCGTTACGTGCGTAGTATTTTTCGTAGTCATAACAAGGGGGTTGTAGTTTTAATAAAACGTATTGAGTATGATGTTGACACACAGCCGAAGTTATATGGAACTTTTATTGCCCTACTCACGAGAAACATCTTTCAATGGTGTCGCACGACTCCCAATATTTCTCTATCTTTATTTCATGCCGGTCTCTCTTCCTAGGTCCAAATACGTCCTAGGGGTTAGATAACAGTGGTGCGAGTGCTCCTTATAAATAATAAATAGACTTGCTTACTGCCTAACTTTCTTTTTACGTGTGAAAAATCACGAAATATAAAATCCTCATGTGTTTTGCAGAAACAAAGACATTGGTATTTTGGCCTTATTATTTAAGATAATACTTTTATTGCTGCAAAGCAATTGCTATGAGTTATAAAACTATAACGATTCTTAAGCGGGAGATAATAATAAACAAAAATATATCATTGAAGAAGAAGATAACAATTATAATCTAAACGAAAATATGAAAGAGAACAAACCACAGAAAAATAGAAAAAGATAATGGTCGCAACTGGGACTCAACCCAGAACCTCTCATCTAACCAGGACGTGTTCGTTCACCAATTCCTCCATTGCCACCTTCTGTCAAACCGTCATATTTTTCAATCTCATATTTGAAATTTTAGAATTAACAATATTGTCTTCAACAATTTTTTTTTTTACAAAATGGCGGATGATATATTACATTGATAGGATAACTTTTGAAGGTTATAAAAATCTTTTTATAACCTTCAAAAGTTATAAAAAGATTTTTTTCTTATAAAAATTTGAAAAACATATCAGTTTATAAGTTTCACATACAATATGGTACAAAAATTAAAAATATAAGTTAAGTAGAACAACATAGATTAAAGCGCCCTTGAGGTGATTTTCTCACGAAAATAGCGCTATGAAAATCATCCAATAATTATTATTATACGAAGGAGAAGTTAGTGGAACAAAACAATGAGGTAAAACAAAAAAGAAACAAGCAAGGATGTACTTATTTAAGCACAAACTTAAGGTAGGAGTTTACAGAAAGTTATTGTCATGTAACATAAACTTAGGTAAAAATAAATTTTGGAAGATTAGATATATGCCCAGGGAAATAAAGGAGAGAAAAAGAAACCGACAAAACAAAATATGGCAAGAAAATTTTTTCGTTTCTAAATGTATCTAAAAAATATTACTTTAAAGAACAACTTTGTAATTTTTATTGATATTTCTTTGATAATGGTATGACGGAATAGCCCCGTAATTAACGCAATGTCGGATGATAGAGATGATAACGAAGAAATGCTGGACAAACTACCCTTCCTTTCCTTCCTTTCCAAAAAGTTTTTTTTTTAAATCCGAGTAGTACGCTCTTATATACCTATAATATTGTCTCTATTTCGTGCTATCCCTCTCATACAAGATGTCAGTCGCATATTCGTTACAGTTTTAATTATTTGAAAATAAAGCTAGTCTCACACGAATCATATGTATATATTTTGTTTTATATTATACATATATATTGGAGAGTGTAGCGCTCTTGTGAGACTAGCCTAATAAGGTAGGCAGCAAAATGTCTCTGAAGCCCTTTAGGCTTAGGGGACTTGATTTATAATATAAGTTCATATATATAGAATTAAATTATTTTAGACGAATTTGGTAAATTCATCCAATTCAAAGTACTAGTTTATTTTTGAATTGTACAAAAATTAAATATTTCCAGCAAAGCGAACGATAACTCATTTCTATTTTTAATTACTTAAAAATAGGTTTACAGTCAATAATTTGGATGTTTTTTTTGAAATAGTCTTTAATTACGTAGCCATATAGGATTATAAATAATCGGAATTCTTTGGTCAATATAAGTTCGAAATTCATTAATATGATATCTTTTTCATTTCGTCCTCCTAGTAATCTTTTCAGATTTTCAATAAACTGAATTCGATTTCTTTGCGTGTATCACTTTCTCTTTTTTTATTCTTTCATCACAAAATTGTCAATTTAAATTATATTTTATTTATTAAAATCGCACTTCTTAGAACCCGTTTATTTATAACGCAAGCCGAAAACGGTGATTGAATATCGAGTTTTGGGTTGAATTGTTGATGACCGAATAAGCTTAAATCTAAATCTGTTTGCATTAAGACCATCACTCGATATCTTTTGCGGTCTTCTTGACAGCCAAAATTTTTAAAAAATTATAAATTCGTTCTAAAACAGAAGTAGACAGTAGATGAATCAGTTGCGTGGCTGAATATTTTTATTTGCGGTTACAAGGTTTACTTATAAAAAGTTTGCAATTCTCTGTCCTACTGGAAGAACTCGGAAAGATTTATACATTTGGCCCTTATCCTGCTCGGGGCGGAAGGGGTGATGGGAGGGTGAGAGGTAGTGGAAGGGGACACAAGGGAGGGGGGGATGGTTGAATCCGGCAAGGAATAAAATAATACATGTGTTTATGTCTGTATCGCGAGTCACAGCTTGCAAGGATCCTCTCGTCTTTGACGTTACCATAAACACATATCGTTACGGCTTGCTTTCTTCCTTACGGAGAAATGAGTTTTTCACGAATCTCTTTCTACCTTCAAAATAAAATGGTTTTTGTCCTGACAATATGCGATGACACACATATACAAATTTGTTATACAATATTGGTATTTTATAGTGTGTGACGGTGTTTACATGAAATGAAAATGATGAAGCTCCATTGAAAATGTTTTATACTCATTCATCATTATGAGAATATTGAACACACCGTAAGTGTGAAAATCATTTTACGTGATCTGAAAATATGGGACAAATCCCAATATTTTTATTTTTTTTATTTAATAATCACATTATTGTGCATGCTAATAATTTTACAGGCATAAATAATTAACGATTGACATTTTTTTGCAAATTTTTGCAAAGCAGTCACTTTGTATGACGTATTTAATGAAATAATACTGTTTAAAACCACGATGTGTTTAAAAAAGAATTAAGTGTAGTTTCTTATATCTAAGCACATTTTCTATAGCAGGAAAATTCTTTCGGTGTTTTATTGTTGGTGAACGGCCTGGTACATAAAAGATATTGGGTGATTAATATTTTCCTTGTAAGAGCCCGTTCACACTTCCGTTTTAAAAACGGAGGCGGGTCCCGTTTTTAAAACGAAAACCCTTGCCGCTGTAGTGGAGCTGTTCACACTTGTGAGAGATCGCCTACGCGGAGCGTCCGTTTTGAACTCGGAATCGAACGCGCTGGCTCATACATTCCAATGGAGTTGTTCACACTACACGGAGAACGGATCCGTTTTGACCCCGCCACACCCCGCTTCACCACCGCTCGCTCCCAGACACAAGCGAGCAGGCAAATTACGCGGTTGTGTTTTTATGGGGCGCGCGTTTTAATACAGTAATGGGTAAGGAAATAAATCCCGAAAATTTAATCTCACTGTTCGGAGAAAGAGTTGTGCTATGGGATAAAACGACAGAAGGATATAAAAATAATTCATTAAAATTATCAACAGCCTTTCTTCTGGACAAATGCACTCTCTCAATTTTGTATTTTATACGTTAAGATCTCTGAAACTCGTTCCAGTAGATAGTTAAAGGAAGTGATAGACATTCTTAAATAATTAAAGAACTTTAGATCATCACTTCTCAACTCACCGATTAACACTTGGAAAGTTCCTAGAGAAAATCTTTCAGCTATAATTGGGTGTACCCAAAATTTTCATTTCACTATTTTCCTTCTTTTTAATAAGTACCACATGACAACAAGAGCTTCATCGTCACCCATTGCGCACGACCGTCTACTGAAGAATGATCAAATAAAATGTTTTGGTCGTTGTTTTCGTAGAGTAGGATCCGTTTTCAAAACGGATCCGTTTTGAAAACGGAAGTGTGAACCGAGGCCTAGGGCTTCCGTTTTAAAAACGGGACCCGCCTCCGTTTTTAAAACGGAAGTGTGAACGGTTCTTAGCAATCTAATTTGCTTTGCGTATGTCGTCCCTTGGACCTCATCCCTGTGTTACTTTTATGGATAAAATAAATACATTCAAATGTACAGTTTCTTCACAGTAACAAAATCATGTCTCTTACGGGCGCTTTACCCAAAGAGACAAGTTAAAGGAGCTAAATATTATATGATGCTCTGGAGCATTATTCGCGTTGCTTTGTTGTGCAGTATTTGTATTTCATTTTCTCTTCATTGCGGAGAAAAAGAATACTTGAAAAGTAACTATAATATATTATATGATATGTTTATTCAATTAAATGAAGACAATATTAGCGAAACTCAATAAAAAATCTGGAGACAGAAAAATCAGAAAAAGATATTGGTACCTCTGGGACCCAAACCCAGGACCTTCTGCTTACATGGCAAATGCTCTACCAACTGAGCTAAGGTGTCTATCTTCAATTCGATCACTTTTAACTGTATCATACTTCGACTAAGAACTACCAACATTATCTTCATTTTCTTAACGCATATATTATTGGCTGCTATTTTTATATGATTGTTTCTTGGGATCAGTAGGATTTATCGGTCCAGTTAAGAGATCTACCGAGCCGAACCCTCTGATATGGAAATATCTGTAGTCGGTGAATTATTTTCCTATTTGGTCTCTGGTAGATTGACTTGTTGTTCTTGTATTGGTTTATATTTATTATACCTATGTAGTGCATGGCGTGGATTGACTAGTGACTAGATGATCATTTGTGGAAATAACTACATAAATCTATGTACCGAATTAAGTCTTAGTATAGTTGGTAGGTAGGTTTCTTTTGTTTACATTGGCTCCACACAGGAGGCCCTGAGGAAAATAATTCTCCTTAGGGCATGTGTCATCTTCAAGGATGCTGTGTGGAGGATCTTTTTAGGAAAGGATGGAGAGGAAGTTATAGGGGTGGGTAGAAATTTGGGGGTCAGTGTGTTCAGGAGTGACGGATTTATGAATCCATCCCTCTTACTGCGGTACAAGGCGATTTTCCGAGAGAGTACGGCTGGAAATGTCAAAGGGACTCACTCAACCACTCTCTTCCGATCCGGCATACCATGCAGCTTGTGGGCAGATGCATCCGCCGCCAAGACCCGGACAAACCTTTCCCCGTGAACCCGGGCACCATTGCTAAGTCATCAAACGTAGCGAACCACTTGGGGTGACCTATGGCAGAGGTTTTTGTTATCCAATAAAAGTTTCCAGGGGCGGCGGTACCCATACCCGCCTCCCAAATTGATACTTTGTACTTAGGAAATATATTTTTTTACAGTGTTTCGTAGTAGTGACAGAACGATCGCAACAAAAAAATCTTGTTTTACTTTTTGCTTGATCCTTATACCCTTCGTAAATAAAATATTTATATCAGACGTCATACAAGTATACTCCCTTGTGTATTTTTTATTCGCGCTTTATCATTTCATGTATTTGTTTGACGAAAACCCGTCCACAATTGAAAAATGTTTGAATTCTTGTAAATCAATCTCCTCTGATGTGATTGAGCCGAGTCAATAAGCGTGGAATCGCTTCTCAATCTTACTTATCAAATAAAAGTCCCCGTTTCCCGTTGTGCTTGAATTTATTCCTGAGACTAGTGGCTCCTTGCTCCGTCAGGCTGGTGGTACCCGATCCGTCAGGACTCGGCCGATCCTCTGATGTGTCAGTGCCCATTTTCTAGCCTGAAATCATAAATTCGATCCCCGACATCATCTCTGCCTCCTCCTTCATTCCCCTTTCCAGTGAAATGTGAACTTTGCATGCTACGCCAATTTCATTCGAAGAATAATTTCGTCCCCCGGGTCGTGATGCGAATTTGTAAACCCTTTTTACTTTCGGAGTTCAATGCCTTTATCTAGCGTTCGTGATATTTTTTAAAGTTTTATTCGATTCAAAGCATTACTGACCGTCGTACCTTTTTCTCACGTTCATTACGGCCCGGTATTAAGCGAAGGCGGGGAGATATGTAAATACGAATGTTAGAGGGAGCGCGCTAATATTAAAAACGATAATATTTATTTATCTATTATTAAGTTTATTATTAATTTTGTTATTAAGTTTATTTTGTAGAACTCCAATATATTTTTATTTTTTTTTATTTTATGAATTCTGTAATATTATTATTTAATGTATAAAAACAGTTTATTATAACGAATTCTACTAAGTAATCAATATTTAAGTGAAATCTCGAGGAAAATGTCTTAAGGGTCATTAACCAACCAGCGGCCGAGAATTCAAAATTCGTCGATAGATATTCTTACAGGGCGGTTCCTATGAGAAAGATTAATTATTCTTAGTACCAGCATTTTTAAATAATAACTGAATATCGATTTTATTTCATTCAAAATTAGCTTTAATTTAGACCTGCATTCAAAATGCTGAAAGGTGTGGTGATAAAACTATGAAAATTTTTCACTTTTTGTAATTATTTTTTGATCAAAAGTATTTATAATTTTTCAATGAGGTCTAAGCAAAATAAAATTTAAAAAAAATCTTAAATATATAAGTTTGTAAGACCGAAAATAAATAGACAAACTGAAGTATTTTCGTCACAAAACACGTGCGCGGATCTTTTTTTGAAGGATTTCATTTAAACTTAAATTATAATTCTGGAACATGGCTTTCTTAGATAATTTATTGATTTATTTTACTGCATGATTGTGTTTTCAGATGTGTGTTGTATAAGACAATTTTTTTTTTGAAAATTTAACAAATCTGCCAACGACCTACGGTAAAATCTTATTATACTAAAAATAAACATATTTTCTCATAATTAAAAAGATAACCTTACCTGATAAAAGAACAGTCTTTTGAAATCAATTTTTACTTTTTTGGTGGAAAAGAGTCAACACGGCTAAAATTTTATTTAAAAATGAAATTTTTCTGGTTTTGTCTGGTTATTCCCTCTTAAATGGCATTTTAAGAAACACTGTGAATTTTCTCATACAAATAACTGTAAAATATCAGAAAAAAACGGGTTTACCATAATTTTTGGAGCATACTTTGCGATTTTATTATATAGAGGGAATTTTAAATGGTTACTATTTCAGCGTAGCAAATGCATAGTTATCACCTTCAAAAATAACATATATTTTTTTAGAAACTTGAAAAACAGTGTTCCAGTATGTCATAAATCGGTAAAAATTTGGAATGCCGCGGCTTAATTTATGGCATCCGACAGTGTTGTATATCTGAAAGCTTCCGAGCTTGTACCATAGAGGGAAGTGCTAAGAGCTGTCCCGAAAGTCCGCAAGATGGCGGTTTGTTTAGTTCAGAGTTTTTGCACCAGGGGGGCCGAGGGCCGGGGTGCAGTTTGCAGAAGCTCACATGATTCAGCTTTATTTCAGACAACTTCTAGTTAGGTTTACTACTCGCAGTCACAACATTTGTAATACGCGAAGTATTAATAAATCAAGATTAACATAAAGACCTCTATTTTTCCAAAGAAGTAATCTCCTTCCAAGACGAGTTAGAGAACCTGATTGTGTGAATACCACAATTTGTGAACACAGGGAACAGACAGGGATCAGTTTTGATCAAAAATTATTTTTTTTATTTTACGCTATTGATCTTCTGTGTGCGCCAGGACATTATTAGATGGATGATCGTTGCCTTTAGTTTTAAAAAATTGCAACTGGCTGATAAGCACCATTGAAAGGAATTGAAGCTGAACGTTATTGGAATTGATTCGCGGAGTGATTTCATTAAAAAATTAACTCATCAACTTTGTCGTTTTGATTCCTGTGTGGAGTTAAATTATATGTAATATAATAGATATAGGTTATAAATTTTGTTAATAATTGTATTCTTCGCTTAAATTTCACATAAATACCTGCAACACCCAAAGCACAAAAGTGAAATCCGTTGTACGGATTCTAGGGTTCTTTTCATCTTAAACATCCCATTTCCATTTCACCGTAAATATCACATAAAAATACCTTAAATAAAAAACGAATTTAATAGATATGTTTGTTTACATTAAAATTATAATTATTATAAAGTGCTCAAGATGTTGATCAAAGTATTACCTATTGTTTCATTAAAATTTCTAAATGCTGGCAGATTCTTTATGACTGATAAAATTTCTGATAATTTCGCAGATTTTACGTCAGACGAATACAGTGCATGGAATTTAATAGCCGATAAAATTTAATTAACCGAGTAAAACAACGTCAAGCATTAAACCATTTTGGTTACATTTTATATCCATCAATGATACTGACGTCGGCGTCGTTTTAACATTTTATGTGGATGGCTTTCCACAAAATAACACGAAAAGGAAAAGGTGATATCCAAGCTTTTATTATTACATTTAGCTCTATGCTGCAGTTGGTCATAAAATAATTTTGTTATATTTTTCAGTATAATAAGTATGATGTGCTTGGATTACAGGATTTTTCTATTGTGTTTATAGCCTAGCTAGAAATGTATATTAGCAATCTAAAAAAAATATATATATATATATATAAAACATAGTCGGATTAGTTACACCATTTATAACTCAAGAATGGCTGGACCGATTTCTATGATCTTTGATTTGTTGGATTTGTCTCCGCCCCTTATAGCACAATAGCTATTAAAACATTTGGTAAAATCATGTAAAAAAATTAAAAATACCATTCTTTTCCTCATACATTTTGTATGGAACGAATTCTTAATTTTTGATAGAGCTGAAGTTATATTGCGATAAATATAATATTGGATAGTGAGTGAATTCCAAAAAATTCAGAAACGTTAAATGCCAATGCGCTGATTGTTTTGCTTTTGTTCTTAAACATATAATGCAGCTCCTCTTTCTTACAACCTAAATGTCAACAGTCAAAAATGAGACAAACGGTGAACGTATGTCTGCACCCTTCCAAAGGAAATATATAATAATTATAATAAATCTCCCTACATGTATAAATAAAATGAAACACCTTCCCGTAAGTAAGTGGAAAAGTAAGAAAATCACAAAAAATATAAATGCGTATGCAACGCCATCTCTGATACTGACAAAAACTAAACACGGGCAGTTGCGCACCGATAATAATTAATTGGTTCATTGTGTAATTTTTAACACATTGAAAAAATTAATTTAATACAGCTAATAAGTTCACCCAACAGTTATTGGTTCTGAGGTAGTACAAAGTTCGCCGGGACATCTAGTAATAAGAATAAACGGAGCACCAGATGACCCAAAAGCTCGGAGAGCTCAAAAACCGACATCGGAGATGGATGAAATTATTATCTCGGACCAGGGGCCTGTTATCTGTGCTATGAGAAGCGAAATTATTATCCTAGACATTAAATAAAACGCAGATGTAAATGAACAATGAGTGGGTATATTTGAAAAAGATAATACGGACTTAAAACTACTTTAAATGAGAAATTTTAAGAATCGCCTGCGGAAGTTTGAAATGGCTTACGAAACCTATGATGTTGCTGAAAGAGAATCGAATTTTATCCAATATAAAGTTGGATATGTTTTTAGATTTTCACGGCCAAAAGTATTTTCGTTATTTGTTCCTACGCCATTGCCTGTCTTAGTTATTTTGTACCGGTGACTAGCGATCACTGGATGACAGTGCATTCAAACAGGAGCACGCCGGATTACAGAGGCATCTGAAATCTACAACCATTTTGAAGTATACTATAATACCAGCTCGTAGTGGAGTGGAGCTGGCAACACAGTATCGCTTCTAAGAACATACCTAAGCACACATTTCACCACTAACAATTACACATCTCCCTGATGATGGACACGACACTGAAACGTTGGCTAAAGAAGGAGGTAGCGCAACACGGCATAACACCCCTAAAACAAATAACAAAAATATTAGGTAAAGTTTTTCTTCTGTTCAATCATGGTTTGCGGACCAAATAAGTTTATAATATCTGTATTGGTATTAAAAAAGAAGCTATGCGTCATCTAGGTTTCCAAATCCACGTGCCTGGTTCCTGTATCGCTTTGGCAGTCACCCGCGGGATGGTGGAGGTTTCGATATTGAGAATATACCAGAACCCTCCCTCCACCTCCTACACACCGATTCCCACGAAAAGCGACACCGAATATGTACCGGAGTCATAACCCGCGCGTCACGTGTGAAGACACGTCTCGACGCCCTCGCTGGTCCCAGGTAGCGCCCGCCTCCAATCTTGCAATACTCGTACATTTTGAATATAAAAATTACACCGTTTAAATGTGATCCGCGTGACATAACATGTCACGATGTCAACCCCGCCGACTGACTCTCATGCCGCAAGGCAGTTGAATTTATTTAAATGTGTTGTTTGTTGTGATTTCATGTGAGGCAACTCCGATTTCCTCGTTCTGTTATAGAACTATGTATTGCAATATGTTTTTATGCAATTCAATTGCTTTAGAGGGAATAACCAGACACAACTGGAAATATGTCATTTTTAAATAAAATTCTAGACGTATTGACTTTTTTCCACAAAAAAATATAAATCGATTTTTAAAGATTGTTCTTTTATCTGGTAAAGGTATGTTTTAAATTTTAAGAAAAAATGTTTATTATAATGTTTACCTAATTCCCAAATTATACAGTCTACTAAAGATTCACAAGAAGACTCAACCAATCAGACCGGTAATTTCCAATTGCGATGCTCTTAGCTATAAATTAGCGTCAACTTTAAATACTATTATAATTGAATCAAATATTTTCAACCTAAGTATACAATTAAGAATTCCCTACAATTATTTGAACACTTGAAAGGTTTTGAAATCCCCGATAATGCATTATTAGTATCTTTTGACGTCGTTAACCTGTTTCCATGTGTCCCAGTTGAAGAAAGCAAAACAATTATAAATAACTTACTTAATTCCTCAAAATTACCTAATGACTTATAATGACATATTTTTAATTACAGTTAGGTTTAAATCTAAGAAATTTATGCTACAATTAATTCCTATTTCTAATGTAAATTTATTTAGAAATAAAAAAACTAACTGTAAAAAATCCTCAAATTCCCAAATTATACAGTCTACTAAAGATTCACAATAAGACTCAACCAATCAGACCGCTAATTTCCAATTGCAATGCTCCTAGCTATAAATTAGCGTCAACTTCAAATACTATTATAGTTGAATCAAATATTTTTCAACCTAAGTATACAATTAAGAATTCCCTGCAATTAGTTGAGCACTTGAAAGGTTTGGAAATCCCCGATAATGCATTATTAGTATCTTTTGACGTCGTTAACCTGTTTCCATGTGTCCCAGTTGAAGAAAGCAAAACAATTATAAATAACTTACTTAATTCCTCAAAATTACCTAATGACTTAGCCCAGGATTTACTTAAATGTCTTAATGTAGTTTTAAACCAAAATTTCTTTCAATTTAATAATAACATTTTCAAACAAACAAACGGTTTGGCAATGGGGTCAAGTACCAGTGGCTTGGTAGCTGACATATTTTTAAACCATATAGAAAATAAAATCTTTAATAGTTCTGCCTTATTACTTAAATATGTGTATTTTTATAAACGTTACGTAGATGATATTTTTTGTATATTGACCGGTACCAAAAGACAACTTCAAATGTTCCAAAATTTTTTAAACAAAATTCATACAAACATTAAATTTACATTAGAAATAGGAATTAATTGTAGCATAAAATTCTTAGATTTAAACCTAACTGTAATTAAAAATAAGATCGAATTTAATATTTTTCGAAAAGAAACATACGCTGATATAATTATACACAACTCATCTAACCATCAATTTTCACAAAAACTCTTAGCTTTCCATTATTTGATCAATCGATTAATTAATATCCGGCTTTCCCCAAATAATTTCAAAGCTTAACTTAACACAATTAAAATAATTGCATCTAATAATGGTTATAACCCCAAATTAATAGACGACATATTGAACAAAAAATATAAGAAAAAATTTCATTTGTCCTACATTTACCCATTGCTTAGTGATAATATTAAAAACAATGGAAAAAAATATTGTTTGTAAATCATCAAACCTCCAATTTAATCGGGAAAAAAATCCCTAATACAATACAGCCAGCTTTTTATACCAATAATAAATTGAAAAATTATATTTTAAATAACAAGGACAAAGACCAAAAAACGAAATAATCCGGAGTTTACCAATTGAATTGTAATGATTGCAATCATTTTTACGTAGGTAAAACTTGCAGAAATTTTGAAACGAGGATTAAGGAACACTTGAGATGTCTAAATAGCAATAATTATTCGGAATTTGCTAACCATCTAATATAATTTAACCATTCATTTGATATAAATACTGGTTTTAAAATTTTACACCCTAACGTTAGTGGTTTTCAATTAGAACTTTTAGAAATATTAGAAATTAGGAAAAATGTCAATAGAAATTTAAATATTATTAATAACCAAATGAATTTTGTGAATAACCCTATCTTAAACATATTTCCATTGTAATTTTGTCTATGATCTTCTAAGCAATCCCCTCCCCCCTGTCTATTTGCTAAGCTCCTCCTCTTTCCACCCCTCTTCCCCCCCCCTACAACTAATTCCATTTCCACCCACGCCTGTCTTTCTATGCTTGATGATTTAGTTTTTAGTACATATAATGTCCTGGTGAAGAGAACATCGATCTCGAAACATGTCGATTTTTTAAATAAAGATTATTGTGGTAAAAACAAAGTGTTTTAATTATTTAATTAGTAATATTATTATTTCTTTCTTTCTCCATATAATATTTTAGTATTTTGAAAGTAGTGTTTTGTATGTGGGTAATGCTTCTTAACTCTAATTTATAAATGTTAACCTCAATACAGGCAATTAGTTATAGTGAGTTAAATTTTTTTATGTAAAAAAACAACAAATGTACAGTGAGTAAATAAATTAAATTAATTGATGCATTTGAATGAAAATATGTTTTATAGTTTTATCATTCGGCGGTACATCCTCTCTGCACACCCCTTGGGAAATAGGTACCTACTTGGTTATATCATTTGTAAATAGGTATACCTACCTTGTTTTCTCTAAACTGATAGCATATTACATGTAAATATGCCGGAAGGGCAACTGTCGGGGGATCAAAAGTCGTGGAATCACAAAATCTTGGATTAATATTATTCAGAGTGGAAGATACTCTCGGTATCGCCCTGGTGTAATACCACAATTCAGAATTGAAACATTGCTTGAAATGGCTTTAGCCGTGTTTTATGACCAGATCTGAATAGCCAGGTTCCCCACCTTCCTCTTCCCCTCCTCATTACCTTCCGCTTCACAACATACCCCAATTGGGGGTGCCATAGTCTCACTGGCTCGGTACGGGAGCAGTTGGGACTCTTGTGCGGTATTAATCTTTAAAAAAAATTAACATTTCAAAAAAATATTTTTTTCATTTATAAGCAAAGAGAAGGAAAAAATATATTTGTAATTATGTTTAATTCGAAAGACTCATTTCATTTTTTCATTCAAAATAAATAAAATTGAATAATGTTATCCAAGTTCTCAAGTTAAATAGTATTAACGTTCTTGTGAATCAATTAAGTCAACCTGCCTCAGGACGAAAACAATTTTTTTAACGGTTTGTGCCTCACACGATTTATTTTCTAAGTAAATTTACGGAAAACATTAATAAATCACTTAAAACATCAGGAAACGAAAATAGGGGAGGGGTAAAATTGGCGTAACCACAGTTCGTTAATGGCATTGAACGCCGAAACAGCTCTCACAACAACTTAATAATGACGTTGATTAATTTTATTTTATTAATTGAATAAAAAAATTGTAAAAGATACTTAAAAGTCCCTTCGTATCGTCTTAATCCGAATTCCAAATCCAACTAACAACAGTACAAAGATGTACAATAATGTATACCTATATTTTAACAACCCTTGTAAACGAGATTTTTTATTTTTTTATTTTTTTTTATTTAGGAAACAAACAGTCATACAAAATGATAATATAACAATGAAAATTCATATGTTGTAGACCAATTAAGTTCCATTAAGTTAAAATTTTGATATAGTTTTTTTTTTTTTATCTACTCAACTTATGTGACAAAAAAATAAACATAATAAAGAACAACATAAAAAAGAAAAACATAAAACGTAATAAAGAAAAAAAAATCAAGTTATTAACAAACATAGTTAGACTATTTACTACGGATAATAATATTATAAATTTTCACAAAAAAGAAAAAAAAACTATTTTAAGCTATTCATATATTAAGCTGCATTTTATATGATTTCAAGTCATGGTTGAAAATGTCTACATCTCGTAAGGCATTGTAATTTTCACAGATACGTATTATTACAGAGTTTTGCGCGTATTTGGATTTACTGTGTGGTATTCTAAATAAGTCGTTCGATCTGGTATTTTGTTTGGGGCAACGAAATGCAATATTTTCTAACAGATATGATGAATCAACAAGGCAGTATAAGAATAATGCATTTATCGATTATTTCGTAATCCTCTAACTAGCTATGGCTTATAACAATACCATTTCATGTTTCTAATTAGCTAGTACTGCGGCTCATTTGGCCTTATTACTATCACCGTCCGATGGTTGTTCTAAAATTTATTTATTTATTTATTAACGCCCTTTTTCGGTGCTTTTACATTACATATGAATAATAAGAAATACACAGCATTCATTGTACATAACTGAACTGTCTCAGTAACAATATTTTATATTTCTTTAAACATAAATTGAAGATTTCTACTGACTTGGTATAATTTATTGTTTCCCTCCATTAGTATTCTGGGCAAAAAGGAATACATATGATAGTTAGTCCCAGAATTTCTGCACTGAAATAAATCCTTACTTCTAGTATTATGTAGTGGAAACCGGAAGCTTATCAATTCTAGCAATACCAGACTATCAACTAAATCTTTAATTAAATGAAGACAATATAAGCGAAACTCATTCGAAAATCTGGAAACAGAAAAATCAGAAAAAGATATTGTCACCTCTGGGACTCGAAGCCAGAACCTCTCGCTTTCCGGAAACAAAAAAAAAACAACTACATAAATCATTTAGAATTTTAAATAGAAATACCGAGTCAGTGAAAGTTCTTCTGTCTGACAATTTAAGCATATTCATATAATTTAAAATAGTGAAATTTACTGAATTTATGTTACATGAGGAGTTGCATGTCATCATGAGGAAAAATTCATAATTGGATAAAAAAACCTCATGCGAAACCTTGTAAATGAGATTGAAAGAGAGATTATTTTTCAGCAGATTATTAATCCATTCCAACGAAAGCATGACGAAATCTAGTATTTTTTTCAAGACGATTATAATTTTTTACGTCCTAATAGCTTACATTTGCAAAAATTGTGACTTTAAGTAAATAAACTTTTATCCTTACTTTGAATGTTAATTTACATAATTTACAAAAATCAAAAAAGAATTTAGTTAGTTAGTTAGTTAGTTAAAAAAGAATTTATTAAAAAATATTTACAATTAATGTTGCTTGCTCTTTTCTACTCAATTACAGAGCTTACTGACGTTAATACCTACACACTGCTTATCTTATATAATACCAGTAAGTGTAGAAATTCACTATTATTAATAATTAAAAATAATTTTAAAAAAATAATTCATAATTGGAACTGATTCTTGGAATGATTCACACTAACGATAAAGTAGGTAACAATGTTATGTTGTTAATTAATAATTACATGTATTAATTTTTTATTTCTTTTGTTTAACTTTTCGTCAGATAAAGATGTGATTTTTTGAGTTTACTAAAGGTTTATATTCGAAATGTTAATTTTTGATCGTATTTTTTTAAATTCTTTGAACCCTACAATTCATTGTTTGAATAAAAATAAATCAAACTTGTAAAATAAAATGTGAAAGCCTATAATAAAAAATAAAAAATATATAATATCCCGTGTTTTTTTATGGGTCTGTGCTATTATTAAATAAAATAAGAAGGTCCTATTATTATTAAGTGATTTTAATCCTGTAAAAAGATTCCCGACAGCTTTTATTTTCAGGTTTGACCATTTTTGAAAGTCTTCAGAATAAATTAATTTAGCGACTCTTTTTGTCTCTTAATTACCAAAAAAGCATTTGATCCTGATAAGTATCAGCAGTTTAGAGGGGCCCAACCCTTTTACCTCCAACAAAAACCTAAAGGAGCCGCCCGAACCCTCCGTACCCCACCGAGCCTGACATTTAGTAACGTGGATAAATTTCTTATGGCAGTCAAGGATATTAAAAATTTAAGCCTTCTTTCAGCTCCTTTCCAGGAAATGTTTTGGGGGTGATCTCTTACCCTGAGGAAGTATTTAACGTTAAATTTTTGTTGGTCCTCTGTTTGATTTTAAAACTTACCTGAACTTTATTTATTTATTATTTTTATGGAATTATCCGTAAATTAAAATTAACGTGCACATCAAAACTTGTGCCGAAAATGAGTAAGACAGTTACCAGTCGAACTAGGCCGTCCGACTGCTAGCCGAGCGTTACCGGGCTAGCGACCACCTCTAACACTATAAAGCGGAAAAACTGTTTGTGTGACATCGGAATCAGCAAAAACTCTAAACGGGCATGATCTACTTGCAAAACTTCCTCTTTCCCCATTTTCGTAAGGATAAAAAATGTCATTGAGTGAGTTAACAAGCTACTATCTGGGAAATTCACGATCTGTTAGTAAACTCTCTCAGTGTAATCTTATTACTATCAGATTGTGGCCAATCTACGAAAAAATTTGAAAGGTGATCAACTTTACTCGCTACACGCTTAAAATGGCGGCCTACCAACAGCTGATTTCGTAATTGTAAGAATTAGTTCGCGCCGGAGCCGTTATTCCCGCTACTGGCTAGCTTGTGGCGCTAACGGCGACCTCAAGTTTTTTACAAAATGTGGACTGAATTGGTTCGCGCGGGAGTCGTTACTTTAGCTGCTACTGTCGCTACTGAGCGAGTAGGCAGTTTTGTGTGTCATCATGACAATCTTACTCGCCGATTTACCCGTTTTTAGTAGCTTGTAAACTCGCACAATGTAATTGAGGCTTTATTTAAATCACAAGTAAAATAGTGAATCCAGTCTCATTATGAGTGTATCACGCTAATTGCAATTTTATTCAAATTATTGTTCATAAAAAAAACTCTACTAAAAGAACCGTAAATTCAAAAGCACGATAAATTTAATTTGTGAGGCACGATTAAATTTGTTGAGATTAGAATGGACGACGGGGCTTAGCTTCATAATGTTATTGGTATCTGGTATTAGACAGCTACACAAGATGTAAAAATATTTAACTGTGCCAATTATGAACTTTCCACTGTCGATTGACAAAAATGTCAGAAAAAATATAGGAGTTGATTGAGGAGCTGTGTCCCGGTAAGACAGATCAATCATCATGGGTTAGTGTCCCAGTAGCGACCGTAACCTTTTTATTGAAGTGAAAACTTCTTTATCACCGTTGTGATTTGAAACTCAGTGAAACGAAAAAAAAACGACACTTAAAAGAGACAAACACACACATACATTTAACCTGCTAGAGAATGAGATGGTATATTCGGTCTCCTCTTTGTGTGGTGCTTCGTAGCCTCCCCAATCTACTTCAGTTTTCTGAAGGTTTTACGTCTACCGCGTGTGAATTGCATACACTTTTGTTTTCTGTGTCTTCGTCTATTTCATGTTTCGTATTTTTCGTTCATATCTGTTTTACCTTTTTTTATTATTATTTTGATACATTTTATAGTATCATTGAAAAATGTTGGCCTCACTGGGTGGCTTACCCGTGCTGAAGTCCCCATTTTACAATACAAAAAAATTGATAAGATGAAATACATAATACACTTTGATAAAATATGTATAGTTGGTAATGGAAAACAAACATTTAAATCAGCATGTTTTATGATTTGTGTATTTGTGAATGATATGTGTATTATAATATTTTGGTATATTACATGTAAATGTTTTATTTTTTATGCTATAATCTTCTTATTCAATGATACATAACATAAAATATTGGAACTATGTAATATAACATTTTGGAAGAAAAACAGAAACACAAATAATGAAAATAATAGAATTATCAAAAAAACATTATTTTCTATTTACATTTAATTTATTCCGATGTCAATCACGTAGGTTTTTTCGTTGGGAATATAATATCAATGTATATTCTGTCATAGCTACAAAAACTCGATTCTGCGAAATGAACTGTTCGATCAATCTATTCCTTATCATAACTACCCAGAGATGGAATAAAAAAATAATGTCTGTGTATTTGGGGCACCTTTACCTCTCAATGAATGGAGAGTGATCTTGGACCACAAAAATAACCTTATTCCTTTCAATCGTTTGATATCGCCACATCTATTTTATTATTAACAGTGGATTTCATGTGAAGTTATTGCCTGAAATAAATCTGTTGTGTTCACAGGTTGTTGTATTCACACAATCAGGTTCTCCAACTCGTCTTGGAAGGAGATTACTTCTTTGGAACAATAGAGTTCTTTATGTTAATCTGGATGTATTAATACTTCTCGTATTACAAGTTTTGTGACTCCTGCTCCTGCAAACTGCACCCCAGACCTTGCCCCCCTGGTGCACAAACTCCGAACTAAACTAACCGCCATCTTGCAGACTTTCGGGACAGCTCTTAGCACTGTCCTCTATGTAACAAGCTCGGAAGCTTTTAGATATACAACACAATCTAATAAAACATATTATTATCCTATTTTTAGAAATAAAAATGGTACCGTATTCCGATTGCCCGCAGCAGAAGAAATGGATACGAAATCCGCATTTAATGTTGTTAGACTGAAGAAACTTAGGTAGATAAAAGAGATGGGGAGATAAATGCTGTGAAGTGAATTACTTGATCAGTCAGATCTGGTTACTAATCACGGTTTAAAGCTATTTCAAACAACGCTCCGACTCTGATCGGTTGTGCGAAGTGCTCACTTGGGCGATGTTAAGTTATTTTTCTTCGTGAAACAAGCTATGCTATTTAAGATTTTCTTGAAAAACTTTCTCAAATACTAACCCGCGACCTTGGGGTCCAGAGTCAAGCAGCTTACGTCTCCGCTACGTAGGTCAAAGTGTGTCCTCTCCAACATGACGTATTGATAGTTCGCATCCCAAAAGCACTCTCGCGAAATAAAATGCTTTTACGACGACATTTTCCCGATACAGAAATATATTTCCGCTCTCTGAAAAATCAATCAAAGAAACGTATTTAACATCCCGCCCACGTTAACGTCAACTACTGCCTCAACTTCCACGTATCGATTAATATGCGGGATTTTAGTAAACCGAAATAAGTAGGGGATAAATCCTAACTTCTTTACTTCCTATAATATACCCTAACTTCTTAATAATATATCCTAACAGCGTGACAATATATCCTGGCATCGTGATATGTCCTAACATCGCCGTAGATCCTCAATTTCTGACAAATTAAATTCTAATTACGTGATATCCATATTCTAACTTTGTGTCCTGATTTCTTCACTTTCTTTAATATATATCTTAACTTCTTAATAATATATTATAACTGCGTGACAATATATTCCGGCATCGTGATATGCGCCCTAACATCGCTATTGTTAGCAGCATATTTAAATATTGCCGCTCATCTGCCGCCAGAGGTACTGCTATCGCCTCTGGCGGCCAACAAGGAAACTAAACCAGCTATGGCGGCCGGTAAAGAAGGGAACTACTAACGCTTCCTGGCTGGCGGCACCGGAGAAGAAGTACCTACAACACGGACAGCTAACGGCTCCGGCTGGATTTACAAATGGCGGAACAAAATCTTGCTGATTTTTGAATGTTGTTATTGTCAATTAACGTGAAGACAATACATTTCATCGTAAATATTAACTTAACGTTTTATTATTGCTAACATCAGAAGTGGGATTCGTAAAAGCAAGTATCCATTGGCTTTTGTTTCATTCACCTGACAAAAACTCCTGTTTTGTATACAAACGGCGTCCATCATGGCATCTCTCGAGTTGGTTTACTTTTGATGTTTGATGCCGGTGATTTAGTGACAATCTGTGTATCGGACTTCTGATTATATGTGAAATGTTTGGACTTCTGTTGTGAATTTACGTAAAAATGCCGTGTAATTACAGTGATGACAGATGCATTGATGCCCGATGTCGGAGGAATGCGTGGATCGTGTTCCCGCCGAAAGTACGTATTGAAAATTTTAATTTGGTGCTTGAAAACTCATTTGTGGTTCAATGGATTTGTCAAAAAGACCTTTCCATTTCGTGTTTATCATCGTGAGTCTAATTTGATGATCGAAGGCATTTGTTCAAAATTTCAACAAACGGCTGTCAAATAAAGTCGCTAGCATTATGCTGAGCGCATAAACTGAAATACAAGGTGAATCAGGGAAGCTGACTTCAGGTCCAGAAGATAGCAGATGGATATGATCTCTTGATGGCAATTGGTGAAATGTTCGGAACCTCAAAATGTTTCAAAATTCCTATGCTGAAAGTTTACGGGGCGATGACAGTCGGATCAATTTGATGATGTGCTTTTGAGTATGGACATCGCAGATGCCTTTATGAAATAACTAAAAGGAAATTTGTTTGCGAAAATTAAAGCCCGTTTATGTGTGACGAAAAGGAGTTGTAATCATGTTGAATTACGATTATGCCGACTATCTACGTCGAAACCTTGTATTATGGTTCGAAGTTGTTTGAAATGGTTCGGAGATAATCAAAATGATTCGATGTTGAATTGTTCGAAGATATTCGAAATGGTGAACACCTAGATATGTCAGGTGTGGCGTTCTTTGGATTCTTCATGATGAGTTTGGACATCGAGGTGTTTATCAAACACTGGCTGCCGTCCGGGACAAATACTGGTTTCCATGGAAGAGGAATGTTATCACAAAATTTGTGAAAAACTATTTTTAATGATAGTTGGAAAATGAGATACTGGGCGATGTGATATGTGAGCCCGGGGTTTTTAGAAAATGGAGATGTCTTTTGCTGTTTCGTCGAGCAGGTAGATCAATTTGTTATGATGTTTTGTAAAGAGCGTGGACGGAATGCTGCGTGTTATTGCTCTCCAGGATGGCTTCATGAAAAAAACTACCGATTCTAATCGGCCTCTAGGCGGAGGCAGAAACAAGCACGAAAGTTGTCATCAAGGCAATTTTGGCGATGGCGTATCTTTTTGGGGTGCCACGGAAGGTTTTGATGAATATCAAAGGCGGCAGATGAAACGGTTCAACTCGAACCGATTCGTAAACTCACAGGTTTGTGAGTGGCTAGACCTTACAGTCTTATGTGCTCAGACACGGAAGCTTTTGATGAATATCAAAGGCGGCAGATGAAACGGTTCAACTCGAACCGATTCATAAACTCACAGGTTGGTGAGTGGCAGAACCTTATGGTCGTACGTGCTAAGACACGGGTGCTTTTGTGGGTATCAAAGGCGGCAGATGAAACGGTTCAACTCGAACCGATTCATAAACTCACAGGTTGGTGGGTGGCAGGACCTTATGGTCTTACGTGCTGAGACACGGGTTCTTTTGATAAATATCAAAGGTGGCAGATGAAACGGTTCATCTCGAACCGATTCATAAACTCACAGGTTGGTGAGTGGCAGGACCTTATGGTCTTACGTGCTGAGACACGGGTTCTTTTGATGAATATCAAAGGTGGCAGATGAAACGGTTCATCTCGAACCGATTCATAAACTCACAGGTTGGTGAGTAGCAGGACCTTATGGTCTTACGTGCTGAGACAAGGGTTCTTTTGATGAATATCAAAGGCGGCAGATGAAACGGTTCATCTCGAACCGATTCATAAACTCACAGGTTGGTGGGTGGCAGGACCTTATGGTCGTACGTGCTGAGACACGGATGCTTTTGATGAATATCAAAGGCGGCAGATGAAACGGTTCATCTCGAACCGATTCATAAACTCACAGGTTGGTGGGTGGCAGGACCTTATGGTCTTACGTGCTGAGACACGGGTTCTTTTGATAAATATCAAAGGTGGCAGATAAAACGGTTCATCTCGAACCGATTCATAAACTCACAGGTTGGTGAGTGGCAGGACCTTATGGTCTTACGTGCTGAGACACGGGTTCTTTTGATGAATATCAAAGGTGGCAGATGAAACGGTTCATCTCGAACCGATTCATAAACTCACAGGTTGGTGAGTAGTAGGACCTTATGGTCTTACGTGCTGAGACAAGGGTTCTTTTGATGAATATCAAAGGCGGCAGATGAAACGGTTCAACTCGAACCGATTCATGCTTTTTAATGCAGATCAAAGGAGGCAGATGAAACGATTCAACCCGAAACGGTTAATTAAACCTTCGTATCGCGTTGGCGATACAGTTTTGATACGGATTTCTGGGGGAAATCCGGGGTACAGAAAGTTGAAAGGTCGGTTTCAGAGCTTGCCTTATAAGGTGGTAGAAGTCTTGCCGAACGATCGTTTTGACGTGTTGGGTAACAGACCCAATGGCAGCACTCACAGAGTGATGGTCGCATATGAAAATATGAGGAATTGACCGGATGAACAAATTTCTGCAATGGTCAGGAAGGACGAGCAGGATAATCTGTTTGTCAGCACCATTGTAGGGTTGAAAAAAATTTCAATCCCTCTAATTTTTTTTTTCTTTTCTTTTAGCTTCGTGCTTTGAGGTCAAAGCAGTGGTCAGTATGGCCGTGTTAGCAGCATATTTAAATATTGCCGCTCATCTGCCGCCAGAGGTACTGCTATCGCCTCTGGCGGCCAACAAGGAAACTACACCACCTATGGCGGCCGGTAAAGAAGGGAACTACTAACGCTTCCTGGCTGGCGGCACCGGAGAAGAAGTACCCACAACACGGACAGCGAACGGCTCCGGCTGGATTTACAAATGGCGGAACATAATCTTGCTGCTTCTTGAATGTTGTTATTGTCAATTAACGTGGAGACAATATATTTCATCGTAAATATTAACTTAGCGTTTTATTATTGCTAACACTTAACACTATAGATCTCCAATATCTGACGAATTGTGTCCTAATTACGTGATATCCGTATTCTAACTTTGTGTAATATATGTATCCCAATTTCGTGATATATTCTAACTTCATACTCTTAAGAGTAAAGGACTTTTTTGTGATTATTAAAGAAGTTAATATAGCTATTTATCGTTATTAAGTTTATTTTGTAGAACTCCATTTTAATTTTTGTTATTTATTTTATAATTTCAATAATATTATTATTGAATGTATAAAAACAGTTTATTATAAACGAGTTCTACTTCGTAATTATTATTATGTGTTACAGCTTTTTCGTCCTCTGGATGTATTTATAACATTTCTAGACAGGTACTTGCGACGAAAAAATGAAATGCTTTTATTTTTATTACCTATCTCCCTTTTAACTTCCCAGTAAAATGATTGAAAATATTAATGGTTAAGTTTCCCAATTACTGCATTGTTTAATTTTGACTGAAGGTCTGGTCAATAACTATGCCATAAAATAAACCCGTGATGATTCATCGGTTTACTTTATAACACAATACAATTAATATTTGAAATTCGAACTCATTCTCTAGAATGAATCCACGATGACTCACGGATTTTATTCGTGGTACAATTAAGTATTTGAAGTTGATTTATATATATATCTAAAAGTGGCGATCGAATTATATTTGTTTGTTCGTTTATTAAAATAGATTTATGATTATTAGAGTTTTTATTAATTTCTAACTGCTCTAGCAGATTGAGTTTACGTCCTTTATTTTGTAAATGTAACGGATATGGTTTATTATTATCACTGAGTGATTGTTTTCTAGAAGATATTTGGCAAATTGTGATTGTAATTTATTATTATTTTTAAATTATCGCATGTGTTTTTTGAATCTAGTGTTAAAGGACCGGCCAGTTTGTCCAACATAAACAGCGTTACATTCATCACACTTTAGTCTATCTGTCATCTATTTTGTAGTTTGGGAATTTTATTTTTCGAGTTTTGAAGAGATGATCCTAAATTATTATTTGTGCGGAAGGCAACATCTAAACCACAATTTTTGAGGACTTTAGCTAGTTTATCAGATGTCGGTCCGACAAATTCTAAAACATCCAAATTTATTATTCGTTTTCATTATTAGTCGCTGGGTAAATTAAGTTAGGGTTATTTTTATGTTTTTTGTGACTAATTATGTTTTCAATGTCTCTACTCTTGAAGCCGTTATTTTTAGCAATAGTCAAAATTGTATTTTTCCCTCTCGTGCTATTTTAGCTATTTTAATAAACGAACAAACAAATATAATTCGATCGCCACTTTTAGATATATTCAAATCAAGTTCAAATACCTAAATGTACCACGAATTAAATCCGTGAGTCATCGTGGATTCATTCTAGAGAATCAGTTCAATTTTCAAATATTAATTGTGTTGTGTTATAAAGTAAACCGATGAATCATCACGGGTTTATTTTATGTCATAGTTATCGACCAGACCTTCAGTAAAAATAAAATAATGCAGTAATGAACGAGGCAAAGAGTGTGTGCCAAGATCGAGTTGTGTGGCGGTCCGTTCTCTCTGCCTACCCCTGCGGGGAAACGGCGTGATGGTTAGTTAGTTAAATAGTTAGTAATTGGGAAACTTAACCATTCATATTTTCAATCATTTTACAAGGAATTTAAAAGGGAGACAGGTAATAAAAATAAAAGCGTTTCATTTTTTCGTCATAAGTACCTGTCTAGAAATGTTATAAATACATCGTCTGTAGGTGGTAACAACCACAGTTTGATAATGCCTTCAGAGGGCGAAACAGCTGTAACACATAATAATAATTATGAAGCAGAACTCGTTTATAATAAACTGTTTTTATACATTGAATAATAATATTATTGAATTTATAAAATAAATAAATTAGTATACCTACTCTGCTATATCTTAAATAACGAATATTTTGGGTGATCCTTTCATTTTTTTTTATCTTTAGTAGCATGTGTGGGGTTACCGTAAAAAAATGTATTACGAAGTTAGCTCAGTTTACCCTTGTGTGTATGTGTATATTAGCGGTACAATACACAATTCCCGCATTCTCACGGCGCGGCGCGACGCGATGAAAGCTTTGAAGGTGGCGTCAGGTTTATTGCAATAAGGAATCGTTCAAAACACAAAAAGGATATTTTCAGAAAATTCCAAACTCTCTTTGGAAATCATCACAATTTGAAATGGAAAACTCGAGAAAATTATCCCCTCCTCGTTGTCCGGGCCCCATAAAATACTGTTTGTGCTACATTCCCTACAGAAATGAGCATTATTTATGTTATTCTGCCAAGCATTTATATTTTATCGCTCCAGAACACAGTACGGAAAATAAAATATGTTCAGTTTCGTTTGGTGGAAAGAGCGCGATCAAGAAACTTGGAATTCAAAAACAGTATAATATTTTTAAATCACCTCTTTGGCATTTTACACAAATATATTCTAATATACGATTGGCAACATTTAATATAATATATTGTAATTTACCGTTTAGGTAGAATAAATGTTGTAATTTACCATTTACCGTAAATAATATTCAAGGTTAACATTTTGGCAATCGCCGAGCACTTAATTGAGACCGGCCATTACTTTGGATTCGTTCCTGAGGTCCTGGGAAGACCCAAAACTTACAGATCACGCCTGATTACGGAGGCCATCGAAATCTACAAAAATCCAATTAATATTAATAGAGACGACGGAGCTAAGCTCAACAGCTCTTGGTATCCGGTAATTGACGGCTACACCAAAGCTAAACGCAAAAAAAAAAAAAAAAATACCATGTCTAAGTATACTGTAATATCATATAATAATACAATATAAAGGTATAAAACCTTTTTTGCTTATATTGGCTACTTTCGCTTTAACCACTTGAACTCTGTTGTCTAATTCTAGAATAAGGATGGCGCCACTTTCGTCGGCAATTCTCACATGGACGGACCCCAGGCTAACGTAAATACTGCGCTTTCACTAAAATCGCAGTTCCCTTTCTCCTGAAATACCTACCAGCTCGTAGTGAATTGAAGCTGGCGACACGGTATCGCTTCCAAGTAAATAATCACACACTTTACACTAACAATTACACATCGTCGGATCTACCGGATCTGCCCTGATGATGGACACTGCAACGCTGTCCGAAACGTCGGCTATAGTAGGAGGTAGCGCAACACGGCATAACACCCCAAAAACTAACAACGAAAATTTTTTAATCGATTTCAAGAGAGACGCCATTGATCGATAATTGGGATATAGGATGCTCGACTAATATTCTGAGTTCGTTTTTTGTCGCTGCGCTTAAAACTACTTTTATTATTCCTATTCATAATAAGTTTTGCTTGGTTAAAATGGTTTGAAGCAGGTATCTACTATTAAAAACTAACAAAAAACTTTACGTGCCATCGGCAATTGTTTTAAATGTGTTCTTACCCAACAACGTTATTTTCTGGATAGATTTGTTTGAAATTACACTATAAATTCTTAAATTAACAAAAGCGATTTTCTTAAGAGATAAGTTTTATGTTTCATTCAGAACATTACTTAACTCTTAACACGTCTTCAGTTGGGATTTTATTTGAAACTTTTGGGCCCACTACGCCAAGGTCGTTGCATTCGTACTCAGTTTCCGGACTGCGTTATGTTTCCTCAGATGACCATTGTTTATTAGTTATTTCAGAATTGCATAGTTCAGACATTATGTAAGTAAACATATTGCATGAATAGCTTCCCAGATATGTTACCCGGTCGTTAAAAACGTATTGGACTTTATTTGTTTGGCATCCATAAAGTCTAAAGGAACATTTCGTGACAAAAATCTGAATGTAGAATGAATCTAAAAAGTAGAATGATACTCTCGTTCATTGGTACGAACTTGAAGTTGTTTGATAGTGATAAAAAACCTGTTCTACGATCGATTTCCCTTTAAAACTATGTGCTAACGTATCTACAAGATTGGTCTACGTAATGACGTGATAGCATGTCTACAAGATTGCAAAAACTGTGAAAGGATTTGCTAACCTATTCACAAGATTGCGATGAGAAACATTGTACAAACATCTCTACAAGTATTCAAATAGTGTGGATAGTTTGACCGGTCAGTGGTTGAGTGGGCATTGCGCTTGGGTCCCACCCGGGCGTCGCATGTTCGATTCCTCTGCTGGCTAAGTCCTCCATCACAACACAAGCAACATTTTCGGCTTTCTGTGGTGGTAGTAGGAGATTTTCAAACATTGTTGGGTTATTCGTAACCCGGGAATGTTTGTCTTTCTTTTTAAAAAAAAAAAAAAAGTTTGTGAAATTTCGCGATTTCTCCATTTAAACACCTGCCTTATTATAAATAAAACAGATGGGTACAATGGTGATAAACGTAGGTCATTAATTCGTGCTTATCATTTAGTATGAAACTCTTCACGTGTCGCTGTGTACATTGTCTTCACATTCGCAGTATAATATCGCCCTCTATTCCCTCGTCACGGCTCAGCCTCGCCTCGGTGTAAAATGAACGAGGAAGTATTATACTTAGGATTTGCATCTTACTCCGAGCACCTCTGTAATTGGGAAAGGTCCGGGGCTCGCTTTCCAAACATTCATCTTTCCTATCTCAAAGTAAATTTATGTAACCATTATAACATCTCCTTGCAATTTGCAAATAATTTATTTTAGGAGCGTGATTTTTGTTATCCAATCAAGTGATGTGTCATTTGTATGGAAATTCTGATTTAGTAATTACCTACAGATATAATAATATCTATGTATTTAAAAATCTAGTGTCACGGTGTTTGTGGTCGCACTCCTCCGAAACGGCTCGACAGATTTTTATATTTTTTTTTTGTATGTATATTTATTTTTTTAATGTATTTTTATATTTATGTTTTTGTATGAACAAATTTAAGCGTCGTTCGTATTTCAAGGAGAACGAAATTATTTATGTTGTTGAATGACAGATGGCGCTACATCCACCTCATCGACTTTCATCCACACATGCGCAAGTCATTCATGAGAAGCGTCGCGTCATTTTGACATTTCATTCCGCATTTGTTATGTTGAATGACAGATGTTATTGTTATGTTTTGTTGTGTTGGTGTTTTTGTTTTTTGTTTTTTTGTCATCGTCTACAGAACTCCGTTCTTCTATCTATCATACATCCCATCACCACACATTTACAATACATTCGTTATTTTTTATTTAACAACCAAAATATTCACTAGAAATAATTTATATGGTAGAACGACGTTTGCTGGGTCAGCTAGTGAGTATATATTTTTAAAGAAAATATTGATTCTCTTAAAATCATGAAAAGTAAGCAGGATTCTTTTTTTGTTTTTTCTCCTGCCGATAAACCGCCGTCACTCAATAACACGTTTGTTTTAATTTTGGTTTAAAAAACGATTATTTCTGTTTTTTGAGACGAGTGTTAAGAGACGTTCTGTCATTGTTTGAGTAAAAAAATGTAATTGAAATTTTTTTAAATTTATGAAAAATTTAAATTTTAGACTCATTTCATCAGGTGACATTTTTGATGTTTTTGAAGTCAAACTTCTTTAGCACCGTTGTGAATTTAAACACGATTAAATGGAAACGATAGTAAAAAGAGACAAACACATACATCTATTGGATTTAGTCTGCGAGAGAATGAGATAGAACGAAACTTACCGCATTGCCGCTTTGATTATGAGCTCACTTTTCAAGTTCCTATGGGTTGAGATTGAGTTGAGATTGTGTTGAGGTTGAAGGTTTCACTCGATTTTTTTGAAGTGAAACTTCTTTAACACCGTTGTGATTTGAAACTCGATGAAACGGAAACGACACTTAAAAGAGACAAACACATTTATCTTTAGGATTTAGCCTGCGAGAGAATGGGATAGAACGAAACCTTACCGCATTTTACCTACTCTTTGATTATGAGCTCACTTTTCAAGGCTCATATTGGTTCTTACTTCTACCGCGTATAAACTGCACACGATTCTTTCAACTTAAAACATAAAAAATAAGTAAGTATTGGGCAATTAGGGTTCGGATGAGGGATTGAGCAGTTACTCGGCAGAGTGACCATTGAGAAATTTTTTTTGTTTGGTTTAAACAAAAAGTCAGCGGAGACCAAAATTTCATTTACATTTTTTACTTCAAATAATTGGTTGGTTAGCCAAGTACGTCCTGTTTATATTGAAGCGTGACTGTGGCGGGCGTGCTACGAGGTTTTGGTTTTTATACAAATCTACAGTTTTACTCCGAGATTACTGACATTTTGCACACTTGGCCTTCAAAATAGGAGAAAGGTCACTCAGTGTATAAAATTCTACAAAAAACTAAACTCGTCCTCTTTTTCCACCACTTAAAGCAGAATTTTGATACGTCTTGATGAAATTTTGCCCACTTGACGTTCAAAATAAGAAGAAAATTATTTTCTTCACCTGATTTTGAAATACTCTTTCAGTAAAGCCTTGGCAAGGTCAGGGACTTCAGCAAGTAGCTGATAAGAATTACCTACACTTCCATTTTCTGCCTTTTTTTTCTGCATTCTACTAATATCTAATGCTTGGTATACATGGTCTTCATGTTCTTTCAGAGTTTTCTATTTTAGTACTCTGCTTGTTTTGAAGTCATCGCCCTTTTCTACTGTGTCATTTTATCTTCTGGTCTCCAGTTTAGCAGGATATTACAGTAGCAATATTTTTCCTAGCTACGTGATGTGCCCATTTCATCCATTTGACAATGTCCGTGACTCGGAATGATATTATCTAAGCTATTTGTTTGTTATATTATGGTCTAAAGGAGTTTATTTCACCGTATTTCTCATCATGGCACGTTGGTTGATTAAAAATAAACATTTTTACGTTCATTCCCGTTATTTATTTTTGGGGTGTTATGCCGTGTCGCGCTACCTTCTGTTATAGGCTGCTATGACGATGGACGCTGTAGGAGGCCTTATAGTAAAAACCTTTCATTAATGTAATTATGACCGGTCAGTGGTTGAGTGGGCATCGCGTTTCGGGTCCCACCCAGGCGTTCCGTGTTCGATTTCTCGGCTGGCTAAGTCCTCCATCACGACTCAAACAATATTTTCGGCTTGCTGTGGTGGTAGTAGGAGATTTTCAAATATTTTAGGGTTATTCATAACCCGGGAACGTTTGTCTTTAAAAAAAAAAAAAAAAAAGTCAATTTTTCTCATCACTTACAAAATGAAACTATTTTAGTGTTATTTACAATTATTGTAATTCTTTAATTTAATGTAATGTTAATAATTAATTAAGACAATATTAGTTAAGTAATTAATGAAGACGATACAATCGAAAATCGAAGGTCACATCTAGGAATCGAACTCAGGACCTATAACTTGCCGGGTCAGTGCTCTACCAACTGAGCTAATATCTGCCTATCCAACAGATATTTAAGTTTTTACTAATTAAGTTAATTACTTACCTATCCGATATTAGAGGTTTTACTCATTAAGTTAATTACTTACCTTTCAGATATTTGTACTTTTTTTCTCATTTAGTTAATTACTTAACTATCAGATATTTGATGTTTTACTCATTAAGTTAATTACTTACCTATCAGATATTTGAGGTTTTACTCATTAAGTTAATTACTTACCTTTCAGATATTTGGAGTTTTTCCTCATTAAGTTAATTACGTACCTATCAGATATTTGAGGTTTTACTCATTAAGTTAATTACTTACATTTCAGATATTTGGAGTTTTTCCTCATTAAGTTAATTACGTACCTATCAGATATTTGATGTTTTACTCATTAAGTTAATTACTTACCTATCAGATATTTGAGGTTTTACTCACTAAGTTAATTACTTACCTTTCAGATATTTGGAGTTTTTCCTCATTAAGTTAATTACGTACCTATCAGATATTTGAGGTTTTACTCATTAAGTTAATTACTTACCTATCAGATATTTGAGGTTTTACTCATTAAGTTAATTACTTACCTTTCAGATATTTGGAGTTTTTCCTCATTAAGTTAATTACGTACCTATCAGATATTTGAGGTTTTACTCATTAAGTTAAAAATAAAAATGATTAAAAAAAAGCAAATATTGTATTTACCATTACACGCGTTATTCGCTTTATTTTACATAATGGTATATGAACATTTTGACAGAACGTTTCATCTACACATAAATTAATGTCAAAAATACAATCATAACAATATCTCATTAGTAACGGGATAAACTGGGATAAGCGTCGCTAAATCCCAGTCCGCTTCTGCTAAAATCCGTTACCCACACTCTTATCCTTTCCCCTCTCTACACCTCCACCTATTACCTCCATCCCGGCACATATCATATGTACTAAACCTGCGTATCTCTAACATCTAACATATATACCCGTATGTACCGAGGCCTGTGTATGTAACGCCTGTCAGACTCTCTTAAGCCCTAATGCGGGAAGCTTTCCTAGCTGAGAGAGCTTTATCCGAATCTTGTAGTATGAAAGGTCGGAGATTTAAAATTTTATCGCGTTAAACGTCTTCACTACATTTTTCTTTCTATTGCGTAGATTTAGTTTATGTCGGAGTTTAGTGATCGGATCCTTATCACTATTTAACATTGTACGGTTTGTTGAGATAAATCCTTGGGAAAAACTTCCCGTGAAGTCGACATATTTACGTGAAAATTCTTTCAGGTTGCTGAAAATTTAAAGAATGTTTGGTTTACTTTTAAAAGACGTTTTTTCGACTAAACATTTTACGAAGATGCTTTATTTTTTGGGATAAAGGTGTTGTGGTTGGTGGTTAATTTATGTGTGTTTATCTAAGAGTTGGCGATAAGCAATATTGCTCCACTATGGGGGCACTATAAAATGTAAATTTCGGTCCGGATATTGGTATCGTAAAGGTTAGGATGGGTATGTGAAATCTTGGAAGTTGATCTGGAGTCCAGGCTTGTTGTGCAAGATAGTCTTCAAAATTGTGAATTGTAAATCATTTTATATAAACGTCTCGGCTCCTGCCATAAAACGTGCAAACAAACAATACAAGCAAACGTAGCAGAGCCATAAGTTCCTTTGCTCTGGACCAGTGGCGCTTTGTGATCTTGTTTTCTGGGGGTTCAGAAATTCAATTGAAGATATTATATTTCTATTTCGTCAACTTTTAATTGAAGTTCAGCTGCGTCGCGCGCCGGCGCGGGCGGAAACCGACGGGGCTCAGTCAATCTAGATGGCACTAGTCAAACTCCGGAGGTCACGTAGCGTCAAACATTCTACCATCCCTGTCATCGATATGCCAATCGCCATCAGGGGGGTTGTTTTGTTTTGGATTTCTTATCATGAAGTATTTTGTGCCGATTCTATAACGCGCAACATGGAAATATCAGGTTGTTTATCGACCGAATTTTTCGGTCGCGTGGACTTTACCGGCAGAATTTTAACAACGGCGCACTATTTATAATGAGATAATATTAATAAAACTGCAAGTTTGTCTTATTTTCTCGTATTTTTTGAGGCTTCACCATATAAACGCAATTAATATAAAACCGCCACTGCTCTGGAATCGTGGTTCGCGGTGTCAAATCTTGGCGTATTTTAGAGGTAATTACTATAGGCGTAGTCATTACCTTTCCTTCCCTCCTATTTCAAAGTGTGTTTCGTAACTGGGATTTAGGTGTGGCAAAATAATAAAATATAAATAATTTTAAAACTCTATCTTTGTATTATTTTTTTATTTTTTTTTATTAAAAACATACAACGACCTTGCACTCCCATGAGTTATCAAAACTCATTAAGGGATCGCCAATTGGTACTTTTGAGAAGTTAAACCTAACTCAACCTAATATGTAGACGCAATGTATGAATAAAAAAATTACAAAACATTTCACAGAAGCAACATATAGACACAAACATATGAAGAAACACTTTACAAATATTTCACAGAAACATGTCTTATAAGATTTTATGAATTTGAATAACCGACTCATTTGATTTATGTACTTTTGGTTTCAAAAAGTTAAAATAAAGTTTCCTCCATGATGGACTAATGAGATGGACTAAGAAATGCATAAAAAAAAACAAAATCAGGAAAATACAATATAAGGTACGGGCTCAAAAATATACAGACCTAATACAAGATGTTTACATACAAATACATGACGAGATTTAAGAAAGGTATAAACCGCGCCCATCATATTAAAAGTTTAGTATTTGAAGATAATCAGGGCTATCAGAACAGAGTTTGTACCTACTTATGACTCGTTTTCCAAATAACATTTGAAAAAATATGTTTTCAATATATCATTTCGAAATTTGTTGGAGGCATATATATACCTGTCTCAAATTTTCAGGCAGTTTGTTATTTTAATATCATTAATGGTATATTTGCATCTCGATCAAAGCTGGAAGATATTTCCCTATTGAAACATTACCTCTAAAGCTTTGACATGTTAGCTATATTAATTGGCCAATTGAACTTATAAATTATAATAACTTACGCGCAGAAACCAGACTCCTTAAATTATCAGATAGAAGAGTGTTAATTGATTTGTTATTTTTATTCAAAATTATCAAATCTTTAGTTGACTGCCCTAATTTATTAGAATTAATCTGTATTAATGTACCTGCCAGACTAACTCGCAATAAAGATTTTTTCAATTTTAACAATACCCTCAATACTAACTATTCTATTAATTCACCAATCCCTAAAATGCATAGCCTTGCAAATAAACATTGTGAATCTATAGATATATTTGGTGTTGACAGTTTTGCAATTTTCAAGAGACAACTCATCTCTATTTTATCTTTATTATTTTTAATTAGTAAACTAATGTTTAAGACAAGATTTTTATGCATAGCACAAAGGGTAACAATTATTATAAGCATTTATCTTTTCTCGGGAGATTTTTTCAATGTTGATGAGTGTTTCAGGCTAATAATTATTGCTTATAATGATTTTCAATTTTATCTGTTAATAATTAACTTTTCTCATTTTTGTTCTTTTCATAAAACCTCCTCTCATTTAAAATCTTACAAGTAATTTATTACCTTATTTTTTTATATTTTGCTGTTCTATTTAGTTCTGTTTTATCATCGTACATTATTATACACATATAATTGTTTGTTTATACCTACTAACTAGCTTTTACACATTGCACTTTATTGTTTTTCTGGTCTTATTACTGATTTTTAATTTCTGTTGTAAAAGCCCACTAGGGCGTAAATAAATAAATAAATAAATAAATATTTTTAGTGACCAGATGCAAGTTGCTTGGAGCTTTACAACTTTTTTCTTATTCTTCACCTTAAAGATAAACTCCAGCATTCCCCATGGGGACGTTGTAGTATCAAATTTTTTTATTTTTTTTTTTACTTCTTCACACTTCGCAAAATTACTTTGTGGCATCATTAATTATATAATGAATAATAGATCACTTTGTTCAAACTACTATATTATAAACAATATCTACATGTTTCGATAACAATGTAATCTTCATCGAAACATGTAGACATTGTTTATAATATAGTGGTTTAAACAAAGAGATTTATTATTCATTATATAATTTATTTTATTCATTTTTAATAAAATAAACCAAAAAATGTTTCTGTTGTATAATTTGTTTCAAAATGTTGTCATGGGGCTTTTGAGATGGCGACATTTCTTTGGAAAAATTGTATAATTAATTTGTTGATATTAAAAAATATGGTTTATTATTGAAGGTAGGTGTTTAAGTACCTACTAACAAATCTTATGATTTATCAAATAAGGTAAAATTAGAAACTTTTTTTATAAGCGAGATCTATTTACTGTTCACGGATCTACAAGTTTCATTATTATTCAAATTTTATGGTTCGCATTAATTTATACATTGTAGGAAACCCTTTTTATCTTCCATTAGAATTTTATTGCTCATATATATCTACCCACGTTACCTGCAGAAGTTGTATATACCTACATATACAAAGCATAAAACTGCGTTCTGCTTCAGCATTTGCGTGATTCTAGAGTTTTGTTAAAGAATAACAAAGAGCCAACTTCAAAGCCACCGCTATAAAGACATTAGAACCAAAATACGACATTAGTGGCCATAATTTAGCCGCTTTTAAAAAATAACCAAACCAAAAACATATCTAAACTGTTAAATCGGATTATTTTTTCGTTTGTAAAAAGAGTGGATTTCTTCTGAGGCAGACATGAGCGCATCAAGTTGGGATTTCGTCTATTGGATTGCCAGAACACGTATTCTTTTCATTTGAGGTTGCTTTAAATTTAAATCATGTTGCCAAGAGTTCTATTTACTTGAGTCAGCAAAAAAAAAGTACTTTTCGACTTATAAGCATATTTTGCTTTCTTTAATAATCTACCTTTGGTCTTTAAACCGCTTCGGTTCATGTTGTGGAAAATCAACGTTCTTTCAAATAAAATAAAAACATCTACTAAATCAATTTTACAACATTGCAAAACAAAGATGATCTGATTTGATTTGTGTTAAAATTTGCAACACGATTACAGCTTTAGAATATTATATAATGTTTATTATTATTTCATTTGCATAAATCTATGAAAATTATTAAACAGTAAAAGTAAAGTAACGTTCAAAGAAAGAAAAATAAAATTATTATAGGAAATTTAAAAGAACAAACTGTGTCAGTAGGTAGGTACCTACTAATAATAAACGTCGTCTTAACACATTCACAAGGATTTTATTTACTTAACATTATTTTATGTACCTGGTTATTTTACGGAGAGCTTACGATACATATCCACTGAAAAATAAAAATCTCCATTATGTGGCGTTGGCAATTTTAGAGATTACTTGTTCCCTGTTCGAACCAAAACGAATCCCAAACCTAACAAATCTTTTCCATTAAAATTACCTGACTGCTTTTTTTTATGTTTCAGCCTGAATCTGATTGTTATTGTTGAAGTTTGGACATTAAAAATGACTCAGCATTATGCAAATAGAAATAACATACTAAGAAACTTTTACCTATTTAATTTATACCTTCAGTCCCTTTTTTACAGGTCTGAAATGTTTTCCCTGGTACCTTTTTTTATGATTAACGCTTTACGATAATAATATAACGTTCTATATAAAGTATCAATATAAAAGATAACTGATTTAATAACAGGTGCCCTTTATCATCGAGCGCATTGCTTGAACTACCAAAGTAAGGTCTACCTTAACCTGTAGATTATACATTCCAAAACGCCGATATTTTCTTTAAGCAAAATTGAATATTTTCTTGTAGAAATCGCTACCATCTCCGTAATCGAGGGTATTAATAAATTCAAAGTCTTCGTCTTGAAAGTTCCGCTATGATTAGACAAGCTTACCGCAGTCTATGGTCTGATGAGACCAAGACCTGAAAATTCCTTTAAACCTTCGGGCTTCGCGAGTTTTCAGCAGTTTTCAGAGATAATTTTAAATGGGAGAGCTGGGAAACCGGATAGCCGAGCGTTTTACCGGCGGAATATTGAGATCTCGATTTCGGGATGCAACTTTTAAGCCCGCAGAGGAAGTTGCCGGAACGCGGAATGCTGCTGCAGGTGATGTATGTTGCAATCAGGATTCCAGCTCCTGGCGCCCTGTCCGCTGGGGGGATTTACTGCCCAAGATAATAGTCAGCAATCCACCACTAAAAGCAAATGCAACAAACATATCAAGTCCGAACCCAACCTGCATGTACACTGTTCTAAAAAGTACCTCTTCTAAGGATGTTGAACGTTTCGCCGAATTTACTCGAAAATTTACTAGAACGACTTTAGTTGAAAACTCTTTCTCGGTTGGGTTTTAAATAAATAACAGTTTTTAGTGTATTTCCGACCCTTAACCATATATTTCTGCTGATCAATGAAAACAAAATTCGAGAGACAAAATTATGAGGGTTTGACATTGTACTTTAGGTACGGAAGGGGAAGAAATGATGAATCAGCCATTTTTTTAACCCACGAAAGCATCTATTGATATCACATTTAAATGCCGTTTTTTACGTATAGGTATGTAAAACATAATAAGTAACCTGTTGTCTCCGGATTTGTTTCAAGTTTTGTTATATTACTTGGAAATCATGAATCACTAATTATTTATCGATTTCAGGGTAAAAGTAATCTTTCTTCACACGCTGCAAACGTAAATTTAATTTGAAAAAAATATCCGGAATATTTTATTAATTTCCATTTCCGACAACCTTGATAGTTTTACCAAATCCTTAAATCCAATCTGTTTTATTAGTTTAAAGGCAAATAAAAGGTAAAAGTATTCATTTTGTGTAAGCATATTTGATTTGTATACGTACAAAATACGAACAGTGTAGTATTTATCAGAAAAATGTAGCATAGTTTTTTAGGGGCGTTTTAAAGACTCGATTATATTTCTATACAGTATTCTTTTCTTTCATTATTACAAGATGATATACAATATATTACTCGCCAAAAAGTATTTCAATAAGAAACCTGCGTTAAACAAAAACTCGGTAGGTAAGTGAAATAGAAAAAAACTTCAGGGGAAATAAATCACGGCAACTAAAGCTACCTCCACCACAACTGCCAATAAGTTTTACTAACAATTAATTTTCAGACATGCGTAAATCTTTGAATAAATTCGCAAAACTACCCGGCATTACTTTAACTAATATTTTTTATGAACGTGTAAAATTTATGCAGCACACGACAGCTTTTACTACAGTAAATTATAGCTTAATCATTTATAAACTTTTTTTTTAAATATAAATTAAAATATTAAATTCAGAAATCAACGTGCGATTGATTTGCAACAGACGGAACGTAGAAAGTTATTGGCAGTGTGACGAAAAAGGTGCCTTATTGTGACTGTGTGACTGCCCGTTAAGCGTTCATGTTTATCAATTTTTAGCATCGTTGAATAATAAATACAAAATAAACTTCGAAAGTTTATAACAGCATAGATAATTTTACCTATATTATTTTATACATTTATTTAAGGACAAATGATCCATTAATAATATTATAATAACACGAATAAGAAATAGAGATGACAGTGAAAGGAGAGCACATATAAATTAATGGCAAAGACAATTTATAATATAAAAAGCACAAATAGAAGATAACTACAAGTCAGCATGAAGAAGAATTTAAAAAGCTTTTAAAAATTACACATTGCGTATCGACTGCCGAAAGTCATTTAGGCTTACACCAAAAAATTCAATGCTGACTTGCATTGACAAGTTTCGACATTCTGAACAAAAGAGAATAGTTTTTTGTTTTCCTTTCTGTCTCCAGATTTTGATTGAGTTTCGCTAATATTGTCTTCATTTATTTAAATATTATAATTTGATATTTTACTCATAAAGTTAAAAATAAAAAAAATCATCCTAGACTTGCAGAAAAAGTCAATAGTTGTCGCATATTTAAAAAAATATGGATTAATATTTATTCAGACATTATCTAGATTCTAGATAGCATTTAAGTTCGGGTTGTATCTTGCAATCATATATAATGATAGCAGCCAATAATATGTGCGTTAAGAAAATGAAGATAATGTTAGTAGTTCTTAGTCGAAGTACGATACAGTTAAAAGTGACCGAATTGGAAATGGGTTCCGTAGCTCAATCGGTAGAGCACTTGCCATGTAAGCAAAGAGACCTGGGTTCGAGTCCCAGTGGAACCAATATCTTTTTCTGATTTTTCTGTCTCCAGATTTTGATTGAGTTTCGCTAATATTGTCTTCATTTAATTAAACAAATAAATATACTAGCAAATTTACCTACCATGTATTTGCTACACTTTTTGATTTAAAAAATAATTTTCAGTTTGGTCAAGTATTTTGGCTTCTAATCCAAATTTTATACGAAAAAACCCGGCAGCCGTTCTTCCTAAGACGTCATGCTAATAACTAAAGTGACAAATATTTTTGTAACTTTCCGGAAAAGGAGTTATCTTCAATCATAAGCATTAATGATTTCTTTATTACTAACTTGTCCGTAAAACCGATTCATCCACCGTATATGATGTGACCTACCATTTAAATTATGTACATACACATACCATACCCGTCTAGTTTGTAAAGCTTTTCTCGTTAATCAAAATGTGCTATGCTTAACTATATTTACATTGACTTCATTAAAATACGTTCATCAATTTTAAACGTGTGTACATAATACGCTAGATAAAATAATGAGCCCTTCGTTAGTAAGCAAACAAATAATAGTATAATGTTCCACTGATTCATTTTTACACATGAATAATAATTAAGTATAAAACCTAAGATTTTTGGGGATAATTTTAAATCATTAATTGAGTAAATATTATACATATATTTTTTATTTATTTAATATTTTTTACAATAAGGATTAATTTTTTACATGTTGTGCAGTTTTATAAAAGAATATAAATATAACTTTTCCTCGCCATAAAGAGACTTGTGTTTGGTGAGAGAATTCATGCTAAATTATATGAAATCACGTAAGTAAATAATAAAATACTACATATAATATAATATCAAAAAGATAAGAAAGAAAAACTGAAAGAACTGAATACCGTAAATAAATAGATAAACTTAATTTTTTTTTGTTTTTATTTCATCCGAAAAATATATGAATACATAATATAATAATATCATATTACAGTCTGTATTGGTTACATTTTAAGTTAATTTTACTTTTTATTTTTTTCATTTTCTTTTACACAGTAGTAATAATAATATAATTTTAATGACAATAACATGTTACTTACAAAGTTAAAAACATAAGATAATAAATGATGCGTTAGTAAGTTAATTACATTGTTATAAGAATAATGTTATAATAATAATTGATGCCATTAAAGCAATATCAAAATAGGAAAAAAGATATGGAGGTAAGAACTGTTCTATAGTAGTAACATAATATATATTTTAAGTTTTGCATAGCCTGCCTCACTGGGCGAACCTGTATTGAGGCAGAATTTTTAGTAAATTGTTTCTCGTAGTTTTGTCTATGGTTTACTTATGAATGGATAAAATATGTTCTTATACAGCAATACTTTATTTCTGTTTACATTTACATTTACTGAAGTATTTTCGTCACAAAACACTTTTTTTAATGATTTTATTAAAACTAAAATTAAAATTATGAAACATAGCTTTCCCAGATAATTTATTTTACTGCATGATTATATGATTTGAAATGTGTGCTGTATAATACAAAATTTTGTTTGACCAACGATAAAATCTCTTTGCACATAAAATAAACATATTTTCTCAAAATTAAAAACATAATTTTTTTATTTTTTATTTATAATAAATATTTTTTTATAAATAAAGAAAAACGAAAAATTAAAATGGAGTTCTACAAATAAACTTGATAACAATAAATAATTTTATTAGATAAAAGAACGTCTTTCGAAATCAATTTTCAATTTTTTGTGGTAAAGAGTCAATACGTCTGAAATTTGTTTTAAAAATAATAATAATAAAGGTCTTTATTCCAGGATGTGGGGAGGAGAGTGCAATCCCACACATCCCATACAGAGTATAGGTACCTACAGCATGTAATAAAATCATAGATAATTATAAATAAATAAGAGTTAAGATGAAACAGAGTCAAGGCTAAAAAAATAATAAAATAGATTAAAAATAAAAATCGAAAGCAAAGAAAAATAGGAAAGTGACAATAATATAGTAAGATTGAATTTAGAAAGATAAAAATAAAATAAAATAAGTAATATTATTAGATAATAATAAGGATTCAAAGATATATGATAAAATCTTTTATTGAGCTCTTATTGTGGGAGCCAGTGTCTTTCTCCAGTGTTCTTCGATGCTCGAACCTGAAGACAGACGGGATTCTATGATGAGAATATTTCTGGAGTAGTTTATCCTTTCCCTCAGTCCTGCAATCCTGGTCCTTAATAGAGCTTTAAGTCCTGGAACTCGTCCTTCTGTAAACATTGAGGAGGTACTGCAGTGCCTGGGGAGTCCGAACATCAGACGGTAAGCATTATTATATTGTACACGAAGCCTTTCCATGGTTCTTTTTTTTAAGTTTGCCCAAAGCTCGCATGTGTACAGGGTGGTGCAGAAGGCTAAGAAGAGTGTCCTTTTCACCCGTGGACTGCAGAGTCGAAATCTTCTACTGAGCATGTTGCATTTTATGCTCAGTACATGCCTCTGCCTGTCAATATCTTCGTCATCTGTTAATGTATTGTTGATGATATGTCCTAGATATTTGGTGGATTCTATTGTTTTTAGAAGTTCGCCGTTCAAAAAGGCGGGGGGAATATTTTTTGGGCCTTCCCCGTATTTTATGACCAACAGTGCTGTTTTTTTCGCATTATAGATCATGTTGGTTTCGTGTGCGAATTCTTCACAGATCTTTAGGAGGATTCGCAATCCCCTTATTGAAGGTGCCATCAGGACCATATCATCTGCGTAGCTCATATTGTTGATACATTGACCTCCGATGTGGCAGCCCACTCCAGCATTGTTTAACCTGTGGGTTAGTTCATCCATGTATATGTTAAACAGTACTGGGGACATGCATCCTCCCTGTCTGACCCCGCTTTTCAGGAAATAGGGTTCAGAAAATCCATCTTTCCACTTTACAAGGTTTTCCTGTTGACGGTGCCATATTTCGAGAATTTTTACCACTTTCCAAGGTATACCTCTTTCCTTTAGTTTTTTCCATAATGAGGGGTGGGAAACTCGGTCAAAAGCCTTACTTAGGTCCAGAAAGCATGCAAAAGTTGATGTTTTCTTCTTCCTGTAGTATTCCAACGTCCGTTTAACGCAAAAAATAGCCGAGTCCGTAGAGCACTCTCTCTTGAAGCCCATCTGATTATCGTTCGTTTTCATGTAAGATCCGACTTGATCCAAGAGAACTCGTTCAAATATTCTAGCGATAGCCGTGGCGATGGATATCGGTCTGTAGTTTTCCTGTAAAGTTATGTCTGTCAGTTTGGATTTTATTATAGGTATTATAATTGTTTTTGTCATGTCTTTAGGTAGATAGCCACTCTTTAAGATATCGGTGAATAGTATTGCCATTAGTTCCATAATCGCTGCCCCTGCATATTTGAAGTGTTCGGTGCTTAAACCGTCGTGCCCTGCAGACGTTCCAGATTTCATGTTACTAATGGCCGATTTTATCATGTTAGTTGTAACAATGGGATCGATATCATCATAAGCAGTCAAATGCGTTTCATTTGCGTCGATAGTCGGCGTGGTGGTTGCGAAGTGTTCTTTAAAAATGTTTGCAATTACTTCCGGATTCGATTCACCGTTTATGTGGCACGAGATTTTGCAACGCAAGTTTAACAGTTTATTAGACTTGTTCCAAAATTTTTTGAAGTCCCGATTTTCTAAGTCCTCTGCTATTTTATCCATCTGAAGTTGAATCAAGTTCTTTTGACATAGTTTGAGTGCTGTTTTAAAGGCAGCACGCTTTGCCCTTCTATCCTCTGCGACAGGTCCATCGCGCGGTCTCCCATTCATTATCCATGTGTGCATCGCTAGTCTGGATTCATTGTATTTATTTGCTACTTGTTCGTTCCAACCACATACTTGCTTGTGTTTTAGAATAGTACACTTAGTAAATACAGAGATGGCACTACTTCGTAGAGCTTCTACTATACTCTCGTAGAGGTATTTTATTTTGGCGTGTACAGGGTTGCCACCGTCCTCAAGAAATGTGTATGTTGGCTTGATTTTTACGAGAAAAGTTTCCGAGCACGAGTTGTATTTTCCTATATCACGTATATTATTCGGATTCCATAATGCTGGATCCCTTATTGCAGAAGTAAAGACTTCCGTTTTCGCCAATCGTTTTCCCACCGTTTGACAAAAATGACATATTTTCCGTTTTGTTTGGTTGTCCTCTTAAGTTGGGATTAATGATTATTTTCGATAATTTTTAGATTTAACGAGAGGTTGTTGAAATAAGTTATACCTAGATAGAGATAGGTATTTTGAGTGTGTTTGGAATTAAATTTTGGGCTTTTAATACTATTCTGATATTTTTCTGATATATTGAAATGTAAGTTATTTAGATTTATTTCTTTGAAAGTTTGCAGTATTTTTTTTATATATATTTTGTCTATTGTAGGTACATTGAATATTAAAAAGATGTTTTCAGTAGAAAATGTAGATGGTTTTGTTATATTATATAGAGTACTTAACTCTTATTAGATGAGATATCGATATTTATTTTAATTTAATTCTAAACATCTTTCATGATTTTTATGAAAGACATAACATCACAGTTGTTTCATCTATCGAATACTTATTTGTAAACATGATTTATAAAATACGTCTGAAGCAATTAATTTGATAATAAGAAGAGATTAAAAAATATAAGCCATAGTAATTATGTAAAATACAAATCAGATACCAAGTCTTGGATCACTAGCAAAGACAGATCATATATTAACAATATTTTTAGAACCTCCTAATGCATGCTTTCCCATTGGTACGATGCTGATTGTCCTTGTATTTATACTTTAAATGTAAATACCATTGTTGTTGTTTTCCTTATTTTTGTGTTAAACTACTTATGCTAAAATGCGCCTGCTCTCAACACAGGAAATCCTAGTGAGACAGGCACAGCACAATCACCTATGTAACTGGATAAATAAAGATTATAATAAAAATAATTTTAAAAAGTTTTATATTAGGATGTGAGAAAACTAACCTAAAGTAATAATACTCGTAGGTAGTAGTAGAGCTATAGGCTATAGTACCATTGTATTATTATGTATGTTGTTGAATATCGAAGTGATAACTTCTTTAGCACGGTTGTGATTTAAAACTGTGATAATGATGACGCGAAAAATAGCGACTAAAAAAAGACAAATACATACATCTATTGGATTTAGCCTGCGAGAGAATGAGATAGTATAATAGATCTCCTTTTTGTGCGGTGATTCGTACCCTCCCCGGTCTGATTATTTTATTGTAAAAGCTACAATTAGGAAGCTAATTATTAATATTTATGAAATTTGGGAAGCTAGTATGAGCAACTATTGGATAACTAACAGCCTTGCCATAGGTCAATCCTTGTTATTCGCTACGTTTGGTGACTACTTAGCAGGGATGCCCGGGTTCATGGAATAAGGTTAGTCTAGGTCCACCTACTACGTTGCGGGCCGGATCGGAAGAGACTGGTTGACCAGGCCAATGTAACTGTGGAGCTAATGTAAAAACAAAGTTTATAAAATTAAAAACTTCTTTAGCACCGTTATCTTTTGAAACTCGATGAAACGAAAAAGCGACACTAAAAAGAGACAAACACATAGATCTATAAGATTAACCTGCGAGAGAATGAGATAATCGGTCTCTTTTTTGTGCGGCGCTTCGTAGTCTATAGGTCTCCTCTTTGCGAGGTGCTTCGGCTTCCCCATTCTTTAGTCTACTTTAGTTTTCTGGAGGTTCACTTCTACCGCTCACACAAATTTTTTTTATAAACAGGATCTGCGGTGTAAATATTATTACGCGTTACATCTGTTTATTGCGTTTAGCCTACTGAAGGCATTAACAATCACGCGTTGTCACGCGTAATAATAATTACACAGCAGAATTTGTTTTTAAATAAACTCTTTTATATAAATTTAATAATAATATTATAGATATAAAAAAAACATAATATTCGCTGTAGAAGTCTTAAAATAATGATTGATCTATTATATCTTGAAAAACATATTAAACAGAAACAACCAACAAAATAAATATTTAAATAAGCTTTTTCCAGGAAGGACTAAAATGAAATCGTATTAAATTAATATTGAAAAAGTATGTACCATGCAGTTCAGCAGGGTACGTAAACTATTTCAGAATTTAATCTAATTTATAACGTTAAAGAAATAAACAAAATAATAACATTAATATATTTATACGGATTAACATCATTTACTTGTTTAGATGTTCGTTTAGGAAAAATATTAATAGTATTTGCTAATGGTGATTTCTTTTTGTGTCATTTGGTGTCCATTTTTAAGGATATTTTATACCTTTACATTATGCCCTAAAATAGCATGCTGAGGTGCAGATATACTAGTTATTTACACACTCAAAGGAAATGATGTCTATTAATTTTAATAAAATATATGATAATTAATTAATTAGTTAATTTAAATTAAGCTAGCAGGTTGTATAATTATTTTGTCATCTATGATTGCAAGATTATTTATTTTCTATGAGAGAAGATATATTTATATATTAAAATACAGTGCGGGAAGAATCTTGCAATCACACATAAAGATAGCAGCCAGAAAAATGTGTGTTAAGAAAATGAAGGTAATGTTGGTAGGTCTTAGTCGAATGAAGTATGTCGAATTAGCTCAGTGGTTAGGGCCAGAGCCCCAGTAAGGCTAAGGTACTGGGAGAAATTGCAAGATGCGACCGTATCTTTTTTTATTTTTCTGTTTCAAATTTTCGTTTGAGAGTCGCCAATATTGTCTTCAATGATTAAATAATATGACTTTTGCTCTCATCAACGCAATAACTCGATTCAGGAGCATTACATTGCGAATAATAATCTTGTATATTAAATAACATTGAGTCCCTATCTACATCGTTCTTAAAGTATGCAAAATATACTAATCATAATAAAAAATAATATATGGACGATTTACATAGCGTGGTTTTTGTGAAAATCACCTCCAGGACGCTAATTCAGTCGGTCTATGGGTACATGAGTTAATATTAGTTATATTCCTGCGTAACGCGTAAAATTATTCAATTTAAGATTCTAATCAACATTCGATTAAAGTATAAATCATAATACCCGACAAGCGATAAAGTAAGTTTTAACATTATTTTATTAATTAATTACGCTTTATTTGAAAAGTATATTTCTTTTGTTCAAACGTTTGACAGATGGTCATTGAATAAATGTCGGAATTGTCACGCTTACTAATATTCGAAAGATAAATTTCTTCTTTTGATAGGCAATGAATGATTGTGAGGCAACATTTTTATTAAATAATTTTAGCTTTCCTTCCTTTCTCTCCTCAAAAAGACCCTCCACACAGCATCTGAGATGACAAAGGCCCTGAGGGAAATTGTTTTCTTCAGAGCCTCCTGTGTGGAGTTAATGTGAAAAAAAACCTACAATTACAATTAATCCCATAATTTTTCCCGGATTTACGATATATCTTAAAATAATCTGAATCATGTAGGCGGATTTGTTTTGTTCTGATATGGGAAATTCCTTGAGAATGTGATGTATGAATATGATATTTTAATTAATAAGGGTCGGACAAGACAATGGAACACGGTGGTATCACGTCGCCAACAAAGAGGCTGGCTGATCCCTCTTAGAGATTCACTCAGAGACGTTGTTTACGCAAACAATATATTCAACAAAGATAGCACACTCTCAAAACAATTACGAAAATGATACGATCTCCTTTGTGACGATAAAATAAGTGACGGTGTGAGATGGAAGAATGTAAATGTTGAGGAGAGGGGCTTTGTGTCGAGAGGAGCATGTGAGGCGACGTATCGCTCTTAGCACTTCAGGGGAAATCTAATAAGATGAATTGCGACTCTGAGTTTGGAGTGCGTTTCCGGTTGAAGATATTGTTTTATATTATTTTCGGGGAAGCAAACACTGCGGTGTGGCTTTGCATATAAAATAAAACACGGTAACTGCTGTTTTCCACCGACTGAGTTTCACTTTGATAACAACTTCATCAAAGGAAGGGTTTACGGGGGTATTCTAGTTTAGAAGCCCGAATTTCGGGCGTTTCTTGAAGGTTTTTAAAAAAAGCAATTGATTTTTTACTATGCTCTTTTTTATTATTTATTTATTTATATTTCAAAAATTCACAAAACAAATTTAAAAAATATATATATAAATATAAATATATATTTCACGAAGTTACACGCTGTTGAAGGAGAGGGGAAAAAAAAGAGAGTGTCCATCTTATCACGATTTCCACACTTCTGGTCATCTGAAAAATTAAAAAAGGTAGATTCTTTAGTAGACTCATTACAAATGTCGTTGGGATTTTTTTTTAATTCTCGCAAAATGGCGGCTTCTCAAAATAAAAATTGATGTTTTTCAGTTATCCCTTATTAACTTTTTCGAGTTTTTAAAATTAGTAAAAAAAAATTTTTTGTTGGTTGCTACCATAGAGGGATACATAAAAAATGCCAAATATCAATAAAATCGATTAATTAAAACTTGAGATTTGGTGACAAACGTATCGAAAAAGGTAGTTTCGAGAAAAGGGCGTTTAAAGTTTTGTTCTATTTAGATTACGTCTAAACCGGTCGAATTGCCACGATACTAAAATGGCTATAACTTTTACAATAATTAGAATTTTGAAAAATCCTTTTAAGGAGATATTCTTGAATATATAAACAATTGAAATATATTTTTCTAGACGAGAATACCCCCTTAAGTAAGTTACTGGAAGAAATTTCTGCTGGATTTTGTCATAACTGTTGAATGGACAGTTGATTAATTTTAATAGGTATTTATTATTATCTTACTAATATTTTATTTTACTTAATATTCAAGGCTTCTAAACACCATGATTATTAGCAAATTCTGAAAGTGCATTGCTATTATTAAAATATTTAAGAATTTATTTGACTTGTTTAAAGCTATCCAACCAACCCTTTAGGATTATCAGGTATCAGAAAGTATCATCGTCTCGTCTGGTCATATTTTTTTAATGTGACACCGAATAAAGGAACACAAAGGGGATTTAATCTTTGAAATATTAGCTTCCTCGATAAACATTATTCGGAATGAAACTGAGGATGCTTGATATTTAGTTCCGGGAAGAAGTGAGCGAATAATGCGCATGACCAGGGTATTATTTTGTAAAGTGTTTTGTTACATCTCGCTCACGGCTACTTTGAGAAGTGTCGGTGGCAAATTTCAGGGAATCCAAGATAGACAATTCACTGCCATTGTGCTGTAATCTAAACTTATACTTGCTTTACGCAATGCGGTAGGAATTTGGTCAAATCATCATAGGTATGTATTTAAAGGGAAAGTTTGCGGTGTTGGATTCCAGTTATATATGTTATGGTTAAGGTTTTCACGGGTGTAAGATATAGAATAATTTTCTCGGTTTACCCGCATAACGTAGTCCTTAAAGTCCTTTTGACTTTTGAACCGAACAGACACGCGAAAGCGATCGGTTTGAGACAAAACGCAGTACATTAGGCCTCTGAAGATGGACTGTAAGATCTGTCCGAAATGTCAGGAGTTAAAAAGTCCTTTTAAGGACTACGTTACGCGGGAAAGCCGAGAAAATTATGTTACATATATACATATGTATATCATATTGTACCTATCATATATGAGCATTTTTGAAGTGAAAACTTATTTAGCACCGTTGTGATTCTAAACTCGATGAAACGAAAAAGCGACACTAAAAATATCCAAACATGAATGAGATAGAATATTCGGTCACCTCTTTGCGCGGTACTGCGTAGCCTCCCCACTCTTCTCTAATTTAGTTTTCTGAAGGTTTCACTTCAACCGCGTGTGAACTGCACGCTTGAAAAATATCAGTGTGGAATTTTACAAAATTAAGGGAACATAATCGGAGACGGGACATTTTCATCTAGTGACGTCACGAGCTCAAATAATGGATTTATTTATTTAAAAAAAAAAAACCCTACATTTCTAAAAAATTTTACTAACATTTTCGTAATCTTAGTAAAAAAATCTATCCACACGATTTTTTTCAAGTTGTTATGAAATCCATGCAAGTGGCCTATTGTCTGTAGCATTATTCGAGATTGATAGAGCCAATACTTGGCCCAAATTTTGACGATTATAATAAAAAACATCAGGAATAAAATAATTTTTACACCGTTTATAAAAGCTGGTGGAATTCTTTAAGGACCAAAAGGGCTGTTTCGGGGGGTATTACAGCAGGTTAATGCAAATTCGTCACAGAGTTGTAAGAGGACTCTTAGCGTCGTAGTCTCGTTATCGACACGGTCATCAAAACACTCACATTGTCAGCGCACTGTCCTCGGATTTGGCATTCTACCCCGGCATTGTTTAATATGTGAGTAAGTTCATCCACGTATACATTACATTTACATTGTATTGGAGACATGCATCCTCCCTTTGGTACCACTTTTAAAAAATATATACCTACTATTATTTGTGTATTTTATTTAGTGTTCGCTTTAGCAAGATCGTTGAATGACGGGTCAATAAAACTTTTGGGGTACCTACCTACTATAAAAGTAATGCGGGTTTTTTTTTTCTATTTTCAACAGAACTTTAACGTGTCAACTAACCTACATGTTCGAAATCCCCCTTTTGGCGAGTGGAATTCTTGAGTGGCATTTATTCAATTCATGGTGAGCGGCCAGTATGTATTATGGATTCATCCTCTGACACGAGTTCACAGACGACGTTGACCTCACCCAATATTGGAATTGAAAACGCTATATCAATGGAATCTATTCAATTTATTATCATCTATTATAAGACTTTTTAGTTTCTATTATATTTGCTGAACAATAATGAAACGTGTTAACTATAGAATAATATTTCGTAGGTGACCAAAAAAAAAGTAGACTTTTGGATTATGAAACAATAGCGACAGTGTTATTACGAATATGTTTTTATATACAGGCGCCGTATTCTTCAAAGAAACTTACCACGTTTTCACATATCTCCGTGTTTCTTGTTTTTTACATTAGCCACGCAGTAGGTTGGCAAACGCATTCCCCAACAAGACCTGGAAGAATTTCATCCCCTGAACCCGGGTACCCCAGCTAAATCACCAAACGTACCGAACCCATTTGGGGTTATCTAATAAATGGTACCCATACCCGCCTCCTAAATTGAAAAATGCTCTATGCTCGACCAACCGGTACTGTTCTTTCACACCATGAACACCCTTCAACTGACAAATGTTTTTCAGCCATGAAAATCTCCAACCATGTAATTCACTTGAATAAATTTCATGGAATATATCGAATTCTATAAAAGGAAAACTAAGGAGGGGAAATTCTGGGAAGAAACGTAAAGGGGGATAGGAATCTGGGGGTCAGTGTCTCCAGCGGTGACATCAATGACTAACGCATCCGCCTCCAAGATCTAGGCAAACCTCGCCCCACGAACCCGGCAGCGTATTCCCAAACCCTAACGCGTTTCAGTCGCGCTATAGACTGAAACGAGTTAGGGTTTGGAATGCATAAATCACCTTCCAAACACTACCGCGTTTCAGTCGCCTTCGCGCTTTGTGGCTCTCTGTTTCTGTTAGTGTGACAACCATAATTATAGAAGGGTAAGCAGAGAGGATGGACCGCGTTTTTTTACTTACGAAATCTTTTTTTACATTGAAAAAAAATATTTTTTAAGTAAAAAAAATAATGTAAATAAAGTAAATAAAAAAAATTAATGTAAAAAAAGATTTCGTAAGTAAAAAAAACGCGGTCCATCCTCTCTGCTTACTCTTCTATAATTATGGTCGTCACCCTAACAGAAACAGAGAGCCACAAAGCGCGAAGGCAACTGAAACGCGGTAGTGTTTGGAAGGTGATTTATGCATTCCAATCCCTAACGCATTTCAGTCGGTAGAGCGACTGAATCGCGTTAGGGATTGGGAATACGCAACCCGGCACGAGCAGAATAGTTTTAAAAATAAATGTAGGTTACTTTATACAAAAAAAATAGAGTCCTGACGTGTGCGGCTGAGGAGAATATACCAACAGTTTCCTCGAACAGCAGTTGAAAAAGTGGTGGGTCCCGACCAATGATGCGAGCTACTCTTGCTTGCAACTAAAGTTGCTCGTGTGCGTCTGGTTTATAACGATTTCTTAAGACAATATAAAACATTCATCCACTTTTATATACACGGCTTATGTTGATTCCTAACCGGTCCAAGAGGGAGCCGCCTAAAGTGACAAACTTCACTCTGCATATTTGACAAGATTCGTAACTTTACACTCGGATCGGAACTGGCGGGAAAAAAAGGTTAATTTTCTCACTTCAAACTTTGAAAACTTACAGAAACTTAGAACAGTACCTACCACTAAATCCTTGTAGACTTATCAAAACTCCCACATTCAACACAGATTTGAGCGGATTACTATTCACTAGCAGCTAATACCCCGAGAGAGCAGAGCATTACGAATATAATAATCGTTGTTTGAGCATGTTTACATTGATTGAATAATACCCAAGTGGTAACGTCTTAGTAATATCTGAAATTTCCTCATCAAATATTGTGCTCATATTCCATATTATCCATATATCTCTTGATTCGAGAAGCATCTTAACTAGATCGCAATGCACCTTGCGGGCGTCTTAAACTAAAGACAAATTTAATGAGCGACTTAGCTGTAGCAAATTTTGCTCCGAGCACTACATTAATTTCTTGTGCGTATTAATTTGAACAAGCAAATTGATTGGAAGTAATTTTATCATAGGGGGTTCCAAATAATAGTGTCTGTTTTTCATTTCGCGGCAATATCCTTTTATAAAAAAAATCTCATATGTATCATCGGTCATCCTTGCGATTACTGAATGGAACGGAACCTTCTTTTAAATTTCGCAATTTTTTTTCGAAACGTTTCTGATTTTTTTCTTTCACAAGTTTCACAAATATCTTCCTGAAAATTTCCTGGTAGTATAATTTCAAGAAATTCGGACCGGGTGTCCAGAAAAATCTTGTGATTTGCCACCATGAGACTTGTTCTTTGGGATTTTTTGAATTCACATGTGTGTGCCAATTTGTTGTTTTGGATATTAATTTTAGTGCTATACGAAGCGGCAGTGTGTGTTTTTGTTTTAAATCTACTTCGTTATGTTTTTAGCCTTTACAAATTATTTATCCAAATATATTATTTTTTTAAATATTTTATGCTTTCTGCATTTCAAAATCTTTTTTTTCTGTCTCTTTTATTTTACCTACCTTTACACCTAGGTACCATGTGTAATACTAGTTTATGTTATTTTTGTTATCTAAACCTTTAACACTGGTTTTGTCACCTGTATGGAATAAATTTGGAAAGACATTTTATTCCATGCGAAACATTTTTGTACTTTACAACAAAATAAAAATAATTTCACTTTTTGAAAAAACAATGTGTAATTCAAAAACTTTATCCAGCGCTGCTTTTGGAACCCTCTAGAAGCTAAATGCTAAAGACATAATACTAAAGAAATAGTAACAATAGATGAGAATGTGAAGAGAATGTTAATGAAGGATGTGCTATAGAGGAGAGCTGATTTAGGTGTATTTTAGTTATGAATCATAATTTTTCTTATGCACATATATTTTTTTTGTGAAGGCGAACATCACTTGACTTAGACGACGCACAACGTCATATACAATTCAGAATCAGGCCGCTAACAATAGTAGATGGCGGCAAAACCAAAAAAGGGTTCTTAAGTAGGAGATTTGGAATTTTAAAACAGTTTTTATATGCCTGGTACTTTCCACATCTCCTTCCCCTTAGTAAGAGCAATTCTGTGGCATAAAATTATTTTTCAGCATATGAATAGCCCCTATATACATAAATATACTGGACCACACTTACAGTACTCGTTTTACGCTAAATGAAGGACTAATCGTACCTAAGCACTTAAACAAATATGGACAAAAAAACGCTGGACTACATGATACCTACTTGCTTACATATTATGTTACTTGCTAAAATTGAAAAATGTACAAATAATGTAAAAACAAATATTATATTGAAAAATTGGCTCGCCGAAAGAAATAGTTTGTATTAGACTCTAACACAAAAAAATTCTAACTGCTTTAGGTATAAGTTTTATTTTTTAAACTTCAAAAGTAAAAGCACCCATTGACAAATTACTTACAAGTAGTTTATTGGGACTTTTCCTTTTTATGTAATATTTTATTTTATATTTATTTCCTATTATATTACATAACTTCTTTATAACTAAAAAAAAAACTCTTTTAAATACATAAAAATTTATGTATATAATTCACGCTAAACTGAAACGAACAAGTTAGAGGTATTCAGGATGATTTAGATAAACATGCATGGCATAAAAAAGTTACTCACATAATCTCAGCACGATAACAGTAACTCAGCTAGTTTTAATTTAGACCCACCATAAAAACTCGTAGAAAATCACAGCAGTTATTCGAATTTTAAAAAATCAAGTGCAGTTCATACATAAAAAACTCGTTGCACCATAAAAACTCGTAGAAAATCACAGCAGTTATTCGAATTTTAAAAAATCAAGTGCAGTTCACACGCGGTAGAAGTGAAACTTCACCCACACAATCTCAACCAATGGGAGCCTTGAAAAGTGAGCTCATGTTCAATGTGGCCAATGACGCTTCGTGGGTACTGTACGTAGGTAAGGTTTCATTCTATCTTATTTTCTCGCACGCTAAATCTTATAGATATATGTGTTTGTCGCTTTTTAATGTCATTTCCGTTTCATTAAGTTTCAAATCACAACTGGGCTAAAGAAGTATCACTTCAAAAATGACCTCACACACGGTTGTCATTGGTTTGAAGTTTGTCACCGCACTCAAAATTTGACATAGTTTTTATGCCAAGGTTGCGTGTAGGAATAAGCAGGGATAACCCATAACACATTGATAACACGGGTGTATATAGCAAACACGTGTGGACCTAATGTAAAAAAACATGAAGTGAATACCGGGAAGTGATCCTGATCAATTTTTTATCAACTGTACATCTAATATCAAAGAAGTACGAGCGCCTCCAATGAAATAGAATAAATCACAATTTCAGTTTTGTGGAATTCATGAAATCCCTTTTATTTCATTACTTTTAATGCTGTCAATCAATCCCGTTAAATAAGGCGGATACCTAACTGGGAAAACACAATAAGCCTCGTTGCTTTACACCAAGTAAGGTTCATAATATCGGACGGAACGTTTCAGGAAAATCCTATATTTACTTTTCCGAAAACTAGGGGTAAGTTCGTAATCGGAAAAAGCTTTTTTTATAATCTGAGGGTTTATTGGTTTTGTGTTCAGTCTTTCCAGCGTATTACACAAGTAATATTATTTTTAAGCTGACCAATTACGATATAAGGGGTCATATAATGAAAATATTCGTTTATTGACTGTATAACATCAATTATGCTTGTATTTGGATTGCGGAATAATTGTCAATAGACCATAATTAATACATTGCATTATCACTAATAATCACGGTGATGAAGAAGAAGCATAGGATAACCGTTTACACTGTTTTACAGTCCTTTCTTCTCGTACTCTTACGTCGTCTCTTTCATAGTAGATGCCAATCGCATGGTTATATTATACACGGTGTCCGGAAACTGCGGGAAACTGGCGATTTGCTGTTACTTTTTCGGATTTGAGCTTTCGTTTTTGAGGAAATCGAGTAAGAAGTTGGGATTTATCATATATATATAAAAAAAAACCGTCACAAAGGGGTTAATAGCAGCCGTTTAATGTATTTTAGTATGCGTCGAAGTGTAGACCTGGCTCAAAAGCATTTTGCAACCCTTCAGTTGCGAACAAAAATGGGACAAAAGATTTTTTTTGGGGTTTGCTTTGTGATGTATATTCACTAGTTTTCTGCTTGTACCTACTCCAAGTTTCCGAACACTGTGTATAAGAACATAGTTTTTCATATCATTGTAAAATAATAATGGCTCATCTAAAAGACATTAAAGTGGTTGACAAAACAAACACTGGTCGTGTTATTATGGTAATCCATTTTTATCTTGAAGGATAAAGGGCGAGGAAAATGAACATAAGAAAATGAAGATACGGTGATACCCAAAACCTGAACAAATTTTAGGCTTCACTTCAAAGCGATACTGAAGGTTTACCTTTTTTATTTTGCGTAAACTAGGGTAGATTCGTTAAAAATCACTGGATATTATAATCACTTCATCTAAAACAGCAAACTAATTTTAGGCTTCCTAAAACAAATTTATCGGGAACACAAAATAATATTTATCATAAAGGTTTTAAAATGTTCAATGAACTCCCTGTAAATGTTAAGGAGGCTAAAAGTCTTGCAGTTTTTCGTGGATTATGTCTTAATGTTGTAAAGTCCAAATTTTAGTCAGTATGTAGTAAATAATATTGTAGTAGTCATAGAAAAGAAAACATTAGATATAAGATGTCAAATTTTATATCTAAATAAAATACACAATAATAATAATAAAAACTTATTTTGTGGCACCATTTTAATTTAAATTAGTAAAGTACTTTGTTTTTACCACTATAATTGATTATAAAAAACCGACATGTTTCGTAAGCCAAGCTTACTTCATCAGGGTTTTAATAATACATTTTTTTTTTAAATAAGCAGGATGGTAAATCTAACAAATTACCTATGAAGATTGGTTCCTGTTTTTTTTCGTTCGAAGTATGTTTTTTTTTTAATAATCAATTATAGTGGTAAAAACAAAGTAATTTATTAATTTGGATGTTATAATATTGGGATCTGTGAAGCTGACAGTATTAAATTTAAAAAAATTGTTTCAGGTTCATTGTCTTACAAAAGACGATCAGAATTTACCTTCGGAATTCTATGAAGAGATCAAACCAGGAAAACACGTTAAGTACCTACTTAGGTATAAATATAGACTGCCAACTCAAATGGACCAACCAAATAGAAAAAAAGTTAATAAACTGAGATACTAATTTATACATTTAAACGAATGAGTAACATAGTAAATAAAAACCATGAAACTCAAAGGGTAGATAACGAATATTATAATCAATAATTATCAGCCTGAAACACTCATCTACATTGAAAAAATCTTCCGAGAAAAGATACTGGCCGCCAACGGGAATTGAACCCGTGTCCCTCTGATTGCCGGTCAGGAGCTCTGACCACTGAGCTATGGCGGTTTATCTAATACCCGCCAAATAATTCAATATATACTAGTGTTTCATTCGACAATTACTTATTGTTACATTTTTCCAACTGAAAACAACCAATTTTATTTTTGTGATAGAGGTATTGTTAAATACTAAATCTCCCGCTAGGTGGCGTCGAGACTAATTATGTCTGCATTTTTTGCTGAAATACTTTAACTTGTCAAATATTAATTATTATTTTTTAATTGATAAACTAAAGTTTAAACAAGATTTTTATGCATAGCACAAAGTGTCAATATTTGTTATCTACCCTTTGTGCTATGCATAAAAATCTTGTTTAAACGTTAGTTTATCAATTACAAAACCACGAAACTCGTTTACGATGTACTCGTTAATTCAACCCTTTCCTATTCAAAAAATTTCAAGGAAAGATATTTTGGAACTAAGACAAACCTGAGGCATTCAATGTCTAAAATGTATTTCCAGGCGTCCAAACAATTTCTGACTTTTTTAAAGCAAAAATTATTAAATGTTAAAAAAATATTCGACGTTGTACGCCAAATATACATTAAAAAAACACTACCGAAGCACATTTTTGAAAAAAAAAACAATTTCAACAACCACAAATTAGTTAGACGAGCATACACACAAACATGAAAACTCCGTCGATAGGCACAAACTTTGGACAAAGACAACAAATACCGGGCAAAAAAAATCAATAAAGTTCACTCGATACATAAAATGAGCAAAACCAAAAACATTTTACAAACAAAATTAAGACATGGATAGAACAAAAAAAAATCGTAAAAAAAATAATTTTTAATACAATACATTATATTTTGAAATGTCTTTTAGAACTTCTGAATTTTAAAACCGACATTTATATAATTTCAGAAAAATGCATGTACTTATGTCCATGTGTTTATGAGTGATTGCCATCAAAAGTTGGAAGAATGCATTATCATCGACAACGAGTTTATCTGCCGAGTTTCAGCTCTATCGGATTCAAATCAGTGCAATTGCAAATTAAAAATATTTCTAATATGTTAATAAAAACTACAACATAAAAGAATGAATCGTAGAAGAAGCAGGATGGTAAACCTAAAAAATTACCTATGAAGAGTGGTTCCTGTTTTTTTTTCGTTCGAAATTTGCTTTTTGTATTCTACACAGTGGAACCTTAATCTCCCCTTTTAAAAGGGCCAAGTTTAAATAGCCTCCGGGCATTATCACAACATTTGACCGAACGATGTCATCTTGACGTGGGCTGGACGCAGAAGGGCAGATAGATACGGGATGGACCGGCCGATTGGGGGAGATAGGGGATGGGTAGGGGACGAAGTAACGAGAAGTAACCGGAACTAGCCCCGGTTCTAAGGGTCGCATTCCGGGACCGGACCCACTTCAGATTATACCAAGAAACTGAAAAACCAATCAACCATAAACAGAGTAACGGTGACGTCGGGATTTGGGGAAAACATCATTAGATGACGAACTGAATGCCAAATTCGAGATGGCGTCGCCTCACATAATATAGGCTTTGTCTTTTTAAATCGATTGATCATTTGTTATTTATGCATTAAACCGCTTACTCGTTAATACGGAATATTTTTAATTCAAACAGTTAGATTTAGCTTTATTATTACGAAAAGTGAGTATTTATGTTGGGGGAAACCAAAAAATATGCATTTAACATCTTACTTTTGTTAAAATTAATTCACTTACGCGGTAACGCCATTGTTATATTCATCGTTTTTATTTATCATTTCATAGACAATCAATCAATGTTGCCAATCATAGAAAAAATATTATTGCCAAATAAAACAATAATTTGTTCACGTTATTAAGTGAATGCATTATTGACAAGTTTGTACCTGTCTTTATAACAGCAGAGCGTGGAAATTAATGCATTAGAATAATTACACATACCCGCTAGACAAACCATAATTTGGGAGGCGGGAATGGGTACCGCCGCCCCAGGAAACTTTATTGGGTAACCAACACCTTTGCCATAGGTCAACCCAAGTGGTTCGCTACGTTTGGTGATTTAGCAGGGGTACCCGGGTTCATGGGGTGAGGTTTGTCTAGGTCTTGGAGGCGGATGACCAGGACATGCTGAACCCCAGATTCCTATCCACCACTTAAACACTTTTACTTTCCAGAACTCTCCTCTCATTCCTTTCCTTCAAAAAACCTCCACACAGCATCCCCAAAGATGACATAGACCCTGAGGGAAATTATTTTCGTCAGGGCCTCCTGTGTGGAGCTCATGTAATTTATTATTTTTAAAACCCTTCTTTACCAAAAAAACCATTCAAAACCTGGGATTTATATCTAAATTATGATGACATGCACCTTTCATAGTTTAAATCTCAACCCAATAATTCGAAGTAGGTACTTTTTGGTTTTTATTTTGACGAGAATTTATTTTATAAGATTGGAACTTCCGACAAATGTCATATATGATTGTCTATTAGTTAAAAAGGAATATTCCGTATACTATTATTATTAGCGCAGACCCGTGAAAGTCCCGGTATATTATAATTATAGGTTATATGCTCATAGTATCTAGAAAATTCTTGCCGCAGGAAGATATTGACTTTTTAAAAAGAAATATTGCCAATTTTGATGATACAGTTTTTAAATTGTTAATAAATTAGAGATACGTTAGAAATTTACCTTTCCAATGAACCCATTAGTAAACTTTACAAATCATCCGTCAAAATTTAAACAAAATAAACACACTTTTCAAATACAGAAATGTAAATTAAATAAAAATAAAATATTTTCCTAATTATAGGTAGATAGTTACTACAGTTTATAGAAGAAATACAATGATTAAGTACCTACATTACCTGTTGTCTGAATTCACACAATCATCAGTTGCAATTTAGATTTTGTAAAAAATTTAAAATCAACTTTGAGACAATTACGAAGGATTATTTGACGTCACAGACAACCAAAATTATTATGTTTAATTGTGGTATCCCCTTGGTATAGAATACCTACATGCTATAAACAAGATTGACATTTCTAATCCGAAAATAACGCTGATACCATTACTGACCAACCGTATACTATTCACGTCAAGATTTTGTCAAATGTGATTTAAGGGAAAGATTTTCTGTTCCCCGTTTGTAAATTCTTTTCACAACTTATTGAGGGGGCGTTTTTTCAAAACTTAATATACCTTCGTCAGAAATCTATATTTTGGGGACAATTTGTTTTTGGAAATCACTTTCTATCTGAAAGAGTAATGGCAATAAACCTCATACATTCGTTTTGTCGGGAGTTTATTTAAATAAATAAATACAAAAAGCAGATCCCATTTCGACTTACATTTTTTATATTAAAGATATGGAATAGGTGCATATGTATGAAAAATGAAAACGCTCTTGCAACGTGAAATTTGCACATTTTTTTCTTTCTGTAAACTAAAAATTTTAGTCTTACAAAATCGATTTTCCTCAAGAGCTATGAATTGTTGAAATATAAATAAATAGTAAAAAATTAAAACAATCAAACCCTATACTGTTTGTTGTAATGTTATTCAAATTGAAGGGACAAAATAAATTGCCATGCGAAACCGTCAAATAAAACTCACACAATACATGAGACATAGTGCCTTTAGTTCATTTATTCGGAGTACAGCTTGGAACGGAAAATATTTATTATCAACCGCACCGCAACTACACAATTGCAAAATCATGATTTCCTTTGTTTTGCCGGATGAATTTAGATGCCAACTTGGCCACATTTTCCGGAAAAATGCTTTCGCTTCTGTAGGGGCTGTTTGCAAACCACGCGAACTCAATTTCAAAATGCCGCACGTTCGATCCCGCCATTTTCCGGAGCAATTGTTAATTTCCCTCCAAAACTTTGGAGTTCCTAGGTTGTTCCTGATTTACGTTCAGAGCACATGCTTCAAGCCACCTATTGCGCAAAAAGCAAAGGTGCACTGTTTTTCTAGCTCTTGAAATTTGCTGTAATCGATCGTCTAGTTTTTGCCAGCTTGTATGGTCGTCGCTCTCCCGGGCTTTGGGAGTTTAATACCCGCGATAGTAAACTGAAGCAAGACATTTTATTCTTTAACCTTATTTCTTACCCAGTGAAGTCAGCGGTTTATTTAATTATTGTTTATTTATTTAAGTTAATTATTTTCATTAAGTATTTTGTAACATTATTGTAACATTGCGATCTTATTTTTTATGTGAATACCAAAAATCTGACGGTACAAACTATGAAGCCAGTGGGATGATTATTGCGGTACATATGGAGCTGAGGGGTGTGATGATCTCGCCTTTGGGCCTACGAAATAATTCTTTTAAAATTGAGAGATCGATTTAGAAATATATTTAATTTTGTAACATGGAATGGCATACAATTCTCTGTTCCAACTCTTAAGGGTGATTTATGAAACCGGGTCATTACTAGGAAAAACACGTGTGCCAAAATACTTTGGTTGGAGGAGGAATTCTAATGGATATTTCAGGTTCATTATCAAGTCAGGGGCGGCCGATGGATATTTGCCCGTGGGGTGGTTGATCTTAACGCGGGCAGATTGGATTTACGAAACAATTATCTGGTGAATTTTCTATGGCAGTAGGAAAATTGAAAATTAGTCAATAAGGATTGCTCGTTGGTGCATTTAAATATACTAGCGCGACGCGCCGATTACGGGTTGAAATATTTGACATATTTGTCGAAATAGGATTGCAGAATTCGTTAAATAGTGACGCACGTAGAAAGGACAAAAGCGTGTTCGGACAATGAATATATAATGTTATTATATAACCAATAGAGTCAACGCAAGTATTGAGAAAGAGTATTAGATTGAAGTACGCCACTGAGCTCTTCTTTTAAGCGTTATTGGGATAATTTATGACTCCATCGCAGACAAAATTAATTTACACCGGAAAAAAAAAAGCGAACATGGTTCCTACACAAAATTCTCTGAAATAATAGTTAAAGTGTGACATTTTTGACTATTAAAGTTGATATATGCATATTGGGAGATGTGTTTATCACTTAAGATTTGAAGAAGTGGCTAATATATTGTTGAAACCACACAAGGAGATGTTTGGGGAGTCAGGGGGCAGGGGGTTGGAAAGACAGTCGGGGTAGAGGAGTGTTAGAGGACAGTCAGGGAAGGAACCTAGGGCCGCGCAGACGGGATAAAAAATCAACGAGTTTTGATAAACGGCAGAATAATAATTTGGTGCGCGTAAACCGGGAATAATTCAGATAGTTATATATAATAATAAAGGACAGTTGGGGCAGGGAAGTGTTGGAAGACGGTCGGAAAAAGAACCTGGGCACGCACGGTCGGAAAAAAAACATCGGAGTTTTGATAAACTGTAGAATTATAATTTGGTGCGCGTAAACGGGAATAATTCATTTAATTGAAAAAAGGTAGTTCACGCGATTGAGGGGAGTCAAGATTTGGTCGTTGGGAAGCAAGGTTTAAATTAAGGGATCGAGGTCCGATAGTCGCGAGGAGACCAGTTTGGTGCGTCTAAATCGGGGATATTTCATTTTAATTAAACAAAGGATATTTCGTTTTATTAAACAAAAAGAGTCCACGCGAATAGGGAAGTCAGAGATTGAGGCTTGCGAGTTCATGTCGGTGAAGTTAAATAATATAATTTGTAAATTGAGGCGGTCGGGACGTACTTTCGGGGCGTCTATCAGGGTCAGGGTGAAATTTAAAAAAAAAGAAAGCTACGCGAGAATTGTGTTCGACGGCTGCATCTTGGAATAAATAACTGCATGACGGGTTGTGTTTTAGAAGTGCTTGTTTAATTAAATATTATTGTAGTGAATTGATTTGTGAAATTATTTTGTGCAACAAGGCGAATTTGGTAAGTTTGTATAAAATTATTAACATATTTAGTACGGACCTTGCAGGGAAGAGTCAATTAGGGTTTATATACTACAAGCCTTAGGAATCTAGGACCCCTTTTTTTTGTCGAGCGATGGGGAGCGAGGGGCTTTGCACGTTTCCGGGTTGACCGGCTAGCAATTACCTTTGTTGGGTGAAGTTATTCTTGAGACAATAACGTTGTAAAATAATAATTTTGGGATACAATTAACTAACTAGCATTTGAAGCACAAAGTGCGCTTTCGGGCAATAAATCTTAGACGAGAGACTTCATTTAAAAAGACGGGATTTTGAAATCACAAAACAAAAATAGAATCCTTCAAAAGTGCTTTGTTGGTGATCTAGAAAACTAGGTTACTGGGTATTCTCCAATGCATAACGGGTAACAAAATACATAGGTATAGAATGTAGGTATAAATTAATGTGTGAAGCGCCTTTGAGGTGTTAATTATTATTTACGAGTTTCGTAATAATAATTTTAAACGTAGTTAGGGGATTATATTCAGGAAGGGTTTTTTGAAAAGGCATTGGGTAATATAACGGTTTATGAAGGGTGCGTAGCATGGGCATTTTTGATTACTAACAAAATCTGACATAATTGAATTCCCATTCCAAAAATTTCCCATATCTTATTCCAAATTTTAGGTATCACAACAAGTCTATTACATAGGACTTTGCATAAACTTGGTTCGATATCTAATCATATAATCACCTTTGGTTCACGTTTAGGTATATTTCTTTCGACTTAGCAAAAAACTTTCATATTGTCGGTTGAATGCAGCCGTCGGTAGGTATTCACATTTTAGCGTGATGCGCTATATCCACCTACTTAATTAACAAACTCTTTTTCTTCAAACTTAATTGAGCGGGTTACGACTCGAGAATGGACGGCGGTTGTCGAATGAATTAACGAGTCCGGCTTTCCTATTTCACCATGAGGAAGTATCTCACGCGACTTTATCGGGGGCGATGTGATCGAAATGCAGGTGGGCTACACTATTTTTCTAATGTGGAGGCGAAGTAAGCGATGGTCGTGTCTGGTCCGAGCAAATTGGAATCCCTTGTGATCACATCTCGGTAACGTGGATCTCGTACCCGCTCTAGACTGGATTGGAAGCGTGGCCGGAGCCATTCCATGATGTCGACGTATGTACGTCACTAAGGCATTGGGGGACTTCAGGAGAACAAAGGACGTGCACCCATTTCGCCCTCCTTCTACCGCCGCTCCGAGGTACCAGCGGATAAAAGTTGTCGTCGCGGGAGACCAGTTTGATGCAGGACGAAGATTACGATCTGGCCGGACTACCTTCGTCATGGGGGAAACGAAGTGACGAAATTTGCGTGGGCTTCACTACCTTTTAGGTTACGCTCGTGTGGGGTCTGCCTTGTCGTCGGAACGAAGGGAACATGACATATGGAATCGTTTGGCAACCGATCGGCGGTTCTTTGTTGGAATCCGGATAAGTTTTCTTAACTACTTTTGGTTTACGCTTAGGTAGGTATATTTCCTTCGATATTCGATTTAGCCAAAAACTTTCACATTGTCGGTTGAATGAAGCCGTCAGTAGGTATTCATATTTTAAGCGTAATGCGTTATATCCACCTACATAAGTAGCAAAAGTTCTCTAAACTCTCTCACAATAGGAATAGGGATCATCCAGCATCAGGGTGGGAATGTACTCTGGACGAAAGGGCAGCCGGGAAAATAGAAGGGAGGGAAGCCAGATTCACGACCTGGTGCCTTTCATTCTTGGACCCAGCACCCTGGAAGCCGAGCTTGACATTTCTTTCTTTGAGCTGATATTTGAGTTTGAGGTTGGGGTACGCCTATCGTAGAGCATATGCCCGTGACATTTCGGGGAAGGTCCCACGTTACGCCTGTGTATGTTATGCGAGGGGACGTATTTTTCATTCAAATCAAATACCGATGACCATCGCGATTGCAGGCTGGCGCACGTTTCTGTAGCGTGCCTAGGAAAAACGTAATCATTATTTCTACTGGTTCGAGGCGGCGTGCTGGACGGAGAACGGGACTATTGAGGACATGAGTGACTGCCAAGGCGAGGATCGGTGACATCAAAATCTTCTTTAATTCAATTCATACATCGCCAGATCAGAGGAGAGAGCGGCCCCACCGATCTCCTGACATTGCCGATTGTCTAATCAACTTCGGTTTAATGTTTATGCCGGTACTTTAGGAGTAAATGGAACTCAAGTCATCGGCATGCTGAAGAACTTCAAAATCATCATCATCATCATCAATCCAGAGTAGGATGTCACGATCTAAAACCTCGTGCCACCCACGCATTTCCTGAACAGTTCCTGACATCGGCTATCACGCCATTAATCGGAGCAGACCCTCATATCAAACGGTATGAGATGACCTTTCGTCATCATCATCAACACATTTATAATTTGGCGGCGTAGTGGTCGATATTATTCCCATTACCACTCTATGAACCAGACCCTCATATCAAACGGTATGAGATGACCTTCCATCATCATCATCAACACATTTATAATTTGGCGGCGTAGTGGTCGATATTATTCCCATTACCACTCTATGATCCAGAAACACACATCAAACCCTTTCCCGACAGAAGGCAAAACATGTCGATTTTCATTCGTCGCTTGCGACCTTAACATTCTCCGGAGGCGTTGGAATTGGAAGCTGATTCGGCGGTCTATGACCATCACCTTATCAGTTGGGCTATGGAGGAGTCCAATTATTTAAACAGCACATGTTCTGTCTCATGTTAATCCAAAATACCTACCCGTAGAGTCAAATTAACAAAATAAAACAAGCTAGCTAACTAACAAACTGCATCTAGCACTGTAAGTGTAGAATTAGTGCACTCCGTACTGCTTTGAGTGTAAATCTTTTGTTAGAATATACATAAATGTCAAATTATTTTCATGATAGCATTTTATAGAGCTGCAGAGAGTACGTGACATCGCATCGAAAGGTAGGATCTTCTCAATTCGCCGTTTGAATGTAAATTTATATATTAGATGCTAGGAGGGAAAATGCAGATTACTTCAATAAAATTAGTCGTCGATGAGCGTAGGTGTATAACAGGTGCTAGGGGAGGAAGCTGAACGAATATAGATAGATAATTAGTTAATTTTCAGGCTAGTCAGACTCAGTCATTGTTATTCGAAGCCTTGCAAATTGTAACACGCCATATCTAAAAGAACAAGGGTTTACCACAAATAAATTATTAATTAAATTGGATTAACTATACCAAACCACTCAAACAAAAAAGTACACAACGTTGTGGGGTTAATTACAATTGATTAATTAAGAGCATCTCGTCACGTTTGCATAAAAGTATTACGTGATGGGGTTGAAAAGGCGCTGCATAAGAAATGCAGGGGAGAAACGCGAGAACGGGCGAGCTACGAGCTTTTAAAGGCCGAGCGGGGTAGCTGTAGCAATGTAGCAGCATTAGGAAATCAAGTGAAGGTTTTACTATTACTTCGTAGGGGGGGGGGGGCTTATCACAGTTTTGCTAAGTGACCAGGAGGTATGGTATTACAAAGTGTTGCATTTTGCTGGGCTTTATACAATGACTTAAACGAGAATAGAAAAAAAATTAATACAGTAGGTATAACGGTTCGCATGTCATCCGAAGATGACTGAAAACCCAACGAAAAAAAAAGTAAAATACTAGGAAAATAGATGTGTAGCAGAGGAATTAACAATAACGTTTACATTAGCTTAACTAGATAAATATAGGAAAGATAGGCCGAAAATGTCCAACTTCCGATGAGACGCAGGTTAAAGGTGTCATGTTTTGAGGGGAGTAGCGCCGTACGTCTATAAAAAGTGAAACAAAAATTAATCAAGAGAGTAGGTAGTGTAATAATGTACACATTAGCTTAACCAGATAAATTTAGGAGAGGTTGGTTGACGATGTCCAATTTCCGATAAGACGCAGGTTAAAGGTATCATATTTTGAGGGGAGGAGCGCTGTACGTCAATAAAAAGTGTAACAAAATTAAACAAGAGAAATTAAGGATATCCAACCTTCGATAAGTATTAGTGAGAAAGGGTGTTACGTTATTAGGGGAGATAGTCCTTCAATAATGCATTCAATATCAAATCGCCAAGGTGATAATATCGATGTTAGTCAACTTTCAATTGGGTTTGAACGTTTGGTAAATTGGATACCGGACGATTAGTTAAAATAATAAAAATACAAAACATCGAGGAGTAGTTCTGGTTACCGAAGTAAACAAAACATTACAATTGTAATATTGATAAGTATTAGTGTCCTTTAGTGTCAACAATAGAAAAAAGGGTCTCTTTCATTTTGAGGGCAGATCATTTAAACATTTAACGCTCAGTGTGGAGAACAAAAAAAAAGGGAGGTCATTAAACCGAGTGCCGACTAGCGGAGATATGTGTCAAATAGGTTTGTGCGTTTAACGTAACGGTAAATTGAAACCATGAACGGAGGTCTAGCCACGAGTGGTGGGACAGTGCGGCTTTGAAACAGAAACAATAAAGAGCATACCTTTTGGTGATGCATGGTTCGAGTGTAGGTACTTCTAAAGGGATAAGTAGGTCATTAAACCGAGTAGCGGTTAGTGGAGGTGCCTATAATAGAAGAAAAAAAAACCGTAGTTGGTAAAACAATAATAAAACTAACCAGTAGGTAGACATACGTTGGGCTAGGAAAACAAACTTTTCTTAACTGAATAATTTCAAAGAAACAAGATAATAATAGTTACAATTTTATTTTTCAGGGGCTTGAGGTATAGTTCTACACAACAATATTAAATACATGTTGAAGAAATGAAAATAAAATCTAATCATTTCATCGATTAAAATAATAATAGTGATACGAACAGAATAAAGATACATTTAATCCTTGAACTTAAAGTGCTAGTAGTGAGAAATTTTACGTAAAAGATTACGAAATTTAAATTAGAACAAAAACCCAAATTTTTAGTGAGTTTAAATAATAAGCGATCATGGAAGGATCAGTGTCTAGAGGGAAAGGACGTGGGCGACCTTCAGCAAGAGAGGAGGTCACCGCCGCGGTCGAGACCGTGGGGGAGACGTTGTTGCAAGTGAGCCTGGGGCAGGTGACCAGCATCATCCGTGACGCATTAGGACCGCTAGTAGAGAAAATACAGTCCATTGAAAGGCAGCTAGAAGTGCGAGAGGCGAGATCGGAAGCGGGAGGTGCGAGGCCGGGAACGGGAGAGGCGGAAGTGCTCCTGGGATCGGTGAATCGGCGCCAGATTGTAGAGTTGCTTCCGGCCCAAGAGAAGCCCGTTTTTATAGGAGGGCATCAGCATCCGATTTCCTTTTTGGAGGACTTGCGGGAGTATATAAGGAAAACAAGGCGGACGGACAAGGTAATGGTGGCCCGAGAGAGTCTCAAGGGAGAGGCTAAAAGTTGGTCGAAAATTTATTGTAGCAGATGGGAGACGATCGAAGATTTCGAGAAGGACTTCTTGGCAAATTATTGGGGCGAGGTCTGCCAAAATAAACTCAGGAGGAAGTTGTCAGATGCGGCCTGGGACCAGAACGGTGGCAAGACAATGCTGACGCACTTTGCCGAATATTGGGAGCTGGCAAAGGCCCTGAAAATCACTAGCTCGCCAACCGGCGTGATAAATGAAATCATGCGGCACTATCCGAAGGAGACGCAAGCGCTGTGGTTTTCCCGGGGGGAACAAGGCAATGAGCTGGAGGCTGCCGAATTCTTGAGGCGGATGGATAACATGGTGAGTCCACCGACGGAGCGCCACATTCAGAAGGTAGAAAGGAGAAGGGAACCGGAGGAAAGGGAGAAGGGGAGAAGAGAGAGGGAGCCACCACGAGGGCGTCACATGGCGAGAGGTAACATGAATGTGATTGTAAGGGAGCGCTCGTGTCACGGGGCGGCGGAGGCGAGCACCAGGAAGCGGATGATCGAGGACACTAATGCGGACCAGAGGCTGAATAGTGCTGAACAAGCGGGAAACGCCAACGAGTCGAACCCATTGCCCTGAGGATATCGGCTCAACAAGCAGGAGGCGGGGCGCCAGGAACAAACTACAATATAGCTTTAAGAATAATGATAAGACAAAATTGGAACTTGGGAAGGGGGTTGGGGAGAGGGGAGAATGGGAGGGTTGCGCCGGTAAAGGCGAGTACAATGGGAGATAGCACGGCGTTAGGCGGTGAAGATTGGAATAAAGAGTGTGAGAGAATAGATGTCATTTCGTGTGTTAAATTATTACAGCACGTGAGTGACATTTGGAATGAGTGCGAACTAAGGGATTTCAGGGAAGAAGAACGGTACGCAGGGTTTAACACCATTTTTGAAGATGGGGTTTATGATGAGACAGAAAAGGGTTGCTCCTTGTCACAGCTGCCAGAGGTCGAAGCCGATATAGACGGAGTAAAGGTGTGGTGCTTGATAGATTCGGGTAGCCAGTTAACATGTGTAGCAGAAGAATTGTGGCAGTGCAAGTTGCGCGACCACAGGCGGTACCCTCTTATACCGGTGACAGCCGTGCAATTACGAGGTGCCATGGGACAGAAAAGTCAACGCATCACTAGTCTAGTGCTGATACCGTTACGTTTTGGAGGCGCTTTATTTAATTCCCCGTGCCTTATAGTGCCTAAATTAATTAGACCAATAATCTTAGGTATTAATTGGTTGGACGAGTGCAGCGCAGAACTGAAGTGTGGACAACGGCGTAGTTTGACACTGATGTCGGAGTTAGGTCCATTCGAAGTAAAGTTGAGGCCATCGGGTATAACTCGCGTTGAATCGCAAGTAAGTACATTAACGAGTCCGACGCGAGGGGAGGTTGATGCACATGCTATCGAAATAGGCTCCGAGGCCAGTACGACACAAATAATGGCGGATCTTTATGGGCCTCTACCACGTAGTATAGGCGGTGTTAAATATATATTTGTGATTCAGGATTCCTTTAGTCGTTATATAAACCTGTTCAGTCTGGGAGTTGCGAATACTACAACGGTCTTAAAGTGCCTAGAGAAGTTTCTACAAGTAATTAGGGCATCGGCCATCTTAACGGATAATGGCACGCAATTTACCTCTAAGAAGTGGAAATTTAATCTAGATAGATTAGGCGTAAAAATTTTGCATTCATCTGTACACAACCCGGGACCCAATATAACCGAAAGGGTGAATAAGGAATTAGGTCGCATCTTTAGGATTTATTGTCATGATAAACATACCAGGTGGTCGACGTTATTGCCTGATATTGTGGAAACGTACAATAATAGCATCCATTGTAGCACGGGTTTCTCCCCGAATGAAGTGGTATTTGGAAGGGCACCTAGATATAATTTGGATAAGTATTTGAGCAAGGACGCAATACCTTCCGTAGCGATTGAGGAAGTAAGGGCCAAGGCGCGCGAAAATTTGAAGATTAGTGCGAAAAAACGGCAATACTACTTTAATATGAAAAAGAGACTAGCTGTCTACGAAATTGGTACACTAGTGAAGCTGAGGCGGTTTCCGCAGTCAGCATTGTTAAAAAAACAGATAAAGAAATTCTCTTTACTATTCGAGGGTCCGTATGTCATCGGGGGGGTACCGTTTTGCAATACATATACATTGGTGGACCCGAAAACCAAGAAGATTAGGGGTAATTATAGTGCAATACACCTTGCAAGATACTATGTAAACAAAGGTGAGGCCCAGCTTGGCGGGGACAGGGATAGCTAACATCTTTACGATTGGTTGGCGACTGGAGTAATATTAGCGATGGTAAATATGAAATTATAGTGTTATTGTACTTAGAGTGTACTATGTTAGGTTAGTGTGGGTTTGATAGTTCGTTTATAAGGTTTCTATAAGCAAGATAATTATAACAGATCGTGCCCATGGGTACGTTATGTGAACTTCAATTTAGACTAATGAGGAGTTTAAACGAAAAAAAAAAAAAAAAAAAAAAAAACGATCTCTATCGTTTTAGGAGATAGTTAAGTTTTATCATTTTTAAATTATAGACTTGGTAGGGTAGAATGTCTAGATAACAGGATTTGAATGCCAATAAAACAAAATTACAAGAAAGAAAAAGAGCCTTGCGGAGGGGAGATAAGTAGGCCGGCTTCAGTAGGCTAGTAGGTTAAGATTCCAATAGGCTAAGATGATGAATATTTCATGCAGATGCCTTGTGTACACCGGTCGTTAGGGAGTTGTGCGAGGTAAAATTCAAAAAAAAAAAAAAAAAAAATAAATAAAAAATAAAAATAAAAATTTTAAAAAGGGGATCTTCGCAGGACCGAGTGTGGCGACCGTTGTACACTGAACTTATTACGCGGGATGAGGCACGATCTTTGACAAAACATTGTACGAGAGGCTTCGGTCACAAAGGTAGGAAGCCATCAGGATGACGCGGGCGGGTGCGTCTCCAATAAAATAAATAAATATACTTTAAAATCATAAAAGAAGGTGTGGTCTTACACGGGGGTGGGCCTTACATCCGTAGGACGGACGAGTGGTAAAAACATTTACAGAAAGAAAGGAAACCGCGGTAAATTATTTATAATACAATGTTTGGTGAAGGACGGGCTCCGTCAGCGAAGTAACGCCATAGATAGCAAAATATTAAATGATTTTCTTTAGAATCGGATTACAACTCATAATTTAGAAAAGGTGAGATGTGGAGCATTGAAGCATTCACAATGTTTAGTAGTAGATTGTGGAAGGGTTTACAAATTACGCAAACAAAGTTTATTGTGAAGCGGTGGGTATTTAAAATCAGTGTAAATAGGTGATAAAGTTAGGCAGAAATTAAAATTTGGATTAATTGGTTTGGAGACAATAATAGACACCTAAATACTCACATAATATATTGTCGGTTTATGTGGGGAGTACAATAGGAGACAGTTAGAGTACCATGACTAGGTACCGTTGTAGGTCGTAACCGGCACAAATTCCTGGAAATATGTAGGCATAACGCAAGGTACATTGACCGTAGTTTCAACATTAGACAAACATTGGGCAAGGCCGACGAAAAAAACGGAATAGGGAAGGGATGCGATGACGTACAGGACAGGACCGGTTTAGGAAATATTCATCATTACAATTTTGGAAAAAAGGGGCACAAAGATTTAAGGCGAGTTCAAACGGGCTGACTACTGCTGAAGTTCTGGAACAAAATAGGTGATTGTAGTTTGGATTTCTATCTACCTCCACTATTTTTTTCCATAAAGGGGAGACTGTGATGATCTCGCCTTTGGGCCTACGAAATAATTCTTTTAAAATTGAGAGATCGATTTAGAAATATATTTAATTTTGTAACATGGAATGGCATACAATTCTCTGTTCCAACTCTTAAGGGTGATTTATGAAACCGGGTCATTACTAGGAAAAACACGTGTGCCAAAATACTTTGGTTGGAGGAGGAATTCTAATGGATATTTCAGGTTCATTATCAAGTCAGGGGCGGCCGATGGATATTTGCCCGTGGGGTGGTTGATCTTAACGCGGGCAGATTGGATTTACGAAACAATTATCTGGTGAATTTTCTATGGCAGTAGGAAAATTGAAAATTAGTCAATAAGGATTGCTCGTTGGTGCATTTAAATATACTAGCGCGACGCGCCGATTACGGGTTGAAATATTTGACATATTTGTCGAAATAGGATTGCAGAATTCGTTAAATAGTGACGCACGTAGAAAGGACAAAAGCGTGTTCGGACAATGAATATATAATGTTATTATATAACCAATAGAGTCAACGCAAGTATTGAGAAAGAGTATTAGATTGAAGTACGCCACTGAGCTCTTCTTTTAAGCGTTATTGGGATAATTTATGACTCCATCGCAGACAAAATTAATTTACACCGGAAAAAAAAAAGCGAACATGGTTCCTACACAAAATTCTCTGAAATAATAGTTAAAGTGTGACATTTTTGACTATTAAAGTTGATATATGCATATTGGGAGATGTGTTTATCACTTAAGATTTGAAGAAGTGGCTAATATATTGTTGAAACCACACAAGGAGATGTTTGGGGAGTCAGGGGGCAGGGGGTTGGAAAGACAGTCGGGGTAGAGGAGTGTTAGAGGACAGTCAGGGAAGGAACCTAGGGCCGCGCAGACGGGATAAAAAATCAACGAGTTTTGATAAACGGCAGAATAATAATTTGGTGCGCGTAAACCGGGAATAATTCAGATAGTTATATATAATAATAAAGGACAGTTGGGGCAGGGAAGTGTTGGAAGACGGTCGGAAAAAGAACCTGGGCACGCACGGTCGGAAAAAAAACATCGGAGTTTTGATAAACTGTAGAATTATAATTTGGTGCGCGTAAACGGGAATAATTCATTTAATTGAAAAAAGGTAGTTCACGCGATTGAGGGGAGTCAAGATTTGGTCGTTGGGAAGCAAGGTTTAAATTAAGGGATCGAGGTCCGATAGTCGCGAGGAGACCAGTTTGGTGCGTCTAAATCGGGGATATTTCATTTTAATTAAACAAAGGATATTTCGTTTTATTAAACAAAAAGAGTCCACGCGAATAGGGAAGTCAGAGATTGAGGCTTGCGAGTTCATGTCGGTGAAGTTAAATAATATAATTTGTAAATTGAGGCGGTCGGGACGTACTTTCGGGGCGTCTATCAGGGTCAGGGTGAAATTTAAAAAAAAAGAAAGCTACGCGAGAATTGTGTTCGACGGCTGCATCTTGGAATAAATAACTGCATGACGGGTTGTGTTTTAGAAGTGCTTGTTTAATTAAATATTATTGTAGTGAATTGATTTGTGAAATTATTTTGTGCAACAAGGCGAATTTGGTAAGTTTGTATAAAATTATTAACATATTTAGTACGGACCTTGCAGGGAAGAGTCAATTAGGGTTTATATACTACAAGCCTTAGGAATCTAGGACCCCTTTTTTTTGTCGAGCGATGGGGAGCGAGGGGCTTTGCACGTTTCCGGGTTGACCGGCTAGCAATTACCTTTGTTGGGTGAAGTTATTCTTGAGACAATAACGTTGTAAAATAATAATTTTGGGATACAATTAACTAACTAGCATTTGAAGCACAAAGTGCGCTTTCGGGCAATAAATCTTAGACGAGAGACTTCATTTAAAAAGACGGGATTTTGAAATCACAAAACAAAAATAGAATCCTTCAAAAGTGCTTTGTTGGTGATCTAGAAAACTAGGTTACTGGGTATTCTCCAATGCATAACGGGTAACAAAATACATAGGTATAGAATGTAGGTATAAATTAATGTGTGAAGCGCCTTTGAGGTGTTAATTATTATTTACGAGTTTCGTAATAATAATTTTAAACGTAGTTAGGGGATTATATTCAGGAAGGGTTTTTTGAAAAGGCATTGGGTAATATAACGGTTTATGAAGGGTGCGTAGCATGGGCATTTTTGATTACTAACAAAATCTGACATAATTGAATTCCCATTCCAAAAATTTCCCATATCTTATTCCAAATTTTAGGTATCACAACAAGTCTATTACATAGGACTTTGCATAAACTTGGTTCGATATCTAATCATATAATCACCTTTGGTTCACGTTTAGGTATATTTCTTTCGACTTAGCAAAAAACTTTCATATTGTCGGTTGAATGCAGCCGTCGGTAGGTATTCACATTTTAGCGTGATGCGCTATATCCACCTACTTAATTAACAAACTCTTTTTCTTCAAACTTAATTGAGCGGGTTACGACTCGAGAATGGACGGCGGTTGTCGAATGAATTAACGAGTCCGGCTTTCCTATTTCACCATGAGGAAGTATCTCACGCGACTTTATCGGGGGCGATGTGATCGAAATGCAGGTGGGCTACACTATTTTTCTAATGTGGAGGCGAAGTAAGCGATGGTCGTGTCTGGTCCGAGCAAATTGGAATCCCTTGTGATCACATCTCGGTAACGTGGATCTCGTACCCGCTCTAGACTGGATTGGAAGCGTGGCCGGAGCCATTCCATGATGTCGACGTATGTACGTCACTAAGGCATTGGGGGACTTCAGGAGAACAAAGGACGTGCACCCATTTCGCCCTCCTTCTACCGCCGCTCCGAGGTACCAGCGGATAAAAGTTGTCGTCGCGGGAGACCAGTTTGATGCAGGACGAAGATTACGATCTGGCCGGACTACCTTCGTCATGGGGGAAACGAAGTGACGAAATTTGCGTGGGCTTCACTACCTTTTAGGTTACGCTCGTGTGGGGTCTGCCTTGTCGTCGGAACGAAGGGAACATGACATATGGAATCGTTTGGCAACCGATCGGCGGTTCTTTGTTGGAATCCGGATAAGTTTTCTTAACTACTTTTGGTTTACGCTTAGGTAGGTATATTTCCTTCGATATTCGATTTAGCCAAAAACTTTCACATTGTCGGTTGAATGAAGCCGTCAGTAGGTATTCATATTTTAAGCGTAATGCGTTATATCCACCTACATAAGTAGCAAAAGTTCTCTAAACTCTCTCACAATAGGAATAGGGATCATCCAGCATCAGGGTGGGAATGTACTCTGGACGAAAGGGCAGCCGGGAAAATAGAAGGGAGGGAAGCCAGATTCACGACCTGGTGCCTTTCATTCTTGGACCCAGCACCCTGGAAGCCGAGCTTGACATTTCTTTCTTTGAGCTGATATTTGAGTTTGAGGTTGGGGTACGCCTATCGTAGAGCATATGCCCGTGACATTTCGGGGAAGGTCCCACGTTACGCCTGTGTATGTTATGCGAGGGGACGTATTTTTCATTCAAATCAAATACCGATGACCATCGCGATTGCAGGCTGGCGCACGTTTCTGTAGCGTGCCTAGGAAAAACGTAATCATTATTTCTACTGGTTCGAGGCGGCGTGCTGGACGGAGAACGGGACTATTGAGGACATGAGTGACTGCCAAGGCGAGGATCGGTGACATCAAAATCTTCTTTAATTCAATTCATACATCGCCAGATCAGAGGAGAGAGCGGCCCCACCGATCTCCTGACATTGCCGATTGTCTAATCAACTTCGGTTTAATGTTTATGCCGGTACTTTAGGAGTAAATGGAACTCAAGTCATCGGCATGCTGAAGAACTTCAAAATCATCATCATCATCATCAATCCAGAGTAGGATGTCACGATCTAAAACCTCGTGCCACCCACGCATTTCCTGAACAGTTCCTGACATCGGCTATCACGCCATTAATCGGAGCAGACCCTCATATCAAACGGTATGAGATGACCTTTCGTCATCATCATCAACACATTTATAATTTGGCGGCGTAGTGGTCGATATTATTCCCATTACCACTCTATGAACCAGACCCTCATATCAAACGGTATGAGATGACCTTCCATCATCATCATCAACACATTTATAATTTGGCGGCGTAGTGGTCGATATTATTCCCATTACCACTCTATGATCCAGAAACACACATCAAACCCTTTCCCGACAGAAGGCAAAACATGTCGATTTTCATTCGTCGCTTGCGACCTTAACATTCTCCGGAGGCGTTGGAATTGGAAGCTGATTCGGCGGTCTATGACCATCACCTTATCAGTTGGGCTATGGAGGAGTCCAATTATTTAAACAGCACATGTTCTGTCTCATGTTAATCCAAAATACCTACCCGTAGAGTCAAATTAACAAAATAAAACAAGCTAGCTAACTAACAAACTGCATCTAGCACTGTAAGTGTAGAATTAGTGCACTCCGTACTGCTTTGAGTGTAAATCTTTTGTTAGAATATACATAAATGTCAAATTATTTTCATGATAGCATTTTATAGAGCTGCAGAGAGTACGTGACATCGCATCGAAAGGTAGGATCTTCTCAATTCGCCGTTTGAATGTAAATTTATATATTAGATGCTAGGAGGGAAAATGCAGATTACTTCAATAAAATTAGTCGTCGATGAGCGTAGGTGTATAACAGGTGCTAGGGGAGGAAGCTGAACGAATATAGATAGATAATTAGTTAATTTTCAGGCTAGTCAGACTCAGTCATTGTTATTCGAAGCCTTGCAAATTGTAACACGCCATATCTAAAAGAACAAGGGTTTACCACAAATAAATTATTAATTAAATTGGATTAACTATACCAAACCACTCAAACAAAAAAGTACACAACGTTGTGGGGTTAATTACAATTGATTAATTAAGAGCATCTCGTCACGTTTGCATAAAAGTATTACGTGATGGGGTTGAAAAGGCGCTGCATAAGAAATGCAGGGGAGAAACGCGAGAACGGGCGAGCTACGAGCTTTTAAAGGCCGAGCGGGGTAGCTGTAGCAATGTAGCAGCATTAGGAAATCAAGTGAAGGTTTTACTATTACTTCGTAGGGGGGGGGGGGCTTATCACAGGGGAAAGCGATCGGGAAGAGAACGGTGGGGATGTACTTGAATATTTACGGTCACTAAGCACAGCTAAATTCATTTCAAGCAACGTTTCAATTCTGAATGGACGACTTTCACTTGGGCGATACTGACAGTATCTACCACATTGAAACGAGCCGTAAATGTACCATTATTTGTTTGTATAAAGTAAGACAGATCTGTAACAAAGAATCATAATCGATCGGCCCGGAGGGAAGCCGACAAAAATTATTTTGCCGAGAGAAAAACATTTTTTTATTTCTACGACTACCGAACTCGTAACTTATTTTTTGTAAAATTTAAAGTGTGCTTACAAGAATATTTCACAGATGGGTAAAAAATAAATAATATTTTAAAGCACAAAGGAAATGCTTTCCACGAAAATAATAATAATGATAATAATATTTTTATTTGGAGAACAAACAGCTTTACAAAGATACATAAAAAAAAAGAGCGCTAAAATAAAAACAGTAAGCCTAAAAACAAGTTTTCGCTGATAATTTTATTTTTAGTAAAATAAACTAGCTTGTAGCTAGACAAGAAAAACATAAAGAAAAACTAAGAAAAAAAATATACAGTTAAGAGAAGTTAAAATAAAACATAAAGAAAAAAATGTTTAAGAGAAGTTAAATACTTAAATATGCATGAAAAGAATATAGAAAAGCACAATAAAGTGTAAGCTTATGATCTTGTAGGAGTATAAGGATTATATGTATGTAATTAGGGAATATGTAAATATATTGCAAATTAGGAAAATAAATCTGATTAATAATATAATATATATAAATATGGATGTTAAGGGGTGTGTTGTGATGCATCACATTTATCTAATAGTGTTGCTTTGAATTTGTTGAAAGTTATATTGAAGATGTCTACATATAGGAGGTGTGTGTTATGATAATGGCAGGCTCGATGTATGAATTCATTTTGTAAGTAGTTGGTATTGGAGCGGCTGTTATAAAAAAGGGATACGTTTAAATAAATAGATAAATAAAATAGATTTATCTAAAATTAATAAAATAATTTAATTATTAGTAAATTAATTTAATAAAATAGATTTATCTAAAATCCTCCTTTTTATAAACGGAGGAATCTAGAGATTTTTAAAAAATCCTTAGAATCTCATATGAAAACAGAAAATTTACTTTTACTTATTACTACTTTTTAAAATATTCCGAGTTTCAGGGTTCATTTTACGCCTAAAATAAATCCTTAACAAAATATTCTCCGCGAAAGGGCTCGCTTATTGGGAGACTTTGTAATAAACACTTATATTATTACATAAAGGTTCTGATTAACCCTTTATGAAAGATAAATAAGCGAAGGTACGGCGTCATCTGCTCAATTTATCAATCTGAATCCAATAGAGCCGAGTACCTTCGGCCTCGATAAAAGAACCCTTTGGGTAAGTATTAGGCCGAGTTCTAAATGAAAGCAATTTAATCATTATCTATTTATCAAATTTTGGAAGGAGATTAATTGCGGAGATAAATGTAAAGTCATTACAATATCCTAACAAAATAAGATCGTATCGGAAATTGGACTCTGAGATTTAGTAGGAAATTGAAATACTTTCATAATCGTTATTTATAAAGAAAAATCAGGTAAAGCTTTTTAATTAGAAGGCTAAACTTTTTTTTAAATATATTTGAACTTTGTAGAAAATAATTCATATTTATTTAATGCCATAAAATGGCTTTTACATAATGATTAAATTATAAATTACAGTGGTACAAGGGAGGCTATCAGTAGTATTAGGAGGGAATAACCAGACCAAACCGGAAATATGTCATTTTTAATCATCATAGTATTGACTCTTTTCCACAAAAATGTATAAATTGATTTCAAAAGATTGTTCTTTTATCTAGTAAAGTTATGTTTTAAATTATAAGAAAATGTGTTTATTTTTAGCATAATAAGGTTATACCATAAGTCATTGGGAGATTTGTTAAATTTTCAAACAAAATTTTGTATTATACAACACACATTTCAAATCATATAATCATGCAGTAAAATAAATCAATAAATTTTCTGGGAAAGCTATGTTTCAGAATTTTAATTTTAACCCTAGGCTATCCTAGGCTTGCGCAGAGACATGCTTTTTTCATTTAACTAAAATTTACTTCTCTTCTTTCTATTTCAAATCTACAAAAATTAAACGTAAAAGCCTATCGACATTCACCACATACAAATATGTTATAAAAAATACTTAAATATTTACCAAATTATACATATACCTGCTATAATTTCTGTACAAATTCTTAATCTTTAATTAAAATTCTGTAAATACAATTTTATTTTTATTTTCTACAAATAAAGTTTATATGTATAAGTAAAATTTTAACGGCTTTAAAAAAAAACATAACTATACTTATGATCTAACGATGCCTATGTTGGATTTTTTGATATCATACTTAATATATTTAGTATGATAATATTACATATATTTATTTTTTGTTTCATCACGTTCTATTTTTTATCCTTTATCTGTATCATTTTATTTGTCTTTCTTTTTTTACTGTTTATAAAATATATTGTTTTGTCATATATCTATGTATGCAACCAAAAATTTATTAATAAAAAATGACGGGAAGGCAAACAAAAAACAATTTCATCGCCGGAGGCGGGAGACACGAAAAATAAAATTTCAACGCCAAAATAGACATAATTCATAATGAATCGGTTATTGTGAACGAATAGCATTTACTCACTCAAATGAATAAATCGATTGTCATTCAATTGTGTACCCCCATTATGTGCCTACTTATTATTAGTAAGTAGATGATTCGCCGTTTCTTTAGATCGAAATTCGCACATACTCGAATCACACACACACATCTTTGTTGGCATAATTTGATTTTAAGTAGGATCGGTGGGATTCGGTTCGCAACAGGCTTTTTTAATTAAACTTTCATATTTATGAAATTCAACTGCCTGTTAGAAGTTTATGAAAAAGGTTTTTTCATGAAATGGGAGCACTCTTATATGCACCCTAATAGCTAACAGCCAGCGGACGAACGGCTACATTTTTTCCGGTTCCACGATTTTCCAGAACAAAAAAATTACAGTGGTTTTATAAAAATGTTCCAAAAAAAATAGGATAAAAATCTTCTCGGGTAAAAGTACTGAGAATTGGACATCAATAATTGGTGCGTGGACGTGTTCTGGACACTTTATAGAAAAAAATGTCATATTTGGAGTAATATGTTGTTTGGCTTATCTTTTTCTTGTAACTTCAAAGAACTTACCCCGGGGTTCATTGAAGCAGCTGCCTGTAACCAAGGCTTATAGAAAATGATGCATTTTCTACGTAATTAGTATGCAGGATGATGGTAATTTGTATAGCGCTAAAATTACTGCACTAAATGGGTTAACCGTTTATTTATTATTGCATCCTCATTAATATAACATACATAGGTGCAGTAATATAACACGTTAGATAGGTCTTTGCGGTACCAAAAATGACCCACTTTCAAATTAATCTACTTAGTCTAAATTGATACAAAACGATCGCAATTTATATTTCCTTTGAATATTGGAACAATTTGTTTTTTCATTTAAATATAGAATTTTAGAAATACAAACGAAAACGGGGACTCAGATAAATGGGAACACCTTCTACTAATTGGACGAAAGATCTATGCCATCTGGGTTTAGTGCAAAACTTAATTTTAGAATTGTGGCCTAAATACCGAACCTAAGTGATTAATTATTGTTTTAATCGAAAAAAATTATTTGTATTTTAATATATTAAGTATAGGCCATTAAATAATTTATTTTTTTTGATTTAGGGGCAGTTTTGGAATTTTGGTGAGTTATTTTGTAATTATAAACAAACAAAAAACAATACTGTTCAAACTACTTCAATAATATAATGAAATCGGAAAAAAAAATATTGTGTTCCAATGTAAATCAGTGGTTTAATGAAATATCATAAAAATGTTTTTTTTTCATCAAGTTTACATATTGTACTGCAAAAACTTTTTTGTTTAAATAATTGTCCTTAATCTACAATAATAATTTCCAAAGTTGCCTCTTTGATCATTTTTAATGACCTGTATTTTATAATTTAAAACACAAATAAATAAAATAGCTCACATACATTGTAGATATTTTTATACAATGTATTCAGTTTGATAGAGTATTTTGGCCTCAAATCCTTAAAAAGCCAACCTAGAGGTCATCAACTTATAAATATATTGGAGCCCCTGTTACGAAATCAATCCAAATCAATGAAAAATCAATAGATGGGTTGGCGAATTTTCTTCCTCTTTATTATTTTTAGATTATATCATGGGTACTTGTACTACGATGGTACCATTTAAAACATAATTTATTATTAAACTTAAAATTAAATACACCTACAAGCACAAGTACGCATGGCCCCATCCCATTAGTTTATTACTGCTACCGAGATTTTACCTTCAAGACCAACCGCTAACCAGCGATTAAAAAAAAAGAGAGGTGATAGATACTTTTTTAATGTTTTTGGCTTATTGATTTAGAGCGGTTATTTTTATTTAGAGAAGTTCCTTTAATGTTGTGAATTTATCGGCGACAGACTCCCGTAGTCAGAGAAATAAGCTGTGCACTGAGCATATACCTTGACGTAATTGATCACCATTCGGGAGCTTTTACTGGTTCAGACGGTCAGATTTCTGGTTTATAGATAATATGACATTATCTTTGTCTCTAGTGTCGTCTTCCTTGAGATAACATTTGAGAAATTAGGCCACAATGGGCCTAATTTCAATTCCTGATTCCGATAGAGCTTATCTTTATGAAGCTATATCAATGAACGGTACCTAGGACAGGAAACAAAGGTGGTCCGGGCAAGCGGAAGCAGCCTTTGTGAGGCTCCACCGCTGTCACCCGACGCTGTGTTACGCGACGCAGAGTCACCCGGCGCCCGAGAGCGTCAACCCAAACCGGGCTGGGCCCTGGCCATTGTAGTCAGCCTGACACCCAGCGACCTTCCTTTCAAACCCGTAATTACCGCCGCAAGCCAAATGCAATACATATATTATTATTTCACACCCATTTGCATAAAGTATGGCTAGACAATCGGTGCTAATATGCGATACTTCGTCGCCTAACGTTTTCTCGAAATCGTTGCGCGAACACATAATTAAAAAGACGTTAGAACATTATTTTAGGGGTCCTGGACCAATACTGCAATACTGTCTATATTCCAAGAGTTTCCGGAAACCCTTTAATAAATATGTAATAATCTGTTAAGCGTCGTCATATTCAGAAGATAAAGTCTTTAAATTGATCGGCAGACAGTTGATAAAAATTCAACTATGGGAACATTAAATTATAAAATTAACGTTATATCGTATGCTGTTAAAATTATAAAAAGTAAATTATAAAACTAAGGTGGAAAGAGCGACCATTTTGTTAATCGAATCACTTCGATGTTGTTACACAGGTGAGTTGCATTTATGACTATTACTAGCGCAGACTTATAATTGCAGGATTTGTGAAGCTGACAGTTTACATAATAATAAAAATATATTTCTGTTTTCGAGACTGACACTTCATGGTGGAATTCCATTATAATTACGTTACGTTACGGTCATTGAAATTAAGTGGAAAAAAGTTTTATATTCGTTTTATTATAATATATAATAAAGAAATTGTAGATATAATGATATCCTCATTGGAAATCTCCCGTGCTGATGATTTTATTCAGTCCGATGCTCGACACCGTAGCAGTGGAGATAAACGATGGCGTATCCTCCAAGCGATACTCAAGACCGTGGGTAATGCATTGATATAGATAAACGGGGATGGAGTGTGAGTCCTCTAGCGATGGTCTCTTAGAGGCTGGACGGTGTGCCAGCCCGGAGACATAATTCGGTCTCTGACGGCGAACGCGAGTGATTACTAGCAGATCAGATCTGTGGACGCGAATGTCGCCAACCAGTTGTTGACTGAGAGTGAGTGAATACTAGACTGTGAGCGCAGTGGCGGCGTTTATATATATAGGCGCATGGTATGTACATATAAAGCCGGGAGAGTTCCAGAAACCGCGGGTAGACCGCCGCGGCCGTGCCTTCGTCGCGAGTCTCGTAGCTAAGTTGTAATGCGCGCGGCACAAACTAGAAATCTCAGGTTCTGGGTTGGAATGGCCCTTATTATTTGAGTAGCATATCGCTACACATATTATGTAGTTTTTTAGTGGAGTTTTTTTAAGAACACTTCAGAATATGATCGATTGCCGCAAAATAATCAAGAAAAAAAAATCTCGAAAAAATGTTTACATTGGCAACTCTTTAATATCAACGTTTTTCATGAAAAAAATTCTTGATCCAAAAATATTGTCTGAATTAAAAATCAGTTCCAATATTGAAAATGATAATTAAAATAAATTTCTGTTAAAATCTTATATGTACTTTATCGCTTGTCTGAATTCTTGGCACTGTAGTAGCGAACGATGCAGCTATTTTAAATCGCAGAATCATTCCTATTGGCTGCTCGCACGCCAATAGCGATCCCACAATATTTTCACCTAGTCACCGACTGCCGGTACGAATTAAAAGGAACCATCCAGTTCCGAATTGCCAACGACGCAACAGCTAGTAAATTGCTACGTATTTGCTCCCACTGTTCCTTAGGAGCATTTTGTAAATATAAATTATGGTAGGTATACATGTAAATTCTTAAAAAAAACTTTTATAGACAGTGTTAATGCTTATTTATTTGTATACAACCACACATCGTATCCCCATGGCACGAACATTTCCAATTTTGAAATGATTGTGTATCTTTAAAGTGACCTCTCATAATCTTATCAGTCATATCTACAACGAAAATTAATATGTTTTAATGAATTATGAAAAAAAACTGATTCGTGAGAAACAGATTATGTAACCATTTTTTTATGTTTCTGACAAGGATGTTCATGGCCACGATTTAAATATATTGAGAAAAATCATACGAATTTATATTTATATAAAATTTATTTAAATGGGCAAATTTCATAACTATACGAAAGATTAGAGCCGAGTTCAGGTTTAGAAAAGATGAAATAATATTGAATGGAGGGACGCAATTTTAAATAAAACTTTGATAGATAACAGGATGTTTTTTAGACAGGGCAACCGAAAATAATGCGATTTAAAATTACGTTCTTTCAAATGTATATTGAGTTAATTCTTCAGAAGTGACTTCAGTAATTTCTTATTTGTATGCTTTGAAAGCGAATAAATAGAATTAACAGCATTATTATTATGACAACGTTCTGCTTTATTTTGCAAGCGTTTTTCTAAATGGCATCATTTTCCCTGCATTATCTCTTCTTCCATCCAATTTTCCGCTTCCGAGATATCTCCCATTGTGTGCCTACCCTTACCGGTGAACAAATTTGTATATTCACCTCTAACCGCAGTAGGTTCACAATACAATGAGATAAATATCCGTAAATTTATCCTTTCCGAGAAGTATTTAATGGAATATTAGGGCGGGGAGTGTTAATACTCTTATCATAATTTTATCAAAAAAAAATATATAAATGTACTTAATTATGAAGCCAGAAGTGTAAATAGAATTAAATTGCCTCGGATGAGAAAATCAGTGTTACAAAACTGTTTAATGTATCGAGGAAATGCCTGAATGTCTGAAGAATGGAGGAAGAATAAATGGGTTATTTTATTGTTATGGTACTAATATATAATTTTATAAAAAATGTAATGTAACCTTTTACATATTAATTTATTATTTTATATCAAAATATAATATAAACCAACTCAATAAATAAAATACGCGTACACAGCGGGATTATCTTTGTGTCATTCTTTTTTGTATGTAATATGAAAATTGGAATTGAACAATGCTGAAAATCCATATCATAAATTGAAATTGTTAACATAATTGTTCAAAACTTGATGTGCATAAAAAATAGTGCAAATTTATTCGTAGAGACTTTTTCTTTGGTGCCAACAATTAAATTTAGAAAAAGGAGAAGCCTTATATGCTGGCATACAAGTTTTATATCATTTTATTTATTTCTATACTCGTACATGCAGTTTACATGTAAATAAATTATGTTCAAGCAAAATAAAATATAATATGAACAAGTGTTGAACAACTGGGTTCTACATGTTTGCATTAGCTAAATCAACTCCATCATTACTGTTACACCATATTATTATTTAACTCATGTGTATTTAAAAACCCTTATAGGCATAAAATATTGTAAATAGTACCTAAAAAAATACTTTTGATATAAATATTTAAAAAATGTAATTATCAGAAAAGAATCAAAATTCTGGAGAAATTCAAAGGTAAAACACCATCAATCTCTGGAAATTAATAGGGGGCCAATTTGACAGTCTCCGTGGTTGAAGGGAAAGGCTCTCAACTAGCGATCCGGAGGTCGCGGGTTTAAATCCCAGCGTGCACAAGGAATATCTTTTTGATTAATTTGCGTTATTTCACAATTTTTCTTTATTAAATGTAATATATTATAGTATATTTGCGGCACGTTCCGGAGCCGTAGATACTTTCAGTATCTGAATGATGAAAAACCACCATTTTTTTTTAAATTTATTAGTAACAAAACACTTATAACATCGAAACTTCCACATGGCTGCTTGTCTGCAGGTTCTACCTCAATATACATTTATAATATTAGAAGTAAAACTTATTTATAATATCTTTCGTTTATTTTGTTTTTTATTCAGAATCTAAATGTTGCTTGAAATGGCTTTAGCCGTGTTTGGTGACCAGAAAAGCCAGGTACTTCCCACCTTCATCTTCCTCATCTCCTCCCCCTCCCCACAACCTTAAGCTTCACAAAATACCCCAATTGAGGATACAATAGTCTCGCTGGCACCAGGTGGTAGGGAGCAGATGCTACTCTTGTGCGGTATTCACATAAAAAGGGTGGTAGGCACAGAAATATTTTAGAGTTTCAACTCTTCATGGAAATTTTAGTGCTAAATATCCTGCGTCGAGATGTTATTAAAACACTTTCTTCTAGCTAAACTCTTATTCTGACTCTTGACATAACCCGTGTTTGATTCACTTCTTCTTATCATATTTTCTTCAGGCATTACTGAAATATTACACCATTCTATTTCACCACATTTCATCTAAGGTCATTTCACAGAAATTGAACAATTCATCAAATTTCGAAGTTAATTTTCAAGTTCCGTGAAAATTCTATTAAGTTCTGGTACTATTTCAGATTTGTGAAGCAACTGGCCAATAATGATAAAGCAGGACTGAAATAGAACTTTCACAGAACATAAAAAAATAACTTTGCGTTTTTCAAATTCTATAAAACAACTGGCCCTTTATCTTGTTCAGTGAGCTTACAGCAGCCTTCGATTTTTCTCTTGAACTCTACATTTCTATTGCGTGATGTCATAAAACATGGATTCACCAGCCTCAATTAATGCACGTCTATAACATCAATGTTGGTTTCAGCTTCCAAGTTAATTTCAGCGCTACATTGTGAACTCTAGCCCGGTTCCTATGACTAATTTTTGATCCAAGAATTCATCACTCACAACTACTTATTTTGCACATTGTTTTTGTGGTCCCACTTTAAAGCATTAATAAAATATTAATAATTAAAATACAACCATTAAAATATTCTAACAAAACTCGATCAAACAAGTTTTCAAAGTTATGGTTGAAAACGCTTTCATCGGCAGATAGAGCTACGTTCATGATAACAATGTTAATTCAACGTAAAATCATCAATTCGTTCTTTCGTGATCTCCGACCTTTGATACGCGTAAGCCTTGATAAAATAATACTTTGCTACTCTTTCTCCCATTCAATAGTCAATCCGCTCTAATAAGGAAAAGCCTTTCGATATGGAACATTAATAATTATTACATTTAACATTTCCCACGCGTTTTCCTCCCTTTGTCCAGTGGCACAATATCGGTCCCTTTGTTATCCCATATCCGCCATATGTAAGCATATTTTTTCTTCTATCAATCGCACGTCTCTCCATTGTGGAAAGTATTATTTGAAGGGAATTCGTGGGTCATTCAGCGGGAAAGGGCAAATACCATTATCATTTAATTGAATCATTTGTTCGCATTAACGTTCGATGTTTTCCGCGAATTTCGAAATTATTATGTTTGGGCATTACTTAGAGATATTTAAGAATCTAAAGAAAGAATGTGTTGTGAATAAAAAAGGTAAAGTAGAGGGACGAAAAAAGGGAGTAAAGGGACGAAAATATTATTACAAAGTAGGTATTACTATGTAACCGTTCAGGGTTAGGATGAAGGAAACAATTTTTTAGTTGGCGTAGAACGTAGAACGTACCGGAGTGGCTGCTTCCAGAGTGAAAATAGACGCCATTGTCCAAACTAAGGTAGGAAAAGCACAACAAAAATAATAAGCTTGTCTTAAGACGTCCGTAATAACAGTGTTTTAAATAAATTAATTTTGTATTACGAAAGAAATACTGCAACCCTCTTCAAAATTCCCTAAAAAACTATTGGACACAAAATTTTATTTGTTCGAAAGTTAATAAATATATCATGTTCATTTCGGGGCCAAGAGGTAAAACATAATTAATATTAATATAACACACCTATACATATAAACATGTACTACATATGTAATAATTTAGCGGAACAGTAATCAAGAAGAATAATTCGTTTACGAAATCATAAAGCAAAAGAATAATAAAAGCTAACATTTGTATTATTTATTTATGAGGTATGTTATAATAGCCTTCTTGTAACTAAATTCCGTAATTATAATTAATTAATTAGTATTAATTAGTGAACATTTTCAACCAATACTAATGAATGTAATCCGAAAACTGTAAACTTCACCCGCCATAACACAGGGTCTTCCCTAGCATGGAGGGTGAAATATCATAAAAAAACTATATGTACCTTAAATTTTTCATGTATTAAATAAATAAATTAAAAATTTTCTCCAAAGAAAGCGTTCCATTAGCATTATGCTACCGAAGCAGTAAACTGTGTTTCCATCATCAATTTTATAATATCTGAATAACTACTGTCTAAATGTTTACGGATGTATTGGATGAAGGCTGTCGAATTGCTGGGAAGTTCTTCAAAACTCTCGTTTGTTTCGTTCAAACTTTCAGAACAAAGCTGAACAAATGTTTTTGGCGATTGAACACTATGCAAAGATGTTTTACATGTTGTATCTTTACTGAGTTCTTAAACGTAGTTCTTACTACGAGTTTGTTCGTTTATAGTTTACACTGTCTACGTATTAGGTATTTTAATTTATTTCCGATTTAGTTTAGTGATTGGTTTGATTCTTGATGGAAGTTGACTCACTGACAAGATTTTTATTTACTCCGGTTAATATACCATGCAATTATTTCTTTGAATACGTACCTAACGATGAAGTCGTTAAATATTTAGATTTGTGTTATATCTTTGTAAATCGGTGCTGATGGTGCGATCATAACACGGTATAAGCCCATCCATTCTGCAACTGCTGAAAATAAAAGACAGACTCCATGGTATGCATAAAATCAATATGTAGGGCATAACCAAGATTCATCACAAATTTGTGATAAAGAATAAGCTCTTGGTGAATACAATATTATAACAAAATACTTAAATGTGGTACGCTAAAACATGGTTTCGTTAACTATCAACTATCATTGACCTGTGAAATGATATCCCCGCCGGTTATTTATCGAAATACGTTTACATTCGTTGGCTGAACACTTGCGGCATCTTGACTGCTGATTTGACAATCTTCGTATTGAAGCTATTTTTTATAAATAGCCGATTGACTTTTCAAAATAAATGGTCTGAAAATAACGGCTATACTTAGGTTGCACCTATGTAATGACTCGTTTTATAAGAGTGTGTGTTTTTATATTGTAATGTATGGCTAGCTTATGAAATCTGAAAGGTAGAGCATGAATTATGAGAAACAGTATAATCAATGAAATCGAATATAAAAGATTTATTGATATTAAACTTCATGTGACAATGTGATGTATTTAATGATTAGATTCTTTAGGTAATTGAGTGATCTCAGAGGAGTGATTGTAATCCTCGAACAGAGTATTACAACAGTCAAACTTTATTGCAAAAATAATTCATTTACGTTATGTGAAAGCACGATGAAAAATGGTTGAGCGCCAGAGTTTTTAACCTAACAAAACCCAAGTAAAATTATGTAATAACAAATGGTAACCTTGAATATACTAAGACGAATAATATGTTACGAAATAAAACTACATTACGAATTCGGAACGCCATGGTGTGCTGATTCTGACCGCTGCAGTGATGTCCTTCCCTTGGGCTTGCGTATTCCAATATTCCAAACAAACTAATCCAATGATCCATAAATATACCAAACCACCCACTAGATCGATAACTTCGGGTTTTAGTACGTGAAAAATTTGGTCACTATTTCACCATCAAATTATCACCTGTGACGTCACGCACCATAGACGAAGATTGAGAAAGCAACAACAGAACAATGCACGACCATAGACAATATAATTTTCTTTCGGGGCCCACCCAATACCACCAAAATCATTAGCCTAAAATATTATTTTAAAAATAAAACTCGTATTACATGATAAGAATTTTATTATAAACATATAGAAAAAGGAAATACAAGAATATATAATTGAAATATGATTATGCGTTCCTACAAAACTACTGAATTAAAATATTTTCATCTTTTAACAGAAAAATTTAAAACTCAGAATTACATGTACATATTTTAAACAAGAATACAATATAAGCAGGTTATATTTCTGTAGCAAATTGCCACATGAGGGCGTTGTTTTAAAGATAAATTTCTCTTTTGAACTTACCTATTATATCTTTCAGCAAGTAAAAATAAATTTATCATATTTCCAAGATCCACGGAGACACAAGTTTGCATAAGATGTTTGATTCTTCATAAGGGGCTCAAAAAAACATTATATTTGTTTATTTGGCATTTAAAGTAGCTCAGCTCACCATATTTTCCCTGAAATCATAAAAAATAGAATAAGTTATATTTTCTAAAAACTACATTGGTTCAGTTATGGAAATTTGTAAAATAATGCAATTTTTATTGTATTTGTGTATGTGTATAATAGTACATACCTATGTATGTATGTAGTTACATTTCCTCCCATGTCTTTTATTTTTTAATTTATGATAACTCTCATATTAAACCAAGTTCTAGGATACCTACTTACTTATATAAATAAGCCTACTCAAATACATTAAATTTGACTGACGTTTTTGTAAAATGAGAGTTATAAAAATAATAATTACCTCTGCATCATGCACCATGACTGTATTTATTAGTAACCATCTCCAGAAACAGAAGCGAATGTATTGAAGTGTGGATAAAGAATGTTATATTGTAAAACAAGTAAAGTTTTGTCGGTTCAGATTCCACTGAAAAATATTAATAAATTTATTAAAATACTGATAAAAATATAAAAAAATGTTGAAAATAAGAACAAAAAATGCAATATAGAAAACATATTTACCTTTTTAAGATGTAATTGTGATGTTGGATAGCGTCAATTATTAGATAGATCCCAGGTAACATAAATATGTTCTGAAAACGGAAACATGTACATCAGTTTAAAATACAATTAAGCAATACATTTCAAAAAATACTTTAGGAACACTGAAATAACAACCAAAGGAAGACTCCCACCTGTAATTTTGTTCCAATTGCGGGTCCTGTTCTCCCATTTTTCATTCGATCGTGAATTTCCAAAATTCATAATCGTTATTTATTGCGTCGGAAACGTAAATGTCAATTGTCAATCAAACGTAAATAAAGCAGAAAAATGCAACAAAAATAAAAAATTCCTATTGGTTGATTTAGTAGCCGGTGACCATAAACAAATCGAAGTGGACTTGTGAAGTCACCCAAAGATTCTGACCACGTTTTAGCTCGGAGTTATACCCGCCTGCAATGATCCAAACTGACGCGAGGCGCAGATCATTCAGGAACATCTATGTTGATTGCTGCTAGTGATAGGGTCAATGCTCTCCGCTATACTCATGCTGTATTGTATCGCATTCGGGGTTGGATGGTACTGATGTAAACAATCGGTTACAACATGTAAAACGGTTAAAATTTGACAATGTAGTTTTTTTAATGAGAACGTAGACGATAAATCTATTCTAGTCGCTTTTTAACGAAAGTTTCACTATTGCAAGAGAAGAGTGTAACTTAACTATGCGATGCCAATAAGTCAATTATTTGTTTTCTTTCTCTGTATTAGGGCACTTCCTCTGTTATTTTATAATTAATGGTCCGACCTAAATTACTCTAACCCTGGAGCCGACAGACTGCTCTCTAGAACTCTCAAGCTGTATGCGGCTCTTTTGATATTGGTCATTTGCGTCTTCACTCCCGTCATTTGCTCCACCTTCACTCCATGCTACCTTATTAGAAGAGCAAGATCACAATGTATAATCAGCATGCTCGCACTATTACTATTATATCAAAATATTATAACTTACTAATGGAAATATAAGCTAGATGTGACCAACTTCCAACGATATCGGAACGAATATTGTTTCACACAACGCATCGCCGAAGTTTTCAATGTACACGAGGTTTTAAGGGACGCACTTGACTTATTTTAATGCATCCTGACATTATTTGGAGTAAAATTATAAATGAAATTTTGGTCTCCGGTCACTCCGGTGACATTCTTGTTGTTTTTTTTAAACAAAATTTTAAAAAATCAGTGGGAATTGGACGGTTAGGGTTGGGCGGTTTCTCGGCTGAGTGATCAGTGATGGCATGTGAAAGAATTTTATTTTTGTTTGGTTTTGATGAAAAAAATATATTTTGGGCATGGAAAGCGAATGAACAAAGAAAGGAGTCTAATGTAAATGGCAGAAGAAGTCGGGGACGCACGAGAAGGACATGGCACGATAAAGTGAATCAGATACTTAAGTCTGGCCATATTAAGTGTCGGAGTAATAGAAGAGTATGTTTGTCATAGAAACAATAAAAAGCTAAAGTGGAAGTGTAAGTGGTCAGGCCACACAATCAGAGGAAATGAAAAATGGTCAAAATTAGTCATGAATTGGTTCACAAGTGACAAGAAGAGAAAAGGTAAAGGTAGACCATTTAGAATTTAGACGGTGCGGTGGGTTGAAGACATCAAAGCCATAGCAGGTGGAACACGGAGTAGCTAATGATAGAGAGAAATGGCGAGAGTTGGAGGAGGGCTTTGTCAATTAGTGACGTACAGACAGGGAGTCGATGCATGATAAGTGTTATAAATAATGTAATGTAAATTTACTGTCTTAATAAAAGCTATTATTACTATTATGTATGAGACGATCTATAAATGCGAAAGAGACAAGGAGTGTATGTCAATACCGAGTTGTTCTGCAGTCCATCCTCTCTGCCTACCCTGCGGGGAGACGACGTGATTAACGTTAGTTAATTAGTTAAAAAATTTCAAAAAATATATTGTATGAATATGGTTTGCAATTATGCACGTAAGTATTTCAATATTTGCTTACAAATTTTATGACTTCAGAGGAACTTTTAGATTTGGTTTAACAAATGAAAAAAATTCCGTACATAGTTTTTTGGACGCGAGGTCTACAATGTCCACAACTACTAGTACCAACTTTGAAAACCGATGTCGCTAGATTACAGAAAATCTTTCGACCCTTTAACCCCACTTAGATCTATTAAATTGGTAGCTGTTTCATGAAAGAATTTCGACTTTTGAAAATGTTTATCCAATTTTACCGGAGAATGGATCAATAATTACATAGGTCAATATTATTGAACTAATTTCAACTACCCAAAACAAGGTTATTACTTTTATTCTGGAAGGTTATTAAATTCTTATACAATTATTATTATCAAATTCTTATTATTGATGTACTTATTACTTCATTGGGGAACCATTTATTGGATTACCAACAGCTCTGCCATAGGTCATCCCAAGTGGTTCGCAGCGTTTAGTGAATTAACGGGGATGGCCGGGTTCATGGAGTGAGTCTTGACGGCGGATGCGTCTACTCACCATCCGCGTGGCAGGCCGAATCGGGTTGGATTCATACGTCCATTACTCCTAGATACACTGACCCCAAGATTCCTACCCACACTTGATACCTTTTTCCTTCCCAGAACTTTTCTTCTCCATCCTTTCCTAAAAATACCCCCCACACAGTATCCTCAAATAATGACGTGGGCCCTGAGTGTAATTATTTTCCTCAGGGCCTAAAAGATGTAAAAAAATAACCTAGCCCAGGGAACTCAAAAATTTCCATTTTTCTCAGCTCATACCTAAAAATTGATAGATACCGCTATTTTATTATTTACTAGAATTCATATGATTTCCTAGCATTGTCTCTAACAAAACTGTCAGATTAGGTAACCCTGTCACCAAATTCTGACACCTCACCTCACCATAATAACAAATATTTATATATCTCACATTGTACAACACACAAGACCCCAGAAACAGTATAATTGCTTCAGAAACACGGCGTATAAGTGTGTTGTTCTCGGGCCCGTTATTGATTATTGGCTGTAATTTGACAAAGAGATTGGAAAACAAAAGCCTTGTTTTTTTCCCCCGTAGTGTGTTAAGACTCCTTGCCGCAAGAGAGCAGCACCATCTGCCACTCGGAAGCTGTGAAAGGAAGATTGATTACTGGGTGTTATTGGCGAGGAGCGCAAACGGAATATTAATAAGTGCAGCCATTCACTGGCGATCGATTTATCTAATTAAAGGGTGAAGTAGAATAGATAACTCTTATTTATGGCTGTCGGTTGGGACGTGAACTACCCACCACCTCGTCATAGAAAAGGGGGAGGTTGCTTTGTTTTTAATATTATAATCTCTAATCTCTTAGTAAATAGCACGTACATATCTAAAGAGTAATTAATTGTCAGAATAATTAAAAAGTAACGCATTAATGATTAGGTGTAGGTATAAAAAGAATAAATAGTTTTTTGTAGAATACGCCCCAAACTGAACTGAACTTTATACCATCCATTCTCACGCATTCCCGAACGTTCCAGACTATTTCCGAATATTCCACAACATTTCAGAATATTCGGGGATGTTGTGGAATGTTGTGGAATTCTCTCGAATATCCTGGTCTGTTCTAGAAATTTCTAGAGGGCGAAACTTATATCTTCACAGCATGCTCTACCGGAAAAAACGGGAACCTTCTTCATGGATGGGGGATAGAGGGCTACCACACCATATAACTCCCGTGATCGTACCGGGAAGCGTATTCCCAATCCCTAACGAGATTCAGTCGCTCTACCGACTGAAACGCGTTAGGGATTGGAATGCATAAATCACCTTACAAACACTACCGCGTTTCAGTCGCCATCGCGCTTTGTGGCTCTGTTTCTGTCAAGGTGACGACCGTAATTATAGAATGGTAAGCAGAGAGAGTACAAAATCTTTTTTTACATTGAAAAAAAATATTTTTCAAGTAAAAAAAAACGCGCGTTTTTTTTTACTTAGGTTGGGTTCCCTACCTTCACAATTACTTACAGGCTTCAGAATTACTTAGAGCTTCCGATAGGACGGACCTCTGGTTCAGATAAATATTCATTGTAAACTTTACCATAAAGTAACTTAAGCAACTTGTTTTCTCGACGAAACTCAATCTTTTTTGGAGTTTTCCCGAATATATACTGGGATTGAAAACATCACATTAATGTAGTTTTTTTTAAATTTGTTTGATATTCTATTGGAGTTTGTTTTACCGCTAAAAATTCAGAGTAATATAGATACTTATATATTATTTTTAGCAAAATTGGATGAGGTTATGGAAAATGAAGAAATTTCTCTACATCTCTGTATAACTCCATAACTAGTTCGTAATTTTGCCATAAATAAATATTCTGAAAAATTTACATTTCTAAAGTTCTATTTATAGGTCTAGGTACCTATCTAATTTATAAAATACACCGCTAAAAATTCAGATCAAATATAGATAGTTAATATTATTTTGGCAAAATTGGATGAGAATGTGGTAAATGAAGACATTTCTCTACATCTCTTTATAATTCTATAACTTATTCGTAATTTTGACATGAATAAATATTCTGAAAAATTTACATTTCTAAGGTTTTGTTTTTAGATATACCTACCTAATTTATAAAATTCACCAAACTAGGCTCTGTAACAGTAAAGTAACAGATTTGCATATAGAGTACTTTATGAGGGTGGCGTCGATATGGAGACAAAATCGTTATTAGATTACGCTTATGTTATCCGAGGAGAAACGATATTAATATTATGGATTACGGGGGCGATTCTTTAAAAACGTCTGCGTCTTTCTAAAGGTTGTTTTTATTTTTTATTTATACGAAAACCGAAAAAAATAATATTAGATAATGTTAAATAATTCAATTCAATTTGAAAGTATCATATGAGGTACCTACATACTACGTAAGTCAACTAACGATGTTACGATTACGGATTACAGGAGGAATTCTTGGAGTTTATTTGAAAATAAGTCTTTCTGAAGGTTGTTGTTGTTTTTTTTTCAAATACTTATTTTTTTATTACGAAAACAAGAAAAAATATTCTATAATACTACATAATTCAATTCTTCTTTCGTATGGTGGGGGTCAAAGGGAACCATCTAGGTCTGCGAGTCAGTCTAGGGCCTCAGGTGTTGCCCTGTGGACCTCATCAATCCCGCGGGGGAATGAATGGAGCGAGCATTCGTTGACCACACCTTTGGTGGTCTGCACCGCACCTCATTCACACATCGCCGACTCTTTAAGGCCCCATCTATGCATAATGTGAGCACAATGGCTATGGGCTCCCATTGCCCAATAATTTAATTTAATTTGAAAGTATGCTAGGTATATGGTAAATATCGCACCATTTAAGTATATACCTTAATATACGTTATTAGAATGTAAGGAGGAACTCATTGACGAAGTATTAAACGTCTTGTACTTACTTATACCTATACATATACTTACGATTATAGTTTTCAATTTGGGAGGCAAATTATTTCTTACGCCGATGACACGGCAATAGTAGTAAACGGAAATTCTTGGATTGAATCTTTTTCTAAGGCAAACGAATGTATTGCACTTGTTTCAACATGTGCAATACATTCGTTTTAAACTACAGCAAAACATTTTATTTACCTTTTTATAAAAACATTAAAAACAAACCTCACGATAACCTTAAAATTAGAATCCAAAATACGAATTGCAATCAAGAAACATGTTCATTGTGCAATGAACTTGTCAAAGTTGAAAATATTACATATTTAGGTATATCTATTGATACACATCTAAATTGGAAATCTCAAATTGATAAAACCATCTCTAAATTAAGCTTACATACATCCTCATTTTATAGACTAAAGAATTAAAATTATTAATTAAATTATTAAAACACTTTGTTTTTACCACAATAATCTTTATTTAACAAGTCGACATGTTTCGAGAACGATGTTCTCTTCATCAGGACATTATATGTACTAAAACTAAATTATCAAGCATAGAAAGACAGGCGTGGGTGGAAATGGAATTAGTTGGAGGGGGGGGAGAGGGGCGGAAAGAGGAGGAGCTTAGAAGATAGACAGGGGGGAGGGGGTTGCTTAGAAGATCATAGACAAAATTACAATGGAAATATGTTTAAAATAGGGTTATTCACAAAATTAATTTGGTTATTAATAATATTTAAATTTCTATTGACATTTTTCCTAATTTCTAATATTTCTAAAAGATCTAATTGAAAACCACTAACGTTAGTATGTAAAATTTTAAAACCAGTATTTATATCAAACGAATGGTTGTCGAAATGTTCAAAAAATTAAGGAACACTTGAAGTTGTCTTTTGGTGCCGGTCCATATACAAAAAATATCATCTACGTAACGTTTATAAAAATACACATATTTAAGTAATAAGGCAGAACTATTAAAGATTTTATTTTCTATATGGTTTAAAAATATATCAGCTACCAAGCCACTGGTACTTGACCCCATTGCCAAACCGTCTTTTTGTTTGAAAATGTTATTAACTTCAAGTGTTCCTTAATTTTTTGAACAAAATTCATAAAAACATTAAATTTACATTAGAAATAGGAATTAATTGTAGCATAAATTTCTTAGATTTAAACCTAACTGTAATTAAAAATAAGATTGAATTTAATATTTTTAGAAAAGAAACATACGCTGATGTAATTATACACAACTCATCTAACCATCCATTTTCACAAAAACTCTTAGCATTCCATTATTTGATTAATCGATTAATTAATATCCCGCTATCCCCAAATAATTTCAAAGCTGAACTTAACACAATTAAAATAATTGCATCTAATAATGGTTATAACCCCAAATTAATAGACGACATATTGAACAAAAAATATAAGAAAAAATTTCATTTGTCCTACATTTACCCATTGCTTAGTGATAATATCAAAAAACAATGGAGAAAAATATTGTTTGTTAATCATCAAACCTCCAATTTAATCGGGAAAAAAATCCCTAATACAATACAGCCAGCTTTTTATACCAATAATAAATTGAAAAATTATATTTTAAATAATAAGGACAAAGACCAAAAAATGAAAAAATCCGGAGTTTACCAATTGAATTGTAATGATTGCAATCATTTTTACGTAGGTAAAACTTGCAGAAATTTTGAAACGAGGATTAAGGAACACTTGAGATGTCTAAATAGTAATAATTATTCGGAATTTGCTAACCATCTAATTGAATTTAACCATTCGTTTGATATAAATACTGGTTTTAAAATTTTACATACTAACGTTAGTGGTTTTCAATTAGATCTTTTAGAAATATTAGAAATTAGGAAAAATGTCAATAGAAATTTAAATATTATTAATAACCAAATTAATTTTGTGAATAACCCTATTTTAAACATATTTCCATTGTAATTTTGTCTATGATCTTCTAAGCAACCCCCTCCCCCTGTCTATCTTCTAAGCTCCTCCTCTTTCCGCCCCTCTCCCCCCCCTCCAACTAATTCCATTTCCACCCACGCCTGTCTTTCTATGCTTGATAATTTAGTTTTAGTACATATAATGTCCTGATGAAGAGAACATCGTTCTCGAAACATGTCGACTTGTTAAATAAAGATTATTGTGGTAAAAACAAAGTGTTTTAATAATTTAATTAATAAAATGGTGCCACAAAGTGAATTTGCAAAATTTGAAGAAATTAAAATTATGGTTGAATGATGCAGATGTTGGAACACTTTTTCTATAAATTATTTGTAAACCTTCATGTTTCACTTTTCAATACAACTCTAACTTTATTTACTTTCTTTAAACTATAACAAAAAAATCAACAAAATTTTTTGTTTCACTAATTTATTTTATTTTACTACAATGTTTTCACAGATTACTATATTTCTAAACCTTTACATTAAAATCAACACAGGTATACCCTAGCGAGACAGGCATCGAATAATATATTGTAAACATCACGTATATAAATCAATAAAAAAAAAAAATAACATTTTTTACATGTAATTATTGATGTATATATAGCAATCTTGTTTATATTACCCACACATAGGCAGTGCTTAGTGGGTTCCCATTACTTACTCTCGTCTTTTATATATTTTACTTATTGCTAACTTTTGTATGTATGTAGATACAATGGGAAAAAAAAAATAAAAAAAAAAATATATATATATATTTTGAGTATTAAGCTCAGAGGGTCTGGGGTTATTTACACACCCCAAGCTCGCATATTATAATACACAACCAAAAAGGAAAAAGCCAATAAGCAACACAGTTTACTCTACAAAGTGATGAAAAAAATCAAAAAAAAAATATATATATAAATTCTGCACTAATTGGAAAATTCAAGGACTGTATGAACCACATCGAACACAGGAAAGATAGAGTATTTAAGTTATAATAAATAAGTCATTTGTAAACTTAAATGTACAAATAAAATTAATAAATAAAATTAAAAAAACAAAAATTTAAACAAAACAAAAAACGACTTCATAAAATGCACTAAAAAGTAAAAAAAAAATTCGTATTCTTCTACAAATTAATAGTCAACTTTTTCTACTCATCAATATGTAGGTACGATTGTTATTTTTGGAGTCGGTGTCAGCCATGGTAGGTAACAATACTAACAATCACCACTTTTCGTAACGCATTCACCAGCTTACCCCCCAAGTGTCGAGCGTGCGTAAAGAAGTTTTACTTCAAAAAAAGAATCATCGAAATCGGTTGGCGTAATATTGAGTTATTCGTCCATTTGTCGCGCACATACTTATTGCAAATTTAAGACTTATATGGTTTTTATCGATGCCATTGTCAGAACTGGACCAAATTAAAATGGGACCACACGGGAAGCACCAGCTTTCAAATAAAAAAAAGAATCATCAATATCGGTTCACCCAATCGAAAGTTCTGAGGTAACAAACATTAAAATAACCGTCGAATTGAGAACCTCCTCCTTTTTGAAGTGTGTCTCTTTTTCATAATAATTGATGTATGTAAAGAAGAGAGATATTACAAATTTCAACCGAGATACGCTCTGATTGTGAACCTTCTTCCCTTTGCACAGGGAAATTGCCACAACATTGTTTGAATTCGGAATAATTACGCCATAAACCGATAGACAGCCAGACTAACATGAGACATTATGATATTTAATAGCGAAACCATTAAACATTACTGTACTAATATGGCCATTCATGGTATGCCGATTGTTTGAGATATTATATTCGTGTTTAAGTGGTTATATTACCATTTCAGCCGTTCGAGTCGGTAACTATACCTTCCTAATAGTTACATTGTCATCTTCCTTAGAAAAATTGACTAAGTAGGTACTTAGGTTGCATCCAAGGTGGCCTCATCTCTTGGAAATGCTCAGACAGAGTTGTGTAATTTACTCTAATTTACCCCTTGGAGTTGAAGTCAGCGAAGGAAAATAAAGTTTCATCGCGAAAAAAGATCCAAGTAATGAAGGAATTTTTTTGTATGTATGGGAGGGGCATGTTTCTCCGAACGCATCATTGCTGAGACGCCGCATTTGTCAAGCTATATCAACCTAATATATAATATGTATATTAAAATTACTATGGTCTTTCTATAGCGTAACCGCCCGTTCCATCTTCAAATAAAGTAGGGTTAGTTACACCATTTATAACTCAAGAACTGCTGGACCAATTTTTATGATGGTTGATTTGTAGGATTTGTCTCCGCCCCGAATAGCAGAATAGTTACTAAATTAAAAATTATCAAGTTAATTATTTTCCTCATACATTTTGTAACGAACGATTTCTCATCTTTTGAAAGAGCTGCAGCAATATTGTGATAAGTATAATATTGAATAGTGAGTGAATTCCAAAAATTCAAAACGTCAAATGTCAATGCGCTGATTGTTTTGCTTTTGTTCTTAAACAAATAATGCTGCCTCTCTTTCTAACACAATACCTAGGTACATGTTAACAGTCGAAAATGAGACAAACGGTGAACGTAAGTCTGCACCCCTCCAAAGGAAAAATACAATAATTATAATAAATCTGAGATATGTTTTAGATTTTCACGGCCAAAAGTATTTTCGTTATTTGTTTTTCCTTATTTAGCCAACGTTTCGGACAGCGTTACAGCGTCCATCATCACACATATGCCCTGATGATCTGCACCTATTAAGAAAATGAAACGCAATTCCCGTATATTCGTGGAAAAGTAAAACAATCACAAAAAATATAAATACGTTCACAACGCCATCTCTGATACTGACAAAAACAAAACGCAAACAGTTGCACATCGATAATTGCTGCATTGTATAATTTTTAACTTATTAAAAAAACGAATTTAATTCAACTAATAAGTTAACACAACAGATATTAATAATGAGGCGGAACGAAGTTTCCAGGTCAGCTAGTTTGTAATAATTGAAATCCTTGTTGAAATTTTTTTGCAGTCTTCAGAAATCCGAATCTATACCGTATACCGAATCTACAAAAATATATTTATCATTCGTACACTTCTGCGTTTCTGAATCTGAATACAACTTCTGCTACATTATATTTTCCAAACAGACCGATTATATATGTATATCTCCTCCCCACTAAGCCGAGGCAAGTCAAGTACCTACAGATTAGATTTGCACGCGGTAAAAAAATCAACGGAGCTTTTAGGCTCGAGCGAAAATGGTGAAACCCCTTATTAAAATCAATACAACCGTTGTTTTTATAAAAACAAAGGCTTTTTGAACTTTTAATTGGAAAGTTGAATTATCCAAACTCTTAATAAGCCTCCCTATAATTTATTCTTTGAACTTTTTAAGGTAAGGCATTGAGTTTCAGTTTCCGTAATAGAAAATGATATTAATTTTTAGCACGCTGCACGGGTCAATTTACACCCAACCTTACGTAATGTATTTTATGCAATCTGACAAAAATTTTCTTTTTAGATCAATCTCTGATTTATATCTATTTTGTTTTTTTTCTGGATGACAACAAAATTCTGTTTAAAAGTAAAGCTAAAATTTTTTTTTTCTTATAAGATTCCAAACGGTATACGTACCAGCTTTCTGTGTGTGTATCATAGCGAGAGTTGATGTGAACAAAGTATTTACTCATATAGATGCATTTATTTTTAATTTTTTTTTATTGAGTAAATTTTTTTACAATAAGTTTATTTCATTCTAATATTACATATTTTATATACTCTCCTAATAAAGCAAGTGCTTGTGTTTAGGCATTGCTTATAGTTTGTCAAGAAAGTGTAGAAATTTATTAATTTGGATCTAATTTTTTTCATAACTATGGTAACACCGAAATATTGGCTTTGTCAATGACGTTTCGGGTGGCTCTTGGACTTAAATCGTGTGGAACACATTGAAGATCGCTCGTTTAATAATTATTTTTTCATTGTTTGCCTGTGCATTGTTTGAATTGAATAAAAATGAACAACCCACTACGTAGTGGTGCAAGTGAAGTTATATACTGCGTTTTTCAATGCTGGCTAGCCGATTATCACGCGAAGAAGCTCCTATGTAATTTGGAAGACGCTTACAAACGAACTACAGAAATTACTGGTACGTAGTATAGTTTTTTTTTAATGAATTTCATTAGTATTACAAGATTTATGCCAATTTTCGAGCGATTATAACCATTACAACCTGATTTGAGGTTATGCTTAAAAATCTGAACTTGACACTTCTATTTGACAGTTCATACAAGGCCACAAGAAAAAGGGAATAACTGAATTAACAAAAAAAATAATATGCAACTTCTTTAAACTCATTTTACATTCACTCAGAAAAGTGACTTTTTTCTTAATTTTCTCTTTCTTTCTTTCTAAATGAATTTTATCTAGTGTGTTTTTTTAAACTCCCTTCGATAGAATAATAATTTTAATGATGTTTTCCACGCACAGGTAAATCTGAATCAACTGTAAGATGAATCGTCAAGGAAGGGGAAAAGGCAGATGGAAAATTTGAAACACCGGTAAAAGGGAAAATAGCATAATAATAATAACATGTAATAGCATAAAATCAGAATGGAAAAAAAAACTGATGATTGGAAAAATTGTTGCAAACACGTGATGAAAATTGAGACAGAATATTGTACACGAGGCAGTACTATATATGTTGATATCGATGAACTGATAATAAGTTTAGATGAAGATGAAGATACGGAAGAAGAATAATCATATGAGGACGAAGAAAATACTGTCGGGTATTGAATTAATAGACTCAAAATTTTAAGTACCTACGTTTTTATATCGAAATAAACGCCCACCTCAAACTTGTTTTGTTTAATTTTACTTCTATTAAATTCCAGTTTTTTGTGCAATTTTTTGAGAAAACAAATACGCTAAGAAAAAAGCTTTTTGGCCGAAATGTTTTTAAAAACACATATTCATTGTCTTATGAGCCATTTTGGTGTTGCCATTTAAAACCTAAAAAACGATCGCAGCGCCAGTCACTTATTTTCTACACTTTCTTGCCAAACTGTACCTACATAGAGTATTTATATTTGAAAGCTGTTATTCGACTTCCGATAATTTCTGCGAATATTTTAATACAGTGAAAAAATAGTGTGAATTTTCAAATTCGATCGAACAAACTTGCGGTCCCTTCTTCAAAAAATTTCAACTTATTTAACACGAAAAATTACGATTACGAAAAATTATGAAGGAAGTTTTATTATATATGTATTATTGTATGTGGAATTTATTAATCGTCATTTAAAAACAAATAAAACACCATCACACCACCACCTTCCCTGTTTGGTTGGTACGAATGAATCTGATGATCAGTTAACAATAATTAAACAGTTCTTTGTGGTTTTGTGTAAATATATGTAGAGCCAAAGAAACTCAGGTTATGTTTGAATTTAAAATATTTTGTTCTTATTGTTTTACATTGTTCACGGAATTCAAACATAATTTAGGCCCTCAATAATTAAAACCCTAAAGGAAAATGACGATAATCGGTGACATTCAGGTAATTATCCCATACCTAGATGATAAAGAGATGAACATTTTATTCTAGTGCCATACCTACTGACTATGTAAGTGCAGATTTTCGTGGAATAAAAGCTTCTAAGTAAGAAAATTATCGTGTTTCTCGTGTAAAGTCGTAGTTTGCTATAAAAAAATATTTGTTATTATGTACGGCAAGTTTAAGACTGTTTGAGTTTATGATCGTGTCATTGCACTTTAAAAGAATATTTGACAGGTGAATTGGTGTTGCCAGCCTACAAATTTTGTAGTTCCATTTTTTATATTTTCTTCTCTTATTTGACAGACTCTAGGCTTTTTGATAATGGTGACGTCACACAGACAACCACAGATTTAGGGCGCATTCTGGAGACCCGAAAAATTAATACTTTGACAATTATTTTGACATATCGCCTTGCACCGCAGTGGAAAGAATGGATTCATCCGTCACTCTTGGACACACTGACCCCCAGATTCCTACCCACCGCTCGTACACTTTTAACTTCCTCTCCTTCCTTTCCCTAAAAAGACTCACCACGCATCATCCCCGAAGATGACGTAAGCTCTAAGGGAATTTGTTTTCATCTGGGTGTAGCTATTGTAAAAAAAAATGTTTTCCATAATTCCGTCAAAATACTCCTGCGCGTTGGAACCGAGAGACGAATTAATAATGCCTACCATTATTTTTTTAACAACATTTCCTTGAATAGCCGTGCGTGATACGAAGAATTTTCTTTCAACTCTGTTATTTATATAGTCTGTGATATCGGGTCGTTAAAATAGAGCTTTACTCAGAGATGCAATATGTAAAACCCGTTATATTACCCGACTGTTCATATTTTCACCACCGAAAAACAAACTCGGTACAAGGTAGAACTGGGAGAAGTTATGCGAAAGAAAAAAGTATTTGCCTAGAAAAATATTGTTGCGTGAACATTACACTGAGTACACGGTACTTTTGATTTAAAGAGATTCCACAAATTCTCTTTCTCTCCTGTTTATTATCCTCTATTTACACTTATTACATCTCTCTCACAACGCAACACATCACTCTAACCTTCAACCGATCTACTCCACTAGTTTTTTTTCCTTGTTTACTTTGTTTTCGATTTTCGTTCCATTCCATTTTTCAAAAACAACTCATTCGCTTTTATTTAGTACAATTTAAAAACGGAACACACTAAAATATTTCTTCAGTAACAAGAAAGTACCTACCTACACTAATTTCGTACCGACCAATTTAGACCCGTTCTAAAATGCATTGTTCTTGGATATTATCTAGACTAGCCGCGTTTCGTGAATCATAAAACACAATTTTTCTCAACCATGATTTTTCATACAAGTACCTCCTCAGGTCAGTGGCGTTGCGTGGGGGGGCGGCCCGCCCCGGGCGGCACTTTTAAGGGGGGCGGCAAATTTTCACAATACTGTTTAAAATTTATTAAAGAAAATAATTATTATCATTAGAGAGAAACATAATGTAAACATTGTTATACCTCAGTGGCGTAGCGTGTGGGGAATAAAGTAAGTTTTTTTTTTTAATGTATAATAATTATTTGAAAATATTCTACGATACTTTCGTTCACGAATCCAACACATTCTTTTATTATTTATTATAAATTTCAAAAATTATATTATTTTAAGCTGCAAATTTCGTTATTCGTAGGAAATCCGTACGCATATTATGAGAGAAATACTAATTCAAGCTAGGAACTCGCAAACAAATTTACTCTTAATTAAAACCAGAATTGTGTTCAGAATGTAGCGATTGAGTTTCAGTTGTGTATTCATCCGCAGATACATTTCGAAGGAGACCATTATTTTATTCGAAGTGCGTTGGAGGATATCCACCACACATCCGCCCCCCTACAAGACCTAGAAACTAGACCTCCCTCGCAGTTATAAAATTCTAGTTGCAGACTATGTACGTGCTTCCAGAATCAAAGAGAAACCATTTTCATATTCTCAGTGTAGATTTAATTCGCCACATACAGATTTAATTTAACCTGTCTAATCACAGAGACGCAAATTGTCCCACACATTTCATTTTAAAATAAAATTCTATGAATGCGATAAAAAACTAAAGAGACATTTCTATTAGGTACAATTTTATTTTAAGAAAAGGAATCTGTATTTAAAATTTTGTGTGTATTTTTGAGGCAATTACATTTCCAATACCAAAATTTTAATATTTAGAAAAAAAAATGTTCTAATAAGCGCGTCGGAAAAATTATTTTATCTTGATTTTAGAACAATTTTGTTTTTTGCAAAAGGGTAAAAGAAAAACTAATACAAAGGAACATTTAAAATGAATGGGAAGAACCGGGAATATTGTGCGCAAACCTTGACAGGCTAAAGTTTATAGATATTTTTTTCTTATTATTCGAAGGGTTAAACCAGTTTTCAGAATGTAGATTTCCAGTTGTGGATTCAACTGCTGACACAGTTCGAAGGAAAACATTCTCTTATTCGAAGTACAGTTGTGAAATTCTAGTTGAAGACTTTGTATGTGTTGCCAGAATCAAAGAGAAAACATTTTCATGTTGTGAGTGTAGTTTTAATTCGCCACATACAGATAGACTTTAAACCAGTTTTGTGTTCAGAATGTAAAATTTCTGTTGTGGATTCATCTGCTGATATATTTTGAAGGAAAACATTCTCTTATTCGTGCAGTTATAAAATTCTAGTTGTAGGACAATTTATTTAATGCCAGAATCAAAGACAAACCATTTTCGTGTTCTGAGTGTACTTTTAATTCACCGTATACAAACGAGTTGCAGATTCATCGTGTACCGAGTGAAGCTTTACATTTAAGTTGCACACCAAATGCTGTAAAATCGAACTGAGAAATTGATTATTCCGTGTGTAACTATTATTTGGGGACTCAGAACGCAGAACCAATCGTATTTTAAAACCTGCCTTGCGTTCTAAACACGGTGTAAAAGTTTGAGATGCGAAATCCTCTTACAAGGATTTTCGATTTCCGATGGTTATAAACTTTATTTATAAACATGATTTTCGTTGGAAGAATACTCGCCAAATGTGATTATTAAAAAATCCGGCTATAAACAGATCGCAGTAAAAATAGGATTTCCGTATAAATAGTCAAGCCGCGTACTCATCTGCAAGCTAGAGGTTTCACACCACCCTAGGTTCATATACGGGACGCTCGCAAGCTTTTTTTCAAGACAATCTTAGAAATGAGACTTCCAATTTGAAAATTTGAATGTCCTCAAAGGGATGTAAGGCGCTAATAACCTCAATTCTACATCATCAATGCAAAAGTAACACTGTAAATATTTCTGGGATCTTTCCCTATTATTTCAAACGCTAGTTTTATCGTAATAATTAGTATAATATTACCATAGTATTTAGTATTTAAATAAATCATCGCAAAAGCATTCAGAATAGCTTAACGCCTCTTATATTTCAGAAAATTTAAATCTCAAAGTGGAAAATGGACTCCAAGTTACGTCACGACTTTCTAGCTAATCACCACTCTACCCCTTCGATGAGCTAACCTTGTTAACCCGTTCAGACCTGAATTATTGTTAAGCGAGAAAAAAATTATTTAAGTGTGGATTAGGCTTCATTGGGGTTTTAATAAAATAATTTTTTTTTTTATTGTATTGTTAATTAAGAAATTGAACATGTGCATAATTATGCCCAATAGGTCTCAACGAACTCAGAAAACTGAAAAGAGAAGGTCGTTGAATAGATTGTTAATAGGTTTTAATAGGTTTTTAATAGATTTTTAATACAAAATTTTTCACAAATATTATTTTTATTTTTTTACATTAACTCCACACAGGAGGCCCTGATGAAAATAATTTCCCTTAGGGTTTATGTCATCTGAGATGCTGTGTGGAGGGTCTTTTTGAGGAGAGGAAGGGATGAACATTGGTCGTGAAGAGACCCATGTTGTAGGAAAGAGGAAACACAGAGGCCGGTAAATTGTTCCACAACCGAGCTGTTGAACACAAGAACGAGTCGAAGAAGCGACCCGTTCTCACGTGACAAATGTCAGCCGTGGACATATGTTGGTCACGCGTTTGGCTTGTTTCCCGACTATTTACCGCTGCCATAGGGATCAATGACACTAGTTCCTCGGAGCATCTTCCATTCTAATGCCGGTAGAACAAGGATAGCATTCCCACCTGACGCCTGTGCTCTAAAGATTGTATGCATCAGGTTAATGTTAGTTATGTGATGAATTATCATGTGAGGAAGTATCGTGTCGAAAGTTTTACGTTATTGATATTATTGCTTAATGGCAACACTTAATTTTATATGTTAATATGTAATATCTTTGGTTTTTTCTATGATATTTATTGTCAGAAAGCGTCCAAAATGGCCTTTTATATTGTTTGTGAATTCAAAATTGTACAGTCGTTTAACTCAGTTAATATTGCCGAGTGTAACCTAATTCTTTCAGATTCGGATTTCCCAGCCCAAAATTAGTATAAAGATAATTAAATTTATTCTTTCGGAGTATCGCCCATAAAAAGATGTGTCATTAATTCATTGCAGATTGTTTGTGTATCGAAATTTTTAAAGTGGTGTAATTCGTTTATTTTTGCTTGCCCCAACCTAATTCTTTCAGATTCGGATTCCCCGGCCCAAAGTTAGTATAAAAATAACTAGTTTTATTTTTTAGGAATTTCGCCCATAAACCGAACTTTACCCCACAACTACAAAAGTAATTTTATCTATATCAATATACCTCTTCGTTGATGACAGCGTTTGGAGAAATTTTTTCTGCACCTATTCTAACTTGTTTTGTAGAAGTCGAAGTTTCACGTTCCAAAGCATTGTCCTCCAAATGTTCAGTTTCCACGTCAAAGTTATCATCGTCACTCAGGTCTGCGTCAGAATCATTCTCCAACAATCTGAAAATCACCTCCAAGTCTTCTTTATTCATTGGATTATACATTTTTCTTAAAATAAACCGTAAAAAATAAGTTTTACTAATCATAAACAATGATGAACAACATTTTTTGTACATCGTGGAAAGGTGCCACAGAGACTGATTGTTCACAATTCTGCACATCAAAATTCAAACACGTCCATACGCTTTTTTATATACACTATTTGCATCTTCAATGAATACATTATAGTTATTAACATTTTAAAATTGCATCTGCGTACTCCTTTTGTTAAATATTTATGAAATTTTAGTAAAAAAAATGAAAACAAAATGTAGTTACCAGCACTCCTGTCAAACGGTTCAGTCGCACTATTTGAAAGAACCAATATTTATAACTTTCACAGGTAGATGTCTCCACTAGTCATATTTGTAGGCAATAATAATGTTGCTAGTCTAATAAAAAAAGGGGAAATATTTAAAAAACATAAAATTACACTATATATTATGCTTTGAAATTAGTGTGCATAATTATGCTCAAGGGGTCTGAATGGGTTAAATACAATTTCTATGAACCTTGTTTCCCATAGATTTAAATATATAATATATACAAATATTTGTGGTTTCCCACCACTTTCCCAGCGGCCTTTTTTAAAGAATATTTTATTCTATAGCCGCACACGTCACTACTCAAATGATTGCGACTAACGACAACAGTTCATCTTGAGAGAATAAATTCAATAACAAATATTAGTAAAATTACTTTGCCAGTCAATTCCCTATTGTTTTCTCTTCCGACAGTTCCTCCCGTCACGAATTCCCGAGAAAATCAAAGGCAAAACTTTTTTTATATATTCGCATCTTAAAAGCGCCATCGTTTCTAACTACGGCCTAACATCGGCATTGTTCTAAATTGTTATTGTTATTTGTGGCTATAAAAACAACGGCTTTAGTGCCGTTCTGACGATAGCTAGATTGCTGTTAAAATACGAGTAAGCCCGCGGCAGAGTTGGTAAGCTACCTATAAGGTGAAGTTATGTGCAATATCTCTTGGGGGTTCTCATAAACTGAAGCTGTTACTTTGTCGCGCGCAGATAATAATAATAATATGTATCAGAGAAAGCAAGTAATTTAATGAAATTGCCGCTAAGCACACAGCTGGGAAATCTTTGCAGGGAACAGACGTACTACAATGAGTGTTAGGCCGAACACTTTCTTACTTTCTTTTCTCTTTGCCGCGAATAGGTGGAATTGGTTCCAAGATTATAAGTGGCAAAGTCAAAAATAATTATTAATACAAGCATTTTCTTTTGGTAAGATTAAGATAAGATGAACTGTTTTTGTTAGTCAAGTAGCAATTGTGTTATTCAGATCAATTTGGATTATTTACGTGTTTTATCATTTTTAATGTATTATTTCTCGATGATGCATGATGATGCATGATGATGCAAACAATCTCGGTGTAAGTTAATGTTGACTTTTCAGGAGACCAAAAACCGGCGGCGATTTCAAGCTTTGCATACACAGTGAAATTCTCGTTTCGTGGGTTAAGAAGTTCGGTTTTTTCGGTCCCTCGGCCGAAAATTGGCAAATTTTTCCCACATATACCTAAGTTTTTCCTACTTAGAAGTTTGTTTTTTCCGGTCCCTTGGAAAACTTCTAAAGAGGGTTTCACTGCAATGCACTAATAAGCAATGCAAAATCACACTTTTTTACATTAGCTACACACATGAGGCCCTGAAGAAAATAAATCACCTTCAGGGCCTATGTCGTCCTCGGGGATGCTGTGTGGAGGGTATCTTTAGGGAAAGGAAGGAGAGGGAGTTCTGTGAAGGAAAGGGGTATGAGGGGTGGTAGGAACCTTGGGATCAGTGTGTCCAGGGGTGACGGACGTATGAATCTATCATGTACAATGCAATATTCCGAGAGAGTCCTGCTGGAGAGGTCAAAAGATCTCCCTTAACCCAGTAGCGGACTAAGCCCGTCAGAGGCCCGAAGAAGCAAAGCTGAATGAGGCCCCCCCTAATTTAAGAAGTTGATGTAATTTGACACGCTTTTTATTCAGTTCACACGGGCCTCTGGTCCTGGGGGGCTCCAAATGCCTTCATGTTTCCTTGATCTAATCCTATACAAGGCTTTAAGGCATCAGGACACTGAAAAAAAATTATTTCCTGAAAGACGCATTTTTAAAACATTTGGTGGTAAGAGCATTCATAAAAAGTGCACCTTTCTGAAAATTAATTAAAAAGGTGCCTCGGTGCCTTAAGGCCTTGTATAGGATTTGATCAAGGGAACATGGAGGCGTTTTTTGGAGGGCCCCCCGGACCAGGCCTCTGTCGTCCCCCCCCCCCCCCCCCCCCCCCCGTCAGATAATGAACCCGGGCACCCCTGTTAAGTCAGCAAACCATTTGGGGTGACCTATGGCAGAGGTGTTGGTTATACAATAAATGGTTCCCATACCCGCCTCCCAAATTGAATATTGGAAGGCGGGTATGGGTACCGCGAGTAGTAGACTGCGAGAGAATACGTATTTGTCTTCGAAATAATGGAGTATTTTTGGATAATCCTTTTGTAAACCCTGAAAAAATAAAGTATCAGTCCTCTAAAATCTAATTTTTTCTTATTTAATAAATCAAAACTAAAATTTACTTAATTGTAAATCATGTATAAGTATATAATATATATGTATAAATTTTTTAATGTGAATGCCTCCCAAGAGTCCCAACTGTTGCCGTCTGGAGCCAGTGAAACTATGACAAAATTGGGGTATGTTGTGAGGCTGAAGGTAAGAGGGGAGGGGAAGGAGTTGGGGGAGAGGAAGGTGGGGAATAGAAAGGTGGGGAAGAGGAAGGTGGGGAAGTTCCTGGCTATTCAGATATAGTCACCAAACACAGCTAAAGCCATTTCAAGTTTATGTTTCAATTCTAAATGGTGGTCTTACACCAGGGCGATACGTGCCGCAAATATACTAAACTGTAAGAATACAACCAATCAAACATATTTTATCAGCGCATACCTAAATTTTATCTAAAGATTTGAACCTGTGACCTCCGGATCGCTAGTCGAGACCCTTACCCCTCGACCATGGGGCCATCGAAATGTTTAATTGAAGTGTTTAATTGAAATTTTAAATCGAAATATAACTAATTTTTTTTTCATATAAGTAATTATACAATTTGTCCAAAGAAGTCACTATCTCCATGACAATTATTGTTGTTTCAAACTTTCTTCAGGCAGATAGATATCATAATATTGAAAAAACACAAATAAGAAAGTCCTAATAAACACAACGAATTCACATTTGGAAACACCGGCCACCATCTTGAAACGGAACAGACAAACAAATTTACAGACAGGCGAAAAGCAAAACAGTCGATTTGAAACAGCACTCGCTATGCTCATAATATTGACATTTTTATCTTCCATCAAGATCAAATTATACCCAGTAGTGATGATATTTGACACATCCGTTTCGAAACAAACGTTCAAATAAAAAAATTGATATATTATATATGTTTGGTATTTCAAAGGAAGATGCTCCGAGGAACTAGCGTCATTGATCACTTCGGCATCGGTGCATAGTCGGGAAGTATGTCCTCGTGCCCAACTTTTATACACGGTGGACATTTATCATATGAGAATGTACTGGTTATACCACTCGTTCTTAGGTTTAAAAGCTCGCCTGTAGAACAATTTTTCTTGTCTCTGGTTTCCTCTCTCCTACAACATGGGTCTCTTTAAGACACATGTTCACTCCTTCCTACCCTCTAAATAACCCATCACACAACATCCCGACTCCAGTGTCCAGTTGAAGAAAAAAGAATATATATATGTCTGCATATATACAGGGTGTAACGGCACGTACCAAAAGGATTTTAACCAGTTAGAATATTTGCAGTAAAAATTTTGATTTCATTTTGCTTACTAATGATATTTTTTTAAATAAAAAACAAAAAATATATTTTTCGGTTTCGGTCCTGCAGCATGGTAACAGAGGAGAGAGAACGCATATCAAGTGATTCCGTAGTGACGTACAAAGCAGTGTGATCATCGGCGATGTGACAGAATTTTTTTTATAATTGAAAAAAATCATTATCAAAATGGTTTCTTCGTTTTTTACTCCAAACATGCTCAGGAATCGCTGGTGCTGGTTAAAATCTTTTGGGTACATGCTGTTACACCCTTGTATATATTATTTTCTTGGCTGAAATGTTTTGTAAGATTTTGTAGTTCTCATATCTGAATTTGAAAAGCTAAACAAAAGAAAAAAAACGAGTGTGCTTTAGCTTTAGACCACACAACTGAAGTACTTATGCTCCATCTATATCAGTGATTCTTAACGGGGGCGCCAGCGCCCCCCTGTGGGCGTTTTGAAGGTCTGGGGGGCGTTTTTAAATTTTTAGCATTTAGGGGGCGCTGCAAAAGTTCGAGTGGGCATTGTGTCAATAGAAAATAAGCTCATTCCACAAAAATTTTAACTGAGGTTCAATACTCAATGGCAATGTAAGAATAATGTGTTTTATTTACACTTCTCATCATTTTTATTTGTAGTGGGAAATCCATTGCGCAAATGGACGAAAACTAAAATGTGTACTTTTTAATTTTCGTTTCGGTGGGGGGGGGGTGGGCACTGGATAATTTTTAAAGGAGTCGTTTCTTTCAATAGGGTTTCACTTCTGACAATAGACCTGCACTGACGTAACTGGCTATGAGAGAAAGAGAGAAATAAAATGTGTGCTCGCACCTCTCTCTTGCCCCTGCAGTAATATACGAATCGCTCGCCTCACTTTTCATAATGCTCTCGTCACCTATTCGCCAGCTTACCCCCCAAGTCAAGCGTGCGTAAAGAAGTTTTAATTCAAAAACTGGTGCAATAAAGGTTGTTCTCAAATTTTTTTCTGCATAGCAAAAAAGGTTTAATTATTCGATTATTAAATTGAATATTTATTATATATCTAAATATAATGACAGCCTCAAGAGGTAAAACTCTCGACTTACAATCCGGGGATCGCAGGTTCGAATCCCGGCATGCGCATGTAAATGTTATTTGATTAATTTGTGTTATTTTTACAATTTATTAATTTAAAATAATATATGGTACATTTGCGGCACGTTCCAGAGCGGAAGATACTCTCAGTATCGTCCTGGTGTAAGACCACCACTCAGAATTAATATGATACTTAAATGGCTTTGACTATGTTTAGTGACTAGATCTGAATAGCCAGGTACTTCCCACCTTCATCCTCTTTATCTCTTTCCCCTCCCCAGCCTCATAACATACCCCAATTGGGGATGCCACAGTCTTACTGACTCCAGATCGTTTGGAGCCGTCGGGACTCGCATAAAAAAATATATTTTAGGTATAATACTTTGAAAGAAGAAACTCAAATAATAAGAACACTAAATACGAGAAAATTTAATTATTTATTAAAATTTAAATATTTTTGGTATAACATTGAGTCATGCAAACAAATTAGTAATATTTTAACAAACTTACACAGTACCTACACTGTGACGATTCACAATAATAATTAATTTTATATTTTTTTCAAAAATATATCACACACTATCCTTCCACGTCTACACATATTCCTGTAAAGGAACCAAATACACAAATCACAGTTAATACAAAGTGGTGTTATGAAATATACATATTTCACTAAGAAACTAAGCAGAAAAAAAATCCCATTATAAACTTAGTAATATATTTTGAATTTGCTTAAAGGAAAATTTTTATTATAAAAAATTTATTTGACCCAGTATAATTCTGAGCCACACTTTTTTTCACATTCTATAGGAATAAATATGGCTGCTTTTGACATGGGTTAGAATAATAAATGCTTGGAAAATGATATTATTTAGATATCAAATGAAAACCAAACATGTTCTGAATAGAATTTTCCAAAAACACTGAATTAAATTAAATTACAAGAATCTTAACAGCCCAGAGCCAGTGGTACTTAGGTATCCCCAATTAATGAAGTGTTGTGAGGCAGAATTGGGAGGGTTGAGTTATACCTGGAAATTCGGAAGCTTTCACAAAACACAGAGGTAAGCAATTTCAAGTAACTTATTGTTCTGAATGGTGTTAGGAACTGGAACATTGCTTGAAATGGCTTTGGCTATGTTTGGAGACCAAATCTGAATAGCCAGGTACTTCCCCACCTCCCTCTTCCCCATATCCTTTCCCTTACCACTACCTCACAACATACCCCAATTGGGATGCCAGTCTCACTGGATCCAGACGGTTGGGAGCTGGGACTCTTGGGCGGTTTTCATATTTTAAAAAAATATAAAAGGCCAAGCGACAGTACCATGTAAAAATAATACAAGCAAAGGAGAATTTAACAACAATAAGAAGTTTTACAACATAAAAGCAAAAAACCATAAGAAATTTATTGTAAACCCATGTATTTTACATCAAGCTACTACATAATATTCAATCTCATGTCAATTGAAAATTCATCCAATTGCTTTGGATATTTCACAAAGGTTCCTAAAAATAAAATAATTTGGCAAGTGACAAATAAACAATTATTAAATAAATACGCTCGCACAGCAAAAGCCCTCTTCTTCGTGGTATTATTATACCCTACCTTAATACCTTCAACAATTTTACTTTTGGTTTCATTAGACATACATAATTATCTCAATATTATTTATAACTAATAGAGCATTTTGACAACATTTTTGCCAATTTGCTAACACCCTCGAGCGTTCGCTAGCCAAAATATGGCCAATTTGAAGAGATATTTTAAAACATGTATTGTAATTATTTCAAAAGTTCCTGCGCATTGTATACTTCGATTAATCACAAAGATAACTTAGTATATTCATTTTTCAACAAGAGATGTCTCATTCTTTCGGAATTATTTGTTATTGACATTTCGCGAGCCGAAATTAATGAAAAAAAAATTCTTACAAATCATTGATCATTTGTTACATATTAAAAAAAGCATGTTCGAATATAAATTTATATCTGTGATTATCGACTAGGCTATAGACAACATATTTAAGTCATAATGTTTAATATCCTCCAAATAGGCCAATTTTAACAATTTTTTATAATTTTTTAATGAATCCTAAAAATATGGGATAAACGAATTTCAGAGCATTTAATGGCTCTCTAAAACTATAAGAAGTTCATTAAAAAAAAAATTAAAAATTATTATAAGAAAAATTTTAAGGTTTGATTTTTTTTAATGAGGGCAGGAAATTTCCAAATCAGATGCTCCGAAATCCCGGACGATGATGCGTGTTTCAATTATTAAAGCAAACGCTCGAGTAATTAAGTAGTATTTCAATATCCAATACTGTGATAATTTCAAAGAATCTAAAACAGATGTTAAACAATAGATATTAAATTTCTAATGACTACCAACTCACACTTGTTTTACTCCTGCATTATTTACAGCACAAATCAATGCGATAATTTGACAATACTCATTTTATTGTACCTACTTACATAATAAAATGGGTGGTGTCGGAACATAATATACCATTTTTCTACTTATTTTACTTCTTTTTTTTTTCATCTAGGTACATAAACTCAGTATTATTGTCAAAAATATTAATTAAATCATATAAATTGAATTTCTACCATGGAAATCCTAAATTTGGTTCATTAATTAACCTACACAAAAAGAAATAATAAATGTACAAGTCCCAAAATAAAATAAAATTTCGAATTCATTCAGTTTTTAAATGAATTGTACATAGGAAACATGTGTTTGTACATATTTTCACCACGTATCGTAAGGGCACAGTTATTAGAAATGTTAAAGTTATCTTAATTACAGAATAATGTTTATTGTAATTGCAAATAAAAAATGCTATTTCAATGGCATAAAAACACATTTATCATTTTTGAAAATAATTCATGTCAAGACTTTCAAAACATTTAGAGCAGAGTATTAAAAAATTCTAAATCATTCTGACATAATATTATCATAATTCAAATGATAATATTGTTATACAAAAAAACTTTATCTTCTCCAGATGACAGTCTGTGTGATAAATTCTATTTGCAACATTATTCAGAGTAAAGGTGAACGTCGTCCATAAGTCCGCAACGCACGCAACGGATTTTTCTATATCTTTACATGAATTAGTACAGCGCTGCGTCCACTACCGGCAAATACCGGCGGTTGGTGCGGACGGTACCAATAATGGACGCAGTGCTGTACTAATTCATATAAAGATATAGAAAAATCCATTGCGTGCGTTGCGGCTGGTGTGGACTAATGGAAGTTCACCTTAATGCTTTCTTTAGCAAATTAAATTTACTATAACTCGTTATATGTGTCTGAGTTTTGTTACAAAGGAAAAACTTCTTGGAAAACATACAACCAAATGAGTAAATATTATATAAATATAAAGTTATTTATTAGAAAAATAAATTTAAAAAACTATGTGAAATCTTATTGTTACTAAGGATTAGCTTGTATTTTTATAATAAATAAATTAAGTTTGAATAAGTAGTGCTTATTGATAGTGACATAAAAAGATCTATTTTGAGATTTCTACACAATGCGAAAAACGTCACTACGAATTAAAAATACAAACAATTTCAGTTCAATACATAAAAACAACACAAAAAACTCTTCCCAAACAAGACTGTACATAACAATATCTAAATTTTACATTTATCATTCCTGCACAGGCGAGAGCAGGTAATCTCAAAAATATGAAGGAAGAATAATACTAAAAATTTAAGAGCTAAGATCAGGGTTGCCGGAGAAAAAAAAAATTATTATGCCAAATTTTTTTTTTGTAATTTTCTTCAACGTTATTGCAATATAACTAATTAATTAATTGTAATCGATTTTTATACAGTTTGTAAAATAAACAAATGAAAGCTTCGACCAAGTATACCCTAGACAAGCCCTCTCATAGTAATAATCAGAATAAAATAACACCAGTAACAGTAATTTCGCAACAAAACTCTCCTTCCAATTCCGCCGTCTTGCATACAGAGTTCCCGGCAATATACAACTGACCGCCAAGTTATCCTTTTGTGTAATTCTGTCAAACTAATACATCAATAGTTGTTCACGGATTGGCCGCATGAACAATATCCACAAGCCGTGCTGAATACAGTGGTTTTCAAAGTGGGGGTCATGAGACATTCATAAATTTAATTGGAAAAAAATATTTTTTTACTTTATTTTGACAAGCGATTCAATTTCGGAGGCCAGTATGGGTACCGCCGCCTCGGGAACCATTTATTGGATAACCAACGCCTCTGCCATAGGTCACCCCAAGTGATTCGCTACGTTTGGTGACTAAGCAGGGGTGCCCGGGTTAATGGAGTGATGTTTGTCCAGGTCTTGGCGGCAGATGCGTCTGCATTTTTTTTCTGTTGGTTCGTAAGCTTAATGAGTTTATTAAAAAAACCAATCATCATTTGCTTGAAAACATTTACGAAAAAATCATCTTTTTACCGCCCATGCACCGTGGGCTACCCAAGTTGGTTGCTCATCATTAACACAGTGATGAGCAACCAGCGGTCCGCAAGCCCATTTACTGCTTTTCGGACTGATTACAAAAAAATATCAAAAAATTGCGCTAAAAATATTCAAAGGCTTCTGTTCAGTTTTGCAAAAGGTATTAGCCAAAAACTATAATTTCTTTTTAAAGTTTTGAATCAGCTACTCAAAACATTAAGTTTTTTGCGTATAGTAAATAAAAAAAATTACTGAAATTAGTGGATACTTAAAGCCCAGTAGTAAGCGCTCAAAAAGGAGAGGAAGGGGAGATACGTAAATACGAGTGTTAGAGGGAGCGCGCTATTCTTAAAAACATGACTCGTTTGAAATAGGACAAACGTCTCACGGAAAATGTCTCAAAAAGGATTTGAAAAAAACAATGAATTACGAAATTTTTCGTATAACTATATATCTTGTAATACGTGTTAATAATATTTTTTGGAGTATATCTTACGATTTTTATCTATCGGGGGAAATTTCATACAATTAAATTATAAGTGTTAATTGTTTAACTTGCGACCTTAATTAAAGAATTTTGCAACGATGTTTTGTTAAAATCTGTGTTTTATGTATTTTAAAGGTTTCCGTTTTACAAAATAACAAAAATTATCTTGACGAAATATTGTACTTATAAATATTGTAATTACAAACGAAAATAAACTAACACCATTTACTGGTTTGACCTTGAACGAAGTAAAAATTTTGTCTGGCAATTTTTGCCCTTTTTGAATCAACCGCCAAAATTTAACATTTCCAAATGAAAAAAATCGATATCATTCATTGTTTTGGCATTGCGGATATAAAATTTTCAGCTGCGGCTTTTTTTTACCCTCTTTGGTAGTTTAATTAAACAAATATTGTTTTATAATATGTAAAGCAGGTTTGCGACTCCACCGACAAAAAAGTTAACCAGCTTATGTTGTACATACCCTCCCACCAAGGTCCGCATAAGTACATAATAATAATGGATACATTAATAATACTTCGACTTAAAAGGTTGATCATTCCTAAAAAATAGCTGGTGGTGAATTTATGTAATTATAATTGTAATTTATGGAAATAATATAATTTATTTTATTACTAAAAGCGGGTTGCGCTTTAAAAAAGTTTGAAAACTCTTCCAAATTGTGATACTAGCCCTCCTTGTATGTATTAGTAGTCGAACACAGGCAGTGCGGTGATTTGATGACGTAGGAAACTTTGATGGCAACAAAAGTAATTCTGTAACATTATTACGTTTATGAAAACGCTGTCTAAAAGACATATGTAAGGTCTATTTTTTTGTTGTAGTCAGATAGCTGACTACATTTTCAAAAATAAAGTCCGCGGTGTGTACTTTGTACAACATTCGGAAGTTAGATATTTTGCTGTTTGAAAAAATTAACTCCGGTGCGGACGGCTGGAACACAAATTGGTTTCGGTGTAGACCTTGTAGACCGATAAAAGGTACAACACAAAGCACTATGCGATCTAAACGGTGCAAAACAATGCAGGCACTTTTTCATAAATGGGCCGTGAGCCTGCTTTTGCTGGCTTCTGGGGTCATTTTGCATTTCACAGGGCGCGTCTAGATATCATACGTCAATGAATGAAAGAGATTTAAAATTTCCAGCCCATTCATGACCCTTTTATGCAATATTTAAAAAAAAACACATCTTTGAGCCTAGATTACTGACAAAGATACTTCTTAGCACTTTAAACAATCTAACAAATCCACTTTAAAATATTTAAATTTCAGGAAAAAAAAATCACTAGAAATCTGAAATAGAAAGTGGATTGAAACAATTTAAAAATAAGAATTTATTTGGTTGAATTTCGTAACAATTTTTGGTTCATCCGTAATGAAAATTTACATTAGTATAAAACCTATAACATACATAAAAATTATGACATTGCAAATGCACCTCAAACATGTTGCAAACCTTTCTTACATTTGCCTGAACAGGAATGATAAAATAATGTAATTACTAGTAATCGAGATCTATTCTACACAAAAGAGGTACATACTAATGACACCATTTTAATACCACACAAGACTTGTGCGTAAAATGCTTTTCTTACGCAATCACGAATCTAGCACCTTCGTTACTGGAATACCTTTGTCCGTCTCACTGAACCTCATCAAAATATAATCACTTTGTAGCCAGTAATATTGCAAATGATATTACGCATTCTACAAAATTAAATTAACTTTAAAATATCTTAAGCCGAATTTACATTACACAACTAGTAGCGCACAAGTTGTTTCGTAACATTAGTTGCACTGTTAGTTTCACTTGTAAGCATATATTTTCGTCATGCAAGCTTGCTTAGTTGTATGCCACAAAATTAGAATCTCACTAGCGCGAAATACCCTCAACACTAGTGGTATGCAATAATTTTGTTGTGTAAAAATGTGATGCAACTAGTGTCGCAAAAGCATTTCAGCCGAACGGACATGTACACGAGCAGTCTTTTTTTATTTTGTACATCGCCATGTGTATTACAACATTGTGCTTTGCAGAAAAAAGCTTCGATTTTGATGGTACCATTAGTGCTGTGATACTGAAGGTTGCACGACACAAAATTTGCGCAATTATTTGGAACATGCATGCAACTAGTTGCGTAATGTAAATTTGGCTTTACAAATGTAGGTCTGCAAATATTCAATTATAGATACAGATACCTAGAAGCTAATTTTAAAATCAATAAATTAAATAAACTTTTAAGTTTTTTTATAAGCTTTAAAGCCATTGTGACAGTTGAAAAATTGTTCTTAGAAGATATGATGGCACTTGCAGTGATCAGCTTGTTGCATGTAGCTCAACCAACAAAATATTATAAAAATAAATGCTAGAGGAGTAAGTAACCAATGTAATATTCACTGGTTGAAACATGTTTCTAAAAATCATGAAGTGGTGAAAATGCGATACAGAGGAAACTATCGAAAATAATGATAGGTTTGTTTAAATGCACTTAAAAAATGCAAGTACTGTTTAGTAGAACTTCTTCATCTGTTCGTAGGTTATGAAGAAGATGATGTTCCACGGCCCCATTCGCAGCCAGGCGGGGATAAATCCTTTGTATAGGGCTCCGAACCCTTCCGTCTTGACCGACTAGAAAAAAACATTATTAATAAAATAACAAGTTGACAATATTCATATATTATAAAGTGTAATTAAAATAATTCCACAAAATTATTGCTACACTCGTAAAAATATCTATTAAATAAAACATTCTTAACCTCTCAGGCTAATTTGTTCGCTTTTGGGAACAGCTCAAGTACGAGGGTTTTCTGTAAAATAAGGTCTCCAAGGAGCTGCAGTCGCAAAAAACGATTTTACGCGTGATCTTTTAACACTGGCATGTTGCCTGGTTTCCCCTTGCCAAATTCCCACACGATGCACCCTCTGTGACTCTTAGTCTCGGCGTGGCAGCCGTTCGCGATGGAGCTTGCGATCGCCACACCCGCCAGGGGTGAATACACAATACATTCAGAAATATTCCACTTGTTTGGATTTTATTGCAAGCGGAAATTTTCTGACTATCTGAAAGAATATGCCTGAGGCCTTAACCCATTCACTGCTCTTAAAATAAGATCGGACATAATATACATAGGCTGCATGTTGTATTTGTTCATTATCAATCCTGGAAAACATCCAATCACACTTGTTTGCCACGAACAAGCAGCAAAAAGACTCCACTCATCATCACCAAAGATGATATAGGCCTTGAGAGAAATTATATTCCTTAGTTGTGTGGAGTTGTAATATATTTTTTTAAATGGACTACTTGTCTATAAGAATCTTATAAGCATGCATTAGAAGTGGCTGTTTGGTAAATTATACAAGAGTTAAGTTAAACTTAGACGAAACAGATATTATTTGGGTCAACTCACACAAAAATAAAAATAGATTTCCTTTCATCATTAGTTTGTCTGTTGCAACATTCTTTTCACAACTGATATAAACAAAATTATGTGGCAAGTTTATGCACAACTTAAGTTAAAACGCAATTGTGAAATGATGTAGCTATCTTACATTATAATGCGCACGGTCAGTGGCTGAGTTCGCATCGTGTTTGGGTCCCACCCGGGCGTCGCTTGTTCGATTCTAGTAAGTCCTCCATCATGACACAAACAACCTTTTCCTCTTACCATGGTGGTGGTAGTAGGAGATTTTCAAATATTGTCAGGTTATTCGTAACCCGGGAATGTAAAAAACATAAAATAATATACAACACGAGACTCACTTGCATTGCGCAGTCAATGGTTCCTTTATAAATTTGTTCGCCCGGTAATATACTGCTTATTCTCTTCAGTTTTCGCTGATTCATTAATCTTGTCTGAAACATACCAAAATAAAACATGTATTGAAACTTTACTTTAGAGTAGTTGACCGGATATCAAAAGGACGCGGGTTCAAGTCCCGTCGGCGGCATTTATCTTTTCTCGGAAGATTTTTTCAATGTTGATGAGTGTTTCAGGCTAATAATTATTGCTTATAATAATTGTTACCCTTTGTGCTATGCATAAAAATCTTGTCTTAAACTTTACACCATTAATTAACATTGGTTTTCATTCTAGCACTCGAAAATAATAACTAATAACATACATATTATGGCTCCATGACAACTCAGAATCATGCAATTTCAACACCCCTAAAAAGCCATTAGAAGTCATGAAAACATATTAATGCATGAAATTATGCGTTGCTAACCATTCATTCGATTACAATTAAACTTTGAGAATTTGATGTGCGATGGTTTCTATATACAATAGTGAGTTCTGGCATCATGAAATTATGCATTGCTAACCGTTCATCCGATTGCGATGAAACTTTGGGGATTTGATGTACCGAGACTGATTGTATGGAATGCGGGAGGGGGGAGGGGTCTAGATTGGAAGAAAAACTGCTCACGTAATTAATGTATGCCCCCTTATATAAAGATGTACATGTTTACTTATCATCTTAGTCTTTTTTTAAATAATAGCATATTTTATTGCAAAACAAATTTCAACACATCATGGTCACCCTACATGTTTAAATTATAATAAGTATTAGCTTCCTTCCTTTAGCTATTCATCTATCCCATTATCTGTATGTAACATTAACCCCTATAGCGCGGCTGGCTACATTTGCAGTCTAGTGAAATAATGACTACTACAGTGTGTAGAGTTAGGTTTTAGAAATTTTTAATGTATTTCATTACCGTCAATAAAATTCCAAAGTAAAAAAATGTTGATATTGTAGACGTTTGTCTTTATTTCAAATATAATTTTCAATATTACATTTGGCTTTGATATTTAATAAATTTTACCCGTCCTATAAGGGTAGAAACAAAAAATAAATATTTCTCGGGTAGAAAAATGGAGGACAAAATTCATTTGGGGTTACGAAGAAGATACAACGACCTTCACTCAACAACAGTAACAACTCGTATTTTATTGGCAGTAATAAAATTAATTGGCAATCTCACCCTAACGACGTCAAGAGGCGTGGAGGCCACGGCGCTCCCGAGGCTGGCGATGAAGCTGGAGGTGAAGTGGTTGGCCACACTGTCGCCAAGGAGCGGCAGCAACTTGTGCTTGCACTTGTCGTACACCGGCAGCTCCACAGCGGCAATCACGGCTGCTCGCTGCGCTGTGGGACCCACACCCTAGGAACGCACATAATAAGTTACATTAGAATATGTTACACACAAACATTACAAAATATGTGAGTTCCCAGCGTGGAGGAGATTAAAAACTATTTGTAGAATAAAAATAAATAAAATTATCATTAGCTATTTATTGTTCGTAGAAAAGTTGCAGTCACTCAAATGGTAAACAAGAAACTCAGGACAGTTCCAATTAGCGATGTGTAGGTTCAGCTGGAGTGGGCTCTTGAACTCGGGTTCTTCGCGGGAAGCGGATCCCACTCCTACTCATTTTTCAAACCGTCTACTCCCAGAGAACCCGGTCTAGGACTCGGTCCAAAACAGAGCCGGACTCGGAGCTGGAACCCGAATTGCCTCCACCGGAGTCCCCACATTCGCGGTTCGAGCCACTCGCGAGTCGTAAGGGTTCTTTTCCGGGTTCGAGTTTTTGTGCGGGTCCGGCTCCGGCCGAACCTGTGCGTTACGGTAGCCGCAACAGCACCCAGTACCCAGTCCACACCCAAGAACTCGGACCCAGGACCTACTCCTAGAACTCGTGTACTTTTAAAAGGAAGCACGACTCAGAGGCCTCTGGCAAAATACAGAACTTACCCATCTCGAGTGGCAATTCAAAACACTTCGTTGTAAAAAGTGATGAAAAGTTAAATAGGTTAGGTTAAGTTTTAGACCAGTTTTTTCTTTCATCACTCTTAGTGACTTTATATCAATGTTAAAAGGTGAGTTGAGTTTCATGGAACCACTCGTCAGAAGAGCAACTTCCAGCAATTTCAAAGTTGGCCACATATAGTTGGAAAAGAACTCTAGAGCCTGCACAAGGAGAGGTTGGACCTGCAATGGAAAGAGGCCGCTGAAGTAGAACAGGACAAAGACGCCAGGAAAGACCTTGTCAAAGCGATTGGTCCCAGAATAGGAAAACAAGACGATCATAAATTTATATAAAGAGTGTTTGTGGCAGACGGGCGGCCACTTGGCCCTCAAAACAAAAGGAAGGTAACTGTTTACATCTGAATGTGCGTAAAACTCAGTTAGAAAACAAAAGAATCTTATATGCAGGCGCGGCCGGTGCCTTAATTTTTTGGTGGTTCACCGATTTCGTAAAAAACGTAATGTATGCATAGAGATATATTAAATGTATGTAATTTATATAAATGCACGTATCTTACTTATTTATAGAGAAGATCAATTCTTCGATCCCTTTGCCAAGTTCATGCGGTTTTTTTTTATACAGTCCACATTTATTATTGCATCACTCATTTTAAAAAAGGGTAAAGAAATTCAATTGTACCTAAAAATATTGATTCCAGAATAATTCAACAATAATGATAATAATATGTAATGATAATAAAGGGATATTTTATAGAGCGATGTTTTTGTGTGAAATCATCTCATGGGCATTACAATTTTACTATTTGCAGATACAGATATACTCACCTGATAAACTCGTTATCCAATAAACACATTTATATTAAAGTTTATGCTTGGAGGATACGACTTTGCAAGCGGTGACACTGCATTAAAAAACTTCAGAAATCATAAATTGTTTGCTATTTTACACTATGGTTCATTTATTTTGATATTACATCTATTAGTACCTATTAGAGGATTAGTGGCAAAGAAGAGAAGGTATTTATTTTAAAAGAGTCAACTTTCGGATATGAATTAATATCACAATAATGTTTTAATTTGCAGCGTAGGATACAAACATTGCAAACGGTGGCGGGTGTTTACTTACTATTACTTACTGACCCACTAAGCGTCGGTGTGAAGTTAGCAATAATTAAAAAAAAACGCACACAAATAAAAGGTTACTTTATGCAAAAAAAAAAGCAAATAATAAAGTCAATGCCAAGTATGTAAATCCGGAGGAGATCACAAGATAATAAATATCGCACGCATAGCTGACCCGTGACCCGTTGACCCGAGGTTGCATTTTACAAGAGAAATGTTATGATTTTACTTCAACTTGTCCAAACCCTACATCGCTCGAGCCCTTCGTTCGGAATTCTTCGATTCTTCGTTCGGATCTCTCCGCTGACCGTGCGGCGTACGGTCAGCGGTATTTTTCTTGATACGTTTTGTCAAAACCACGGTCCAGATATGTTTCGTATGGGCGGCATATAAAATATTATTAGCCAAACAAGGCGCATAGCTAAAGCGCGCGGTTTGGTATGTACCTCGGTTTCTCGTTCCTAGCCAGTGTAAACGGCGCGCGGGTGCAATGTTTTTGCTGTTTTTATCTACAATATTTCATCGTTAGCCTCGTTTTAGTAACATTTAGTATGTTATTAATTGCAATTTTTAAGATTTTTTAAAAATTTTGCTTAATTTTATAATTAAAAACATTAAGTAAGATTATGATGAGCTGTAAATTGTTGTTCAATTTTGTTGGCGGTTCATTGCACGAGTGCACTAAGGCACTAGCCGCGCCTGCTTATATGTACATACATATTTGCATCGATTAATTCTGCATACAGGAAAACCAAAAGTATACAGTCTTATCTCATTTTTACTGCTCTTAAACAACTCTTAAACAAATTTTCAGGTCTTATAATTTATCATATTCTCTACCGCAACCGTAAATCTATTTTTGGTAGAGTTGAACAATCTCAAAAATCAACACACATAACTTCTTAATTTTATCATCACTACACATTCATATATTTTAGTGGGGAAAATCTAACAAGCAATGATTCAAAGTCTACGGATCAGAAGTCTGAGCCACGAGGCTTAACACAATTTTTATCTTTTCATCCATAAATCAATTGATTTAAGAGGAAACACGGTCACCAAGAAATTTGAATAATAAGTTTTTTTACGAAACTGCCGCTGTTATATATATATATATGGAAACCATTTATAGGTCACCCCAAGTGGTTCGCTGTTTTTGCTGACTTAGCAGGAGTACCCCGGGTTCACGGAGAAAGATTGGTGGCAGATGCATTTTTCACCTAATGCGTGGTGGGCCGGTTCGAGAGACACTGGTTGAGGGAGACCTTTTAACATCTCCAGCTGGACTCTCTCGATCCATCGTCTTGCACCGCAACTGGAGGGGTGAATTCATGTGTCTGTCACTCCTGGACACGCTGACCCCGAAATTTCTTGAACCCTTTTCCTTCGTAAAACTTCCTCTCTTTTCTATCCATAAAAAGGCCTCCTGTGTGGAGGTAATGAAAAAAAAAAAATTTAAAAACATAAGCGAAAATCTAATTACCCTCCATAATCCTCTGATCCCTTCGTTCATGTAAATCTCTTGGAAACATCTTGCTAAGTTTTGATCAGCGCCCTTCCCAAGGATCTGAAAAAATAAAAAATCCTATAAGAATACAACAATTTCAAGTAGGGCATACCACATATTGCAATCATTCTTAACTAATTTTGCAGGAACACTTCACTGGACTATCCCAGAAAATATGGAATAAATGATTCCCAAATCGTAATTAAATATTAAATAAATTAAGATTGCATTTTGCTGTTGTTTAATTCCAAGTTCAATCATGTTCTGCTCCATCTTTTTTATAGACAAATTAATTAATTTATAATATTGTTAAAATTTAAATGAAAACAAAATAATGAATGTGTCTTGATAACCTTTATGAACACCTCATGACAGAATAGGCAGATAGCGTAATAATGGGATATCTACCAAGAAATTCCTTTCCAATAAAATTTTTGCATTAATACAGTAGATAAAAGGTGATTTTTTATCATTCATACTGGTAAAAAGTGGTTAGGAATGATCATCAAGTCATCAGCTGATTGCATGAAAAAAATCATGTTTAAAGTAAAGATAAAAAGTAAATTGACTCAACAATGTTATGTTGGTGGATGTTTATCAACATACACAATATTTGCAGAGTACATAAAAATGATGACCTAACAGTTGATCCCCTGACAGATGGCCCACTGAAATTATAATCATTATAAAATTATAACTTTTTGTGCATTATTTACCAATTTTGAACCTAAAATCGACTTCCAAAATAACATTAAGAGGGAATAACCAGACAAAACCGGTAATGTGTCATTTAAAAAAAAAAATTTAGTCGTATTGGCTCTTTTCCACAAAAAAAATATAAATCGATTTTGAAAGATTATTCTTTTATCTAGTAAAGTTAATTGTGAGAAAATATGTTTATTTTTAGCATAATAAGGTTATACCATAGGTCGTTGGCAGATTTGTTAAATTTTCAAACTAAATTTGGTAAGTATTATACAACACACATTTCAAATCATATATGTAGTAAAATAAATCAATAAATTATCGGGGAAAGCTATGTTTCAGAATTTTAGTTTAAATAAAATAATTTATTTTGCTTAGACATTATTGAAAAATTATAAATACTCAAAAAATAATTTTAAAAAAGTACCTACATAATTTTTAGTTTTATCATCACGCCTTTCAGCATTTTGAATGTAGGTATAAATTAAAGCAAATTTTTAATGAAATAAAATCGATATTGAGTTATAATTTGAAAAAGCTGGTACGGAGAATAATTAATCTTTCTCATTGGAACCGCCTTGTGCGATCATAAGAACATCTTTTGACGAAATTTGAATTCTCGGCCGATGGCTGGTTAAAAGCCCGTTAATAAGTTGGTATGGATATCAAACGAATTTATTTACAGTGACGATTTTTTGTACTTTTACACTGATATATACATTGTAAACAAGTAGTTTTTTTCTTGGTGCAGCGGTATATCTTCTCTGCACACCCCTTCCGGGACACTTAGCTACTTTTTGTGTAAGTGGACATATCGTATTTTCCCTAAATAGACTGCATATTGAATATAAGTATGCCGAGGATCAACTGTCATAAAAATGTAACTATAGGACATTTTTCTCAAATTTAGGTTAGGTAATATGTACATATTGTGATTAATTTTTGGGTTATTATGCGTGTTGCTCTACTTCCGCCTTTAGCCAATGTTTCGGAGAGCATTACAGTGTCCATCATCGGGGCAGATGTGTAATTACACACTGTTGGAACATGGCATGGGAAAAATTAATCACAGTAATATTTTTCATTGTGAAAATCTCTAATCAAACAAGTACATAATAGCATTGATTTGCAATTATCACTAAAATCAGGATTAATTTGCATGTGCAGTATGCGTGACTAATGGTAGGACTTACTTCATTAATGTCTTATTAGCACAAAGCAACTTGACAGCTAGAGATTATACTATCTTCAAGGCGCTGTTATAAAAAAAAACCATCGCTAATTGATATCGTCATAATTAAGCATCAATTTACATCAATGATACATGGAGATTACATGCTTCCGTATATAAATGATTGCAGTAGATTAGATATTGAGTTGGGGAAGGATGGAAAAGTACCTGACTGGTCACGAAACACAGCAAACGCCATTTAATACAAAGTTTTTAATTGGATTTAGTTGTCGCTCTCGAGGGCGACACTGAGAGGATCTTCGAATCTGGACTATTCTGAGAGTATCTTCAACTCAAACTCTAGACAGAGTGGTAGATACTCTAAGTATCGCCCTGGTGAAAGACCACTCTCCCGGCAGTGCCATAATAGCTTTCCATTACTTACTTTGGTTTTTATATTTTATATATTTTTACATATATATTTTGTGCGTAAAAATAATGAAAGAAAAAAAAATTAAATGGCTTTCGGTGTGTTTGGTGACCAGATGAGAAGAGCACTTTCCAACCTTCCTCCTCCCCATCTCCATCATTTCCCCATTCTCTTCAGCCTCACAACATACCCTGATCGGGGATGTCATAGTGGAGCAGTTGGGACTCTTGAAAAAAATTATAAAAAACACCCAAAGTCATTCATGCAACATTTTGAACCTGAATAGTGAACTATCACCAGGATGATACTGGATATATTGAAGGATAATATCTTCCACTTGAACTATGAAAGACATTAATTTTAATTTTGATGACCGTGGTTCCATAGTATCGAATAATACTGATTATGATGAATAAAACAATTTGCTGACCTGCAATGAACTTTGACAACACTAGTGAAGTAGTTAAGGTTAGGTTAGGTTGAGAGTAACTTCCATCCAAATGATGAAAAACAACAATAATTTCATTATTGATGACTGGAAGGCGTGGTTCCGTAGTAGCCAATGAATACTGACAAATAAAACAAATGCTGACCTGCATGCGAACTTTGACGACGTCGGTGGGGTTGGCGATGGCACTGGAGAAGGCCCCTGCGACGGTGGCGCACAGCACGTTACCCCACACCGACTCGGACACTTCGGGCCCCCGGTGCTTGGCGAGCAGCTCCTTCAGCGAATAGTAAGTGCCGAACTTGATGGTGCCGTACGTGGCCTGTCGTAACACCGCCGGCCAGATTCTGGAACAGGAAATTAAACGTAAAGACTTCAAGCAATTCATTAATTTTATTAATAAACACTTTTAATAGACCATAGTGGTAGCTTTTATAATTTCCACGGCAATGGCAAGGTGACGATGTTTCATTTCTTTAATATATCTATTTGGGAGGCAGTATGTACCGCCTCCCCGGGGACCATTTATTAGATAACCAACACCCCAAATGGTTCGCTATGTTTGGTGACTTAGCAGGGTTCATGGTGTGAGGTTTATCTAGGTCTTGGCAGTGAATGAGTTTGCTCACCTTCAGGCCCAATCAGGAGAGTCTGATTGAGGGAGACCTTTAAATCTCTCCAGTCAGACTCTTACAACTCATCGCCTTGCACCGCAGTGGAAGGGATGGATTCATACGTCCGTCACTCCTGGACACACTGACCCCCAGATTCCTAACCACCTCATACCTTTTTCCTTCCCAGACCTTCCTCTCCTTCCTTTCCCTAAAAAGATCCTCCACACAACATCCCCAAAGTTGACATAGGCCCTTTTCTTGACCCCCCAAACTCGGAACCTGGCTGTACCCTGCAGTTGCAGCCAACACCAATAATATACTATCCTCTGTGCACATAAGATGCTTCACAAATAATCCAAAAGATAAATGTTCACATAATGTCAAAGATAGAATTACAAGCACAAGCCATTCTATATGCATGCTTTGGGCATGCAATGAAGAGTAAATTTATATGCTAAAATAATAAACTAATTCACCAGTATACTTAACAGATTTGTATTCAGATAATGCAAATTATTATTATTTATCTTTTATTACGCAATATTCTCATGAATGAATTTTCCTTTCAGTATCGTATGTTGTTTGCAAGATAAGATGTTATTTTGAAATCGAATCTGTACAATAAAATATAATGCATAATATTATTTGGGATAGTTTAATGAACGTCATGAAACTTTTCCAAACTTAAACACATAAATATTATTCTGGGAATTGAAAAATTGCACATATTAACTCTAATGAAATATTATGTGAATCAGCCTTACTAATAAAAAAATTACTTTCTATCGTTAGCAGTGTTTTGTACAATGGGGTATTTGTACGGGTTTTTTTTATTGCTTAAAAAAATTAAGCACAAAAATTACGATGATTATAGCATTTTTATTTTATTTTTATGTTGACGGATAAATTTTCTACGGCGAGTCAAAGTTTCCCATTTTTGAATTACCGCTAAAATGATATTTTGGGGTGGGGCTATCGTGTGACATCATGAGCGTGGACGCTCACTGACAGTGTTTATTTATGCTGGTATTTTTATATAAAAATAGTAACATGAAGGTTAATTTTTGTATATAAAAATAGTAATATGAAGGTTAATTTTTGTATATAATGTACAATCCAACTAGCCAACCACGGGCCGTTTTGATTTTGTCAGTTTTAGATCGTTTTTAAAATCAGTTATATTGAATGAAAACATAAAAAACAAACATTTTTAGTAGAATGATTAAAATCAGAAAATCCCTAGTTTGTGGAAAAACCCCATTGGACTGTACAATTTCTTATTCGATTTGGTACTAATAAAAGATGTCTTTAACTGTGGCATTTCGTTGAGCTGGCAACGCGGCATTTCAGCATACTGACATGTAAAATTCCTGACTTGAAAAAATGAGGTTATTCCAGACATATTTTTTTTTATTGACTGTCACCTCGTGAATTCAACAATAATTCTATGAAAGTTATATTTTTCAATAACATAAATGTTTTATGCATGTATAGGAAAATATAAATCCTAAAAATCAATGTTTGTGATGCGCAAACAGTGAATCCAAAATGTTAATTATTTCTTGCAGATTTCTTATAAAAGCAGTGTGTTTTATAAATTTCGTATTCTATACAATTTTTTGTTTTAATAAGTCAGGTATGCCGCATATGCCATACATACGTCTGGTAATGTTAGATTATCGTGAAAACTATGGGTCCGTGTGGTTAAGTAGTGGTTAAGTTTTTTTTTTAACTTTTTCATTTTTGAAATTGAAATATTCTAATTTATAAATATTGAAGTATACTTCAAATACAGAAATCTAAAAGGTAATTTTTTTTGGTTTCTAAAAAGGTATTGGTTTTAAAGACATCTTGAAAATAAATATTATATGGCATATTAAAAATGCCTTAGAAATATTCCAAAAATCAATCGAAATTTCAAGATTATAAAATGTAAACAACTCGCTTTGGCTGGATAAACAATGTACCGCCACCCCAAGAACCGTTTATTGGATAACTAACGCCTATGCCATAGGTCACCCTAAGTGGTTCGCTATGTTTGGTGACTTGGCAGGGGTGCCCAAGTTCATGGGGTGAGGTTTGTCTAGGCTAGGTCTAGGCAGCGGATACGTCTGCCCACCAACAGCGTGGCAGGTAAGATCGGGAGGGACTGATTGTGGGAGACCTTTGGAGCTCTCCAGCAGGGCTCTCAACCCACCGTCTACCCACACCTCATACATTTTTCCTTCCCAGAAGTTTCTCTCCTTCCTTTCTTAAAAAGACCCTCCACACAGCATCACTAAAATAATTTTTTCAGGGCCTCCTGTATGAAGCTAATGTAAAAAAAGTAAGGTTTTCACGTGTATGGTTGCTTATCAATTGAATAACCTTTTCGCAATGTTTAAATAAGGCTGAATATGTTTATCCAGTAAAATACACATATTATCACATTTTGAAACCACAATTTCCACTTAGTGAAGCAGATGGAGTGTATGAAGTGTCAGATTACATAATCAACAATCATAATATTTCCTGGTTGATCGTATAGTAACTGAAATTGATCCAATAAGCCAGCATTTATGATAATGCCAATAAATAAATTATAGTATCAAAATAATCTGGAGAGATTTTCATGGCTAAAGTAATTGTGAGAAATTCAGAAAAAAATTCATAATTTATTAAATCATAAATTATATGAAACTAAGATAATATACATATTGATGTGTCACGTGTACTCTGCCTGTGACAAGGGTATAGAGTGGTTTCACATATCATGAGCATCTTTAGAATGGTCCATTTTTGTAACAAACAAGGAAGGCATCATATCTGGGTTAGATTATAAATAACGTTGATTGAATTTTAAATTGTAAGCCAACATTACGATTTTATTGTTTCAGCATATTTTATCCCAATCTACTCTTATTCACTCTAGCGATAGCTACCCAAATTTGGGTGGGTAAATTTTATGAATTATAAATTTAATGATATTTTTGAAAAAAAAATTTAAAACCTAAAAATATGAGATTATATTTTCTACATTAATATTTGCAGATATGATTTTTTAATGAGCGCGGCCGAATCGAAAACCGAATACCCGGAAATCTCTATTGCTCGGGTGGTTATAGTAATGGAAAATAATCATAATTTAATAATAATAACATCCCTGAGCTAGATGTTAAAAATATTCTTCCTTTGGTTGAAAATGTACCAGTCTAGCAATACCTATAACAGGGTAATAAATACTGCTCAAGAGTCTCAACTGCTCCCAACTGAAGCCAGTGAGACTATGGCATCCCCAATTGGCGTAAGTGTGGAGGGCAAGGAAATGCAGAGAGGAAGGTGGGGAAGACCCTAGCTATTCAAATCTGGGGCCACCAAACACGGCTAAAGTCATTTGAAGCAATGTTTCAATTCTGAATGGCGGTCTTATTCCAGGGTGATACTGAGACTATCCTCCACTCTACAACGTGTCACAAATATACTGTTCATTATTTTTAATTAATTAATTGTGAAATAATACAAGTTAATGAAATAAAATTTATTTGCGCACGTCGAGATTTGAACCCACGACCTTCGGACTGCTAGTCAAGAGTCATACCCCCAGACCATGGAGGTCCTCAGTCTACGGTTATATAATGAGATTATACATCAAATGAATGCTTTAAAAAAACTAGTATGCTTTTTAACATAACTGATATTAAAATTCTGAATAAATATGCATTGAAAAAATAACACTATCACGTGAAGAACTCTCTTCTTCAAAGAATGCAAAGCTAAAATTAGAAATGCGTAGGAGTATGATTCATGAACTAATGTTTGAAAACAACAGTATTAATACAGTACTAACATCAGGTAAGTAAAAATAAATTTCCCACCATCTAAAATTCTTATACACGTAAAATTCTTATACCAGAAATGCAGACAAATCCACAAGCATATTACATAAATCATAACTCATAACTAAATAATTCACCTCAAGTTAAAGCCAAACATTAACAAAATGCCAAGTTTGTTGACTAAGCTTAGTGAAGTCCTGTTTTAATTAGGCCATTTGGCATTTTATCTGTCTGCAAATTTGTTTGGTTTCAAGATGATGGACATTGTAACCCGTTGTGTGCCACAGTAGCCGAAAGATTAAAAAGATTTTAAAAAATCATTTCTTTGAATATAAGCAGCTATTGTGGGGAAAATACTTACATAGATTATAAATACATATACTATCTATCTTTTAAAAAATATAGGTTAATGGTTTTTTTATATAAGAATACCTCACAAGAGTCTCTGCTGCTCCCGTCTGGAGACATTGAGTCTATTGCATTCCCAATTGGGGTATGTTGTGAGGCTGAAGGTAGTGGGGAAGGGGAGGAGATGGGGAAGAGTAAGGTAGGGAAGAGCTATTCAGATCTGGTCACCAAATATGGCTAAAGCCATTTCAAGCAACGTTTCAATTCTGAATGGTGGTCTTACACCAGGGCGATACTAAGAGTATCTTCCACTCTGGAACGTGCTGCAAATATACTACATATTCTTTTAAATGAATTAATTGTGAAAAAACACAAATTAATCAGATAAAATTTAATATTATTGTAGAAAGCAATCACTTTGTGGGTTGACATATTTAATAAAATAAAATACTTTTTTGTTAACGTACTAATGTACTGTTAATTCTTTTTTGTTAATGTCTTTTTTGTTTTTGATAAGTATTAATTTGTACCCTGACGATGCTAGAGTAAAGCGAAACCGGTCGGTTCATAAATTAATAAATCTCGTGGTTTTAAACAAAAAAGTATTTTATTTTATTAGATAAAATTTATTTGCCAAGCCGGGATTCGATCCCGCGACCTTCGGATTGCGAGTCAAAAGCCTTACCGCTAGACCATGCCGGCCGTCAATGGTTCAGTAAAGATTATTTTTTTCAAATTCAAATCATGTAATTGTAGAATTTATTAATTTTGAATTAAATTGAAATTTTGATTTTAATTTGAAATAACAGAAAATTGAAAACATACTTTTTTGGACGCGAGGCCTATTGTTCACAGAACTACTAATTTAACATTAATAAATAATAAAAAAACAAAACCTAACATTTGAGCTGCCTAAAAATTTGCACACTACTATAAGTGTGCTATAATAAAATTAAAATTATAAGATTATGAACTGTTTTTGTTTTTAGTAACCGAGAAATAAATAATATTTTGCTGTTTATTATTCCGAAAGTGAATGATGTTTACAGTTTGTTTACATACCCAGAATAGAGAGCAGAGACCCCTTCTTGCCTGGATATTTGCAAGAAGGCGTCTGTCATGCCGCTGTACTTAAGCTGGACATGCCTAGTGTCCAACTTCTGCCCCTGTATCTGCAACCGAGTCTTTGTCGTATCGATAGGAAAGGTCCCTGAAAAATAATAACAACGGCTAGGAAAACATTCATCACAATATAATCACAATTTTTGTCAGTCGTTAGGCAAACAAACATTGCCATGTTTTCAACTAATGTGACGAAATCCTTTGGTCTACCAAAACCTTGTCCAAGGACTTGACATTATCTTCCTAATTACACATCTAATTACATTTTTGTCCCATTTATCTTTGCTTTATTCTGATAGTGTAATTGTGTATTTACTGTAATTGTGTTATTAATGGAGCGTAAAAATTAATAATTAAAAATCATTTCATTTGCGTCAGACGATCACTGATTCACCACGGCTGTGGCTCGCTGAATTATGTATTTTTCTACAAAGAAAATACGGAATGTCACGCAAATCTAAATATAACCCATTCATGATTTATTTTTGACTTGAACGTACGCAATACGCCGTACGAAAGCTGTGAATCATATTGTATTATGTATCAGGACGAGACTCCCAACAGCACGTGGATCTGTCTTGACGTATCCCCTCCAGAACATTGTATGCACATAGGTTAACTGTAGGTCAAAGGATCTTACCAAATTCGGCGGTAATGGATGCGAGCCCTCCGTACACAAACGGTCTCCAGTCGCTATCTCCCATTACATGCACAATATAACAATTATTCAGTTATTTTTTATGAAATATCGAATTAATTCACTGACGTTCGGAGCCCGGGAAAAACTGACGAAACCGCGGAACAAAACTGACGGATGGCGAACATGTTTGAAAATAGTGCTGCCAGAAGGCTTTTAATCTTATGTCATAAAAATGACAAGCAATAAACTTTTTATTTCTGAAATTAACTATACTAGCCACGCTGCAATTCTCTCTTTTTTTATGTGGTAATCTTTTAGGATTACTGGCCACGCTTAATTCGAATACATATTTTTTTAAATAACACTTTGATAGAACTTTTTACATTCACTATATGCATGGGGGGGAAATGGAAAGTACCACGAATAAAATAATAATTATTATGTGAAATGAAAATTAACTTTATATGGGATGACCGCATTATTGACATTTTGGTATGTTAGTATTCCTGATTATAAAATGAGTTTTTAGACAGATTTTTTATTTTACTTTAAAAAAAAACTTCAGTTTAAAGATCAAACGTGTGTGCTTTAGACCACACGACTGAAGTAAAACTTCACTAACTTATGCCGTCCATTAACAATATATCAATAACAGGAATAAAAATATCCCCATCCCCTCATCATCCCCATCAACTCAACTCAACTCTCAACTCTCAACTCTCAACTCTCAACTCTCAACTCTCAACTCTCAACTCTCAACTCTCAACTCTCAACTCTCAACTCTCAACTCTCAACTCTCAACTCTCAACTCTCAACTCTCAACTCTCAACTCTCAACTCTCAACTCTCAACTCTCAACTCTCAACTCTCAACTCTCAACTCTCAACTCTCAGCTCTCAGCTCTCAGCTCTCAGCTCTCAGCTCTCAGCTCTCAGCTCTCAACTCAACTCAACTCAACTCAACTCAACTCAACTCAATTCAACTCAATTCAACTCAACTCAACTCATATCATTGATTAGCGTTTCACATTGATAACGTTTCATATTGATTTGCATCTCACATTTTTTCGTAATGTTTCATATTTTTTCGTAACGTTTCATAACGTATTCATCATTTTACCCCCAAGTGTCGAGCGTGTGTAAAGAAGTTTTACTTCAAAAATGTATTAATGAATAAACGTTTTATTATTTTTATTATATTATGGCAGTGGTATAAAAGAGAATAGAGAACTCCAGTCCATTTTTTAATTTTTTTTAATGAATAAAATGACCTTCTAGCTTAAATAACTGCATATTTATTTTTATTTTCAGAGTTAGTTTTAATATTTAAAATAATTTTCAAAGTTTGGATTTTTCAAGATCCCTTGATCCCTTGTGTGACGTCATCATGTCATCGATAGTTTTATTCACTTTCAACAGGTGCTGTCATTTTACTCATTTTATATTGAAAAATCGATGGCCGAATGACTTTAGGTGTGACAAGTCGAGGCGTTTTTTCTTCACAATTAACTGTTTTTAATATAGAAAAACATTAGGTAAAATGTCGACATCTCATCGCTACTGTTATTGTATTGTACCAAAGTGCAATACAATAACAATTAATCATCTTTTTCATTGCAAATAAAAATGACTGCAAATGACATCGTAAGCCGTAGAATTTTGTGTTCAGGTGTGACTTTTGCTTTAACATAATACATTGTATTATGTATAACACATACAGAAACACTGGTATTTATAATACACTTATCATGACTAGTATATAAACCAACCTTTGATAATAAACCAATTCGAAAATAGGTAAATGTTCCGCTATTGAGTCCACGCTCAAAACACACTTTAAAAAATTAAAATAAAATGTACTAGGTAGATAATAGTTAGTAATAAGTTATTCAGTAACCGGAATTTAAAAATATTGCGTTTTAATGATTATTTTGTTAACTTTAAAAATGCGAAATGTCATTTTTCAAGGACCGCCATCTTTTTAAATAAGAAGGCCATTCTTGTGCCGTGTGAAACTACAATACGCAAATTGTAAATACACACTACCAACCTAAAAATTCAAAAACATTTACGTAACCAGTTGTTTCAAATAATATAATAACAATTAATTGTTGTAAAACAACCTACCAAGAAAAACATCCCAGTTTTCAAGTAGTTTAGCGGCTTTGTAACATGGTTTGTGATACAAAATAAAGTTCCCCTTTATACCGCCTGCTCGCGTCGAGGCAAGAAAAACATTCCAGTTTTCAAGTAGTTTAACGGCTACGCTAGGTTTGTGTAACACGGTTTTTGATACAAAAGTGAGTGTATTATTTATAAAAAAATAATTACCGAAATTGTTTAGAGTTTATTTTAGAGACTTTATTTCATAAATACTTTATAATATAGTGCTTATAAAATAAATTCTCAAATAACATTCATCACAATATAATCACAATTTTTGTCAGTCGTTAGGCAAACAAACATTGCCATGTTTTCAACTAATGTGACGAAATCCTTTGGTCTACCAAAACCTTGTCCAAGGACTTGACATTATCTTCCTAATTACACATCTAATTACATTTTTGTCCCATTTATCTTTGCTTTATTCTGATAGTGTAATTGTGTATTTACTGTAATTGTGTTATTAATGGAGCGTAAAAATTAATAATTAAAAATCATTTCATTTGCGTCAGACGATCACTGATTCACCACGGCTGTGGCTCGCTGAATTATGTATTTTTCTACAAAGAAAATACGGAATGTCACGCAAATCTAAATATAACCCATTCATGATTTATTTTTGACTTGAACGTACGCAATACGCCGTACGAAAGCTGTGAATCATATTGTATTATGTATCAGGACGAGACTCCCAACAGCACGTGGATCTGTCTTGACGTATCCCCTCCAGAACATTGTATGCACATAGGTTAACTGTAGGTCAAAGGATCTTACCAAATTCGGCGGTAATGGATGCGAGCCCTCCGTACACAAACGGTCTCCAGTCGCTATCTCCCATTACATGCACAATATAACAATTATTCAGTTATTTTTTATGAAATATCGAATTAATTCACTGACGTTCGGAGCCCGGGAAAAACTGACGAAACCGCGGAACAAAACTGACGGATGGCGAACATGTTTGAAAATAGTGCTGCCAGAAGGCTTTTAATCTTATGTCATAAAAATGACAAGCAATAAACTTTTTATTTCTGAAATTAACTATACTAGCCACGCTGCAATTCTCTCTTTTTTTATGTGGTAATCTTTTAGGATTACTGGCCACGCTTAATTCGAATACATATTTTTTTAAATAACACTTTGATAGAACTTTTTACATTCACTATATGCATGGGGGGGAAATGGAAAGTACCACGAATAAAATAATAATTATTATGTGAAATGAAAATTAACTTTATATGGGATGACCGCATTATTGACATTTTGGTATGTTAGTATTCCTGATTATAAAATGAGTTTTTAGACAGATTTTTTATTTTACTTTAAAAAAAAACTTCAGTTTAAAGATCAAACGTGTGTGCTTTAGACCACACGACTGAAGTAAAACTTCACTAACTTATGCCGTCCATTAACAATATATCAATAACAGGAATAAAAATATCCCCATCCCCTCATCATCCCCATCAACTCAACTCAACTCTCAACTCTCAACTCTCAACTCTCAACTCTCAACTCTCAACTCTCAACTCTCAACTCTCAACTCTCAACTCTCAACTCTCAACTCTCAACTCTCAACTCTCAACTCTCAACTCTCAACTCTCAACTCTCAACTCTCAACTCTCAACTCTCAACTCTCAACTCTCAACTCTCAACTCTCAACTCTCAGCTCTCAGCTCTCAGCTCTCAGCTCTCAGCTCTCAGCTCTCAGCTCTCAACTCAACTCAACTCAACTCAACTCAACTCAACTCAATTCAACTCAATTCAACTCAACTCAACTCATATCATTGATTAGCGTTTCACATTGATAACGTTTCATATTGATTTGCATCTCACATTTTTTCGTAATGTTTCATATTTTTTCGTAACGTTTCATAACGTATTCATCATTTTACCCCCAAGTGTCGAGCGTGTGTAAAGAAGTTTTACTTCAAAAATGTATTAATGAATAAACGTTTTATTATTTTTATTATATTATGGCAGTGGTATAAAAGAGAATAGAGAACTCCAGTCCATTTTTTAATTTTTTTTAATGAATAAAATGACCTTCTAGCTTAAATAACTGCATATTTATTTTTATTTTCAGAGTTAGTTTTAATATTTAAAATAATTTTCAAAGTTTGGATTTTTCAAGATCCCTTGATCCCTTGTGTGACGTCATCATGTCATCGATAGTTTTATTCACTTTCAACAGGTGCTGTCATTTTACTCATTTTATATTGAAAAATCGATGGCCGAATGACTTTAGGTGTGACAAGTCGAGGCGTTTTTTCTTCACAATTAACTGTTTTTAATATAGAAAAACATTAGGTAAAATGTCGACATCTCATCGCTACTGTTATTGTATTGTACCAAAGTGCAATACAATAACAATTAATCATCTTTTTCATTGCAAATAAAAATGACTGCAAATGACATCGTAAGCCGTAGAATTTTGTGTTCAGGTGTGACTTTTGCTTTAACATAATACATTGTATTATGTATAACACATACAGAAACACTGGTATTTATAATACACTTATCATGACTAGTATATAAACCAACCTTTGATAATAAACCAATTCGAAAATAGGTAAATGTTCCGCTATTGAGTCCACGCTCAAAACACACTTTAAAAAATTAAAATAAAATGTACTAGGTAGATAATAGTTAGTAATAAGTTATTCAGTAACCGGAATTTAAAAATATTGCGTTTTAATGATTATTTTGTTAACTTTAAAAATGCGAAATGTCATTTTTCAAGGACCGCCATCTTTTTAAATAAGAAGGCCATTCTTGTGCCGTGTGAAACTACAATACGCAAATTGTAAATACACACTACCAACCTAAAAATTCAAAAACATTTACGTAACCAGTTGTTTCAAATAATATAATAACAATTAATTGTTGTAAAACAACCTACCAAGAAAAACATCCCAGTTTTCAAGTAGTTTAGCGGCTTTGTAACATGGTTTGTGATACAAAATAAAGTTCCCCTTTATACCGCCTGCTCGCGTCGAGGCAAGAAAAACATTCCAGTTTTCAAGTAGTTTAACGGCTACGCTAGGTTTGTGTAACACGGTTTTTGATACAAAAGTGAGTGTATTATTTATAAAAAAATAATTACCGAAATTGTTTAGAGTTTATTTTAGAGACTTTATTTCATAAATACTTTATAATATAGTGCTTATAAAATAAATTCTCTAAAATAAACTCGCATGTCATAATTTAAAAAACATCCCAGGTTTTGAATGGTTTGTTTGGCAAAGCAGGGTTTGTCAAACAAACCATATTATTATTTTTTTTATGTGTAATAATTCTAATAACATTTCTTTCCATGTTCTTCTGTTATAAATACAGGTACAAACTTGTCTATAATACTAATCCTACTTGCAGTACAAACCTTTCAAAACTTGGGTGTTATTGAAAAGAAAAACTTTTTATTTATTTTCGTTTTAGGTATTAAAATAATTACATACGTAATTTGGCAAATCAGGTACTTTCGTAATAATATCGTCTATGTATCGCTTCTAGCTACTCGTTTCGTGAATGCTTTTTTTTATTTTTAGGTTGACTCATTTGCAAATTGCATGTAAAACATGTTTCACATGGAACAGTTGTAGGTGGTTTGGTATATTTAAGGAACAGTTTCACATTTCATATAGGCTTGCGTCTCACGTCATGCACGCGTAATAATTGATGATTTTTTGAATTTACGAAACCTAACAAAATAATGATTAATACGCATTATTTATCATTTTCGAAGATTGAAATTCGTACTTATTGTTGTGTAACTGACAGAGAGTGATTTTTCCTTTTAAAAGTGCATATTTCAACGTCGTAATTAATAACATGGCGGTCCTAAAAAAATGACATTTCGCATTTTTAAAGTTAACAAAATAATCATTAAAACGCAATATTTTTAAATTCCGGATACTGAATTACTTATTACTAACTATTATCTACCTACTACAATTTATTTTAATTTTTTAAAGTGTGTTTTGAGCGTGGACTCAATAGCGGAACATTTACCATAATTTTAATTGTGAAGGCCTAAATAATGTTTCAATAACCACAACAACTATTATATGTCTAAATCTCTACTAACAGTATGTAAATAAACCAAATAAAATGTTGTGTTTGAACGGCTTGCCTCATACATTTCAAAATGCCATCACCTGGTGAATCTTCCATCGTGACGTCACCACACAGCATTTGTTTTGTTTTGTTTTTGTTTATTAGGGAAACAAACAGTTGTACATATTATAAGGTAATTACATATTACATGGGTGCATTAACCAGTGAAGTTTCCGCAAGAAAATTATAATATGCAAACACAGATTAAAATGATAAAGAAAAAGTAAAGTGTTAGAAAAAAAGAAAAAAAATATATGTATGCAACAGAAATGAAAAAACACAAATTAAAGCACGTGGAAAAGAAAAGATGAAGTTAAACAGCGAACCTATATAAAATTAACACATTCTATAGGTTCACAGCATACCAACCTAACGCTGTGTTTTAACGAGAATATTAAAAATGCACTTTTTAATATTTTTCAAAAAACTGTACGTTTAATATTATCAAATAAAAGTTATATATTCAGAATCAGCGTTTATTGGTCTATATGAACATATTTTTTAAAGCAATAATATTTTTCACTGGAGTTCCTTATTATCATTTCACGTAAGCAATTGTAATTTCAATTCAATTTCAAGAGAAGTCAATTTTGTCATTGGAGACTTAAATGCCAAAATTGGTGAAGGTCGCCGCTCTCATATAGTTGGTGAATATGGCTTAGGCATAAGCAATCAAAGAGGTGATAGACTATATGAATTCTGCCAGGATAAAAATATGGTTGTATTAAATACTTGGTTTAAACTCCCGAAAAGAAGGCTTTATACATGGAGATCACCTCAGGATGGAACAATCTATGATATTGTCAGGAACCAAATTGACTATGTGTTAGTAGACCATAGATTCAGGAACTCTGTAAAGAGAGTCACCACGTACCCTGGTGCGGACATTGGTTCTGACCATGTTTTGTTAACTGCCGATATTGTTTTATGCTTAAAACAAATAAAAAAGCCCAAAAAAAAATTAAAATGGATATCTCGAAACTCCAAGAAGAAGTGGTCAGAAATAAGGTATCTCAGACTTTGAACGATAATATTAGACTACTCCCTCGTGATCCATCAATAGAAATACAAACACAGTGGGATAACCTGAAGTCAGTTATATGTGAAACTTGTGATACAAATTTGAAAGCTGATAAGCAAATTAGAAAAAAGAATTGGATGACTGACCACATTTTGAACTTAATGGATGAGAGACGTAAACACAAACATAATGAGACACAATATAAAAACTTACAAAGAACGATTAGATGTGAAATTAAAAAAGCCAAAGAAGAATGGATGAAGTCACAGTGTGAAGAACTAGAGTCGTACAGTCGTAGTCACAATGCATTTAAACTTCACAAAAAATTGAAGGAAATTACAGGCACTTCTAGAAGAATTACTCCATCATGTTTAGTTGACGATTCCAATAAATTGATATTGGATGAAAAAGATATTTTACAAACGTGGGAAAAGTATATTCATGATACATTCAAAGATGTTAGACCTGACATTAATATTCCTAACGATCAATTGCATGGACCATCGATTTTAAAATCAGAAATTCTTCATGCGATAAAGACTTCAGAACATAGAAAAGCGTGCGGACCAGACGATATTCCAGTTGAGGTGTTGAAGCTCTTTGATAATGAAAATGTTGACTACCTGTTGAGGTTATTTAACTCTATATATGACACAGGGAATATACCCCAAGATTGGTTAAAATCCACCTTCGTGACATTACCTAAAAAACAATACCCTAAGAAGTGCAGTGACTATCGATTAATAAGCTTGATGAGTCATGTCCTTAAATTATTCCTTAAAATAATACATGCCAGAATACGCGATAAGTGCGAGCAGGACTTGGATGACACTCAGTTTGGCTTCAGAAATGCGTTCGGTACACGTGAAGCATTATTTTCTGTCGACGTACTATTGCAAAAGTGTCGTGACCAAAGAAAGGAAGTCTTTGCCTGTTTTATTGACTACGAAAAGGCATTTGACAGGGTAAAACATGCTGACCTAATGAAAATGCTTGCGGATTGTAACGTTGACACCAAAGACCAGAATTTCATTAAAAACCTTTATTGGTTCCAAACAGCAGAAATAAGACATGGGAATGAGAGATCTAATGCAATCGCCATTCAGCGTGGAGTACGACAAGGATGTATCCTGTCGCCACTATTATTTAATCTTTATTCCAACTATGTCTTCAAAAGAGCCCTAAGTAATACCCAGAAGGGTCTCAAGATCAACGGAGTTGTCATTAATAACATAAGATATGCAGATGATACTGTATTACTAGCTGACAGTATCAGTGACCTCCAAGACCTATTAGATCTTGTTAATAATGCTGGTGAGCAACTGGGCCTAACAATCAACGTCAATAAAACTAAATGGATGACTTTTGGACGACTAGATCACTCTGGATCAATGATTCAGTTAAATGGTTGTAATGTCGAAAAGGTGGAGAGATTTAGATACCTCGGCAGTATCCTCACGGAGACTCTTGACCCAGATATAGAGATTAGGTGCAGAATTGAAGCAGCAAGAACTGCATTCATAAAAATGAAATCCCTCTTCTGCAATGACAATATAAGCTTAAAACTAAGGCAGAGAATGCTAAAATGTTATGTGTGGTCGGTCTTGCTGTATGGTTGTGAAACATGGACCTTGAAAATAAATACCATGAACAGGTTAGAGGCTTTCGAAATGTGGCTTCACCGGAGAATGCTCAAGGTCCCATGGACTGACATGATCACCAACATAGAAATTCTCAGGCGGGCTAGAGCAGATAGGGAACTGCTTACATTAATTAAAATCAAGAAAATTTCATATCTGGGTCATATACTTCGAGGGGAGAAGTATCACTTGCTCCATTTAATATTGAAAGGCAAGATAGAGGGTCGCCGAGGGCCTGGTAGGAGACAAATGTCTTGGCTGCGAAACATACGAGAGTGGACCGGCATTAGAAGTGTGGAGGAGCTATTCCGGGCAGCGCAAGACAGAGAGACCTTTTCAAGAGTGATCGCCAACGTCGGGGGGACCTGATAAGGCACATAAAGAAGAATTGTAATTTAAAATGCAGTATTTTTCTTTCCCCCGGTTGTAAATAGATTTTTTTTAAAAGAAAGACAAATATTCCCGGGTTACGAATAACATTTTTAAATCTACTACCACCACAGTAAGCGGAAAATAAATATTTTGTCGTAAACCCGCCGCCCGCCCAAACGCGATGCCAACTCAGCCACTGACCAGCCAAAAAGTTGGCTTAGTAATTACGTTTTAATAAAGTGTTATTTCAAAAAATCTCTTTACGAAGCGTGGCGAGCAATCCTAAACGTTTATATTTTATTTTTATTAAAAAAATGTTTTTTTGTTTGTACATTTATTATTTTTTCAATGTATTTCTTCAAGCGTCTGGCAGCATTTTACAATTATCTCCCATAACAGTTTGTTGATAAAAACACAGATGGCAGTCCAACTAAGAAGAAATTCTTATTATCGACATTGACTTTAGTTTACTAATTATTTGATAGATGGCAATACAGGTTAATGGCTTCCACCTTGCCGCTTTTATTTAAAACTAAAATAACGTTGTGATTTCATATCTACTACTTATGTTACGCATGCAACGGAAATTAATTAATTTCTAAAAACTCTCAATACATATTTTTATTTTCCTTTTGTCGGTAGATGGATACTTGCATTGGCACAATCTATATAAATTGTACCAAGTTTCATTGGTCCTCGTACATTTAACCTTCTACCACTACAAACTCAAATGATAAATAAAATGATAAAATATGTAAAAGAGGTAAAATTATTGCTGAATAATGTAGATATTGAAACGCTTTTTCTATAAATTTATTCATCCTTCTACAACTCACTTTCTGTAACTTTCTAAACTGTAGCACAATATGTTTTCTGTTTATTTATTTTTTTATAATAACTAAAAAAAAAAATTAAAAATCAGTATGTTTTTCTCCATATTTTATTTTTATTTTAGCTGAAAAAAACCTGTTTCACTTAGGTATTCTACCTATGTAATACTAACTTTTTAACTTTTTATAATAACTTCATATTTTTTTAAGTCTATTTTATACTTTGGGTACTTGGAAATATAGTATTTTGTTTTAATATTACCACACTCAGGCAGTGCCTTAGTGTGTTTTCATTTCTTGTTCATACTAATTGTTATTATATTGTATTATGTTATTATATAATATATGCTATTTATACATTATATCTACAAAGAAAATGAATAAATAAAGTTAAAAAAAAATAAAATGTAAGTACAAAAATTTTTTATGGACATTGTGAATATTATTAGATATTAGCCATTCACGGGTTACTTTCATATGTATTCCAAGAGAAAAATACCTACTTAAAAATCATTAATTTTGTGTGAAATTGTTTGATAAATGATTATGCTGATGAATGGTCCTTTCTGACCCAATTGACGAATATTATTGTATAAATGGTATGCATAATATTGTGATCAGTAGTTTACTTTAATCAAATGGACAGTTTGTTATCAAGCAACCTTGTTTCAAATTAAATATTGTTTATGTACCCAGGTAGGCGATAAGGTTATGTGAAGAAGAATCTCATTGCATGTAGTACAGGTAATAAATAAAAACACATGGATAAGTATGTAACATACCATAAGCACAGTATTATATTTCAAGTGCTTCCGCATACAACTGATAAAGGTATCAACATAACAATACAATACTATTACATCAAAAATATAATATGCTTATATTATTCTGCCAGTAAGTACCTCCCTACCTATTCACATTTTTATTATCATTTAGTACTTAGGGTAGGTACCTACTTATGATTGAATATTAAAAATGCGTTTTGCCTTCTTAATTAATTAACAACCTAATATTATCTATTGATATTTACACTTATGTAGGTATAGATCTTAAAATCACAATATTATTAATTTACACACTGTAACAAATATGTATAGCTAACATACAAATATGAATAATGGAAGACTTCTGCGAGAATTTTATAAAATAATAATTTATAAGGTGGATTTAAAATAAAATAATTCCGGTTAAAAATTACCATAAAATGAACGGAATGTTAGTTTCTCAGTCAACATTAAAATAGTTTTAACTATAGACATCCAATTTGAATGTCAGTGGTTCTAGAAAATAATTTTCACAAGTTTACAGGTATTTTTTTATTCATTTTTATCACAGTCGTGCTGTGTCGATTCACACAAAACACAATCCATTAAGTACAAACTCTTCACATAATGTGTGTTTAAAAATAACTCGATTAGGTTACAATTATAATTATAACTGACCTGTTAATCGCTAAATACACATCACTTATGTGGCACGGGCTATTTTTTTCACCTAGTGATACCGAACAAACACTAATAATAATTCAAAGTGCTTGTTTGTTATGCCATTATTAGGTGTTCATTGTTTCACAGCTCTCCATTATATTTTATTAAAAATAGTGTTTATTTTCATATCACACCAAATTGTTTTTTTTTATCACTGCGTTTATTTTGTCTGTGGTTTCACCCGTAGGTACCTATCCGCATATTTAAAAAAAATAAAAGTGCTCCCGCACGCAAAATTTTGTGACACAAAATTAAAATTATTTATATGCGGGGTCACCATTGTAACATTTTCTAATTTTCGCACAACTGTCAGACAGGCTTCGTTAGGATTTGTTTTCTGCAGTGATTTCCGCGCTGGTGGGTGGTACTGCTGGGTTTGGGACGGCTCCAGCGGCCATATAGAGTTGAAAGAGATCTGTCACTGACAGTTTAGTCATCGGAGTGGGCGGCGTGTGGGGACTCCAGTCTCCTGAGGAGGCCTCCGCCTGCTTCTGTTTGGCTTGCTTCTCCCGGACTATCTTTAACTGCTGAAGCGCCTCGTCGTAGCTCGGCAGGCCGGAGACGATAGTGTAGCTTGGGAGAGACTCTCTGTCGGCTGCCTCTATGTTGGCTTCGTTGGCGGTGCGGGCTTGTATTACTGAAAAGAGGAGAAAAACAACTTGTTTATTATGCCAATAATCGTAATATTCATCAACAAAAAACAAATGAAATATAATGCTCTTAAGGGTTTTCTTTCAGTATTTCAGTGTTTGTTTAGAAATTCGCCAGTAAAGGAGTATGTACCTATGTTGTCACAATTTGCCAGAACTCTAAAACATCACACTGGCCAATGCGTTCATAGTTTCTTCATTTTGTATTTCTATAAGATTTGAGGTAGGAATCATTCAATTTATTTGAATTTCAGAAAAATGCGTATATGTTCGTGTGTTTGTGAGTGATTGCCAAATTCCAATTGGAGGGTTCCGATATTTATTTCGTGTATTAACATCTGTAATTTTTAAAAAATAACGTCATCCAATTTCAGAAAAATTCGTGTGTGCACACGTGTTTGGGCGTGAGTGCCACCAAAAGTTTATAGATTGCTTTGTCATCGTCAACGAGTCTATCTGCCGAGTTTCAGTTCGATCGGATGTCGGAAAGTGGGTTAATTTCCACTTCCAAGATTCCACCTCATTCATACATTCAATCAATCAAGAAAACAAAATTGAAATTGAAATATGTATCTATGTGAATGAACTGGATCTATTTTAAGTGTAATAAATAAATAAAAATAAAGCTATCGGATGTATAGGGGAAGTACGGATATTATCGGACGCATAGTGTTGTTGATTTGTATTTTGTTGATAGTGCTTCAATATAAACGGATTATGAATTAATCATAAGTGGAAATGACAGATCTACATGGTACACTAATTTTAAAAATCAGTAACCATCATTGTTTCCCAAAATTTAGATTTTAAAATTACGAAATTTTCGTTTATTATCGGATTTCGACGGGTGGTATCGGACAAATTAGCTCCTTGGTTTAACGCCGTACTTTCTTTTGTTTTATAATAAAACGATTACTAATAATTAATAACAAAAGATTTCAAACATATCAAGACAATATCTTTATTGTAAAAAAATACAAGCAAGAGAAATACAAGAAAAAGGGCAACAAAGTATTTGTAAGAATTGTATAATATCGGACATCAAAGGTGGCATCGGACACGAAAGTGGACAAAAAATTTGCATGTTTTTTTTAATTAAAAAAAGGATTTTTAAAAAGTGGTAAAGCCGTGTTCAAACTTTTCACAACACGTTATGATATACTGAAAATAAGTATTATTTCTGGCACAATTCACATTTGTAAAAATGCTGGTAAGATTCAAGACCTGTACAATTTTCATGGGCCCATCCGTAACAACCTTGGAATTGAATCCAGTCTTCCTCGAAGCTTTCTCCACAGATTATGCAAACTTTATCTTTGTTTTAATCCTTTTGTAGTTTTAGTTTATCTGCTTTCTTAAAATTGTGTTAAAATTATTTTCTTTATTGTGTTTGGACAGATTCTCTTATGATTTATCCATTTGAAAATCTTTTTAGCACTGTTTCCTGATATTTTTTTGGGAAACCCGGTACTTGTGTTTTGGCTACGTTTTTACATTTTTTTTACTTTTTAGAAGTGCCTTATCCTAAATCCTTTCTTAAATTTCAACAACCTGTCACTAAGTGTACTTTTAGGGACATCAAAATATAAGGCAGCTTCTCGAATTGTCATCTTATTTTCACAAACGTATTCCTCTGCTGATTTCATGTTGCAATCCTTCCATTCACCCCAAGACTTTGCTCCCACTTTTTTTCTCGGAATTATCTGGAAAAATGGAAGTAAAACAGAATGAATCTTTGAAAATAATGTTTTTAAATATACAATAGCCAACCCTTTATACATTGTTTTCGCAGTACAATATACTTTCATAGTATACAGGTGTATAAAAATACGAAACACTACAATTGGTGTATATCTATTAATTTAAATAAATAAATAAAAAATAGGCATTTATTCGTGTGTCCGATATCATCCGTAACAGCCATGTCCGATATTAGACAAACGACTTGGAGTTAAAAAAATAACCGCCTCCCTGGTATGGGAAACAAATTTTAAAATATAAGATCGTCATTTGATTGCCACTAAAATGTAGTATACCGTCTTATATATATAAATGTAATTAAATTAATAACGTACCTTTTATTTGTCTTCGAATAAAGCTGAGGACACAATATCCGGTGGTAAAATTTCGTTTTCTAAGCACAACACGACCCCAACGGCTTTGGCGGTAGTCATGCAAACACTAGGCACCTAGAATTAGGTCGGCAATATTATGAACTAACTTGCATCGTCCTATCTATACGCCAGTTAAAGAAATAACACTTGTCCGATACCATACGTTGTCCGATAATGTACGTACTCCCCCTATGTCGCAGGCCAATTGTAAAATCAGACAGATCATGATGCGCCTCGGGCACTTCACGATCTGCCTGATTTTACGATCGGCCTACAACATATAGGACATATAGGTACATTCTTGCGTGCTGCGAGGAAAACGTGTAAATACATAAGTGATGTAGGTAATATAAAGAGAAGAGCCAATCATGATGGTGTTGCTCTTAAGTTATCAGCTTTATATTTGAAAACCCTAAAACTTTGTGATTAAATTTCACTTAGTCATGTATTCATAAATGTTTTACACGCCATCGTAGGATTCGTAGGTATATTGAGTAAATTCAAAGGCAATTTATGTTTTAGCATATTGATAACTTGAAGGCATAAAGATAAGCTTTATATTCACGATTTCAGAGTAGTAGTGATTTTTGCAAATACCCGTGCTAATATTCTAGTAGTTATTTGAATTTAGTTATTTTAATATTCAGTTATTTAAATTTACACCTATTACCTAAGTACCTAAAGAAATTTGATAAGGCTTTGTTATAAATTGGAAACGTATAAAAATAATAAGATTATATTAGGTAAATAGGCGTAAGCGACTGTATTGAAAATATTTAATAAAACACAACTTATTTTAAATAGAGCAAAAAATTCTCGACATCCGAGTTGAGTAGCATTTAGAGAAACGCTGTGTATTTTTTTCATACCTCTAAATCTGAATAATAGAACCAGGTGTATTTTCGGAGCATAATTTGCGATTTTTTTCTTTCGAGGGAATTTCATAAAATTACTTTTTCAAATCGGCATCTGAATAGAAACTATCTTCAAAAATAACATATTTATGATTAAGAGATTAAAATCGTGTTAAGGGAAGTAAGTAAGTAGGTACCTATGTTATTAGGTCGGTAGAAATTAGGAATGCGGGGCCTTAAATGCAAAATTTAAAAAAAATAATGGGAGTATCTACTTATACGTCGATTTTTTTGAACACCTACTTAGGAATTAGGTCCACTAAGAGGAATGTGACCGATTTTTTTCTTACGAGTAGGTAGGTAGGTATATGGCTTGTTGTATGGGTGTTTCACAAATGAGTGCCTACGTAGGTGGTAGGTATCTAATAACAATAAGTACGTACACATATTATATATTACATAAAACACATACATTTTTTGTAGGTCATACATATTGAGAAAAATAATAGTCAAGTCTGATGTCTTTTAGTCGTAATATTTGTAATAAATTGAATGAATTAACTAAATAAATATTAATTAAATATCTAAATTTTGGAATTTTTTATTTTATTTATCAAAAGGCTACTTGGTTACATTTATAAAAAAAATGTGTCCCTACACACATAACCGTGTACCCCGTTCTAAACTTCGTAAACGTACCTAAACAAAGTTAACCGAAGAATACAAAATTTACCATAGACTACACCTACCTGCCATTAGTATTACACTGAACATTTCTTTTAATTTCCCCTTAAAAAAAAGATTTATGAAACGTCACACTCGGTGTAAATCAATCTGCCAACTTCCTTATCGCAATCTTGTGAAAATGATTTTTCGTGAAAAACAATTTATTGTTTCCTCGGTGTTTAACACTATATTTTTCTTCTACTTATTTACGTTGCTGCCTATCTTCCTGTGTGTATAATTATTAGTCAATATTTTAGAATGATTCTTGTAAATCTCGAGTCTTTTATACAACTTTAAAAAGCTAATATTTGACTTTCACAGTTGGTAGATTGCTATATCAATCACTAATTGGTATTATGGCTTGAAAAAACGTAAGAATAGACTGACACACGCCATGCTTTTTTTAATTATACAAGTTACAGTATTGTTGGATAAACTGCAGCTGACGTAAGCCATAACCTAACCTAACGAAACCTATCTGTCCAATTTTATTTTTTTCATAATTTTTAATGACTTTTCAAAGTATGTAGGTGTGAGTTGAGTTTATTCTTAGTTGTCCGCGGCGGTCACCCTACCAAACATATAGAAATATTTACGCAGTACTTTTAGGAGGCCTACACGTAGGGTTTGCAAATCCCACACCTTTTCAAATCCCGCAGGATTGCGGAATATAATTCAGAAATCCCGCGTCTTCCCACAGGATTTGATGGAATTTCATTAAGGGGTATTAAATTGAGATAACATCTTTTTATTATCACTCATCTTTGGTGCTAGTACCTAATGCTAAAAAAAAGTATTGAAAGGGTAACATAATAACTATTTTGAGAAGACTGAAAAAAAATAAGATTGCAAAAATCAGACTATGGAGAGTGGAGAGTCCTGTCATCGCGGACATTTGTGTATACTAACTGAAGGTTTCTCCCTCTGATCCGATCTTAAAAAATCGATTCCAGGTCTTGAAGCTTCCGAGTTACTCTTCCTAACATCAAGTTCAGTTCCTCATTCATTGTCAAATATTGACCACAGCTTATTAGAAAATCCCTCAAATCCGCTGGATCAAAAATTGCTGAAATCTCACGGGATTGCAAATCCTACCTGCACTGCCTACTTTAATTATTATTATTTTCAGACTTTAATATATTATTTACGTAAACCACTTACTAAATAAAGAATCCATTAATTTATCTTTTTTATGAACCCTATTATCTTGATTTTACAAAAGACTAAAGAGCTTCTGAACTCATTATGGTTGTGGAACAAAAGGTCCTCATTGTATGAATCACTTGATATTTTTTGGGTAATTGTGATAATAGACTCCCTACCACGAAGACATCCGGTAGTTCGGAGATACATTATAGTATTTGTAAGGAGTATATAAGAACAAAGGAAACATGTTGCATTTTAATATACCTACACGCAGAACAAAGAATATAAGAAATACGACGTGGGCGTATTTAGGGATCTAAAAGTTTGACCATTTTTTGTTTAAATTTGAATAGGATAAATTCGCTTCATCTTCATTACGAAATGTTCATTTCGATCAAATATAATGGCGATGTACACTTTCAGGCAGTGTAAAAAAGACAGAACGCTTACGTAATAAATGGGCTAGCACCAAAATTTAGGTACAGTACGTCAGGGGCGTCATCGGTTTCCATTCAAATCTACATGGAAGGCATTTTTAGCGTGTATTATCTAGTCAGTGATTATACTATAGTTTTTAGTTTTGTAATATTGTGTCATTGAGGTGATATCTAACAAAATGACGCTTTAAAAATTATGTGCATATTATTAATGAATAACGATCACTCTGAGTTTGCCTTATGGGCCTTACTAAAACGTTTTTTTTTGTATTTTACACAGCTGATTAATTATTGTAGGATATAGGTATAGGGATGTTTCCTAACACAGTTATCAGTTGTCAGTTATCCAACCCTTGATCCGGGCCTGCATTTGATGTCAGTAGGAGCGTAACAAATCAACATCTCACTTACAATTATTCCACAATGATTTCAACAATGTGAGGATCTTCAATAAGCAATATCATTCTTAGAAAAATAAGACCTAAATAAAATTTCACCAATGAGCCTAAAATTTGACAATACATATAGATTTTTTTTCAATACAAAGGTTCAATTTTCACGAAAAGAACGTCAATTGTGAGCGTGAGCCCGAACGAATCTAGCATAGGTACCTACCTACTTGAATAATATTGAAAATCACAAAGCAAACGCGCTGCTTTGTGGTAGTCAAAGGACGGTTAGAAATGTTTGCAAGAAACGGTAGCTGCCTCATTATTCTCGTAATTGGATCTGTTGGAAGAATGTCTCTTGGCTAAAGTTTTAGTAAGAGGATATTTGGAATCAATTCTGGGTTTGGCACATGAAACAGGATATTTGTGATACGATAGTGATCGGAAATGTACCTTTGAGGATGAGATTTCTGAAGATAGTACCTACCTACCTATCTAAGGTTCTTTTTGTAACATTATTTTTTTACAACTTTCATGATTTTGCAATATTTTTACTATTTAGCAGTTAGGTAGGTACTATAAAAGACGTGGTGATTATAACATTGATTTAATCAATTATTCTGCATACCGCAGGGTCAAACAGATGTCATGGTTCAACATAGCATGACAAGAGGTATGACATTGCTTAATGCCCCTAGCAGATATATATATGTGTTTAATATCACTATACCATGTTTAAAAAAAATGATGCACATGTATTATTAGTTGTAAGAAAATTGTACCATAATTGGACCTGTCTGTCGTACAAAATAAAAAAAATATAATAAAAAATTGAAAAAACCCCAGTAAACAGATATTTTTTTGCACCTATAGGTATCCCACTAAAAACTAACATTTCTATAAAAATAGAACTCTTGCGTTAATAATTTCATACACTTTTCTCCGCTTGGAACTTCTAGGTTATTGCAAAAATGAGCTATGAAGCTTATGTCATAGGTATTGTTTGTTACAAATTCGTCAAGTGTTCTATAAAAGTAATAAGAGAGTGCAATTCTTACAAGGTAGAAGTGAAACCTTCAGAAAACTAAAGTAGATAACATTAGGGATGCTACGAAGCACCGCACAAAGAGGAGAATGATTATACTATCTGATTCTCTCGCGGGCCAAATCCTGTAGGTGTATGTGTTTGTCTCTTTTTAGTGTCGCTAATTTTCGTTTCATCGAGTGCCAAATCAAAAAGGTGCTAAAGTAGTTTTCACTTCAAAAATATAGAAATTCGTGTTGAAATTCAGGTGAAGCCGGGTAGTAACTACCGGTAATTTTATAAAAGAAACTTCATTGTACAAATTGCGCCATTCTACTTCTGTCCTGTATCAAGGTTCCATTGTCACTAAGCTACAACAATAAACACCGTGTTAAATTTCTTTCTACAAGATTTGATAAGAATTTCACAGTATTAGACTCGTGTCTAGGCGGGAATATACTACAGTGAAACGTTTTCAAAGCAATACCAGGTATAAAAAAAAATTACAAAAAGTCTGGTTCATAGAACTTTCTACTATCATTACATGGATTGCACAGAAGTGTGCATGAACATAAATGTTTTAGATCAATGCATACTAACAGTTGTAAAGCTAAACATTCGAAAAATATGAAATAATACACCGTGAGACGATAAGAAAATTAAAGTTAAAATAAAGCAAACTGAAGTAACTAACATGATTGTACAGGCCAAAGGTGATAGAGGTAATGTAATGAGTAATGACTAATGTCACTAATGACGCAATGAACATGACATTTTCGAAAGACGGAGAATCGATGAACAAATTTCATCAATCAATGACCCCAAGTGGATCCAAGAGGTCTTAAGACCATAATAAAACCCGCTAAATCTCCGAGATAACCAAACTAGGCTCAAACACTTGGCAGTATAAAGCATGGATTAGAAAAAGTAGAAGTCTCTTGAGGTCCAGCATAAAGCAAAAAGCTTACCTAGTCCCAGTGTCCATAAGTTTAATCTTACGTAAGACCTAAGCAATCCTTAACGAACTCCAACTAGAAAAGTACCATTAAAGGTGAGCCTTCTATCGAATGGATATTAATACCCTCGTCATTGAAAATCGCACGTAGACACGCGTAATTAATTTATTATTAGTTGGCAGTATTTCTAGCACCTACACACTTCTACGAAACAGGTTTTTCAATGTCAAGTTTATGACTTTCAACACGTGCCGAAAGACTATGTAATCTAATTTTTTCATGGTTCAAGGAATATTAATAAAAAAATCAATGTCCTTAACATTGAATGTGGGTGGTAAACCTTTTCCAATGATAAGGTTAACAACAGGTGGAGGTATATAGGTACACAACGCGCTATCGGCATTATCGCCTAGATTATATTGTAATACAAATCCAAATCACCATCAAGAACGAGTTTAAAACATATTACATACCTGTATCTACGTTTTTATGCTTAGGTATTTATAAACTTCCCTAAGAAATTCCCGATATCGATTGATTGAATAAAAGAGTACCTAACAAGAGTCCTTGGGAAAAGCCTCGTCGGAGTTGTAATATGGGTTTTCCACAAATATTCAGTTCTTCCATATTTTACAGGTTTTCTAAGCAAAACGTATTAACAAGATTCAGATTCATGAAAATATAAAAGATGTAAATAATACGTATGATTGAACTGGACATTTTTCTGTGCTTAGGTATTATACATTACATAAGATGCTCAGAGTGAGCAGGCTAGCTATAATCAAATGTAGCCTTGACAATGATTCATAGATGGTGCTATTATAGATTTATTAGGTATCCTGTCGATTAATCCCTACAAGCAACAAGGTTATTAAAGTCAGCGTTTACATACCATAAAAATTAGAGTTGATTTGAAATGACTCACCGGCACCGGCGCGCGTGATCGCATAGTAAATCCCTTCGCGTAGTAACACCAAACGCGATTAACGTAGCATGTGATTACTGCGATTTGGAAGGGATTTAAAAATAATTCATAACCTGTAAACTACGTACTAAGTACGTACGCAATTTACGATTTGCGTACAAAAATATAATTATGAAAATTAGGTATTATTATTGTATTGATTTGCGCATGGAATGTTTTGTAAACGAGGTTAGTAGGTACCTACCTAAAGGTACTACCTATTTGACGTTTACGTCAGATGAATAATTTTCTAATTTGTCGAAAAAAAAAATTTGCCTTATATTGTGTCGAACTAAAATTTATATGATTTTGATGTTGGTAGTTTACCTCAGATCATTGCATGGAGAGTTAGTACCGAGGAAGTTATATGAGTACACCATACATAGAACCATACACAATATTTATAGTGGCATACGGTTGCTTGCAGAAGGCGGAAGGTACTTAAAAGGCCTTTGATCAGAAGTGGATAGAAAAATGCCTACAATGTTGATGTAATTTTTAGTGTTTTATCTGTAAAATAACATTGTCCTTGCTCCATTTTTTAGATTTTTGTGAAATTTATCTAAAATAAGCGCGATAACGTCGTACAAGGAAACTGGTTTTTGGTGTGAAGAAGAATTTGATGATGCATACAAAATACGTAGGTACATAATACCCGTGGCTGAAAGAAGTCAACGAAAAAAACAAATATCTAATTTTAAATTTCTTTTAAAACTTATTGTTTTTTTGTTTTGACTGAGGATTTAATCTGCCTCCTCAAATTCCAATTGGAGAGCACCGTAATTTATTTCGTATTGCTTAACTGCTGTAAATTTTTAAATATAATATCATTAAATTTCAGAAAAATGCGTATGCTAGTGTGTGTGTGCATGAGTGCCACCAAAAGTTGATAGGCATTGTCATCGACAAGAAGTCTATCTGCCAAGTTTCAGCTCGATCGGATAACGGGAAGCAGAATAATTTCCACTTCCGAGATTCCACTTAATTCATTCACTCAATCAAGAAAACAAAAGTAAAATTTTGATTGATGTATTTTTAATAAAGCACTAAGAAACGACAAAAAAGACAATTGATCTAAATTAAATAGCTTTAGTCTTCCTCAACACAGAACTCTGCAGTGAGCACTAATAAATACCTTTATTATACCTACTTAAATACACCTAAATATTTGGTGTATAAAAATGTACAATATTTTATATACTCACTAAAATATAAATTAAAAAAACCATCAATAGGTAGGTTTTTACATTTTAGCTCCACCCAGGACGCCCTGAGAAAAATAATTCCCCCCTGGGCCTGTGTCATCTTTGGGGATGCTGTGTGAAGGTTCTTTTTGGGGAAAGGATGTTCTAGGAAGGAAAAAGGTATGAGGAGTGGGTAGGAATCTGGGGGTCAATGTGCACAGGAGTGATGGTTATATGAATCCATCCCTCCTACTGAGGTGCGGGGCGATGGATCGAGGGAGTCCGACTGGAGAGGTAAAATATCTCCATCAAATAGTATCTCCCGATCCTGCCCGCCACGCAGAAGTGGGCAAAGGCATTCACCAAGTTTAGAATAGACAAATCTCACCCCCATTAAACCACACATAGCGAAACACTTGTGAACCACACAGGGTGGCCTATGGCAGAGGTGTTGGTTATTCAATAAATGGTTCCCGGGGCGGCGGTAGGTACCCAAACGCACCTTCCAAATTATAAAGGTAATTAAAAATAAGAATCGTTGTATTAAAATTGTTCAAGGGACTGACATTGTTTTAGCTCAGGTTCAGAACATATTTAGTTAAAAGGGATTGCTTTGACGTCTTTAGCACCTGTTGGATTAAAACCATTAGGTATACCTATACCTATTGATGTTAATATAATAATTGATGTGTCCGATATCACACGTATGAGATATTATTCATTAATTCGCACTAAATATTCGATGTTTTGTAAAATACATAGGAATTCGTTGTTTTCCGTTCACATAAAATTATCTCCGAAGGAAGTCTGATGTGATAACGATAATAAGATGTAGGTATCTGAAATCTTTAAAAAGCGCAATGTCTCAAAAAATAAAACACATATCTAAGATTACATTGCAGGTGAGTTTACTTCCCAATGTCAAGTTGAAGAGTCTCGATTATATTTTTATTCCAGTACCTACATGATAGATACTAATATGAAGAAAATTTTATCAATTTGTTGATAACTTTGTTTTGGACTTCAATACTCCAATCCAGATAAAATAAATTATTTTTACTGAAAGTCGAAATGTATTTCCCACAATTGTCATTAAACGTAATAAACAAAATTGCACGCTTAATAGAAAATTTAAGGGGAAACCCGGTCAACGAGAAATTTGAACAATAGGTATTTTACCAAACTGTTGCCATCACTGACACTCTTTGAGCGAAATGGACAACTGCACCTCAGGCTGATAATACCTAAATAAAATCATTGAAATCGAGGTTTTCGCGTTCGCCAATTTTGTCCTCCACAACTGGAACGAATTTCAAAATTTTTTTACTAACTGTACTAGAAGAAAATACCAGTACTGTCTATGGCGGTTTATTCAGGTCATTTTAATGATTTTTGATGGGTCCTAACCTCCTATCTCCTTTAAGTACCTAGCTTATCAAAGAAAGCAAAACGTACCGAAACGAGAATGGACGAACCGGTGGATGCAATCTGATAGCCATAAGTCGTTATAATAGTTTGTCTAGTCCGTAGTTAGTAAGTCTAAAGTCATGGTGTTTGAAAGAGAGAGTACGAAAACAGTATGCAATATAGTTGTGAATGATGAATACTTGGAGCAGGTGGATGAGTTTGTGTATCTGGGTAGTATGTTTACGAAAGATGGGAAGGCTGATAGAGATATTGAAAGAAGGGTGAATGCCGGTAACTCCATTAATGGAGGACTGAATGCCGTTGGCGGTAATAAAAAACTGTCCAAAGACGCGAAATTAGCCGTCCATAATGGAGTGCTGGTACCTACCCTGATGTATGGCAGTGAGGCATGGAACTGGCAGAGGAAGGATGAAAGCAGACTGAATGCTGTAGAAATGAGATCCCTGAGGCGAATGTGTGGTAAAACCATGTACGATCGTGAGAGAAACGTGGATATCCGCAAAGAATGCAAGGCTGACGTAAGCGTGATGTGTAAGATTAAGAAAGGGACTCTCCGATGGTTTGGGCATGTAGAGCGAATGAACGAGGAAAGGAGTGTAAGGAGAATATATGATGCAAATGTGAATGGTAGAAGAAGTCGGGGACGCCCGAGGAAGACATGGCACGACCAAGTGAATCAGATACTTGAGTCGGGCCATGTGAAGAGTCGGAATAATAGAAGAGCATGTATGAGACGATGTATGAATGTGAACGAGGCAAAGAGTGTGTGCCAAGATCGAGTTGTGTGGCGGTCCGTCCTCTCTGCCTACCCCTGCGGGGAAACGGCGTGATGGTTAGTTAGTTAGTTAGTTTTTTTTTGTAGCAATATATTATAAACAGCTGTACAGCGCCCTTGAGGTGATTTTTTACAATTCAAATCATCCAAATATTATTATTATTATATTGAAAGTAGGTAGGTACATATCTTACACACAAACGACGAACAAAACTTTCTCATATTTCTTTATTTTACATGGGAAAACTGCAAACTCAGTTGTTGAATTAAAATTTTACGTGCCTATACAAACGTACAAGTTGAATTATTTTTCCCAGTCATTAATGATGGGTTTTCACCTGAGTGCTCTCAAACAGCAATTTATTGACAAATTCTCACGGATTTCTAAAATACTAAATTTACCCAAAATTTAGAGGACATAACACGACAAAAACGAAATTAAAAAAAGTTTACACGTGTTTTCCGGGCTCCCTAAATTTATCTAAAACAAAAAACTTTGTTACTTACCAATAACAACTAGCACTTGAGAATCACGAGCTTTAGTGGGCAATTTGTGATATTTCTAATCGCTATCGGTAAGGACCCACGTTTTTGTATGCGGTGTCGGTGAGCTTTTATAACTTCAAAAGAAGCCAGATACTTGTTATATACCTGTGTATATTTTTTTAACCCAAATAACGTCACTTTTTCAAGAATCCCAACTGCTTCCGTCTGTAGTCAGTGAGACTATTGTGAGTCTGAATAATAATAATAATTATTGGATTGATTGATTTTTATAGCGCCATTTTCGTGGGAAAATCACATCAAGGGCGCTTTACAATTCTTTTATACATTTAATCTATGTATAGTATATATTTATATTACAAGTGGCTTATAACTAAGATTGATAACTAATGACCTACAACTACTAAGACTTATATAACTAGTGACTCAAAACTATACTTATTTTTATAACTGAGTACAATACTGCTCTATTCTTAACTAACTAACTAACCATCGTGCCGTTTCCTTGCAGGGGTAGGCAGAGAGGACGGACCGCCAAACAACTCGATCTTGGTACACACTCCTTGCCTCGTTCACATTCATAAATCGTCTCATACATGCTCTTCTATTATTCCGACTCTTCACATGGCCCGAGTGACTCAAGTATCTGATTCACTTGGTCATGCCATGTCTTCCTCAGGCGTCCCCGACTTCTTCTACCATTCACAATCACTTCACTTCACATTCACAATCACTTCTTCTACTATACAACTGTCTTAAAGTTAGTTATTTATGACTAACGTACATATTTACATTTACAAACTCATATTGTTATGATTACTACTCGTGCTGTCCAGGTGTAAGTTATGAAAAATATTTTTAAAAAAAATCTAAGTAAATCCCATGGACTGAATAATGAAATACTACTGAAGAAATGCAGTTATTTTTTCTGGATATGACAATTTGAAAAGGTGAGTTTTTAGCTTTGATCTGAACTCTGATGTGCTGTCGATTTTTCGCAAATTTTGAAGGAGATGGGGAAGAGGGAGGTGGGAAGTACCTGGCTACTTAGATCTGGTCACCAAGCACGGCTAAAGACATTAAAAGCGACGTTTTAATTCTGAATGGTGGTCTTACACCAGGGCGATACTGAGAGTATCTCCCAGTCCTGAACGTGCCGCAAATATACTATACTAGATATATATTTTTGTGACATAAGACAAATTAACCAAACAAAAAAGGATTGCTAGTCGGAAGCCTTCCCCTTCGACCACGGAGGCCGTCATCATCTATCGACCTTATTTTTTTTCTGTTTTATAGTTTAGATACTTAAAAATAAAATTGATTGATAAAAATTTTAAGAATTATAATTTGTCACCTGCTGTATTTTTCTAAAGCATCTATACTCCGTACCTATCCATCATTATGCCAGTTCGTCTATCTAATGTCACATGCAGCACGAACATGTCAAGATCGTGACGTGTGTACCTATATAGGGGCTGAAAGGCTATGGGATAATCAGAGAACAAAGGGTTCATATTACACGGAGACTTTTTCTAAAGTTGCTTTTGCCCCTCTTGGAGATTCATAACCCCTGTTCAAGAAAGAATTACATAATTCAACTAGCTCCGGGCTAAGTTTAACGATCGCGTCTCAAAGTTGTGGTGTGGCAGAGGTTTCATATTTTAAACTCTCAGAAAGATTTAGAAAGGATGCTGTATTTCTACCCTTGGAAATAAGTGCTGTCAACCGTAAAGAAAGGGGCAACCCCTGAAGGCATTTTAAAACAGATTTCGTTGGACCTTTATTTTTAAGAAGGGAGTAAGGTTTTTTTATATTTTCATTGGCGTATTTAAAATTTCAAGTAGTCAAGTAGGTAGGTACCTACTTATACCCTTAGGCGACCTACAAAAACATAATTAATTCAATAAAAAAAAATAAGTTAAAACTATTTATTTGTGATTTAAGTAGTAGTTAAAAGTTTATTTTTAAGTTATTGCACGTTATTGGTAAGCTAATAGGTATTTTAAAATTAAACAGGGCAATATAAATCAATTTATCATTATTAAAATTCGCCAATTAGTGCATATTTTAATTCTCAATTGAAATTTTTATTTTAATGAAATTATCGTTTTAACACAATTTCAATTAAAAACAACTGTTTATACTAAATATTGTTGTGGTTAATTTTGATTAGCAAACCTGTAGGTGTAGGCGATTAAAATAATATAAATAAATTTGTGGTTTTGTAGAGAACGATTTGTTTAATTTATTTTTTAAATGTCACACCACAAAATGATTTGTGCGTAAACACCTTTGTGCTAACATAAACAACTGCTTTAAATAGACGATAGTAATTTAAATACTTTATTTATATGAGCTAAAATAAAATTAAAATCAAAAATAATTGTTTTTGTACTTTTGCCCAGTTGTTACGCAGAAATTCAAATGCAACATTGTCATAAAATCGTCATTCAGCGCCATTTTTTATTTATTTTGACATTTAAAATGTCCCCATTAAACGAAGATTCTAGGTGCGTTTTAGCTTTCCATCAAATTTAAAATTAAGCTGACAAGTTTAAAAACATGATAGTTGTCCTCTTCTGTTGATCAAAATTTTTTTTCAAGAGCTGAAAGTCAAAAAACAAAATGGTGCTGGCATACATTTGATGAGAATGCTTCATTTGATTTTCTGTGAAACAATCCGCCTTTAGTCAAATACTGTTATAATTCGCATTTAAGTACCTACCCACATCGTTTGCATCTAATGTGTTCATAAATAAATAAGTAATTATTGCATTTAATAGAGTTTGGCGCTATTATTGTTATTTTATTTAAATACCTGCGTAAACTAGTTAGGTAAATGCATTGAATTAGCCTCATTCACCTCATAAATATTTGGTAATCAAATATTTATAAATAAAATAAATATTGATAAAACAACTGTTTCAAAAATGTTGCTTTTTCGCACACCAGCAATATTTATGCATGCAACCAAATAAACAGTGCAATCATAATAATAATGTTATTATTCATGATACGATACAGGTAAGAAGTGAGTACAAAGGTCGTGCGAATTTATTTATTTTAAGATACGCTAGCACAAGTTTCTGGTCGATGTAACCAATTTCGGAACTCTTACTACCTTTTCTCTCAATAAAAATATTCAAACTGTTTTCAAAAAGGTTCGGCATTATTCTGGCCGCCAGTTGGTTGGCACATTAAAACGTCAAATAAGTTCTCTTCTGGAAATAAACACAATATAATTTTTGAAAACATAATACAGTTTTTTTTTCATTCCCAACACACCCCCTGTAGATCAGATTGAAATTTAAGGGCGAAAGATCTTTTCGGTCACTTGTGGGTAAAATTTAATGCGGACGAAATTACCAAACCGACATTGGATAAAGCAGCATGGGGTAGTGTTTCTGAACAGGGTGACCAACATTTATGAACTCTTAAAAAGCTTTTAATATGCTAATTAAGTGTTTAACCTCCTGTCCAAAAATAAGCTGTTAAGTACAGGGAGGAGACTTTAAAATTTGAAATAATCAACTCACAGCGCGAATATAAATAGAAAAAAGGGAAAACCTAAATAATCTGAAAAATATCATATTTGTATAACATATAACAAACATGTTGATCTGAAGTGACCTGCCAGGTAAGTATTTTTTTCTATAGGAATTCTCTATCTCAGTGGTCGGCAAACAGAGTCAAAACATACGTACCATAGTTTATAATAATCTTATATAGATATTAAATTATCAATAATATTCTTTAGAATAATAAATAAATAACCAAATACAGCATAAATATCAAGCGCAAGCTACGCACTCGTGAATATTTTTAAAAGTCTTACATGTAACTAAATGAAAAATAGTTAATTTTCTACAAATAAACGATTCGCAATAAAATAATTAACAATCGGAAGGAAAAGCACCCATGCAATATTTAAATGTCTTGAAAAAATTTTATCGAAGAAAGCAAATACTTTGTGCTGTGACATTATATATTAAATGAAAAAACACACTTTGTAAAACACCACTTCTTTATTTGAATTAATATTTAACAGCCAGGTTTAGCTTAGCAGGTTTAGCACAGTAGGTTTAGCTTAGCTCAAGCTTCATCAGGTAGGTTTAGCTTAGCTCAAGCTTCATCAGGGCTTATCATTTCAGTAATTATCTTTAGTTGATATAATAAGCTCTGATGAAGCTTGAGCTAAGAGAAACCTGGTTAACTGTTAAATATTAATTCAAATAAAAAAATGGTGTTTTACAAAGTGTGTCTTGAAAAAAAATTTGACAGTAAAGAAATGTCAAATTCAAAACGCCTACCCCAAAAGGATTTGTGGGATTCTCTGGCGGTAAACGCGTACCAGAGTAACCGCCGATAGTGCATATTGTGTGGACGAGAACAGTAGCTACCGATCTCACAGGCATGTTTTGTCGTATCTGATATACCTACCACCTGCAGTAATTTTTATTTTCGATGGAATTTTTTTTATTTATTATGAAATATTATTAATAATAAGTGTATTTCAAATACGCTATTTGTGGCTAGCGAGCCGCAGGTACGACCATTGCACTATCTCTGTAGGTATTATCTGCCTGTAGCTATACAATATGCAATATATGCATGTAATAATACTAATAATGTGTACATTTTACGCAGCATCATGCTCATTAGTCAAAGGTCGAAGGCTTTGCATATATAGTTCTGTTTTTCTGATCTTGCTGGTGGATGAAATCTGTTAGCATATCATAAAAGATTATTTTTGTTATAATAAGAAAGATCCTAGGATATAATATCTTTATACAGCGCCCTTGTAAATATTTATATAGGACAGGATGGTCACCTCATCGTCAACGTGCATCTCATACTAATGAGAATCGGCTGGAATTTGGGAAAAAAACCTTTCGTCCCTATCCCGGCACGTTTTCTAGAAGAACTTGATTAATTTTAACATGGGAGACGAGATAACCATTTCCTTTATCCAAACACAAATCACGTTATGATGGAAACATGACACCAACTAAAATTCTTCAAAATCTCAACACAAATAGTTCGGTGTCCGACCACCATAAATAAACAAAAATCAACAACAGTTACTTACTAATAAAAAACTTTAGGTTATTCAATCAACTAAAGTATAGAATTAAGTAAAGGTTAATAGGACAATTTTCCGAAAAAAAAACAGAACTATGAAAATAGTAGATATGACAGATAACTATCTACGCAAATGATATTATTTGATAAATAAGCTATTGATTGGGCATGGGCAGGTATCAACTGAACGTAGAAACCTACTCCAATCTAAAACAACAAGAATTTATCATCCCATTAAAATAAGCTTTAATCCTTAGATTAATTTTCCGAATAACACCTACGTATTAAAGATCGTATACGCACACTATAAAGCACGAAATTCACCGCCCTTGAACTTTTATTTATTGGTATTATTTTAGCAAATACATGGACATCTTTGTTTGTTTTGATCGCTGGATTAAATACTCAATATTTTATGTGCCGACGTCATGAGCAAATACCATATTTAGCTTAATTGAATTGTTGAAGCGACTTGACATTTGGATGGCATATTCGTTACTAGCAATGGCAGTAATTCTCGATAGATCAACTTATTCAGTTGAACCTTGAACCCTTCATTACTAGAATAATAATAATAATAATAATTGGATAATTTATAGAGCGCCGTTTTTGTGAAAAATCACCTCAAGGGCGCTGAAGATATTACCAACTACCACTTGACTACTATAACTTGATATGCGAAGACAAAGTTCCCAATGACGAAGCAGCAGGTGCGGAAGTACTACACTATCACACTACCCACATCCAATGGGTTTGGGTCCCAATTTCGACATACAACTTCCCGACAACTAAAACCCCGACTGATTAACTTCCCGATAAACAAGAATCCCTACAAGCATTATTTTTAAAGACTCACTTCCCGTAAAACAAAAAAAATCACAATTTTTTCATAGATAAAATCTCATCGAACCTAACGATCCAACAGAAGATATTCTTCTATGATTAGTTAGGTCCAGGTTTTTAAGTTATGTATTAATTATTTTATGAAACCTAATATGAAGTGTTTGGTCGTAAAATATTAATTAGATAATGATACTGCACTTATCAATAATATTTCTAAGAACTTCGGATTGTTTTTTGATATTTAACCCCAACAAACAAACAGCTCGTTATACCGACGGTTTTAATCAAAAACAATTTATTGCTTCTTCAATATTTGCAGATTCACTTTGTGCATTCATTTTAATTAAATGAAAACAAATCACTTTGTATACACCTCTTATTTAATCAAAATTGGTAAATATGCATTTGGTCCACCTTACGGATAATACGGAACGTGTATGTTGTCGAAGTTTGATGCACGGATAATACGGAATGTTCCTTTTTTAGGTTGAGGTTAAACTACAAAAGCTGCATGTCATCAGCGCCGGATCTGCCATACGATCAAAAACGTGCAAAAAACCTGGCGCCAACTCCGAAGGGGCGCCGTAAGAAAATAAATATTGTATTAAAATTTAGTTATAATATTCCCTGAATGATTTAAAAACTACCCATAGTACGAAATAATTATTACGCTCTAGCAACACTTTCCAAAGAAACAGAATGCGCACGCATCAGGTTGGAATCAACGGCTTACGAATTTATAGTCAGTTACAGATTTTTTTTACAAATTCCATATATTTAGTTTAAACGTACCTAAGATCTATTTTTCCATGTATCTTTTACGCATGCATGTCATCATAATTAAAAAAAAAACATCCCAGGTTTTGAATGGTTTGTTTGGCAGGGTATATCCTAGCGGGGTTGTGTAATTATGATTGATTGTCTATGAAATAAAAACAGTAAATGCAAAATGGCGTTACTGCGTAAGCGAATTAAATTTTTTCAAAATTAAAATGTTAAATGCACATTTTTTGCATGTTTTTTTGTCTCCCGTGACATAAATACTCACTTTTCGTGATAATAAAGCTAAATCTAACTGTTTGAATAAAAATATTTCGTATAAACGAGTAAGCGGAGAAAGATATAATTTTCAAAATTATCAACATGATTCGATACCAATGGTTCCTTCGTCAGGATAAAATTAAAATTAACAAACATGAAAAAAGTGTATACAAAGTGGTTTGTTTACATTTAACAATTTATTGCATTCAGTTTATAATTAGGTACAGTGGCATATTTCTGATAAGCAGATGACATCCAGTAAAAATGTGCAGCGAAATTCGGATGTAGGCACCTAAGTAAAATGTTATCTCACAAGAAGCGTGTGGTTACGACGAATAATATTTCGTCATGTTATAATTTATAACCGAGATACTGAGACCTAAGTTTGAACAAGTTTGTTTTAATATATATTTCATTATAAAAGAACAATTTTAAAATCTTGTACATTGTCAGGAAGAATGTTATCGGATAAAAGTTTTATCTGCATCGCGCACCGCGTGCAGCGTGCATAGCTGCGAGAAGGCACGAATATTTGTAAGATAAATATCAAGTCTGAAAAGAACTTGACAAACCCATTCTAAAATTTTAAAGTTTTGTAATTATTATTCGTACGAATAGATTATAAAAAATGTATCCAAAAGATAAGCATACATTTTATCGAGTGAGTTTGATAAATAATTCAGTGATATGTTTTACAACAACATTAAAATATATATCATCATTTTCTCTTGTTCAGTGAAGGACAACTTTAGTTATCAAGGATCCACGAAGCAAAGCAAGGAAATTCTATGGTTTGGACTTGGACATCGAACCATTTAGTGTAAATCCTGAATCTGGTCATATCCAGTAGTAAAAAAGGACACGAAGTCCACGAAGTAAACATGACGTATTGTTTGTGCTGCATTGTGACAACTGTTTTATTTTACGCCGTAGAAGGCACGATTGCACCAAAGGAGTGTGTACAAAGGTTTAATTTTAATTGATTTAAAATTGGCACTTACTACTTGCATTTACAATTTACAAGGTGGGGCTAAGATGGATGATCCCTAAGTAATAACACACGAGATGAGTGTTTAAGATAAATCATTTATGGACGTAAAGCTGTAAGGATTAAGTATTAAGTTTATTTTCATCATGCGGAGATTTCACCATCTTACGCAAGAAAATGGCCGATGCGATGACGACACGGAGGAGATTCATTTTCTCAGTAACAATTTACTGGTAATGTATGATAATAAGATGCACAAGTACCTGCCTGCAGTATCAATAAAACAAATATAACCATATCGATAGTATAGTAACCGCGGGGAAATATCAATACAACCAGACTAATAATGCTATAATTTATAATTCACGTCTAGGATCTGAGTTCTAAGAACTAGCATAATGTTATCACGTTGGAGTTTATCTTGGAAATATCTATATAAGGAAGTGGATTGTTTCGCGAGAAATTTATAAGAAACGTATTATAACAGTAATTTGAGATTAGGTATGTTTCCATTTCACAATAATGATATCCTTTCATTGTTTCTTCCTTGACTGAAGATATTATAATGAAAATAAGTATCATGATTATTATCTCGCAACAGATAAGGTAAAGGGGTGAATGGTGCCTGCGATATACCTACGAGCCTTGTCATATGTGGCCTTAATATTAGAATCACTCTGTCATTATAATGATGTAAATACAAACATGCATCTATTAAGTTGTGTTTTCATTTTGTCATAAAACACGCTTTGAAAATGAATATTTCTGATTATAATGAGCCGATGGAACACATGGCCAATAATGTTCAGGCCAGATGTTGGAAGTTGGAAGCACGGGACTTCTATTAGGTTTTTGACTTTAATGGGATTTTCAAGGGCCGCAACAATCAATGAACTTTTGTGAAAAGAAACATAACTATGTGGGAAGCGAGGTTAATGCATTAAGCGCATACTGTGATAACGTGGGAGTAATGAACCCACGTAATTATTAACCATCTTTGTTTTCTAGATTAACAGCTTAAAAATGTGTTTGTGTAGACTACCTGGCTACTGCGAGATAGAAAGACGGATGAGAGGATTAGGAACAAGACAGAGGTAGACGACATTACCCTCACAATCTCCACACTCAAATGGGATTATGCTGGACGCGTATCACAGTACCTACCAACGACTTACAGATCACAATTAGAAATACAATACATTGATAGTACAAATTACTATTGCGATAGACAGCTTAAAGGTTAGATCAATATAAGGATAGATGACAGATAAAGACGTAAAAATAAACCGCTATTTTTGTACCAAATTTAGATTTTTTTTACAAAGGCGTTGACGCGTCATAAGGAAATGGATCAGATGTGCACTGTCTCTGGGGACAAACAAGGAAGTCGCCCGACATCACCACATTTTAGAGCTACCGCAACTGTAGACATTTTTTTTGCTAAACAAACACCTACACAATGTGTTACGTGTTCCTGAAAAAACACTACAATTTCACTATGACTACAGCAGTTTAGCATTGAAATCATGAAGCAAATACAAAGGTTTTGATCATTATGAATCCAGCAATAAAATCTCATTTTCTGGACACAACTACATCGTTTGTTGGGTCACATTAACGGCCTTGGAGCGTTTTGTATCAGGGTAGAAGCGACCGGGATGATCAAATAATCAAGGAGCGTACACTCTTATAGAAGATTAATGTATAATCCAAGTCTTATAAACAAAGGCGGCGAGCAGAGTTGTGATGCAACTGACGACAGTCAGGTACGAATTAATGCAGGGCACGCGTCCGTCGCGTCATGTCGCTATGCCAGGAGGCTCGGGCGGAATATATCAATGACGGAGTTCCTCCGGAACCTTTGTTGAGTTCTTCCATCAACAGTAAACTTTAAATTTTGAATCAAGACTTGGAGGCGACGACGTAATTGGGCGTTGGGTATCCGGGGAATCAAATGTGGACGAATATTTTTGCATTTTTAAAGAAAGCCACCTTTTAAGTTGGTATGACGGTATAGCAACCACCGCGATCAATTATTTATTATTTTGCAAGTACCTTGAACCTATTATTATCAATATTATACTAATTGGTATTGTTTTGTCGAATCGTGACAATAGTGTTATTGGCCTAATACTCGAAAAACATTTTTTTTTAATTTAGAGATAGTTGGTAGGTATATGTATCATTATTTCCTGTCCAATCTTACAGTGTGCAAAATATAAGTAAAAAGTAGGTACCAAGATTAAGCTAGGATTATATTAATCATGACACATGCTCTTTTTATTTTCACGTGTTTTTTTGCGTGTGAAGAAAAAAATATGTTATTGTTATTGTTCCATTTGATGATTATTATAAGTTCTAACCACTCAAGCGATAGCTACCCAAAATTATACAGGTGATTTCTATTAATTAAAATTAATTACAAATTTACTTTTGTTATTGTTTTTTATAAAATCAAAATATACGGAATGAACGGTAAAATGTTGGTGAATTCATTGAACTGAGCATTTTCAGATTGATAGTATTTTACAACAATTATAATTTTGAGACATAAAAAAAAAGTTTAAAGTATATTTCTAACCTTTAAAGGTGCTCTTGTTGAAATCAGCAAAGTATTGTAATAAGTAATACAGAGAAAACAATCTAATTTTGAGTCACTGATGTAATATCCTTCCATATCAGACAAAAAACGGTTTAATGTCTGCGTATTTCATCATCGGTTCAACGGGGTGTAATTTAAAAATACTTGTTTCTGTCCCGTATCCTCCAATTTTTTTTCTCAGAAGCAATAATTTTAATATTCATCTCACAGTCAACAAGCATTAAATCCCACCGAGAACACCGGCGTGACGTCATTTCTTAAAACTGAAAGCACAATCAAATAGAATGTTTGGGCAGTCCAGCGCGTCATCGTACCGTTGATTTCCCCGAAAAAAATATTTGCGTTCTAACCAAAAAGTATTCTACAAAAACTAATTAAATATTATTTAATTGGTCAGACTACTTAAGATCATAATTGAAATGTGCAAGTGTTGACAAACTTACCTAAAGAAGCGTAACCTATCGTGAGTACCTTTTGTGGAGTAGGTACCGTGCTATTTGGTTTAGGCAGACATGACCTACGACATCGAGACGCATATATTGCGCGTATTGAGTAGACATTTAGTGTGACTCTAACCCCCTGTAAGCCTAACTTACATAATAATAATAATAGCCTTTATTCAGACAGTAAATTACATTACATTATTTATAATAAACTTTTCACATTTGTAACACTTTTCACATTATCATGCATCGACCCCTGTCTGTATGTCACTATATAGTTGATAAAGGCCTCCTCCAACTGTTATTCCTCCGCCATTTCTCTCTATCGTTAGCTACTCTTGTCCATGTACCACCTGATATGGTTTTGATGTCGTCAACCCACTGCCTAAATACCTTACATAATACATATATTTAATTTAACAATACATCCTCACTAATAAACGTCCAATTAAATTTTATACTATTTGGAATGTGTTTCAACCTTTCAAAAAGTGTTTTATTTTAAAAGTGATATCTTCGAACGAAGAAAAAAAAACAGAGGAACCCTGTCAATGTGTCTGCAATGTTCATACACACGTTATTCAAATATTGCAAATAGAATTTATGACTACCGATATGAATGTTTCTTTATACGTCATAACGTAAAATTTTATGGCCAGAATTAATGCAGATATCGAATTATATTAATATTATAATTGCTACTCGTGCATTCATAATGTGTAGCTACCTCGTGCAAGATATTTTTAATTTGTTTTTTTTTTTTTTTTTATCAAATGAGGTTATATATATTACCGGGTGACCATAGTCTTCTACACAGAATAATACATTTTTACATATTTACTATTATATTAGGAAAATCAAATTTGAAAAGTGTTTTGTGATTAGATCACTTTATTAGGTACCTACTCCCAACCTCAAATCGTAACCTCACTAAGAATTATAAAAAGGTATGTACTATTCGAGTTTATACAAAAATTAAGTGAATTTATAATAGCACTAAAAATTAAGTGAATTTATAATAGTGCTATTATAAATTCACTTAATTTTTGTATAAACTCGAATAGTACATACCTTTTTATAATTCATTAGTGAGGTTACAATTTGAGGTTGCGAGTAGGTACCTAATATAGTGATCTAATTACAAAACAACGACTTTCGGACAATAAGACATCGTCCCGTGTTTAATAATTTATTGTTTTTGCAGAAAGTTTTTTTGTACTTTTATAGACATGGCACGATCAAGTGAATCAAGTACTTGAGTTGGGCCATTTTAAGAGTCAGAATTATACATAGTCAGTATGTATGAAACGATTTGTGAATGTGAATGAGGCAAGGAGTGTATGCCAAGGGTTCCATGCCAACTCAGAATGAAACCAACTCAGAACCACCTCATAAAGGTCATCAAAAGCTATGAAAAAAAAAAAAAATTAGCCGGTAACCCTAACCTAACTTAACACATTTAACCATTTTTTTATATCTTTTATCATCACTCTTAATGACCTTTCGGAGGTGGTTCTGAGTTGGTTTCATTCTGAGTTGGCCGGTCACCGTATGCCAAGACCAAGTTGGCGGTCCGTCCTCTGCCCATCCCAGCGGGGAAACGACGTGATGGTTAGTCAGTTAGTTTTAATAATTTTAGGTCACTTGCTTCAAAGGTTTATACCACAAAGAACCATTTTAGACCAAAAAGTCCCCTTCGGCAAAATTTCAGAAAGGCTTCTCTGGTTCTTGCGACATCATCGTATGTCGTATTTTCCAAGCAATGAAATAACTCGTAAACATCATAAATTTAATGATAAAAGAAACGGATAAATGAATAAACTCAATTCTGAAGAATAAATTAGATGCCGAAGGCAGCAAATAATGCACTTTTTCTTACCTTCTCATGCGACCACGCTAAGTTATGTACATTGACTTCGAATTTAAATTAATTATAATATAATTGTGCTAGATATATTAAATATCATTTCAATGCAATATTATGAACAACCATGTTCAGCTCTAGATTTATAGGTGTAGGTTAAAGGCTTTCGTATATCGTAGGATTTTTGAAAGATGAAAAGGAGAAAAGTGCTATTCAAAGATGAAAAATGTTATCTGACCATCACTGGGGCAGGAACAATAATTATTATTATCTTCGCTTTCACCAGCTTCAATTGAAAATGATTCAATGCGGCAAATAGCAATCGTTGACATAATTATTTCCGAATCCGCACATAAAAGACGTTAAGTGAATACTACACTGCAAGTGCCTTGCTGTAATTTCGTATGTGATTGTTTCAATATTAACGTCATTCAAACATCCATCCACATCGCAGAAAATATCTAGAGTTGTAAAAATACACAAATCACCTGATCTGAGAGTTTGTGGTCATATTTCGAAGTTTTTGATTTAAAGATCCTAAAAAAATTCTAACAATTTTCGCAATTTGTGAGATAGCTGATATAATTTTCAAAGAGCATTTAAATTCAAAATTTTAAAAACCTTTACCTACGAATAAAAAAAGGGTCGGCACTTGTTAAAAGCGGATATATCCTTACCAAGAAGAAGTGGTCCTATCAATCGTGAGTGTAAGAATCAAATTTTAACAACTTATTGAAGTAAAAACATCTTTAGCACCGTTGTGATATCAAACTCGATGACACGAAAAAGTGACACTAAAAAGAGACAAACACATACATCTATAGGATTTAGCCTGCGAGAGAATGAGATAGAATATTCGGTCTGTTCTTTGTGCGGTGCTTCGTAGCCTCCCCACTCTTGTCTATTTTAATTTTCTGAAGGTTTCACTTCAACCGCGTATGAATCGAACACTCTGTTTTTTTTTTGCTAATAATATCTAAAATTAGTAATATTGATTTTTTATTTAGGTAGCTGAATTATGAGGACCCAGAACAATATGGCCCGTTTAATAATTGCGAACACGTATTGAAACTATTTCACAAAAATGCCATAAAAAAATTACCAAATAAACAAAAATTTTAACAAAACAAAAAACGACTTCAAAAAATGCACTAAAAAGTAAAAAAATTATTTCATACGATTGTTATTTTTGGAGTCGGTGTCAGCCAAGGTAACTACATACATATGTAGTTATAGGTGAGATGTGAAGTGTATTGTTATTTTGGAGTCGGTGTCAGCCAAGGTAACTACATACATATGCACCGGTTCGAAAAATAACAATCGTACGAAATTATTTTTTAACTTTTTAGTGCATTTTTTGAAGTCGTTTTTTATTTTGTTAAAATTTTTGTTTATTTTTTTTATTTTTAGTGACGAGCGTGCGTAAAGAAGTTTTACTTCAAAAAAAGAATCATCGAAATCTGTTGGCGTAATATTGAGTTATTCGTCCATTTGTGGCGCACATAACTACTTATTGCAAATTTAAGACATATATGGTTTTCTCATGAATCCCACTGTCAGAACTGGACCAAATTAAAATGGGACCACACCGGAAGCACCAGCTTTCTAATAAAAAAAGAATCATCAATGTCGGTTCACCCAATCGAAAGTTCTGAGGTAACAAACATAAAAAAAATTTAAAAAACCGTCGAATTGATAACATCCTCCTTTTCGAAGTCGTTTAAGAACCATGTGGTTGGAACACAGCTTTTCAAGTTAAGTGCGTTAATATGAAAAATAGTAGCCGTTTTAGCATATTTACAGGTAGGTACTTACCAACCTCTTCGTCTTGACCTAATAACCGAACCTATCACATGATGTTTACGTAAACACGCTTTATTTTTCATGAAATAAAACCTGTTATTTATTACATGGTGGTCATGACGTAAATTTTTTTTGTTAATTATTACTCTAGTAATTAAGAAAATGATATGGAGAATATACTGATCTTGTTGCGTACGTGCGTATTTTACAATTTAAATGATAATTAACTGTGTTCAAAGAGTTAATACATATTGTGGATAAAGTAGGTACCTAGGTACCTACAAGTGCAGGTTGCATATTATGTTATAACTTGAATATCGTAATAGTCATACAGTGACAATGCGTACCCATGAATTATCTTATAAGTTCTATAAAATACAATTAAAATCGTTTTAATCGTTGTACTTACTCTATCTTTGTATGACGTATAATACGTCGTGCAAAGATAGAGTACTCCACTAACGGGATGCAGTAAAATCTAGTTTGTTTTATGCGAGATATCTCTAAACAGTCTGAAAATATTTAAATACTTTTATTAGATAATCAAGTAAGAAAAAATGTATGGCCACTACCGGCGCTATCGCGGAGACCATAAGACGCACCACGAGTATCACTACGAAAATTTATAATATTTTTAAATATTGAGTAATTGACAACGTTTAACTAGGGATAAAGAATTTCACCAAAAATGTCGAGATAAACGCGATTTTGTGGAGATATTTGTAAACATTGGAATATTGACCGGTCAGTGGTTGAGTGGGCATAACGCTTGGATCCCACCCGGGCGTTGCATGTTCGATTCCTCGGCTGGCTAAGTCCTCCATCACAACACAAGCAACATTTTCGGCTTTCTGTGGTGGTAGTAGGAGATTTTCAAACATTGTTGGGTTATTCGTAACCCGAGAATGTTTGTCTTTCTTTTTAAAAAAAAAAAAAAAAAAAATATTTCACTTTTACGCTGACTGATAATTATGATAAATAATAAATAACCCAAACATATTTAAGGCAAGGATACACAATAAGACATTGACAACTTTAAATCCAGATATTTTCCATGAAAATAGAAGGTTTAGGAACACACTCGTCATACGCAACGTACTCCTACCCAGATCGGCGTGGGACGTGTGAGAGACAACGCGTCAGTTGATTTGACTCTTCGTAATTAGACAATTGATTTTAGGTATTTGCAGTTGTTTTGACATTTTATTGTGGATTTATGAAAATATTCATTAAAAAAAACAATAGTTTTGGTAAGTCGTTCTCAAATTCATTTTCACAAAACATGACAAAACTGAATAATTACCTACTATGTTTTTAAGAAAGGAAACACTAACTTAATAAACGCGTAAGAAGGTGTGCCCTTACCTAATTTTCTTGCGTACGTATAGGGCAAGAGTATCGCATTCGTTGCGTATGTGGGCCCAGTGCAGCCCAGTGTGCCCTACCTTTATTCGTGAATTAATAAAACACCGGGTATTCACGAAATGCAACTCAAAAGCAAAACTATCAACAACAAATTTAAAAATTGAATATTTGTTCCGATAATGCTTAAAATACAACATATTTGAATAACTGTGCATCTTTATCATAACTTATTTAGAATCTAGATATTGCCACCGAAATTACCCACTGTTTCAAATCGCGGTGTAGTAAAAATCATAACGAGCTTTTTCTCACGAATTACACATCGTATAAACAAATTTAAAAATAGAATATTTGTTCCGGCAACGCGTAAAATACAAAACAATTTGGTCGACTGCGCATTTTTATCTCAACTTATCTAGAAATTGTCACCAAAATTCCCCACTCTTTTTAACCAAACGCAAGCGCGGTGAAACAAAACTCATAATTCGTAATAAGTTTTTTCTTGCGAATAACAGCGTTTTCTACGTCACCAAAGCCGAGTGGGTGCGGGGTACGGACATCGCGACTTTGGACCCAACCTTGAGAAAGTTTGCCGGCGTCTTCTGTCTTCTCGCCAGCCGTATTGTCAAATAAATTACTATCACACCGCAAACTTTACTGGCAATAAAATATCAATGATCATGGTTCATCGGAGATTCGCGGTCCACTGCTCTAAAGGACATTTTTTACAGCATCCAAAAGCAAGATGATACGGTATTTTATTGTGGACTGATTGGAACACACGTTTAATTTGTTAACTGATTTCCTAAATATAGAGCGATTCATGCGACACGTAAGATCAAAGTAAAAATTTAAATTACAACAGGCAATAAAAAAATAAATAGTTCACCAAATCGAATTGGACTACATAAAATTGTAGTCGATAACACTATATAAATAAAGATTTAGAAATTAGAGTATAGGCACCATTGTTTGTTGAAAGTATTGTTTGATGTAACTTGACGTGCAGAAATATTAAACAAATAATATAAAAGAATAAATATTGATTTATTTATTGGATCGGATGATAAGATAATATTTTTCAGGTAAATGGAGAGTCAAAGGCGCAAATAACATGTAACAATAATATTATGATATTGTGTTCAACTTTATCACGTTTGGCTCAACAAACAGGTTGTATTGTTTATACTAATGTATAAAAGATATGCGAGAATTTGTCATAATATATTATGATGAGATAGGGGAGAGGGGGATAAGATTGCCTTCTGTAAACTAAAATAATAACTACATACCTACCTACACAAACAGTTATAAGAACTTCGGTATATTGTTAAGAGAAACGCATTTTCATATTATTCGGTGTATTAGGTTTTTCGGGTTGAACACTCGTCAGTCGTGGCCAGAAAGTATGAAAAGGGTGACAAGAAAGCATGAAAGATTTGATATTTAATCGTAAATGTAGGAAATAATATAAAAACGTACGTAGATAAAATGGTATGAGTTACAGAAAATGATTAGGGTTGGTGACAACTATTGTCAAAGTACAAGGTAGTAAAGTGTCCAGAAGCACAGTCATGACAATTTTTTAGGTGTTTCATGGGTTTATCACAAAAAATTTGCTATCATAATAAAATTACTATGTAATAAGTGTTTGGTAATAAGTTAATTAATTTTTCATTTATATGAACATATGTGTGTTTTCTTCTGAATTTTGAACGTATTCATGTTTTCTTCTGAAGGGAACAGTATCCTTTACGGGAAGGGTGCAGCCGGAAGATTACGTTTGTCTATTCCTAATAAAAAATACTATGTAGGAATATAATTATTAAAAAAAAATTAAAAAAAGATTTAAAAAATCAGAATCTTTGCTATTATGTACAAACATATTAATACAGATATATTAGAATTCCTTATATACACAAATGTTAAAGTTAAATGTATTGAAACAGCACTTTACTTTTGATATGGGATTTAAAAGAATCAATGTGCAAAACAACGATGTTAACCTTTAATTTTGGTCAAAGCAAGCAGGATAATGAGCAACTGAAGAAACGATCTAGAACAGTGGTTCTTAACGTTGTTGGAAGTACTGACTCCCACAAGTTTCATATGCGCATTCACCGAACCCTTCTTAAATGGAAAAATAAAATATGATTTTGTCAAACTCAAAGCATAGGTGTATATTTATACGTAGGTGCATAAAATGAACAAAATCATTATAGAACAACACCATTAAGAACAAAAAACAAGCTAATGATGGACAAGCGGGGGGTGTCATCTCGAATCAAATGGGTCGGGGGTGTGTCTTGACCTCCGCCGAACCCGCGAGACTAACTCACCGAACCCCTGGGGTTCGATCGAACTCAGATTAAGAACCACTGATCTAGAGTACCGACCCTTTGGAATAACAAGGTTCTGTCTGTCGCTGCAACGTCGTGCGATAATGGGATCTATAGTAAGCTTTAGATTTCATTATTGCATGACGTTACCACAACAGATGAAACCTTATTATTCCAAAGGGTCGAGATATGAAACGCGGTTTGGAAGTTTGGAACACCCCTGACTCAGGCTACAACAACTACCCCGCGCTCTCCCATATTCTTACTAATTAACCACCTATCAGTAAAACCTGAACTGCTGCAGGAATCGACGTGTATCTTTATCAACTTTTAGTTATCTTATTTTTAATAAAATCACCTGACTTAAAGAGAAATGTGTCTAATGAGAAATTAATTAGCCTGACTAATATCAACCATCGAAGATCGATGATAATGTTATCTTTGGCGTTCCCAGTAAAAAAATAAAATATAATTTTATCATCTTGTGTAATTCATACATTTTATATAAACAATTATAAAAATATATTATTGGTACAGGGGAATCTCTATCTCTACATATTATAGAACAAAGTCCTAAGCCGCGTCTGTCTGTCTGTTCGCGATAAACTCAAAAAGTACTGAACGGATTTTCATGTGGTTTTCGCCAATGGATAGAGTGATTCATGAGGAAGGTTTATATATATGTAATTTGTCAAGGTTTTGTATAAATTGGTTGAAATATAAAGGAGAATGTCCGTATGTGGTGGACGAGCGGGCTGGCAAGCGGGTGGTGTGGATTTGATTTGTGTGTAAATCTACAGTTTTATGCTGAGGTTGATGAAATTTTGCACAAGTTTTCAAATATAATTTTTTAATAGTTTTTTTTTTTCAATTTGGTAATTGGGTATGGGTACCGCCGCCTCGGGAACCGTTTATGGGAAATCCAACATATCTGTCATAGGTGAATCCATGTGGTTCGTTTCGTTTGGTGACTTAGTAGGGGTGCCCCAGTTAATGGGGTGAAGTTTGTCGCAGTCTTGGCGGTGGATGTATCTGCCCACCACCTGCGTGGCAGGCCGGATCGGGAGGGACTGATTGAGAGATACCTACTTGTTGACCTCTCCAGCAGAACTCTCACGGAATATCGCCTTGAACCGCAGTGAAAGGGTTGGATTCATACGTCCGTCATCCCTGGAGAAATTCATCCCCAGATTCCTACCCACCCTCACGCCTTTTTCCTTCCAAGAACTTCGTATCCTTCCTTTCCTCAAAATACTCAACACAACCCCAAAGATGACATAGGCCCTGAGGAAAATTATTTTCCTCGGGTAATGCTTTGTAGAGATGAAGAGTATATATATGTACCTACGTTAGAGTGTTAGAGGATTAACCACTTAATTTGAGATCAAAGCCGAGTAGTTTCGGAGATTATACCACGTTTGTTTTCTTCAAGGCAGTATAAAAAAATCAGAATAGGTAGGTAGGGACTATAATTTTATGAGTAGTATGACTAAAACAAGACGAGGAAGGTGCAAAAAAGTAGATACCTACAAAAGTTTTTTTTATGAAAATAATAAATAATCGGTAGATAATAATAGGTACTTCTTTACTGGCATTCAAATACAATACCTTGAAGACCAGCCTCTGAATTATTACAAATTACAATAAGCCATAATTACTGCACAATGCGCTTTATCAAATAAATTTATTGCAGCTAAAACAAAAACAATCGATTATAAATATATCCATAGTGCACGGATGAATGAGTCGTGACTCAAAAACAGCAGACAATAAAGTGATTGTTAGCAAGTTATCATTTATCGTTGATTGCAAAAATTATCAAGAAACTCGAATGTAAGAAAATGCAAGGAAAAATAACAAATGATTCATGACAAAATAAACGAAATCTATCTATGTATTCCTAGGTTTACGAAATTTTGAGAATTATAAGGTAACATACCCCTTTTTCCACCAGCTCAAGAAGAAGATGGAGAAATTTGTAAATACGAATATTAGAGAGAGCGCGCTAATGTTAAAATCGATAATATTTAAGCGAAAATTGTGAAAATGTTTAATAAAAAACGACTCGTTTAAAATAGAGCAAAACCTCGTGAGGGTTGTCTAAAACAGCATTTAAAGAAACACTGTGAATTTTTCATACACATGACTTGTAAAATAACTGAAACAAACGTGTTTATAATAATTTTCGGAGCATACTTTGCGATTTTTTTCTATCAAGGGAATTTCTTATAATTTGCGTTTCAGCGTGGGGAATGTATAGATATTATCTCCAAGAACAACATATATTTTTTTAAGAGCTTTAAACTAAAAGTGTTTAAGGAACATACATATGTAATAAATCAGTAGAAATTGGGTATGCCGCGGCTTAAATAATTTTGATGCTTTTTGACGAATTTCTACACTTGACATTCAAAATAAAAGAAAAATAATTACTGTCTACGATTTCAAAACTCTGCATAGAGTCCGGACATGATTAAACAAAGAATAATGCGTTGGATATACTCGTACTTTCTTCTTTCGATTAGATAAAAAAACGGTTCCACGATAATTCAGAATTTTGCAATTTCAACACCCCTTTGAAAAGTCAATAAAAGTTATAAAAAAAAGAAAAATAGCCCATAACCTAACCTAACATCCTAGATGTTAGATCTAATCTTGTGCAGTTTGTACCGCATCAATATTCTCACTGATGTCTCATTATTTCGTCACTAGGCAACAAAAATTATAAAATTAATCATGGCTCAGGCCACAATCAGAACAAACAGACGAGAGCGATAATTCAAAACTGTCTATGCGTCACAAGCGTAATCCAAGATTAAATTTGTTGGTACAATGTGTCTACCTGTGAACAGTGAGAGGAGTACATGTGACGTCCAATACCTAGTACCCGCCTGTCTCCAGATAATACTTACGTTGTTCTCGAACAACCTGTTTATTATATTTTGGCGCCAATCAAAGCCTGGATTTTACGACATTTGATTGTTTTCTTCTGCGTAAGTAGAAATCGACCGAATCATTTCGGACAATTTTACGATACAGCTAGGTACATATGGGAAGCGTAAAGAACCTACTAAAACGCGAACGAATCGAACCTAAGTCATAAATCATAAATGAGTTTTGCCGGCAATTATTTGCTCAGGTGATTTTTAGATTGTTCCAAGGTAAACGCATTGAGAGAATATTCTGATAATGAAATTTGTAATAAATTCTTAGGAAACAATATAAACACACAATTTGTATTTCTAGGGAAACTCCTTCTTGGAATTTGCTCAGCTTTCGCCAAACCTTCTGCGTCTAGCCGGTCAGACGAAATACGAAATGCACGTATTTTGATGTATGCCGACATGTGCCCACGGATCGTATATAATAAGTAATAACGCTCACGGTGTTTTTAATTTTTTTTTTCAAATTAAGTACCTGCTCCTCCATGAATACATATTGTGACCTGTGTATTCAAAAGTACAGACACGTGATTAATGCACGTTTAATTAAAACAGGTACATCTATCTATCTACATATAAATAAAAATGAATTGCCGAAATGTGTGTACGCTCATAACTTTCGAACGACTGCATCAAATTGGATAATTATTTTTTTTGTGTTCGATATTGTCAGGACAAGGTTTGTATCAAACTACTAGGGAGCTCTGGCATTATGAAATTTGTATTAAAAAATGCAATAGGTGGCACGCGAGCTGTATGAAAAATGAATGTACAGGGACTAAATATAAGGAATGCGCTCGGATAGAGGGTTCACGGGAAGGGGGGGGAGGAGGGGAACCCGGGAGGGGGGGGAACTCGGGGGGAGGGTTTGCGAGACTGGGGAAGGGGGGGAGGGGAGTGGGGAGAGGGAAGGTGGAGGAGGCGGAGTGGAAACACGAGAGGGGAAGGGGACGCGGGAGAGGAAGGGGAACGGGACGAATGGGAAAGGACACGCAGGGAGAAACAATTTATTTATGAAATGGCATAGCAACGTGTGCCGGGAACCATCTAGTATAACATAATACGCAAGAATAACATTTCTGAAAATATCTATACATATATTGTTATTAAATAATTTATTGAATGAAACCTCCCGATATTCTGATAGGGGTCAGTTACATGGTGTCCACGACCTTGTCCCAGCTCTGCGTTTACGTCCTTATTGCAAAAACACGCCTTTATTTATGTAAACGAGCCCTACACAGTGTGTTAATTTGCAAATATGTTCATATAAATGAACAGCATTGTCTTAAAATTTTCTGATTACCTACCAAATAAAAAAAAAAATAGTTTTGCATATTCCTAATTATTCTGAATAATTTATCTCAAAAGTATGAAAAATAAATTTACCTACAGATAAACTAATATTAAGCAACCTTAAATGGACTAGCGCAAAAATTAACAGGTGTCACGTAAATTAAACAAATTAATTAGTAAAACCGCAAGTTGTAATATTTAATAATTTAAGACACTATTTGCGACTCTCAAATGAAAATATGAAACAAAAAATCTGAAAAAGATGCGGGCGCATCTTGGAATTGCACCCTGTAACTTAGCCTTGCCCGGCACTGCTCTACCAAATATAGGGTATGTTAGGGTCGAATTAGATCGGTGGTAGAGCAGGGGGCCTAGTCTCTATCTTTTATTAACCTCAGTTAGCGCGTTAATTACGTCACAAACACGTATTTTGACAGTTACGCTAATTTTGGTAGTCGTAAAATACGTGTTTGTGACGTAATTAACGCGCTAACTGAGGTTAATAAAAGATAGAGACTATAGGCCCCCTGAGCCCCTCAAAGTCTAAGGTCCTGGGTTCAATTCATAGATGCGACCGAATCATTGTTTATTACGTTTGTTTGTTTATTACAAATTTTCGTTTGAGAGTCGCTAACGTGACTAAAGAGAAGTAGAGGACGTCAACAAATAGGATGGGAAGACGACCTAAAACTCACGGCTGGACGTCATTGGAGAAGAATATCGCATGACAGGTCCCAGTGCAAAATGTTAGAGCAGGCCTATGCCAAGAGGCAAACTGAGCTTCGGGATATATTATAACAAACAAGAACATGTCTATTATTCATACCTAACAGAAGTCCAGAGTAAAAAGGCTTATTAATATAATATGACTAAAAAATATTATTCCTTTTGTTATAAGCGTGGGTACTAAAATATAGAAAATGATTGTTTTTCGTGATTCTACTAAATAACGCCCACATCTTTTCATAAACGTATATTTTATTTAGATATAAAATTAACATTTTATGCATTATATTTTTTAATAATACGTTTCCTGCATAATGTTTTAACAAAAAATTGGACTTCACAACAATGAGACACAACCCTCGAAAAGACACAAGGCTTTTAGTCAGGGAGTTCATTGAACATTTTAAAACCCTCATAGTAAATATTATTCCGTGTTCCCGATAAATTTGTTTTCAACTAATCGTAAGAAGCAGTTCTCACAAATTTGAATACACCATCTGACGAAATAAATTTCACATTTTAAATAGATTCGCTCATATATCCGGAATATTATATTATATACATTATTTTTCTATTATTTCCTAGCATGCGGTTTATGGTCAATCATTAGAAAAATGAAACAGCTGTGATAATCATTGCCAACAGAGGTCAGACAAACGTTAATGATTTTCCGCGGTTAATATAAAAAAATGAATACCAAGTATTCAGGAAATCCATAGCTTACTCACGTTTAATTGCATTATTTATGTAAATACAAAGGAGCATGGTACTCTATAGAGATGCTGGACATCACGTGATGTGATCTTGCAAATGCCAAGGTAAGTTAACTGAGTTAACTCCTGTGACCATGTGTGGACAACGTACCTACGTATAAAAGGTCTAATTGATTGGGTAGGCACCTTGTTCGCCGATGGAAAAATACCCGTTAAATAACCTGCATGTAAATATTGACGCAATCATCAGAGTCAATTATCATCTTGGTACCTAATTGAATTCCACTGAGAGTCAGGAGGTATGCTTGAATCAAGACTTGCTGTGACGCGAAACGCGACGCCTTGAATCAAGTTCAACAAATTATTTTTCCTTGTCAAGTAGGTATGTTCTAGGTGCTACCCATAAATTGATTTTAAATTCTGGCAATATTTATCCATTGTACCTATGTATAATATAATATTTTTAATAGAAAATTATTTTTATTATCATTTTCAAATTTTTAAAGATTTATCAAGAATTCAGACTATTCCACGATTTTTTACAGATATTATACCTAGATATTAGTACCTAGTACCTACCTGGTTACTATGTGGCTTAACTCGAATTCGAAACTCGTTAGGTATATAGTTTTCTAATTGAAAAATAGGAATAAATATTTATTTTTTACATTAAATCATTAAATGTAGATATATTTCAAAGCCCAATAAAGCATTTTCGGTACCAATAATATCCGCTAGCAGTAAAACCATGCATGACCAAATGAGAAAAAATATGGCAAGGAGTGAAACATTATATGTCAAGTTATGTATCAACTCCTGCATAAAACCCGTGACTCACTAATCTAAAACCTATGAATCATTGGGCTTACAAGCGGGAATGCAATATAAATCCAAGGTTTTGTATTCCCATTTTTCTCCTCCAAGACCGGACCGATTTTTAATATATTTTTTACCAACTGTATGAGAAGAAAATATTCTACGAACGTGGGATTTGCTTTTTTTTAAAATCAGTTCCCTAGTTTGTATACTGAACGTCTATTGATGGTGTTTAAACCAGCCAAATTATAAAGATTGTTGAACGTTCCTAACTTATATTTTTTAACATAAACTCCGCACAGGAGGTCCAGAGGAAAAACATTACCTCAGGGCCTGTGTCATCTTTTGGGAAGCTATGTGGAGGGTCATTTTAGAGAACAGAAGCAGAGGTAGTTCTGGGAAGGAAAAGGATATGAGGGGTGGGTAGGAATCTGGGGGTCAATGTGTCCAGGAGTGAGAAACGTAAGAATCCATTCCTCCCATTGCGGTGCTAGGCGATGGGTTCAGAGAGTCCGCTGAAGGGGTCTAGATTATGTATGCAGCAGTCTCTCCCGATCCGGCCCACCACGCAGTCGGCGAGCAAACGCACTCGCCACCAAGACCTAGATAAACCTCACCCCAAGAACCCTGGCACCCCTGCTAAATCATCAAACGTAGCAAACCACTTGGCCTGACCTACGGCAAGAGTATTGGTTATCCTTTAAATGGTTCCCGGGGCAGCGGTAACCATACCCACCTTCCAAATTGTAGAATAATTAAGAAAATTACCTCCTATAAGAAGTAACTTAACAAAAAAAGTAAAACGTACCGACACGCCAGTGGTCGATTTCTACATTATATTAAAAATATTTGCACCAGTCCTAAAATCCTAAGAGGAAATTAGGGAAACATTTGAACGGACAAAACGCCGCCAGATTTCCTCCGATATGTCAAGAAATATATATATATCTATATATATATATATTTTTTTTTTCGATATATATTTGAAATTTTTTGTTGTTTTTCTTCAGAAGTAAGGAAAAATTAGACTTAAAGCGGGAAACGTCCACAACTTCCCATACTTCCGCTGGTTTATCTTATCGGTGGCAAAACCTACTAGAATTCAATAAACTTATATTGGCCCGTACAAAACCTGGTAGGTAGGTGTGCCTCTAAACGGGTCACTTATTATAGTAACATAGTTCCATAAATAATAAAAATAATCAAAACCACAGTTTTTATTTCTTATTTTACAAACGTAACGACCTTGCTCTATTATTTTTAAATCCCGATAAAATTGCGAAATTAAATTCATATTATTTGTCGATAAGAAATTGTAATTTTCAAAACAATGCTTATAATTTATGACACATTTTATTTGTGCGTAGATAATCGAATAATTATAACGGTGTTGCCAAAATTAGTACGTGTCGAGTGGAAAGTAGGTACCCACGTACTGGGAAAATCTATTATGAATAACACAGAATCAGTTATTTTTTATCATTCTTATCGGAAAATGTGTAGTATTGCGCAAATTTGCTAGCGTAATTTCCGTGTTTCATCTTTTCACGTATTTACAGGTCGTAAAAAGTGGAGGCGATCAACAGACAAGTAAGTAGGTAGGTACCTAATAAGAATTGTGTGATTTGGTGCATATTGTTGTGTATGCACTTTCGACAGTAATTTCCTGTGTCTTGCTTACGCCTACTTATTGTTTTTGGCGAAAAGGGACAACAAGCTTACTTACACGTTGACTGAATTTTAATATCCGAAAAGAATATACAGTTATCTGAAAACTTATATTGTTTACTGTTTATTAGGTTCCGTCGCAACAATTTAGGCTATCACTCAGAAATTACTCACTTCATTTATAATTTTTATCGGACAACGTGAATAACAATAAACACTTTGAAAATCAGGGTCAAATTAGTTAGTTTCTAGTTATGCTAGTGACAAACTTAGCTATAAAAGGCAAGCATTATTTGGCTTTGCCTATTTAAGCATATCGCTCGCCGTACGTTCCCGTTGGGAAGCCAAATAACGCTGGCGCTTTTATAGCTGAGTCTGTCACTAGCATAACTAGAAACCAACTAATTTGACACTTATTAAAGTTAGATTCAAAGTTGAAATGGTTTAAAGTTATTCTATTTTACGGTACCAACCTATTGTCTTTTCGGTTCCATGTCAACTCAGAATTAAACCAACTCAGAACTACCTCAGAAAAGTCATTAATCTATGAAAAAGTAATTTTAAAATAGCCAGTAACCCTAACCTAACTTAACTTATTTAACCAAAGTTTTTTTTATATTTTCTTATCACCACTCTTTCACTTTCACTGACCTTTCTGAGGTGGTTCTCAGTTGGTTCCATTCTGAGTTGACCGGTGACCGTTTTAACAGTTTCGCTGGAACTTTCTTTTCCGAATTCGATTCAAGTTGCAAGCAATGCATGTATGTAGATAAGTATTGTGTATATCGCTGTGCGAAATACGAATTAATAAAAAAAATCTAATATCGGTTGTGTGTCTGTCTGTAACTCCAGTTCAGTAAACTCGGTTTGAAATTAAGTGTCATTTTCAAAATTGAACTGATTTTGTGACGAATTCAGACAAGCGATAAAGTACCTAGCTATAATAAAATATTTTAACAGAAAATTATTTAATTGTCATTTTCAAAATTGAGACCGGTGTGTGAATAATTCAGACAATCCCGTGTTATTTCACGGGTGTGCGCCATTTATATTTTTAATTCAGACATTAAAAATACCAGTAGTTTTTGTCCTATGCGTAGGTTAGATTATGTGGGAAACGAAATGAATAATTGTTATTCAAGTCATAACTTTTATTTAGTATGTTAATTTTAGGACATACCTGCTATAGTGTGATCACACGTAGGCACATCTAATTCTTCTGAAGGTCACAATTACCATCATTATGTAAACAATAAATTATTATATAATAAAAAAGCAAACATTGTTGTGGCAAAAAAAAGGAGAAAAACAATGATTATTATTTGTTTACGCACCGCCGTTTATTAGAGTTATGTAATTTATTATTATACGCAAAATATTTGGAGAAACCCGTACCTATGGTTTGGGTTTATACATAAATCTGAAAGTGTATAAAATATATTTTTTTTAAATGTGGGTTAAAAAGCATTCTTTTCTCGAATAATGTACATATTAAATTTGTAAAAAAATATGAATTAATGTAATTTACATAATTACAGAATTATCGTGCACACATACAATGAACTGCAAAAATATTGTGCAATAATAGTGAATTTGAAATAAAATACCTACATGGTTAAAATTTTAAAAATAAATTAACGTGCTTGTCTTTCTTTAATTGCAAATATTGTGCAATAATAGTGAATTTGAAATAAAATACCTACATGGTTAAAATTTTAAAAATAAATTAACGTGCTTGTCTTTCTTTAATTGCAAATATTGTGCAATAATAGTGAATTCGAAATAAAATACCTACATGGTTAAAATTTTAAAAATAAATTAACGTATTTGTCTTTCTTTAATTGCAAATATTGTGCAATAATAGTGAATTTGAAATAAAATACGTACATGGTTAAAATTTTAAAAATAAATTAACGTGTTTGTTTTTCTTTAATTGGTGTAAAATCACACCGAAATAAAATTGCACATATCCACACAAATTTACTCTAGATAAATATTGCTTTCCTGGTTATCATTGTGATTTAAATAATAAATATTATGTATTATTATATAATTTTTTTTATTTTTAAATTGTGGGTAAACAAAACTAAAATGAGCACAACATAACACATTTACCGATAATACGAATATAATTATATATAGGTTCTAGAATTCTAGACGTACCTACACGTATTGAAGAAAATTTGAAAATGTTTAAAGTTTGAGCTTTACCACGGATTTCCCAATCCATCACGCCGGTAAACTCTTGGAATCAATCACTATTTATAGATCGTTTTATTGCTAATGTTATCGTTCAGTAAACTACACGAAAAAAGTTTTTTCCTTAGTAACATGGTAGGATGATTATAACAGGAAAACCCCTTGTTAAAGCAGACAAATAATTCACCGCGTGGATGAATATTCACGTTTAGAAGAAGTATTCCACCATTATGTACTAGGTAATCATAATGATTGAACACATTAAAGCACGTTTTTGGAAAAACACAAGGAAAAAACAGCGTCGTCGCAAATAGCTAAAAAGTGCAAAGAATACATTAAAAATAATAATTAAAAATATTATAACAAGTTTGATCGTTAATTGTTTCAGGTTTCATAATATCACGACGTAAATAAATAATATCGACATCACGAACTGTGCGCAAACGATGATTAGTTTATCTGTGCACCTCTGTAACTAGTACCTACTTGGGTCTAACTAGTAGCTGAAAACACAGATAATACATAATACCTGAAATTATATTCAAAACAACTGATGATTTATGAGAAGGCGCTTAGGTATAATTCCTACCTAAATAAGGTACCCAGGTGAGCACGGATAAAATCTAAAATTCGCTGAGATAACAAAAGCAAAATATAAGGCGCTAATTAAATACTCTATTCTGGAAGAAAACTTGCGGAAGTGAAAATAGACAGTTAAATTGAAATCTACGTAATACATCATTGAAGAAGAAGATAAACTCAACCCACTCGACCATTGAGATGTCATTTTTGTCAATCTCATATTTCTAATTCAGAATTAACAATATTATCCCTGACTATTTTTTTCCAAATCCCTAACCTTCAAAAGTTATAAAGAGAGTAATTCTAATAAAAAAATTAATCTGTGAATCTATGTTTCTAACAGATGGTTACGACTTTTTACAAATATGTACATATTATTATTATTATTTTTTATATATGAATACCGCACAAGAGTCCCAACTGCTCCCGTCTGAAGCCAGTGAGACTATGGCATCCCCAATCGGGGTATGTTGTGAGGCTGAGGGTAGTGGGGAGGGGAAGGAGATAGGGAAGAGGAAGGTGGGGAAGTACCTGGTTATTCAGATCTGGTCACCAAACACGGCTTATGCCATTTCAAGCAACGTTTCAATTCTGAATGGTGGTCTTACACCAGGGTGATACTGAGAGTATCTTCCACTCTGGAACCTGCCGCAAATATACTATATATTATTTTAAATTAATCAATTGTGAAATAACACAAATTAATCAAACAAAATTTATTTGCCAGGCCGAGATTCGTTCCCGCGACCTTCCTTGTGCGAGTCAAGCGCCTTACCGCTGCTCTACGTATAAGAAATTTAAGAATGATATTATTTATTGGATACATGTAACTTAGGACCGCTTTGAAGGAATGTGTTGTGCTTTCAAACTTTAAAAATCTAACAAAACGCTAGAGCTTACATTTCAATACATCTCCATCGTCTTTTTTAATAAATCGATGTTATTATGATAGTTTTAGTTAAAATTTAAAACATGACTTGGGTATTACAGCACGGTAATTAAATTGTTTGGAAATTAAAAAATAATAAAGAACTATTCACATTTAAGAGGGTGCCGGATAGAAACATATAGAGGATAACACAACATTAGAGGTAAATATATGTTTATATGTTTATGTCATAAATGTATTTATATGTGTATCTTCAATATACTAATTTAGGTTGTCTGTGATGTTATTTAGTCCTGCGTGAAATCTGGTTCAATAAACTCAAATTTGTTGTGAATTTTAAGTGCATTAGAAAAACTGATATTGTGAATAATTCACCACCACCAAACAATGCACAAGACTATATTATTATATTATGAATTATAATAGTAAGAACAAATATATGTAGGTATATAAAAAATAATTACCTCTTCTTTTCCATAGTTGAAATCTGTGATACAGCATGCACGCGCACATGCTGGCCGCGCACGACAGCACGAGCAGCGTGAGCACGATGCCGACCCACACGTCCGTGATGAGCTGCTCTTCGTCCTCGGGCTCTCCGCGCACCATCGTCTCCTCGATCTCCGTCACCAGCAGCGTCAGGTTCTGCGCCAGTGACTCCAGTTCCGCCCCATTGGGCACCTCGATCGTAATCCTTGACTCGCCGATTCCCAACATCTTACTTCAAATTGCTAACAAAACAATTATAAAAGAAAGGGGTGGCAATATAAAAGTTTTTGGAAACTTTTTGATGTTTTTAAACTTTTTGATGTTTTTAACTTTTTGATGTTTTTAAACTTTTTGATGTTTATAAACTTTCGACGTTTTAATATGTTTTTAAAATTACAGATGTTTTAAAAACAACTATTTTGTTTTATTTTATAAGCTTTTTATTAGATATCTTTAAGATAAATTCGTCACTTTACACTGATCACTTGTTTAGAATATTAAATTGTTTCTATTCATTATAATACAAAGGAAAAAAAAATTGTATTTTTATCACGATTTTTTTATAAACACCATGTGTTCGATATTGTTGTTATTCCGAATTCAAACTTTGCATGGATAATCCGACAAATGAATTATTTGTATTTGAATTTGTAACGAGCGCACAATCATTTTTATAAATAAAACGCAAGATTAAACTGTTATGTTTTTCGATATTAGATTTATTTTTACTAGTGTATCTAAGTTGAAATAGTGCATTGTAAATTGAGTTTTAAATCGCTTTCGTAATATCATTTGTTAGTATTGAACAAGTCGTAAGAAAACACGATTATCGTAATATTTAGTTGAGCGCGTTTTTATACACTGATGCAACGCACATAGCAGTGCTCGAAGATCGACTGATACTTGCGCCGAGTTGTGGCCGTATTTATCCACTTCGGAGTTCGGGTACGGCAACTTACCTATCGTTCAAATCTTTGTTCAAACATACGAGCGGTGGGTATAATCGAATGTACTATTTCGATCACAATTTATTATAATATTACATCAAATAAATAAGAAACGTTAAAAATTCGTTTTAATAATTAAATTAGGTAGTCGAATAATCGAAAAAAAAATTTCAATGATGTTTTCAGTCGAATGGTCGATAATGTTTAGTTTTTTTATGAATATTAGTTAGGACTCTTGTGAATACCGCACAAGACAAGAATCCCAACTGCTCCCGTCAAGATGGAGACGGTGAGACTATGGCATCTCCAATTGGGGTATGTTCTGAGGCAGAAGGTAATGGGAAGAGGGAGGAGTTGTGGAAGAGGAAGGTGGGGAAGTACATGGTTAATCAGATCTGGTCACCAAACAAAGCTTAATTTCAAGAAACCTATCCATTCTGAATTATGGTCTTACACCAGGGCGATACTGAGAGTATCTTCCACTCTGAAATCAAGTGATTTAAATCACCTCAACCCTACATTTTAATACTTACATGATGATTTCAGTTGATTGGTTGATCATAATATATATTTTTTATGTGAATACCCACAAGAGTCCCAACTGCTCCCATCTGGAGCCAGTGAGACTATGTCATCCCCAATTGGGGTATATTGTGTAGGGGAAGGAGATGGGAAAGAGGAAGGTGGAATCTGGCTATTCAGATCTGGTCACTAAATACAACTAAAGCCATTTCAATTCTGAATATTTGTCTTACAGCAGAGCGATACTGAGAGTATCTTTGACTCTGGAACGTGCCGCAAATATACCTACCTTATATTATTTTTAAATTATTAAATTGTGAAATAACAAATAAAAGCCAGTGTTACAAAAATATCCGGGAGCTACTAATTTATTATAGATAGTAGTCCCAGGTGAGGTTGTACGTACGTCATCAATGATCGTCCTCTTCTTACTCACACGTCTTATATGCAAACGAAAAAGAAAGAAGATCTCATTGATGACATCACATACGACCTCTCTCTGTGACTACTATATTATGTATATTTGACCAATAAAAAGAACAGCCTAGTAAAAATAGTAATAGTTTTATTACTATCTATCTATTATTTATGATAGTAATAAAACTATTACTATCATAAATCACAGTAATATAAAATAATATGATTTAATTTGCTGTGTATCTACACAAAAAGAAGACATAAAGAAAAATAAAAAGTGTTTTAGAGTTAATTTCATAAATATTTTTAATTTTTATTATATGTTTTAGTGGAAAAGAAAATTTTTTTTTTTTAATAAAAATCTTAATAACTTTTTTGGATGTTACATTTCTGTTAAAATTTAAACATTTCTTGAAATGGCTTTAGCCATGTTTGATGAATACATCTGAACAGCCAAGTACTTCCCTACCTTTCTCTTCCCTTTTCCTTCCCTTCCACATTCCCTTAAGCCTCGTAAAATACCCCAATTGGGGATACCATAGTCCTACTGACTCCAGGTGGTTGAGAGCGGTTGGGACTCCTGTGCGTTATTTACATTAAAAAATTCTGATACTGAAGCTGTGAATGATATGAAGGTGTTAAAATCGTTATTTGTTTCACCCAATGTGTTGGTATGTAATGCCTGTACAATGGTTGAAATGTCTACACATTTGTCTTTTATAAAGGTGTTAATAACAATATAACCATGAACCGCGGCCAGAAGTCGCAAAGGTACCTACATTAACACCATAAACACAGATAATATGACGAAAGAAAAATTGCACAGAAAAACACTTCCAGATGAAAAAATCTTTTACTATCTTTACTATGGATAATATTTTTGCAGGTATAACTTACAGGGAAGAAAACCATAGAATTTCGAAAAAAAAATCATCTTTATACATACCTACTTGTGCTATCATAATGTACCGGACAATGACCGGACTAAAATCTGAATTAAAACTAATGTATAATGTCTGTCCTATCTTAATTAAGAAATAAATTGAATCACGGAGTCAAGCAGTCCCTATGCGACAAAAAATGAAGCTTGACCCCCTCAATTCCACTTTGTACATACCTACAAAATATTTTACTTCCTTTGTTACTTTGCATAAAATTGTAATTTGTGCAAAGTAGTACGAATCCTTATCTTTTTACAAATCCACAATTTAGCAAAGCCTCATGATCTGTGTACGTACCTACACCCTTGTATCCGTTTATTTTCATATTGTGCCTACATACCTACAACCCTTTTTTACCTTTATGCGAACTTTGTACAAATCCAAACTTTATGCAAAGTCGTTTTGCATAAAATCACAATTTGCGAAAAACTATTTTTACCTTTGTCTCTAATTTGTGCAAACTCACTAATTATATCTAACCTCTACTCTCTATTTTGTGCAAACTCACATATACCAAATAAAATATCGGGAGAGTGTAGCGTGTCAGGCGGGATATGACGACATGATAAGACGCATGGTGCATGACCGCCGTCGCGTTCATACACTCTGCCCGGTCCGATTCCAGGAATCTGAATATCAGTTCTTGGAATTACGGGGAGACAAAAGGCTAGGCCCACTGTTCCCCCTTTAAATAAAACCCTAAAAACTATGGACCGGTAGAGTGCCAGCATCCGCCATCTCGTCAATATCTTCGTCTGGCCTGCCTCTCCGATCGAACTATTGGACTTCTTCTTTCCTCTGGGCTGCTCACCCTGAAGAACCTAATATAACTATAACTACTCGATCGCCTTTCTAAAGGCGCAGGTTTCCCCTCTACTTCCCGCCACCTCCGTTTGCCTTTGACCTTTATCCCTACATTTTTCCCCATATTCCCACGCTTTTCCCCACTCCCAACTTTTTCTCCCTCTCTTCGTAGGCGTCGACACGGCCAGCGCTGCCCCCCCCCCCACTTCATCATCTGTGCGGCTGACGACTACAGTGCCCGTCCCGTACACATGTAGAATCACTTCCAGAAGTTACTGAACTTAACCCCCAGACACCTGTTTTATTGAAGTGCACACTGACAAATTAACGAAAGATAAGTAAGTACTTACCTTCGATTTCCTCATACTAGCTTGCCAACGTTCAGAATTCGGAGTGAAACTCTTCAAAAAATAAATATGATGGTTCAAAAAATTCAGCCATGTATTCTTTGATAAAATTTTCTGTTACTAGTGTGGAAAATTATTTAGTAACATTGGCTTTTCAATTTTACAGCTGTACTGTAATTTATTTATTATCACATAAATCTGAACTGTTTCAGTCCATGACATCTACCATACTAAGTTAAAATTATTTTAGAAAACCAAAACTCAAATCATGCATATCGTCGATGTGAAACCTATTCGTAAAGTTTGGATATTTTCCAAAGGATCTTTTTAAGGAAAGGAAAGAATGATCATGGAGGATGGAGATAACACAGAAGCTGGCAAATTATTCCACAGCCAGGAACAAGTTGTGGAAACGACCTATTCTCATGTGATAAATGTGGTTTAGACGCAAGTTTACCGACTATTCACCGGTGCCGAAAGGATCATCAGTGCTAGTTTCTCGGAGCATCTTTCATTGAAATAAAAGAAAAATTAGGGCAGCATTCCCACTCGACGCCTGTGCTATAAAGATTGCAATCCATTGATTGTAAAATCTCATTTCATTTCTACAAATTTTTATGAATTTTTTTTTACAAATATACCTATGGCTTTTGATGGTGTTGTGAAATTTTCAGATTTTCAAATCATGCTTCATAATATCGATCATCTATAGGTCCAGGCATCGACCAATTATTATCTAGATCGGGCGTGGTAGCGTAGGGAGTGTGGCGAACCCATCGCTCAGGGAGTGGAAACACAAACCTGCAATTGCCATCCTAAGCCAAGGTGTGAGCTACCGTGCTGACTGAATGTCCTGGGGAACAGTGTCACGAACGGTGCTTCCGAGAAACAAGGTCGCATCTCGGAGTATTTAGACCTTATACCAGCACTCGGGGCTCTGCTGGAGTGGACCTTCTATTTCCCTGCTAACTCGTGGGCCGTAAATTGGACCATTCGAAAACTAGGGGCCTTTTGAGAACCTAGGAGTGCTGAGGCCACCTCCATGAACTCTTCCCTTGTGGGGCCTTTAGGGAACCAAGAGTAGGTGGATTCTCCGTCGTGGAGCCTTCGGGGAACTAAGGAGTGGAGAGGAGAGATGAAGCCCTCTGAAGAACCAAGGAGGAGTGAAGAGGGAAAATGAGACCTGGGAAGACACATTGTCGAATCAGAAGATATAGCTTCATTTTCAACAACTCTGGTGAACTTTATTAAAGGGACTGGGTTGTTGTTAAAGGATTGAGGTAAAATGGGAGATAGCACAATGGGCCTATGGCCTAAGTGTAATCGTAAACCGTCTCCGACAAGAATTAAAAAAAAATTAAAAAAAGATAGGGCGTGTGAATCTTAAAATTGACACCAAAACCAAACATATTAGTTTAAGAAAACATATATGAAAAAGAAAGTGCATTACCACGCAGTCAAAAGATCGGAAGAAGTATCACTTTTTACCTTTTGTTGGTCTGCACGGAGCAAATTTGTATTCCAGCAAGTTCGTCCTAACACTCAATTGGTGAAAATCATTTTTCAAACACGAATTTGAGGAAGTTAGAACTATTTTAGGCAGGGGCTCCAGCGGACTTTATTATTAACAATTTAATAAGAAATGTGAATATTAAAAAAATATATATATATTTATATATATATCTTATAAATAGTTTCGAGATGGCGTATCGATTAAAGTAACCATTGATAAAAATCTTACATTCATTTCTAGCAAAACAACTAGATCACACAACAAATTATGACAATACTTTTCTCACAAAATGAACAATCTTTGCTGGTTTCGGGTACGTTTTTAGAAGCTTGCATAACACGTTTAACATCACAATGGGAGTTGTATTATGAAATTACTCTTGGGTGGTGTTATTTTAAGATTGAAATTGTATATGAGAAGGCTAATATATTGATATTATAATATATGGATGGGTTCAAGAGAATAAAAGATATTTTGATTATTTACAACTTAAGTTTATTTCATAACATTGATATCAGTACTAGATCCAATATACCGTTTTACCTGCTTACAGAACACACACAAAACAGTTGTATTTTCTATCGATTATTTATAAGAATATCTGTGTTGCAAACATGACTCCAGTGAAACTGTGTTTCATACATGGATATTGTGTTAACCAACTAAACGTACATGTCCTTACAAATGTGTAGTTATACACGGTGTAAACTCGCAAATTACTTACATCATATTCAAGGAATGGGTTACCTGATTGAAGCATAATTAACTTTATTTTCTGTACTTTTATAAACCACAAGTGCCTTACTTTTAGTTGCCTTGTGGGAAGTCATACCAAACCTTCACAGAGTTGTACATAATATAAATGAATGTAATTTGCAATGTTACACCTGTATAATTGTGTACCTTTCTAATGGGACAGCTTTATCAAGAATACATACAATAACGAGAATATTAACAATGTCACTAACTACTATAAATTGTTATGAGTTGCCCATAAATTCTACGAACGGACTATACAAGCGGCAGGCAGCTGTGTGTCACGTGCTCAGTACATGTACATTCTCGCGTGATTATTGCTGTCCCTCTCAGGCTGGCAGAAGACATTACCATATATGGCTACACGGCGCGAAATCCAGCCAATGGCAGAAGACATTACCTTATAGGGCACGCGTTCGAGTCTTCCGTCTCGCTCATCACGGGCAGAGAGATCCAGCCACCGATCGCCAAAGCAACAGACATATTTCAGACAACGGCGCGAGCAGTCGTACGTACTACTACGTACTGTCGGGCAGTATGCCACCCTTTGACGCGGCTAATTAAGTCTTCACTTACGATCCCAGTATGGCGCTATCACGACAGACGCCTGTATAATCCTACTGCCGCCTACTTTATACCATGGCAGCCCTGGCCGCCCGGCTTTTAATCCGCCTACATTGCCGATAGCCGCTTAATTCACCGTTATCACCCACCGGTTCGGTAAGCTGACCGAATCCGCCCACCATGATGCCGAGAAGCCGCCCACGCACCCCGAGCCGCCCCGTTCCTGCACCCGATCTATGAGCTTTGCTCTAGATCTCTCCACTTCGTAGGAGGCTGCCTGCATCCGTACGACGCCACGTGAGATTTTAAACCCTCTTATAGTATTTCCGAGCCTAAATTCAGTAGTATTTCTAGTGCCTCTCTCTCTCTCTTATGCTAGGCCTTAAACAGCTTACCTGGTTGCCTGTACTGTTCACCCTTGCATTATTGAATACATTGAATTGTGCCCAAACCTTGTTTCATTGGAGTCAACCATCGACAGCCTCGGAGGAGCCCTACGACCCTGAGCTGAGCCTTCCAAGCCGAGGTATATTGCCCCCGGGGGGCCTGCTTAACACTTGTTCCCCCCCCCCGGGAGGGACATATTTCTGGAGACCAGAAGTATAACACTGGACCCAACGTGGCTCCGGTATCACCCTGGCCCCAGGAAGTATGACACTGGCGCGCCAACTGGGCCGAAGTCTTGTCGATTGTTGTCTCCCTAGAAACATAATTATGTAATCTTAGCTATAAATATTTTATATTTGTGCTCCCATCAACAACGGTAGTTCTGTGTGAATTATTCTAAACGTCGCGAGTCCGTCGGCTAGTGCTATTCGAGTGTTAGGTATTTTAAACATCGCTTATTACCGTAACGTCTTACGCTATTACGTTCTATCGCGGCAGTCAGAGTTGTTCGTCATTCGCGCGAAATTTTTTTTAATGGAGTAATGAATCTCGTTATTTTAAAATCTCCGAGTGGCTGCTGTGTAAGTTGCGTTATTTCTTCCTTGAAGAGCAGTGGTTGTTTCCAATAAAAGGTAGTGACTACTGTCGGATTGTGCTCGTTCACATCCGTTCCCCTGTAATAGGAAGTTGTAAATACGACTGCCAGCAACTGCTCTCGTCTTATATTATTCGTCCGAAATTTTTTTTGCTTTGTTCATTATAATAACGCAAAATCATGGAGGCCACCATACCAATAATGGATAGAATACTAAATTTCCAGAAAGCAAACGCGTCGGTAATAAAAAAAATGTTGGATAGAGGCGTAGTTCCCAAAAGAGCTTGTTTAACTTTACGGAAACAATGTGTTGAGTTTAACGAATCCCGGAAGTTGAATTATAAAATAAACGTTAAACGAAAAGTTCAATAAATAATGAGTACAAGTTATAAAGTTAGTTTTCGTTTCTCTCAATAGGTAGTTTTAAAACGCAAAATGGAAAACGACGTTACATAATGTTATAAAAGAGAAATTTAAAAGCAACAAATTATAAATTTTCAAAACAGAATAAGTTAATATGGAAAGCTTCCCTTGTAATATTAGTTAAAGCCACAATTGTTATTTTTCTTCATAGAAGTTTTGATTTATTGTTGATGCATCATAATAAATTAGAATTGTAATTTTGATTGTTGATTGTCTAGGGCAGAGTAATTAACTGCGTATTGGATTAATGAACAGTTCAGGACAAATGTAGATTAATAACATAAATTTTAGAAGAAAAAAGGAATAAACAAATTCAGTCAAAAGTTTTTTTTAAGAAACAAAAGTTTAGGTACAGATCGGTTAAAAATAGTAAAGTTCTTAGAAGTTTAATGTTGTTTCGTTTGAAAATCATGAGTGTCATGAACCCACGGTTAGAGATCGTACATCATTGAATTAATATTCCATATTTCACAAATTAGAAAACACAGGGTTGTTAAAATAATAAACGTTCGGGAAAGGAAACAAACTTGTATATAAAATGTATATAAACAAGGCAACGTGTATATCAATGTATATAATTGGCTAAGTGTTTTTTTTGTTAGTTTAAGTCTCTTAAAATCTATCTGAATTGCTTTCGTACTAAGTGGTAGGAAATTAAATAAATTAGTGAAAAACAGTAGAACATCATTTAAAAGAATAAATTCCAAACTACAAGGTATATGTTACTAGATACTTTTTTTTTCGAATGGTTATCTAAGGAAGGTTTAATAATAAAATTTTGTATATGCTATAGGTATTTACCATAGAGACAGTATTGGAACATGTTTTGTTTTTAATCGGGACTATCCCACTCTAAATAGTAGTATGCGGATAATAAAATAAACTATCGTTGGGAAAGACACTTCAGAGGAAACAGGTGAATAGCATCATATGTTCAAATTATCGTTTAAATAAAAAATAACGAAGAATTTTTAAAGTGAAAATCCTTGTCAAATTTAACAGAATAATCTCTCGAACAAAGAACATTTAAATGTTTAGCGTCAATTAAGTTTTTTTTCACAAGAATGTAGGAATGATTTCGGCAACAAATTTACATGAATAAATAACAGTATAATGGAATTCAGGATAGAAAAAGATAAAATAGGTTTTTTTTGAAAACATCTGTGGAAAATTAGTAAAACATAAGAATAAAAAGTAAACTACGACAGTTAAATCGGTATTGTCATTTAGTAACAAAAATAAATAGTGAATAGAATCCAATTATTAATGTCTTACTTGTAATGAAGGAAAGGGTTATAAAAATTATAAGAAAGTGTCTTCTTCATTTTTTCTCGTATTCATAAATATGTCAACGTGATCGTTGTTAGGAAATTATATCATATAGATATTGAGTAATAGACTCAAGAAATGTACTACGGATACATAGGTACCCGCGTATACAATTCTGGTTTCGAACCGCTATAGGAATGCCTTCCTCAGAATTCGGGCAAAAGGTGGGATTGTTAAGATGTGAAATCTTGAACAAAAAAAAAAAGGAATTTGTGATATAGGAAAGAATTGGAATTAGAGAATTAACCCCTCAAGTAAGCTTTAGGTAATTGTAAATTCGTATAGTTTTGACATAGCTATGTTAGAAAAATGTCATGGCGCCTTATATATAGTTAAATACAATGGAATTTTTTTTTTAAAACAAAATGATAGTAAAGTGAACAAAAGTTAAAAAAGTTATGAACAGGAAAGTTGAGATTAAACTGAGACGTATAGTGAAAAGTTATTAGTAAAAAAAGTTATCATCGGATAATATTGTTAAATTAAGAGTAAATAAATAATAGACATGGAATTTTTTTTTAAAAAGGAATTTTCAAATAATCAGTCAACAAGTAAAAGTTTTAAATTTTTGAAGTTGTAGTAAGAAGCAACGTCGTTAGCAATTCAGTTATGATTCATTTTTTTTTATGTATATAAATTGTTAGCTTATAACATGTAATGTTAAAATATAAACACACGAATTGAATACTTAGGTATTTGAGCGACTTAGTCAATGTGTATTACGCATCGTATAGCGGTGTTATTAAATCTGTGTTATTAAAATTTGGAAACGATTCTTGTTAAATATAGAGTAACCTTTAAAGAGAAATTTTATAGAAATTGTAGTATCATAAATTTTAAAATAATTAATGAAGTTCTGTTTTTTTGGATATTGTGTTATTTTTATGTGTTTATTTTGCCGAAGCACAGGCATTTGAGGAAGGAAATTTCTCATTTGTGTTGGTGAACTAAGGCAAGGTTACGGTTCTCTGAACGTAACGGTGTGGCCACACGGAGATAGACGTTTGAAAACGTATCTCTTGAAAACACGAGAGGATTATAGTATAGCCTGATAATTATACGACGCTATAGGAGAGATCCTTATAATATGCCAAACGCTATAGGAGGTATCCTTATAATATGACCGACGCTATAGGAGGCGTATCCTGAGAATTACACGGAGAGGAAAACAGAAAAACAGAACAGAGTATGGAAATTAGTTCACCAGTAGGAAAAGAAATTGGTTACAAATTATAATGACACAGTAAATTTAAACACGAGGTGCATGTATTGTATTGTCCTCTACATAAGGATTGTAAAATGCGAATATGTATCAGTTTCATTGATTACATGACTTAGTCAGCATTATTGTCCATCATTGGATGACCTTAATAAAAAAATTGTAAATTTATTCACGAGGTACATGTATTGTATTGTCTTTTATATATAACCCAAGGACGTCATGAACCCTAGTGGTTAGTACGAGGTTATAACGCATATAACTTAACTTTTGTTATTAGAGTTGTATACAATTCCTTTCTTAATGGATCGTCATCACAAGTGTTGACAATCCGGGACGCCGGTATGTCTGCACGTGAAGACTTGTGTTATTATTGTTATTATTATAAAAAAAAGAGGTAACTCACCTTACACTAGTGAAATTACTGATGCGATATTTAGTTCATTTATTGTAATGACTATTATTGGTAGTAATAATTTATTACTTTCTCCTAGTGCGTAGCCACTTAGGTTGTTTTTTTAAAAAAAAAAAAAAAATGTTTTTTAAATTTATATATGAATGTGGTTACATAAGTATATAAATTCGTCTAAGAAACACGACACGATACACTGATTGAGGGCGTAGTTCAAGGAACCCTAAATTAGGCTAGGTTTTTCATTAGAAAAAACTGCGTTAGGTATTCAGTATCCTGCCCGGGACCGAAGTAGAGACCTAATTTCTATTTTCGTGGAACAATTTGCATTCTAAAAAGTACTTAATTTTAGATGCAATGAAAGAATATGCAAGCATATTCTTTTCTTTTCGTTGGCAAGAGACGGCATAAGAAAATTCTTGTACAAGTGGTAGGTATAAAGGCACCTAGCTCTCATCATACTGGGGTAGGTCATTGAGTAGTAAGAAACTTAGGAACCTTATGGTTGTAAATAACCTTGTGTATATATTAATATAAGGTCATGTATAAATGGAAATATCATTTCAATTATAATTTTTTTTATTTTTTGTCCTTTTTTCTTTTTCGGGTTTTTCAATCTCTTTCATTGTCGAATTATTCTCACATGTAGGTTAAATCGTTATAGTATTGGACATCTCACACGTTGCGATATAGGAGAAATTGGGGCGGTAAAACGTTCACAATCGGGTAGTTACCCACTCCTTAACGGGGTATGTCTCAATTCTAGCGTATGTTGGAGTGAATTCACGATGAAAAGGCAATGTAATAATAATATTACCACATTTTTGTTATCAGAATAGGCCCAATAGACAACACTATTCGGTTCACATAGGTTGTGGTGGTATCGAATTTTAACCTTCTTCCGCGATCATATAACAACGGTTACTCGTTGTGTGGTATTATAGAGCTGTTACAAGTCCGATAGGATGGAACTTGGGTATCGACCTAACGTGTCATTCGGCAGGTAAACTATAATCCTATGCGTGATAGGATGGCTAAACTCCTTAGAATTAGAGCAGAAGGATTGTTGGAAACGCGAATTTCCGAACAATGAAAGTATATATGATTCCGGTGTTAGGAAGAAATTCGTTACTCAATTAAAAAATTTTTTCCTCTTCTAATAACATTGTCGGTAGTATTAAATTTTCGTATTTTTTTGGTAAAAATACGTGGCGTTGTTGTTATTTATTTTAATTTTTTTTTTTTCTTCTCTCCTTACGTAGTCAAACCCTGAGAGTTTAAGTTGAGTTGAGACAAACTCGAATTGAAAGTTATTTAACAAAATTGTACTCACACACATAGAGTTTTTGGTGGGTAAACAAATGTATATTCAAGTGTTTTAATTATGATAAATGTAATTAATTAAATTACTATATAAATATTTTGTAAACACGTAATTGATTACTTCGGTATCAATATGGTAAGCCAGCGTGTAAAGTCCTTGCCATATCAGGACGCAATTGTACGGTGTTTTGTAACTTGCTATATCACTGTATTCAAATAAGGAGTAGTACTTCTCGTAGTAAGAAGATTTAAAAGTATGCACCCAGTTGAGTAAATTAGCTCGGTAATGTCATAAAGTTATGTCATTCGGGTCTTATTGTTCTTATTAGAGAATAATGTAATTGCACTTATGGTCATTACGGTTCGTCTGGTTATTTTGGTGGGAACACCTAGAGGGTGTCCTATGTGGTTTCGTCGAACGCAAGTTCACCGTGAGGATTCCAAGGGATCTATCCGGTTGTCTATGTCGTTGCGGCAAGGGTATATTTCTAGTATACCAAGTACAGCGCTGTACGGGTCACCGAGGGTGAGTCGAGAAAACATGAGAGGATTCATATTATGCCTGAAAATTAATATTCATGATAGGTTTTGTAGCATTACCTTACAATTATATGCGAACATGAGAGGATGGTCGTTTATGCCTGATAATTAAATGCAAACCAGACAAACCATGACAAGCTGAGAGTGCGGGAAACTAACATTTGGGTTAGAATTGAATTGTGAAAATAGCATAGTGTATAAAAACAAAGTTGTATAATTTAAAAAAATTCTATTGTAAGACGCGAATATGAGTGATTTCGATCATTTCATGACATTGGTCAGCGTACAATATTCCATAACAGGAATAAAGTGTATAAAAACAAAGTTGTATAATTTTAAGAATTCTATTGTAAGACGCGAATATGAGTTGGTTTCGATCATTTCATGACATTGGTCAGCGTACAATATTCCATAACAGGAATAGGGTTGGAAATTTTTTGTCTAATTTTAAGATTTTTACATGGTAGAAATCCTTCTCGTAAGGGTCATGTTTTCTTTATTTCTTCATGCACCTTCGTTAGCGTGTCTTGTATCGCACTAGGTACGTCACATTTTTTTTAATTTCTTGAGAGAGTTGGCAACCTTTGTTCAGTTTATTGCTAGTTTTTTTTAGCTTGGCTCACAGGTAGTTAAAATTTTGTTGGCTCTTAGGTAGGGAGTGTTTAAATCCTGGTGAAGAGGTAGCTCTGTACCTCACATTGTGGCAATCATCGCATCACATGCTGTATGGAAGGTCGTGGTCCCCTGCATCAGCCTCGCTGCCTTTTCCCTTCATTTTTCAGGGGGAGGAGGGTAGTGTTATGAGTTGCCCATAAATTCTACGAACGGACTATACAAGCGGCAGGCAGCTGTGTGTCACGTGCTCAGTACATGTACATTCTCGCGTGATTATTGCTGTCCCTCTCAGGCTGGCAGAAGACATTACCATATATGGCTACACGGCGCGAAATCCAGCCAATGGCAGAAGACATTACCTTATAGGGCACGCGTTCGAGTCTTCCGTCTCGCTCATCACGGGCAGAGAGATCCAGCCACCGATCGCCAAAGCAACAGACATATTTCAGACAACGGCGCGAGCAGTCGTACGTACTACTACGTACTGTCGGGCAGTATGCCACCCTTTGACGCGGCTAATTAAGTCTTCACTTACGATCCCAGTATGGCGCTATCACGACAGACGCCTGTATAATCCTACTGCCGCCTACTTTATACCATGGCAGCCCTGGCCGCCCGGCTTTTAATCCGCCTACATTGCCGATAGCCGCTTAATTCACCGTTATCACCCACCGGTTCGGTAAGCTGACCGAATCCGCCCACCATGATGCCGAGAAGCCGCCCACGCACCCCGAGCCGCCCCGTTCCTGCACCCGATCTATGAGCTTTGCTCTAGATCTCTCCACTTCGTAGGAGGCTGCCTGCATCCGTACGACGCCACGTGAGATTTTAAACCCTCTTATAGTATTTCCGAGCCTAAATTCAGTAGTATTTCTAGTGCCTCTCTCTCTCTCTTATGCTAGGCCTTAAACAGCTTACCTGGTTGCCTGTACTGTTCACCCTTGCATTATTGAATACATTGAATTGTGCCCAAACCTTGTTTCATTGGAGTCAACCATCGACAGCCTCGGAGGAGCCCTACGACCCTGAGCTGAGCCTTCCAAGCCGAGGTATATTGCCCCCGGGGGGCCTGCTTAACACTTGTTCCCCCCCCCCGGGAGGGACATATTTCTGGAGACCAGAAGTATAACACTGGACCCAACGTGGCTCCGGTATCACCCTGGCCCCAGGAAGTATGACAAAATACATATTGATACATTGAGCTAAAAAAAACATTGCTTCATAAACTTACTACGAACTGTTCCCTGGAAACAGCCTGCGCAAAGGACTAAAGTAATAACATTAACAATAAACAAAGTTTGAATTACATAGCTTTTAGAGATAATAAATAAATAATGAGGTGAATAATTTGAGATGTTCATGTACATAATTTCATCACGGACATCGGGAAGAATACAGATTTTTTAATTCAACAAAACATATAAAATGCAAATATTTATTGCCAGTAAATAAATATTCAAAATAAAACAGAAATCAATGGAATTTCAAATAATATGCGTTTATCGCAGAACGTTTGTGAAATCAATTTATTGTTGCTGTTTAAAAAATAAAAATATAGTCTTGTAACTCTGGTATTCTGTGAAGTTGTTTTGTGTTTTACTTAATTATCAAGTAAAACAAACATGATTGATTGTTTATCAATAACAAATTCAATTGTATCAAACAAAATGAAAAATAATTATCACAGAAGTGAGAATGGATAAAAATCAATTATGACAAATCTTTACCTGATTATGTTGGATGTGTTGAATAAATAAATAATGTCATATTATGGGTGAAAGGATGAATATAAAATTTACATAATATCGTCCCTGTTCATTAAGAAGAAATCATTTTAAAAATAATAAATAAACCTACATAAAATGCCTAGAAACAAGGGAATATCCCTCTTACCCAAGTCAATTCCAATTAAAATAATTCAATAATAATAAGATTACTGCATTTTATGTATAAATTGCAAGCATGTAAAATGAACACTAGACACTTTAAAACAAAAATGTTAATTCTGTTCACAAATATTATGATGTATTTTGTTTTAAAAATAATTTCTACTAGATGAACAGAGAATCTAAATGGTATGTTTGGTCTCTTTACAGTCATTAATAAACAGATTAATTCTCACGGAAATTTAACACTCCAAATATTGGATATAATTTAAATAAACCTACGTCATCCGGGAATGCAATTAGATATCACAAATAAAAGGGATAGGGCGCAGGGATTTTGAATATAAATTCAAATCAAATAATTATGTTTGCTGTTTATTTTACTAATCTAACAACAATTCTAATTACACTAACAGATAATTATATCATATAATATATGTAATGGTTTAAATCGGGACAAATACATAACTACATATGACTATAATTTAAAATAGCTCTCAAGTATGTTTCAACGGATTTTGAAAAATTCTATATTGTACGTATTTTATTGACAAAAATATTTTTTATTTATTTATGAATAATGTCTTTTCCTTTTTCACAAACATAATAAACTAATTCCCTTCTAATTTGATATACGAAAAGCTGTTAAACATATGGCTAAGCACTAAATACGTGATATTTGGAACAAAATGGTTTTAGATCTCATCGCTTAAAATTCAAAATGAAAATTAAGTGAACACCCAAGCGATAAAAAAAAGCACTCGTCGTAAATTGTCACTTTGTTGTTATAATAATTTAGGCCGACTGTAATACATTTGCATGAAAGCTTATAAAATATGACTATGATAACGTACAAAGCAGTTGGTGAAAGATATTTTTAAACAAATATTTTAAAGATTGTGTGACAGCTTTTCATATAGCGGAGGACTTGACGGGTGGATGAGCCTGTGTTTTAAAACCCTTACCAACGAAGGGATGACTACAAATCATACTTTACGCTCTTCATGTAAAATTAGTACTTAAGGAATTCAGTATGCAGTCGAACAATGGCTACCCATATTTAGGTTGCATCACTCTAGGCCTTGAATGATGGCTGCCTAAATTTAGGTAGACGATTTTTTCGAATTTATCTCAATTTGTTTTTAAAATTCAGCAAACAGCCAAATATAGATGGATTCATTGGCTTTAAACCACAATAAGTAGTTTATATGATTCCAAATCAATTTTCGGAGGTATGATTTTTTGAATAATCTCTGCCGAATCCAAAATCTAGTTGCTGGAAATTTCCATCTCTCGAGGCATTTATTTTGTAAATATCCTCTCGCTTGAGTGGTTATATTATATTTCAGTGATATTGTTCTAAAAGAGTACTTAAACGATTTTAATATTATGCATCCGTATTGCACCAAGTAGAAGGTTAACTATTGGTTTTTAAAACATACTCAACATTTCCCTAATAATAAAGGATTCACATTCTTATTATATTACAACATTATTCATACTGTGCTCCTAATTGACTTAATCTTTGACTCCCCAAACAACATTGTGGTGTGATACTCCTAGAAGACGACTCAATGGGCTTATTGCTAAGAAGCTGTACTCGACTTAATAAATGCAACCTCACTAATTTCTCAAATAATAAATCAAAAGTTGGTGGCAGAAGTTAGTGGCAGAAGTCAGTGACAAAAGTCTGTGACAGTCGTCGGTGGCAGAAGTAGTTGACAGAAGTCAGTGACAGAAGTCAGTGACAAAAGTCTGTGACAGTCGTCAGTGGCAGAAGTCTGTGACAGAAGTCAGTGACAAAAGTCTGTGACAGTCATCGGTGGCAGAAGCCTGTGACAGAAGTCAGTGACAAAAGTCTGTGACAATCGTTGGTAGCAGAAATTGGTGACAGAAGTCAGTGACAAAAGTCTGTGACAGTCTTCGATGGCAGAAGTTAATGACAGAAATCAATGACAGAAATCTGTGACAGAAATTATTGATAAAAATCTGCGACAGTCGTCGGTGGCAGAAGTTGGTGACAGAAGTCAGTGACAGAAGCAATAACATTCAAATTCACCTGATACCACACAACTTTAAAATATACACAATAATAATGATTATTGCAGTTACCAAATAATAGTAATTGTTCATTAAAATTACTAGACAATAACAATGCAGTACAGTAAACAAGATTTAAAATACACAAAAGCCATTTCATTATAATTATTAATTATATACATTATAACTGCATCTCGTGACACAAAGATTAATTTCATTAAAATCAATGTGTGAATTACAACAGGTTAACTTCAGAAAAACAAGTTTATTTGTACACCGACTCAAAAAAATTATGTTGCAAAACATACATATGTACCATAATATTTTTCCTGTCATTAGTGATAAAAATCCTGAATGTTTTGTTATTTAGAATATTCCTTCATTAATGCGCTATGTTAACTGGATTAATTTTAAAAAATACTGTATGGTTTTATAAAATCAAAATAAACCCAAAAAATGGAGAGACAGTAGAATTATCAGAATCATGGGAAGACAATGAAAATGTATTGAAGGTATTACACAGAATATCACAATTTATCAATTTTGTATAAAATTACTATGTATAGTCAAATGCGAATTTTAAAAGTTTTTTCAATTTGGTAATACGTGTATGTATATAATTTGTTTGGAAATAAGTATAATGTATTGTTTTTTTAATGGATATTATGTATAAATGTATCCCAGTGCAGACAATTGAATTTCAAAATATATAGGAAAGCTAAAACAAATTTACTTTGGTAGAGTACCTAATCAATCTCATAAAAAATCTCATTTACAGAACTGAACCACAGAGCAAGGGATACCACAAGACTTATTAAGCATATATCAATCTGAGATAAAAATGAGGAAAGCAATATTTGAATGCTCACCGTAAATCAAATATTATTTATATCTTCATTACTATTTACTTAATTTCAGTTTACCACGAAAACTTTGTGTGAGGATTATACTGACATTGGATACAATGATTTATTTAACGGTACATATCTACTTTTCCTGGAGAGACTGTGAGGTAGCTTAAAAACACAGAAAATGGAATCTTTCCACTACTATAAACCTTACAACCCACGACATCTGCGATAGCACGGCCAGTCAAATTTTACACAATGTTTCGATAATTGCATGATGATAAAGAGCCATTCTTCCATTCTGAAGACTCAGAAGAAAACCATATCACTCTACAGACACCCAAAAGCGAAAGTAACCCTAAAAAGCGAGCATTCACATCAGTGGGTGGTGTGCAACATTTCTAAGTGGAATGTGACAAAGCACGAGTGTGTGGTATATTGGGAACTCTGCAGCTAGTTAATTTCCGTGATCAGGGATCAAAGTATATATTGCAAGGGTCACATTACGCACAAGTTTGTGGTACATCGGGAACTTTGCAGTTAATTAATTTCCATGCTCAACGATCCAAGTACATATTGCACGGGTCACATTACGCACAAGTTTGTTGTACATTGGAAACTCTGCAGTAAGTTAAATTCCATTTTCAGCGATCCAAGTACACATTGAAAGGGTCACATTACGCACAAGTTTGTGGTAAATCGAAAACTCTGCAGCTAGTTAAATTTCATGCTCAGCGATCCAAGTACATATTGCAAGGGTCACATTACGCACAAGTTTGTTGTACATTGGGAACTCTGCAGCTAGTTAAATTCCATGCTCAACTATCCAAGTATATATTGCAAGATTCACATTGGGCACAAGTTTGTGGTACATTGGGAACTCTGCAGCAAGTTAAATTCCATGCTCAGCGATCCAAGTACATATTGCAAGGGTCACATTACGCACAAGTTTGTGGTAAATCGAGAACTCTGCAGCTAGTTAAATTTCATGCTCAAAGATCCAAGCACATATTGCAAGGGTCACATTACGCATAAGTTTGTGGTAAATCGAAAACTCTGCAGCTAGTTAAATTTCATGCTCAACGATCCAAGTACATATTGCAAGGGTCACATTACGCGCAAGTTTGTGGTACATCAGAAACTTTGCAGCTAGTTTAATTCTATACTCAGTGATCCAAGTATATATTGAAGGGTCTGTGATACATTGGGAACTCTGCAACTACTTAAATTCCATGCTCAGCGATCCAAGTATATATTGAAAGGGTCACGTTACGCACAAGTTTGTGGTACATCGGGAACTCTGCAGCTAGTCAAATTCCATGCTCAGCGATCCAAGTATATTTGCAAGGGTCTGTGATACATTGGGAACTCTGCAGCTAATTAAATTCCATGCTCAGCGATTCAAGTACATATTGCTAGGGTCACATTGTTATCACAACAAATATTCAAGATAGGAATCAATAACCAAAAAATCCAGTTACCTGTTAAAGTTCCACACGCAAATCAAGACTGATAATCGAAGACAGCAAAATATATTATGATATGTTCAAGATATACTTATCAGCATTGAACAATGGTAAAATAAAAGGGGTGCATTAGAAATGAGATCGATTAACTAATGAAATAACTAGCCTCGGGCCTCGGGGAGGTTAGAGGGGTGATGTAGTTGGCATAGGCTGAGTGAAAGACGAGACGGGGTGGACGGTGTCAGACGTTGCTGTCGAAGGCTGGCACCCCCGTGAAGCTCATGGGGGCGGCGTTCTCCATCAGGTTGGAGCGCATGTTGGAGCCCAGCGCAGGGGGCGGGGGACCACTGGGCGCCTGCGCTGCTGTTCTCATCTCGTCAACAGAAGCCCTGGATGAAATCAACAAACTGTTAATCAATGGATCACTAATTTGTATAAAATCAACTGGAAACTCAAATAGGTGTAGGTTTACACCATTCACTGAGATTTAGGTATTTTTATTAGATGATTTCTTCTCAGTTAACAGAAAATACAATACATGTACTTAGGTTTCTGAATATTAAATTGTAATTTAAATCTATTAGTGATTTGTAACAGTAATAATTAAATAATTATTCTCATCAGATTGTCCGTAGACATTTAATTATAATAATATATACATATAGACGCTGGAAAGGATAAATGGCTAAAGCATATTTTTCCTTTCCAGCTGAATGGCGCTATAACGCTGGAAAGGATAAATGGCTAAAGCATATTTTTCCTTTCCAGCTGAATGTCGCTATAACCATTTATCCTTTCCAGCGTTGATATAATGTTAGTTACCAGTTAGACTGTAAGTACATAATTTATTAATACGCATTAATTGCATGCAAGAATGATCAAACAACTAAGCCGAACACTGTTCAAGTAATTATTGAGAAATCAAGCACATTTAAAATATGTACATACAATAAAAAATAGATTGCTTAATATTTTATGTAGTAATAATACAAAAGCAGAACTACATGCATTCTAAGGTTGTGAAAAACATTAAAAAAACACTTAATTCATTAAAAAAAACATAAATACTTGTAATGAACAGGTTAGAAAGTTTAAAAAAAATGCTTATCTAAAGCTTTAAAGATCTTAATTAATGGAAGTATTTGAATTATTTCAGTGCTCATTACTATACCCAGTAAAGCCAGTTTGTAAAGAGACTGACGGTTTGCATTTATGGAAAATTTTAAAAGTCAATACATATATTTTTGCGCTGCAATGGGGAATGAATGCACAACCTCCTGACCAAAAGTCAAAAGCGTGAACAATTATGCTAAAGAGGCCATTAAATGCAGAAGCACATTGCCTGATGAGGAAGCCAAAGAAATGATGATAGACCATCACATCAAGACACAAATGTTTGAAATGTTAAGACAAAAAAGTTTTTTTTGCTGTAAAATATCTATAGAAACACTTTTACAATAATACTGAGACCATTTTAACCCCTAGAGGGAAGAGACCTGCATTTGTTAAAGAATTGTGCCCATGCATGGTGCAAAACACTGCAATTGCAGTGTCGACCTTATACATTCATTTTGCCGTCAGATATTACCTCTACTGGGTTACATAAAGACAAAAATAAAAATGTCACTATCAAATATGGTATTGTCCACATGTTGGGTTTACCCACTCGGACCCATAAGCTTGTTTTCACAATAATATGACTTAACCAGACATACATATGACGTATGAGGCGTATCTGACTTATTAAGAAAAATACTTTTTTATTTATGGAAGTTTCGTGCCAGCCCCTAGGACTATTTACGTAATATGCATTTAAAAAATTCATTATGCATTTTAAGCTTTAATAAATTAATGTGGCTCTTGCAAAACTGTTCATCCCCTGGAAAATATGTCGGAATTGTACCTATATAAATAATTTTAAACAAAATATTTTTTTTTTTGCATTAAAATTTTATTTATGAACATTTTAATTTTAAGTTTTATCCTAAAGAATGAAACGCAGTCAAATTCGTTTACAATGTGATGCCGTTAAATTAGGTTATTATAAGCAAATTTAGTAAAAAAGCAGAAAAAAATTAACATACAAACTGTTTTTTCTCAGCGGCAAATGCAAAAAAAATGCAAGCGGAGTCGTTATAAATTACCTTGACTGTGAAAAGTGTCTAAATTACTTACTACACAATGTAATGTAGGTTAAGATAAACATGATTTCCATGAATATGCATAGCAGTTGGCCTCAGGCCAGGGCGTTATCTGCAAATCTTTTACTTTACACGAAGCAGACATGATATTTTTTTCCTAGTTGTTATAAGTAATAATTATTCTAAAAATTTTAAAGAGTCATTCTTGCAATAAGTAATAAATTTTCAAAATATCAAAACATGACAAACATTGAAAAAATACTTGTTTACTCCTGTAGTGACAGATTTGCAGCAACGCAATGCATCAAACAAGAAAATATCATAAATTTAATTCTCAGGCAAAAAAAAATCAGAGTAAATTTACCATATTTTTATTATGATAACATGCTAGTTTTGTCATGCAGAAATAATAAATAGTAAAATCTTATTTGATAAAACATACACAATGTTCATGATACAAAAATAATACAATATAATTAACATTAAAAACGAGCATTACAAAATTACGTATTTGGGAACAAGAAGAAACACGACTTTGTCAAAATCAAAAACTCTTACTTTCGTAATTTATTTTTAAATCTTCAATATTTTTAAGTTAACTTATTTTTGTCAAAGTGATGATATCTTCGATTATTGGAATGGGGTGACTGACGATTATACTTAGGTAAGTAGGTTAATTTGCCTTGTCAATGTAATGGAATGGGATTAGTTTGGACGCCACACGTCGGGGTCCTCCATGAGCGTGGCGTGGCCGTGATCGCCCACCCCCCCCGCCCCACCCAGGCCCCCCTGCGGGGTATTGCCGCCCCCCTCCGCCATGGCCGCCATGTCGTCGCGCGACCCCCTATTAGCCAATCATCATCAAACTAACGTTGCACGGATATATGCAATGCGATCAATAACATAGTCAGTGATTTGTCAGTTTTGGGAACATCTATAACTGTTAGTCAATGTTGGGAATACAAAAATTGGTTATTTAGGGACCATGGTTGGTAAAGAAGGTCTGGACACACTGTCGGTAATGTCAAATGTATATGGTCGATCATTTTTAGATGATCTATTGTTGGTTAATGTTGATCAGTCTGTCGGAAAAAGCCAATGATATTGGGAATATGGTTCTGGTCCATAGTTTGTCAAGGTTGGGAAAATGTTTGATCATATAGGGAACATCACTATAATAGATCATGGTTAGGAGCCATGATTTGGGGAACATTTATGATTCTCAAAGTTGGGAAAAGTTAACACGCAGGGAACATATATTGTTGGTCATGATTGGGAACGCTGTTAATAACAGCGATATTAGGAACTTACTTGGTAATTTTAACATTTACTTTTTATCAAGGTTGGGAACACTGGTAATCGTGTAAGGAACATTTACATATCATCGGTCATGGTTGGAAATACGGTTGATAACTTTTGAAACATCTAATATCACTCAAATTTGAAGTACTCCATATAATCCAGACATTAACTGGTCGAAAGTTAATCACAACTATTTTATGATATTGTCCAAATCTGTATCCAGGTTATCTTACAAAATTCTAGAATTTGTTCTGGAACCTAAAATTTTATCCAATCAACTGAGTTCTCCAATGATGAATTTCTTTTATACAGTTATTTACAAAACAAAATGCTTTATAAATATATAGTGTCAATTTTTGCAAAAGGCTGCATTCTCAAACAAAATCAGTTCACAATAAGATCTACTTAACATTATGATCTTTGCATCAGCAAATAATTCATCTCCACTTTCCATTAAAAACAGCTCAGTTGGTGAGTATTTCTGATTTAATGTAATTTATGAATGTCAATGTTTTTTTATGTTTGATGATTTGATGATTCATGATAAGAAAAGATAATGAAATCTATTTTATGTTTTGTACAATTTACAGTAATAATTGTACAACATTTTGAATCCACCTACGAGAGGTACCCAAAACATAAGATAAAACATTGAATAACGAAGATTGTGTTGATTAATTTGGTAAGTATTTAAATATTGTTAAAAACAAAACATACACAGAAAAAAACCCTTATACATATAAGGTTCCCACATAAGAAATTTATAGAAAACATACACAGAAAAACCATTATATAAGGTTCCCACATAAGATGTTCACACTTTTAATAATTAGTTTTTTTTTCTGTATATTGAAAAGCCTTGATGGCTTTCACTGTGTTCTAATTAAAGAAGAAGATTAGTTATTTATAAAAAATTGTATTGCTAATTGACTTACTTCTTCCCGAGGGACATCATGCCATAGATTACTCCGGTCCCAAAGATGAGACCACTGCCAAAGACACTTCCAAGGCCCGGACACATGAAAATGGGTGGAATGGCAATGCTGTAACAGAAAAACAAAATCTTTGTCAATGTAATGCAAGCTGGAGTTTCCACAAGCACCATGTTACTGTACAGAGACCTTTGTATTCAACCACGACTAAATGATCAGGAAAATGAAGGTCAACACAAATAATTTATCTTAATTATAAAGCGGAAAATTGTTTACTGAAGCAGTAAAAACTCTGGGTGAACTTAGTCATGAAATTTGCACAACTTTTCTGTTCGAAATTTCTAGGTCAATGCAATTATGTATTATTTAAAATCAAAAAATTGACAAGATAAAATACTGACAGGCCTCGACCTTATTATGTCAGAGGGTTAAAATATTTCCGCTTTTCAATAAAATCCAAATAAATGGAATATTTCTGAACATATCCAAAAACTAAAAACTGTTTTTGAAAAGTGATAAAATACGCTTTCTAATTTTATAAATCAAAACAAACATAATTTTTTAAATATAAAAATTTTGCATGCAAACATAAAAATGTTTTAAAAATTGCTCAACTTACGTTTTTTCTAACTAAAATTACCAATAATGAAAAAAAAAAAAATACACATTTTATTAGACTGATAATGTATTATGAACGTTATGGTCATCTATCTCACTTTTTTGTCATTCATTTCTTGTAAAAATAAATAATAAAATATTCCCAAAGTTTCATATATTTATTTCAAATTGCAATTCGAAACTTTGGCTTCATAAAGGTATACATTTTACTTCTTTTGTGGTTGGTTTTTGTATTTGAATATAAATCATGGTGTTTTTTCTTTCTAACACCATTTATATCACATTTATCACTACGATAATAAGGGAGATACAACGATTTCTACGAGACCTATATGAGTTGTTCCGAAAACTGAACAAATAGACTTTAAGGGTTAATATTTTTTCAATTATTATTCAGTAAGAAAAAACCTAAATTCGGGCAAACTTGGGTAGTAAATATTAGTAAAAAGAAAATAAATAAGAAAAAAAAAACATTTTAAGAAGCTCTGAATCCCTGTTGTAGATAGATTGTTGGATTACAACTAGATAGATTCAGACAGATTTCATCTACGCTTGGTAGGCGTGATTTTTTGTTTACCAAAATTGCAATGCGAATACAATAATCTCACTTTGGGTCAAAACAGAAAAGTAAATGTGATTAATAAAATATTTTTAATAACCTACCGTATCATAAACAGGAAATACTTAAAGATAGGAACTTTAAATGAAAATTACGTTGACCTGATTTTTTTGCTCAAGAGCAGACTATTTGGTTGGAGATCTGACTGCCTGTTATAACTCTAATAAACAATATAAACAGTGCTTCAGACATAATTTCAACATTGTCTGATAAAATATCAGCTTCTTTTAAATACATAAGCAGTAACTTCGTTTTTATGACACTCTAGAATATTTACTGTTAGAGATTTTGTAATTTTTTTCAATGAGGTTTGATATTTATTTTTTTATTTGTTCAATGTAAATCTTGTTCACAGTGCTGACATAGGCACATTGAAGAGTAAAAGTATTTACTCTTAGTAAACAAGACAAAGATCACAGAGGCCTATTTTCCACACGACCTCCGTGGCCGAGGGGTAAGACTTTCGACTATGAATCCAGAAGTCGCAGGTCCAAATCCTGGAGTGCAGAAGTAAATTTTATTTCATGAATTAATTAATTAAAAAATAATATATAGCATATTTTCAACACATTCCAGAGAGGAAGATACTCTCAGCGAAAGAGCACCATCCAGAATTGAAACATTGCATGAAATGGCATCGGCCGTGTTTGGTGACCAGATCTAAATCCTCTTCCCCATTTCTTTCAGCATCGAAACAAATCCCAATTGGGAATGCCACAATCTCACTGGCTCCAGACTTTTAGGATCGGTTGTGCGGTGCTCAGATAAAAAACAAAAATATATAAATAAGAGAGTCCTATGGTTGATAAGAAAGTTTACAATGTATTGAATGGTTCCATGCCAACTCAGAATCAAGTCAACACCTCTTTGAAAAGTCATCAACAGCTATGGAAAAAAAAATTGCCAATAAACCTAACATAACCTATTTAACCTTTTTTTTTTAATCACTTTTAATGACTTTTCAAAGCAGGTTCTGAGTTGGTTTCATTCTGAGTTGTCCGGTCACCGTATTGAATGTATGTGCTGTTTTCGGCATATTGAATTAATCAAAAAGATTTTTTTATTAGAACAACTCTCTTTTTATAATTTTTGAAGGTTATTCCCATTTATAATATTATATCATTGAAGGAGAAGATCACACTGATAATATAACTAGCAGTAAAAAACCCGCTCGGCGAGTTTTTGCTGCTGGGCCCTGCAGGCGGATTTTGGCTCGACTTCGCCCAGTTTAAGTGTTGGTGACCATTTTATAAATCCGATAGGAACTGGTTCCAAAAATAGCCAGTTCCTCAGATCCAGTGACAGCTAGTCACCAAGACAAAGTAATCACGATGGGTAATAATGCCTTATATGATATACATATAGACGCATGGTAGAAATCACAACGTGGTATTATTATTCACAACTGCCAGTTACAATAATAATAATCATACCATCCATCTCTCTATACCCGGAGAAATTCACGAAAGTACAAATCCAATAGCAATTATGCCTGCCAGCCGACGCTCCTCACACTAGCTGTTAACGTAAGTGGTGTCATCTTATAGCATTTCTTTAATTCAGTTCTATTACAAAAGTAATTTTGTATGCAAACTCCACGTACGAAAACGGTTTTGCGTAAGTCGCGGCGTCAGAGTTGTATTCATAGTCGAATTCTTAAATTTCAACCATACAGACGTTAGCGTAATAATGTCAGATGAAAATATGAAAGAGAATACAGTAGCAACGTAGTGAGCAATTTTTTCTTTTTCATATTTTCATTCAGATTATTAGTGTTACCCATGGACATACAAATACATGGACCTGCCCTAAGCGATAAAAGGCATATTATTTCCCCATCCCATTGGAACCATTCCATCGAAACCGGCAGGGCTTGCGAGAGCCTCGCGTGAATCTAAAAAATGTGACGTCATCATTCTTGTCCGGACCAGTGTCGAGCTCTCATCGTACATTTTACGAAATAAAATGGCAAAAATGGTGGTTTGTGCTACAAAAACGTGTAAAAATAGAAGAGAAAAAGAGAATAAACCCAATTGTCGTATTACATTCCATAGGCAAGCATTATTTTACTTTAGCTAATTCAGATCACACATTATGATCGTTTTTGTAACATATAGGTAGGTACTATCACTCAAGGTACATGGCGTGGGCCCGTCACTGTTTACTGGGGTAAGTAAATTATGAAACATTTGTAAAAGTGTTAAAACTAAATACGTCAACAAAATATTGGTCTCAATCAAGCTGACTTATGGATCAAGGCATTCCTTAAAGCTGAGAAAAGTCTTGCTGTCATCAAACAATGGCTCAATGAAAACAAACTTACTCTAAATACAAAAAAAACCAAATTCATAACACATAGTATAACTCAAAGACGTCAACCTCCTCCAACCTTCGCTCTGAAATTACATGACTGCTCCCAACCCTCCTCAACATGCAATTGCGAAATCATAGAAAATGTCAAACAAATAAAATATCTAGGCGTCATATTTGACGAAAACCTACGCTGGAATGACCACATTAACTTAATTACATCCAAGCTTAAAAAAATCATGTATCTCCTAAATAACATAAAGAACATCTTCCCACGCTCAATACTACGATCTATTTACTTTGCTCTTTTCCCAATCATGTATGGTCTTCTATCTTGGGGAAGTGCAAGTAATATTTCTCTAGATCCATTAGAAAAGGCACAAAAGGCAATAATCAAACTAATTCTTCAAGTACCATATGACACAGACTCTGTAAAAACTTACAAGATGCTCGACGTTTTGTCAATCAGACAACTCTACGCTAAATCGTATATTCTTCACCTCCTCAAATTCAAACTACATATCCCTTTACTTTCTCAGTCCTCAATAACAAGCCGGTCTTCAATAAACCTAACACTCAACATTCCGCTAAAGCACACGACCCACGGACAAAGATCCTTTAACTACTATTCCATTAAACTATATAACTGCATGCCACCTTCTCTGAAACATCTTGCTGATTATTCACCAAAAAATAAACTAAAAAAACAAATCACAGACTGGATAAAAACTAAAGGAACACTATTTTTCCAAAACCTATTTACTCCAAACCAAACATAAAAATTCACTTGGTATTTAAATTAAACCACTAGATCTACAAAATTGATTAATATTGCATAACTATTTTTAAAATATTGGCACTAATATCATCTAGTAAAATAAATAAACATGTCTTTCAAGAATTTAACAACTATTCATATATACATATATATTTATATTTACTTTACATTTTTTTTTCTTCTAAATAATCCATGTACAATAACCATTAAATGTAAATACAAAAATAAAGAAAAAAAAAACTAACTTTCTACTACAACACATAAATACCTGTACTTGTCACACTGAATCATAACCACGTTAACACCTCAGCACAGGTTTTCCTAGTGAGGTGTTCACGAAACATACAACATTATCAACTAACAGTTTCACCTTCTCAAACCTACCTTACACCCAACATAATAAAATGTAATATTAATATGTAAAAATGTTTTCAAAATATATTATGCAAAAATATTAAATATAAGGTAAAAACTGTAATATATAGAAATAAATAAATAAATAAAAAATAAAAATCGAAAATAGGCGACCTTACTTTGCTGTATTTGGACTTCACAAATTTTAACATTACGCGGCGAGCAATTCGCGCTCCCATGTAAAAAAGTCTATTAATTTAAAAGCAGAGTTTACTTTTAAGAACTAAATAATGGTGATATTATAATGCGAGGTGCCTATATACTGTCAGATTGAGTTTTTTTCAAATCACATATCACCAAATTCCCGCTCTTCGTCCCGCTGTAGTTGGTTTCCTACCCCTCACCTTTCTGTTCTGGTCTAGTAATATTCATATGTCTATGGTGTAACCTCAATCAAAAAGCACTTACGCAACATAAATGGCGGCCTTATTCCAGTAAGGCCTGTTCTCCACCCAGAGAGAGAGCTGGTTGACGAAGTCCACAAAGGCGCAGCAGCAAGGCGCCTCGCAGATGATGACGGTGAAGCCGGCCACCATCTGCCACAGGCCGGACAGCAGGCAGCTCACGTCGCCCAACATGATGCCTATGCAGTTCCATAGTCCCAGCAGGATGGCAACTGAAAATGGACATTCATTACTTTATTTTATTTATTCAACGCCCAGAGGCCTTTTACATGTTTAGAGTACAATTAATTCATGACAGATGATTTTTAACACTACAGTACACGCGCCTCTAAAACGTTCATGAGTGCTCGCGTGAGCTTCACTTGTAGCCTATTTTAAATTGAAATATACTGAAAGATAATTGTTTAATTTTTAAATAAAACACATTTATTATTATAAATGACATTTATTAAGTAAACCGAAATAAAAAATATATCTTCTCTTTCTTAAACTTAAAATATTAAAAAAAACTTCATACCTCTCAAAAAATCGCATAATTTTTACTTATTTGAGATCAATCAACTTTTGGTTTAATTCTTACATTTTTTTAACTTTTTTTTTAAATTTTCATTACTAGGACAAATTAAAATTTGGTGATCATTACATATACGCCTGTAGCATTTCGAGCAAGTTTTCCTTGTGCTTTCCTTGTGTTCCGGCAGTGCATGCATGGGTATACATACGTAGCCCAACAACTTTAAATGGTTATTTTTCGCACGTGCGCCGATGATACTAAGTTATGAACAAAAACAATACCCTGGGCTACATATGTACTCTAGTGTTAAACAGATAAAGAAATAATAAAAATAAAATTAGAGAAAAAATGCACATAAGTCCCAAAAATACAGCGATTTGATAGGTTTACAAAAATTAATAGTTTTGGAATAAGTTTTTTACAAGATCCACAAAATTCGCCAAGTTGATGTTAAATATGTCAACATCAACTAAGTACTGATTTCCCATAGTATGAAATCGTTGTATCGGAGAGTGGGCAAAGTAGTTCCGCATATGAATGCTGCAGTAGAATAGTGTATTTTGTCGTGTGGTTACTGTCGGTATTCTTAAGTTTATGAGTTGTAGGAGTTTGCGAATTTAGAGTTAAGTATTTTTAATAAAAATGTTAAGTCGTTTATTTTACATCTGTCTTCTAGTGTGTGTATTTTTAGAATATTTAGTAAGAGATTATATTTTAAGTCTTCTAGTGGGATATTTAATTTAAAATTTATAAAACACAGAATTTTTTTTTGTTTTCGCTCAATGTTATTAACGTGAATTTTGTAAGACGGAGACCAAACTACCAAGTTATATTCATTTTGGCTTCTAACTAGAGAAGAAACCAGAATCTTGTTAACAATGTTAAGAATTGAGCCCTCGTTCGGAAAACAGCATTATGTGAAAAAGTGTGTTTTGAGACTCGTTCTCATGAAACCTACATCAACTTTGTACCTACAGGTGTTCCGCTCATGTCCGTCGAGTTTCTCGCATGTGCACCAGTGCACTGGGGATCATTCCTACTAGTTCCTTAGAGCAGGCTCCATTAAAACACCTGTAGAACAGACCCAGATTCCCACAGTGCATCTGTGCATTAGAGATGGCTATCAATCTATTAACAGTGGATTGTCAATCAGACGGACCGCCCTCCTTTGTACATAATCAGTATCAAGTATTGTGCGTAGTGCGTGCCAAGTCTTCGGTGCATGTGAGATTTTTATAGGTTTTTTTTTAATACTAGTCAAAAATTCCCTCAGTGCCTATCATCTTTGAGGATGCGGTTTGTAGGATCTTTTTAGGGGAAGAAAAAAGGTGTGAGGGGTGGGTAGGAATCTGAGAGTTAATGTGTCTAGGAGTGATGGACATATCGACAGTCACCGGGAACAATGTCGGATCTGCTAAAAATAAAAAAATCGTTTTGTTGGCTTATTTATAGATAAGTCTGTATTTTTGGAATTTCTTAGTAAATCACATAATATAAACAAGAAATACATATGCAAGATATATTTTCTGGAAAACAGAAGACAATAGCAAAAATAAATAAATTCTAGTTTTTAATCTGATATTTGAGCGAAACTCATTAAGGTGATTTTTGCAAGGCTCCGCATATTTTCGCCCCGCAATCGAATGTATTCTGAGGTTTTTCTGTTCTGACTTTTAACAGATTAATGAGCAGAATTTGATTAAACTTATTATTTCATGTTCATCAAGAGAAATATAAAGCCATTAATTATAATGTTTTCAGCAATATGTTTTTGTGCAATGTTCTATTTTGGGCAATGGTAAGAAAAAAAATAGGTAATAAACCTTGACTAATAAATCCAAATACTGTTTTACAATATGGTAACTGTACTAAATCAATTATCAGGAAAATACAATTATTATGTTAGTACCAAATTGGTTCTTATTGGAATGGAGGACATGTTTTTTTATAAGAATAAGAAAAAAACAAACAAAAAACGAACTGTAGCGCAAAAAGAGATTAAATCAATAGTGAAATTTTAATAATGCAAATAGAAATCATTGAGAAAATAAAAATTATGATTTAAAAAAATATCAAATCGATAAAGATATAAGTAATAAAAAAATTCAAAGCCAATCGACGCAATAAAATAATTTTTAAAAGCACATTGTTGTGAACTAAAAATAATGATTTGCGTTTTTGGGAATACAATAAAGATCTGACGTACCAACTCATGCGTTATTATCAGTGGTTTGTTTATTGACAGATAAGATAAACGCAGCAGTCCGTTAACTGAACAATGTTTGTGGACACCAAATTAGTTAATTACTGTTGGAGTTAAGTAATTAGCGTTCAATATGCTTACAAAAACCGCCCACAGTTCCCAACCCCCGGCCAGCGTATCTCATCCACCATGGAACGTCATCCTTCGGCACCACATCTTGGCCGGGCCGGGCCATAAGGGAGGCTATTTTCTCGGAGAACGACTGCAACAAAACATGGAATTAACTCATTACCCAACGCATTTAACTAAATATTAATTTATATTTTGGCATTTAAAAATCTTTACCATTTCTGAAAAAGGTGATTGATTTGCCCTACTACCACCACTGTCAATTCTACGTTTATGCCAACTTGACAAACAATGACTTCAATAATATTTCAGAATTTCAACATGACGATAAAAAAACAAACCGTGCAAAAAAGTACCTCGGTGTCTAAAAGTTCCTACACACGGAAAATGTATGTTTTAGAATTTTTTTTTTCAATTCCAATTCAATGTATTGCGTCAACAGATTGATAAAAATGATAACTAATAATTTATTCTATACATACAAGGAACAACATAACCTTACAATGCGTAAAAATGACGTGAAAAGGACGAAAAAGTTAGTTTTTTACCTTTCCTCTGTAGCGCCAATGTAAAAATACCATAGGCAACTATTCAATCACAACAAACTTTCCGAAATCTAAAATGTCTATGGTTTTTTGTGTTGTTTTCTGTGATGTTTCATCGATGATTGGTTTATTTATGTTTCATCGTTTCATGGATGTTTCTTTGCTTGTCAAATAATTTTTCGTTTTCGTGTTTTATGGGGTCGATGGGATCCTTTCCTCGCTTGGAATTTTAACTCTGTCTTACTAAATGTTTTTTAATGAAAATGTCTGATAAAAACCCCTCTTTGGTTGTGGTGCTCCAGTTGCTGAGGAAATATAACTTAAAGGTACGAATCGTTTCCGAAAGTAGTATTTGTGATTCGGATCATTATCTTCTTACCGACGAAATTATTCCTCGAAATATTCTTTGTTTATTATAATGAGTTATGATGTTATTATTATACTCCTTGTAACATAGCTTTCTCAATTACTTTTGTGGCAAACGTACCTTTTTTTAATGTTCCGTTTTAACCAATATTTCGCACACAAAGATGACATACGTCCCGATAGAATTCCTCAGGACCTTTTGTATGAAATTAATATTTAAGATATTTTAAGCTAAATGTTGTATTTCTCTTAAAACCTCTATAACTCGTAATGTCAAGTGTGTCAAAATACCGTTTTGAATATGTTTTAGGGCACCGAAGAATTGCTAAGGAAAGAAGCCAATTTAACCGATGTTCAGTTACCAGCAACCGATTCCCAATCTGAGATCGACATCAGCAATGCCTTGTCGGCCTACCACAGCGAAGGAGACCCACTCACTTACACTTATGCGTATGAAAACTTGAGAAAGTTTGTTGAGAGTTCATTGGATATTTATAAAGTAAGTACAACGATTTTTAAATATAGCGGTGGTGCAAACTCATCTCCGCAGTCATATTTGACCATGGAGAGAGAAAAGGCGGTTTTGGTAATTTTTGGATAGGGCCTGACACGCTTATTATTAATAATTTTTAGAAAAAAACTTTAGATTCGCCATTACTATAAAAGGAAACTTTTTGCATTTCGGGCGGCGGAAAATAATGCATTTTAATTTTCAATTGCATAAATTAAAATTCACTTCGCGAACCGATCGGCGATTTTCAGCGGCCATTAGGTACGTCACTGTTATGTTGGTATCCCTGATGCGTTAACAAGAGCTAAATACGACCGTAGCCATCTTCGTGGGATACAAGAAGACACGCGTTATTATGAAAAACACAATTAAATCGTAATTACACAAACCCTCTAGACAAACCCTGCTTTGCCAAACAAACCATTCAAAACCTGGGATGTTTTTTAAAATTATGATGACATGCAGCTTTCGTAGTTTAACCGTGTTTTCATGTACCCCACGAAGTTGGCCACAGTAGTATTTAGTTCTTTGCAATGTATCAGGGATACCAACATAACAGTGACGTACCTAATGGCCGCTGACAGTCGCCGATCGGTTCGCGAAGTGAATTTTGGTTTTACGCAATTGAAAATTAAAATGCATAATTTTCCGCCGCCCGAAATGCAAAAAGTTTCCCTTTATAGTAATTAAGGCGAATATAAAATTTTTTTCTAAAAATTATTCGTAATAAGCGTGTCAGGCCCTATCCAAAATTTACCGCGATTGAAGATGTTATTGTAATTGAACTATTCCCATAATAAATATAGAACCATTTCGGCTGTCGTGTAGCATTTCTGGATGACTCGTGCAATAATTAATTCATTTGAAACAATATAAAAGCAGCGGAAATACGTTATGATAGTAACTGCAATTTTTCTTCACAAAAATTTGTTATACTTTGTTTATTTTTATTATAAACATATTATTTGGTAAGACGGTACAATTTATAAAAACATAATTTTGCAAAAAACAAGTTATGACAAAAATAGAATCAGATGGTGCACGGCAAAATTTTGCGCGGCACACCAAAGGTAAGGATACGCTGGGTAAAAGGTTAATCAAAATCACAACTAAGTTGTATTTCTCTTACAGCCTCTATAACTCATGTGTCAAAATACAGTTTTGAACATGTTTTAACCATTTCGATCTATCGCGAATATGCACTTTTTACGTCAACGAAATGTCAGATTTACGAAAACTTTGTGTTATTTCCGCTTCACAATTAAAGCTCTATAAGTTAAACATTTCTGAACGTAGCCAAATACTAAAAACTGTTTTTCAAAGATTACGAAATAAGCTTTCAAATAGTTATATTACAAATAAATTTTAACATTTGTAAATATTAAAATTTAGAATGCAAACATAAAAAAATGTAAAAATGTTACACGTGATGTTTTTATGTGAAAACGGTACTAAAATCCCGGATTATGTAAAAAAATACTTATTCTATTGTATAAATGTAAATAAACAATTTAGTCACCTCACATTTTTATCATTTCATACAAGAATATTTAATAAAAAAATAATAATCTCTAACGGCTGATAGGCGATTTTGCGGTCTACCGTGTATCTGACAGAACAGGTCTTTTTATGTATTTCTATGGACAACTTGAATAGTGATGGGTAGCTTGATTTATTATGGAGCTTCTACTTTTTATTTTAGAAATGTCACTAGAACAATAACGGAGTTATAACGATTTCTGTGGAAACACACGCGTTGACGTGAAAACACGCTTATTGTACTTGACTGCTATTGTCATATTAACGTGTATATCTGCTTGCGTTGCTGAGTGGTTAAGAATTGCTAAGAAAAGAAGCCAATTTAAACGATGTTCTGTTACCAGCAAATTTTTTTTTTTAATGTACTTTTTAGCATGAACTATCAACAATTCTTTATCCCGTGCTGGTGCATATGTATATGGAGTTGATTTTAAACAATCATGTGGAACATGCCAAAATTTTGCTGGAGCAGTTTGGACCGGAACAAGAAGAATTCTATCAAGATGACATCAAAAAGTTTTCACAAATTACCAACAAAAGCCAAATCAACAAAGATGATCTTGCCGAAACTTTTAAGTAAGATGCCATATTTTTTTTTATGTTTCATATTACATTAACATCATTTTTTGCATTCAATGTATCTTTTTTTTTTGCCTTGCAGCTCCAACAAATTTGTAATTCAAATCTCCCGGGATATATCCTCCCTTCTGAAGAGACACTTGCATGAGCAGAAGAATTCTTCAGTTGTATCCAATATCGTGAACAACCGACTGCACCTAGAGCTCTATGAGGGGGGCGCTAGAAACCGAAAGCAGGTGCTTGCCACCGCCGGGGGGCTGATGGGAGAGGCTACAAAACATGGTGAGCTTATATTATATTATCGCTGCGTGTTTGCAAAATTCTGTTAATTAATTACTTGCTCCTATATTTTTTTTTCTTTAAAAAAAAGACAAGTATTCTTGGATTACAAATAAACTGATAATAATTTTGAAAATCTCCTACTACCACCACAGTGAGTAAGTGGAAAATGTTGGAGGACTTAGCCAGCCGAGGAATCAAACTCACAATGCCTGGGTGGGATCCAGACAAGATGCCAACTCAGTATTTACTATCTTTTGCTTCACCTAATATTTTTTTTATTTTTCCCAACCACACTGTTTCTCTACCCCCTTTTCCGCCATAATCTATTTGTCAAAAACCATTTCTTTACTTTTGTTTATGACAATTTAAAAATAGAACTCATTGGAAAATATTACTAGAAAGTACCTACCCCAACTTAACATAATTTCATTATCAGCGATAACAATATTGCCATCATGTCGTTAACACATTATATTTTTCTTAAGAAAACCGAACAAAAGTCTATTATGGGCTGTTGAAAGAGCCTGACATTCAAAGCCTCACTGTTCCTGTAGAAGAAGACGAAGAAGCGGAAGAAACACCCGATAAACCCAAAAAGAAGAAAAGTAAAAAGGATCCGCTTTTCTCAAAGAAAACCAAATCTGATCCTAATGCTCCGCCAGTGGACAGAATGCCTCTTCCAGATTTGTAAGTCTTAATTTTTTTAAATACTTCATGTAATATCCGTTCATGAAAAATTTTGATTTTCCACTTTATTTTTGTTTGCAGAAAAGAAACAGATAAAGTGGAAAAAGCAAGGGCTTTGAGGGAAGCATCCAAAAGGGTGAACTTAAGTCCAGAATGCCTCCCTTCCATCTGTTGTTATACTCTGCTGAATTCCTTACACAATGTGACATGTGCTGATATTGCCGAAGACTCCAGTCTTTTAGCAGTGGGTTTCAACAACTCTTCTATAAAGGTACAGATTTATTTATTTATTTATTCTGAAATTATACAAGCGGAATATTTGATGTTTCATAAAAGCAATTTTTTTTCATCATGAACTTAGTTGGAGATGCTCATCTTTCATTGTATATTTCAGGTCTGGTCCCTTACTCCGAACAAGCTGAGAGTGATGAAATCTGTTGATAAGTTATCTGACATTGATAGAGAAGCCGGTGAGTATCTTATAGAACTTGAAAACAAACATCTCTCGGTGCCTAGTTAGCATGTGGTCTACTAGAACACTATTGCCCTATTGCCTACCATTATGAAAAAAATTAGTATCAATAACGCTATTTAAAACCTAACTAAACCTTTATCCATGACCAACAGTGGTCTAAAATCTAGATGGATTCATTGTAGAGATGCCACGAATAGTGATTTTGCTGAACACCGAATATTCGGCTAGGCTCTCGGCCGAAGCGACGAATATTCGGCGGCCGAATATTCGGTGACACTTAGTACATTTCGCGGGTGACAGGTTCCGACCTGCATCATTGAAGTGCGTGCGGTAACTACGCCGTGGGCGTATTTGTTTCATTTGCGAGTAGGTCGTGCCACAACATGCATTATTTGTTGAATGTTACATCAAATTGTGTTACTTATATTGTGAAAACTGTTCGCCTAGACCAGATAGGAGACCCTTACAGGTGGTGGTCAGTAAACGCAAAACAGTATTCAAGCCTAGTGGAATTTGCTAAGATTTATTTATCATCTCCCGGGAGCAGTGTAGCAGTATAGGGAGTGGATTTTTTCGGAAGCAGGTATAATTTAGGATGAAAAGCGTAGCAAAATGCTGAAAAAAATGTTTTCATTCATCATAACTTAACACTGATAGATTTTAAGTATTAAATATGTTGATTAAAATAAAAAATTTTGTCAGTAATATTGGGCGTTTTTTTTTTCATGATTTGGTATTCGGTATTCGGCCGAATATTGCCAACTATTCGGCCGAATACCGAATAGTTAAAAAAATAGCCGAATAGGCCGAATACCGAATAGTAGCCAAATATTCGTGGCATCTCTAATTCATTGACTTTAAACTGCATTAATTATTTAGAGGTGTGATATTAATAAAATTGTAAAATCTCCATCGCTTGAATGGTTAAACACACTATTTTTTGGCTTTGATTATTGGTTAAATCAGGGGTCTCCAAACTTTTCAGCCTTAGGGCCATACTGTTCCCTCCAGTAAGTTCCAAGGGCCAAAACCGTTTTAATTTTCCTACCATTATCATTCATGGTTCATGGGGTGAGGTTTGTCCAGGTCTTAGCGGCGGATGCGTCTGCCCACCTGCTGCGTGGCGGGCCGGATCGAGAGAGACCGGGTGAGGAACGCCTTTTGACCTTTCCAGCCGAACTATCTCGACTCATCGCCTTGCACCGCAGTTGGAGGGACGGATTCGTACGTCCGATACTCCTGGACACTAACCCCCAGATTCCTACCCACCCCTCATTTCTTTTCCTTCCCAGAACTTCCTATCCTTCCCTTTTTTTAAAAAAACCTTCACACAGCATCCGCTAAGATGACATAGGCCCCGAGGCAAAATATTTTCCTCGGGGCTTCCTGTGTGGAGTTAATGTAAAAAGAGAAAATACGCTTGCTAAATTTACTAGTTCAATTACTATTGTATTGTACTGTATTTTCACGACTACAATACGGCATCTAGGTGGTTACACGCAGAAATAGGTAGTGAAAGTACCCTCCATCCATCGCACAGATAGTGCTAGTAGTAGGTACCTTTTCTCGAATAATCTCGTTGGTTTGATTTTATACTTGTCATCAAGCTTTACCTAGCAAGTAAATAAAACCGAGTTACTATCATTTTGTGTTTTTTCCAACTTATCACAACAACAATAAGCCGTTAGCTGTCGCGGGCCTGATTGATGACACTGGTCATAAACTGTCGCGGGCCGGATTGATGACACTGGCGGGCCGGACTTGGCCCGCGGGCCGTAGTTTGGAGACCCCTGGGTTAAATGATTGACTTTATTGTTGAGTATTAAATTGCCCTTATTGAGTAGGTATTTATTATTACATATTTCAGTTGATGTCCTGGTCCGCATGATGGATGAACGATTGGGAGAAACAAGCAGAACCCTTCTGGGACACTCAGGTCCCGTGTACAGAGTGGCCTTTGATCCATACAAGTCGCTTCTGCTATCCTGCTCAGAAGACACCACTAGTAAGTAAAATAATTTGAAAATTCAGCAATAGGACCTTATTAAGGGGAACGTATGCGCAGCCCATTTCGGCGCGTTTCATACAAATCTTAGATTTGGATTTGAGATCAAAATACCCAACCAAACTAAAAAAAAAATTTGTAATCAAAAGGTATATCAAATATCTGCAAGGATGTGAGCTACTTTATTTATTTTTGCTTTAAATTATACGATGTAGGCCATTAACCACTCCGATACATCGCGAATATGCACTTTTTACGTCTTAAACGACATGTCAGATTTACGAAAACTTTATGTTATTTCCGCTTCACAATTAAAGCTCTATAAATTAAACATTTCCGAACTTAGCCGAATACTAAAAACTGTTTTTGAAAGGATATGAAATAAGCTTTCAAATTGTTATATTACAAATAAATATTAACATTTGTAAACATTAAAATTTAGAATGCAAACATAAAAAAAATGAAAAAATGACTCACGTGATGTAATCATGGATTATATAAAAGACAATATTTATTCTATCTTATAAATGTATAATAAACAATTTGGTCACCTCGCTTTTTTATCATTTCATACAAGAATATTTAATAAAAAAATAACGATGTCGAACAGTGGATAGGCAAATTGGCGGTCTATCATGTGTCTGACAGAAAAGATTTTTTTTATCTATTTCTATGGACATCTTGAATAGTGATGGGTAGCTTGATTTATTATGGAGCTTCTCCTTTTGGTTTTAGGGATGTCACTAGAACAATAACGGAGTTATGACGATTTCTGTATAAACATACGCGTTGACGTGTAAACACGCTTATTGTACTTAACTGATATCGGCATATTAACGTGTATATCTGCTTATGTTGCTGAGTGGTTAAAGATTTTAGTGTTTCATGATTTTGGAGGCAACTTAGGCAATTATTTGTGAGTAAATGAAAAAAATTATTATATTTATTTTTCATTGTGTTTTAAAAATTAATATAATAATTTTTTTTTTTTTTTTTAAATGCATTTTTTGGGGAGAAATTGGTCGCGTTTCATTCCGACATGTTGTGTTTTTTGTTGCTCTGCAGGATTATTTTTATATCACAGGATCCTTTGGTGCAATCTCTTTGAAAATGTGTCAAAATACGTGGTTTAGTTATAGCTTTATAATTTTATTACCAAATTTGGTATTGCGTAGTTGCAACAGTGGTAAAAATGACAAAGTTTGCAAGTGAATTCGAGTGAAGACAAAGGATTTTTATAAAGGCCTGACATCAATACTTAACCTTTTCCCCGCGTTGAACTACTCCGTTTGTTCAATACCCATACGCGGTACATGTTTTCAAATACCTATCCATCCAATTTTATGTCAATTACAGCATATTATGGCATGATTTATCATACTATATAAACAGATGAGATTATTATCTACAATTTGAAACCAAATCGTCGTCTGTAAACACTCCTAGATGTTTATAAAAACAAAAACATTAAATTCCATACAAAAACATACCCATGTTATCTTAAAGGCGGCGCCATTTCCCCGCGTGCTTGTACTCAGGACACTGCGTTGATAGACACAAGTGGTACCTCAATCACTTATTATTATTAATTCGAATAAACAAGTTCTAAAACTCAACACTTAAAAATAACACGAGACGAATAGATTTTGTCATATAATAAATATTGTTTTAATTATCTAAGCACTTAAGAGGAGTTTACGCCGGTCACAATTTTTTTGAGGTATGGTATATTTTAAAACAGGGTTCGATACATAACGACACACCGCATTCTTTACACATGTATCTCGTTAACTGCATTTTATTATTTGTAAGTCGGCATACACGACATCGTCTGCGCGGTTTATTTGATTTGTCGGTTGCTGGAATCAATCCTGCCATATGCTTAGTGGCATGTTTAGGCAGAATCCGAAATGGACTGAGGTGGGCTGATGTTGTAGGCTGTGGTATTTGTGTAACTTGTGGTTTATATTTCTCAACAAGTTGCATTATAACCGCCAATTGAAAATCTGCTAACGGCTTTTTTATACCTGTCACTTGGGTGTGCAAAATAAGTGCATTCAATAAATACAGGTCAATTATGTGAAAAAAGACTTTTTTATACCACTTTATCGTCTTTCGCATACATGATAAACTGCTCAGCATCATGTCGCCTTTGTCAACAGTTCCCATAGATTTATTGTAATCGATTATACAGGCGGGCTTGTGAATGGGTTGTTTAGTTCGGTGATTTATTTTCCCTGTTTCTTTAAATATGTCATCGTGCAAGGTAGTTAGCATGTGAACATCCCTTTTATCACACCATTTTAATGCTAAAAGGGGACCGCGGCTTTTTGACTCAAATTCACCTTTTTTCAGATTTTTAAATTTGGGCATTTCCTTACGGTTTTTTTTTACTGTCCCACAGGCATTCGTTTTTTCCGAATGCAAAAACTGGAATAACTTTGGGCTTGTGTACCAATTGTCACACCACAAATTGTGCCCCTTGCCAAAATAATCATTTATAAGTGTGGTTACAACAGCGCCGGTTATTCCCAAGTTCTGCTCATCCGTTATTTCCGTGCCTTCTCCACAGTAAATTATAAAATCAAGAATGTATCCAGTTTTCACATCACACAAAACAAACATTTTGATTCCAAAGCGGTGTCGTTTCGATGGAATATACTGTTTAAAAATAAGCCTACCCTTGAAAACAATCATGCTTTCATCTATGCATAGATCTTCATAAGGTATTACAGACTGTTTGAATAGTGTTCGGGTGTGATTTAAAACTAACCTTATTTTATAAAGACGATCTGTAGACGGCGAATTTGAGTCACAGAAATGTAAATTTTGCAATAACAGTTGATATCGATCTCTACTCATGATCTGGCCAAAAATAGGCGAACTAAGAAATATATTTGTACTCCAATACTCTTCAATAGTCAAGTGTTGGTTTCTTGTCATTAGCATGGTTATTGCAATAAATAAATACATTTCTTCAATATTTGTGTCCTTCCATTTATGAATTCTTGAATTCGCACCAAATTCCTTTGTATTGAGAACAAAGCTATGGTAGTTATGTATTTCTCTTACAATTTCATTCATAATGGAGCGATTCAAAAAATGTTCAAAAAAATCACTTTCTGTTGAGTTTTCGTTAAATTGTACAGAAATGCCGGATTGAAAATCATCAAATTCGTGTACTATTGGAATATGAGGTCCTGACACCCAGGAGTGTAGCACTTCTTCCCGTACAGACTCATCAGCTTGAGTTTCTGCTTCTTCCCGTACAGACTCATCAGCTTGAGTTTCTGCATCTGAAATTTCCGAAGGTACAAATTCATCCTCGGACATTTCATAATCAGAATCCAACATCTGCAGTATATTTTCAATTTCATCATCTTCCAAAATATGGGCCATTTTTATTCTTAAAGTTAATTTCAAACACTAAAAACTTATTGTGAACGTTTCCTAATAACTTTGAAACAGTACGAAAAAGAACACGAAAATAAACACGCACTTTTGTAACTAATTTATAACCAAAATAGACATGTTATAAAATTCTGATGACACTTAAATTAATAAAATTTTTATGTAAAGTCAAAATCACAGTTTCACAATACAAACAAACGTTTAGAATACGCGAGATCTCTACAATAAATGTTATCGACGCTTGTCCACTATGATCAATCGGAAACGCATGCGCAAAGAGCGAATGACTACTAGCGCCATCTGTTGACTAAATTATGAACTATGGCACTCAAACGCACGACGACACATTCACTTGATTATCGATGTTCTTTACGAAATACAATTTTATTTTCGAAATATGCCTGAAGATGTCAGCATCGTGATAGTTACACGAATGTCCTAGTGAGCGGGAAAAAAAACTGTTACATAGGAGCGCTGTGATATCGGCAGTCGAAGTTGGCGTAACAAGGTCTGATACGGGCGCGTGTGAGGCATGGATTTTTGCCGTATCAACTGTTGTTACGATCGCGTGGAAAAGGTTAAGATAAGACCCAGTTCAAATTTGTTTATAAAAATTAGTTGATGCCATAGATGTTTATGTTACCATAATATTCCAGAGCAATCTCATAACATAAACAATACCTCTTAGAGAGCACGTTTTTGAAATGTATTTCTTAATTGTTTGTTTTGTTTTTTGTTTTGAGATTGGTTTATTTATGACTCTGCTCAAAATATCGTTTTGATTTTTGAATATTACTAAATTGTTTTATGTTATTTATCGCTTGTTGAGGTCCAATCTCAAGTGGGTCTTTAGTTATTACATTTCAGAGGGTGTCCTTTGTATTGTACACGGGATGTCCATTGTATGTATATGTGCGTTGTGGGCCGATCGTAGAGTCGGGCGGGTCGCGATATGCCTGGCCATATCGTGAAGTGACTGGCGGCAGATCGTGAAGTGCCTGAGGCTCATCGTGATCTGCCTGATTCTGCGATTGGCCTTGCGACATGTACACGGCATTTGTGTACAGACAAGGTATTTAATTATTATTTTATTTTCGTCGATGAATTTTTATATTTTTTTATATATATATTGCACAGACCTTCATATTATGTAGAAGCAAAGAGGAATACATATGGTGGTTGGTCCTAGAGTTTCTGTACTGAAATAAATCCTGACTAACAGCATTAAGTGCAATCCGAAGGCTTGTCAGTGCGGGCAATTCTGGACCATCAACTACATCATTTAATATGTTTTGTTACCAGTCAGTGTAAATCTTTCTGTCTGATAATTTAAGCACACACCATCTAAAAGAGATGAATATCTCTTGACTAACTTATCACATGCATTTGATAAACAAATGGAAAAACATCTGAGAGAAGGTCTTTTCAAAACCTATTTGATGATCTGATTCGAATATTCAAGAATAAGAAAGAAGAGGCTAGAAGAAATAAGTAGTGACAGGGAAAAATAAGAAGAGCCACGAAGCAAGAATATGCAAGGGAAAGTATGAAGAACCAAGAAAATAATAACATGCAAGAAGAGACTAGAAAGGCCACGATAAGGAAAAAATGTCGAGATACTTGCAAGAAGAAAACAGAAGAATCAAGATTAAGGCAAGAAGTAAAGAGATGAAAGCAGAGACTACGAGATCCTAGAAGAGCCAAGAAGATGCAATAAGAAGTAAGTAGACGGCAGAAAAATCAAGACGTTCGCAAGAAGATGCAAGCTGAGACTAGGAGAGCCAAAAAGAAGCAATACGAAGCCAGAAGAACCAATAAGCTGAAAAGTGCTAGTGGAAGTAAGATAATGCAAGAAGTGGAAAGAAAATAATAAAAAAAGTCAAGTCAAGAAAACCAATAAGAGCCACGATGAAAAAATAATATTTAAGAATAGACCGGTAGAGTAGTTGGAAGCAGAAGAAGCGAGAAACGAACGTTCAATCATCTCCCTTATTCCTGCACCTACGTATTGGTCGATTAAACTCCGCAAGACGCAAGAAAAGCCAGACAAGACGAGCCAATGAGGGGGAATAAAATGCAAGAAGAGCCAAATCAAACTAGAAAAGACAAGATAAGAGAAGATTCAAGATGAGACAAGACAGGCCAAGAAGAGACTAGAAGAGACAAGAAGAGTAGGTTAGAAGATCCAAGACGAGCTTGCAAGAAAAGGTAAGAAGAGGCAGAAAGAAGCAAGAAGAGGCAAGAAAAGCCAAGATGAGACATAAAGAACGGATAAGGTTCCAGAAGATCTTAGAAGAGGCAAGAAGGGAAAAGAACAAGCAGCAAGAGCCGAAAAGAGACGGGAAGATTAAAAAAGCGGCAAGAAGAGACAAGGCGAACCAATCAAAGGCGAGAAGATCCAAGAAGATCCGTGAAGGTCCAAGAAGAGTTAAGAAGAAACGATAAAATCCCAGAAGAGACGAGAAGAAGCAAAAAGAGACAAGAAAAACCAAGTTGAGGCAAGAAGAAGGAAGGCATAAAAAAGGAAACAATAAATTTAAAAAAATTAAAAATCATAACTCTCAATCCATTCCTTTATTCCTGTCCATCCTAAATTTCAATATTGGCTTATTAGGTTGCCATGTATACCGGTCGATTAAACTCCAACCTCCTTCCCATCCTCAGAGCATGTGTTCCAATCCTAACAAATCAGTGCCCCTCGGTGTACCGGTCTCACCGGGACAGGAGTGCTCCTGGCTGGGGGTACAATCATATCATATCGTAGAACGTGTTTCAAATTCAAATTAAAAATGTTTCACCGATGAAAAATACCCCGCATTGCAAATTTTTTCTTTGCAAGCGTGGAATAAATTAGCCGCGAAGGGCTACAAATAACCATGAAGATAAGATCCACAACGAGTCAAGTGAAGACGAAAAAAAGCAAGAAGAGAGGAGAAGAGACAAGTAGATTAAATAAGAGACGAGAAGATTCAAGAAGAGACAAGACGAGCCAAGGAGAGGCAAGAGGATCCAAGAATATATAGGAAGTGCCAAGAGACGATAATGTTCCAGAAGAGACAAGGAGAGCCGAGAAGAGAGTGTTATGTAACACGGTTAGATGCATAGTAGTTACCGGGAGGAATTGTTTTTGGAATGGCCACACTGCAAGCTAGCTTCGATTGGTGCTTACCAATCGCCTGACCCCAACGGCGGGCACCCCTTCCCCGCTTTCCGCCCTCGGTCCGGAGAGAGACCCCGCGCCCAGAAAGCATCGAGCGGCCGAACCAAACTGACCTACGCTACACGTTCGGTCCGTTGGCCATTTTTAAACCAAACATGTAGATTTACGTACGCCTAATCTATGGACGGGGAGGAATTTGTGTTGGTCCCCCGTTCCGGCAGTGGTTTTCTACGTCGGTGGATTTCAAACTAACGTACGCTGCGTTCTCAGGCCTCCCTTTGGGACTCGGTATATTTTTTCCTCGCTTATGGAGCACGTGACGGCTGAGAAGAAACGCCGTCCGCCCGACAAACACAGTGAGTTGCCTCATTTTCCCATTTAATTGTGTCCATGTAAATTGCCTTGCACCTGCGCGATAAACCCAGACTTGGAGAGAGAGTTAGGTTCAAGTTAGCCAATTTTACCCTGATTTATAATCCATGTACGATGTAACCAACTATAGGATACAATACACTGCTTTTGTTACCCTGAAGCATTCTTTGATTTGAGACAGATCATGTGTGGAGTTTCCCCCCCCCAATTAACCTTTTTTTGCTGCCAACCCGCGCCCTGAGTGAAGAGAGCCTGCTTAAAGCCGGAACGACTGAGCTAGATGCCGGAAGCAGGTTTGCCATAGCCTGGCGCCCCTTTTTAGTAAACACTGGCGATTCCACGAGGGGCTCTTTTGTTTTAGTTAACAAGAGAAGATCCAATTAGAGACAAGAAGATGCAAGTAGAGCCAAGAAAAGACGAGAGGATCCAAGAAGATGCAAGGAGAGCCAAGAAGAGACAATGAGAGACAGGAAGTAGCAAAAAGAGAGATGAGAAGATTCAAGAAGAGGCAAGAAGAGCCAGAAAGAGTCGAGAAGATCCAAGAAGAGGCGAAAGAAGCCATGAAGTGACAATAAGAACCCACAAGAGAAGAAGGAAGAACAGCCAAGAAGAGACAACAAAAACCCTGCTATGGCAAGCATATGGCGGAAAACATAAATAACGGGAAGCCAGAAACGAGAAGCTAGAAGCAGCAGGAGGCAACAACCAAAAAATACATATATACGCAGGAAGCGGGAAGTGGGAAGATGAAAACGGAAAGCAATAAGCTGGAAGCGAGAAGAAACCGGAAGCAAAATAAGCGAAAGGCGAGAAACAATATTTATATATATATATATATATAGCTCAATCATTTCCTTTATTCCTGCCCATCCTATATTCCAATATTGGCTCCAGGTTGCCATGTATACCGGTCGATTAAACTTCTATAACTTAACTACAACCTCCTTCCTATCCTCAGAGCACGTGTTCCAGTCCTAACAAACAGTGCCCCCTGGTGTACCGGTCTCACCGGACACGAGTGCTCCTGGCTGGGGTGGTACAATCGTATCGTATCTTAAAAATGCATTTTTTGGGTAGTAATTTTAATATGTAAACGACAATTTTTTATTCCACCGTAAATAGGTAATTTGTATTTTTTACACCAATCAAAATGATTTTTTTTATAAATTTTTATTTTATATTTCAATATATTTGTATGATAAATATAGTAAAATATTTTTTTTATTGTTTTTTATTTACTCACATATAATTGCCCAAATCGCCTCTTAAATCCAGAAACATTAAAATCTTTAATGGCCTATATCTTATAATATAAAGCAGAAATAAATATACCTTTTTATTACAAAATTTAATTTTTCAGTTTGGTTGGGTATTTTGATCTCAAATCAAAATCTAAAATTTGTATGAAATGCACCGAAATGGGCCGCGCATACGTTCCCCTTAACCTTTAAACACTTGTGCGCAGCTTGCAATAATGGAAGCCCACTGCCCAAGCATTTTTTGTGAAATATTATAATTATTATTATTATAATAAATCAGTGTAATCCGATAGCAAAATGCACCATAAACACCGGTCCCGTACGGGACCGTTGGACATTGAACGGCACAAATCCACTGACATCTAAAAGTTAATATGGTTTCCAGTAAACTTTAGGTTACGTAATCAGTAATTTGATTGTTTCTCTGTTCAGTCCGACTGTGGTCCCTGCACGCGTGGAAGTGCTTGGTGTGCTACCGCGGCCACATGTACCCCGTGTGGGACACGCGCTTTTCCCCGCACGGCCACTACTTCGCCACCGCGTCCCACGACAAGACAGCACGTCTCTGGGCCACCGATCACCACCAGCCGCTGAGGATATTCAGCGGACATCTATCCGATGTCGACGTAAGAACCTAACCTAACATATTCTTAACTAATAATATTCGTCAGCCATAACACACGGATAATCCCTAACACAGCCAGCGAAAAATACAACAAAAATATATTTGTATTATTTTTACGATTAATAATGTAGATTTATTTTTGGTTTCTAGTGTATCCAATTTCATCCGAATTCCAACTACATAGCTACAGGGTCCAGTGATCGTACAGTCAGATTATGGGACTGTGTGACGGGAAACCAAGTCAGAATCATGTCGGGACACAAGGTAATACATTTTGTCATCACAAATACAATAATTGTTACACAAGTGGATGAATGGAATCGGGGACTATTCATAAAGACATGGAAAGATTGGATGAATCAAATACTTAACCTCTCGGTGAGTGAGCTTTTTTGAACAAAACTGTACCCCAGGAGTGAGCATTTTTGAAGTATACGAATAAAACAAAATTAAATGCAAAACCATAGTTTTCCCAAAATCTAGCAACGCAAAAATATTTAAAAAAATTATATTACTTATTAAGACAAGTTAGAGAAAAAACTAATTGAGCCTATCGAAGGGTTCGTAAACCATTGGAGATGAATCACCATAACATTAAAACGACAAAAAAATGTATGTATATACACACCTACTACAAAGTATTACTCACTAGATAACATAGCAGGATGTCGTGAGAAAACGAATTCACTTTGTGCATTATTGTATGTTTTTTCTTCTCCTTTTTTTAAATATTTTTTTTTTTTTTAAATATTGGTTTTTCATATGGTAGTTTTCTAAACATGGATAAATAAACAGAGCCAAAATACATTTAATGCACATGAATCTCGTATCTTTTCTCTTTTTTGACTGAAGTTTGTGTGGCAAATCGTTCAAATTAGGGTAAATTCTCCCTCTTCCCGCATTCGGCAATCAACTTTTAGGAGTTGATACTGATGCGATAACTTCCCCGTGAATAAGAATAAGTGAAACTCAAAACCACACAAAAATACGAAATAGTTTGATTCATAGCGAAAATAACTAAAAGATCCGCGAAAACAAACATCAAACGAAACTTTGCAAAAATATTTCGCCAAACACTCAATAAATTGTTGAACAAAACGTTATTATTATATAATATATAACAATAAACAAAACTCAAAACCTTATAATCATACGTAACAGTCCGAGTCGTGGCGAAAATAACGATAAAACCGCAAAAAACAAAGACAAAACTTAGCAAACACCCACGCTCTCAAATCAATTGTTGTCAACTCAAGAAACAGGTATAATGGCGGTTGATGACGTCACGCGTTTTTTTAAATTTCAAATAGCAACGTCGGTAAATGTGTCAACTGCTCCAAATGTTCGAAATGGCTTTAGAAACCACCAATAGATGGCAATACACATCACATTTCATTAATAAATCGCGTGGGGCATGATTTATACACACGGCCGTAATATTACGGCCATACTCCTTAGAGAGTTTTTTGTTCTGGTTGTAATATTACGGCCATACTCCCCAAGAGGTTAAGAATGATCAAGTCAGAGTAATCGTAGAGTTTGTATGAATGTGAAAGAAAAAAAATAATGTAGCTATTCATCTTTGGTTTTTGTTAGTCTTGTGATTGTGAGCCTTGTTAGCCCAAATTATAAGAATTAATCTCTTTCTAAAACCCATTTATCTTAATTTTTTAGGGAAGGTAATTGTTAAAATGAAAATATAAATATTTTAATTTTTCAGTCAATCGTCAACGTTATATCCTTCTCAACCTGCGGAAGGTTCATAGCGACAGGCAGTGGAGGGGGACAGATCCTAATATGGGACATATCACAAGGGCATTTGGTTGCTGAGTTTGCAAACCATTCTTCTCCTCTGCATGCCCTCGCCTTCAGTAGGGACGGATCAATATTGGCTTCAGGTACCCACATACTTCTGAATTTTTTTTTTAACTAAAACCCTAACTAAAAACTTTTTTCCAAAAAAATATTTTACAAGAATAAAATTCAAACTGATTACAACATTTTTTAAAACTGTATTTTTCTTTAAATAGGTTCTCTGGACTGCACATTGAAGTTATGGGATTTCAACTTATTGGCGGACGATATAGCCAATGAAGAAAATACGGGTTCGCACAATCCTGACGTAAAAACATCAGACAGATATTTGCTGAGGTCCTACGCTACCAAAAGTTCTCCCATCATAGCTTTACATTTCACAAGAAGAAACCTGCTTTTGGCAGTGGGAATGTACGAGTTCTCTTAATTTTTATAAATGCATTTTTGTATTGGACTAATAAATAATTAAAAAATATTTTAGATTTATGAATTGCTGTGTTTTATTGCTATTCAATTTCTCAGGTTTTGCAAATAAAACAAAATTGCAATCATCGACATAAATTCACATATACGTATTATTACATAATTTACAATTTGTTAACCACTCAGCAACATAAGCAGATATACACTTTAATATGCCGACATCAGTTAAGTACAATAAGCGTGTTTACACGTCAACGCGTATGTTTATACAGAAATCGTCATAACTCCGTTATTGTTCTAGTGACATCCCTAAAACAAAAAGGAGAAGCTCCATAATAAATCAAGCTACCCATATATTCAAGATGTCTAGCTTGAATCTCTATTCAAGATGTCCATAGAAATAGATTAAAAAAATCTTTTCTGTCAGACACATGATAGACCGCCAAATTGCCTATCCACTGTTCGACATCGTTATTTTTTTATTAAATATTCTTGTATGAAATGATAAAAAAGCGAGGTGACCAAATTGTTTATTATACATTTATAAGATAGAATAAATATTGTCTTTTGTATAATCCGTGATTTTAGTACCGTTTTCACATAAAAACATCACGTGAGTCATTTTTTCATTTTTTTTATGTTTGCATTCTAAATTTTAATGTTTACAAATGTTAATATTTATTTGTAACATAACAATTTGAAAGCTTATTTCACATCCTTCCAAAAACAATTTTTAGCATTCGGCTAAGTTCGGAAATGTTTCATTTATAGAGCTTTAATTGTGAAGCGGAAATAACATAAAGTTTTCGTAAATCTAACATGTCGTTTAAGACGTAAAAAGTGCATATTCGCGATGTATCGGAGTGGTTAATAAACTTTACAAAAACAAAACGTTCACTTGATCTGTTTTTAATTCCTTACGAGTGAACTGTACACATAATCAGGGCTGGTTCTGTGCAGGTGCGATTTCACAAGTAGATAGCTCCAGGCGCCAACTAGCCAAGGCGCTGATAATACCTGAGTACACCTAATACAGTGCCCTTAAGTTTTTTACTAGCGCCAGGCGCCGTTTGGCTCAAGGTCGGCCATTCACACAAGTAATGTTTACATATTATACATGAGATAACTAATCGAACTTCACTATTTTTTCCCTCCTTTTTCAAGCTACGGAACAGTTCACAAAATTTAAAAAGGGTTTTATCAGCATTGAAACAAAAAAATAACCACCTCTATTATATACAAAGTAACATTCTAACATACAATATGTATAAAGTGATATGCTACATAAAATGCATGCAGTTGCACTACTTTATATATTTTACTGTCTATTTCGCCTTTTATATTTCCCATCGAAGAACAAATTATTTTCCTCAAACAAAAAAGAAGGTAGATATAATAAGCACTTTATCAGTTAAACTAGCAAACTGAGCATCAACATACATATTCCACAGGTCAAAATTTATTTTATGTGTAGACATTATTTACCTCTTCAAATACAAAAGTTTGTGAAATCCATAAATATTGCGCAATAACACAAATTATAAGTTTAATATGTACCTGATTTATATTTGCACAGTTTGATGATTAAGCTGACAACATGTTAGGAATTGAATTGTTATGATACCCAATACTTTCTTACAACTCAGAAGTCACATAATGCCAAAAACAATGATAATTCGGATGAGGATGACACTCTTGAACACCATAAAATAAAAGTGGAATACCAAGGTGGCATATCATGTTGAGAAATTAGGGGAAAGAAGTGGATTCGTCACCTCTCCTCCATTTTTGAACAACCTCGGGGTGCCAACATTTCATCAAAACTGTGATGGCCGACATCAGTCGGAACACCAGAAGAAGTATTATTTACTACCCTGCTTCCAATGTCGATATTGTTTCAATTTATATCAAAGAAAACTTTGGAGCAAATGATTTCTTTCTTGGGTGATAAACTGAGTGACGAGATTTATAATGGGCTCATTGCATCGGGCAACTTGCGCTCTCATGGCTTGCTTTATATCTTCCTTAACGCCTTTATCAGCCCCTCGGGTTCCTATCCTTCTCTGCCCTAAATGCTGCTGGGCATTAGGTAGTATATCCAGAACAATGCTTCCTCCCTGCTCACTCCATAAATACATTAACTCCTCCAGTATGTCAATGTTGATGATGTATGATTGGAAAAGTGGGTAATGGAAAACACCACGTTGGCGAATGGCATCGAGGAGTCTGAGTAACAGTCCTTCCTCCTGCGGCCAATCCAGCTGCAGTAACACTATCATATTCCCAGCAGCCAGGTCACTTATGCTTCCCACAGCTTTAATTGAGTGCAACAATAGTTTGGCGCAGTAGTGAACAATGGCTGATTTGGTCAGAGGAAGAAAATGTAAATGTCTGTGAGTTCCGCCCGCGATGAGGCCCGGCTCTAGTTGTCCTTCCACTATTGGCATCTGCCCGAAAGCTACCAGGGCGTGTTCTAAACAGCTTGCATACTGTGATTGGCAGTACATGACGGACGCTCTTGTCAAGCTGGCAGCAAGTTTAACATCTGTCAGGGGAGGGAGAGCTTCGTCAAATCTACCTTTGAACAGAGCCATTTCTTCCATAAATGTCCCCAACCAAGGCTTAACCTGCAGCTGATTAGTTAACTTCAAGAATTCTCTCTTAAGTATCTCATTTGAATGTAATAGTTCCCAACAGTTTGCCGCAACCAAGAAAATATTTGAAGCTGCTCCGGTAATCTCAATGTCTCCTTTCCGCCTTTTAGAGAGAGGCAAATCAGGATCAGAGAATGCCTCCAACAGAATCATGTTTCCTCTGTTGGCATTATGTTCATGGAGTGCACGCAGAAGGTGAACGGCTCCGCAGTACACAGCTTGTCTGCAGTCATCATCAGTCCGATGCGGCAGTAATTTCTGAAAGTAGCTGTCTTTGCTCAAACTATTTGGGTAGGTAATAAGATAAGGATCCCAGCCCAGCTGCTTTCCGGTCAGTTCCAAAACATCAAACAGTTTTTGCCAGGGTTCTATAATATCATTCTCTTTGCCTTCGTACAAATAGCTATTATAAAAGTCTATGGCTCTCACAAGTAAACGAACTAAGAGACGAGGTGATTGTGGGTTCTCCAGAAGGGGCAATGTTTCCACCACCAGTAGGCGGGCGTAGCAGTTTTCAGAACTATGTTTTTCAGCACTCAATAGAGTTTCCACCAAGCGACCTCCATGAGAAGCCACAGCGCTTGGAAATCTTTTTAGCAGTAAGAGTAAAAGCCGGCAATGTTCCATAGTATCTTCACTATGCTCTGCACTAGCCAGGAGTATTTTGTGCTGCACTTCTGGGGCTATCTTTTGAAACATCAGCGCTACGAAGCTATTTTCTGGCCCCTTGAGTGATGCGGTAATGGCATCAATTTCCGGCCAAAGTTGGTTTGGGATTTGTGGCGCATTAATAAGAGCAGTGAAACAATCGGCGCATTCTTGTAAACGACCAGCCGCCTTCTCCATCATGTAAGCTTCAAACTGAACATTGAAGTTTGTCGGGAAAAGAGTCTTCGCAGTGAGCATCCAGGCTTTGGCCGCGTAGGGGTCGGTGTTGAGGTCTTCTTTCGCTCGCATGATTATATATTCTTCATCACTTAACTCCATACTTTGGATAGGCTTCTCACTGTTTATTTTCTAACAATTTACAAAATAATCAAAGTTTGTTTCTTAGCAAACAAAATCTCGGCCTCTGATTACTTTTGACCACTTTTGACTTTTGAATGCTGTTTAGAATTTTCTATGGAATGGTTCTGACAATTATTTTTTGACAGAATGATATTAAGTAAGTACCAATGAATTTTGTAAAATTCTAAAACACTTTAAAAATTGGTACTTAAGTGAAAAATAAAAAAGATTTCAAAAGTGTTTGCAAATTAATGTCAACGTCTGTTACATATGTATGTTAACGTGTTAGCACATACGATGATGTGAGCTAATTCAAAAATAAATAAAAGTACGCCCACCGCTGTGTACTGAAATGTTTTACGCCTCGACCCAAGACTATAGTTTTTTCGGTTATGAATAGTTTTGAACACATCGGACTAAAATTGACCAAAAGTAGTAGTTGAAAGTATTAATTCATTCGGATATCTTGGAAATCGAAACCTTTGCGAACATATTGAAAAAAAATCGCATTCAGTTGTCATGTCGGCAAAAAATGTAAATACAATATTTTGAATGGCAACACCAAGAAAACAACCCCAAATTCATGTAAGTACCTTTCATCTTTTCTTCTTCAGGGATTAGTTTATTATTTATATTCTTCAGTCTTGTAAATTTGGAAAGCACAATAGTTCAGGTGCATAATTTTTACTTTTTTTGCTTGTGTTCAGAAATTAGTGATACACGGTGTCCTGAGGAAGACTTTCCGTAACTAACACTAATTGATACGCCCGCGTAGTTGTGGCGGGTTCAAAATTAAACTATAAATTTAAAATTAACGACGAACAAAGCCTACAAATTATGTAGTTCAATTTTTTTATATTTTCTACTCTAATTTGACAGACTATATTAAATACTTCAGTTTTGTTCCTACCTTTTACGTTTCACATAATAATAAGAACCCCTCTAAAATGAAGTTTCAAATTAAATATTAGTTATTCGATTGTTTTGCTATATTTCGAATTTGCCCACCACTATTTTGACAGCTATTAGTACCCTTTACACGTAGAGTTCGGAGCGGGACGTGCCCCCCGCCACTTCAGGCCGCCGCGCAGAAAAGTCTCACAGTGAACTGCGCTGAAAACCGTTATCTCACTTTCGGTCTTTACTTTTCTGCGCGGCGGCCTGAAGTGGCGCGGGGCACGTCCCGCTCCGAACTCTACGTGTAAAGGGTACTTAGCATGCTACTAGCTACCATGCTACCAAGCTAACATCCCTACCATCTTCCCATCTTCGACATTTTTATTATCGCTGGCTGGAATCTGACGTGCGCCCACATGCGCTTGCGCGCGATCTCCGTCATATGAAACTTCAGGTTGCTACAGCTACAACTGTACCAACATACCTACATAATTATTGTAACGTATCATAAATGAAACATAAAATACATAGGACGTGAGTTATGTCAAAAAATTGATTAATTCAATTTTTTGCAAATAATTCTTTTGAAGAATGGAGTGCACGTTTATCGCATAATTTATCGAATTAACAAGAGGTGGCTGTGCGAAGGTAAGCTATATTTTTTACAGTGGAATTTGTCACAATGTGCAATTTTATTCCGATATTATTTTATAAATTTAATTATTTTGCCTTGTTACGATAGTACACACGTTCGTTGGCTTACAATGTAACACAATTTATTTTAATTTTTTCATTCAATAAAACTTTCGAAACTGGTCCTGTCATTATCACCGATTATCAAATCAAAAAAAGTTTAATTTTAAAATGTATTTTAATCTACCCCAGAAACGCGTTCTGCTTAAAAATACCAATTTTTTCGATTGATATTATGATATAAATTGCATATACTTAGTTTTTAAAAATCTCGTTTTAACGACAGGCTTTATCATTTTTAATGTATTTACCTAATTATTTGAGCAATTAACTATTTTTTACAGGTTTTTCGATCAATAGTATTTCCATCGACCATTGACTTCTCTGATGTATAAATCTGAACTTTAATTGGATTAGCAAATAACTCTACATAATTTTGCATTTGTAAAGATGCAGGTAAGGTTTCAATGTGTTGTCATATTATATTTAGGATAATTAGTTCTAAGCCTGAATTAATTATTTTATATAAGTTAATTAAAAACAAATTCTTAAGAGACAAAGTAACTGACTTTCTACACATTTACATTATATTAAATATACATACCTACCTATATGATTTGTTTCTTTTAGGCTCCGAAAATATTCTTCTGGGCTTTTGGAGGAGTAAATGGATCAGTCCCGCGTAACTTCGGACCAGATTGCGCTTATTACCTGACTGGGAAGCAACAGTTAATAGAAACCGTCATCGTTGTTTCAATATGTTTGTATTTTGCTGTAAGTGTTACAAACTTGTATTTTGTTATAGGCATGATTCTTTAGGTATAAATCAATCAGAAATATATTTTTATTTTCCAAGTAAATACTTATCGTCCAGATATCGCAAATCAATGCTTTCAAGACACAATAATATTTTTAATTTTTCGTGAGAGGAATTGGGTTTTAGGAAGATTCTTTTAATAATGCATCTTGGTTTTTGTATTATTACAAATATTTCCAGGTCACCACGTTCCCTAAACTAGACATTCCCGATGTAAAGCCTCATATAAGGAAGGAGCGAATGGGGAAGAGGATTCTCTTGGTGATGATGACACTCTTCTGGGGGATGGAGATTGGCTTTAAGTTCTCCTCCCGCACTGTCATCTATCTCTTGAATCCTTGTCACATTCAAACTGCTATTCAGGTTAGTCTTTTGGTCACTTTAAGAGTCAATTTCTGCTTGTAGTAACTGGAAGAAATCCAGCTCGATGTGACAGCTCATGTTTGTGACAAATGCTTTTTTTTTTCCAATTTCACTACAAATTCCCAACTTCTTTGACTTTTATAACCCTCGCATGCCGATGAAGAGGTTTTGACAAAAAGCGGCAAATAATAGTTGAAAAATAATATTGGTCAGTGTCAGTGAAATGGATTGTTTTCGTACTATTTTTGCCGGTAGGTGGGTCCCATTAGAAGCGAAGAACTGTAAAATTACATTCCGATAGGGGTCGACAATTAGTTTTGGTGGCGGGCCATATGAATATATAAATTTTTTTGGGGGGCCACGCGAACTTCGACGTCACTCGTGCGCATGCGAGCCTGCACAATCAGTGCACTTGTGACTGCCAGTCTGACCACCCATCATCATTGTGACGTGCCTAGCAGCTACCAGCTTTGAAGAGCGCAAAGATTCTCAACCTTATCTGAAGTATATTTTTCTTCAAGGTTCTCCCCCCACTGTATAAAAAAAGTAAGACGAAAAAAGCGCCGCGGACGAAAAAAAAATTTGGTTTAAAATATCACAACCGACCGGTTGATAGTAGTTAGTTATCGGTTGGTGGTAGTTATCGGTTCCCACTCGGGCGTCGCTGGATCAAGCCTCTACTAGTTAGTCCTCCATCATTGCAGAAGCCACATTTTCCGCTTAAAATTTTGGAAGCGGGTGGATTTTCAACATTGTGAGATTATTGGTTTATAAGTATGACAGCACATACGGAAAAAGCGCCGCTTTAAGTGGTCATTACATGTTTTGAAATATCACAATCAACCAATTAGTAGCGATACATATAGTTATTGAATCCCATTCGGACTTGCTCGTTCTTAAAAACTTACATTTTTGTTTTCTTTACAAGTACTAGAAACGAAAAAAAATGTACAATTGCCAGTGGCGGATTTGCCCTAAGGCCCATGTAGGCCCGGGCCTAGGGCGGCCAGATATTAGGGGCGGCCAATCGTGACAAAAAAAGTCACTGGTGATAACAAGAAATAACTAAATATGAATTACCTAAATATTCTACGTACGAGAACGTCATTGCTCGCAACGAGTGTAGATTAAAACGACTTCCCGCACAAAGTTCACTCTTTAATTAAAACCAGTTTCGAGAAAATCTTTAAATTCGAGGTGCACACTAGAGAAAAATCATCTGCTTGATCTGTGTGTAACTATTCTTTAAGCTTGTGGAGTCTTTATGAGTGAACACCCCCCCCCATTATTAAACGTTGATCGGTCCGCGGTGATAAAAAGGTTGGGGACCACTGGCCTATATGATGGGTACTGAGAATGGGGCGGCTGGTACTTACTACATGGCCTGGGGCCAAGGGCGGCCAAGACTGCAAATCCGCCACTGACAATTGCACGCCAAGTATGGTGGGAAGGAATGAATAATCGTCCGTTCAGAGACTCCCCCTTTTGTCCCTGCTGCCTTCGGGCCGCCAGTTGCCGATCGCTGCCCTAGACATCACTCCATAGACATCCAAATTCATTGCAACAGCATCCCTACAAGTACTTTTAACAGTTCTTTTCTGGAACATAAGCATAATTTGTAAGCAATTTAATACTGAGGACTGGTTCTGGCTCTCCCCGCCGACTAAACCGATTGAGATTTAACCAAAGTTCATAAATGTCGCATTAGAGAATTTGGCATTGAATCACAATGCTAAGAAATAATCCTGATGCATTTTTTTTCAGATATTTTTGCTGGCAGCTCCTCCCAGCAAACTTGTTACCGGATTGTTTCGCTTTCAAATAAGTTTGTTCAATGGACCAATATTGGCCATGCTGCTCCCCGAGACTGAATCCAGAACTGTAAGATTTTAAATTATTTATAGTTTCACCATAGATACGCTTTCATTTGTGTTTAATACTATCAACAGTTTTATTTTATTAAATAAAATGATTATCAAACCTTCCAGATTGGGACTGAGGCAGCATTGTATTGGATACAGCATCTTATGATTCTTGTGATACCATACTATCTTCTCCGACTTGGAGGTGAGACTAAATTATTTTACGATAGTCCTTTATAGATTAGTTATCTGTTTTTTTTTTTTTTTTTTAACAATGCCCAGCAAAAAATATGTCATAATATGCATGACAAAAATTGTATGCACATTTTTTTGTTGTTGTTTAAGGCAATTCACCCTAAAGAGAGTGCTAGTATGCACATTCAAACATTCTATTCATTTACAGTTTGGCAAGAAAGTGTAGAAAATAAATGATGGCGCCACGATCGTTTTTTAGGTTTTAAATGGCAACACCAAGATGGCTCATAAGACAAATGAATATAAGTTTTAAAAAACACTTCGTTCAAAATGCATATTTCATAATGTATTTGTATTCTCAAAAAATTTGCAAAAAAACTATAATTTAATCGAAGTAAAATTACAATTTACTATAAATAAAATAACACAAAAGAAATTATAAGTGGGCTTGTATTTCGTTATAAGGTAATAATAATAATATTAATATAGGATGGGGCACTATAGGATGGGGCAGTATATATACAAATCAAAAAGAAACAATTTTCATAGGTATCACAAAAATTAATTATAAAAACAACAACCTTACTCATATTCGTCAGAACTTTTATTGAAACAATTTAAGGTCAGAAATTTAAGTGCATTATACTTTTATCATGCAACATTAAAAAATTTATAAAGATAATATTCAAAATATAGTTGAACCCTTTAAAAATAACAGAAATCTTAGGCAAACATCAATACTTCCTACTCCGAAAGGTAAAAAAAAACAAAACGACAATTAAATCATAAATATCACGGAGTTAATTTTTTTAATTCACTACCTGAAAAAATCAGAAACAGGAACAGTAATTTAAAAAGATTTAAAACTTAACTTAAAAATTGCAACGAAAATTTGTACTGAACAAAAAAAAATTAAACCAATATAATAACCCCCTCCCCCCCCCATATACACGAGTCCTACTTATTTATGGGGGTAAATCAAACGTCCATTCGTCAAAAAAATCATTTTTCCCAACTTTAAGAACTTTACTAACCGTACTCAAAGAAGACATTGGATTTGATGGTAGCCGGGAAAATTTACGAAAAATTTTACATTCCATTGGCTTTGTTTATAAAAAAAGTGCAAAACAAACAGAACTGCACTTATTGAAAAAAACAAATATAGCGGCTAAAAGAGAGCATTACTTAAAAATTAACATGGATATCGGAAATTTACCAGAAGAACTGCAAAAAAATATAATTCTCTTAGATGAAAGTTATATCCATTCATCCTACAAGCGAAAGAAATGCTGGCAATCTATATATGTGACTGGAGTTCAGCACAATATTTCAAAAGGTAAGCGCTGGATCATGGTTCACGCTGAAAGCCAAATGGGTTTTGTCCCTCATGCTTTTTTCCTTGACGATTCATCTTACCGTTGATTCAGATTTACCTGTGTGTGGAAAATATCATTAAAATTATTATTCTATAGAAGGGAGTTTAAAAAAACACACTAGATAAAATTAATTTAGAAAGAAAGACTGAGAAAACTAAGAAAAAAGTAACTTTTCTATGAGTTTAAAGAAGTTGCATATTATTATTATTTTTTTGTTAATTGAGTTATTCCCTATTTCTTGTGGCCTAATATTAACTGTCAAATGTAAATGTCAAATTCGGATTTTTAAACAAAACCTCAAATCAGATTGTAATGGTTATAATCACTCGAAAATTGGCATAAATCTTGTAATACTAATGAAATTCATTAAAAAATGATACTATGTACCAGTCATTTCTGTAGTTCGTTTGTAAACATCTTACAAATTAGGCATAGGAGCTTCTTCGCGCGATAATCGGCTAGGCAGCGTTGAAAACCCAGTATATAACTTCTCTTGCACCACTACGTATTGGTTTGTTCATTTTTATTCAATTCAAACAATGCGCAGGCAAACAATGAAAAAATAAACATTAAACGAGTGATTTTCAGCGTTTTCTACACTTTTTAAGTCAGTAAAGCCAAGAGCCATACGAAATGTCATTGACAAAACGAGTATTTCGGTGTTACCATAGTAATGAAAAAATTTAGTTCCAAAATAATAAATTTCTAGACTTAATTGCCAAACTATACCAATTTTAAGAAAAATAATTTTCTTAGTTCGTACAAGTAAAAAAGAAAAATAACTTTTTTCGAAATGCCAATATTTTAACACAGTTTTCAGGGTTCTGGTTTAACTGTTTGTGCGGAAAAATGTATCTTCTTCTTTCGAAAATAATATTTTTGTTTGGGAAACAACAATAGCATTTTGAAAAAGGTTATTTATCTTTTTTACTTGTACTATAATGTAGAATTATTTTCCGAAGTTACTGCACTAAATACTTAGGTAGTCATAAAAAGTTATTGAATATTCTCATGATAAACAAAAAATGTTCACTAAATATTTTGTGATAAAATAGTTCCGTAGTTAATAAAAAAGAAATTTTATGAATGAATTTTTATAACCCTGTATGTATAAAGTTTTTTTTAAAATTATAAATTCTTTTAAACAGTTTCAAACTAATATTGTTAATTTCCACTAGGTGCCTACAATTTACCAAAGCTGACGGATTACAAGTGGGATGTATTCAGCTATAGTATTAACTTGCTCTACCATTTCATTATTCTTCAAGGTTTTGCCATCGTAAGTAATATTTAAATTAACATAAATTTAATAATATATTAAACATTTTCTTAACTAGATTATAATATTATACGCATCTCCTATATAAATAGTTTTTACTTTGTCATTATCATTGTTTTTTATATCTGATCAAATAATATTATCAAGGACTTATTTGTGACCTTTCATTGTGTATAAATAAAATTGACTATTTGGAGCATTTGGGGAAATACAAACATCACAATCACTTGACACAGATAATTGATCATATTTTAAGTAATTACTATGCCGGTATTTAAAAATTCAGATAAATTTGCATCATTGCTTTGTAATTTATGTTAAGTGATGGAACTGAACTCCAGAACAATCAAGGGTCAATTCACAAAAAATTCCCAGCATTTTTCAAATCAATTTATGGTTTTTCTTGCATTTTAAATTCCTTTGCAAAACAACAATAAAGTTATGTAAATTTTTGCTATTTATTTATGATTTTTTGTTTAGCCGTCTCAAGTAAACCTGAACCATATGCTGTGTCCAGCCCTCAAGGACCCGTTTGAGGGTCCCTGGTACCGAGTTGCCTCGTGCTTCCACCAGGGTCTCCTGTGCCCTCTTCTCTGCAAGATCTTTTGCATCCTGGCCCCTTTCTTCATCACCCAGTTCGGCCCTACCAAGGCCAAGCCATCCCTGGACGCCGATATGTCTCTGGTAAAAAGGGTTCTGGGAAGCAAAGAATGCCCGTCTTGCAAGAAGCCGCTGAACGTGTACGAAGGAGACCACTCTGAACACACTCACAGTGATTAACTGCCGTCAGACAGAAGTTGACACATGCGAGTACCATTTTAGGCTATACTTATTTATTTGTTTAATTTTACTATAAAAACTCAAAGATTGAAAAGATTGAACATTTTAAATTTATTCCACAATTTATTTAAAAATAAATTAAATGTCGTTAGTTTTGTTTTCTCACCACTATTATATGCCGTAACTTAATATTGCATCATGACAGTATAATAAACCAGATTTAGTGGTGTTAAAACAAATAACTTTATGTAATTTATAATGTCAAAGAAAAAAGGTTTTGCTTTCTCTGACAATATTATGTAGGTACATACTTTAGGTCTTTTAAATATATACTAGGGTTGTCCAGAGGTAAAATGCACTAACTTCTGGAGGTGATTTTACATTATAGTACAGATTAATAACACACTGACTGGATTGGAATCGGGTAGGTAGAAAAATATCCTCCCTCAGGGCCTATGTCATCTTTGGGGATGCTGTGTTGAGGGTCTTTTTAAAGAAAGGAAGTTCTGGTAAGGAAAAAGGTTTGAGACGCAGGTAGGAATCTTGGGTTCAGTGCATCCAGGGGTGACAGGGGTCCACCCCTTCCGCTGCAGTGCGAGGAAATGCGCGGTAAGTCGAGAGTCCGGTTGGAGAAGTTAAAGTATCTCCCGGTACGGTCTGCCACGCAATTGGTGGACAGTCGCATCTGCCACCAAGACATGGACAAACTTCACCCCATGAACTGCTAAGTCACCAAACGTAGCGAACTACTTGGGGTCTTTTGGCAAAGGTGTTGATTATTATCCAATGAATAATAAGAAAAACGACAGTGCATTTAAACTTTTTTTACCTAAAAAGCACCTTTAAATGTTAGAACTTCTAAAAAGTTATCTAGCCTGATTTTACTGCCCTGGACACCTTGTATAATGTAAATTTCAATCTGTAAATGATTATGTATATCTTTGAAGGCTTATTGTGAAAAAATTGCAAGGATTTCTAATCCGTTGATTTGAGAGATAATTGAAAATAAATAAACTTTATCTAGATTTCAATACATCAAAATGTTGGTCAATGCCATATTATATTGTTATTTTTTTTTACATGGGTCATCAAATGCTTACCAAATATTATTAATGTTTTAAAAACACTGACTTATTTAAGTAGGTAAATCTTCAAACAAACATAATTTTCGATTCTCTAATCTTTTCTAGCTGTCTCTAGATTTCAATTTTCACTTACACCTTTGTATAGCATTTTTATTTGAAATATAGTAACTTAAATTATAGTTAGCTAGATAGTATTACTTTTTTTAGTTGGGAACTTTTTAATGCCTGGGCACATCAGACGAAAACGGGTGAAAATATATTTCACCTTTTTATAAGTCAATTTGTCAGTTTTGATATTTTTTGACAATTTTAAATATTTTCACTATACAACATAAATTTTAAATCTTTTTTTTAATCTTTGTTTTTTTTTTAAACACATTTTAGATTATATTAAATAAAATTAAATAACTTAGTTTCAATTCCACTTTATTTTATCTTAATCCAACCGGTTTCGGTTCATCCTGAACCTTCCTCAGGGGTGAATAAAAAGACATTGAACATAATACAGATATACATTACATATTTAGAAGAACGAAAATTAGAAGAGGGAGACAGAACATCAACTTAGGTGGGTGCGAGGAGGGCGGTGCCTAAGAGAGAGGGGTGAACGTGGGTGGGGGTAATGGAAATATTTTAAAGATAGGGGTGTTAGATAAATCTATTTGTTTATTAAGTAAATCAGTTTTATTTATTTTTGATGACTTTTTTATTTCAAGGGCTTCAAGATTATTAAGTCGTAAACCTATCCCATTTCTATGCAATACATCTATCCCGGAAGATTTATTAAAAGAGTGAGGAAGGTTCAGGATGAACCGAAACCGGTTGGATTAAGATAAAATAAAGTGGAATTGAAACTAAGTTATTTAATTTTATTTAATATAATTATGTATTCCCACAAAGTGTTTGCTACATGTGAACATTTTAGATTATTTTTTTCTTCTTCGAAACCACAAGTTTACTATTTTAATGACAAGAAATCTACTGATAATAAGGAATAATGTGAAATAATATTTTGAATTGAAAATTATATTGCCTTAAGTGTTAGACATTCTTATGTAGATAAGGTTAAACCACTTTATTCTAAGTATTAGACTCTTAATATAATAATGTAGCTAAAACAAAAATAAGTTTATTCCTTTTAATTCACAGCTTTTCTTATGACAGGGTTTATCGCCGTGTAATAAAATTGTTTTAATTTTGGAAAACCAATATATTGTAGAAAAACTTTTAAATCTGGCCGAATAAATATGTACTAGGATTCAAATGTTACCATCACTAACTCACGCAGAACCCTGTTAACTTTCTTAGCTAAAATTAAACTACTTCACTGTTAAGTGTTAAACACTGAACTTACATAATGATACTAAATTGAACCACTTCACTGTTAAGTGTTAGACACTAAATCACATAATGCATCTAAATTGTAACCACTTTACTGTTAAGTGTTAAACATTGAACTTACATAATGTGACTAAATTGAAACTACTTTACTGGCGTAAAACACTCTTATAATATTATAATGTAACTAAATTGAAACCACTTCACGGTTTAGTGTGAGAGACACCTTTATGTAGCTAAAGTAAAATGACCACTTTTCCCTTTTTTTTCTGGTTTACATCTTTTCAATTGAAATCTTTAATTCATATCATACTGGCGTCCATTTCTGCCGAATGATTCCGTATCTTTTGTGGGATCGTTATTGGATAACGGATGTTATCTCCTGTCAGATTTGTGTGATTTTTACATATTGGATTCACAATTTTTACATATTTACTGTCACATAGATCGATTTAAACACGAATTCCTGCAAGAATGCATGATTATTTATTCATTTAATGTACGTTGTACACATAAAAAGCAAATAACAGCCATACAAATCACACAAATCCAACAGGAGATTATGTCTGCTATCTAATAACGGTTCCACAAAAAATACAGAATTGCTCATTTTTTCCGTTATGTACATATATTGCATCCTTTAAAACTTTATACAATTACAATATATAATTTTTATACTTGTACAATATTTCTTTGTTGAATTGTTTTCATCTACCGGGTGAGTGTTTTGCATTTTTATTATTTTAACAAAGCCCGTTGCCCCACGGGTTGGTAAGGGTAAGACATAAACCATAAGACCCTGCTCAGCAAAGTTCCACAATGGTTGTGCTGCCAACCGTAGCGAACTTTACTTTTCTGCGCATGGTCTTACAGCACTAGATTTGTGTCAATTCCTCGAAGGACTGTGGGACTGCAGGCTAATTATAACTTAACGAGTATGTACGATAGACGCAAGGCTATTTAACATAGATGGCAGCACTTCTGTTTGTATCTATTTGTGGATCGAGTGTGTACGCAGACGCAAGGCTATTAATACTGTTTGATTGATGATGATGATAAATGGACATTTTAAAATTTGATCTATTATATAATTAATATTAAGTGATATTATATGAAGTTCTAGAATATAATAAATAAATAGATGTTTTGGATGCCCTCTCGTTAAATTGTGACATAATAATTGAATCTAAGATAAAATGATTTCAACTTTCCATCCTTATTCGAATGTCAAAATTTACATTTTTCAAACTTTTTTTTTTCCTAAATGTTACTGAAATTAACTATCAGGAAACTTTTTTAAAATTTTTCTGACAAGAGAATGAAACTATTATTTAAATTGTGAATGTACCTAGTAGTTGTTTTCAATTGAAATTTCAAGGTAGAGTCTGTCAAATAAGAGTAGAAAATAAATAAAATGGAACTAAGAAATTTTTAGGCTGGCCACACCAATTTATCTGTCAAATATTCTTTAAAAGTGCAATGACACTGAAAATTCAAAACGCTGTATACTAAGGCGGGTCACGATTGTATGGGGGAAAAAAAAAACTTGTTTTGGTTTGTCTGTTAGTGATAAAAGGGTGTTAAATGAAGATGTAAAATCACATTATTTTTTTAATAATATTTGGATATCATCTTCTTCCTCCGGATTGAGTTTGAAATTTCACAAAATAGAGAAAAACCCACCCTTGTTTAATCTCTAAAAAATATTAGATAAACAATTAAAAACGATTTTTTTTTCAATAAAACACAAATTAGAGAGAATATGCTGACTTATTTATTAAAAAAATATATGATTATAATTAACATTATCTCAAGACAGTGTATTCAAATACCAGCAAAATCCTTCTTACTCTCAAATTTCGGCATTATTTTGCGAGACTCAATCTTTGCCTTAATAAGACCTTCTCTTGCAGACTTCGTACATAAAGTAGTCGAGGCTTCAGTAACAGTCTTTACAGCTCTTTCAACTGCTTGAGTATGACATGGCAGACGTAGAAGAGGCAATTTACCTTCTCCCTCCTGTGCTACAAATAATTGAAGATCTTCATCCGATATATTCTTCAGTATTGGGGGTTTGGTTACATTTTGCTGCCAATTAATAAGGTCGTAGTAATATGATGCATCGAGGTTTATGTTTGGAAGTTGGAACAGCCTTGTTTTACTTAGTTTCTTACAGCGTGCTTTTAGAACACGACGCGCAACTAATTCCCGGATATGCTTGTGAGAGTCAGTTAACATTGCAAGTAGTAAATTTTCGGGGTGTGCGAAGTAACTGTTTCTTTCTATGACTGGATCAATTATAGTTTTTAGTTCAGGGGATAAGTATCTAGACGCTGAAATTAGCTGCCATAGGTGACGTGCTCCATCTTTACAGGTGGGATGAGTTTTAATACTGAACCAAGTCGGAGCATAAACTTTAACAACGTACGTTGCTAAAATAATAATATTCTCTGTAGGAGCTTCCGTTGCAACATAAAGACGAAGAATTCGGTTAGCACGCGTAAGCCATCTGGCATGAGACATTTTTCCAGGAGATTTGTGGCCTAAATCTTCAGGTAATTCCCCCACCGTAACTGCAGATACGATTTTATACAAATATAACTGATCTGTACTTAGGTCTTTAGTTAATAATTCAGGCAACTCTCCGTCAATTTTCTGAAAATGAACAATAGGCTTTTTTTCACAGTTTTCTAAAGCTAGTCCTATTGTCCCTGAATATGTTAGATGTCTTACCGCCAAGATTTGTGAACAAATGACGAAATGGTAACTCGTTCATGTGAAGCAAGCAAATTATCCATTGCAATGGTTTATCCAAACGTTTTTCAAGCAAACGTATTATACCTCCATGTTTTCCAACGTTCACGTTCGTTCCGTCACATCCAATAGCCATTAATGGTTCAAATGGCATTTCTTCCTTTAAAAAATAATCGACAATTGTTCTTTCTATAACTTTCGACGTACCAGAGATTGGTGCAATATAACCCAAATATATTGAGTCTGGCTCTTTTATCATTGAAATATGCTCTTCAATGATTAGTTCTCTGTAATACCTCTTCCCCTTTTCCCTGATAATTAATGTTTTATCTTTCCGGCCATCAAAATATAATGCGGGTATTTGTAAAACTATGTGTTGTGCCTTAATATTTTCCCTTGTTTTTTTGTTCTCTGCGAAGTTTACTTTTGTCAATAACTGGAATATTAGACTTGATGTCATACAGAACTGCTGAGGCAATGGCTGCCGCTGCTCTATCCGAAACTCCATATTTATCACAAGTTTTCGACAGTGTATAATAATCAATAGTGACCGCAGCCTGCTTCTGAGGCATTTGAGATACAACATTTGGTTTGAAAACATCATTGCAATCGGATTCATTTGATGCAGAAGACGTGGAAATATCGATTAGAGAGGTAGTTGGCTTACCTGTGCTTTCCTTTTTAGACGTACGCAAGGATTTTTGCTTCAGAAGTTTTCTTTTCAACGCAGTTTTCATTCGTTTTGTTGTAGCGGTATCCACATTTCCTATTATCATTTTTCGTGTAGTACGTTGGTCACTAATGAAACTCTGTTCATTTACAGGTATTTTTTTTATCTTTAGAACAGTCACATTTACTGAAATCTTTGCATTTGCAAGACGAAATATCAAACAGCACTTTACTTCTGCGACGGAATTCCTCCATTTTTTTCTCCGATATTTTAGGATGTGACTTAAGAAGGTTTTTGCATTTAAAATGATATGACCTCAACATGCGTGCTTCTCGCAAGTGTGTAACGATGGGAATAGAAGCCTTTCTCCATATTTCTTCAATTCGTGCTGTCACAGTTCACTCTATTTGCTGAAATTTGGGTTCTAGTTTGGTCTCTTGATTTAATTTTATTTGATGCCTGGTCCACTCAAAAAACTTCATAACATCACAATAAGTTGGTAAAACATTGTCTTTAACGTCGCAAATTTCACCAAATATGGAACTTTTTAATGCATTCCGAGTACGTTCCATTGCGAAAACTTGTACAACGCGACCCACCGCTTAGAGAGCCGTAGCGATACCCATAAATATACTAACCCCGATACCGACTCCAAACTCCGACGTCGGTTGCGCAGAGTCGCTGCGCTTAGTGCAATCGGTGCTTCCCCCGCCCTCACCTCGAGCCACTGATAATCAAAACTCGAAGTTTTTGTAAATGAATTCGTAAATACGTACCATATTTGCCATAGAATATTACAAAAAATATAGTATAAAGGATTCGTAGTAACTTTTATACACACTAGAAAATACCTCTAAAAATGAAAATTTTCAAAACTTTGAAGTGAATCCGGAGGAAGAAGATCGTATCAGAAATTTAAAAAATTTTAAACACGTCGGTTTGAACCCATTTAGCACCCTTTTATCGCTAACAGAATCTAAAATTATCATTTTTTTTTAAATGACCCACCTTACTGTATACGCATTTAAAAACATTTTTTTTCTTAAAAAAAATTAAATCGAATAAGCACTATTGTGAAGGTACCTACTAAATGACATAAATTTGATTAAATTGTGTTTTACAAAGTGATTGGCTTTCATTTAATTTAACACAGATTTGAATTTAACAGTAGGTGGAAAGGAAGAATCATTAATGATGAGTTAAGTCACACTACTTTTAGATCTGAATGAGTTAAATATATTCAGATATAAAATTAGAGGCATGATCTAAAGCCCGGGCAACGCTAAGTGCAAGCTAGTATTAAATAAATGCGAGCAATTTCTAAAGTGTGCTTTATATTTTATTATAATATCGTTATTCTTCATTATGTTAATACAAAATTGCAAATGTATAATAATAATATACCTAAATGCAATTCTAATTTTGAAATCAGTTGGTATCTATATAGCAGTGAAAAAATATTTTTTTTCACTTTAATGCCTTTTTAATTTTTAATAAAAATGTAGGTTACACAGCTTTAGATTAACACCATTGTTATATTTTTAGTATTGCCATTTGGGCAACGGTGGCGCCCTCATTTATTTTCTACTCTTATTTGACAAACTGTATCATAGCTTAAGATGGACATAGTGTGCTGAAAAAGTTGTGTTTACTTATAAATTTGCAGCAGAACAGCAAAACCATTAATATTGCTAGGTTGTTCCTGTAGCTTTTAGTGTGACAGAAAAAAAGTAATATCTTAGACAGAATAGTTTCGTTGCGCGTTGATGAGAGACGTAAATGAAACTGTAATATTTTATTAACGTAGTAAGTTGTCGTATGTTTTACCTTCTGAAATAATTTGAACAAATGGGAGGAGTTTGAGCAATTAAAGCTGTAGTTTTAAAGAGATTACGCGATTATATATCAAAACCATTGTTCTCAACAGAAGACTGAACCTCTATTAAGTTTATTGAAGTATTTGAGTTGATTGATAATATATTATTTAATTTTTTTATTAGAATAACTCTTTTATAATAACTTTTGAAGGTTATTCACGCCAATGTAATATATCATTGCAAAATAAAATAATACTAATAAACCTAAACGAAAATATAAAAAAGAACAAGATACAGAAAAATTAAAAGCTAACGGTCGCAACTGGGACTCGAACCCAGAGTCTCTCGTCTTAATGGTCTTAACTTAACCAATTCGGCCACTGAGACCTCTTATTTTTAAGTCATTTTTGTCAATCTCCTATTTCAAATTCAGAATTAACAATTTTATCTTTTTTCTCATATTTTTGGCTGCTACCCTTTTCAAATGATAACAAATGTTCGAAGAACTGGTTTGTAACCTAGATAGTGTCTCAGCTAAACATATCACTTATATGTGACACCTATTGACCGTTTTCTAAAAGTCTAAATGAATATTGATTTTTTTTATTAGAATAAATCTCTTTTATAATAACTTTTGAAGGTTGTGCAATATATCATTGAATTATTCTAATAAAAAAATGAATATTCATTTAGACTTTTATAAAAGGGTGAATAGGTGTTCCATAAAAATAAAATCGGATATATTTATTCGATTTAATTTATACACACAATATTCCACAGTCACACTTCCAGAACTAAACAAAAGTCCAGAAAACTTCCACAAGGGACCAAAGTTTTAAACTTTCATTTATCCTTCTGGAATACACTATCATGACAATATTAGTTCCAGATTATGCTTCCTAAAATATTACACTTAGTTCAAATTTGTAATATCTAGTTTCTCCTGAGGGTTAGGGAATGATTTAAAACCTTATTTTGTTGAAAATGTTGGGTGGCACTGCGTGGTATCTAGACACTGCAGAGTCGCAAATTAAATCTTTCTGTAGAAAAGGAATACATTTTCTTTGGCCCTATAAGTTGTTAAAATGATGCATATTCGCTCATGTGAACAACGGGTAACTTAGAACTAGATTTAATATTACAAGAGCCATTTATTTATGCATAACCTGTACAGAATAAGTAGGCATTCACAATAATATTAAAGTTAATATTCATACCTACTAATTTAACAAAGTATAAGTGTAATCGATTGGTATAATGTATATAGTAATTACAGTAGTACCTTGATTATCCAAAAAGTCAAAACCAAAATAATATTGTTATTATATAATTCTATAATAATTTCATTTATCTTGTTAAGTCACGATAATCGAGATTCTACTGTACTATAATTACAGCCCTTTTTCTTATTAACATTATACTAATTTACTTTTCTTTATTGATTTTTTATCATTTTATTTTTGTACTAAAGTTTGTATAAAGAATAATGTTTTCGACTCCTTAATTTATAATATTTTGTTACATACTTATAGTGGCACTTTACGTGGCTATTCGTATTGGCGTATACGGCATATTTAGCCTTTATTTTAAGTTAGCCTCCTAAAAACTGGGCGTACTGTACAGAGCCCGCAGATACTTTAATAGTACACAACTGTTAACCTTGTATAAATCACAAGTGCGCCCCACGGTTGAATGTGGCAGCCACCTCTGGTCTGGAGCTCCAAAATACCTGAAAAATACCCTCGACTCTGTGCAGAAATGGCCGGTCCGTTTAATAGATTCTCGCATCTTAACAGATGGATTGCAATCTTTAGAGCACAGGCTTCGGGTGGGAATGCTATCCTTGTTCTACCGGTATTACAATGTAAGATGCTCCGAGAAACTAGCGTCATTAATCCCTTCGGCACCGGTGCATAGTCGGGAAACACACCAAACGCATGCCCAACATTTGTACATGGTTGACATTTGTCACATGAGAACGGGTCACTTCTTCGACTCGTTCTTGTGTTCAACTCGGCTGTGGAATGATTTGCCGGCCTCCGTGTTTCCTTCTTCCTACAACATGGGTCTCTTCAAGACCAATGTTCATTCCTTCCTCTCCTCAAAAAGACCCTCCACACAGCATCTTAGATGACAGGCCCTGAGGGAAATTATTTTCCTCAGGGCCTCCTGTGTGGAGTTAATGTAAAAAAAAAAGTTACATAGAAAACATACTGTCTATGCTATGTAACTACTCCAAATACGCCAATACGAATAGCCATGTAAGGTGCCACTATTAGCTATTTAGAAAACATAAAAATAGACCTTTTATAATAACAGCGATAAAATAATACATATTTTTCATAAAATGGCTATTTTCGTTAGCTTGCCAGGATCTCACCTGATATATTTAATAAAGTCTATGAAAAAGATCAGTGAGAACAGGTTTTTACATCAAATAGAAAACCAAAGTTGAATCGACTTCAACTTTCATTCTATATTGACCATACATTGTCATAGAATAGATCAGGGAATGCAGCATTATTTGAGCACTTAGATTCTTGCAAGTAGCAAAGAATTTATTATTTATACCTGTTTTGTATTGATAGTTGAATAAGCCATTTGATATTTGGCACAATGTACTATCTGTGTCATTTCTATGTTATGTTTTATATTGTTTGCTACACCAAATCACATATTTCATAAAAAAATAATAATAATTATAGTACATAAGTGGCTTAGAAGATTTGACATAAAATGCAGCTCAATTTTCTATTTATTATTAATTTATCAGTAGCGCATTGTCAACTGTTTAGGTAGAGATTGACTTTAAACAATTAGGAGAGTTTTCCGTAGTGATTGTAGTCGAAATAAAAGGATTCTTTCGGTTCTTGAAGCTGTTTGTGGTGGAAATCTATTAATATATAATGTAATATGAAGTAGACGTCGATTAATGTGCGACTAGTTTATCTACTTAATTTGATTATGTAAATGTTTTGGCATTTCCCTGTAGTCAGACGAGCTATTTTGCTTTTGACTGAGTGATGAGGTTGCAAGTTTGATTCCCACCAAGTGCAACAATATTATATTGACATGGATTTTTTTGTTTACGGGGTTTGCTAGTCTGGGATTTTGATTGTCGAGATTAATTAATCTTACAAAAATAGGCTTACTGCTTTGGTAAGGAACGTCGTTATCAAATTATGTAATCATTATTAAGAGGGAGAGAAGGATAAACATCTGACGAGCTATTCTATGTCTTTTGTGCGAATGAGATAGTTCTCGGCCGAGATCTGCTGTCAGATTTGTGTGATTTAATATGGCTGTTATTTGCTTTTTTTTTTAATATCGTTCTCGATGGAGACGGATATTGGGCGAGATCTCTTGTCAGATTTGTGTGATTTTCTAATAAATAATCATGCATACTTGCATGAATTTGTGTTTAAAACAACCTAAACTAAAATACATGACAGCTCACAGCTGAAATTTCGACATCGGCCCATAGAAAAAGCAAATAACAGCCATATAAAATCACACAAATCTGACAGTAGATCTCAGTCTAGAACCATCTCGTTCCCACAAATGATATAGAATAGCTCGTCTGAGAAGCTAATTCATGAGTGAATGAAAGGTTGGGAAGGTGAATAAAATGAAGGAAAATTTTATTAAATTTCTCAAATTCAATAGAATGTCAATTTTTAACACTAAATTTGTAAAAATGAAGTCACCGCTTTAACAAAAGTAGTTAAATTACATGACCCCTACCATAACATAATAAAATACATACATATTGTAGCATTTTTAAAAATCATATTATCTGTGTTAGCACTTTTATTCACAAGTATTACTTTTATATTGCATTTTAAACCTTGATTATAATACTTTATTTTATGTATTATAGTCATAAAAAAATATGCAAGCTTAATTTTGTTTTTTGAAATATCTTTGGCAATGCAAAAATCTGCCTCAATTTATATCTTTTGAATGGCATTTTTTTCAGTTTCATCCTAAATTTGGTGAAGGATTTTTTTTTTTTTTTTAATTATTCATTAACCACTTGAGCGATGGATTGAGATTTCCGGGTGTTCAGTTTCCGATTTAATTAATATCATACCTCCAAATAATAACCCTTCAGTCTTTAAAATAGTTTACGTACAAGTCCCAACAACACAGTGACATTTCATGGAATTTTGGAATGTTCCGAGGTGTTTTTGTTAAAATTATGTTTGAGATGTTTGTATTTGAAATAAACATTGACATTTCTAAATAATAAAATTTTAATATAAAATGTGAAAATGTATAAAAAAAAAACTTATCGAACATTTTGAATGGATGTCGATAATTTGAAAGAATTCAATATTTAGAAAACATATTCCTTTTGTGTAGAGTAATAAAACTGTCACTTCACTTTTTATGACATTAATGCAATAAAAATATATAGTAATTTTTTTTACTTTCAACTGTTAACAAAAAATTCCCGCCAATTTGTAATCATACAAATATTTAGTTTTTATCCATGAAATCAAGTATAAATATTTGAGACAAACTGAGAATAATTATTTCTCTTTCCAATGACGAAAAAATCACCTCCGCATTATAGAAAAAAGATAAAAATGCTTATGTAATGTATGGACGCCCCGGTCAGATCTGTCCCTCAGAGGCTCTAATAGAATATGACGTTTTTGGCTAGTAATGTCCTTCCGAGGTTTGAGGGGTTAATATGAAAACATATGAACTGCTTCCGGCAATTTAAAGCCAATGAATCCAACTAGATTTCACCTTTTATCCAATATTTTTAGGTTTTATAATTTTTTTTTTAAATCGTTAAATTTATGATTCATAAAAATTACCTACTTTTATTTGGATAGCTATCGCTCATAATTTCATAGAGTTATGAGAAAATTATATAATTAAAAAATAAAAATGTAAGAGTTACCACACAAAAAATTATCAGCAATCGAAATCATAATATTTTTAAAATTAAGAAGCAATCTTGTCCACATTCTTCTATTGTATCTAATAGTTTCACTGTTACCTGTTTGAATAAAAAAAATACTTCAATTAATTCTTTTATTTTTACTTCCTCAGTTTTTTTTATATATATTTTTATTTTTACTCTTCACTGGAGACCTTTAACCACCCCACCATCGATGTGGATACTCAGGGAATGAAGTGTGAACCCTACATGTGTAGAAGGTGCGAAGCGCAGACAGCAGTTTGTTGAGCAAAAGTATTCACCTCAACTACAACTAATTATTAATGGAATAATTAAACTATCAATAACATCTAAGCAAAATAAGTGTTGGTTTGGCCCATATTGACCTTGGTAAACTATTAATAATGTCTAAGCAAAATAAGTATTGGTTTGGCTCATATTGTTATTGACCTTGGTAAAATATCAATAATGTCTAAGCAAAATAAGTGTTGGTTTGGCTCATATTGTTATTGACCTTCGTAAATTGTAAATAATGTCTAAGCAAAATAAGTATTGCTTTGGCCCATATCGTTATTGACCTTGGTAAACTATCAATAATGTCTAAGCAAAATAAGTGTTGGTTTGGCTCATATTGTTATTGACCTTGGTAAACTATCAATAATGTATAAGCAAAATAAGTGCTGGGTAGTCCAAATATTCTGTTAGGTCCCGATATTGTTATTGACATTGGTAAACTACCAAAAATGTCTGAAGTAAAATAAATGTTGGTTTGGCCCAATAAGATCAATCGGGTGCTAGATACTACCAGCCAATCTTGTCAGGCCCTGGAAGAAGGAGAACATCATGGCTGATAAACCTAAGACAGTGGTTTGGCCAAAGCTGTTCCGGGCCGCGGTAAACAAAGTCCGCAGAGCCAACATGATAGGCAACTTCCGTTGAACAGACAGAGCACGAGAAGAAGAAGAAGAATCTTGCAGGTTACATTATTAATGGGTATATTTGCACTTTTGATGATTGTCGGTTTATCTAGGCTAATTTAACTATAAAAACAAACAAATGGTTCACTTTTGAATTGATTTCATTACCAAACAGCACTTTAAATATTTGTACAAAAATATATGGTTAATGAAAAATAAGACATTATTAGAAGATGAAATTTTAGGTTTATTAAATATTACTAGTACAGTAAAACACAAATAAATAATATTCATAAAAATGTTAAAATTAAAAATATGTATATTTCTACAGATATTCAAAAACAAACAATAAATAATGTTATCTAAAAGCACATAGTACTTGAAGGCAAACAAAACGTTAATAAGGTAACCTATATCAGTTAAACAAATCTTTCTAGAAAAGGTTAATACATAATAATATTATGAGGTAAATATTTATCTCGTCAAATCAGTCAAATTAATGCTCAGATTTTTCTAGGTAGACACATCTAAAATACTTTCCTTTACAAACAGCAAAACTAAATGTTTTCATAGGTAACGGTTTATTGCTTTACTATAAAACTAACCCTGGTTAAACAGGAATATTTGCCAGAGTTGAAGTATGTTTTAGAAACACCTGAATGGAGTTTGCATCAAAAGTCTAAGCATCAATAATTACTTATATTTGATTGCATACAAACTGCAAGAGTTGACTGACTATAACAACATCAACCATGTTATATACTGAAAGGACAGTAAACCGTTTGAAATGAGAAATTGAACCATACCGTCAAAGAATATCAGTTAAATTATCTGTGTTCATGCCCTTTTGATACACATACAGTGAAACCCTCTTAAGAAATTTTCCAAGGGACCGGAAAAAACAAACTTCTTAAGAAGGAAAACCGTATACGTGGGAAAAATTGGGCCAATTTTGGGCTGAGGGACTGAAAAACCAAACTTCTTAAGCCACGAAACTTCTTAAAAGGGTTTCACTGTAATTGCTTCAATCAGATTGATCAGTTCAACTTAACCGATGATATCCGCACTCGCTATCATGATTGGCATACATTCATGCCAAACTGATGCATGACAGTTTCATCAGGTTGAATGAAGGACTATATGTGATTTTAGACTATTAATGCAGAATTCCCCATTGAAACATAATTATTCAATCCCTTTTAATTAGATACTAGCTTTCACACAATTAAAAATCACAGGAAAATTATTAGCTTAAATAAAATTATGTTGCTGTATGTTTCAAATTTTATCATCCTAGCCATGTTCAAGATTAATCTGTCTGTACTTACAGTAAGATTCTCACGGCCAAATATGATGAAGTGGAACAAAGGCAACCAATATTATTCTGTTTGATTTTGAAATGTCATATCAAAAACTCACACAGAAACTCATTTGAAAATATACATTTATTTAATTTAATTAATAGCATAAAGATTCATTGCAAATATTACACACCTTTTAACATTATTTATTTGCTAAATTATTCATTATCAATTTGTTGTACTAGTTATGGTTTCATTGAGAGATGATGTCTCTAAAACCACTTTAATGCTTATTTACAAAAGCTAACTATTCTCGGTACATAATTGTAATTACATAATTAAATTTATAATTCTGGACATCGGCAGACTAGAGATTAATGGTAAACAAAGTTGAATTTTTAAACAATTCGATAAAGACTAGATAAATTTATTAGGCTTTGCTGAAACTTACAACCAATATTTAATTAAAAACAATGATTGATTTGACTTAGTGGTCGATTTTAAAAGTTTATTTTTAAATGATTTTCACTAAGAAACTTATTTAACTAATTTAACATTATTTGCACATCATGTATGTCATTTTTACTAATGCAATTGAAGTAATTATAATACTGGATTCAAAATGTGTAAACAATATTTTAAGTAAAACAAACATTAGTAAAAAAAAATACACATTCAAATTTTGGTACAGAAAAGATTTACAATTAGACGTACGCCGAAGATTAAATTAATGAAGAATCCGTGAAGCAAAAGGATAGCTTTATGTACTTAGGGAGTACAAATGAGGAAATTTAAATTAATGAAGGGCTGATTAGTTGCTAAAAAAGTTGTAACAGAAAGTGAACCTTGCAGTTCACAATGGAGTTCTGATACCAACCCTGATGTATGGCAATGAGGCATGAAAGATGACTGAATGCAATAAAAATGAGATTTGTTTGTGAAACAGTCTGTAAACCATATTATGAAAGATAATATCTTAAAAGAGTGCAAGGCAGATGATGTCAGAGTAATGAACAATATTAAGAAATAATCGCTTAGATGGTTTTGACACATAGAGCGAATGGACGGAGAAAGGAGTGTCAGGAGAATACATGAGATGCAAGTGCACAGAAGAAGAAGTAAAGGATGTCTGAGAAGTCTGTACGACATGACGTGATCAAGTGAATAAAACACGGGTTATGTCATTATCAGAATAACAGAAGATTACGAATGAGTCAATCATATTATGGTATGTTTGCAGCGCAGAGCTGTGTGGTATTCCAATCTCTCTGCCTACCTCTTCAGAGAAATGGGGTGATGGTTAGATGGTTATTTACAAGCTTTCAATATTTTTAAACATTATTTTATTACCTGTTTCTTGAATTAATTCATTGCAATGTGTAGAATGGTTTAAACTTAGAGGACCTTAAGCATTATGACCCAAACTTTGACACAATGAGTCCATAAAATCTAATCTAGCAATCCTAACTATTTACAGTACAATTATTATTACCATCAATAAAAGGCATCAACGGTCACTTAACTAATATTATGACAAATTCTTACACTTACTAGTCAATAAATATTTCGTGAAAAAACATACATTAAAAATAATATAAAGCTTTTGATTTGCTTCAATTAAGTTATTTGAAGAAATGGAAACCTGAAAAACAATTTGATGTTGTGAAATTTATGTTTCTTTTTCTGAGGTTGTAAAGATGTTAAATCCTAACAGCCTACTCACTTCTCACACTTGATAATAAAATTGATGTGAATTTAAATTTGTAAATTATAAATAAAACTCTAAGGATGGGTTGTTTCACAGAATATGAAAAATTCATCGATTTCAAAGTTAAAATTCAAGTTAGAGCCGGTTGTTTCACAGTGCTTAGATAATAACAGAACTTGAAGGACTTTCACAGAACTTGAATTTTAACTTTGAAATTTGATAATTTGTTCAAATTCTGTGAAACAACCCGTTCTAAGTATCATTTTGTTGTGATAAATGGTATTTTAAGTTTTAAATTTAATGAGGAACATCTTTAAAAATATTGAAGCATTACCAGTGTATCGATTGTCTTGTTATGTACAACTGAATTCGCATAATTCAAATAACCAAAGAAATACATAATTTAAATATATTAATTATTTTATAAGTAACCATATTAAAAAAATCAACAATAAATTGATAAATAAAACAGTGTGAAGGTATTGTCTGTGAGATGATATTTTACAGTTATATGTATTCTGATTTAGTATGTCCTTCGAGTTAATTAAATTCTCTTAAGTTTTTGACACACTTCCTACTAATATTTTAGTTTTTCTACGGTGAAGGGTTTAAGGTAAGGTAAAATGCTCACAAAAATGTGGCAAAAGTTATTACATACATAATATAATAAATGGCAGCTGGAGCTTCGTGCTAGAGGGCTTACGAGAGAATCCGATGGTTCACTTTTAGGTCATTTCTGTCTTTTATTCCGCCTCTTTCACTCAGAGTGAGAGTCTTAACAAGACATAAAACAAAAGTGTCAAATGAATTCATTTACATCCAACATTGTCGGATCGATTTTTTTTTTATTTAACAATATTTTTTCATAGTCAATTTTTCATATATGCAGATTTTCAGGTACTTTGGAGCACCACACCAATCTAAGCATGAAAAGTCACCTCCTGTCATTGATTTTACAACTAATTATGTACAGTGATACCCTGAGATACGAGTTTAATTCGTTCCGTAATCCGTAACCTTGCTTGTATCTCGAAGCAATTTTCCCCATTGAAATTAATTGATATGCCATTAATCCGTTCCAGCCCCCAAAATCTCCATTATGAGAAGATGAATACATAGTCATAACAAGCAAAACGATTTTTTACGCTATGAGTCAACATGTGGTTCGTGAGAGAACTTTTTTTATTAAACAATTTTTTAAAGTCGGAACATGAAAAAGGTTTTTCTCCACTGTGTCTCAGCATGGGGTTTGTCAAACATACTTTTTGAAAAAAAAAATTTTAACTTGGAATATGAAAAGGGTTTTTCTCCACTGTGTATCAGCATGTGTGTCGTCAAATTTCCCTTTTGAGAAAATTATTTTTCGCAGTCGGAACATGAAAAAGGTTTTTCTCCACTGTGGATCAGCATGTGGTTCGTCAAAGATCCCTTTGGAGTAAATGATTGTTTGCAGACGGAACACGAAAAAGGTTTTTCTCTATTGTGAGTCAGAATGTGTTTCTTCAAATCTCTCTTGTGAGAAGATGAATACGTACAGTCTTAACAAGCAAAGGGTTTTTTACGCTGTGAGTCAGCCGGCCGTTCCTTGTATCTCAAATGTTGCTCGTATTTCAAAGCAAAACTTTGCTCGCTCGACGGCTCGTATCTCAAATATCTCGTATGTTAGGGCATTCGTATCTTGAGGTACCACTGTGCTTCCCAATTGCAAGTCATTTGCAGGACTTAAATAAATATTAATGTACATATGTGAACTATATTATAATAGGAATAGATAAAATAATGAGTGTTATAGAAATTCCACTACTTCTTAATTTAAATTTAATTTCATCATCTGCAAGATGTTTTCGTTATTTATTTTTGGGGTGTTATGCCATGTTGCGCTATCTTCTTCTTTAGCCAACGTTTCACACACTGTAACTCTGTCCGAAACGTTGGCTAAAGAAGGAGGTAGCGCAACACGGTATAATACCCCAAAAATAAATAACGAAAACACTTTTGGCCGTGATAATCTAAAATCATATCATTTGCAAGAAGATTTAAAAAAATATCAAAATATGTAACTATACTATAATAGGGAATAGAAGATAAACTAAATAAAGTGTAGAATAAATTGACTAGAATTTAAATGAACACAATAAAGTATTTATGTAGTTCAGAGATTCACAGAGTATCACGGAATAATAACTTAAAAATAATATGTATATACAGTTTTAATTAAATGTTGGCATAGGGTAGAAAATAATTTAAACAAATTAGATGCCAAGTGAAGAGAGAATGTTCAATTTACTTCTATCACTATAAAATTATTTGCTCAAGCTTAGAGTTATTTTTGTAAGAAATAGTAATTTTAAGTTAAATTATCCTACTAATAAAATCATAAATGTAAAATGACCAGACATGAAATCATAATTTTTGGTGTAAAATTTGATTTTATTATATTCAAATTCTTCTGACAAAAGTTCTATCGCTAAAAATTTAGAAAATGGTGTGGTGACTATGAAGTCAGTTGCCCGGGTGCCTCTCTCATGGCCCTGTCCTTAAAGAGGCTGCAACTTATGCTTTGAATACATATCTCAGAACAGATTAATAACAGACAAGATAAGTGAAAGATAATACGCAAAATTCACTTGATTCCTTGGGTGGATGGATTGTGTGGATGTATGTATGTACATATATTATTTACTTGGCAAGTAGCAAATAATTTTGTCAGTGGTGCTAATCTTAATTCCAACTGATATAGATGAATGATAAAAATGAAATATTTTCAAGGCAGATGAGCAAATGCAGTAGTTTGTGTAAAACCCTTGAGAACACAATGACCAGAGGCTTAAATAATAATGTTTGCTTGGGGGGGGGGCAAGAAAAAAAATTGCGTTGGGGATCATGCAACATGGGAGTTTGTGAATACGCCAATAAGAGACATCACACGGAACGCCAAAACAATAAAAGTTGAGATGAATTGATAATCAGTCGCAATAATAATTTTTTTTAAATGCCTCAAACCATATGAATAAGAATGCTATCATTGCATGGCACAACAACAGAGTGCAGAAGTATTTCCTCACCGGTATCATGTACTAACCGAGGCTTAATCAAACATTGTTCTATGCAGATTTTAGTTCACTTTAAAAGTAAATATCAATTGTTTTTCATTATTAAATGTTCTTTGGTTTTTAACTATATAACATTCTAAAAGTTATTTAAGAGTATAACGGACTTCAACCATCATATGGGGGGCCTATATAAACCATGGATACTTCTGTATTGCCATACACAGCTGAAACTGTAGGGTACAGTTTCTTCTTTGGTAAACCTGTAATTGAAATATGTAATGTGAATATTTTTAACAGTTCCCTTTAGCAATGGTTAAAAAAAGGATATCACTTTGAAATAATAATTAAATAGTATTTTTACCTCTAAATGCGACTCCTAGGAAATCATTATTCCTTTCGAAAGAAAGAGTGTTATTTCGGCAGTCTAAAATAACTCTTATTCTTTCTCCCACCTGAAAAACAACAAACCTTTCTTATGCAGATCAATAATCCTAACACAATATTGTAAATAGCAAATACTTCCGTAAAATTTTAGAATTCCACTTTAAGTTTTATATTATATGGATAAATGATTGAAATAACACTTCTTTTCGACTTAATTACTACAAGAAACAACTATTAATGTCAGGAGAGATGGCAAAAGTACAAAATTTCTTGTGTTTTGATTTTTGCCATTTAGCCATTTTTATCTTGTTAGTGTGATGTGATGTTTGCCGGAAGATTACGTTTCAATCAAAATATGCACAAATTATTTAAATAGCCCAAAATAAGAATCTAACAATCTATTTTGTGCATGTTTTTCCCCGATGTAAATAGTTAATTATATTGAAAAAAGTGCTTTTTCAAAAATTTGTGTATCCAAAGCGAGAAGCAGTATTCTAGAATTAGTAAATTTTTTTAATAAAATATTTTAATGGAAAATGAAGGATTCTAAAGAGTAACAGGATGATCAGCGAAAATATCGAGGGGAACAATCAATGTACATGTGTGGGATGACCTCACTCGCAGCAATATGGATGGTATATTCTTTATTTTATACATTATATTGAAAATGAAGTTATCAACACCTGCTGAGAGATTTTAACTCGGAACGTGTTACTGCTAAGTGAATGTTCAATCAATTCAAAAATAACCAAATATCACGAGCGTCCGAGAACGAAAACATGGCCAATATCACAGAGATTATACAAAAATATCAGATTCTTGATTAATTTGTGTTATTTCACAATATCTTCATTAAAAATAAAATACAGTGTATTGACGGCTTCCATGGTCGAGGGGTAAGACTCTCGACTGGCCATCCGAAGGAAGCGGTTTCAATCCCGGTGTGCAAGAGTAAATTTTATTGGATTAATTTGTGTTATTTCATAATTTATTAATTTAAAGTAATATATAATATATTTGCGGCCCGTTCCAGAGTAGAAGATAGCCTCAGTATCACTCTGATGTAAGACCATCATTCAGAATTGAAACATGCATGAAGTGGCTTAAACCTTGTTTGAGGATCAGATCTTAACATGCAGATACTTCTCCACCTTCCTCTTTCTCATCTCCTTCCCCTTCCCACTATCTTCAGTCTCACAACATATCCCAATTGGAGATGTCTAGTCTCACTGGCTCACACTCTTGTGAGGTATTTACATAAAAAAAGAACACTAACCTGGTATTTGGGAGGGTTGTTCAGAATGGGATAGCTGCCCTGCGTGTCTCCGTTGTGCAGCAGGTGGTTGTCCACCAGGTTCCAGCCCCAGCTCTGTTCATCGGAGCCCAGCAGGGCCACATATCCGGGGCACTGCAGGGAGGCCTCCTTAGTAGCGATGCCGATGACAGCCACTGTACCCAGGGGGCCCTCCCATATCACCTCCCACGCGTGGCGCCCTTTCCGGAAACCGATTTTACCTCGAGCCGCATCGGTGCTTTGCGCAACGGGATTTCTAAAAACAAAATTTACACAATTAATATTTTTTAGCGTACCGAAATGAAAAGTCAATTCGGTTAATGGTAAACAGCACTTATTTCATGAAAATTTCTTTTTATTTATTTATTTTTTCAATGTACTTTCACCCACCAAGGGTGTTCAACGCGGTTCCATGACCACTCAGAATCATGCAATTTCAACACCACTTTGAAAAGTCATTAAGTCAAAATAGCCCATAACCTAACCTAGCATAACCTATTTAACCATTTTTTTTCATCACATTTAATGACTTTGATAAATGAAGGAGGTGTTGAAGTTGCATAATTCTGAGTTGTCCGGTCACTGTTCAACGCCGTCATTTGGAATTATGCAGAGAGGGAAGGTGAATTTTTATATATCAATTTTATTTAAATGGACAAATTTTATCAATCTAGTTTCATAATTATATGGAAGATTGGAGTTCAGTTTAGACTTAGAGACGAGATGTTGAACGGAGGGGAGGCAATTTTAGATAAGGCTTGATAGAAAAAAGTATATTTATTCAGAGATGGACAACCAAAAAAAGGATCTTAAGAGTGTATAAGCAGAGAAACCAGAAATATGTCATTTTTAAATCAGTGGTTAGACGTATTGACTCTTTTCCACAAAAAACTATAAATGGATTTCAAAAGATTGTTCTTTTATCTAGTAAACTTATGTTTTAGATTTTGAGAAAAAAAAAATATTTTTAGAATAATAAGGTTATACCATAGGTCGTTCGCAGATTTGTTCAATTTTCAAAAAAGTACATTTCTTATACAACACCCATTTCAAATCATATAATCATGCAGTAAAATAAATCAATACATTATCTGGTAAACGTATATTTCAGAATTTTAATTTTAGTTTAAATAAAATTATTAAAAAATATATACGGACATGTGTTTCTTGACGAAAATTGGTCGGTTTGTGCATTTATTTGTGCACTTACAAACAAATATATTTCGGATTTTTTTACATACTTATTTTGCTAAGACGTTATTGACAAATCATAAATAATTTGATCGTAAAATAATTTCAGGAAGTATTTAATTTTAAATAATTTTGAACATCGCATTTTACCATTTTTATCGCAGCCCGTAAACACAAATTTCAGATTTCATTACGGGCCCAAACGCGGCCAGGAGAGCACGTCTTCGCGACGCTTTGAATAATAATATTTGGAAATGAAATTTGAAAACGAAATTTGAAATAAACACGAATTCCTTGATTCATGTTTGTTAAATCTACAGGGTTGCCCGAACGCAATTTTTCATGTTCATTGAATATTTTTTTGCAAAAATTTTTATAATTTCGAATATTTTTTTTATTTTAAATTTTTTCTTGTGTGAATACCGCACAAGAGTCCCAACTGCTCCAAAATATTTTTTTGGGGTAAATCTTTTTTACGCACGCTCGACACTTGGGGGTAAACTGGTGAATGGGTTACGAAAAGTGGTGATAGTTACGAAAAATGACATGCGAACGGTAATCAATGCGAACGGTGATCGATTGCTCGGCGGGTCGGGCCTTGCTTGTTTTTCGTGTTATTGTTATATTGTTAATGGACTATTTGTCCGTAAATAAATAAATAAATTATATACAGCGGGTACCCGGCATGCGTTTCATGGGCACTGTAACCTCGCGGTCAACTAAACTGTTATGGTTCCATCACAAGTCCCGGGAATTATAATGCAAGCGCCTGCACTATATAACATTATATACAGCGGGTACCCGGCATGCGTTGCAAGGCCACTCAAAGAAAGAAAGGGTTTGTGCGCTTTAATTCTGTTTGTTGAAGTGCTTATTATTAATTATGCACACGAATAAATATTTCAAAATGCGACATTTTTTACAATCCAACTTAATATTACTCGTTTTTTTTCATGAATACCGCACAAGTCTGGAGCCAGTGGGACTATTGCATCCCCAATTTGGAGTATGTTGTAAGACTGAAGGTAGTGGGGAGGGGAAGGATATAGGGAAGAGGAAGGTGGGGAAGTACCTGGCTATTCAGATCTGACCACTAAACACGGCTAAAGCCATTTCAAGCAACGTTTCAATTCTTAATGGTGGTCTTACACCAGGGCGATACTGAGAGTATCTTCCACTCTAATGGCCGTAAAATACAATTGAAAAACAAAAAACCAAAATATTAAAAAGAATATAACAAATTGTTTATTCATGTAGCTATCTACTTAATACCTACTGTGTTTACGCATTTCACTTGTATCTATTTATGTTTATGCACTTCAATATACAAATAACTACTACTAATTAAAATTCTGGAAGCGAGAATAGTAATATAAAGTAGCAATAGTAGCGGGTAGCCCTAGCTCGAGTGAACAAAACCCTCAAAACTCGGATTGCCGCGGAACGAAATTTAGTTCTGAAAACGCCCGCTCGCGAGCCCTGATGTGTTAGCGCTAGTGTCGGAATCGAAGTTGTCATGTGCTGGTTATTCACTCTTAAGTTCCCACTCCTAGACCACAGAAAAAATTTGGGGAGTAAAGTTTGTGAATTTTAAAAATGTGAGAAGGAACACATGTCCAATTCTCGTTCAAGTGAGGAAATTTATATTTTGGAAAAATGGGGATTTGTTGAAACCACGGTTTTGGTGGGATAATATATTTTCATTATTCCAAAATTTTTAATATATTTTCAGGGTTGTTGGTTATCCAAATATTTACATATTTAACTGGACCAGAGTCGAAGGCCCTGGATTCGAGTTACTGCGTTCCCTTTCCAAGACACAGAGAAATATAACATTTTCATGTATTATACAAAATCCGAACCAGTTTTTTTTTTATTAAAAACCGATTTAAATGAAATAAAAATTAAAACAGGCTAGTGAAATAATATTTTTTCTGTACAGCGGATCCAGGCCATTTTTGTCGATTTTAGGGCAAAATTAATTGTAGAAAACTGATTTCTAATACAAATTTTACCAGGAGAATAAATTCTCGAAGTCAAACCCAAAAATTCAATAGCAATTTTAGTGAATTGCAAGATTTTATCAAAATTAAGTGTAATGCGACGCATTGGCAGTATGGTTCAATTTTTTTTTCGATGCAGATACATTATTCTGACATAAAAGGGACAATTTTAAGACCATGCTTCACAGTACGACTAAGCTTTGAGATATTAAGCACGACCTTTACCTGTGTAACGTGAATCCGTTGGGTTTGATGTAAATATTCCTCGAACAATCGTTGGGATTCCATGCGTGAAAAAATGCACGCAATTTTGATCTGAATGGGGTTATAGTAGAAAGTAATTTGGATTTAACAATTTCTTCCGGTAGTCTACGCATACATTGGAATCTCCAAACTTCATTATTTCCATCAGAAAGAACTCGACACCAAGCTTTGCATACGAGTGAACAATTTCTTAAATCACGAAGGTCTAAATATATAAATATCAGTTCAAGTATGGGCGCGTCCATATATTCAATGCTGGCATATCGACGCCTTGCATAACTCATTCTTAATTTAATATGTTTCGTGCAACCAGCATCTCAAATAAATGTTTAAATTGTAAATACACTAAAGAGAGTGCGATAAGCTTGGACAGGTTGACACTGATTTGACAGATAGCTGCATAGAAAAAGTAAATGTGATGATAATGATAACCAATAAAACCCTAGAAATAAATATATGGTCTATGGTCTCTCTGGCATTCGAGACAAATAAAATTATTGTGCGTCGGTGGTGATGAATCGGTAAAAAATTATTTATTTTCTTATAGAATGAAATTTTTTTTTAAATATTTTACGAGAATTTTCGACAAAATGGTGAACTTCAAATTTATTGTAATTTTAATTCAATACAATAACGACAAAAGTTTAGTTGTGTTGTCCGCTTTATAATAATTAATAAAAAATATCTATGGTTTTACGGAAAGCATAGATAAAATCAAAACAACGAAAACGAACTGTCATAAAATAACATTAGCTGGGAATTGTTTTCGTCGAAAACTATTTCATTATTATTGCCGTCTATTTCATAAAATAAACATGAAGCCCACGATAGCCGCCGATGAAATGTTCCCTGAAGGAGTTGGCCCTTACATGGACCTGGAAGAGGTATTACACGTTACGTTATCAAGCCGTAATGAATTTTTCAAAAAAACTTTATGATTTCGGTGTAAATTTACGCGGAAGTGTGCGAATCTTTCGTCCCCTTTTTAAGCTATTCTCTTTTCTGTTCGAAATGGTTTGTTTTTACCAAGTTTTTAACCTTGCTACCCATGTTTGGATTTAATATAATTGGTATTGAAACGAGCGAATTACGCTTTCAGGCTGGCGGTTCCACTGGACTGTTAATGGATTTAGCTGCCAATGAAAAGGCAGTTCATGCCGATTTTTTCAATGGTAAATATTGTCACCTGTAATTTGATGGTCATCTCTACAAAGTATACCTAACAATAATTACTAGTATGTGTATGTCTAATATAATTTATTTTCACAGATTTTGACGACTTGTTCGATGACGAGGATCTGAAGTGAATACTCTTTATCATAATTGATCAAAATCTTCTGTATATTCTGAGACATTAAATCTATGGCTGTTATGTGGTACTAGGGAATTTTATTGACATTTACCAACCAATTTTGCATTGTTTATCTACAATTTTGCTAAGACTTGGCTTAAATCCGGCTCCAGTTATCAGGATGCAAGGTTTGTTACGTGGCTCCGTCATGGGCCAGTAAGGAATCAACATAAACCGAGTCAGTAAGAAACAAGATCACTTGGGGCCATATATCTGTAATAGCGATTGGAACAGTATTGTACACTTCCATTGCCTGCACTTTTATTGCATCCGGTTTAAGTCGATTCCTCACCCGTGAGGGAGTTAATCAAATTTTATCCTTTCAGTTATTACTGTAAGAAAATGAATAGTGTTTTGATAATTAAATCTTGTTTATGTTGTTTGCAGCAAAGCTATCTTTCGTTCACTGCTTTATTAACACTAAATTTTGACTGGTGGTCACAAATTATTAACTGGGCTGCACCGTGTATGTCCGCAAAATAATGTGCAAAAAGGAGTATGGACTAACACCGTGTGGTGGTATATTTGTAGAAATCCTATTAATTTTTTTTTATTAATTTAGTTATTTTGATGTAGGTATTTTTAACAAACTTAAATTTTTTATTATAAATCTGTCTTTTAACCACTTTTCTCTTAGAAAAACCTGCTTTCTTAAAGCCAAGAGCCAAGTCAAAATTCATTACCAGTTGGACAATGTTCGTTGGATTTCTGTTTGCAGCGTGACCACAAGATTTTGTTAGCTGCCCATCAAATTTGTTGATGGTAGTTGAAAACCTTAAATCACGCGGCAGTTCATTCCAAGAATGGATATGATGTATAAAATCCTATCCCCAAACTCTGCAACATTCTTACGAGGGTTCAAGCAGTCTCTTCAAGCACACGTTGTGGGCAGCACTCTCTCTTCACACATAGATCAGTCATGTTTTACAGCGCAGGTCGTAGTTTTCAAATGAAAGACAATGTAGTTGGTAAAATGGCCAGTTTACTCTCAACAATAATTTTTTCATCGAACAAAGAACGGTTAATTAAGTGTACTCTACGCAAAGTACAATTTGGTGTGCATATAAAAATTCTTAGTTTGGTTCAATTGCATCGGCGGTAGAAAACACTTAATGAAAATAAAAACCGTCAAATATAATCCATTTATAAACTTCACTTTATTAATGTGAGCCAGTGAAATAATTCTTATAAAATAATTGGTTTAAAAATTTGTTAAGATCTAAAACTTTTGCACCAGTGAAAATGTTAAGTAGACATTGGACATTTTTAAGACGACTTTCATAATTTAAAACAAGGCAGTCCACAACAAGATGGTGACCAACAGAACCTGTCCATTTACACTGGAACCAGCGTTACGGCTTCATTCAATGGCACAACAGCCAACTGGATTCTTAATTAAGAGGCGAATTGGGTGCATCGCAGGTATGCCGTTAATACCAAGTATGGCAATGAGTGCAATGTGTTCATTCCAGACGACTTCATTCTCCGTTGATGTCTACATCGCTAGAGCTCTCTTGATCTTCCTGGTCCTCGTCGTCCGAATACGTCTCCCCTTCCAGTTCCTCTTCTCCATCACCCTCCAGCTCGTCTCCGTCTTCTGATATATCTTCACTCTTTATATTGTTTACGTCTAGTAACTCTTCCAATTGCACATCAACTCCTTGACCCAGTTCTAAAACGATATTAACACTTATTAGACAAACTTACATATTACTGATCATTAGTCATTATCTCCAAATACCAATTTAAAAAAAAAAAAAATTGTTTTAAAAGAAAGAAAAACATTCCCGGGTCATGAATAACCCAATAATGTTTGAAAATCTCCTACTACCACCAAATAAAGCGAATTTTGTTTGTGTTGTGATGGAGGATTTAGACAGCCGACCCAAACGCGATGCCCACTCAGCCACTGACCGATCTAAGTTTTGAGATAATGAGGAAAGCAATATTTGAAAGCATAAATCAAATATTATTTACATGCTTCTGTGTTTTACATATTAAATATGCTACAAAATAATACTGGGAAGCATAAAGGTCTAATACATTAGTATGGTCTGATACATTTTGTTTATTTCACTACAAGTTTTTCTACATTATAATAGGTTTGACAGTGTTTATGAATAATCTGAGTATTGTACCGGAAAGAGGGTACACTTTTATAAATAACTGCATCTCAACTCAACTTTCGATTTTTCAGAGACTTCTTACTAATCATCTGGACAATCGATACATTATAACATGCGTATCTCATTTTACACTTAGTTTATTAAATAAAATAGCAAAACTTAAAAAAAAAAAGGGTTTGAGTAATATTTAGGGATCAGTTATTTGGTGAAGTACCTTTTTTCACGAAAACATATTTAAATGACATTCAGTTAGGTGATGTTATAATGTAAGCGACGATATATTGACTAATATTTAGGTATCAATTATTTGGAGAAGTAACTTTTTTTCACAAAAAAATATATAAATGACATTCACTTTTTTTCACAAAAAAATATATAAATAGCGGTGTCATAATATGAGCGACGATATATTGACTAATATTTAGGGATCAGTTATTTGGAGAAGTAACTATTTTTCACGAAAACATATATAAATGACATTCAGTTAGGCGATGTTATAATGTTATCGTCGATATATTATTATATATATATGCTCCTTCTAATTTCATCCGACTTTACTATGAAGAGAAAAATGATAACCAAGGTCGGATTGCAAAGTGAATAATGGTTAAATATTATTAAATGATAACTTACGTTCAACATAATGTTCTAGTGACTTTGGGACCATACTTTTTGCCTTTTGTAAATCAGCCTCAGAACACTCTCCTTTATCTAACCCTGAAACGAAGACAACTTATCAATGAAATGTTTTCTTTAGATAATTTAAAACAATGAAGTTTTTGCAAATAGGGTATTATAATTACCTAGGTACAGCCCCATGCGTTTCAAAATATCTATGTCGTCGTGAATTTGGAACTTTTCAGAGAAATTGAAAAGGTATTCTGTCCTGAAAATAGAGGAAAAAAGAACATTAGTAGAATCTTTTCTCTTGAGCATTTTCTGGAGAAACTAATTATCCACTCAAGCGCTTTTTGCCACAATATGGCACTATTTAAAATACCTCGGATTGCTTTGCTGCCAATTTTTCCCTTATTTGTAAGTAATTAAGTAGAATTATACGATTTTATAATAATTTTTTTTAAATTCTACGAATATGTGATAAATGACAAAAGATAGGTGAATTCATTGGCTATTTAGAACTATAATCAGCTAGTATGTGTTAAAATTCGGAGGTATGATTTTTTTTTAATGTGGGCAGAAAATATTCAAAACAATCACCAAAAAATCTGAAGCAATTGGAGAAAAAAAGTTTTAAATTGAGCTGCTGTCGCTCTAGTGGTTTTGGTAGATTATATCTGGGGGTATGCTAAAGTGCCCATGTCAGTTTTTTATTTAGGAACCAGAAAGAGCTTTAAAAACCGAGGATTACTATGAAGGTGCTCTAGATTTATGAAACTGTGGCCTATTTAATGTAGAGGTCAAATTATTAATAAATCAAACAATCTTTTTGATTCACAAATTTGACATTGGCATTCGTTTACTTCTAGCATTCGGCCTCAGAAAATACTATTTCTACAAATATATAAACACATTTAGACGGCCTCCGTGGTCGAGGGTCGAGTCTTGACTAATAAATCGTTTTGACTCGCAATCCGAATGTCGCGGGGTTGAATCCCGGTGTGCGCAAATAAATTTTATTTGATTAATTTGTGTCATTTCACAATCAATTCATTTAAAATAATATGTACTATATTTGAGGCACGTTCCAAAATGGAAGATACTCTCAATATCGCCCTGGTGTAAGACCACCATTCAGAATTGAAATGTTGCTTGAAATGGCTTTAGCCGTGCCTGGTGACCAGATCTGAATAGCCAGGTATTTCCCCACCTTCCTCTTCCATCTCCTTCCTCTCCCCACTACCTTCAGCCTCACAATATACCCCAATTTGGGGTGCCATAGTCTCACTGGCTCCAGACGGGAGCAGTTGTGACTCTTGTGCGGTATTCATGTAAAAAAAAAATAAGTAAAATGAAGAAATGACAAAATTCAAAAAACTCTTAGATAAGATAAGATTTATAGATTAACTGCGCTAATAACAAAATAATAAAAGGTATTCCAGTTGCCAAGAAAACATCCTAATATTGAAAACTGCATAAACTCAAAAAAAATCAATGCCCCTACCATTAAAATATTTATGTAGCCTGGATTGATATTGCTAAAAACGTGCAGTTTCAGATCGTTCTCTGCTAAATCTTAGTACAGTATTTACAAGTGTAATTTCATTATGGTATGATCGGATGTGAATATTTGGATTGATATGATAATGACACGTTATGACTTACTTATCATGAGAAATACTACAGTCTATGAGTGACTGCTCACTGGTATTGACGACAATGAAAGGCAGTTGGATGGCAGACGACGGGGACGGAGTGAGCCCCCGACTCTCTGCCGCTTTATTACGTTCTACAAGGCTCTTGAAAGATATTTGCTGAAAACAACAACACATAATTAATATAAACTATATATAAAACAAAGTAGGGTTAGTTACACCATTTATAACTCAAGAACGGCTGGACCGATTTTTATGATCTGTGATTTGTTGGATTTGTCTCTGCCCCGAATAGCAGAATATCTAAAAACATCGGAAAAATTAATGAAAAAAAATGCGAAGGCGCGTGCGAAGCTGGGGGCAAAAGCTGGTATATATATATTTAAGCGACAGGTTTCAAGATGAAATTATTTTACTACAATCAACGATCAAAAGATAATATTGTACTGAAATATGTAGCAATCTCTCTGACTCAGAGTACATATCACAGGTTTTATTTATCTCACTATTGATTACTTATTGCTGGCTTATACTTATGGAAATTAAAACATAATTAATAAATTCCTAAAATGTTATTTTCGCATAGTTTTGTCTAGTGTTTATCATCTTAAAATTGTAATTTCAACTAAACATCTAAAAACATATCCTAACCCCCTTATCTTTCATGCCTAAATTTTCCCTCTCAAACCTGGTGTGTTGGCATTAGGTTGTCGTCGGTGGGGTGACTAACTAATGAAGGATTTATTTTTAATTGAAGAAAAGTCACCAGAGACCGAAATATATTCTACATTACTGTTTACACCAATTAAGTTCAGGAATCGCAGTTTTAAGTCTGCTGGCTACGTAGCGCCCTTGAAGTGATTTTTCACAAAAACGCTGTTATACAAATTATCTATTATTATTAAATCCTGATACACCCTACATACTGTGTCCATAAATTCATGGTACAATTGGGAAACTGGTAAATCTACATCATAAAGATCACATCACCAAAAAAAATATATATTGTTTTCGATCTGAGCATTTTGATTTTTTTTTTTCAGTAACCTAAAAGGTTAAAAAAAAACTTTTGGAGTCAGGTCTACGCTTTCAACGCATTTAAAAGACATTAAGAAGTTAATGATTATTTTCAAATTTGACATTTTATTTTAACTTCAGATTTTACCCGAAAATGAAAGCTCAAATCAAAATAACTTGTACCGCAAAATGAGCTCACACTTTGCAGACACACTAACCTGGTTTTAACTAAGCTAGTTTTCCTGCAGTCAAAATTGATATCAGAATAATGTGTGAGAAAATGTTCTCCTCTTACTACAACCTAAATAACCGACTATTGTGTCGATAAATTAACTCAAACCGCCATCTGTTACAAACTTATGGAACTTACAAATAATAGAAAGCATTGTCCAATAACAAACATTTTTAATGAACATTATTTAATTTGCAATAATAAATATTGAGGTCGATAATCGAGATAAAAACTATCTTTCGAGTTGAACCAAATAACACACAGAAAGCCAAATTTCATCAAAATCAGTTAAGTAGTTTCGGAGTTTATCTAGAACAAACATCATGATATGAGATTTTTATATTTTTAAATTGAAGTAATTACCTGTAAGATAAGGTCATGCAACTGTTGTGTTTTCTGCTGGATGCGCTCCAGTTTGTATTGCTTCTCCTTCTCCAGGGTGGAGCATTCCTGTATTGAGTTGGTGGGTAGGCCCAGCCAGCGGATTTCCTTTTTTTCTTTGGAAATTATATTCATTGCCATAAGTACGTTCAACGCATCGTAGACACGTCTTCTAATATTTTTTTGGTCATATTGCTGAAAGAAAAGGATATTTTTTAATTATTCTAGAACATAAATATCACCACGTACGAGATAAACCTTTTAAGTGTGATTTGGACGTGTCTGTGTGTCCTAAGTGCGTAAATTTAATCTTAGTTTGGGCAAAATTGAAAAAATATTTTTAAATATCAAAATTCTTTCGGCAACAGATAACCAACTTCACTGACCTTCCCGGGGACTAGGAATTGAAAAGTCTTATGCAAAGTGTCTTTCAAATCAATATTATATTATACTGCCAGTGATTAAAAAGAGATTATTTCTTTCAGGGTTGATAAAGATCATGATTTAAAAAAAAAAAAATCGGATTTATTTGATTTTTTTTATATTTCGTCTATTTTAACTCGGAAGTGGGTTTAAGTTAAAAAAAGCCCAATTGTTGTTGCTCATTTTAATTATTAATTTATAAATTTCAAAATCAATATACCAGTGTTTCCAAAGGGTCGTAATTTTTATTTAACATTTTACTAATACAAATATTTTTGATCAATATAACATTAAAAAATTAACACAACAAGTAAGAATATTAACAATGAAATTTAAAGAATTTGGGTATCTTGTTTATATATTGGTTTGGTTATTAGTCCAAATTTAGTCTTTTAAAAAGGAAGACTAATTTGCCCGCCTTCTCATTGCCTAATCTATTTCTGATTTTACTGTGCACCGTGCTGAAAATATTATTTTGATCCCAGCAGAAGAAGCACTGCACTGCACTTAGAAGTTGCTTGATTATTTCCAATTCTTCTTCAGTTATACATTTTTTCATATTATATATTGCTAAGCACCAAACGGTAGGTGCGCTTTTCTATATGACTTGTTTATCGACCAATACTCCAGTGAAAGGCTCAACTTTGGCATACAAACGAATAATACTGTTCATTAAACAACACGCGCACAAACGTGCAATGCTATAACTGTCTACACAGGTCCTGTGTAGACAGTTATAGCATTGCACGTCATGTGGGATGAAATTTTGGCCTGAACGTGACGATATTATGTTAATAAAAACAGTAATTTAAAGGAAAAGATAAATGTTGTTGCAGTGTTTTACCTGATTGTCTGGAGAACCATGTATTCCGGCCGTGAATTCTGCGACTAATTCATCTGCTACCTCGTTATACGACGTGAAACCTTTCTTTCTCACTTTCTCGCAAACTTTCATTGAAAAATGCCTCAATCCCTTGCCTACTTTGTCGGCCGCTTTTCGTCTCTTTGATGTGCTAAAATTGAGGACACATCAGGTTAACATTATCAAGTTTTTTAGAGAAATCACTCATTAATGGGACACTCTAAAAAGCCTCCTGCAAATAAAAAAAGAAGCATCTTACTCCACAGACCAGACTAGTAAGGGATTCACGGAAGGTTAAAGAAAAATTTAAATTTTACCAATTAATACAAATGTAAAAAAAATTATAATTATAAAACAACAAACAAAAGTAAGGCCCTTCTACACAGAGATACTTACAAGCTGTGAATGTGATGCCACAAGTCGCCTACTGATATGCTACTCTTTAAAGCTAATTTCCGTACACAGCGCTACCCAAATTATACTGAACTTGGTAATTTTTTCAAGTGCAGCTGTGGAATTAATACAATATCAAGTAACTCTAGCGACGAAGGCAATAATATTGTTCTTCTATTAAGCATAAAAAACGATCTAAAAGAAGATTTCGGATTCACCCATTCAATGAAATAAATGTTATTTGTAGGGCATTTGTCACCGCCAAGAAACTACATGAGAATGATGTCAAATTGACTTTTCTTTCCAATCTCATTGCACGCCTTCTCCGCTAAATCCAGCATTTCTGTCAAACGAGTAGTAGAAGCGAATGCAACTCGCATAGCGTGCTACCAGCACCGTCAGAAGTGTGAAATTGACGTCAAACCTGTAGTCGAAGCGTCGTGTAAGTGCGGCGCTACGCACACAAAGTGAAACTCCAGTCGCTTGTAAGTATATCCGTGTATGAATGGCCTAAAACTAATGATGAAATGTTTCTAACTCCTTCACAATATTGTCGACCATAAAATGGATGATCAGCTATCTAGATTCCGAATTTTGTACATTTGTGCCCGTTTGTTGATTTTCGACACATTTTAGCTTTTGACAAAATTTTGATAAACTGATTTGCCTAACAGCAAGACTGCTTGACAGCTTATCACAATTTTACTAAAAACTGAACGAGACAAGAATCAACATTTAATAGGGGCTGTTCAAATATCAAAAATTCAAAATGGTAAACTAAAAACATTATTTGTCAGGTGGGTCTCTAGTACAGTATTAAGCTCAGTGAAAATAGTTGTGCCATCCCTGCAACCAGTGGCGGCTCCTCACAAGGGGACCATAGGGTCAGTCCCCACCAATTATTCCAGAAACATGCTTAGAAAAAATTGAAAATTCTTTGTGTTCACAAAAAATAATTAATGCATTCTCAACATAAAAGTAATTAACAGTTGCAGAAGTATAATCTAAAAAATTAATTTGGATAATTTTTAGGCTCGAAATTTGAGGAGTTTCTGCGAACGAACGTGCGACCGCTCTCCTTTCTTCCTTAAAGCATACTAATACTAGCGCAGCGCAAGCGGCCGGCCACTTCGGATGTTCGGATTTGTTCGGATTCAACTCGACACTCGGCGCATAGGCACTAGATACTAGCGCCCGCTTGACTGTGCGCATTGAGTTCTGCGCCGTTAGGGGACAGCACAGCGATCTATTCCTTCTAAAATGAAATCTTTGCTCGCATGGAATATTTTTGTATCGGATTTTAAGGATCCGCGCATGCGCACTTGAACTATCTATACCATAATCATGGGGATAGACTCCGGAATCCCCGTGTGAAGCTTGAGAGTGTTTGTTTTTCATTCTAATTTAAGTAGATCAGTTATACACGGGCCGAAATTCACGTTAGGCGTTTTATAATCGTATTTGACATTTAGTAAATAGTAATATTGATATTGATTGATCGGATTATTTTTATAGCGCCGTTCTCGTGGTAAATACAAATCAAACATAATTTAAACGGAATTACCTATGATTATCTTGTGTTATTTTTATTAAACTTAATATTTACGTATGTAGGTGTAGGTACCTAGTTGGTGTTTCTGGTAGGTGCGTGACTTATCCTCTGATCTATTTTACTAAATAAACTTTTATTATACTTTTTGTAAGAAATTTAAAATCTTTTAAAAAGAATTAATGAAGTCGACTTCATTAATTCTTTTTAAAAGATTTGAAAAATATATTCCCAGTATACTTATTGGTGGTGATACGGGGTGTCCTCAATCTGGGTAAAAGACTTAAAACTAATTTTCTTATATAATTTAAACATTTATCAGAAAGTTTTGCAAAACACGAAAATTCGTAGGACCACATGACAAACGCAAACAACTCTTTTTTTTTGCTAAAACAAAAACAACATAAAAAAACGTGAAAGTATCTACACAAAAAATGACGGTCCCCACCACCAAAAATGTGCTCGAGCCGCCACTGCCTGCAACTAATAAAATTTACCTGGCAACAAAAAACCCTTCCATTTCATTTCACATAAAAATTGTGAAAAACAATAAAATTATTCAAATCAACATAATGCACATTGTGTGGCCTTGTGGGCGGAATGTATGAATGAGTTTGATAATCAAACTGACAAAATATACTGTCAACATATTATATTACATACTTAAATATATCCCATTATCAGATACCAACACATGGATGTGACTTTAGAGATGGGAAGTATACAGGAATGGAAAATATGTAGCATTTATTATTGTAATTCACAAAATATACCTTGAAGTGCCAAGTGCATTATTACATATTGAATTATTGACTTAGGTTTTTAACATACAAAATGATGGAAATGAAATGATCTGATCAGGAAAATATTTTTCTGCCACAAAATTACATGTCACGAAAAACGCAATTGGAAACCATTAAAAATATCTTAAATCTACAAACATTTGTTTATGTTTTTATCTATAATTGAATAAATAAATAATCTATAAATCTCTTAAAATTATATTCTCTTTATAAAGCATGCTATTCGATTCCATGGAAATAAAATAATCTGATCAGAAAAATGTTTTTTTGTAAAAAAATTGTGAAATGTGCAGAAAACAATTAACTATTTAAAATATTGTTATCTTAAATCGAAAAACACAATTGTTTATGTTGAAATAAATAAATAAATAATCTACAAATCTGTTACTTTCCAGTGGTGAATTAATTTTTTTTTAAAGTAAATAATTTGAAAATTTTATGTGTAATAAATAATTTTCTAATTAGACATTAAACATTCTTAATTAGCAATTATTTGGATAATTTATGACAAAGCCATGAAAAACAAAGCAATGACAAACTCCTGTAATATCTACATTCAGAATTAAGTTTTGGCTGGATTAAATTCAGCAGAACGAATTTCAATATTGAAATAATAGAATATGATAAAATATACAGTAAAACAATAAGTTATTGGTAATAAATTAGTGGTAATAAGTTTACCAAGAGAAGTTAGTTTTTTTTTTTTCGGTGCTTCGAAAATCAAAATGAACAAAAATAAGTTTTTTCTCTGGTCCCCTGAACAACCTTACAAAAGAGTTTCACCATATTTTTGAAGAGATTTTAGTGCACTTACTATTCGGTGAGGGAATCGGTTTCCGAATCATGACGCTTCCTATTGGTGTGGGTTAAGATAGATGATATGTGATTTTTGTTCTCGATGACGGGAGGAATGGGGGCACTCTGTTTGGGGGAGGGTTGCTCCACGGGTAGTGAGTCATACACCTTGTTAGCGCCCGAAACACTTGATTGTTGATTTTGTACCTGGAAACCAATAACACACCATTTAATCAAGCCTACACATCAATGCGAGTGATGGAAACATGGCAGTAAAGACGGTATCAGACGGATAATTCATTTTTATTTCATTCCATGTTCACACAGCACATACAGAATGACATGGAAATGGATGTTTACCCGTTCCTTTCGTGCAACCTGGAATTCGTTTCATTTATGATCATTTGGATTGAAGAAATTAATAAAAAGCCAAGAAAATTTCGACGATGGTGGGTGCGACCATGGAATTTAAGGAGATATGTGTTGAGAGCTTCAAATACATTGTTGAGAGAATTAGCAGAAAAAGGAATTGTTCATTATGTGTTTAAGAAAAGATGCAGTTTTAAATGAAAGATGCCGAATGCCAAAATCCAACATCGACTAACCAAACTATAGGTTAACTAAAGAATTTATTCAGCACTTTCGTCTCATTTCGTGTTTAGACATTTCTGATTTCACTTCAAGTGAAAGAAGCAAAATGAAAGACAGAAATGAACGAAAAATTGAACCGTTTGCATCCTGTTTTAGTGATGATGATACGTCTGTAAAAGTGAACTGTAAGATGTGTGATTCTATACCTGACTTTTTTTTCAACTCAACCCAGAGGTTTCTGGTACAAAACCTGTTTTTTTCATTAGCAGTGGAAGATATTTTCAATACTGCCTCAGTGAAGGACCACTATAGCTTTATCTACGTTTAGTTACTAGTTTTGAATAGCCAGCTGTGAACTTCGCAATCTTTGTTTTTCTAACTCTCTTCCTTCTGCTTTACAACTTTCCCCAAATAGGGGATAAACCGATTACCGGCAGTGGGACGCAAACTTGTATACTCAAGACCGATACTTAAGATTCAATTAAAAACAAAATTCAAAATTAAAATAACCGATTAAATATTAGAAATAATATGTAATTAGAAAACCATGTAAGATCAAATCATTGAATGAATTCACTTACTTTTTTTACTGGACCTGTGGTTTGCGGTACAATGGCCACTTTTTGTAATTGACCAATAGTTTGAACAGGTACCTGGACTATTTCTGTAAAAGAGATTGCCACATTAGAAAACTACACTTAAATAAATCATAAAAAAATACATAAAATAAGTTTATAATCAACTTACTTGAACCACCTTTAAATCCTGCCACATTTACTGCTTTGTAGAGGGCTGTTTTACTCTGTAAAGAAAGGAAAAAATAAAATAACAAATACAGTACACAATTAACATGAAATCTACTAGAACTAGGTATATTTAAAACCAACTATTACATAGTACTTTATATCATGATTAAAGGACGAAGGGTGGAACTTTAACATCCTTCAATAGTTTACAACATTCTTTCATCATCCTCTTTCTCATTCTTCAACATCCTGTATCTTTTGCGGTGTTAAATGACTCACATGTAACATACACCCATATGAACTCCAGGGGGTTAGTCTGTTCTGTATGTTACATGTGACTCATTTAGCGCTGATTTAATCTGCGGCTTCGGATGGATAGCAAAACTGGAGACACGAGGGATGCTTATGTTCAAAGCTGGGCGCCAGAAGACTGATGAATATCCTAATAATATCAATTAGTAGTTAAAAAAATAAGTATGTCCCTAAAATAATTTGGTGGAAATTGAAAGGTGAAGAGATTTGAAGTCGGTGGTAACCTGAGCGCTGGTGTCTGGCTGGCCGGGCACCTTGAAGTAAGTCTTCACTCCCCCCGGAGCCATCTGCATCTGTCCCACAGCCTGCTTCGTTGTTGGGGAGCTTTGCACCACTTTTATCATCTGAGGTTGTCCTGCAAGGGTCAATTACGTCATATATAATCTAAAGGTGGTTAATAGCCCCATGGGTAGGGGAGCTAGGCTAACAGAATAGTGTCCGGTAATTAGCGGCTACAGGCTTACATACTCTTCTTTTAGAACAAAATCTTAGATGAATTAAAAGAGAAGATAGAATATTTGGACAATGCACATGGTTTCCCAAACTTGGTCCAGTGGACTTATTGAGCTTTACTGTATTTAGTATCGCACAATTTTGTTGATCAGACAACTGCCACGAACACGTCTATCTAGGCTCTTTTTTGTGAAAAAATGCCTTCCTGCGCTTTTGAGAGATGCAAAAAAAAAACATTCTCAAGCAAAAACCAAATCTGACGAAGCTTCTTTCCTTCATAGGATACTCAAAATTCACATACTGTTTCAATCAATATAATTATTCACAAGGCTTTTTGATATCCGAAAATGTTAAATGTCAAATAATAAAGTGAGACAGTGAATGCAGAATAAGCGTATGAAGGACAACGTAGTATTCAATAACTCTGCTCATTCATTTGTTCATCAGTGGGCCGCTTACGGCGCCGATCCGCACTCAAAAAGAAAAAGATAGAGAGATATGTAATTACAAATGTTAGAGGAGCGCGATAATATTTAAAGTGATAAAATCGATGCGAATTGTGAAAATGTTTAATAAAACATGACTCGTTTAAAATAGAGCAAAAATCTCATGGAAGACGTCTTAAGCATCATTTAAAGAAACATTGTGAAATTTTTCACAACTATATATTATAAAATAACTGAAAAAAACGTGTTTATATTAATTTTCGGAGCATATTTTGCGATTTTTGTCATCGATGGAATTTCATATAATTTGCGTTTCGGCGTGGAACGCGTCTAGATATTATGTTCAAAAATAAATTTTTTTTTAAGAGCTTAAAAACTTCAAATGTTTAAGGGAGATATGTATGAAATCGGTAGAAATTCAGGTAGCGGCGGCTTAACCTCGCAACTGGTGTCACGAGGCACGCATACAGAAACGAGGGGCGTTCTTAATAATCAAGCCATTTCACCAGTACAAATATTATTTGAATGGCTATCCCTTTCTAATGCATTCCGTTCTATTTAGCTTCGAAGGCTGTCATATGTCGTTGTTTCATTCATTCACTCATATTCATTGGGGCTATTCTTTTCTTATGCATTTCATTATTCGCTCTACATCTAGAAAGAGGAATGTGCTGTATTTTTTGTTAGATATCACTTGTCTACGTATTTAACATATCTTTGTATTTACATCAATGAACAAAATATTTTTAATGGTACGCCTGAACTGTAATCTTAGGGTTCATAGCTACTTTAAAATTTAAATAATGTACAAGTCACTTGAAATGAGGGTTTAGCCATTATATGGTTCGTTATTTTCATCAGACATTATCTGGTATGCTTGGCACATTAGCAGATCCTTTGAAAGGTCAAATTCGACTGGAGCCCTTTATAAGATGGTGAAATCTGTTTTAATCCAATATACAAATAATCGGCTTTGCAGAAATGATAAAAAGGATAAAGGGAATCAGGAAATGTTCTCAGAACAGAAAGGCTGCTAATCAAGAAAGCCTCCAAGGTCTTCAAGGTGATAATTGAAAATTCTCAAAGCCTTTATGGATAAAATTGTTGACTGTTGCTCAATTTCTATTTTTAGAGAAATGCTATTTTTGGCTTTCATGCAATAATTTTATTATTCCACAGTGGAATACACAAAAAAAATCTTAAGTGAAGGACAGTATTATGAAACAATTTACTCAATTATCCAGGCTTTTCAAAAAAAAATTACATTGAAGGCATTTATTCCTTTATTATTAGAGTTATATTTTACTTTTTAAAACCACAAATTACAAGATTTAGTGAGGTAGAGATTATTATGACTCTGTGAAGGTTAATTGCATATGGATGGTATAATAAATGGGTATATAGATAATCACTTCCATCCCACTCACTTTTGTTATGAAGCGGCTCAGACATAATTGTCTGATGAGTAGGTACATATTAGTTTCCCATCCGTTTTACCATGTTAAAGTAGAGCAATATCTAATGATTGATCTGGTTTCGGTGCCAATAAGCAGGCAACCGAAACTGTCAAAAATTAAAGAGAAAAGACAGTCCACAGTGTTTTAACCTTTCATAACCACAAGCAGTGGTTATGAAACAATTTTATAATTTGGGAGGCGGGTATGGGTACCGCCGACCCGGGAACCATTTATTGGATAATGAACACCTCTGCCATAGATCACCCCAAGTGGTTCGCTACATTTGGTGACTTAGCAGGGGTGCCCGGGTTCATGGGGTGAGGTTTGTCCAGGTCTTGGCGGCGGATGCATCTGCCACCTGCTGCATGGCGGGCCGGATCGAGAGAGACTGGTTGAGGGAGGCCCTTTGACCTTCCCAGCCGGACTCTCTCAACCCATCGCCTTTCACTGCAGTTGGAGGGATGGATTCATACGTCTGTAACTCCTGGACACACTGACCCCCAGATTCCTACCCACCCCTCATACCTTTTTCCTTCCCACGACTTCCTCTCATTCCTTTCCTTTAAAAGCACCATAGCATCCCCAAAGATGACATTGGCCCAGAGGGGAATTATTTTCCTCAGGGCTTCCTGCATGGAGCTAATGTAAAAAAAAGCACTCTGTAACGTGACTTTGGCAGCACTCCTCTGTAATGAAATTAACTGCACATGGGGCCACCATGTTTTAAATTTGCAAAAGACATAATTATAAGGTACAATAGTGTAGGTCCTTGTTTGAAATTATTAAATTACTATTACTGCTAAATTTTCATCAGTGTTCCAAGAGTGAAACTAATAAAAATGAACACAAAGAAAATGATTCCATTGCAGAAATATATGTTGTTATAGAAGGCATTTTGAGCCTATCTATTGCAAGTTGAAATTGTGGTTGGGTGTTGCAACTTGACAGCCATTTAAGGTTGTGACAGAAAAACCCACCTTTAACTGGAAATACAGTGATCCTTTACAACTTGAAGAAGTTGACTAGACAATGATCAACTACTACAATATATTATATTGTAGTTCGAGGATAGTGCCTATCTAAATAATTTGTGGTTCCTTTTGAAAGTTAAATAAAAAAAAATGGATTGAAATGTGCAGTGCCAGGATATACAGTTTTCCTATTAAAAAAATAAAATTAATTCCCTCAGGGCCTACGTCATCTTTGGGGATGCCGTGTGGAGGGTCTTTTTTGGAGGAGAGGAAGTAGTGAACATGGGTCTTGAAGAGCCCATGTTGTAAGAGGGAGGAAACACAGCCCAAGATGTTGAACTTGAGAATTCTGTCATGTGGCAAATGCCAACTGTGTACAAATATTGGGTGCGCGTTTGGCATGTTTCCCGACTATGCACTGGTGAAGGGATCAATGATGTTAGTTCCTCAATATTGGTAGAACAAGGACAACATTCCCAACTGACGCCTGTGCTCTAAAGATTGCAAGGTTAGATTGGAGAAGCCATCAAACGGGCAGCCCGATTTTGCAGTCAAGGGTTTTTCAAGCATTTTGGGGCTCCAAACCGGAGGCGGCTGCCAAATCCAATAGTAGGCCAGACTTTTGTATTTTTTTTTTAAGAGCGAAAACGATTATATAATATATATAGTTCCCGTGAGCACTAAGGCCATAGGTCCATTGTGCTATCTCCCATTTTACCTCAATCCTTTGACAACCAGTCCCTTTTATAAAGTAAACCAGTCCCTTTTATAAAGTTCACCAGGATTGTCATTCGAAATATCTTATGGTTCGACAATGTGTCTTCCCAGGTCTCATTTCTCCTCTTTACTACCCCTTGGTTCCCTGAAGGCCCCACAAGGGAAGAGTTCACAGAGATGGCCTCATTTCTCCTCTCCACTACTATATGGTTCCCTGAAGGCCCCACATGGGAAGAGGACATCATCTCTCCATTTCACTCCTCCTTGGTTCCCTAAAGGCCCCGCACTGGAAGAGTGCCCTTCCCCTTGGTTCCCTGAAGGCCCCACAAGGGAAGAGTTCGTGGAGGTGGCCTCAGGTCTACTCTTGGTTCCTCCTACACGCCTAAGGAAGGAAGTCCACAGAGGTGGCCTCAGCACTCCTAGGTTCCCAAAAGGCCCCTAGTTTTCGAATGGTCTAATTTTTTTGTCCCACGAGTGTAGAGGGAAATAGAAGGTCACTCCAGCAGAGCCCCGAGTGCTGGAGTAAGGTCTAAATACTCCGAGATGCGACCTTGTTTCTCGGAGGCACCGTTCGTAACACCGTTCCCCAGGACATTCAGCCTGAGCATGGTAGCTCACACCTTGGTTTGGGATGGGTATTGCAGGTTTGTGTTTCCACTCCCTGAGCGATGGGTTCGCCACACTCCCTACGCTACAACTTTTGTACAGATTTACAGCCCTGTACAGGACACCCAACTTCTAAGAGGCTAACTTGACTCTGGTTTAGAGGGGGCCGGCTTTCCTTATTATACATCAAGAAAAATAACTTTATATTATTTCGTAAAACACTCTCCTTTTAAAAAGACGAATATTCCTGGGTTACAAATAACCCGACAATACTATAATTCCTCCCACTGTCATCATTGAAGGTGAAAAATGGTGCTTACAATGACAAAGGATTTAGCTTGGATAGGATTGAATTAATAACTCCTCTGTGAAATGCTATGAACCACTCGGCTACCAACCGGTCATCATTTCCATTTGTTCATTTTTCCCAGTAGCTTTTGACATTTTCGAAAAATTAAACAAATTTACTATTATTATTTGGATGGTAAACTTTTAAATAAGCCCATATATGCTACAGACCAAACGAACTCAATTTAATAATTTGTAGAGTAGGATCAGGAAATGGGTAAATAACCCATAAGAGTCGTTACACATCTTTAAAATCAACCATTCACAGAGGTTAGTAGAATTGTATGTCATTTCTAAGTTCATGCATTATGTAGCATGGCATTTTGAGGTTGGAAATAACTAAGTCACCCCGAAAAATAAAAGCAATTGAATTCAGCAAAAATACTATATGGCCACATTGAAGATAAAATGAAATCTGGTATTGAACCTTTAATTTTTGTTTGAAGTTTCAACAAAGTATTTTTTTAAATATTTATAATGACATGCATGGCTCTTTATCATACATAATCGGAATGTCACTGAATGCACATGCTGGATCAAGGGTCAATACACAATTTTAAACGCAGCGTGAGGGGATTATTGTTGAAACTAATTAAAATATTTTTTATTTTCCGTCTTCCATTCCAGTGACGCGATCTATCTTTATCAGTACATGCGATTCAGCTACAATAACAGGGCTCAGGATTTTTAAAAATTAATTATTTGATTACCTATAATGCTGCACGTTTTGCCGCGAGAATAGGAAGACGGTCAATACACTTGTAGAAATTGAATAAAGGTAGTTAGTTGAGCGGGCAATTCTAATTTAATTCGTCGATGTTTACTATCCGGCAGTTACGATTAGGCGGAAGAAACGCCTTGACAGCGAAGCAAAAGAGACGCAGTAATTTTTTGAAATAAATAATTAATTGAGGGAAAACTGTTCTACATATTTGCTATAAGTTATAAGGTAATTCAAGATATAAACCTATACAAAAGCGTTGATTGTAACGGCAAGAAAATTCATACAACTGTACCGTGGCACCAATGTTTGTCTACTCACCATTAGCATCGCGTATCAGGAAATTCACTGAATTGCTCTTCTGAGACATTTTCGTTGTTCGATTAATGACTGCGAGGCCTAAGAATCATATATAGCTACAAAAAGTTGAGAAAATATGCCTACAAAAGAGTTATTAGTATTTTGACTTTTGTGTTTGGTCAAAATGGCGACTTCATACGAATACATTTTAGAACAAAAAAGGCATAATGTAGTCGTAAAGAACAGATTAACATCTAGACGGTTTACTGAAGGTATCGACTTTTCGCAAAATACAACTATCAAAAGAAAATCCTGGTCAAATCATCACAGGAAAACGAAAACGCTAATCGGTACACTCAAGTCACAACCAGAAAACGAGCTTGGCGGCGGGCACAGGATTACCCAGCTGATTGGGTGACGCTACTCACGTGGTACAGGAAGATCCCCACCACGGCTACTTTCCGGAAAAGGCGCGAAACCTCCTACTGCCATCTGTTGAAATGACGCCCCAACTCTCAAGATGCTTAACCCTGTTCGTAATAGCACTTTCACTTGTGCACGTAAGTTTGCCTGATTTATTGCGTTGTACAATCATTATTCTGCTTCATGGTTATATTTATGTAAGGCTGCGTATATATTTGCGAACCGAGGGGCGAACTGGGCCACACATTATGGAAAAGGAACGAAGCAACCGCAAACGGCGCGAAACACCGCTTGCGGTTACTTCGTTCCTTTCCCATAATTCGTAGTTCGGTTCGCGGTAATACCTATCTGTTTGCATGCAGCACTAGAAAATTTTACACTAACAAAAAATGCTACTTTACTTTACAATTATTGAAGTAAAACTTCTTTACGCACGCTCGACACTTGGGGGGTAAAATGATGAATACGTTCCAAAAAAATATGAAACGTTACGAAAAGTGTGATTGTTACGAAAAGTGTGATTGTTATGAAAAATGTGGTTGTTACGAAAAGTGTGATGCGATCGGTGATCAATAAAAAAGGAAACGAAACATGTGCAACTTTTGCCCACGCTTCGTTTCCTTTTTTTAATGTGTTTCAATGTCATATGTTCTTTTATAAGTTAGTGAAGTTTTACTTCAGTCGTGTGGTCTAAAGCACACTTGTTTTTTTAGGTGTGTTTTTCTTCTCGTATCAGTGTAAAATGTCTATAAGATAGTCGTCATCAAAACCAATTTCATTTGTGGTTGTTATTTATTTCAATAATAATATGAATTGTCAGAACTTCTCACGCACTCCTATGTCTCTCATACCTTTAGTTACAAAACTGAGAATGAGAATTGGTATTAGCGTCAGTCGAGTTAAAAAAAAAGAATAATGGACTTATTCTTATTACGTTTCAAAGTTCATAATATTATGTAGATAATAATTGAAAGATTAACGTGATTGAATTCTATAGAAAATATAAAGGAATTAGTAAATACATATTATTCACTTTTTAGGAGACAATGTATGAATGTGGTTGAGACAAAGAGTGTGTGCCAAGACTGAGTTGTTTGGGGGCCTTCCTCTCTGCCTACCCCTCCGGGAAACGGCGTGATGGTTAATAGTTAGTTTGTTAGGAAACGGTTTACACGTTGCTTTCAGCAATGGAACAATTTTAATTTATAAACACATGACACTAAAAAACTACTTAAAAACAGCTGTAATGCATTGTAGCGCAGTTTTGAACAGAGGAGTCATATGTGCGGAGTTCATACTCGAACGCGCGACCAGCTGTCACACTGACAAGTCTGAATTTTAAGGTTATATTTTTGTAAATAATAATAATATGAGTGTACTCCGCTGTTGATACTTTCAGAAATAGATAAAATCAACGAAATAATGCGGATACGTTGTTTTTCAGTCGCGGACTTTTTGAAAATATGTTTGTGTTTATTAGTTTCCCACGTCCTTTCTCTTAACCTTACCGATATTAACATACCCGAGGCCCATCTGCCTTATTATTTTAATGCCTTTCCTCAAATCGCCAAGGAATGTGCCGAAGACGAGAATTGTGCATATAAACAGTATTTAGATACTGATAAATGTTGGGGATATGAGCCGGATTGTAAACCACTAAATGCCTACTCAATGCCATATTGCCCAGGAGATCATAAAGGATGGGTGAAGACAAAAAAGGCACAAGTGGAGACGTTCTATTCTCAAGGAGACTTTGGTAAACATTTATAAAATTATCTTCTCAGATTTTTGATTGAAAAACACCAATTTTTTAGACTCCTATAATAATAATAATATTTGAATGATTTGTGTAGCACCAATTTTGTGAAAATCACCTCAAGGTCGCTGTATAAATATAAAATATATTTCTACAATGATCTTATTTATAACTACAGACTAGACAAACTATTATAAAAACTAATGGCTAATAGATTGTATTCACCGGTTCTTCGATCACTAATAAAAAACTATATTTACAATGCATTTGACCAATGATTGTGATGCTGCTTTAAAATGTGCATTTAAAATGGAAAGAAAGCTTTCCAATGTAATAATAAATTTTAACATTTTAGGATACGTGAAGGAGCAATTTTCTGAAATGTCAGTGATGTGTGAACCATTATTTTTCGATGATACCTTTCTAGAGTGTTCCAAATATTTACGGTAATTTTTGTTTTCAATGATTTTGTTTCCTTCATTATTTTGCGAATGAATTTCATATATATTGTAGGCAGCCGCCTATTATGGTGATTCAATATATCTATTCTATGTAAATATCTATATATTATTTATTTTATAAAAAATATTATTTTAATGAATTATTTTTAGATTTTGCCGTGGCCGGAATATAATGATCAACTTTACTGATCTTTTAACAAGAGGTGACAATCTTAGGTATAAGATGGACATTTTGAATCCGGGACAGATCGGTAAGAATTAATTAATAAGTGGATTATATTATGTATAGTGGATTTTCACACTTTTGACAAACAACTCTTGCCTCATAGGATCTCTGAATATGTATTACGTTTGCCCACATGTGTTTTTTGTCTCCTGCCAGGTTTACTTGTGTAGGTGTGATTAAAGCAACTGTTACTGTATGGAATGTGTATATTTTATTGTTTTATCTCACTATCCATAACGGTGCGTTTTCTTACAAGATTCAGAAATAAATATTGGATATGTGAGCATAAGCAAATGTTTGAAAATATGCCGAAAATAATTTTCCAATTTTTATTATTCATCTCTGGAGAGCCCAATTTTCTAAACCATTTTGGCCACCGTCCTGATAAACGATTCCCGGCTTGAAGCCAATCACAAGAGTTCTTCCACATCTAACAAATATTCTGACAAATCATCCTCAACCAAAACAACACCCCTTCAGCCTTAAACCCTTCCTTTCTTGACTAGTTTTTGTATGTAGCATTTGCTGCTACATAGCATAATGCCGAGGTGCTGTCTCCTTTGAGTTCCCTTAACACCAGCCTGTTCGCCACATGTACTCTCTCTGGTATCTTCAACAATCTCCTGCACAGTTTTATTTCAAAAGCTTTGATCATATTCATCTCAAGGTCAATATCCATCCAGGTCTTGTATGCATTTTTTTGTGGAATTCTATTTATTTTCTTGTTTAACGTTAATTTCAGGTGGCTATTGCAAGTTCCACCAGGACCGTCTGATGAAGGAGGCGGAGCACGTGAGCCCGCTGCAGTCCTGGGCTCCGGAAATGAAGAACTTTGAAAGCATTCCTCGAAGACCTATTCGTGACGGCTTGTGTGATATTATCATAGAGAAACCTACGTACATAATGAAAATTGATGCAAGTAAGTGAAATAGCATTAGGTAAATATGTTTAATAATATGTATATATATGTACCCTATTTGTAAAATGTGTTCTCTTCTTGAGACTAGTATTTATAGTGTTTGGAATTTTGGATGCCTTTTAATATCAATTTCTAGAAGATAGTTATTTTGGGTAAGGTGAACCAAGTTCTTGTTTTACATTTTAAATACATACATACAAAGGATTCAAACAATATATGAGAAGACATTTATATTATTCAATTTAATCCTTTAATCCGTTTTAAAACATGCATAATAAAGATTTTTAATATAAAAAAATAGGTATCAACTATAATAGTAGCAGCAAAGCTGGCCTTTTAAAGGCTGCTTCGTTGATGTTAAATATGTCATTATCCGACTCGATTCTGTTCAATAGCAGCACTGCCCTCCCCACATACGACCCTTAGCAAGTTATTTTGCAGGCTGGGAGATAAAACAGTCTAATGCTGTCGGTGACAGACTCTCAAGTAGAGAAATCTCATTCATTTCTTCTCAACTCTCTCCAACATGAGAGAATTCTTGGGGTTTACAGCTTTATCCCTCTGCATATCAAATGAATAAATTACAAGAATTTTTCTGATCTTCTTTACTTTCTGTTTCAGCTGTCAACATGTATCACCACTTCTGTGACTTCTTTAATCTCTATACATCACAGCATGTAAACTCCACACATCCATCCCTATTCTCCAAGGACAATCACATCTTGATCTGGGAGACATTCACATATGATTCTGCATTCAAAGAGACGTGGAACGCCTTCACCAACAATCCTGTTTGGGACTTGAAAACATTCCGAGGGGAAGTTGTTTGCTTCAAAAATGTTGTTTTTCCACTGTTGCCCAGAATGATATTTGGACTCTTTTATAATACTCCTATTGTAAGTAGATTTTCATAATTAATTTAAAAATAAGTTAAACAGATATCATGTACTCACTGTCTCTTTGCCCTGTGTAACTCCGGATCACGAGCTCAAATATGTTTTGAAATTAAATGTCATTTTAAAAATTTGGAACTGATTGTGTGGATAATTCAGACAAGCGATAAAGTAATAATAAAATAATAATAATTATATTTGGATGATTTATATAGCGCCGTTTTTGTAAAAAAAACACCTCAAGGGTAGGTACTTATTAAATATTTTTACAATTAAGTATTTAACAGAAAATTATTTTAATTATCATTTTCGAAATTGTAACTGGTTTGTCGAGAATTTAGACTATTCTGTAATTTTTCTAGTCTAGTTGAGTCTGTGCACATAATAATGTTCATTATAAACAATACAATTAAAAAGGTTCTTAAAACTACATACATAAATACTTATTATGTATTAAAGATACCAAAATGGTTGTTTAATTGGTGTTAATGGATTTGTTTGTTTACCCCTCGGGCCTCGACCATATTTGGTCAGATGATCAAAATATTTCTGCTTTGCAATAAAATCCAAATAAATGGAATACTTCTGAACATATCCGAAAACTAAAAACTGTTCTAGAAAGGTGATAAAATACGATTTCAAATTTTATAATTCGAAATAAACATAATTTTTGAAAAATAAAAATTTTGCATGCAAACTGCAGTGTATCGAATTGTCTTTGGACCATTTGGGTTTTCCAATTGCAAGCAGAAACACCCGAGTTTTTTGATACAGTCCAAGTGTGTTGGCTGAGGAACGCCACTCTTTCGGCGTTCAGCCTTTTACTTGCAGTAGCTAGGTACTAAGTTGTATCAATTATATCTACAATAAAGTTGCAAGTGTATAAAAGTACCTTACGAGTGTTATCATTCTAAATAACCAATTAATACTGAAAATATTGGGCCCAGTATCAAGGAGCTATATTTAAGTAGGATTTTCGAGGACAATCCACTTCATGTACTTAGTAAAATCTTACACAAACATAATATTTTTTAAAATGGCCCACCTTACGTTTTTTCTAACTAATATTAAATTTTACTAAATATGTAGTCCATAATGTAACCTATTTAACCAGTTTTTTTATGTTTTTTTCATCACTTTTAATGACTTTTCAAAGGTGTTGAAGTTGCATGATTCTGAGTTGTCCGGTCACCATTTAAGACACCACAAAATTAATCTTATACACTTAAAATTAATTTCTAAATCAGAATTTGTTTCAATGAATTTCGAAATGGGCATGGTAAAAACAAACTATGTAGTTTTAAACTAAAAACTTTTAGACTAAATAAAGTAAGTTAATAAATTTGCATGTTAAATATTTTATATAGTTTTCCAATGCTCTTTAACACATAACTATAAAATCCAATAAAAATCACAGAACACGTTAAAACATGTATGTACAAAATTTGGAGAAAATGCCCAGTAATTAATTTTCATAATATGTGTTTTTTTAATCTACAGATTTATGGCTGTGAAAAAAGTGGTCTATTCCACGCATTCTCCTCCCACATTCTCAACGGTTTAAACATTGTCAAACATGAAAGACAAAACAGGAAAATAAGGATCACTCTGCTCTCTCGAGAGACGAAATACAGGAAAATACTCAACGAGGACGATCTCCTGAATGCTCTGAATGAGACAGGGGAATTTGAAGTGAAACGAGCCGTCTATAATAGAAATATTCCTTTCTCCCAGCAATTGAGCATCACACATAACACGGATATATTCATCGGGATGCACGGAGCTGGATTAACTCATTTGCTCTTTTTACCGGATTGGGCCGTTATATTTGAATTGTGAGTGTAATTATTATTTTTTTTGTTTTTTACAGTGGCCTGCAGATAATGTCAATGATCTTTTTTCAATTCTTTATTTTTATTAGGTCACACTCCACTCGGGATTTTTTTTTCCCTCAGGGCCTAAGTCATTAGGGGGGTAATGTGTGTGAATTGTATGTAAATCAAATAAGCATTTGATACAGTAATTGCAGGTTTATTGAAACAATTTACATCCGATTACAACCGCACCATAGGTAATTTAATATTCATAAAGAATTCGTGCATGAAAGTGGGAGCGAACAAGAAGCGATTTTACAAAGCTGTTAATTCTTCGGCAGTCTAGAACAGAATGGTTCCGTTAAATTTGTCACGGCAAACAGTGACTCGTGAGCTATTGAGAATCACTATTGGCGAGTGAGAAACCAATAGGAATACTTTGCGGTTCAAGTTCACTTCCCACATCATCTTCGGGGATGCTATGTTAAGGGTTTTTTTTGGGGAAAGGAAGGAGAGGAAGTTTGGGAAGGAAAAAGGTATGGAGAAGTGATTAGAAATCTGGGGGTCAATGTGTCCAGGAGTGATGGACCTATGAATCCATCCCACCCACTACGGTGTAAGGCGATGGATCGAGGAAAACTGGCTGGACAGGTCTAGTTTAGGTCTCTCTCAACCAATCTCTCCCGATCCGACCCGCCATGCAGTAAATGGGCAAACCCATTCGTTGTCAAGACCTAGACAAACCTCACCCCATGAATACGGGCACGCCTGCTAAGACACTAAATGTCACTTGAGGTGACCTGGGTGTTGGTTATCGAATAAATGGTTCCCGGGGCAGCGGTACCCATACCTGCCTACCGAATTATTTAATCATCTATTCTGTGACTGATTTGATTTCATCGATAAATGACTGAGTCTGTTCATAAAATGTTAACATTAATTCTAGGTACAATTGCGAGGACAGTGGATGTTATTTTGATTTGGCACGCCTTCGTGGAGTGAAGTACGTCACCTGGGAAAAGAAAGACAAATTGTTTCAGGAAGATGCGGTAAGCATTGGATATATTTTTTTCTTCTGTGAATATTTCTGTTTAATATTATTATAATTCAGTGATCAATTTTCTTAGCAATCTTTAAAATACCCACATAATGTTGTAAACATGCAAATACATAAGAATCTTCTTGCATTATTATTAATTTGTTATTTTTGTCCTTAGGTTTGAGCCAAAACTTCATGTTATGAATATCTCCAATAATTCATGATACCATTCTTTTTACAGGGACACCATCCCGACGGTGGAGCTCATCCAAAGTTTACAAATTTCGCTTTTGACGTGGAAGAATTTCTTCGCCTTGTTAGAGTAGCAGCCGATCATGTCAACTCTCAGCAACTTTTTCACCAATTCCTCAACTCCAGTACCCCCAAGGAACATGATGAATTATGATTATCCTACAAATTTACCACGGCAACTGATGAATCTCACGGCTTTTAGCTTTTTTTTTAAACACTATTTTTTTTAAATCTTAACAGTTGATTTTATATTAAACTACACTTTTGTAGTTTTAACCTCTTTTATTGTTTAAAAATTCAACATGTTTTATAAGAAATGCTTTCTTCTTCACTTTGATGGTGGCAAAAAATAAGTTTGCTGTGTTTGAAGTAGTAATTTTTTTATTCTTAACGCTTAATTTTGATATCATTCCATAGCAAATTTTTTTTTTCCTAATTGTTTAATGCTTGTAGAATGGATCTTTTCGTATTTGATTATATTTTTAGCATCCGCCAATCAAACAGCTTTGCTAAATTAAAGCTTGTAGAATAAGATCTGAAACTGATCACCAACCAACTGAACGTTATTTTTCCTTAGTGGTACATTTTCTCAAAGTTATAGTGCTACATTTAAAAGTTGACGACAAAGTAAAGCACTGTGGTCTATGACATAACGATAGTAGGTGTGGTTGCCAGATTAAAATATAAAGATAACGCTAGTATTAACATTATTGCCAGATTAAAAAATAAAGATTAGTTCATGTTTACGCTACCGTCAACTTATACTTGTAGCACTGTATTTCCATGAATTATCGTGATTGATTTGTGGAGTGTTATACCTTGTTGCACTTCCTCCTTCTGTATCAATGTTTCAGATTGCCTTGCAGCCATTAAATCATATTATTTATTTACATCAATTTTCTTATAGTTTTGTGAAGGTCAACCTCCCTAGCACGGTCTATCGATATGGATTGATAGGATAACTTTCGGTAACTTCTCATTGTTCCCTAGAATGACTGCAGATCACCAACAAATAAGTACCTAACAGTTCACAATGACTAAGTGTTCTCAACATATTCGACATGAAATGTTGTTTGTATGTTAGCATCTGCAGTTGTCCTAGGGAATGATGTGAAGTTACCGAAAGTTATCCTATCAATTCTTATCGATCGACCGTGCTAGGGGCCTAGGAGTAAATAATCTATTTTTTAAATCTGCAAAGCAAAAAGGAAATTATTTTATTTTATGCATTCTAGGATTTAAAATAATACTTGTACTTACTACTATTTTTATGTTTTCTGTGTATTGAATATGATCCAAAGCGTGACTATGACTATATATTTGAAGTCTATTGGCATTGAGCAAATACTCAATTTTGAGAGTAAGAAATGTTTCAATTAAGTTACTAAATACTTTTGTATAGATTTTGAAAAAGTATAGAAAGAAGCTCTTATGAATCTCAGAAATGTGCGAGATTGTTGCCAACAACTGTGTATTTTAAATTCCTGAATTCCCTCGGTCAAGGGTTCCTAACCTTTTTGAGGAGCTACCTTTTACCTTAATTTTCACATGAATCTGCTTCTAATCTTGATTTTTTGTTTTTCTAAATTGAATACTAAACCGCATTATTAATAGATATTATGTACGAATCTATTAAAACCAGTGTGCTCCATGATCAGGATTTTTTTTTTGTCTATGGTTGTGAATTAAAAATATGAAAATAATAATGATTACGTATTTTAAAAATTCACAAACATCGTTTATCGGATCCATCAAATTTAGTTCTGTGATTATCCAGTTGGAACTCTTGCCCTAGGTGACTTATTCTTGGTTTGACAAATCATTTTAGTTTTAAAATAGACAACTTCAAAAGTCATTACATATACTAATTATTCATTTTTAAAGTTATAATCTCTTTTTTGCCTGCGAATCATTAAGTTAAAAATTTATTTCTTTGATTATAACCGGCTATTCTAGGGAAACTACTTATGTTAGTTTATTTTTTATAAATATACAATCGCATTATCTGGTAAGATGGTAAAATTTATGAAAACATAATTTAAAAAAAAAAATGTTATTCCGAAAATAAAATCAGCTGGCATACTGCGAAAATTTTGCATTGGCCATCGAAAATTCATCTCAATTTTTGTTGAACAATTGTATGAATTTATTTTCAATTGAGGCTGCTTACATTAATTTTGCATCATTTACAAATGCTGAGATAATGAATTTTGACATCTTTGACAATTTTTGTTTGTCCTGCACTATTTTTGATTTAATTGTTTTCTTTAACGTTCCTAACAAGTGAGATTTTTGCAACCCTTTCGTATTAGTCGTTTATTAATGAGATTTAGTATTAGTGGTTTTCCCTTGTATAATTACGTGTTACTTGGATATAATGAACCGAGAATTTGACAGAGGTAAAACAAAACATGTTTTTAGACACCTTTAGTTCAGTTTTCTCGTCGAAAAATATCTTGTTGGTGGCATCATATAATACATATTTTTTAAAAAACGTAATGTATGTAGTGAACCATTAGTTAGGTATGAAAATAGAAATTTTCACACACTGAATTATTATGATTATGCATAATATAATAATATTAATTATGAATCTCATAAATTTCTCTACAGTTTTATTTTATCTATCCGAGCGATTTTTGGCATATTATGGCAAGTTTGCAAAACGTCTTGAGCGATCGCTTGCCATAATGTGGCCATGTTTATAGAACCTAATCGCAGTAAGCAGTTCATATTCTTTTTAATATTCTACATTAATATTTTGAAGAACGATATTAATTAAATTGGTTGACCAAATCGAAAATTAAACACCCATCGCTCGAGTGGTTATCTACGTTCCGAGTTTTGGCCAAAATAATGTGAATACCAACTGAAAGTAGTTTTGAGTTACTCATGAAGTATAATATTATCATATAATATGGTTATCTATCAATTTCCATGTTATTCAGTATTTAAAAACATTTATTGTATTGTATACATTTAATACTCAATAATTTTAGGTGTATTGTGAAATTACCTATTTTGCTCCTTAGCAATAATCTGCAAAAACTCTTGCCAAGTGGTCTCAAATGTTAAGCAACATTTCTAGAAGTCGGCGGTTGATGATTGTACTGATTTTCGACTCGTAAATAATAATAATGATTGCATTTAATAATATTATTTGTAATTTTGCTCACATATTGTCCAGATTCTTTTAGTCTCGTACTGTTTTAATTCTCTTAACAGTTCCGAGGATTAAAAAACATTCTTGCATCTTAGTGATAGGATTTAGACAGGTTTTCCCAATCCTTTCTACCCTTTCCCTCCCTCTGTTTATCATGTCTTTCACATCCCACATTATTGGTGCATCCCACGGTTCAACTCGCTCCTTGTGAATCGACTCGTGTGATATCACACAAACAAAAATAAATATGACCAATAAAAATACAGCATTTCCAAAAGATAATTTTTACGATTGTAATTTCTGAGGGAATACTTTGATCAATTATTAATTATTGATTATGGTGGTGGAGGAGTGTATTATATTTGCTTGTTTAATTTAGTTGTTTAGGAATCATATTTCATACAATCACTCATCTGTAAATGTTTCATGATTTTTTTTGTTTAATGTTGAGTCAGATCACGCGATATGCGTGCTATACTAATTATTATTTCTAATTATATCTCTCCATACATTCCCATTGGGAACATATGGCAAGCGATATGTTGAAATAGACAAAGCTCAAAATGCTTGCTACTTTTTAGCATAGTCTGACAGTACCTTAAGTTTGACTTGTTTTAGTGCAGATGTGAAATTTATGGAAGTATGTGATAATTTTTGATTTAACCATTTTTTCGCTATTTTTTATGTGTTAAGTATATTTTTCTTTTGAATGTGCAATAATAAATTGATAAACTAATTTTATTGTTTTTAATTATAAAAAATATTTATTAACAATAGTCCTTTTTTGCATTAACTCCACACAGGAGGCCCTGTGGAAAAAAGATCAAAAAATTGCCACAGCCGAGCTGTTGAACTCAATAACAAATGTCAACTGTCTACATATGTTGGGCGCGTGTTTGGTGTGTTTCCCGACTATTCACCGGTACTGAGGGGTTTAATGACGTTAGTTCCTCAGAGCATCTTCCATTGAAATACCGGTAGAACAAGGACAGTGTCAATTCAATCAATTTGGGAGGCGGGAATTGGTACCGCCGCCCCGGGAACCTTTATTGGATAACCAACACGTCTGCCATAGGTTACCCCAAGTGGTTCGCTACGTTTGGTGATTTAGCAGGGGTGCCCGGGTTCATGGGGTGAGGTTTGTCTAGGTCTTGGAGGCGAATGACCAGGACACACTGAACTCCAGATTCCTACCCACCCCTTAAACCCTCTTTCCTTCCCAGAACTATCCTCTCCTTCCTTTCCTATAAAAAAACCCTCCACACAGCATCCCCAAAGATGAAATAGGCCCTGAGGGAAATTATTTTCCTAAGGGCCTCCTTTGTGGACTAATGTAAAAAAAAAAAAATGTTCCTAATAAATGTATATAATTTTTTTGGAAACGCGTTGAATTTTGCAGTAATTATAATTCACTATCAAACCCAGCTTCGCCCGATATTTGGTTTAACAACTATGGAACAAACCAATGTCTATTAAATTTAATATAAATAAAAATAATAATTTAATATGAATAAAAAAAAAATTCCACTTGCATTGTGCAGCGCATAATATGAAGTGTTGTCTTTTTTACGGTTAATGGTTGTGTCAAAGATACTTAGCATAAATATTAATATGATATAAATTAATTTGTGATCTAAAAATAGATGTATTGACTCAGAAATTCAGATAGAAATTCAGGAAAATTGGAAATTTCGTAACTTTAGTAGATTTTCTGCTTTTTTAGTATCCAAAGCGAAAATAAAGATTTTATTTTTTATTTCTTTACATTAGCGGCATACAGAAGGCCCTAGGGAAAATAATTCACTCCAGGACCTGTGTCATCTCTGCGGATTTTTTTTTTTTTTTTACATTAACTCCGCACAGGAAGTCCTGAGGAAAATAATTTCCCTCAGGGCCTATGTCATCTTTGAGGATGATGTGTGGAGGGTCTTTTTTGAGGAAAGGAAGGAGTGAACATGGGTCTTGAAGAGACCCATGTTGTAGGAGGGAGGAAACGCAGAGGCCGGTAAGTCGTTCCACAGCCGAGCTGTTGAACTTAAGAACGAATCGTAAAAACGACCCGTTCTCATGTGACTAATGTCAATCGTGTACAAATGTTGGGCGCGTGTTTGGCGTGTTTCCCGACTATGCACCGGTGCCGAGGGGTTCAATGACGCTAGTTCCTCGAAGCATCTCCCATTGTAATACCGGTAGAACAAAGAACCTGACGCCTGTGCTCTAAAGATTGCAATCCGTCTGTTAAGATGGGAGAATCTATCAAACGGACTGCCCGTTTCTGCAGAGAGTCAAGGGTTTTTTTAGGTATTTTAAATCGGAAATTTAGGTATTTTAAACCGGAATCCGTATTGACGGTCGTTAATAATTTTGTTCTTCTCGAGGTATGTGAACAGTTTGTCATTGATCGCACGTTCCATCACTTTTGACAGAACAGATGTGATCGCTATGGGGCGGTAGTTGGCTGGGTTGGAGCGGTCACCTTTCTTTGGAATGGGGTGAATGATCGATTTTTTCCAACCAGAGGGCACAGAGTCAGACTTCAGGGACATTTTGAAAAGCTTCGTCAAAATTGGAGCTATTTCTACAGTGCACCCAAGGGCGTAGCGAGGTACGGGCAGGGGGGAGGGAGGGGGGGCTGCCCCCCCCTATTTAGGGATGCTCACAAACCGTAAAGTAATATTACATCAGTAGCCTATTGTTTGTGAGAATAAATTTAATTTTTATTATTACCTTTTTATTTCATAATTTTTTGTGAATCGTGGAAAGTTGGGATAAATATTAGAAAAACTTTTTTTTGTACCCACATAACTTACGTATCTAACTAAAGATTGTACGTTTATTTGTATTTTACTTTTCCTTTTTTTATGTATTATTTTTATGTGCATTTGTAAAACTTCAACCATGTACAGCGCCGGATCTGCCATACGTTCAAAAACGTGCAAAAACCTGGCGCCAAATCCGAAGGGGCGCCGTGAGAAAATAAATATTGTGTTAAAATTTAGTTATAATATTCCCTGAATCGTTTAAAAATTACCCATAGTACGACATAATTATTACGCTCTAGCAACACTTTCCAAAGAAACAGAATGCACGCGCATCAGGTTGGTGTCAACGGTTTTCGAATTTATAGTCAGTTACAGAATTTTTTTACAAATTCCATATATTTAGTTTAAACGTAAGATATATTTTTCCATATATCTTTTACTGTTTTTTACGACGAATGGGTACGATCCAAATTCAATAACCAATCACAGCGCCGTATTTTTGTTCAAAAGAATCAAATAAACCGACTTGCGCCTTCAAAATGCTGACAATTTTAGTTGTTTTATTTTGTCTAGGACTGACTGTTTGACATATTATTTGAAGTTCGTTAAATTGTTAAATATATAAGTAACATCTATTAGATTTGTTATTTTACGGTGTCAGTGTCAGTGTAAGCGTCTTTCGTAAGCCGTTGTATTGTGTTTAGTGTTTGTATGGTGTTTGTTCGCTCAACACGTCAACGCAGGGGAAAGGCAAGGTACAAATTTGAGGTTAGGTATATTCTTATTAGATTTTAAAATTTAAATATAAAAGTACTGTGGATTACAATGAATAGAATAATTTTTTTTTTAAACTTTCAGGCTCGCAGAATCTAAAACGTAGAATTAAAGAGCTGAATGACATTAAAAAACTCATTTCCATTGGGAATTTTTTTATTCCAATTTCTCCAGCACCGATAAAAAATGATGTCCCGCGCAATGACGTTACAATGGTCCCGAGCACATCTAAACAGATATCTTTCGCACAAATTCCTACGGTCGAATTATTAGAAGATAAAAATAACGTTACTTATAGCAGTTTAAATTTAATTCTGTTTTCAGAGCTTGAATTGAAAGATCCCGGATGCTGGCCAAAGTTATCTCAAAATTCCATTAGTATATTAGTTCAAGAATTATTACAAGAAACTGCCTAATGGAGAAGAATTACAAAGATCGAGTGTGAGAGCTACCACCAGGTCACTTGGAAAAGTTACACCCTTTATATGTCTTGATTTTATTTGATAAATTGATGTGAACAAAAAAAAAATAAAAATTGGGGTGAACGAATTTTTAATCAAAATAAAAATGTAGGGAGGGGGGCGCCATCGGTACCTACTGCACAGGGCGCCAGATTTCATAGATCCGGCCCTGACCATGTATGGTTCCAAATGTTATCAAGCAGTTTAGGTATTTATAATTTATGACTTAATCCATAGAGGCCCTCGAACCCTTTCCGTAGAAATATGTATTCTCGAAGTAAAAAATATGTCTTTAATTGTTTTATTATTGCTTCTTTTCTTATATTTTAAAATACGGTTAGGGCCCTGAGGGCCTCAGACACAGAATTGGGACTTATACTCAAGTTAGTCAGCTAAAATTTTTGTTAGTCCCTCATTAACAAAATGCCCACATGAGCTAAAGGGCTATCCATAAATTACGTCACACGAATTTCATTATTTTTGACCCCCCCCCCTGTCCCTATCGTCACATTTGTGAGACCCCCTTCTCCCCCCCTAGTGTGACATCACATATTTTGCAATTTTACATCTAAAAATAGTCAAAAGAGTAGTTCAATTGACCTGGTAGCTGGTGACCTCCCATATCCCTTGTCACACTCACCCTACCACCCTTTAACAAAATTCTAGCTACGCCCTTGAGTGCACCTCTGCAATACCAGGGCAGGTATTCCGTCAGGCCCGCTAGCTTTATTAACATCAAGCCCTCGTAAGACTTGGAGTACATCCCGATGCCGGATCCTCAGCTTTTTCATATGAAAACTGCAATGAGGAACCGATGGCGGGGTAGCACCTTGATCATCGAGGGTCGAGTTTTCCGCGAACATTTTGCCTAATAAGTTAGCCTTTTCGGCGGCGGTATTTGCTTGAGAGCCGTCAGGTCTGGTAAGAGGTGGCAGACTGGGTTTGCAGAAATTGCGACCTATTGAGCCCGCAAGCGACCAGAACGCTCTGCTGCCGTGCGGGCAGGCAGCCAGCTTTCTGCTGATCTGCAGGTTGTGCTCGAATTTTGACCTGTTAATGATCCTCTTGCATTCCTTTGCCATTTTGTTATATACCATTCTGTTTTCAGACGTTCGAGATGTGTTGTAGGCTCGGTAAGCCGCGTTTTTTCGTCGCAGACTGAACCACGGCTTTGAGCCCACACCAGTTTCTTTAACAGTGGATTGGATGAAGCCATCCATCGCGGATGTGATGACTTCACCAATATCCTGGGCACGTTTTGAGTGATCCGAAGTCTGAAAACAGACAGCTGACCACGGGAAAGCATTAAAATGAGCCCGCAGACCAAACCAATCTGCTGATCTATAGTGCCACACTTTTATCTTCAGCCGCTCGTTTGGCGGTCTGAAGGTTACGGGGATTGATGTTGTCACCAGGCAGTGGTCGGACGATCCTAGAGGCGCTGTGACTTCAATATTGTAGCCGTGTTGCACAGTGGTTAAAAACAGATCTAACAGATTGGAGCGCTGAGTCTGGACATCAGGAACCCTTGTAGGCTCCTGAACCACTTGCTCCAGTCCGTAGCAGAGGGCAAAGGATTTCGCCTCTCGTCCAGCCGAGTCCGTTGGTCCTGAGAACTTTAACCAAGGTTCGTTATGAACATTGAAGTCCCTCAGGACCACAAACTCTGCTGTAGGGAAGCGGGGCAAGAGGTCATCAACAGTATTGCTTAGATGTTTGAAGAGTTCGGATGTAGGTATCTGAAACATCAAGGTTCGGTGAGCGGTATAAACACGCGTAAAATCTTACTGTACTGGCAAAATTGACGCGCACCCACATTATGTTGAATTTGGAGTTCTCCAGATTCAACAGTCGCACACAATTGACGTCAGCTCGGCTGAAGAGACAGATACCTCCTTTGGGTCTGAATTTGCCCATGAGGGTGAAACCCGGGCAATCCAGATAGGAGGCGTCTGTAGGCTCAGCTATCTGCGTTTCGGAAAGGAAGAGAAGGTTGGGACGTTGGGAAACAAGGTGGTGGTGGACTGAATTTAAGTTTTTGTGCAGGTCGCGAATGTTGGCGAAGTTCACCAACAGTTTTGACCTGCACCGGGGACTCCTGATTCTCGCCGTTGTGAAGATGTTATTTATGTTTTTTTGTGAATTCATGATTGAGTTAAGTTTTTTGTTTTGAAGAGGATAAAGGAAGATCTGGGAAGGAAAAGGTATAAGGGGTGGGTAGGAAGCTGGGGATCAGAGTGTCCAGGAGTGACGGACGTATGAATCCTACCCACCCACTGCGGTGCAAGGCGATGGGCTGGGAGAGTCCGGCTTGAGAGGTCGCCCAATGTGCCCCAAACGCAACTGCTGGGTCTCCTCCGGTCACGAACCGGCACAACAGCAGCGGCGGGGTTTTTGCACTCGTTGATGGGGCAGCCCACCCTCGGTCGTGAGCCTGAGTGTCGGGCCCCTGTACTATCGAGTGGCCCGGACAACGGATGATGTGTGGAGGGACTTTTCAGGAAGGAGAGGAAGTTCTGGGTAGGAAAAATGTATGAGGGGTGGTAGGAATCTGGGGGTCAGTGTGTTCAGGACTGACGGACGTATGAATCCATCTCTCTCTCTGCGTTGCAAGGCGAAGTTCCGAGAGAGTCCTGTTGGAAAGGGATCTCCCTCAACCAGTCTCTACTGATCATCCGCCACGATCTGGACAAACCTCACCCCATGAACCCGGCACCCTGCTAAGTCACCAAACGTAGCGAATACTTGGGGTGACCTATGGATTATGAAAAAAATGGTCCCCGAGGCGGTGGTACCTTTTAACCGGTAATTTTTTTTTTTTTGTAAACTAAAGCCCTCAATATACTACATCTTTTTTAAGCTCGATTTATTTTCATCTCTATTTTCATATCTACAATTTCGGATGGCATCACATCAAACAGATTGGTTCGTAGATATGAAAATAGAGATGAAAATAGCGATCGCGTAAAGCGAATACTAATGTTGACTTTGGTCTCTAATTGGAATCGGGCTTAAAAAAGATGTTGTGTACCTATTGTAGGCATAAATGTAAGTACCTAATGATTCGATCCAAATTGTTGGTATTCTTATTGGAAAGATAACACTATCGATCTACTGAAATCGTTATTTATTTAACAAATGCATACCGATCTGCTGCTCCGCATGTCGATTGGAAAATTTAATTCCCTGAGCAGACTATTGAATGTAAATTCGATTTCATTTACTTCAGCGTATTTAATACTTACCTACCGACGTATTATAAATGTTGATCCTTTATTTAAACCTTCAGGGGTCCACATATCGAGAAAATATGAAAACCTGGAATTAAGAACATTTTTGGTTCCTACCAGCGCGGCCATGTCAATTTTCCACAGTAGGTACCTAACTTTCCTAACAATCACTAGGTAGGTAGGTACATAGTTTTAAATTTTTTGAAAAAATGGAACAGAAGCTAGTGAAAAATTGAGTTCTTTAGTTACCATGTTGTGGCTAAAATTAAAGTTCGGTAAGTACCTAATCTACGACTTAGGATCAGTTTTAAAATATGGTAATTTTGAATAAATGATAATAGGGAATTGATCAACTTATAAATTGACCGATTCGCCGCAAAGGCTCATCCCACAGGATATTGTATTGCAGCATTTTCGTAAAAGGGTGGGGTTTTAGGTACCTATATATATATATATATATATATATATACGTTCGCTTCACTAATAATACGGAATATTCTTTGTTGAAGTTCGATACACGGATAAATACGAAATATTTATTTTTTTAATTAATACGCAATCAAATTTTATATGATATTTGTCGGAAGCAACAACCTTATAAAATAAATTCTTGACAAAATAAAAACAAACTAATAATTGAGGTTTAAGCTGTGTGTCATCTTCGTTTGTATTATATGTACTGCTAACGTTTAAGAGCGTTTAACCAGCCAGCGGCCGAAAATCCACATTTCGTCGAAAGAGGTTCTTACGATCGTACAGAGCGGTTCCAATGAGAAAGATTAGTTACTCTCCGTACCAGCTTTTTAAAATTATAACTCAATGTCGATTTTATTTCATTCCAAATTTGCTTTAATTTATACCTACATCCAAAAATGCTGAAAGGCGTGTTGATAAAACTATTAAAATTATGTACTTTTTGTAATTATTTTTTGATCATAAGTATTTATCATTTTTCAAAAATGTCTCAGCAAAATAAGAATGTAAAAAAATTGAAATACATATATTAGTCTGTAAGTGCGCTAATAAATTCACAAACGGACCAATTTTCGTCAAGAAACATATGTACTTATATATTTTTTTATGATTTTATTTAAACTAAAATAAACATTCTGTTACATACCAGATAATGTATTGATTTATTTTACTGCATGATTATATGATTTGAAATGGGCGTTGTATAATAAATGTACTTTTTTGAAAATTTAACAAATCCGCCAACGACTTATGGTATAACTTTATTATACTAAAAATTATCATTTTTTCTGAAAATTCAAAACATACGTTTGCTAGATAAAAGAACAATCTTTCGAAACCAATTAAAATTTTTTGTGGAAAAGAGTCAATACGTCTAAACACTAATTTAAACACGACATATTTCTGGTGTTCTCTGGTTATACGCTCTTAAGAGGAATACAAACGCTAGAAATATTTTGTTTCTCATGCCTGCAAGTAAGCGAAAAAATGGTTTTTATTTATTCTGTGCATAATTTTATAAGAATGAAAAAAAGTTAGAACATAGAAAACCTCAAAAATAGTCTTAGCCATAAAGGGGTATTTAAAAAAAATTGTTTCTTGTATTACTTCATAGTTAAGTCTTAAAAAAACATTTTTTTTTGTGGTTTGCGCTTAAATTTTTTGTTACGTAAAGAATAATTTTATTGTAATTCCAATACATAGAAAAGCTAGTAAAAAAGCTTCAATTTATCTGTGGCATATTTTTTGATGTTCATACTGTAAGCCAATTCGTCGTAAAGATTAATCTAAATAGTATCTAAATAGTATCTAAATAGGATTTCACGTATAACTTCAGGGGCTCTTTACATATATAGGTATACATCCCAGGTTTTGAACAGTTGGTAAGGCAAGCAAAGTTTGTCTAACGGGTGTGTGTAATTATTCTAACACCTTTGTTTCCATGTTCTTCTGTTATAAATACAGATTCAAACTTGTCAATAATGCGTTCACTCCATAACATGAATAAATTATTGTTTTATACTGCAATAATAGTATTTCTGTGATTGGCAGCATTGATTGTCTACGAAATGTAATATAAATATGAATAATTAAGTACAGTTCATATATCGCGTAATTGAATTAATTTTAACAAAATTAAAATGTAAAATGACACAAATACATACTCACTTTTCGTAATAATAAGCTAAATCTATCTGTTTGAATAAGACGTTTACTTATTTATTTGATATAATATCTTACATCTCAAATACAATTCAGCAATGTCGGCCTCACTCCATTTTATAAAACAAAAATTTATACATAATACATTAAAAATAATATAAAAATAATGCTGCATGAAAAAAGTTGAATTGAAAAATTGAATTAAAAAATATTTTTTTAATTACAGTAAAATATAGGTAAAGGGAATTATTTTATTAACAAAATAAAATTAAAATCGGTATATTGTATATTGCTGTGTGTTTGTGAGTGATGTGTGTTTTATATTGGTTGGGTAAGTGTTTTATTCTTATTTTGTTATGAACTTTTCGTAATATTGTCTTTTTTGTTCTTTAATCCATTTTAAAATTTTGAGTACGAATTCATTTTTGTTTTCTTCCATTTTGTTTTCGAGGGTTAGACTGTTGAGTGCTTTTATAGCATGATCTTTATAGTACCTTTGTCCAAAGCTTGTATTTACCGTCGGAGTTTTTATTTTATTTTTGTACGATTGTCTTCTTGATTAGTATTCCGTATTTACCGAGAAGCGGAGTAAAAAAGTTTAATCGAAAAAATTCTCAAAGTTTCTGAAGGTACAACAAGTTATTTCTTTAAAAAATTGGAACTGGCGGGAAATTTTGACATTTGATTTTAAAGGTAACTCTATTTATGTCAACCTTTCCGAATGCTCTCAACCGCTCAGAGTTGCATGAATAACAAATGCGATGCAAAAACATATTTTTGTATGCACAATGCATTCGAATGTTTACCCAAAATGCAAAGTGCACCGCCCGGTCAAGGATGCCATACACAATACGCGGGTCACAGGTACACAGCAGGTAGGCACTTTTGTAGTGACTATAGCCTGCAGGTAGGTAGGTACCTAATACCTATCAGTACCTACCCGCGCACTCGCAGCGATAGGTCTTCACTGCTTACTTTCAAAATGCCGACGACACTGCAAGTAAGTAAATTGTCAAATTGGACTGCTTAAAACAGTGACACAACCTTTTGATTTCTACCGACAGAATTTATTAAGCGACGATATTCTTACTGCGCGATAAATTATGGCAAGGGTAGCTTAGCTGTCTATTTGTTTATTTTATTAAAACTTGAAAAAAATCTTTGCGAGCAATGGGAAGTGAATCTAGAACTTTTCGATCCACAGTTCAAAGCCTATAGGACGCCTATGTGGGCCTCCGTGGTCGATGGGTGAGGTCGTCGACTACGAATCAGGAGGTCGCGGGTCCGAATCCCGGTGTGTGCATGTAAATTTTATTGAATTAAAGTGTGTTAAAAATGTACTTGTGGCAGATTGCAGAATTGTAGATACACTTGCCCATGGACCGACATGATCATCAACACAGAAATTCTCAGGCGGGCTAGAGCAGATAGAGAACTGCTCACATTAGGAAAAGTCAGGAAAATTTCACATCTGGGTCACATACTTACAAGAAATATCACTTGCTCCAATTAATATAAAAAGGCAAGATAGAGGGTCGCCGAGGGCCCGGTAGGAGACAAATGTTTTGGATGCGAAATGTAAGAGATTGGCCCGGTATTAGAAGTGTGGAGGAGTTATTCCGGGCAGCGCAAGATAGATATACATTTACCAGAGAGATACACTCAGTATCTCCCCGGTGAAAGACCACCATTCAGAATTGAAACGTTGCTTGAAATGCAAAAACTGGGCGTACTGTACAGGACATGCAGATACTTTAATAGTACACAATTGCTAACTCTCTACAAATCGCAAGTGCGCCCCACGGTTGTATTTGGCAGCCACCTCTGGTCTGGAACTCCAAAATACCTGAAAAATATCCTCGAATCTGTACACAAACGGGCGGTCCGTTTGATAGATTTTCCCAACGATTACAATCTTTAGAGCACAGGCGTCGGGTGGGAACGCTATCCTTGATCTACCGGTATTTCAATGGAAGATGCTCCGAGGAACTAGCGTCATTGATCCCTTCGGCACATAGTCGGTGCATAGTCGGGAAACACGCCAAACGCGTGCCCAATACATGTACACGGTTGATATTTGTCACATGAGAACGGGTCGCTTCTTCGACTCGTTCCTGTGTTCAATAGCTCTGTGTTTTCACCTTCCTACAAATGGGTCTCTTCAAGACTAATACACAGTATCTCAGATGACGTAGGCCCTGAGGGAAACTATTTTTCCTCAGAGCCTCCTGTGTGGAGTTAATATTAAAAAAAAACACATTGATTATGCATAGATCAGACATTAAGCGAATAAATTGGTTCAACGAAATCGTAGGTTAGTACCTCCATCTCTCTATTAGTACAACAACAGCAATCGTCGACCGTGGCTGGCGTGTGACGTATCAAAGTAGGATGGAATAGGACGAAACCATGGGCTTGGGTGGCAACCAAAAGGGTGGTTAATTATAACGTTTTCTTATTTATTTTTTTATATGATTACCGCACAAGAGTCCCAACTGCTCCCGTCTGGAGCCAGTGAGACTATGGCATCCCCAACTGGGGTACGTTGTGAGGCTGAAGGTAGTGTGGATGGGAAGGAGATAGGTAAGAGGAAGGTGGGGAAGTACCTGCCTATTCGGATCTGTGCACCAAACATGGCTAAAGCCATTTAAAGCAACGTTTCAATTCTGAATGGTGGTCTTACACCAGGGCGGTACTAAAAGTATCTTTCACTTTGGAGCACGCCGCAAATATACTATATATTATTTTAAATGAGTAAATTGCGAATAACACAAATTAATCAAATAAAATTTATTTGCCACGCCGGGATTCGATCCCGCGACCTGGGATTGCGAGTCAAGGGCCTTACCGCTATACTACGCCGTCCGATCTTATAAAATATCTCCACAACCGACGAAAGAAAGATTGAAATTTAAATACTTAAATCCTGCACTCGGGTTCGAATCATGTCAAATTGCCAAATGCTCATGATACAAAATTTTATGTCAATAACATTCCCTCAGGGATAAAACATTCCCTCAGGGCCTATGTCATCTTTGGGGATACTGTGTGAAGGGGTATTTTTAAGGAAATGAAGGAGAGGACGTTTTAGGAAGGAAAATAGTCAACGTGTCCGGACGCATGAATTTATCCCTCCCGCAGCAGTGCAAGTGGGAGGTGCAGTGCAAGGTAGGTTGAGAGAGTCCTGCTGTAGAGTTCTAGGTTAGGTGGCTCTTATCCAGTCTCTCCCGATCCGACCGCTGTGGACTTGTGTTCGGTATGAATAACGTTTTCGTGTCATCCTTATTACCCCACACCTTTTAGATCAACTCGATTGATTGCAGTTTGGCTAAATTTTGTTAAGACGTTCAAACCACTCTTTTTTTTGTTACCGTTTTTTCAATTATATCTCACAACTTGCGTGGAAAAAGTCAATAGCCCCTTTAATAAATTTCGTAACAATGGATCATTTGATTTAGAACCATTTCCAATTTCCGAAATGAAACAGAACTGGAATTATGAAAAGGCATTCGGGCTGAACAAGTGTTTCCATAGGTGATTATCTGCCACCTACAAGCACCCACCCCTATGCAGAATTAAAGTATTTACCCCGTGCAGTGCATACATATATCATTTTTATCCCTAGAATTAGAATTCTCTGGATTGGCCCACTGTTCACTATATATGACAACATTCAGTGTGATAAATAGCTTCCCACCAAATCAAATATTAATGACGTAAAGTAGTTTTGATATAAATCATTAGTAATGTATATAATAATAATAAATACATTTTTTATTAACTATAATTCACACAACTACACCTTATGCTTTTAGGAATTACAGAATCTGCCCAAGAAAAGCTTTTTTTATTAAGGAAGGTATTCAGTCAAAAAACTTGTTAGCAATACACATTCGAGAATTTGACTACACAATCATAAAGTAATTATTTTGTTTATTAATGATATTATTATGAAGGTATCATAGATAAGTAGAATATTATCTATAAATAATGAACATGACACTGAACGGCCTTCATTGATGTCACTGAAGGCCGTTCAGTTTCATGTTGGCTGCCGGCCGAATCTTCGCGGATAAGGTTTTTCATGGTTTCCTTATTCCCGAAGGCAAATGCGGAAGAACACCAAATAAAAAGGACATGACCGCCTCCTTCACACTTCCAACATAACACAAACAGACACGTATGCATATATATAGCCACCTGCTGCTGGTGCTGATGGTTACTGATGTTGATGCAAGGCAAAACATGCAATTTTAGTAGGGTTTTTGGATAATATTTTTTCCTTACTGATGAAAACCCTAGACCTCTACCTCTAAGTCTATATACTATAGCCAGGTAATATTTTAATTACCCATATGAGGTAAAAATTGCGAGGCGCAAATGACGACATTCTATTTGCTTAAAGAACAGTAGATTTAAATTCAGTCAATTTAAATGATTCACCTCTTCAAGGCATATACGAATCTAGAAAAAAAAATTCTATGTCCAACCGCACCCCTTCGCTACAAGGCGCAAGTTACACCCACAAATAAATATAAAAGTATATAATCTTTATTTTGCAACTTAGTAAAGCGTCGTAGAATCTATGTAAAAATGTGAGATTCAACCAAAGATATTGAAATATAAAGAGATGTGCCATCCGCCGTTTGTACTAGGTGAGACTGCGCCTTTACCAATTAACGAATGAACTTAACGAACGAATAATTAACGAATAAACTAAACGAACGCTAAACTAAATGAACAAATTCTTTCCGTATTCAAACTATATTGTTACCCAATAATAATGCACACCTTCAAAAAATCAAGAAAATGAACAAATTCTTTTTGTATGCAAACTACGCGCATTAGGCCGTAGTCTGGCGACAGTCGCGCGGACATCATAGCATATCTCTTTGTATTTGAATATCTTTGGATTCAACCAAAGAATATAAGACTACGTGTGCATCATTTCATACATGGGTGAGTGTCTGGGAGTAATCAGCGGATATTACCGTTAATTTTAACGGTAAATCGGTGTATACAACTGTTGTGATTGTGAAATCGCAACCTTCAATGCTAGAAAGAATAAACTTCGGGATCTTGTGCCAATATATAATGTACAAAGAGGGTGGTTACTTGTGGTGTATCACTAATATCACACGACTCGTACTCTCACTAATAAACTGCAAATTCGATGAATCTAATTTCATTAAATCGCTTACTTGTATACAAGCTATAGCGATAGGGCCCACCTGATGTATTGTATATCAGCGAAGCACGACCCCGTGCCTATTCTTGCATACCTACGTCTATTATTCCGGATAAGGGAGCAAACACGGAATCGCGACCAAGCGTAACTTCTTAACAGGTCCTCGCCCGTGTCGCATATGCTGGTATTTCTTCATAACATAATTACACTTTTTGTTTCAGTCGGCAGGTGGATTGTTCGGTTTGTTTATCCGGTGTACGTTGCCCGCCTAACGGAAGTGTGGAATTTATTTATTTATTCATAGTAATTCCATTTTTCAATTGTTCGCGCCCTTTTGCTACCCGTGCCGTTGAACTCTTTAATTAAATATTCGAATCGGTAATGTGTAGTTATATGTTGTAAAATGCGACGAAACAATGCATGTTTTAATTAATGTAGTTTTGTGAAAACACACTTCTGCAATTTATCAATCTATCAAATAGAGATAACCAAATATATAATATAGAAAATAGAGTGTTAGATTGTCTCATTTTCGTCCTGGTGAAAGATCACCATCCAGAATGGAAACGTTGCTTGATATGGCATTAGTCATGTTTGGAGACCAGCTCTGAATAGTCAGGTACTTCCCAACCTTTTCCTACCCCATCTCATCTCCTCCCCACTACCTTCAGTATCACAAGTTTGGGGGTCTAATACAGTAAAATAGATAACTTTACGGTATCGGATCGACAGGCGTAACTACCGACGATTTTATACCATTTTCCCGAGCACGGCCGTACTGTTGATAGCCAGACCGATACTGATAGGGAATAAATAAAAAATCAATATACCTACGATGGCAACAGTGGCGATTCTATCTATGCATTTATATGAATAAATGTCGAATGGCTTGAAGAAAATAAAAACAAAAAACACTCATAAATTAACGATTTCAAATTTAAATATTAACTTTAATATAAATACATTGGCACTTCGCATGTACTTTTTGAGACTAAACGGGAGTTAATTAGTTAATGAGGTCTTTAGTCACATTTCCACCACTTTTGTTTCTCCTATATTGAGCGGAATAAATTGATTGCGTCTTAGATTAATTATTTTAGATCGCGTAGGTAAATGATTTATTTCATTTCTAAGAGCTCCGTTAGTTCAACTCCATTAATTAATAAGCCAGTTATTTTGCATAACGAACGACATTATTAAAAATGCTTTGTGTATTGACAACTTATCCGAAACTCAGTAAGACCCGCTAAAATCTGTCAATCGTCGCGCGTAGGCGTCGGTCGGAATATTTTTTTATCAATTTTTAACCGTGCTCACAATCTCACAAATATTGATAGCTGACCATATAGATGATGGATTAATTAATATATTTATAGTATTTTATCGATCATCCGTGCGAGACCTCCTGTTCGGAGTCTTGGGCGGTGTTCACATCAAAAAGGTATATTATCTCATTTGTTTCTTCAAAATTATTAACTATATAATCGATTCATCTACATTACTACAACTCATCCCATTCTTCCCTCCTCAAGACCTGCTCTTCCTCAATCAGCACTCGACTAATTATGGTTATAATTCAGCACTGTTCAGAATGTATAGAATGGTCAACTCACGTCAGGAGCTTGATTTTTTGGTAAAAACTTAAATGATTTCTGTCGCTCTTTAAACAATTGACGATATTTTATATTTACTCTAATTTGTGTAGTCTTGACTTGATTTGACACTTCTATTTTCTTATATTTTCTCTGTTTGTCTTTGTTTTCATGTACCATCCTTTATCTTTATAATGTACATTTCCAAATTTCGTGTTACTTTGTTGTAAATTGGACGTAAGTCCGTTGATAAATAGATAAATATTTTATTTTTCGTTTTGTATAATTTGACTTTCTATCGAAATTGTGTGGCGCCAGTTCTTTAATAAAATATCTTTATCTTTAATAGAATCTCAACTCTTCGCGTAGAATAATAATAATTTAAAGAATTTCATTTTTAGTTCATCAAAACAGTTAAATGGAATTTTTATTTATATAATTAATACCCGTCTAATGCGTGATTAAATGCCAATAAAATCCGTACTTCAAGAAGTTCTCGGTAATATAACCAGTTTGGTTCAAAGACAGAATTCCTGAGAGAGTGGACTCTAATTTATAGCAGTTGGTTTTATAGAAATGCAGTAGCCGAATCTACAAATATAAATTTCAATTCTAACTACCTGTCCTCGTGCTGTGATGGGCCATTTCATCTCGCATTTAAATAGATAAATACTTATTAGGAAGATTAATAGCTCATAAATCGTATTTCCTCGTAACAATTCCAGTTCCACCGATTCCTGGATGAAATTCGTGATAATAATTAACGTAAACGGTTTTTTGAAATGTGGGCAGGAAGTTAAAGCACAGATGAACGGTGACTATAGTATGTACTATTTATTAGTACCTAACGTTATCTGTTTTTCATTTTGGAGAAATCGAATTATTCATTGATATAATAAGATTGGGAAAGTGTGCTTTTCATCGGTTACCTATCAATATGTCGCCTTTTATTTTTAGAAAACAAATTTTGGTATTTCTCAATGAAATTGATTTGTAGATATTTATTAATGTGAATACAGCGTAAGAGCCCCAATTGCTCCTAACCGCCTGGAGAAAGTGAGACTATGGCATCCCTAATTGGGGTATGTTGTGAGACTGAAATAGCGGGGAGGGAAAGAAGATGGGGAAGAGGAAGGTGGGAAAGTACCTGGCTATTAAGATCTGGTCACCAAACGCAGCTAAAGCCATTTCAAGCAACATTCTGACGGGTTATACACCAGGGCGATACTGAGAGTATCTTCCACTCTGGAACGTGTCGAAAATATACCTCATATTCAAATAAAGTCAACCAATCAAAATAAAGTTTACTTGCGCACGCCGAGATTATGTAGAGCGCCGATATTGGAAAAATCACCTCAAGGGTCAATCTTGTGATGTATTCACATTAAATCAATTTTTGAATCCTAAAAATTAAATAAACCTGTTTGTCAGTGTAGAATAGGGAGCAGATGAGTAGGGTGTATCAAGAATCGCTCTGTTAAATCACACCTTGTTGTGAAGTAAGAAGTAACTTGCTTATTGTGGGTTACGATTGTCCCTTCAATATTATTATTTATCTGATAAGAAATTGCCAATAAAATGCGACTTTACACCACTTTAAATGTCGTGGAGCGAGCCAGAATAAAGTTTATGGTTCACAGTTACTCGGTAAGTATACCTACTTCCCTAACACTACTTATTCGTATAAACTTAAAGGTCCCAGGAATATAAAAATATATCTTTACAGACAGTCTTTCGCTACAGCTGTTAATTATTCGATAAAACGATTGCCGAACATTAGTCCGCTAAAATGATTGACTAACTATACCAATAGACAAGAAGTAGACAAATAACTAGTGTATTATTTATCTATATAATTACCTACCTATGAGTAAAAAAGTGAACACGGTATACAGGGTGTTAAGGGACGTACTTGAATTACTTTAACCAGTGATTTCCGACATTATTTGGAGTAAAAAATGTAAATAAAAATTTTGTCTCCGGTGACATATTTGATGTTTTTTTTTCTTTTTTTTTCTACACAAACATAAAAAAAATGGTAGGTGTTGGACAGTTAGAGGCGGGGTAAGGGCTCTGGCTACTTGGCTGAGTGACCAGTGACGACATGCGGAAAAAAATGTTTTGTTTCATTTTAAGAAAAAAAAATTTTGAAAAAAGTCATCAAAAAAGTCACCGGTGACAAAAATTTCGATAACATTTTTTACTCCCACTTATGTCAGGAATCACTGGTTAAAGTAAGTCAAGTACGTCCCTTAACACCCTGTATAGCAATGATGTGAAGTGTAAGAAATAATATTAGTTTTTTTTACATTAGCTCCACACAAGAGGCCCTGAGGAAAAAAATCCCTTAGGGTTTATGTCATCTTTGGGGATGCTGTTTGGTGGAATACAGGGAAAGGAAGGAGAGGAAGATCTGGGAAGCAACAGGTTATGAGGAGTGAGCGGGAATCTGGGGGTCAATGCGTCCAGGAGTAAAGGACGTATGAATCCACTGGTCCCGCTGCGGTGGAAGGCGATATTCTGAGAGAGCTCTGCTGGAGACGCCTAAAGGTCTCCCTTAACCAGTCTCTTCTGATCCGTACAAAACTCACCCCATGAACCCGGGCATCCCTGCTAAGTCACCAAAGTAGCGAACCACTTGGGATGACCTATGGCATAAGTTTTTAAATCTAATAAATGGTTCCCCGGCGATAGTATCCATACATGCCTCTCAAATTCAAGTCTCTGAAAATCACCGCCACATTATAATGTTATTTTTAAATCATTGAGATTTTTTGAGTAAAATTTAATATAATTATTAAGGCTGTTCGCTACAGCTGTTCTGTCATTTGTGTTATTTTGGCACATAAACAACGGCAATCACAACACCAACCGCAAAGTCTACCTATTCCATACTTCATGGGGGGTCGCCCAATATTCTAATTCGAAATAGCCAAATACATCAGACTCACTCCCATATTAAAAAAACAAGTCGACTTTGCAGTTCTTACATACTTCCTCACAAGCCATTTCAACCTATCAAAACATTAATAACTAACGCCAAACATAGATATTAGATTCTTATTAGATTTCGTTTCAACAGTTTTTTTTAAATCGAATAAATAAACTATATTCTTGTTTTCGAATAAGTTATGTTTTAAGCAGAGTTTTGTAAAATATTACGTGGACCAATTTACCTGATCTTTAAAGGTTAATTTTATTATGTTTTAAGTGAATTATTGATGACTTCATAATATTTATTTGTATCAAAGAATAACGATACGAAGTTATTAATCAAGAGTTTTAAACATATATTATGTATAACAGAATAAGGTAATGGATCATTAGAGATTAATTATAGAATATGGTCCTTTCAAATCTTAAAGAAAAACTGTTTTAAATGGCGACCAGATATAATGTGTGTCAATAATATGTAGGTGGGTTACTATTATTTGCATGCCTTTTGAATAATTTACTAATCCTAGATATTTTGTCTTATAAAAATAAAACACCACTCGGCTTTCAAATAATCAATGCGGCGCTGGTCTAATGTTAGGAGAGAAATAAGATTTAAACTTAATACTTTAATTAACTTTAACAATTAACTTAACTTTAACATCTAACTTTAAACATGTATTCATTGTCATCCCCCGTCTCATGGCACATGATTAAATAGTAGTTCTGTGAACAGTAGACCTCGTGTCCAAAAAATGATGTTCCAGATTTATCTTATTTGCAGGTAGGTACTTGAATAATACCTACCTAATTATATATTTTTATTTAAAATAAGGAATAATACTACTTATCCAAAGAAACGACACTATCTCAATGGAAATAATTTTTTCAAACTTTTTTTAGGTAGGTTCCATATACTCGTAATATTGCAAAAAATTGCGAAAAAGAAAGTTCAACCCATTTCACATTTGAAAACAGAATCTTTATTGAACAATTAAAACGGCCATCATCATCAAAATGGAATAAACAAATTCGTAGACAGATGAAATTCCAAGCGTTTGAGTTAAAACAGTACTTCGCTACGATTTATAACTATATGTATAAAAATAATATAATATTATGTTGCCTAACTCACCTAAATTAAGGGCACCAAAACATCGTTACCCTGTTTGAAAAAAGGAAGTTAGCGAATTTTTTGGGGGCTTACGAAATTTCACAAATGCTTTATAGAAAAACAATATCTACATATATAATTGTAAAAAAAATAACTATATTTACTGGCCTGGGTGTGGCGTGCTCAGAATTTCAAAAGAACTATTACCGTACGATTTAGAGAATTTACTAAAATTTAGAGAAGTCGCTCGTTCACCCCAGAAAGCTGGGGAAAACGAAAGCAGAAGCTGTGAGAGAAGGGACTTGACCTGCAGTGGACCAAGGTAAAAAAGTAGCACAAGCACTAACGAAGCGATAAGCCCTGAGCAGACCATGAAAAGGGATAATGCTAAAAATTACGAAACAATTAAAAACAAACAATTTTACAATCACAAAACATAAAACAAGACAACACTAATATGAATACCTAGGTTCTAAGCTATTAAAAAAAATCCTGATTGAAAAAGTGAGAAAGGCTATTTTAAAGTTTTACCGAAAACCACAGACTGATTGATTTTTCCGATGATTTTCAGACATATTCAGATTTTTTTTAATGTGAATATCTAACAAGTGTGCATGAGGTCTTACACAAGATGAAAACTGAATCTTCCACTATGGAACGTGCCGCAAATATCCTACGTATATATTATTTTTAAATTAATTAATTGTGAAATAACACAAATTAATCAAATAAAATTTATTTGCCCACGCCGGGATTCGATCCCGCGACCTTCGAATTGCGAGTCAAGAGTCTTACCCCTCGACCATGGAGGACATCAAGCGGAAACTGTTGCTGTTATTGTATGTATTTTTTCTTATTGTCCAATATTTTAAGTATCTTAGATACTGTAATTTTTTTGAAACTATATATAGTTACCTACCTTCTATTTAAGTATAAGCAATATGTCGTAGCTTAATTATTTCTAAATATGTATTAGTAAATAGACTAGTTCGCCAGTTAGACCTGAGATTATTTCTCTATTAACTGGGTGGTTAAATTGGTTAATGAATTTTATGTAATAGATTATTATTCTGTACATCTATCTATCTATCTATCTATCTTTCCATCTATCTATCTATCAATATAAATAAAAAATGAATCGCCGAAATGAATGTACGCGCATAACTTCCGAACGACTGCACCAAATTGGATAATTATTTTTTTGTGTTCGTTATTGTCAGTACAAGGTTCGTATAAAACTAATGGTGAGCTCTGGCATTATGAAATTTATATAAAAAAAATGCAATAGATGGCACGCGAGCTGTTTGGAAACTGAATGTACCGAGACTGAATGAATGGAATGCGGGTGGGTGGAAAGGGGAGGGGGAGGGAGGAGGGGGCGTAAGGGGAACGGAAAGAATGGGAAAGGACACGCAGGGAGAATTTTTTTCTTTTTTAAATGGCAGCAATGCATGCCGGTAACCAGCTAGTTTTCTTTATAATTTCCAATATTTTTTAAAAATGAAATGTCTAAACGAAATTAAATCAAATTTTTGTGTAGTAAATGACCTTTCGATTTCAGGGTAATGAAATTCACGCAAAGGAAAGAATGCATCGCGCATATCTGCTTGGCAACGAGTTATTTTTATTACACTGCATTTATTATTACATAAGAATATTATTTTGATATTTCAATCAGTTTGTAAAAAACAAAGTATAAAATTTACTGCCAGTGAAAAATACAGGTATATCTGCCCACAGAGCAGAGTTTTATTCGTGGCAGGCTCGGGTACAGGTATCCTCGCTGCCGGGAGTGCCGGACTCCTTGGGGCCATATTTCAGACTGTAAACTGCAAGCGGAATCTCTGCGCCATACATCACCTGTTTACCTTATTTCTTATTGATACCGAGGACCATTCTTTAACTCGCAATGGTGATAAATAGTTACATGAAAATATTTACTTGCCACGTTATTCGGGACGGAGATATGCAAACCATTATGCAGGCAATAATAAATGCGTGATACTTTATTCTTAATCTTACCAAAAGGTTTATAGAATTAAAAACTTACAAATGGATTTGTTCTCGGTAATGCGAGATTATTTACCGATGGAATCGGAAGGCGGAGAACGTATTATGAAGTACTTGATCGCAGTATCCTGGAATACAACTCCATTATTTGGGCCCTTTCTTAACAAATGTTTATCTAGAAATAGGAAGAACATTGGAGGTTACCTGCCTTGGTATAAGTAACAGATGGTCACTCCTTCAAGGCTCTCGCAAGGACTCCAATTTTTTTGAAAGAACGAAGGTACATTTAGTTTTGAACGAATTTGGACCTCCAGTGTCCCTGCATACGTTGTTAGTAAGCAGTATGCAAGTGCTTAGCGGGAAAATAGGAAGAGTACAAAACATGTTTATACGTTACCTGGTTCCAGGCCAACTGAGAATAAAGTAAACTCAACACTTATTTGAAAAGTCATTAAAAGCTATGAAAAAAATAATTTAAAAATATCCCATAACCCTAACCTAACGTAACCTATTTAACCAATTTTTTAAACTTTTTTAAATCATTTCTAATGACTTTTCTTAGGTGGTTCTGAGTTGATTTCATTCTGACTTGTCCGGTTACCACCGGTTACCCATATGTGAGGGAGAATACATACCTGTTTCCAAACTTGCGTTTTGCAATCCCACACGTCCCGTATAATTATACATATTTACATAATAGATTTCAAGTAAAGAAGCTAGTACATAGCATATAAAAAAGGAAAATAGTAATATGAATAAAAGCAAAATATACACTTATTTATTATGTAGGGCGTGATCTGGGGTGAGCTCGGGCCCATCGCTCACTCAGGAGTGGTGCTTGGTGCTGGAAGGCTGCGGTCACCACTGTGTTGTCGGAGGCTATTAGCCGCATCCTGGCTCCAGTGATCCGGTGTCTCATCAGACCGGTGAATCCATGCATTCCTAACTCCATAAACACTGTCGTTGCACTGCTTTACCTTCTGTATCCAAATATAATTCTGCACGCGTTATTATATAGGAACTGTAGTCGTTCCATCGATCTGATTCGATACACCGTTTCACACATATACAGGCTAGTTCAAAATGCATTGAAAAATGTTTTTTTTTTACATTATTGCAGCATTGGAAAAATCTTCGGGCAATCATACTAGACAGTATTCTTATACTTCTCCCCTGTTGTTCAATATCATCAATATCATCCAAGAGGTCTTCAGTAATGATGATGAACGTAGATAAACATGTGTTCAAGTTCATCTCTGGAACTATACTTAATCCACTTATTTTGAAAGAGGTTCGCTTACATGCGCCTAACAAGTGCAGTCGCGGGAGATTCAATACACCTTTTTATGCTCCGAAAGCATCAGAACTCGCCAACTATCGTAACTACTCAATTGTTCAACAATTCTGCATTGACCATCGGCATTTTCACTTATAGCGGGTTCAAACGTTCCAATTTTAGTTGATCAACTTCAAGGTTCACTCTCGTCAATAAGCTTTCAAGTATCGAGTTGATCAACTAAAATCGCATCTTCTGAACCAGCTATTATAGAAAATCCAGTAACGATCTTTTGACGCATGTCACAAAATTTTATACTTACATTTAGGTACATAACTGAAATTTGTAACCTTCTCCATAATAAATTAAGATAAGAATAAGAGAATATTAAGATATAAAGAGATAACACACTCATTTATAATGTCGTTTAGAGGTCATTTTCCTTCGTAGCACAACGGTTAGTCTAGTGATATTGTTGGAGTGTTGTGATGTTTATTTGTGAATTAGTGAGCTTGATTGATTTATCGGTAATAAATGGATTTACAGCTACCGTTAAGAACACTGGTAAATTAATAGTAAAGCGACATCACCAACAGTGTCAACATGTTTATATATTTTTTTAATAACTGCACTCGCGGCAACACTGGGTTATTCCAAAATTGGGTAAATATTAATAATTTATTTATTCATATTTATTTATTGGTAATTTGTGCGGAGGATATATTTTTTTCAGGATAGGAAGTCATGAGCAATATGAACATATCGTAGGAGAGTAGAAACATAAACGCCGATATTATAAGTGGGCGTAGAGCCGAGATGTTTAACACAAGAAACAACGAATTGTAAAAAAATAAAAGTTGGACCTGTTTTCGAGCGGAAAATGTCAACCGTGTGAGGATGCTGGACAAGCGTTTGGCATTTTCCCAAATGTGAGCTGGAGCACAGCGGTGCCGTAAAATCGGTAAAGCAAACACATATTGCATGCCGTTTAAGATGGGCGAATACGTAATAATTTGTTACTAAGAGAGCGATTTTTACGAAATTGATAATATCTTTCAAGTGACCATAACAATGCTGAAAGTAATATTGATTGAGCATAGCGAAGTACCTACTGCTTTAATTCGACCGTTTGCATTTCATTTGTCTTTAAATTTATCTTTGTTTCGTTCCGGTTCCGGTTCAAGATGGTGGTCTTATTTTAATACTTTTTTTTATCCCGTTAGGGTTCGCATAATAGTGGCTCCTACTACAATCGATCAAATCGGAATAATAAATAATATATTATAATAACTACCTGCCTGAAGAAAGTTTGAAAAATAATTATGATTGAGATGGTGACATTTCTTAAAAATGTGGCGCAAAATATTATTTACGATTGAAGAAGAAGATAATACCAATAATCTAAACGAAAATATGAAAGAGAACAAGACACAGAAAAAAATGGTCGCAACTGGGAGTCAAACCCAGAACCTTTCGTCTAACGGGGACGTGCGCTTTTACCAATTTAGCCATTGCCACCTTCTGTCAAACCGTCGTAATTTTCAATCTCACATTAACATTTTTTAGAATTAACAATATTCTCTTCGACAAAATTTTCCATATCGTGGGAAACTACCTTTTTCATTAGAAACAATATTTCTAAGAAATGGTTTGTAACCTAGATAGCGTCCCGGATACATATATTTAATTTTATTTCTATGGATCAAATATTGACCTTTTTATAAAAGCATATTTTTAATATTATTTATGGTTTATTATTATGTAGGTATTCAAATCTTATGAATTTAGAGGAAATTTTTATTCTGATTTATTATAAGAGAAAATTCAAAAAATATATTTTAGTGTATGCCAGGTAGACTGTTCACAGAGTTACATACTCGTTTATATGGTTCCATGATTTTTTTAACTGACTTTTAAACATGAAATAAATAAGTACTAAAACAATAGTCTTCTCAATGAAGTCTCGTTTCCCGCCAAATTCCATATTAACATGGTAGTGCAGCGGTAGAAAACGTTGGTAGTCACAGCTCGCTGACCTTCCAGTCAGCTGCTCGGGCGCGTGCCTCGTCAGCCATCAGTGCCCACTGCCCACTGCACACTGCCTCTACCTCCTTCCCACCCCTGCCCGCTGTACACTGTACAGTATAACCACACCTGACACATGACTCGTTACACCTCTTAATTGTACCATTATTATGCACCTCTTGACCTCTATTTAAATACTGTGGTGGTATTGAATCAAAACATTTTTTAAGTCATGTCGTGTCTGATGGCACACAATGGAACTTAAATTCCCAAAAAGCAAAACTTCAATTATTGGAATGACGTGAAGTTTTGCTTTCTACTGGTGTCCTCTTCTATCGCAGTAGCTAATTGTGTGGGATTTTTTCACATTTGTAGGCTGCAGCGAGGAATCTATGTAAAATTATTTTAATTTTATTTTTTCTCTACATATTAAATATACATTAAAGTCCTCCACCGCGTCTGTCTGTCTGTTCGCGATAAACTCAAAAACTACCAAACTGATTTTCATGCAATTTTTACCAATTTATGAGTGATTCATGAGGAAGGTTTAGGTGTATAATTTGCCCAGGTTTTGTGTAAATGGGTTGAAATGTTGAAATATATAGTTAAAGAAGAATGTCTGCATGTGGTGGATGAGCGGGCTGGCAAGCGGGCGGTGTGGATTTGATTTGTATGCAAATTAATAGATGGTGATGTGAATTAAAAGGTTGGATAAACATCCAGTAGATGGCTTTGTGTTTCGTTAGCCACAGCAACGCGTGGTCGGGTCAGCTAGTTATACATAAAGAAAAGTGTTCCAGTGTGCACGTGTGGGTTTGCTTTTGAAACAAATCTACAGTTTTATTGATTACATTTTGCACACATGTCATTCAAAATAGGAGGAAGGTCACTGACTACAAGAATTTAAAAAAAAACACACCAACCCCTGTTCCCATCCCTTAAGGCAGAATTTTGCTTGATGAAATTTTTCACACTTGACGTTCAAAATAAGGGGAAAATTACTGTCAACATCTTATTTCAAAACCCTCTGTGTGAAGCCCGTGAAACGCCCGGGACTTCAGCTAACGTGAAATAATAAAAGGGACGAAATCAGAACAAATAAAAATACAGGTAATATGTATGCAGGTACTTTTTAAGATCACTATTCTACCATGGGAGTAAATTTAAAGAGAATACATCTAAAGGCCTCCGTGGTCGAGAGACAAGGCTGTCGACTAGCGATCTGGAGGTCACGGGTTCGAATCCCGGCGAGCGCAAGTAAATTTTATTTGATTGACATGTGCTTTCACACTTTAAACATCTTACTAATATTATAAACGCGAAAGTTTGTACAATAATAATAGTATTTTATTCCAGAATGTTCGCAGGGGTAGTGCAATGCAATACATTCCATATTTTGAAATAACAAAAGAAATTAGACAAATAATAAGTTAAGGTTAAAAGTAAATAACAGCACATATATAAAATAAAAAGGAATAAGCATGAAAAACATGAGAAATGAAACTGAAAAAATACTAAACACTAAAATGAATTCATGCAACTATTTACGGAGTTTATTTCATCGTCGTCTCCCGTCTCCAGAGGGCCCTCAGGGGGGACTCCATCCAGGCTGTATGTGTGTTTGTTACTATTTCACGCAAAACCTACTGACTGGATTTTATTGAAACTTTACAATAATATAGCTCATACATCAGAATAATATATAGGCTGTATATAATGGCAAACTCTGGCGTTATGAACTTTGTATAAATGAAAATGTGTGTATTTAATATATTTTAGCGGCAGGGAGGAAAGGTAGGGGGAAGGGGAACGAGGGAGGTGGGGTTCGCGGAGAGGGAAGAGACGAGGGAAGGCGAAGGCGGGGAAGGTTGAAGGGAACGGGAACGGGGACGCACGGGAAAGGACATGCAGGGAGAATCAATTTATTTGTTTGAATGGCATTGCAACGCATGCCGGGGACCAGCTAGTTAAAAATAATACAAGGTATTTTCTGCACGTTCCAAAATGTACTCACAGTTTCGCCCAGGTTTAAAACCACCGGCGTTATTTCAATAACAGTCCAAGGAAAAATATGGGAAGAAACAATTAATAAGGCTAACAAATGAATTACTATTGTTAAAGAGTGGCTAGATAGAAACATTATTCCTTTAAATTATAAAAAAAACCTCTTTGTATTCCTTTCTATAAAACACAGAAGTCAGCTTCCGTAATTAATCTTCATAATATAAATTGAAAAATAACCACATGCTCAAACTGTGAAGTGACGAAATCAGGAAAAAGTATTAAGTACTTAAAAAAAACTGTTAACAAACTACGATACTTAAATTATATTTTAAAAATAATGTGTAATATAGTTAATATAAAAACCATATAACTAGTTCATGACGCACTAGTCCATACATATTTTTCCTATAGAATAATTGCCTGGTGCGGAACTTATAATAATAATGTAAAACCAATAGAAATTGTCCAAAAATCAATTATTAAGATTATGTACCAGAAAACTAAATCATATCCCCACAAACAATTGTTTAAGGAAACCCATATTTTGGACCTTAGACAGACCTATAATTTTCAATGTCTTAAATTTATCTACTCGTATCCTAACAACTTAAAAAAAAAATCAAATCGTACCAGCCAAAGACGTGGCGCTTGTAAGTATGCTGTACCCCACTGCAAAACTAGGTTAAACCAAAAGGCATATTAGTTGTATTGCTCCAAAAATGTATAATTCATTATGTACAACATTTAAAGAGACCGCGTGTCAAAATCTTCAATCTTGAAAAAATATATCAAAACGTAGATAAAAACACTGAAACAGATATTTTGTCTTACTATAATTTTTAACAAACTCAATATTTTTATCATTAGACAGCTTTTAGAGCAGATTGTTTATTGTTTGCTATGTTTTTTTCTTTTAATTGCACTTATAACATTCATTCTTATAAACCTTCATAAATGCGATAATAACCCTGCATACTGTAGTTTCATTAAAGTTTTTGTAAAATATATTTTTCAATATTTTATTTACCTATGTATTGTATCAAAAAAAATTCTATTCAAAAATTTTTTAGGCGGTTGGTAGCAGTTGGGACTCTTGTACGATATTCACATTAATAAAAATCTGTGTAGCTTGCTTGTACCTATAAGTAAATTGATTGTATTTGTTATAAGTTTATAAGAGTAAATCTTGAAAAGGGTAACTAACTAACTAACTAACTAACCATCACGCCGTTTCCCCGCAGGGGTAGGCAGAGAGGACGGACCGCCAAACAACTCGGTCTTGGCACACACTCCTTGCCCCGTTCACATTCATACACCGTCTCATACATGCTCTTCTATTATTCTGACTCCTGACATTGCCCGACTCAAGTATCTGATTCACTTGGTCGTGCCATGTCTTTCTCGGGCGTCCCCGACTTCTTCTACCATTCACATTTGCGTCATATATTCTCCTTACACTCCTTTCCTCGTTCATTCTCTCTACATGCCCGAACCATCGGAGCGTTCCTTTCTTGATCTTACTCATTACGCTTACATCAGCCTTGCATTCTTTGCGGATCTCCGCGTTTCTCACACGATCATACATGGTTTTACCACACATACGCCTCAGGGATCTCATTTCTACAGCATTCAGTCTACTTTCATCCTTCCTCTGCCAGTTCCATGCCTCACTGCTATACATCAGGGTAGGTACCAGTACTCCATTATGGTTGGTGACTTGAAAAGGGTGAGGGTTAAAATATAGCTATAGGTAAGGAGAAATAAAAAAATATCTAAATCATTATCATCTACTTTTTTAAAATATAATTGCAGGTGAAAAAAATTGTAACAAGCTTATTTATTTATGACTTGTGGTAATTCCTAAGTTTCTATGGAAACTATACTGGTTTTAAAAAATAACAACAGCATTTCCATTTAGATAATAAAAATAATTATTTTTTAGACGCCAACCACTTTTTATTTAGATTATCCGATTAAATTTAATAATGTATCACCAACCCTTTTTCAATAACGTGCCGCCATCCGTACATAAATACATCAATTACCTAAAATATTAAATAAAATGTCCCTTATAATAATACAAATAATTAGCGCATACTAATTATTAAAATTCCGGTATTGCCCCATCTAGTAAGTCACAAATTCCGTTTCATGCGAATCAACCTGCAGCATTTCCAGGCAAGTGTGACCAGTAGTCAGCAAGTTAAGCGTGCCATAGCAGAGGTGGGACTTGGTATAGTGGGTAGGTACCGTAGCACCTAGCACCTGACGGAAGGGAGTTGACACGCTCCGGTGGCACGCGCTAGGTGCAGTGGCACGTGACCTCTACTGTCGCTACAGGGGTGGGATGGTGTCTTGGCACCTTATCTTACTTACCCTTACCTCGTTAGAAATACATAATATCTACATGTTTTACCTATAATTATGTTGATGCGTTTTAGTATGAGGTGGAACTTAGAATATTTTTGTGGCCTGGTATTATCTTAGTTTGAGCTTACCCACCCTTTGATTGAGTAAAGGTATACTTATTATTCATGTGGGTCATTTTTCCTTGCTTTGACTTCGAATAAAAAGGTTTTGCGTTCAGAAGCTGGCGAAGTTGACGAAAAATTAATTTTATCGACACGTAAGTGCTTTTGTCGCATTTCGTTCTAGTGACATGTACGTACCTATTTAGCATTATCGTCCGAGTGCCCCATTACCAATATTCAGAATTGAAAGTTTGTTTTACGTGGCAAGCTGAGAGTGGAAGATACTCTCTGGTGTAAGACCCCCATTCAGATTTTAAATTTTGCTTGAAATGGTTTTGGGCGTGTCGTTGGAAATCAGATCTGAATAGCCAGGCACCTCCCCACCTTCCTCTTCCACATCTCCTTCCCCCCTCAGTCTCGCAACATACCCCAATTGAGGATGCCAAAGTCTCATTCACTGACTCCAGACGGGAGCAGTTGCCACTCTTGTGCGGTATTAACATACTCGTAAAAAAGGCTAAGTTGTAAAATTAAGGTGAAATTTAGCAAATGGCGCTATGAATGTTTCGTGGGTTTTATATAATTTCCATCTTACTATTAAACATTTTATAAATTTTACACGATTGGTAAACAACCGTTTTCTATACATTAACGGTTGTTTACGAGATGTGTAACGTTAAAATTATTATTATTAGTTAGGTCCTTTGGGATTATAGATAATTTTAAGAATGGTTTCTAGGATTTCGAAGTAGATATTTGATATTTACATAAAAATCCGTGCAGGCGGACAAAATAGAAACTTTATTTTTTTAATTTATTTATTTATATGCATATATTACAATACATTACAAAATGATACTTTGTCTGTCCAACTGGGAAGGATACCCGTTTCAGGACAGCCAGATTGTATATTTAGTTCATAATATTTTTAACAAGGGAATGGTTTCTTTCAAGATATCACAGGAATGAACCACTGTCAAGACAACTTTTGAGAACATTAAAATTTGTTTTCTGAACAAAGCGATCTAACAAAGTGAAAAGAACAATCGGTAAGCACAATTATTTCTAGAGTAGCCACGATCCCGACTGCATGAATAGGTTTGTACATCTGTACATTGCGTATTGTGGCCCATGATGGCCGTTGCATAATAATAGCGTAGGTATGGCAACACAGGATAATGAGTTGGGGTTGAAAGCGGAGTTATGTAAAATATATTTAAATATTGCGATGGGGGCACTTGTCGCAGTTTTTTATATTTCCTTCAATAACAGGTACAGCGTATATTACGTAACAGTACAATAATCCTCCTAGTCAGCTGATAGAGTTGGTAAGAGATAACTTCACTAAAGAACGATGTTTTGCAAAAGCATTTGAGATCGAGACAATTTTTAAAATTTTATTTTTTTGCTCAGGTACAATGTTCGCAATAGCCAGGATGAGGGAGTGTTGGGAGACATAAAGTAAGATGACTGGATGGTGTGGTGGCCGCATGCTAGAGCAAGAAGAATTTTAATAATATTTTAGGGTTGTAGACGATGGTTTTTAAAAAAAAATTATTTGTTTTCAAAGTAAGGTCCTTAGAAAAAAAATAATTTTCCTCAATTTACAGAGTGGTTGTTAGACAGATTTTTGTTTACATAATATTATGAAAAATATAGTTAAAAGTAAAATCAGTATTTTTCAAATTATACAATTCAAGTATGAATGTAGAAGATTAAGGCAAAACATGAATAATTTTGAATCAATTAAATTTCATTTTGACAAAAAGGCATAGTGATAAATGATACGAAAAAGGCAAGTGAAACTTAGTCAAGTATACATACATGCAGTACATAGTATACGTATATACACACAGTAGGCATAAATGTAAATATGTTAAGACATACTTCAGATGGAAATGTTAATTCGAGGTAATCAATGATTTTACTTTTAAATTTATTAAATGGTAGAACTTACAGACAAGCTGATCTGTCACAGCTTTGTGGGACTACCCGTATTTTATATTGTATTTGATGTAATTATATTCAAATAAAAAATAAATACATAAAAAAATAGAAAAAAATATATTAAAAAAAAATGACCTTTTGGTTTGTATATTTCTAATGTCAGTAGTTAGATTGCAATAAGTTTGTTAAGATAGTAGAATATATCAAACCAACCGCCCGGTTCTGCACAGAGTCGGTCTTTTTCAGCTATTTTGGGGCTCTAGACCAGAGATGGCTACAAAATTCAAGCGTTGGTCGCACTTGAGATTTGTACAGGGTCAGCAGTAGGTAGTATCTGCGGGCTCTTTACAGTACGCCCAGCTTCTAAGAGGCGAACTTATCTCTGACTTCGACAATACAATAATTATCACAACACCCCAATATCCATTCCAATATATTGTTTTTAGCAACTCGTCCGTTAAAACCACTGGACCGATTATGGTAAAAAAATGGATCACTTTTATTTTTCTGCGATTGATAGCAGTAAAAAATTGGACCATATTTTTTCTACCATTCTTGAAACATTTATTGTAATTATTTAAAACATTTCCATGTCAAGCCATTTATTTTAAAACGAAGCTATTGAAATGCTTTATCTTATGATCACAGATGTCGCAAATCCGAAATACGTAGACTATTTTAGAACGACGCGCGACGTTAAAATAATTTTTCTAAATATTTTTTTCGCGCCGAATTTTTGATCAGCTGTTTACGGTTAAAATTAAGTCCTTTTTCCATAGATAATGTACCTTTCATTATCAAGTTTACCACAGACAATATACAGAAATCTATGTTGACTCGAATAAGTACCCCTCACGGCAGTTTCAAAATAACAAACACGCAGGATTTTTTATAAATCCTACAAATATAATTCATTGGCTATATAGCACTATAATTATAATTATAAGTTTTATGTCTCCGTGTTAAAATTCGAAGATATGATTTTTTAATGTTTGCGAAAAATTTAAAAAATGATCTTTTGGGTAATCTCGAGCAATCGAAGCAAATTTATTTATTAAGTGTGGTCGCTCCAGTGGATGGAATCGCATCGAGGGCGAAGTCTAAATTCTTACCCTCCTCTGTAACCGCAGTCAATAGTTTATCATATAATTCCAACTCTATTGCACTACCATTTTTTAATGAGTGCAGTGTGTAGCACTTTGTCGATTCGTATCGATAAGGCTTCCTCAGACCTTTATCTAGTAGAAGTATCCGCGCCAACCGAATTCGTTATTCCCTTATCCGTTGGTCGTTAGATCCGTTGCGGCCCGTATGTCGTCACTTACCGCAAGAGCGGCCAACTCTAACGGGCAGGTGCGGCGGGCACTTGTCGTTACACCAGAAGTACCTGGTACCTACTGCAGTAGTTTGTTACCCCTGACTAGGTCGCCATTGCCTCCGTTATTGCACACCGGGTCAATTGTTATCGATGCCATCAGCGGGGCGCGTATCCGGAGCGAGCACCCCTGACTTGTTACTTCCTAAGAATAAGGTACCCACCTTTCTGAAGGTTCGTCGAACTTTGATGATAGACGGTGTGAATGCAAATTAGACTATTAACGAGGTAGACACAATATTTTATATTATAATTTCGGAGCCAAAAGGTTAAATTATTTTATGTTGTTTATGTATTAATGCATGAAAATTCATTTTTACGTGAATACCGCATAATAATCCCAATCACTCCGAAGGAGCGAATGAGAGTAAGGCATCATCAATTGGAATATGTTGTGAGCCTGAAGATAGCGAGGAGGAGACGAAGATGGGGAAGAGAAAGGCGAGAAAGTACCTGGCTATTCAGATATGGTCAACAAACACGGCTAAAACCATTCCAATCAACTTTTTTTAATGTTTCAATTCTGAATGGTGGTCTTGCACCAGAGCGACAGTGAGAGTATCTTCACTCTGAAACGGGCCGTAAATCTACAACATATTATTTTTAATTAATTAATTGTGGAATAACACCAATTAAACAAACAAAATATACTTGTGCACGCCGGGGTTTGATCCCGCGATATCCGGATTGCGATTCGAGAACCTTACCCTCGTTCACGGAAGCCGTCTATTTTTTTATTCATGTACTTACTTACATGATTTTACAACATAACAAGATTATCTAATATTAATGAACCACTAAAAAACAAAACAGTTCAGCGTAGATGCTGTTCGTTCCAGAATGCGATTTTTTCTATTTAGTCTTAAGTGAAATAATTATTCTTAATATTAATGTCATTTTAGATTCACGCAGTTTCTCTTTTTCAAATATGCAAACAAGATATTATCCCACGGTTTTTTCAAGTAAGGTCCCAACCTTGAGAAATAATATGTATTCTGGCTGGTATCATATAAATGCATTGCTTTGCAAAGATTTGGAAGAAAGTTTTTATTATTTAAATGGTTTTATTTTTAAGTACGTATTTGCACATTTCAAATAGGATCCTCAAATAGCACCTATAACTATTTATGGCAGCCCCAAGGAAAGTGTTTGCTGTCGGCCTTTTATAGCCCAACCTAAGAGGAACTTTTATTATAGTAATATTTGCAATATTTGTCTGTCCTTTAATGTTTTAGATTTAGTTTTATTGGTGGCCCTTTTCGGCGACTTTTGAGCAATTGTTTTATTGCTAGATTTTAAAATCCAGTTGTGGGAACCGCTGAAATATTCTGTTCCCACAGTTAATGTACCATATTAATTATTTGTATTTGTATGTTTTTCTTTAAATATGGTGACGTGTTCAAGAGAGAGTTAGTATTGTTGTGACGGTTGAACTGGAAGGTACATGAGATGTCCTTCAGTTGAGTTTGGAAAAACTGACAGAGATATCGAAGTATAGACTTCGATATTTGTCAGTGTGGTGTGATCGGTAAGATCAACCGAGCAGAGGGGAAATAGGCCCTTTGCGTGAGTATTGTTATTACGGTGGAACTGGAAGGTACACGAGGTGTATCTTCAATTGAGCAGAGGGAAAATAGGCCCTTTGCGTCAGTATCGTTGTTAAGATTGAACTGGGAGGTACATGTTGTACCTACAGTTCAGTATTGTAAAAAACTGATAAAGATATCGAAGTAGAGACTTCGATATTTGTCAGTGTGGTGTGATCGTGGAGATCAACCGATCAAAGGGTAAATAGACCCTTTTGTAATAATTGTATTTTTATTGCATTTAATAAATCGTGTTAAAGAAGAAGAAGAAGTGTTTTCCTGCAAACTCCATTCTGTTGTGCTCTCGTACCAAGATAGATAAGAAACATATGGTCCTTCGAGCCGGATCGAGAATACAGACATCATGGAAACAGGACTACAATCGAAGATGACATCCATCTGCGGCAGCAAGGCGGGTTCCAGCACGAGCTGGAAGGAGGCACGACTGAAAGCAGCAGCTACCAAATTGGACATCGCAAGAAGGAAGGCCCGCCTCCGAGCAGAGACAGCTGAAGCAGAGACGGCTGAAGCAACGGCAGAGGTGGCTGAAGCAAAGGCAAAGACGGCTGAAGCAAAGGCAAAGATGGCTGCTGCAATGGCGGTCCTGGAAGTAGAGGAGCAGCTCGCAGCCATGGTTCTGGAAGTTGCATTTAGGACTTCCCGACGGACTCTTGAAGATCGAGTCAATGACTGGGTGGACCAGTCCAGCCAAGGATCATCGCCAGAACTTGGAGACCACGATGGGCAGTGTCTCACAGTTCAAATGGAGCAGCAACAAGAACTGCTCCGTGATGGGCGGTTCTCACTACAGCCGCCCGCAAGAACTTCACATCAGGAGCCCTTGGCAGGGCAGTCTCTCCCATCACAGTTAGAGGATCGGGCAGAGCAGGCTCTTCCGCTGGAATCGGAACAGCGGTTGGAGCAGCATACTAGTGGGCAGCACGATCTACTCCCACACAAAGGATCTGCAGATCAACAGCCCTTGGCAGGGCTGACTCTCCCGTCACAATTGGAACGGCGGGTGGAGCAGCAACATGATGGGCAGTACGAGGTACCCCCCCACAAAGGATCAACGCATCAGAAGCCCTCGATAGGGCAACCTCTCCCGCTGCAGTGGATGCAGCATCAGCCGCCAAGAAGTAGCTGCTGGGAGCAGTCATTCAGTACAGCAGAGAAAAGCAACGGGCAGCAGCGGCCTGAGCCGCTGGGCCGATTACAGAGGCCGACACCTGTAATAATTGAAGACCGTTTCGCGCAATTCGGGGGTAAGGCAATGTTTTCATATGATACCAGGCCCATGGTTAGACTTTTTTCCGCATTTAACGGCAAATCGATTGACGAATTTTTGAGAATTATTATTTTGTTTATTTTCCTGTGTAAACACTACTATTGGTTACAAGACACGGGACAAATAATCGCCGAAAAAGCGATTAAAAGGTTGTTTGTTTATACGAAGCATAAACAAAAATCTTATAGGGTTTTTCGCGAGATGCGGACAATAGACCCGTTAATTTGCAATGATGCCCCTTACATAAAAAGGGGTACGCCGTCATTTGATACCGCGTTGTAAATATTTTAAAATCAGTAGTACCTATTAAAGATACTGGAATCGCATTCTTTACCAATTTTGTGAAGTAAATTCACGGGAAGGGGTATGTTCGTTCCAGAATGCGATTTTTCCTATTTAGTCAGTAAAATAATTATTCGTAATATTCATATTATTTTAGTTACACGCAGTTTCTCTTTTTCAAATATGCAAACTAGAATCGCATTCTTTACCTATTTAGTGAAGTAAATTCACGGGAAGGGGTATGTTCGTTCCAGAATGCGATTTTTTCTATTTAGTCTTAAGTGAAATAATTATTCTTAATATTAATGTCATTTTAGATTCACGCAGTTTCTCTTTTTCAAATATGCAAACAAGATATTATCCCACGGTTTTTTCAAGTAAGGTCCCAACTTTGAGAAATAATATGTATTCTGGCTGGTATCATATAAATGCATTGCTTTGCAAAGATTTGGAAGAAAGTTTTTATTATTTAAATGGTTTTATTTTTAAGTACGTATTTGCACATTTCAAATAGGATCCTCAAATAGCACCTATAACTATTTATGGCAGCCCCAAGGAAAGTGTTTGCTGTCGGCCTTTTATAGCCCAACCTAAGAGGAACTTTTATTATAGTAATATTTGCAATATTTGTCTGTCCTTAAATGTTTTAGATTTAGTTTTATTGGTGGCCCTTTTCGGCGACTTTTGAGCAATTGTTTTATTGCTAGATTTTAAAATCCAGTTGTGGGAACCGCTGAAATATTCTGTTCCCACAGTTAATGTACCATATTAATTATTTGTATTTGTATGTTTTTCTTTAAATATGGTGACGTGTTCAAGAGAGAGTTAGTATTGTTGTGACGGTTGAACTGGAAGGTACATGAGATGTCCTTCAGTTGAGTTTGGAAAAACTGACAGAGATATCGAAGTATAGACTTCGATATTTGTCAGTGTGGTGTGATCGGTAAGATCAACCGAGCAGAGGGGAAATAGGCCCTTTGCGTGAGTATTGTTATTACGGTGGAACTGGAAGGTACACGAGGTGTATCTTCAACTGAGCAGAGGGAAAATAGGCCCTTTGCGTCAGTATCGTTGTTAAGATTGAACTGGGAGGTACATGTTGTACCTACAGTTCAGTATTGTAAAAAACTGATAAAGATATCGAAGTAGAGACTTCGATATTTGTCAGTGTGGTGTGATCGTGGAGATCAACCGATCAAAGGGTAAATAGACCCTTTTGTAATAATTGTATTTTTATTGCATTTAATAAATTGTGTTCAAGAAGAAGAAGTGTTTTCCTGCAAACTCCATTCTGTTGTGCTCTCGTACCAAGATAGAAAAGAAACAGATGCATTCCAAGCATTTTATCGGGGTTCAATTTACCGTAATGGAATTTTTTTTAAACAAATGTTTTACAGTTTGTTTTAAAAAAAAATTTCAAGCTATAAAATTTTCTTTTAGTATTCGCCAGTTTTTTTCTCTTCAAATACAGTGGAAACATTTACTATACAATTCCAAAAACCTTGCAAACTAATTTTAGGTTTAGAATAAACAAAAATTTTAACAAAACAAAAAACGACTTCAAAAAATGCACTAAAAAGTAAAAAAATAATTTCGTACGATTGTTATTTTTGGAGTCGGTGTCAGCCAAGGTAACTACATACATAGGTAGTTATAGGTGAGATGTGGAGATCTTGGCTGACACTGACTCCAAAAATAACAATCGTACGAAATTATTTTTATACTTTTTAGTGCATTTTTTGAAGTCGTTTTTTGTTTTGTTAAATTTTTTGTTTATTTTTGATTTTTAGTGACGAGCGTAAGCGTTTTAGTGCGTAAAGAAGTTTTACTTCAAAAAAAGAATCATCGAAATCTGTTGGCGTAATATTGAGTAATTCGTCCATTTGTCGCGCACATACTTATTGCAAATTTAAGACATATATGGTTTTCTCATTGATATCATTGTCAGAACTAAACCAAATTACCCACGCGGGAAGCACCAGCTTTCTAATAAAAAAAATAATCATCAATATCGGTTCACCCAATCGAAAGTTCTGAGGTAACAAACATAAAAAAAACACCGTCGAATTGATAACCTTCTCCTTTTCGAAGCCGTTTAAAAATACGTGGAATTTGTCATGTATTAGTTTTTAATTTATTTATTTATTTATTTATTGACGCCCTATTGGGCTTTAACATATAAAATACAAATAACATTTATAACAACAGTACATAACAAACTTAAAAAAATATTACAAAATATACAAATAAAGCATAAACTCAATAAAAAAAAATAGGAGTACATACATCTAAAGCTAATTCCACATGGATGACTTTAGAACTCGTAGGTACAACAATTCATATACCTACGAACAACAAAAACATGAAAAAAATCAAAACACATTTATTTTTACTTAATTACTCATATTGGAAAAAGAACAATAAAATAAAACCATAAACAAAAGAAAATCGAAATAAAATAAAATTTACTCATTCATTATTTACATCTAAAAAGTGGTGGACTAATTTGCCTTTAAATGAATCGAAGTTTAAATTAAATATGTCAGCGACATCAGTCAGTTCATTACCCAACCTATGTATTCTTTCTACCGCAGAATTCGTAGCGAAGTTATTGTTGCAAAATAAAATATTCCGTCTAGTATATTTTGGAGGTATGTGTAAGGATAACAAGTTGATAGCGTCAGGGCAGTCCAACCTTGAATGAATAATTTTATACAATAAAAGGAGATCAAATATTTTTCGCCTTTCCGATAATTTCGATAAGTTAAGTTTACTAATTGATTTCAATAAAAGGAATACCAATTTTGAAATTAATAAAACGTAAAAATTTATTTTGAATTTTTTCAATTTGTAAACAATGAGAGTTGAAATGAGGACACCAAATACTTGAATTGTATTCAACCTGACTTCTAACCAAAGACGTGTATAACAATTTTATGGTTTTTATGTTATTAAAGTCTTTAGCAATTCTGAGAATAAATCCAAGCATTTGTAATCCCTTACTGGTTATACTAATAATGTGATTCAAGAAGCGTAATTTAGAGTCAAAGATAACGCCAAGGTCGTTGAATTCATAGACTCTTTTTAGAGTGGCATTGTTAATTGTGTAGTCGAATAATAAAGGAGTTTTAGATCTATGGAAACTGATCGTTTGGCATTTGTTGATATTAAGATATAATTTGTTTACGATGCACCATTCATAAAGTTTATTTAAGTTCCTTTGTAGAGTTAAACAATCAGAAGAATTTTCGATAGATTTAAACAGCTTTAGATCGTCAGCGAATAGAAGAAAGTGAATATTATCGAAAATTAATGAAATGTCGTTAATAAATAGTAGGAAAAGAATAAATAAATTAATTTTTAATAATAATAATACATACATGACATTAGACATAATAATGATTAAATGTTGTTTTGAATCCTTATTCAGGTGTCAATGGCAGTTAGGTACAGGAAAAAATCTTATAACACAAATAATATATTGAATGTCCAGTTTATTAGTCAGACATCTCCGAAAAATCGAATTTTCAGTCGAGTATGCAGTTAAACATATGTAAAGTACCTACCATCTGTACAGTATATACGGTACAATACTCATATACACTTAAACACCACTAAATCAATTATAGTGCAGAAAAACTTGTACTGAATTAAACGAAATGTTGATGTCGTCTGGGTCACTAGTAGGATATTTCAAAATGTCATACTAATGTACCGGAAATTTATGTTGGTGTCATTATTTTATAGCACATTTAATTTACAAAAATAATATTTAATATTTGATTTATCTAAATTATATTTTATTATTGTTTATTTAATAAATCACATTTGACTTACGATGAGCATCAGAATATTGCTATATATGCTATTATTATCTATAAACTTAGTATTTTGAGATGTCTGACTAAACAACTGGGCGATCGATATTCATTAGATGAATGGCTTGAAGTTCGGAAGGAGAATAGAGAAACCTGATTGTGCTACTTTTATTAGCTAGTTTCCAGCAAACTGAATACTTTCAAACAGTTAAAATACCTATACACCCATAAATACGTCACACGAGAACATAACCACCGAAAATTAGCAAATGAGTTCTGTTCTCTGAATTATAAAAATTGGAATGGTCCATTAAAAAAAGTTAAGAGAATACCTACGACATAGTTTGTTAAGTTTACTTCTAGGAAAAGGAATAACCTTAATATTCAATGGGGATCCATAAACTTTAGTTTTAAGAGTGGTGACTTTTTATCTTTCTCATATTTCACGAACAGTTACAAATTAATGTAAATCCACATTTTATGGTGAATTTGTTGATGAGTGTTCCAAATGTTACCAAGTTACTCCTTGTTACTTTTCTAATTAGGCAAAAACTGTATTAATATTAGGTACAATTAAAGAGGAAGTCTCAAACCAAAAATGTGTGTATTCTTATTGTGCCTCGTATCGCTACAAGTGTAGGAACTATTTAATCTAAAGGTAACTATTTCAAGCGCAAAAGTGGTTATTTATTATTTGTTTCGTGAATTATTGTATTAGAAAGAAAAAAAAGTTAATAAATGGAAAATGTAAAAGATTATCTTAGCCATAAAATTATATCTTTACAAAGTTGTTTCTTGTATGCGTTCATAATTTCTGATGAAAATTTTTTTTTTTTAGTTAACGTTATATTTTTTAAATAGTAATTAATAATTTTATTTTAATTCTACTCAACGGAAACGATTATTCCAAAGCGTATTTAGCATTAAAATCTTCGTCTTAATAAGTAATTCGTTGGTTCCGTCCATACGTCGCCTGCATATCGCACTGATCCGCTCTCAACTAGCAAGTCGGTAAGTACATAATGTTATATTCCTTCGTGTACTAGATTTTTACATTCTTTTATATCTTTCCTACTCTATTTATTTTATTTTATACTCATTTTTATTCTTTAATGTTAATTTATATTTTTGATATAATTTTATAATCCTTTACATTCTTTTATATTATTGCTTCTAGATTGTTTCAGCATTATATGTAAAATCGACCACCAAAAATCCACAAATGATGTAACCATTCAAATCAATGAATAAAGAAAATTAAAAAATAAAATAATTGTTCATTGATGGGAATGTCCAAATGCACTGCAATAGTCGCCATTGATATCATACTTTTTTTTTGTCCTTTCGACTGTTTAATTATTTATTTTATAGTTGGGAGCGACTCTGTGCATTGTTTGGGCGTTGTGTGGACGGAACTATTCATAAGTGAATCAAATATTAGAATTTTTCTGTAATGACTCATGACTCAGAACAAAAAAAAAATAGAGTGAATGAATGTATGTGAAGTAAGGAGTGTGCGTAAGTGTGTGACGTTCCATCCACTTTCTCCTTACTGCAATGAAACGGTGGTATGGTTCACAAGGTAGTTAGTTATCTATCTAAAAAATCAGAGTGTGCAATTCACACGCGGTAGAAGTGAAACCTTCAGTAAACTAAAGTAGACAAGAGGGGGAGGGTACGAAGCACCGCACAAATAGAAGACCGATTATTCTATCTCATTCTCTCGTAGGCTAAATCCTATAGATGTATGTGTTTGTCTCTTTTTGTGTCACTTTTGAGTTTTGTATCACAACAGTGCTAAATAAGTTTTCACTACAATAAATGAAACATTGTAAGTGAGGCCAAAAAAAATCATTAATTTCTTTCCACTGGATCAAAATTCACGCCAATTAAGATCATAACTACAATTTCACATTAGCGTTGAACGCCGAAGCAGCTATAATAACAATAATACAAACTAAACTACTTGCAGAACTTAAAAACTCAATTTATTTACTTAATTTTTTTTTAAAGTAGAGCTTTAGGAATTAAACACAACGGCAATAAATAATTCGGATCGTGATTAAATTTTATAATACTTCGTTCGTGGTAAAAATACACAAGATTTTACAGTTAAAACATCTGAATAGAACACCTTACAATATGAGTAAAAAATTACGGTTTAGCTATTGGGTCACGTCTTGTGCTTTTTGTACGCAAAAGCCAAAATGTTTCATTATATATTCGCGACGCAGTTTGCCCAAAAATACTTTTATCTTGGCATTACGCTAAGTTGGCCATATTTCGGAGGTCCAGCTTCCCACGGCGGCAAGATCACAGGACCACTCCACTCAACACCACCACAGGCCGGTGGGCCGGTCACAGCCCAAGTCAGGTGGATAATGAACCGAACCGTAGCCAAAGGAGAGCCGCAACTCGGTCATATATTATACTATTCCCCGGGCCAGCCATATCGATTAGCACTCCGTGTCAATAAACAAGGCGAATCAGGTGCTGACACTGAACGGAAAATCGTAAGAAATGTGTTCTATACAGGATCAAAAGACAATAATATTTAATTAAATGAAGACAATATCAGCGAAACTCAATCGAAAATCTGAAGACAGAAAAATCAGAATAAGATATTGGCACCTCTGGGACTCGAACCCAGGACCTTCTGCTTTCATGGCAACAGCTCCACCAACTGAGCTAGGATGTTTATATCCAATTCGGTCACTTTTAACTGTATCAAACTTCGACTAAGAACTACCAACATTATATTCATTTTCTTAACGCACATATTATTGGCTGCTATCTTTACATATAAGAAAGCAGAAGGTACTGGGTTCGAGTCCCAGAGGTGCCAATATCTTTTTCTGATTTTTCTGTCTCCTGATTTTCAATTGAGTTTCACTAATATTGTCTTCATTTAATTAAATATTACAATTTGAGATTTTACTCATAAAGTAAAAAAATAAAATAATAATAGTATTTAATTAAATGACGACAAATTTAGCGAAACTCAATAGAAAATGTGACCGTGTCTATTTCTGATTTTCTGTTTTCAGATTTTCGATCGAGTTTCACTAACATTGTCTTCAGATATGATTTTAGATTTTCACGGCCAAAAATATTTTTGCTGTTTATATTTGGGGTGATACGCCGTGTTGCGCTACCTCCTTCTTTAGCCAACGTTTAGGACAGTGTTACAGTGTTCATCATCAGCCCTGCCACATATCTGCCCTGATGATGGACACTGTAACGCTGTACGAAACGTTGGCTAAAGAAGGAGGTAGCCCAGCCACACATCTGCCCTGATGATGGACACTGTAACGCTTTACGAAACGTTGGCTAAAGAAGGAGGTAGCGCAACACGGCATAGCACCCCAACCTCGACCTCCGTAGTCCAGTGGATAAGACTCTTGACTCATAATCCGGAGGTCGCGGGTTCGAACCCGGCGTGCGCAAATAAATTTTATTTGATTATTTTTTGTTAATTCACAATTAATTCATTAAAAATAATATATAGTATATTTGCGGCACGTTCCAGAGTGGAAGATACTATCAGTATCACCCTGGTGTAAGACCACCATTCAGAATTGAAACGTTGCTTGAAAATGGCTTTAGCCGTGTTTGGTGACCAGATCTGAATAGCCAGGTACTTCCCAACCTTCCTCTTCCCCACATCCTTCCCCTCCCCACTACCTTCAGCCTCACAACATATCCCAATTGGGGATGCCATAGTCTCACTGGCTTCAGACGGGAGCAGTTAAGATTCTTGAGCGGTATTCACTGTAAAAAAAAAACAACAACAAAAATATATTCTTCATTTAATTAAATAATACAATTTGAGGTTTTACTCATTAAGGACGGGTTGTTTAAAAAAATGACGGATTCATCAAATATTTGAAGTTAATTTTCACGTTCTGTGTAAGTTCTATCAAGTTCTGTGAATAATTCAGTTTTACGAAGCAATTGGTCTATAATGATATAATAACGGAACTTGAATAGAACTTACACAGAAAATGAAAATTTACTTAAAATATTTGAGGACTCCTTAAAATTTTTTGAAACAACACGTCCTTAGTTAAAAATAAAAATGAATATTCATTCTAGACTTGCAGAAAGGTTAATAGATGTCGCATATTAAAAATAAAAATGGACACAAATTTATCCAAGACACTATCTAGATATTATTTAGTTCGGGTTTGAATTTTGCATAAATTACATTATACATAAATATAGCAGCCTTTAAGAACCTGCTAATAAATTAAGCCTGCCCTCAACAAAGGATTTCCTATCGAGACGGGCACAGTACATCATCAACGTAATGTTATCAATAAAGAATAATTTCTTAATTTGTTCACAAACGAATTTCAAAATGTTTGTTCAATTTCACCAAAAAATGAGCTCACTTTATGCACACGGACATGCCTGCAACACAATTCTATCCGTTTATCCCATCAGTGGTTGCTTTATAGAGTAAATCGTGGGGAATTCGTGATTTCAGCGCGATTGAGTAATTTTTATTATCAGATTGCCCCCCATGAGAAAGCAGAAGTATTTGTTCGCGAAACGAGATCGGTAGCGTAGAATCTTGTCTAGCGAATTCTTGGTATTTTTAGTACCGATTCCCATGCATTGAGATCTATAATAATAATTAATTCGTAGTTTTTTTTAACTTGTTGTGTAAGGGAGAAAAAAATGTGAATGCCTGATCAAACTTAATAAAAAGCTGGCTAGACAAAATAATTTGAATTCAAGTTAATTGATAGCGTATCGGCAATGTTGTAACTTCTCCGTTTCTTGTAACAGTGGTTATTTATTGATTGTGTACTTATTTTGTAGAACTCCACCTTTATGTTTTTATTATTGTAAATCCTAAACTTTACTAACATATTTTTTTCTAAGCGTACCTTGTGTAATGCCCCACTGTCTTGCGAGTTATGACAATACTTCTTATTTATTTAATTTAAGTATCATTCATTTATCGATTCGTAGAGTTTCTGTTATTCTCATATTTAATTCATTTTATTGTGTCGTCTGTTATTGGGCAAACAAAAATCTCAAATAATATTTCATAAATAGGGTTGAAATGGATAAAAGTTAGGCGTGCTTAGGTTTGTGTATTGACGGGTTGACAAGTTTTATTTATTTATTTACGCCCCAGTGGGCTTTTATATAAACATTTTACAAATTGATTACAGTAATTAAGTGTAAAAATATAAATGCAGTTGTAGTAATGTAAGAAAACAACCCAAATGTATGTATATAATAAAATTTAGTGCAAATTAGCAAAATACTATTTGTGAATAAATAATGTTCTGAGAATCTACTTCTTAAAAATCATTATAAAATTTATTGATAGCCAAATTTATTATAAGCTAAAGTCCCCGGCGATGTCCGGGCTTTACACAGAGTTTTTAGAATTCAGATTTAGACATTACTTTTCGTCTTATTTTGAACATTAAGGGAGCTTTAAGGTGTAGCACAAGGATAAGGGGCGGTTCTAGGAAATCTCTTGTAAACAGTCACCTTCCTCTAATTTTTTCTTTCAAAAAATTCTTCCATATGTTATCACTGGTCAATCACCGAGTTACCGCACAATCCGTCACCCACATCCTAACTGTCCAATACCTAGTAATTTTCTAAGTTTTTAGTTGAAAAAAAAAACATCGAAAAAGTTACCGGAGACAGAAATTTCATTTACATCTTTTACTCCAAATAGTGTCAGGAATCACAGGTTAAAGTTAGTCAAGTACATTCCTTAATACCTTCTATTGATAGATAGAAAAATGACCCAAATCAACTTTCAAATGTATAGGTACGCTGTAAGAACGTTGTGAAATTATAGGAATACCTAATGTCTTCACTCCATAATTTATAACTAAAAATATTTTTTTTTTTTTACAAATTGCTGTAACAAGCAAATAATACAATACTGATTAGTAAGTTATATATTTTTTATGTAAAAATAGGAAATATGACAAAGAACACATATCGCGGTGCTCCATACTTCGCTTATTCTCCTTAGACAGACCCGTTGAAAAGGCAGAAATATAGAGTTATGTGAAAAATATTTCATGTATTTCTTTACCGTTCAACATCGCCCAAAAGGCAATTTCACCGATATTTTTTAGAGCTACTTCGAGGTTCTCCGATTGTTATTAATATTTAACGATTATTTTGACATATTGGTGTATGTTTGACCTCGTTCATATTTCTATTTTTTTTCTTGGATTTCGTAAAATGGTGTTATAACTCAACTTCAGTACCTGTTCAACAGTTTTTTGGATAGCGGGAGCTTTAAAATAATGTTTTTATTAGTATGCATAATAATTTTACACTTTCTGTTTCGAAATTGTAGGATCGGTTTGTACCTAGAAACAACATAATAAGTCATTCATAATAATTAAATGTTGGAATGGGCAACGCGCTTGTCGATGCTAAATTATGTAATTTTTTCCATTCATAATTGGATTTATCGTTTCACTGTGAATGTTCAAAACTAGTAGTTTAGTAACGATAGTTATTAAGAAATTCGGTATTAGAGTTGTGAATGGTTAACGAGTGAATAACCCATTGTTGAAGCAAGTGCATGAGGTTGCGTAATAAGGAACAGTAAAATATAAAAGTTAGCATTCTCAAGAAAGTTTGTAAGGACTTCGACAGAGGGGAATGCGGGTAACGCATTAAGTAATGGGCGACTGAATACACTAATAATTTCTAATAAGTAGTTAAAGGATGTGAAGTCTACTGTCAAAAACTAAGTTTAATAGTATTCCTTGTGTATTGTGTATGGCAGTGAGGCATGAAATAGGCAGAGAATGGAAGAACGGCAATATAAATAATAAGGTACTATGATGGGTGGTAAAATTGTGGATGACGGAATTACTTTTGAAGAGACATCGATGTAAGAGGAATGAAAATATGTAGTTAATTAATAGAAATTAATAATTTTATGATTTGGATGTATGCAGCGATATCAGTCATAAAAATTATTCATAATTTTATTCCCCTTATACTAGGACGGTAATGAATCGATCGATTTGACAAGGCGTCTACAGGCATGGTTGTCTCGTGCAGCTTCAGTTGCCTTCACCCATTGCAGAACCAGTTGAGGAAGCTGATTTCTGCAACTTCATATAGGGGTGGTCAACTGGACGACTTCCCCTGAAATTGCCACCGTTGGATGGTAAGCACAATATGTGGATTCTGAGAGCAATTTGAGTCTGAGCATTGAGACTTTTCAAACTGAAAAATTACTCCGACGTAATGCGCTCCGGTGGAATAAAAATGCACAATCAAACACGGCTACCACCTTGACAGGATTGACGAACAGATTTACAGACAGAAATCAAAGTGGTCGATTTAAAAAAGGATTTCGCCATGTTTAGTCAACAACTAGTTACTATAAGCTGCAACAAGACTCATGAGTAAGCATGATATGCCTGCATTTACTTCACCGGTTGGCGCTGGACAAGAGTCTTTTTCGCGATATTATTCGCAGTTTGTTTCAGCAGCGTACCGCAGGAGCTGTCCGAAAAATATTGTATAATAACACCGTTCGAACGCCGGAATATTCGGTCGCGTCTTAAACATATTTACGAGCAATCATCGGGCGGAGGTTACAGGTTGCTCGCGCCCTTAGCTATCGGAATATTTAGGGTTAATACTTACGACGAGAGTAGAAGGCCCCGTCAGAGATCGTTATGGCGATGGCCACGTAGTTCGTATTAATAAAAATGCGATGGGAAAATCGTGTGGGCTTCAGCGGGCCCGAGAGCAGGACCCGACCGGGAGAGTGTAATTACACGTTCCTCCGCAGATCGCGCTAATGGCCCGATCAGATTTGCATTCGTAATTTGGCGGTCAATCGGCCGGGAATTATCCCGATTGACCGCGGATGACTCCTTACCCTTCTCTTATTGCCGCGTCGCTGAACAAAGTGGCCGGGGTTTTCGGAAAATTATTATAATAAAATACTCACCTAAGGTTTATTACAAGCACATACCTACACATGTTATTCCTCATATTTTTCGTTCCCATGGGTTCCTTATATTATTATTAACATAAATTCGAGAGATTTTTTTTTAGTCTTGCCTTTCCAATCAACGCTTTGGCAGAGGAGATAAAAGCTACACTATCTGAACTGTCATATACACTTTTCTACATTAATATTACGTGAACTCTTTACCTTTTAGCCACTGCCCGAAGTGAGCACGTCTTCAAAATTTTGATAAAATAAAAATATGTCGGTCGGAAAAAGTCCTTTAAGCTTCATTCATATAGGTCCTACGTATGTAGACATTTGACGAATTTAAAGATGATAACAAATTAGAGGCTTTTGAGATGTGGTCCTATAGAAGATTATTAGGAATTTCCTGGAGAGACCACATTACAAATGAGGAGGTTCTCCAAATTATCGAAGGAGGAAGGCACCTGCTCAGGACCTTGTCCGAAAGGCGTGCAAGATGGATCGGACATGTTATACGACAAGAAGGCCTCTTGCATACCATAATGGAGGGTATGACCGAGGGGACAAACTCTAGGGGACGCCCACGCCGAGAGTACCTGGACGACCTGCTGGTGGACGTGCGCTGCTCATCATATGCAGAATTCAAAAGAGCCGCACAAGACAGGGAAGAATGGAAGAGAAAATTAGAGGAAATTGCTGCAAACCAATCCCAGGATTGAAACCAGAGAGAGAGAGAACAAATTAGAAGAAATATTTTTTCTTATAGTTAATCTTTTTAATTTATCCCAAAGAATATTTATAAAACCTATTTTCACTTGTCAAAATATGGAGTTAGCAAAATACGCAAAAATTGTTACTTCACTCAGAATGGCAGGGGTTTATATCTGTACCTCAGAAGAAAAAGGTCGGTTGTCACATTTTTGAAATTGTTCAGGAGAGAGGAAATAGTAAAATAATCAGTCTTTATTGGCTATCTCTTGATGGTTAAATTTGTGTAATTTTTTTCCTGTTTTATTTAATTTGTCTTAAGGCACACAAAATATAATTTTTAAATAAAAAAATATTTAATTAAGTAATTAACAGACGTTTTTCCTTTGAACCATTGTGGGGACACCATGTTGACCTAACTTTGTTTTCCGTTGTCGTAGGACAACATTCTTTATACCTGTGTGTAGATACTGAAAAAACTAAAAAGGCCTCATACATAACTCATTTTCACAAAAAACTGGACAACCGGCCATTTTCTTCTGAGGTACAGATATTAGAAAGGATCATCACGTGACACAACAACTATGTGGGGAATTTAGGGGGAGATTGCACAGTCTCTCCCTACCCCCCCCCCCCCATCCTAACGGCGCATGTGGTGATACAAGCCAATCAGCCAAGAACTTATTAATTTAATTAATTAACACAAAAATTAATTATGTTTCAATACATTTTTTCTTCTCCGGAGACTGAAATAGATGCTCGTCATCCATCTATATAGCATTGTACCAATACTAGCTGACCCGGACACGCGTTGCTATGGCTAACTAAACGCAACGCCGTCTACTGGTTGGTTACCCAATCTTTATAACCAACGCCATCTGTTAATTTGCAAACAAAAATCAAATCCACACCGCCCGCTTGCCAGCCCACTCCATTTATATATTATATATTTCAACCAATTTACACAAAACCTTAACAAATTATATACTTAAACCTTCCTCATGACTCACTCTATCTACCGCATTAATATTCGTTTATTAGTTTTTGAGTTTATCGCGAACAGACAGACAGACGCGTCGGCGGACTTCAATTTATAATATGTAGAGATTAAAAATGCGAAATGCGTGTGATTGTTTGTTACGCTTTCACGCCTAAACTAGTAAAAAGATTAAAAAAATTATTTCACCAATAGAAAGCTATATAAAATAGGCTGTATATAATGGCAACCTCTGGCGTAATGAAATTTGTATAAATAAAAATGGGTGTATTTCATATATTTTAGCGGCAGGGAGGAAAGGCAGGGGGAAGGTGGGTTTCGCGAAGAGGGAAGAGACGAGGGAGGGGGAAGGCAGTGAAGGTAGAAGGGAACGGGGACGCACGGGAAAGGACATGCAGATTTATTTGAATGGCATTGCAACGCCTGCCGGGTACCAGCTAGTTGTTAATAAACTGTTAAGAATTTGTGCGTATGGATGTCTAGCGTGTCTGGGTATTTACCCACGTGCCTTGTGTTACGTTACTAGTAAAGTGTTCAGTGTCCAGAAAGGATTTAACATAATCCCCCACTGATGCTGGCAGTTGAAACCCAAACACAATGGCTACTTATTCACTATTCCATGAAGGCTCACTTTCACAGTTGTTAAATAGATTTCATTCAAATGTTAGGATTACCGGAGCCAATAAATCACGCGCGAATAAGGATGAAAATAAAATTATCGAATAACATTATTCAAACGTAAACATGTTTTATTATAACAAAAAAAAAACGGTAGTAGATCATAAGTCTCGCATAAGCCGGATACAACAAAAGAGTGAACGAAAATAAGAAAAAAACATAAAATTAGCATATACACATATTCGATGTCTGAATAATACATTTTATGTATTCATAACCCGTGTAAAAAGTAGTGTCTTCCTACACATTCACTTCATTCACGGTGAAATTCTGTGAACTGGGAGAGTCCAGATTTATATGGCAATTGGTAAATAACTAAATGTTTAGCATATTATTGTTTCTATTGAATACTGCCAACATCCTGTCGAGATTCTAAAAACGGCCTCTCGGCCTTAGAATGGACCTCTTGAATGGCTTTCTCGACGCGTGACACGAACACTCAAAACTACTAAATATTATACTCTATTACACCTTTATGCTAAAATCATTGATTACGATAATATAATATAACTAGTGAACTCCCGGCATGCGTTGCAACGCAACTTAAATACAAATATTGTTTCTCCATGTGTGTTTCTTCCCATTCATCCCTGTTCCCCTTCCTCTCCCGCGTTCCCCCACCTCCGTCCCGCAACCGCCTCCCCTCCCGCATTCCCCTTCAATCTTCCCCGTCGTCCCCCCTCCCGCTAACCTCGACCTGTCCTTCGTTTCCCTCCGTCCACCCTTCCACCATCCCTCCCTGCCGCTAAACAACATGAAATATACATTTTTGCATTTTTGAAACTATTCGCGGGCCAACTATTGTAAAATTTTTATTTAAATCTCATAATTCCAGAGTTAACCATTATATATATATATATATATATATATAAACCTTCACGGACGTGCGCATAACAACTCATCAAAGTTTCATCGCAATCTGATGAATGGTATAAGAAATAATTTCATAACGCTAGAGCTCACCTTTATACGTACGAGTAGAAACCTTCGAGGGCATGCGCACGATAATTCACCAAAGTTTCTTCACAATCGGATAAATGGTTTAGGTATCGCAAAAGGGACAAATAAAGAAAGATTCACAAGTTCCAGAGGAGCCAATATGATTTTCTGATTTTTCTGTTTCCAAATTTTCAATTAAGTTTCGCTAATATTCATATAATTAAAAAGGAAACATTAATTTTTGTACGTTAATATTTAATTCGTGACTACAAGTTTTCATTGGGGTGCATCCGCACTCACGGCTTGTGTGAATTTTCTTACAATTCAGCAGTATTTGCAAACAAGTTAGTCAGAAGTTTCGGCCATAGACTCCAATTGACTGCAACTCCAATTCCGACTACCAGTTCTTGATCACATACAAACATATAAATATGGAAAGTATATTAAATTTATATCATAATCATTAAGGATAATATTAGTGACCCGACAAAATTTGGCTCTGCTCCTAACCACTGAGCTAATTCGACCATATTCCCTTCGGTCATACTTAACTGTATCATACTTTAACTAAGAATACCTACTAACATTTTCGTCATTTTCTTAACTTTCAAATTTCGCTAAGAGTCGCTAACGTTGTCTTTATTGATTAAATATGAAAATTTAAGGATTCACTCATTAAGTTAATCCAAAAATAAAATAACAATCATAATACTGGGTTAATTAAAATATGGTAAAATTTCCGTTCTCTACAACTCGCACAAATTATTGAAATAAGAGACAGGAAAAAATGTATTAAATTTCCAATTTAATTAGTTAAAATTAATACGCCTACGTGATGTTTCCCGTGTTCCGACGATGTGTTTACATATTGATACTTTATGACAGAAGAAAATCAATACAAATGCAATTAATTATGAATAGATATTATAAAAATTAAAATCAACCTAAACTAAGAACCAAATAACCTATTTTGTTTTTAGGTTCTAAGGTTCTTCGTTTGGGTTATTTAAATAATTCGTTTGTACCAGTATGTAGATTGACGCAGAATCAAACATGGCGATATTTCTAACGACAACTTTTCCGTTCATAAAAGTTTTTACCAAAAATGAATTTGAATTTGTCGTTCCATGCCCAAGACGTAAATAATTGTTTCTTATACCAATTAATTTAATGATTTGGGAGTATTTAGAAGTAAGTGGAGTACGGAGATTTGTTTGACCTACATAATATGGGGTCGATTCGCAAACGAGGGCTCTCTTTTCAAAGTATTAGATTGTCAGATAATACGGGTAAATATTTCTTGTAAAAGACCACCATTCAGAATCGAAATGCGTCGATTGAAATGACTTCGGCCGTGTTTAGAAATCAAATCTTAATAATAGACTGGCACTTCCCATCTATCTCTTCCCATCCCAGTCTTTTTTATTCGAGTCTACTTTGTGCGAGATTGTTTTGTTATTTCGAGTGTGTTTTGCCGAGAAAAGGGAATGGGTAATAAATAAGACTACATGTTTTCTAGTTTGGGACTTCCACTGAATTATAAACAGTAAAAAGCATTGTAACTTATTACCTACCTCTTTTTAGTTCAGACAAAATCTGAAAAAATCTATACTATTTGAGAGAGCTCTTCATTCGCCTTTGCATCTTTGAAAGAAGAATATGTTGGACGGACTCCGTAGTCGAAGGGTTTGGCTCTTGGCTCGCAATCCGAAGGTCGCGGGATCGAATTCCAGCGTGCGCAATTAAATTTTACTAAACTGATCTGTATTATTTCAAGAATAAATCATTTTGAAAGAATACACAGTATATTTGTAGCACGTTCCAGAGTGGAAGATACTCTCAACCACCATTCAGAAATGACTTAGCCGTGTTTTGTAACTAGATCTGAATAGCCAGGTACTTCCCCACCTTCCTCTTCCCCTCCTCACTACCTTCAGCCTTACAACATACCCCAATTGGGGATGCCATAGTCTCACTGGCTCCAGATGGGAGCAGCTGGGACTCTTGTGAAGTATTCACATAAAAAGTACAACTTTACAGTTACCACACGTTTCTTATAATGACATGTTCTGTAAAATTCTGAAAAATGATATACAGTTTCAGTTACATTTGCAATACTTATAAAAATTGATAAATATGAAAAAAAATCGAACAAGAGCATGTATATTTTAAAATTTAAAAGTAGCCTACAAGTCACATATCTAAATTGAACAAAAGCTTAATTTTCCTCTTCAGCATTAATTTTCGGAAATGATTGTTTAAGAATGTTTCCAGGACCATTCAAATGTTTTCAAAATGTGGTTTTTAGTCTAACTTCTGGAATGGTTTTAACCGTAGGTGCGCGTATGGATTTTTCCAGCATCTAAACCCAGTAATTTCCTTCAAGCAGTTTGAAGAGCCCCCCCATAAATTTTCAGGTGTCGGTAAATCGCTGCACATCAAGTGGCGCCATGCGGCAGTGCATATCGGCAAACGCAGATAATATTACTGCGATGTCTGTATTTATAGCATTAAATATCCACGATGGGTGCGGTGCCGTGCCGAAACATAACACCGTTCATTAATTTGTGTCAAATAATGTTAACAGCTTTATCCTGGTTTCAGTTTACTTTCAATTTGGGAGGAGGGTATGGGCACCGCGCACCGCCGCCCCCGGAACTATTTATTGGATAATCAACACCTCTTCTATGGGTCGCCCCATGTGCTTGGCTACGTTAAATGACTTAGCAAGGGTGCCCGGGCTGATGGGATGAGGTTGTCTAGGCCTTGACGGCGGATGCGTCTGCCCACCTACTGGGTGGCGGGCCGGATCAAGATATACTGATTGAGGGAGGCATTTTGACCTCTCTATCAGGACTATCTCAGAACAACGGAGGGATGGATTCATACGCCCGTCACTCCTAGACAAAGTGATCGCAGATTCCGACATTCCGACCCACCCTTCATACCTTTTTCCTTCCCAGAACTTTCTCTTATTCCTTTCAGAATAGACATATGCTCTGAGGGTAATTATTTTCCTTAGGGCCTCCTGTGTGGAGCTAATGTAAAAACAAATGGGGAAAAAGAATTTTTGAATCCTGATCTTATTTCAGATATTGTTGTGTCATCTATTTATGTTTGCACAGTCTCTATAATGAAGTGTGTTAGACATGCGGTACTCTATCTACGACAGGTGAAGATCAAACAGCTTCCTTGGTTAGGAAAGATACCTAATCAAGGTCACTCATAAATGAGATGTGCCGACGACTTAAATCTGCTTGTCATTTACGAATGAGTGTGATGCCAATAATAGGCAAACATTGAGAAATTTGACATAGGCCTATGTTACAGAAAAGCAGAAAGGAATAGGATTCCCTATTATTTGCGCGAATGTTTTTTTTGTTAACTTAGCTGCCACTGCAAACAAATACTATTGCTCATTTTCATGCAACAATTGACTGAGTAAATGATGACGCTGCATCCAGAATCGGTTCAAAAATACGTTTTATCTCACAGAACTACCTGGATTATTTTTTGTATCATTCGGTTGAATTATGACTCAGACTAGAAATCACTATATTTGTCAAAAATCTGTTCATTTACATTTATTTTGCAGTCTTAGATTTATTGTTTCGGGTGAGTTTATTTTTGTAACCAGAACCAATATGCATACATGCACCTGTCCGAAGTTAATTAAAATATATTATTATGGGGTTTCGTGAAATATTGCCGCACTCCGATCGCCGTTGAAAGATTTTGTACGAATTAGTTTGTTTTTAAAAATTAATTTGCTGATATAATATAATATGTTTTTACGGTTTCCTGTGTGGTTTAATTTATTTGATTTTAATAAATTTATGGATGTTTTTTCTACACTAGGTACATTAATTATTGAGCGTTTTACACGTGGGAGATATTAATACAAAAATAAACCAGACCTGTACTCTGATTCTATTATTTAAGAATTATTTTGTGGTCCTCTGATTTTTTTTTGCTTTTGTGCTTTGTAATTTTGCATTTGAAAAGTAGTATGGTACTTAACTTATTGGTTTAAAAAGTTCACCAGTTAGCGGAAGGTCCAAGTAATTTTTTTGAATCGTATAATTTGACAACAAAGAGTGTTTCAGTTTTCAAAGAGGTGAATATAAAGTTCAATGTTTAAATTATGTTATATCGGTATGTAAATATAAAATTTTGCAAGTTCCTAAAAGCTAAAATGTTCGAGTCAATACTGGAATGACTAAGAATAATAAATACGTTTACTAATAGTACTTATGATTCATAATATTATCAATATGATACATTCAATGAAACTTTACACCAATCGACCTATTAGCGAACTGCCTTACTAATTACATTTAATTAAATCCATTTTAAAATTTAATGTAAAACATCATTTGTTATTCTTGAAATATCAGGAAAGCGACTTCGCTAGTGATTAAAAAAATGAAAGTTGAAATGGACTGACAATACTAAAAAACGAAACGAGACGAAAAAAAAGTTTGCTGGAATTAATATGAAGTGTTAACTATATAAGGTGTAGCGCAGAGCAAAGTGTGGAAGGAAAAAAGGGATGGTCAATCATTTACCAATGTAAATCTGTGAAGGAGCATATAACACAATCACATCATATAGTTTCACCGTGATACCCCGAAGTAATTATGGCTACATTAAAACGAATGAGTAGAAAACAAATTACGTACTTCCAAGATGGTAAGATTCCCACTTTTTATTTAAAAAAAAGATTATGTGCACGAAAAACACCACACACTTGCTTCCAAGCTAGTCCCAATACTTCTTCTGTTTTCAAAACAAATGCACTCGAATTTGTAATACTTTTCTTGCAATTGTTCCAATTTTTAAAATACTTTTCCAGCAAGGTGATGCGGTTAGGTAGAAATATGAACTGGATAAACGACATTCCGGTAGGAACTAAGCGTATTCTCATTTCAAAGCCAAAGATAAGTATTTATTGAAAATCAATAGTTTGAAAATAGTAGGATTAACATAATACGTTGGCATGACTTTTTTTCTGGATTAAAACACATTTAAAACTTACTTCCTTTTATTTATATCCGGACAGATTTCACCGTTTGACAGTCGGGGCTCCAATTTTAAGTTTTAGATGTTTGGATCTTAGATTGCGCAATACTGTTACATGAAATTGTTAGCTGACAAGAACAGCTCAAAAAAGGTGGAATACTATAATATTGCTCTATTCGGTTTTATTCTTAGAAATTTAAATATTCTTAACAACATTCTTTCAAATCCGCAGGTATCTGCAGGTTCACCATGTTGTGTTAATGTTTCACAATACGTCAATGAAAACACCACTGAGAGTTTGGCAAATGAATTATAACACCTTAATTTACACATGTATAAGATTTCATTGAGAATATGATAATTCCTCGATTCTGCCTCAATACTGTTTTACAGATTGCCACGATAACATAAACACAGTATCACGCTCGTGTGACAAGGGGAATGACGGACATAAATCACCTAATTTATACCGTTTATTATTAAGTGAATTTATGTCTCTATTCCACGCGTCCTTATAAAGAAAACTCTCAAGATGGTGGATTGAAAGAAATCACTGACGTATCGACTACTGCTGGCGTCATGGATCCATCCATAAAACATTTTAGTTGACTTTTCACCTTTTATTATGTTTGACCTGACGGGCGATCATAAACCCGAAATAACGAAAAAGTCAACGAAGAAGGCAAAAAATAAATCGATAAATTGCCTTTGCTATTATCGAAACCGGTAGGTTAATTTAATTTATTGATGTATTGCGGGAAAAAACATTGTCCGCCATTAATATCTATTATTCCATTTTGTTGTTTACGTGCTGTTGTAAAATTACCCATTGAGCGCTTTTATTACCAGTACCATGATGAAACACGATAACGGTACCGTGACGGCCTAAAAAAGCATAAAACGTACGTTCTTTATCCTAATAATGCTGCAGCTCTTTCTTACACATTAAATAATGGTGAGACAAAAGATGAGACATACAATATTTGTCTGTTTCCTCCAAAGTACTACTTTGTCTGTTTCCTCCAAAGAACTCCTTTGGAGGACACAGATACTCGTATATCTTATTAACGGCTCAGCTACGGCAAAGGGAATTGCGTTACATTTTCTTTATACGTGTGTGGGAGATGTATGATGATGACCTATGTTTCCTTTGGGAAGGGGGAGGGGAGGGGGGGTGCAGACATACGTTTACCGTTTGTTTCATTTGAGACTGTTGTTATTTAGTGTGTAAGAAAGAGTTGCAACATTATATGTTTAAGTACAAAAACAAAAACATCAGGGCATTAATGTTTAACATTTCAGAATTTTTGGAGTTCACTCACTCTTCAATATTATTCTTGTAACTATATTCCATACTTTCAAAATTAAAGTCACGGCTAGTAGCATTGTAGGGCCTACGGAGACGTCACGGTGCCGTGTGTGAGAGAGATTCATGAAAATTATTACTTTTTTCCTTTGCAGGAAATAGACCTACGTACATTGTGTGTCTCATCTTTTGAAAGAGCTGCAGTATTATTGCGATAAGGTACGTTTGATTATATTACCTTTGTGCCGTCCATGGTACCGTAATCGTGGATCATCACAGTAATAATAAAAGGGCTCATTCATTATAATTTCATAGTGTCGATGCAGGTACACAAAACGTGCATTATTTAAAAACTTTTAATTTTAATTTTGAATTTCAAAAACAACAAAATGTATCAGGTGGGTGAATCAAAAGTGTCTTTTTCAAATGCTAAAGATTTACCTCATTAAAGATGCTTTCCAGAAAAATTGTGTACGGTAGGTACCTAGGTACTTAACAAACTTTTCTCTCAATTTTCGAGATCTAAAAGTAGACATTCTTTTGATATTTGTAAAGCAGAAAACATAATTATATTTTTCAGAATGGGGTTTTCCAAGTTTTTATTATTGCTTAAAAAAATTAAGGTAAAAATTACGATGATTATAGCATTTTTTTAAATCTTATGTTGACGAATAAATTTTCTACAGCGAGTCAAAGTTTCCCAATTATAAATTACCGCTAAAACGATATTTTGGGACGGGGCTATCGTGTGACGTCATGAGCGTGGACGCTGACAGTTTATTATTTATGCTGGCCCAGGTAAGCGACGCTTGTGACGTCACAATCCGATTTGCCAACCACGGGCCGTTTTGATTTTGTCAGTTTTAGATCGTTTTAAAAATCAATAATATTGAATGAAAACATAAAAAACAAACATTTTTATTAGGATGATTCAAATCAGAAAAATCTTTAAATATTCCGTACATTTTCAACAGAATCCCTCCTTTGTGGTTTAAACCCCATTAAAGTTTTGATATAGACCCACAACCTAAAGGAAGAAGGATACATTTTTGTTGTTTTTCTTTTCAAAAGTGGGAAAATGAAAAATGTGTATTCCGGAAAAGGGTGAAAATCTAAATAAAACCCCAGATGCATATACGTCCCTTCCATTTGCTAGGTTTACGAATAGGTACGTGATCTCCAAACAGCAGTTAAACGACAAATTTGGAATGTGCTAGCAGTCGGTTAATAAAAATTGTCTTACCGTGATTCATTTTTGGGTTATTATGCAGTGTTTTCCGTTTTCTACTTCTTTTAAGTGTCCGAAATGTTGGACACCGTTCATCTTCAGGGTAGTTTTCCAAAGGCTGAGTTGCTCGAAAAAATGCATAAAATGGCTTTAAATATTTTTATTATTTATTTATTATGGTTTCACTGTGTTCTTAAATACAAGTACCTAAATATTACATCTTTTTGCCATTGTCATCTTTCATCGGTCTGAAATATTAAAAGTCTTTGAATTTTAACACGTAATATTTTTTTGATTTAAAAGTTTATTGAACGTGATTTTCATCAAAAATACTAATTTAGGTTGTGGATCTGTTTGTCTATGTTCAATGAATTCGATTTACTTTGAATTTAAGTTTCATTTTCAAAAACGAACCGATTGTGTGAAGAATTCGGACAAGCGATAAAGCACCTACATATTTTAATATCATGATCTTTATTTATATGATAATGTTATAAAATAAACGCCCGGGTTGACGGCAATAAAAAAAATGTTTATTGATTTATTAAGCCTGCGCATAGCAACAAGACTACTTCTTAATTATTTTTAATTGGAACAACAATGATTGATTCATTTAGATACTCGCTTGTACCTAGATTGCATGCAGTCAGCAATTCTTTCTCAGAAGTAGTAGATGTGTCTACTACACGGAATATAGTTATAAGAAGGCTATAATAACTTACCTGAATAGAAGTTATCAATGTTAGTATAATACTATCTATTTTCGGCATAGGTTCCATCTCATTTAAACAGCATGTTTTACTTCATGATTACTATTCTACAAAATCATTATTGTATAACTCATGTTTGTAAAAACCCCTATATGCCTATAACATGTAAATAAATATGTTAACAGAAAAATATATTAATTGTTATTTTCACAGTTGGAACTCATTAGAACTCATTTATTCTATCATTGACAGTTATTATAGTAACAACCTTGCTGTTTTTGTATTTTGTACATGTAAGCAATAATGTTAACTTAAATAAAGTATTGCTGTTTAGGAATCTTTTCATTTTTAAGAAAACCATAGACAAAATGCGAGAAACAATTTACTAAAAAACCTGCCTCAATACAGGTTCGTCTAGTGAGGCAGGCTAGGCACAACTTAAAATATAGAATATTATAATACTTCTATATAACCGTTCTTATATACATATTTATTTTTTCTCCTATTAAATACTGCTCTAATGACATCAATTATTGTAACATTATTCTTAAAAATATATTATTGTTAAACTTATAAACATCAACTTACTAATGAATTATTAACTTATGCTGTTAACTTTGTAACTGAATGATATTGTTATTATTATTACTGTTTAAAAGAAAAGGAAGAAAATAAAAATTAAAAAGGGAAAATATACTCAAAATGTAACTAATACACGACTATGTAGTAACTGATCAACTGATATTATATTATGTACTTATGATATTTTTTGGATGAAATAAATAATTTAATTTAATTTAAAATTAATTTCTCAAGAAATCAGATGATCTCGTAGTTTTTCACGGGTCAATTATTAAGGTAGCTTTATTTATTTTTTTGTAATACAGACTGATCGATTAGTGTTTAGCATCCATCTGGCTTACTTAATTATGTCTTTGACATGCCGTTGCCTTCTCCATTCTCTCAGCCGACCTTTGAACCCGAGACCATCGCCTTTAGGAGCTGCTCCACGATCCACGGCTTATTAGACTCTAACTATCCATTACCAGTCATCGGGCAGAAGTAGATCTTGATGATTGAGTGCCTGCATCATCAACTAACCCGTTGTTCTTACACTGTTACAAAACTAAAAGACTAGGCTAATGTGCACACAGTAATAATGAGTATTAAAACCGTTTTATTTACACTAATAGGTACTGTTAGTGGATATTTAAAAAAAATTAGGCTTGTGATGGAAATTACTATTCGAGGTAAAAATTGATCAATGGATGTAGAACTTTTAGACCACCAACCACCTTGAGATTTTTGCTCTATATAAACGAGTCGTGTTTTATTAAACATTTTCAAAATTTTCGCTTCAATTTTACCGTTTTAAATATAAGTGTGATCTCTCCAACATTCGTAATAACGTAAAATCTATCCATCTTCATATTTTTGAGCGGGGACACCGCGCCTTAAATGAGCTGCATTAGATTAGGTTATGGTATATATTTATTTTTTTCATTACTTTTAATTACTTTTAAAAGGTTTTTTTTTACATTAACTCAACAAAGGAGGCCCAGAGGAAAATAATTTCCCACAGGGCCTATGTCATCTTTGAAGATACTGTGTGGAGGGTCTTTTTGAGGAAAGGAAGGAGTGAAAATGGGTCTTGAAGAGACCCATTTTGAAGGAGGGAGGAAACACAGAGGCCGGCAAATCGTTCCACATCCGAGCTGTTAAAATCAAGAACGAGTCGTAGAAACGTAGTCACACAGTAATGCAGCGTAGTGGTAGGTATTTCAGAAAAATGGCGCTTATAAATTGTTCAAGGAATATTTCGACACTTTTTTTTTCCATCATAAGTTCCCACTAAACTGCTAAAAGCAATTGGTCAGCAGCTATTTATAGTTAAGATTAACTGTTAAATATTTATCAATACTTCGATATAGCAATGAAGAGATGCACCCGGATCCTATTAGAAGGCATGTGTGTATTTTTGTTGTATGTTCTGACCATAAAAATAATACGTAATAATAAAACGGCGAAATACCAATTGGAAATTATGGATTTAACATAATTAATACGTAAACATCCCACGTAATGATTTCAGTGAGAATTCATTGATGATAATTATCACAACAGGAATCCGATTTTATACACATAAATAGTGGCATTAAAAACAAATCTTTGAAACCTCTGCTTAGTCACTTTTCCTAATTTTTAAAGTGTACTCAGTTCTTATTAGTCCAACAGACCATTTTAGTTTTTGTTCAATCTCCATTTTAAAATTAAAAATAAAGTATTAACAATTATAGTTAATCACTTAACTAAGAATAATTAAAACTAATGAGACCTTTAACTTTACGGAAATAGCTGTATCTTACAAACATATCATAATATTTTATTGAAATAATTAAAGAAAACCTTCTCCTCCTGTAAAATTTTCTAATGGTCTGTTGGACAAATACGAACTAAGGCGACGATTTATCTATGATCTATTTACTTATCACAAGTTCATGAAATGAAAGATTCTGCCCACTCTTGGTTAGAAAAAAAGATATTTATCTTTTTGCACTTTGACGTAGGTAATATTTGAACTGAAACAATATCTTTCAACTGAAACAAACACTAAACATTTTTTGGAAAATTTCATTAGTAAAAGAATTTATTTGATTTTTAATTTTTCAGAAAAAAATGCCCATAAAATGCACGTCATAAATGTCACACTTATTTTCAGAAAAATAAAAAACACACATTTACCTAATTTTTGGATTTCTTGTCATTTACAACATTTCAAATTTCCGCTATCGATATGATCCTGGCAACACTCATTATGCCACTGCAGTCTCCATTCGCCTCCACTTCTGTGTTTTTTTTACATTAGCTCCACACAGGAGGACCTGAGGAAAAGAATTCTATGTCATCTTTAGGGATGCTGTGTGGAGGGTCTTTTTAGGAAATGAAGGAGGGGGAAGTTCTGGGAAGGAAAAGGGTAATAGGGGTGGGTAGGATAGTGTGTCCGAGAGAGAATGGCTGGAGAAGTCAAAGGGACTCCCTCAAACATTCTCTCCCGATCCGGCCTGCCATGCAGCTGGTGGGCAGATGCATCCACCGCCAAGATCCGGACAAACCTCACCCCACGAATCCGGGCACCCCTGCTAAGTAACCAAACGTAGCGAACCACTTGGGGTGATCTATGGCATACGTGTTGGTATTCCGACAAATGGTTCCCGGGGCGGCGGTACCCGTACCCGCCTCCTAAATTGCGCTTAGATGAGATTGAGGTGTTAAGAACCATTATTGTCTTAACGTTGTGAATACTTCAGCGGACGCGTATTTTTCATTTGAGCGAGCCCAACGGGGAGTCAAGAATGACCGTTTTAAAAATTCCAATCGGCATCCGAGTGACTTCACAATAAGCACAAACTAAATTCCCAACTGTTCATTTCCTTTAATTAAGCCGTCTCAATTTCATAGTATTTTTAATTTATTTGCAATTCCAATTTCCCATTTTAGTGTAGAAACCTACTGATCCTTTAGTTTTATGAATAATATATACGTTTTTGTGGAAAATCATTGGCCTAAGCCCCAACTCAAACTCGGTTCGTGTTTATCATATTTGGGAATGCTGTGTGGAGTAAAAGACGGATAAACATGGGTTTTGAAAAGACCCATGTTGTAGGAGGGTGACAACACAGAAGCCGGCAAATCATAACCCAACCGAACTGTTGAACGTTGAATAAGTACGCCAGGTAATTATGCTGTTAAGAAATGAGTAAGTAAGGTAAGTAAGCTAAACCAAGTTCTAACAAAATTACAATGGAAGATGCTAAGAGGAACTTGCTTCATTGACCCCTTTAGCACCGATGCATAGTCAGGAAACACGCCAAACGCGTGCCCAACATATGTACAAAGTTGACATTTGTCAAATTCGCTTCTACGACTCGTTCTTAAGTTCAACAGCTCGGCTGTGGAACAATTTGCCGGTCTATGTGTATCCTCCCTCCAACAATATGGGTCTCTTCATAACCAAAAAGACTCTCCTTGCAGCATCTCCAAAGATGATAAAAGATCTCCAAAGATGGCCTCCTATGAGGAGTTAATTCAAATAGTTAAGTCGTAGAAGCGTTTCGTTCTCATGAGGCGATGTCACGTGTGTACACTGTACAACTGTGTTGAATGACATCTTCCATTGAAATACCGGTAGAATATGCTACAAATACTTCATTTCATTTATTGAGATAGGGGCAGTGGCGTGCACAGAGTTTTTAGTGAGCTAGAGTGCTAAGATTGAAAAATTCGACGTAAATGATCTTGTTGTAGCTGAAAATGATTTTTTTTCGAAATTTCAATATTTTGTATGAAGATTTTTTATTCTATATTATAGATAAAAATGAAATTTCGAAAAAAAATTAAAATCATTTTCAGCCACAACAACATCAATAATGTTGTATTTTCCAGTCTTAGCCCTCTAGCTCACAAAATTTTCTGTGCACGCCCCTGGATAGGGGAATATATCAAACGGACTGCCTATTTCTGTAGAATCAAGGGCTCTTCAGGTTAGTATTGTAGGGCTACATACCAGATTTAAGAAGCAAAGGTTATGAATGGTTTTATATTCATTACGCCCAAAATAACAGGCCTAAATTATTCCATAAACTGCTTACTGTAAATAAAGTTCTCCAGTTTAATTCGCGTAAAAGAAAGTTCTGAATTTATTATTTCGGGTCAAAAGAGTATATTATTTGATACCATTCTGTTCGTATAAAATATATGTGATTTTTATCATTTTATAATTTAATAAAAAGGCATTTTTATATTTGCCTCTCGCGGAAACGATTGCGGGAGAACAGTTTGGTTCCCGCTGTGCCCCAAATTACACTCCCCCATAAAACAATTCACCTTAAGTTATACGATTGTTGTTAAATAAGTTATTTATGAAAACTGAGAAAGCCGTGCAAATAAATTATGCACCGTAATGTTATTACCGAACAATGTTTGAACTGGTATTATATGCGTACCAGTCATTATTATGGATTTCGAAAATTCAAACAAGTAGGTATTTATAATCGCCGACGACCCTAACATATTTATGTATTTACTTTTTCAATCTTAGCAAAGCACTTTGTGGTATTATTTTAATTAAATGAAAATAAATCTCTTTGTAAAACCCCACTTGTTTAATCAAAAACATCTACATATATTTAAAAACCAGAGGTTTCTTCGTCAGGATTAGTAAAAATAACAAAAGACAAATACGTATAGAGATTTTTTTTACATTAGCTCCACACAGGAGGCCCTGAGGAAAATAATTTCCCTCCTTCCAAAAGACCTCCCTCACCTCCAGGCCAGTCTATCGATCCGGCCCGCCACGTAGCAGGTGGGCAGGCGCATCTGCCGCTAAGATCTGGACAACTCTCCCCGTGAACCCGGGCACCCACCTGGGGAAACCTATAGCAGAGGTGGTGGTTATCCAATAAATGGTTCCTGTGGCGGCGATACCCATACCCACCTCCCAAATTGTAAAGAGAAATATAGGCAAAAACATCAAAGGGAGTGGTAATTAATTACTTAAGAGTTAACATAAAATGAAAACAAAGTAAACTATTATAAATGAAAGTTTTAATATGATAGTATATTTAAGATTTAATTAATAACAAATGACTTTGTATAAACCACTTTTTAATAAACAATATCGACGTGTTTCAATAACAATGTTATCTTATTCAGGATATGTTAATATAATGAAAAATAAATGACAAACAAGTATAGACAAATTAGAATAAACTATAACATAGACGAAATATTAAAAAGTAGAGGTGATTAATTGCTTAAAAATCATAAAAATAGTTATACAAAATTAAATATAAAAATTATTTAAAGAAAAATAAAATTGCATTTAGATAATAAAAAACTTCTAAAAACAAATAATTAAAATAATTAGTCTAAATCAAAAAATAAATAATTATTGTAAGTATTAATAAGAAAATAAATAAAATATATCAAAAGAATAATTTGTTTCCAAAATGTGGTTGGCTAATTCAGAATAATAATTATTATAGTAGCTCCTTAACACTAGTATTAAAATTTCTAGAAGTCTTCCCTATATAAAAAAAAGTTAAAATCTCACAAATTCATTTGTAAATCCCAGTTTAGTTAACAAAATGTAAACCAATGTCGTTATTATTTTAATATATACTTTGTTATTCGTATAAAAAGCTGGTTGGATGTAAAATAAGTAGTTTTTACAAATTGATTTATTTTCATTAAATTAATTAATGTATGTATTTGTATCATGAATACCTTTCAACTTTTACACTATATAACTTATAGTAACTATAAGGCACAAACTATAACATGAAAAATACGAATAAGGTAAGTAATAAAGAGCCTGAGCGTGTAAAACAGCAAATGATATTATACAGAATTTAAGAATATGTGTTAATAACGAAGCAAACAATGAGATCCTGTATTTAGTACAATATTGCAATGATAAACAAAAAAAATAATAAGTTTGGATGTTTTATATATTATTTATAAACTAGCACAGATCTGTGAAAAATCACGGGATATTAGAATTGCAGGATTGATATTTTTGTATGTTAGCTAAAAGCGCAGACTCTCAAATTACATTCAAACGAGTCCTCTTGAAAATGATTTATCTCTAGTTACCTTTTTGCCTCTTTCCAATGAAAAATGAAGGAAAAGTCAATACTTTTAACGTTTCAACCATTTCACACATAGGTACCTACATTTTATATTCCAATGTTATGATTATATTACGAGATAGGGTGTTGAGGGACGTAATTGACTGACTTCAACTAGTGATCCCTGATATTATTTGGAATAAAAAAAGTGAATAAAATTTTGATCTCCGGGAATTTTTTCAACACATTGATTTCTTCAAAATCTAACAAAAAAATTCTACCTTTTTTCATCCCTAGACATTTAGTCGAGTACCCGCCCAAATCCTCATCCAATCCTAACCATCCAACACTTACAGATTTTTTATGTTTTAAGTTGAAAAAAAAATCATAAAAAATATCACTGGAGACCATAAGTCTATGCTGGAGACCAAAATTTCATTTACTCCGAATAATATCAGGAATCACTGGTTAAAGTAAGTCAAGTAGGTCACTTAACAACCTATACATATAATGTATTTAAACAATAAATAAAACCATAATAGCCTGCAGAAGTCAATGCTTTCATCAAATTAATCTGAATTCCTTAATAACATCATTTACAAACTTTCAATGAAATGAACTTTGCCTGTGAATCAAGATACGAAATTAATAATATTGTCTACATCTGAAAATAAGACGGTCATTAAATGCTAACCGCTCAATAACACCGTGAATTAATGTAAATGATTGATAATCTAAAACATGAATGCGCCATAAAGATTTAACGACTTCTCCCGGTTCACTTATCTTCGGTTTAGAAGTGGCCTACTGTCACTCTGGTTAGCGGCTGTAGAACAAGGGGCCGAAGAGCGCAGAAAAAACATCTCCCATTATAAGGCGATTAAGATATCAGTATCGGATATCATCTGCGGTAATTCGCGATGATGGAGATAGCGGCGAGATAGGCCTAGGAGCACTGCTTACCCTTTCGGAATAAGGCTTCACAAGTGTACAGGTACTATCTAGTTACAGGAGTCGGGAACCTGTCTAAAATGGATCTCGCATCTCTGTGACAATTAAAGATAAACAATACGTGCTGAAGTCATGGATAGTACATATAATATCCACTTTTCTCTTATTATGTACGGCACGGACACTAAATAGAGCATTTTTTGACATTTTTTCCCGTTGTTTTTCTTGAAATAATTTTATAAAAAAATTACATGCTTTTAAATATAGTAATACATAAAATATAAAAGAAAAGCAAATAAGGGGAATCCTCCAAGGCCCTGCAGTTGTGTGGATAGAGTATTAAAAAAATATGTAATAAGTAGAATTCATGATTTAATTGTTAATTTTTTTTTTTTAAATAAAATAAAATATTGTAACAAAGCAACCAGCGGAAGATGCAGATTTAGGATACAGAAACATTAATTAAAGTATTAAGATTTAAACCATGGTTAATTTAAAAAGAAATTAGAAAATATACCTGCTACTTGTAATTGAATAAACTTAAGTACATAAAATAAAATAAATACTGAGAATTTTCTTCAATATTCACAAATTCACTTTGTAGCGTAATTTTAATCGCATGAAAACAAAGCACTTTGTGTAGTACCTACACCATTTATTTGAGAACTTATTTAATTAAAATTATCAACATTTCAAAATCAATGGTTTCTTCGTCCTGGGGTCCTAGCATGGTCCCCCTAGCACAGTCGATCGATAAGGATTGATAGGATAACTTATGGTAACTTTTCATCGTTCCCTAGGACAACTGCAGATCGCTAACGTACAAACAACAGTTAACGTCGAAAATATTTAGAACACTTAGTCATTATGAGCTGTTAATGATTCGTTGGCGATCTGAAATCATGCTAGGGAACGATGAGAAGTTACCGAAAGTTATCCTAGCAATCCTTATCGATCGACTCTGCTAGGGGACCTGATGCTGATCACGATATACTATATTATGCAAAGTGATTTGTTTTCATATAATAAGAATTTTGTTTGCCAAATAACAACGTCCGTTATTTTTATTTGATTTTAAATTATTAGCATAACTAATGAAGTGAGTTAATCCAAGATAAACAAAAATTTTAACAAAACAAAAAACGACTTCAAAAATGCACTAAAAAGTAAAAAAATAATTTCGTACGATTGTTATTTTTGGAGTCGGTGTCAGCCAAGGTAAATACATATATAGGTAGTTATAGGTGAGATGTGTTTTTTGTTTTGTAAAACTGGCAAAACTGGACCAAATTAAAATGGGACCACACAGGAAACACCAGCTTTCTAATAAAAAAAGAATCATCAATATCGGTTCACCCAATCGAAAGTTCTGAGGTAACATACATAAAAAAAAAATATTAAAAAAAATTGTCGAATTGAGAACCTCCTCCTTTTCGAAGTCGTTTAATTAAAAAATAAATAAAATGATGATATTCAATTTTTACAAGAAAAACTTTCTTTTTATACTTTTTTGAAGAAAAGAAGGGAGAAAAATAATTAGTTGATAATAATGTAATTCTAAAATTTGAAAATATGAGATTGACAATTATGACGTTTTGACAGAAGGTGGCAAAAGCGAAGTTGGTTAACGCACTCGTCCCGGTTAGACGGAGAGGTCTTGGTTCGAGTCCCAGTTGCGACCATTGTCTTTTTCTGTTTATCTGTGTCTTGTTCTCTTTCATATTTTCGTTTAGATTATTATTGTTAACTTATTCTAATATAAAATGATGATAGTCTACCTCTGAAATAATAGGGCACCAGACGAAACTAGCAAATTTGGTGAGGCATATTATTGGAAAATAACATTTTTAATGACTATGATTTTTGTAAATTCACAAAGCAGTGTAATTTTTATTTCGTCTGGTATCAAGAGTTTCGTGAGATTTAGTTGATTCAAGCATAGGTTTTTAGACTCGTTGAATTAAACCTGAAATTACTCTTAAATTCTAAACTGGTTGCGAACCCCTTTAGCAATAGATTGAAGATAGTATCGCCAGCGTTGAAGTGAGACAAAGTAATATAAATGGCGATATTAAAGGTAATATTCTCTATCATGTATCAGATACGGAGGGAATACACATGCTTTTTCTATTTAACCTTTGCCTCTGGGCCATACATCACCTTCCACTTAGCCGCTCTACACTCCACATGGCCGTTCCGTCGTCGTTCCGTGGTCGGTCCGTTGTCGTTCCAGCGGCTTTCAGGCTTTCTTAGGCATGCTAGGGGGCGTCCTGCCAAGACACGTGCTTGTTTCAATACTCCATCCGTCTTCAAGAACTAATAATTAGTTGACTTTCCGTATAATTCCGTCAAAACACAACTCGCAATGTGCAATCATGTTTGAGTGACTGCATATTTCAAATGCATGAAATTAGAGATTTTGTGTTTAGGAGTTGCTTTTCCAATTTTTTGGCATGCTTGATTTATTGCAAGGCTTGTTTTCTAAGGCGTTGGATTAATTAATGACATTAGGCGATGTGTTATTTTTCTTTTCACGTGGGTGCTGTATTAATGTCGTGTCTATCTTGTAATGAGAAGAACATTAGTGGGAATATGTATGTTATAATCACTACTCATACTTTCCTTTTGTCTAAAGGTTAGTTCCATTTAAATTCATGGCCTTTTTTATTCCAGTGAAAAGAAAATCACATTTTCACTCATTTAACAAGAAATAATTGAACACATTAAACTAAACATTTCAATACAGCGCTATTCTATTTCATTATTTTGTTTATCAAGAATAAATATTAATATATTTAAAAAAAAATTACTCTGATTTTTTTCGTTTTTAATGTCGTTTGGGGAGGCAATTATATAAGTTGCCCCCCTCGTAACCAATATATTGTTTACCATAGTTAATGTGGATAGTTTTTAAATGTATGTTATCGTGTTCTCGTGTAAAGTGTTTGTGTACTTGGGACGTTTTAATTTAATTTATTTTATTTTATTAATGCATCTATATAAAAAGGTTTACATTTTTTTTGGCCTTGCCTGTCTCACTAGGAAATCCTGTGTCGAGAGAGATTAGTTTACAAATTTCAGGTTGGTAGGTAGTGGTAACAATAATGGGATAAAAGGATTATATTTGGGTGAGGTGACTAATTATTGCACGACATTTTTCGATTATCCATTGTTTTATGAGAATTTGATATTTGTTAATATTATTCGATTGTCTTGTTTTGTCAGGTAGGTTATTGTATATTTAAGAAGCAATGTACCTATTTGAAATTTCTTTGACCAAATTTAGTGTTTGTTTTGTGTAATGAATTCTGTGTTTGTGTGAACGAGTTTATTTGGTATATAAGGAAAAATGTATTGTATTAATTGTCACGTGAAAAATATACTTGATTATTTATGTGTATATGAAAATTTTGGGGTTCTTGAATACGACGATAATTCGATACATAAATTCCCTCGTGTCCATATTTATAATTAAAATTACGTAGTTTTGTTACTTCTTTTACAAAATTAAATTGTCTTTAATGGTGGCTTTCAACCAGTAGGTAATAATAATTTACTTGAGTTCTGTTACAACTTAAAGTAGTTGATTTTGCACCCACGTCAGAGAATAACACTTTTAAAATTTAAGTTTTCGTGATGCACACTTATTATAATTTTTAGTATTTATAAAATATTTTTCAACCCGTTATAAAAAAAATATATAAAATAAAACCAAAAGACGAAACAAATAAATGTGTCTCAATCAGGCATAATTTAACATTGATGACAAATTTACGATGCAAAAGAATAATGAATTATCACCACCGAATTTCGGGCCATTTTCTTAAATCAATTGAAAGGTTTTATCAATTACAATATTCAGGTATAGCATGATTACGTTGGCGCGATGCACAGGCGCGACGGGGGTCACGGGGCACGCGCGCATTCCTTTACCCGCTTCCCGCCCCCACCCCACTCACCTGCAGATAGTACGGCACATGACCCGGCCTCCAGCTATCCCCTCGAACACTTTAAATGTCCCCGAAGAGATTATGGCCAGCAGGAGACCTATTATTAATACCGAGGAAGTTGTCCTCTTTCAGGACAAGAGATTATACGAGGCAGTGAAGAATTTCTCATAAATTAATGCAGTGCGGATAAGAATTAATAATGGAATTGTACTACGCGTTTTCATCCTGCGACAAAATATCCCCGAGAAAATATCCTTCGCCAAAATATCCTACGGGCAAAACAACTCCCAACAAAATATTTACTAAAACGTAACCTAACCTAAACCTAACCCAACCTAACAAAAAAATGGGACGAAAATAATACAAACATCCTGTAAAGACAATAAATTATTGTTCAAAAATAGTAAAATTCACCAAAAATAAGACAGATAACAATAATTTATTGTATTTACAGGATGTCTGTATAATTTTTGTCCCATTTTTTGTTAGTTTAGGTTAGGTTAGTTATTTGGTTAGGGTGGGTTTTAGTTGATATTTAGATGGGGATATTTTGTCGCGGGATGAAAAGTCGTGGAACCAATGATATCTACTATGGGAAGGACGGTACACACTACACGTGCATTGTATTTGTATGTAGGTATATATTTCATAGTTAACCATAATGTTCCTCTCTCTCTTCACACCACACATATTTATTCTTCGTATTCTTGGCTGGGTATTCACTGTTTTATTTAGTCGAGCGTTTATTCTAGCAGGACTGTGTGGATGCGATATCCAATCTTACGTTTTAATAAATGCAAGCTTATTGAAATTATTTGACTAGATCAGACCACTTTGGTGGTCGAGAAACAAGGCAAACAATCCAGAGGACGCGGGTTCAAACCCCGGCGCATGCAAATACATATTATATGATTACTTTGTGTTATTTCACAATTTTAATAATTAAAAATAATATATAGCATATTTGCGAGCGTAAAATACCCTCAGTATCGCCCTCACCCGTAAAACCACCATTCAAAATTGAAACTTTGATTGAAATGGCTTTAGCCTTGTTGGTGACCAGGACTGAATAGCTAGGAACTTCCCGACCTTCCCCTTCATCATTTTATTCCCCTCCCCATACCTCCCAAATACCTTCAGCCTTACAACATACCCCAATTGGAGATGCCATAGTTTCACTGGCTTCCCACGCGGAGCACTTATTTATTTATTTATTTATAAACAGAAACAAACAGTACATTAGGTACAGAAACTAACAGTACACTACATACCTACTTATTAATTGTAAACAATTTACAATTAATAAGTATATTTCATAATGGGTACATATTATGTGTTTTATTGTAGTGTCTTATTTATGGTATATATTTATGTAATTACCGGGTGATGTATCTAGTGGGAAGGTGTGTGTATTGGTGAGTATGTGTGTATGTATGTATGTTTATATGCGCATTGAACAATTTATATTATTGACATGATGCTCTTTAGCACTTAGTACTATTGTGAGGCATTCACGTAAATCATAGGAAATGGAAATATTATTGAATTTATTTTCGTATAGTGTTAACATAAAAGAAATAATTGTGTTCATCAGGAATCGGTAAAGAAAAAGTGAGTAGAAAGGGGACGAAAAGGGGATACTGCAGACTTTTTGTAGTTTGCCTTCAAGGGGGCGGTTTCCCCAGTATCAGAGGTCGGCTTGTTCATATCCCGTTCTTTCACTTTAGGTAAAATAATATATATAAACATAATATACATGAACATAATATACATACATTTTATTACTTACTTACCTTAAAATTTTTCTAGCGCAAATTTTTAAACTTTAATCATTTTTATATATGTATAACTACAAACCCGTTTATTTTTTTATTTTTTTTTCCTTTATTTTTTCCCAATTTATACATTTGGCATATTCAATATTATAAAAAACGTAAGAATAATGTTTAAATCACCAATTTTGTTGTTGTATGTGAAACTTGTTTCAAAATTGCTTTCTTTTTATTTTATAGTTTGACAAAAGCCACATTCAAATTTCATTTTAAGCTTAGGTCGAAATTTTGTAGGCATCATTGCTTTTTTATCAGTTGTGCAATATGTGTAATATAAATTTTATGTAAATCTGAACGCGTTACACAATTACTCGGTGGCATTTCAATATTATTTTGAATTCTTAATTTTAGCCAAAGTGGATAAAATATGTACAAACAAATAAATATATTAATTCAGAAAGATGAATTCTACAATAAAAATGATATTCATTCTGATTTATGTGTCTTAGGTATAAGCTTCTTACAATAGTACGAGCGCTGCGAGTGCATTCACATTCACAATAACGGAAAGTTTCACAATAGAGATGCTGTGGAACAAACGAGCGTAATCCATCGCCGCTATGATGAATCGGTTCGCCTATTTATGGGAAAGCTTCTAAATTAGATACAAGTCCTGACACACGAAGCCGCTTTGCACTCGATACTGTAATACATCTCATTAGAGCCTCGTGTCTTCTTGATTCTAACGCAATCTGACCTTTATTCGTATCCATGACGCGGTAACTCGCGATTGTTTGTTCACGACCCGGACGGTCGCGGACGTTCCGTATCCGTCCGGATGACCGGTCACCCAGAGCCGTGCCGTGCCGTGCAGTACCGCAGTGCCTCGTACCTAATGATACTACATTCTACACAAGCTGGTTACACTTTTGGAGGCACTCATAAATCATAGGATAAGGTAATTTGAATCTGCGAGTAAGGTTTACTTTTACGGGTAAGGCTGATTTGGATGGTTGATTTCACAAATAACTTTAAATATTAATTTATCTGTCACAATTTATCACAGTTTATCGGATAAATACACTCCGGAAGAAATTGTGTCAAAAATTAAAATGCAAAATGATTACCTACAAACAATTGACTCAAAAATTGAAATAAAATTTACAAAAGAAGTCAAAACCAAACAAGGGGACGTTAACTACACAATTTTCACGGAAGTTGATGGAAAAATGTACCATAGAATGTTACAAGAAGGCAAGTAATTATTGGATATTATTGATATTACAAGATGTCGAGTGTTCGACAACATTTCACTTTTAAAATGTTATAAGTGCAATGGCTACATGCACAAGGCACAAGACTGCAGAAGTGAAAAAGCATGCACTCGATGTTCCGGAACGCATGACAACGACAATGAAAACTGTCAAAGAGACATCCAATGCGTCAACTGCAAAAAAATGAATGATCGGCTAAAATTACAACTGCCAACTAACCACTTTGCTTGGAGTGATGAATGTTCAGTGCACATGAGAAAAATTGAAGCGGAAAAAAAGAAAATTGATTTTTTATGTCACTAAAGACCTGCTCTAATATAAACAGTAACATAAATTTACTTTCGGACAACAAATTAGAAACAGAAGAGATCTTGTACCTAAATATACAAAGCTTGCCTGCACACCAAGAAGAGTTACAAATTTTGCTCAAGAACGAAAACCTCAAATGATCATGCTCAGTGAAACTCATGTCACAGCTGATATAGAAGAAGTTGAAATAAAATTTACGAACTATAAGGTAATAAGATGTAATTCGAATAGTCTGCATATAGGCGGAGTAATAATATTACTGAAAGATTATATAGATTTTGAAACAATTTCCAACGAAAATCACAAAAACTGTACGTGGATCCTAGCAATAAAAATTAAGAAAGGATTTAGACCAGGAGTATACTGTGTAATTTATCACTTCCCAAATGCCAGTAAAAGTGACTTTTTAAATTATTTTGAAAATTGGTATTCAAAATTTTTAAAAGAAACTGATCTCTATATAATTATTGGAGACTTTAATATAAATTGACCGGTCAGTGGTTGAGTGGGCATAGCGCTTGGGTCCCACCTGGGCGTCGCGTGTTCGATTCCTCGGCTGGCTAAGTCCTCCATCACAACACAAGCAACATTTTCGGCTTTCTGTGGTGGTAGTAGGAGATTTTCAAACATTGTTGGGTTATTCGTAACCCGGGTATGTTTGTCTTTCTTTTAATAAAAAAAAAAAAAAAACATGAAATGTGACACAGATTTTTATACAAAGAAAATGAAAAACATCATCAACATTATAAGAATGAAACAGTTAGTCAAAGAATACACTAGGATAACACAATCTACCTGTACACTCATAGATCTTGTTTTATCAAATGAATATGAACTAAATGTGAAAACATTAGATACACCTAAAATAACAGATCACAGCATCATTAATATAGTGATGGCAAAAAATAAAAATATCAAAAATATCAAAAAAGTTGTTGTAAGAAGAAATCTGTAAAGATACGATAAGAGCAAAATGATTCAGGAATTATTGATTCAAGATTGGAAAGATGTAAATAACTTAGATTTTCACAAAAAAGCCAAAACTATAGTAACCAATATGAATGATGCAGTAAATAAAATAATGCCTGAATAAAGTATACAAATTAAAACCAATAATCAATGGTATTCTAAAAAACTAAGACAAATGCAGTATGAACGAGATACTTCTTATAAAATAGCAAAAAATACAAAGGATAACGAATATTGGAATAAATTTAAAACAATTCGAAACAAGTACTCAAAACTGATAAAGGATACAAAAAATTAATATTTCATCAAAAAAATTGAGCAGGAAAGGGAAGATCCAACGAAAATGTGGAAAACACTTAAGTCACTTATGAAAAATAAATGTGAAGATGTGGAAAAAGATATCATATTTCCAAAAGAATTGGCTGACGAGAAGAACATTGCCGATAAGTTTAATAAATATTTTGTGAAAAGTATAGAAGAAATTAACAAAAATATCCCAATCATAAAAGAGGAAAAAATTTTCAATTTCGAAGAAAAAACTTGCAAATTCAAGTTCAAGAAAATAGACGGCCAGAAACTCCAAAGAATATTATCCAACATCAAATCAAAGCCCAGCCAAGATGGGATCACAATTCAAACATTAAAAGATGCACTACCTGTAATAGGAGAACAGTTTCTTAGTTTAATAAACGAATCTTCAGAAACAGGGAATCATGGAAAACGTCTATGGTGATTCCAATTCCAAAGATTTCGAACTCAAAAAAATGTGAAGACTTTCGACCTGTAAATATGTTACCAAAATATGAGCAAGTGATGGAATACATGATTAAATCTCAACTTGAAGAATACTTGGAAAATAATAGCATCCTTTGTGACGAACAATCTGGATTTATGAACAATAATTCATGTGAAACAGCGTTAAATTTAGTGATTGATGATTAGAAGAAAGATATAGATAAAAATGTGTATACTGTTGCGGTGTTTTTAGATTTTCAAAGAGCTTTTGAAACAATAGATAGAAAAAGAGTTATTAAAAAATTTAAAAAATGTGGAATAAAAGGGAAAGAATTGGAATGGTTTAAAAATTATTTAAGCAAAAGACAACAAACAACATAGATAAGAAAAAATGTATCAAATCCGATTGAAAATATGCTGGGGGTACCGCAAGGATTGGTATTGGGTTCGATATTGTTTATACTCTACATAAATGATATGGTAAAAATAGTAAAATATTGCAAAATAAGACTGTTTGCAGACGACGCACTGATTTATATTGCAGAAGATAATTATGAGAACGCAATCAAAAAGATAAAAAGTGACTTAGAAACTTTTTCAAAATGGCTCAAATTAAATAAATTGAAACTAAATGTAAATAAGACAAAACATATGCATATAGGTAGAACAAATACGCATGATGAACCAAAGGTTAATATTAATTAAATAAAGATAGTGTCTATGAATTTTATTGACTTTCTTGTTCAAGCTTTAAAATATATTTTTCCGATTTTCGAGTATCAAACGATAATCGAACATTAATGCTAAGGCCTGAATATAATGTATTATCATATCCGAAATTGATTTTATTTACCCTTTGATAATCAGCCTTCCCATCTCTCGTAAACATACTACCCAGGTACACAAACTCATCCACCTGCTCCAAGTATTCATCATTCACAACTATATTGCACACTGTTTTCGTACTCTCCCTTTCAAATACCATGACTTTAGACTTACTTACATTCATCATTAACTCATTTTGCATACACACTTCGTTCATCCTAGACACGAGAGACTGTAGATCTTCCATAGTGTTAGAAATCAGCACCGCATCATCAGCATACAACAGGCAACATATTTTCAGATCACTCAAATTCGCGCCCAATCCCATCTCTTTCAATTCTTGCATACAATAATATACTTCTTTCGCTCTATCTCTCTCTTCGCTAGAAGCACTGCCAGCCGCTATCAGACATCTTTGTAAAGCATAAAATACAATGATCATAGATGATTTTGATGTTCAATTCACATTATTCAAGAAGACGGGAATGGTATTTTGACGAGTTAAAAAACCATGACTTATAAAAGTACTTACTTAAATCCCTCGATCCTAAGCAGAACCGATCAATGTCACAGAATGAACTACAATTAGGAAAAGTTAGACTCTTATACATAATATTAATTTGATTGATGAACTGGTCTGGAGACATAATACAGGTATTTTTTTTTGCTTCTAAACTAAATTTAAAGACGATTGAATAAACACAAGATGTCTCGTCCATTGTGCCGCTGGTAAAAGTTGTACTTCGTGTCCGTAATGTGTTATAATTTGGCAGATTGCCTTATCGTGCGTCGGGCTAAAAAATACGTTACCGTTACGGGCGCCGAGACAAAACGGGCAGATTAGGCCGGATCCGATCCACGCTCCAGGGGGAAGGCACCTCACCAAAAGGAACGGGGTATCCCCACAATGGGTATCTAGTTACTTAGCCGTTACTCCAGGAAAAAAACTTGGTGCCGGGTTAGTTTTATAAGATGAATGGATCAAGCCTCGGGGCTGATTAAATGTTTATTTTATTTCATATTAAGTGCTCTATGGGCGCGCTAGAAATGCTCTATGAGTTGAGAGTATCGATTGAAGAGATAATAATGAACCGGACCTCTGCTTTGGTCCACAGCACGACAATGAGAACAAATAATGCCCATTAGTGGTGGAAATTTCGATGGACCGATTGGATATAAGTTTTAAAATCTAAATTTGTTGGTGTATTTAATAGCATTAGACAGTGGTGGCATTTTAGTAAACTTGCGGTTACTGTTCTTGGGGTGTTATGCCGTGTTGCGCTACCTCCTTCTTTAGAAAACGTTTCCAAGAAGGAGGTAGCGCAACACGGCATAACACCCCAAAAACAAATAACGAAATATTTTTGGCCGTGAAAATCTAAAAACGTATCTTACTTATGTCCCTATTTTTTATTTTTTTAGGAGATAATAAGAGTAATTATCACTTATTATTATCGCATAAAGTACTAATTTCGGTTGTGTTGGTGTGTCATGAGTATCTGTAGTATAATGAAATCTTGAGATCGGATTTGCTTTGAATTTAAGTGCCATTTTCAAAATTCGAACTGTTTTGTCCAGAATTAAGTTTATCTAGTGATTTTTACTGATATATAATTTCGATTTCGATATAATTTGACTACCTACGCGACAATCTTAAAATTAAAAAAAAAAACGTAATTTTTATTTCCTACACCTAGCCGATACATGAATTTATGCCACCGATTTTACAGAAGATGGTGGTGTAATGGTCATGGAACGATTGATATAGAAATTAATTTATTTTTTATAAATTTTAGATTTTTACTTTTATTTTTAAAATAACATAAAAAGGTATATATAACCAGTGATTTTCACGCATTTGCTTTAGTGATATCATAAAAAAAACGTGTGCGTACTGTAACCATGCCTACCAAATGACAATGTTAAAACCATCGAAAATATTATCAGTGGAAAAATCAATAAAGAATGATTATTTATAATACATATGAACACAAACATGCCTTCTTAACGAACGCTAAGCTATTTTTAATGACGTGTTTAAAACCCGTTACTACGTGAACATTATCATTGTCTAAAATTTGCAGATTAACAAGATACTTTCATTTTAACAACAGTTTTTGCATAAATTACACAGTTCATAGGTTAAAAGCACGCCAAATATTTTTTCGTAGTTTGTGTATTCAACATGACTATTAAGAATATTATGACGATCTCTGTTGCCTAGTCGTATAAGCATTATTTTAATTTGAGCCGGAATTGCCCTTAACAATAGTGATTAGAGATGGTGGATTAATGTCTATTAAAAATATGTTTTTTGACTAGTTTGTGGTAGAAATTGGTGAGTGGCCCAAAGCGTACAATTTTCACTGACACGCCAATCCTCGGTGAGGCTTCAAACATAGCACAATCTTTAAGCCTAGCTTTCAACGATGGGAGAAAGACATTGGATTTACAAACATATTTATGTACACTATACTTGACCATGTTGATTCTTATTAAAAAAAGTTTTCTCAGGTTTTTCTTCCGGAAAATTACGCATTAGGGAATTTTGACATTGTGTGTAAAGTGGGTAAATCGTGATTCCACTTTGGAAAATTCACATTCTTGTAACATATCTGTGAATTTCATTAAATTGATGCTAACACTTTCCTGAGTGGTAGATTCTCGCAATATTGAAAGCCAATCTTTCTGAATCGTAACGTAGCTTGAAATAGCTTTAGCCGTTCTTAGGTGACCAGATATAAAGAGCCAGGTAGGTAGGAACATCCCAACCTTCACTTTCCCATTCCCTTCAGATTCCCGTATTTCGCAATAATGTGTAATTAATTTCACGAAAGCCGCCGTGGTTGAGTGCAATCGATACTTGGCTACGAATCCGAAGGTCACGGTAAATACTACCAGTATCGCTCTGGTGAAAGACCACAAGTACCTACCTAATAATCGAAACTTTGCTTGAAATGGCTTTAGCTGTATTTGGTGACTGGATCTTATATAGTAATTCCTCAACTATATGTGACTTATCTTATCAAGTAATTCCTAAACTTCCCCTTCTCCAACACCTTCCCCACCCCACAACCTTCAGTTTCACTATATACAATTGGCGATGCCATGGTCTCACTGACTCCAGACGGTTGGGAGCAGTTGGGTTTTTGTGCATTACTCACACTGAAAAAATCTCAAACTCATTTTTCCATTTTAATATCAAAGGTCTAACTTCGGTCCATGGTAAGGAAACGTATCTACCTACAGCTCAGTTGGACAAGAGAAAAATTGAACAATATCGGTTTCACAATGAAGTAAAGTTCAACATTGATTGAATTACAATTAAAAATCATTAAGATCAACTTCATTGTGCACCTTTACTTAAGAAATCGAGAAAGTGATCTAAATGGCAAATGTTTATGACTGTTTAATTTTATTAAAGTGATAAATTGCTTACACAACAAATCAAGAGATGCCCCCCAGATATGGGAATCGATCGTCAAGGATTTATAACCAAACATCTCGGAGATTTATTACTCAGAAATTGAGATTTAAATCATCTGTTGGCCAAAATAGCGATACGGGTCAAACAGAAAAACAGAGGTAAATAAATTCATAAACCGTACGTAGTCTTTTAACGATGGACTGGAAATATTTTAACTGTTTTACGAATTTAAATCAGAGTGAAAAACGAGGGTCGTTATTCGGTTTATTGCTCAAATTGTGACCCGCTTTATAGAGCTATAACTATATTTATGAGTCTGTTTCACGATAACCGAGATTATAGTTACTATATAATTATTATTTTTTCTTTTTATATATTCAATAATATTATTATTCAATTTATGAAAGCAATTTGCAAACGTATTTTACTTACTGATAAAAGGAGAACTTACGTAAAAACAGTTGGTAGAACAGATAAAGCTTTTGAATATTTAACAATAGGTATTTCTTTATACTGTACCTGGTCGACAATTGCCCAAAGCTTGTGGGACTATGGGGAATTTGATATATACCGAATGTGAGAATGAAGGAAGTGGAATAGGGTAAAGAGTTGGGAAGAGGAAAGTTGGGAATACTTAGTACTTAGGCAATTTAAGCTAGCAAAAGCTATATCAAGCAACGAAAAACTCTGCCTGGTGATCTTTCACTAGTGCGGTACAGAGAGAATCTTCCGCCACTATCTGGAGGCCTCAGCACGGGCTAGCCACCCAGCAAAGCAAAATTATTAAATTATATAAAAAAATGACTATTGCATCAAATAAAATAAAAAAAATTATTTATTTTCAGAGCAGTTCTTCGCCACAGTATGGGAAGCTTATTAAAAAATATCATCATCATTGCCATAGTTGCCTGGAGTAAGTCTCCCTGATGGTCCTCTGAAGGCAGGAGAGAGTCACATAGTAAGCAAATAAGATGCCAACAAGGAGGAAAACAAGCACCCACAAGAAATCAGTTATGTACAAGGCCGTTCATGTTTTCGACGAAATTCTGGTTGAAATTATTCAGATTGAAAATATGTTTAAATTTAAAAAAAAATTAATAATGTCCTCCTCAAATGTTGATCTTTTGTTATTGATTGAATACATTTGAATTAAACTATTTAAATTTATGTTATGTTTGTCAACATTTTTAATTTTTAATTTTATATAAATACGAGCCAAAGGTCGAGATATTTATCAAATTATTAGCACAGACGACAATATGGCCAAACCCACGATTAATAAACAAATATCCTCCATGATTGGCATTTTGTAAAAAATTTCCTTTATTTTCATTTCTGTTATTATTCATTGTACGCATTGTTATTTTGTCTTTTTTTTAAAGTATTTTTTTTTATAAATTTTAAATATATATTCTTCCTGAATATATCTATCTTCTGAAATAAACTATTATTATAATTATTATTTAAATCTACGCATGAAGCATGCCATAAAGTTTCAAACCCGCAATTTGTGGGTTTAGAGCAATGGGGCTTACCGCTTTTCCACGGATGTCGTTAAATTTGATACAACATACACTTGTAAAATGACTTGTGTAATCATTCAGCATGTGCAAGAGAACAAATATGCATTCGAAATGCTTTAACAAACGAATAATGAATGCACGGAAAGGCTCATCAGTCATGTTTCGAGAAGAATTTAGGGATCTACAGATATTGATCTGCCTTCGGCGGTTGGCATGTCGAATGCATGTTGGGAACTAATGCAACATTCAAAACATAAACATCATGTTGTGAGTCTTGCACCCAGGCAAATAACAACAGGTTAATGATATGGTAAGAGAAATGCTTCGTGAACAAACAAACACGCTGGTATGCATTGGATACGGTACCTACCCACATTAAATGAAAATAATATAATTAAGAATGTGTACAATATGTTGCAAGTTGTGTAAAATTTGTTGTGTAAAGTGATCCATTGAATTAAACAATCTTGTAGCGATCAAAGATGGAAACCTTTAAAATGTGGACACATGGACGGATCCTTAAAATAGCTGGGACAGACCTGGTAAACAATTTAGAAATTCTTCATCGATTTGCAAAGATTTTGCGAAATTTCACGAGCGTACAAACATAAGAAAACTTCAATATCTTGGTTATATTACGTGGAACGAAACTCACAATTTTAACCAATGGTAATCTAGAGAAAGATTGATAATAGCAGAGGCCGCACTACTAATCTACGTAACTGGTGCGAATGCAGTTCCGTGGCGTTGTTCCAAGCTGCTGCATGCAGGGTGAAGATTTCCCCGATGGTAACCAATCTTCGATAGGACAGGGCACCAGAAAAAGAATAGAAAAATAATAGCCGTCAAAATATATTACAATATTTTTTATAGTTCTGATGTCAAAGTAACAATTTGTTAGGGAGGTGGGTATGGATAGGTTGTTTCCGTGGGGGGTACGGTCCGCTCTGGGAACCATTTAGAAGTACCACTGCTATAGGTTACCCAAAGTGGTTGGTTACGTTTGGAGCCTTGGCAGGGGTGCCCGGGTTCATGGGGGGGGGGGGGGGTGAGGTTTGTCTAGTTCTTGACGGCGGATGCCTTTTCTCTTAGTCCATTTTTATGTGAGTCCTTTAGACCCATACAATGTATGTGGCCGCCGGATTCTCTTGCCCTATTGCCTTGCATGGCAGTGGGAGGGATGGATTCATATGTTTGTCACTTCTAAACACATTGACCGTCAGATTACTACCCATTCCTCATAGCTTTTTCCTTCCCAGAATTTCGCCTCCTTCCTCTCCCTAAAAAGACCTCCCACACCGCATCCCCAAATAACACATAGGTCCCATAGATTCTGTTATTCTTCCATTATGGGCCAGTTGTTCCATAGACCTTTCACACAATTTGAAAATTAACTTTTAAATTTGAAGAATTGTTCAAATGCTGTGAAATCTTTATTATGTAATTATAGAAACCTGCCGAGAAAGCTTATAAAATTCTTCACGGCTAGTTCATTTTGTCTTTCCAAGGTATGTTTACAAAGGTACCCATTGTTCAAATATACATTTACAATGAGATATTTTTTAGAGATACATAAATTAAATCCACGTTTGGCATTGTTAATCCCTTGTATAAGAAGTACTTAAAAGAACGAAGCTTTTCATTTAATCTGTGGAATGTCGCTTATAAAAAATATATTGCCACAATCCGGATCTTTTGCAGGCACGAATGAACCTCCTTTCGCCACATATCTCGATGCAAAAAACTGAACAAAAAATAACGAATAAATTTCATAGATAATCAATCATTGATATGAATGATTTAATATGACCAGCGAATGCTTTTGTAAGGTAAGTAGTAGGTTCTGCGTAAATTCCGTTATTTGATGACCTTTAATAAACAGCCGGAGTGCCTGGACTAGAAAGTTTTCCAACATCACCTGTTATGAGACCAAATACTTTTGAACCAAAACTTTTCCCATTCAGCGATTTCTAGACAAATAATTAATGTTAAAATTTTCACTGTTGATATATATACACATATTAATACCTATTAAAATACCAAGAAAAGTAGTAGTTTATTCACTGTACTCACTAGGGATTCCTGTTCCGAGGCGGACTGTACTGTTGAAATCTAATGTGTACTGTTTATTAGCTTTTTTATGATGATAAATGGTATTTGGCAGTGTAAAAGATTAGAAAACCAGAGGCAGTTCACGGATGCATTGAAGTAATCAAGTTTAAAAAACGGTGGGAACATCAATATCAGAAAATACAACTTGTGAATAATTAGAAAATTCATCTGAAATCTAAAAAGTTTAATAAATTTAATTTAACAAAAGAGTTCTAAACTTTCGTCATTTGAGATAAAAAAATTAAAATACTCTTTTTTTGTGCTAATAGTTGAAGTATTAAAATATTTCTTCATACTCAGCAAATTTTGTTGAACTAATATAATAAATCATTAATCAACACTTAGTTTTAACTAAAAGTTTTTATTTATTTTTATTTTAACCTAATAATTGAAACCGCCAAATTTTAATACCTTATCACTGAAGACAATATTAGCGACTCTCAATCGAAAATTTGAAACAGAAAAATTAAAAAAATTAAAAAGAAGCCACCGAATGTTTTTCAAATTTTTTTTCAAAAAAGAAAAATTTCCGCCAAGGGGTGAATTTTTTTTTTGAAAAGTAGAAGAGAAAGTTCACGGAAGGAAAAAGGTATGATATGTGGGTAGGAATCTGTTCGGATCAAGGAGTACTCTAGGAGTCTAGGAGTAGGATCACTGTGCAAGGTGATGTTCCAAGAAAGTCTTGTTAGAGAGATCAAAAGTCTTCCTCAGCCAATCTCTCCCGAACCAGCCCGCCACGCAGTTGGTGGGCAGACGCACCCTTCGCCAAGACCCAGACAAACCTCATACCATAAATTTGGCCACTCCTGCTAAGTCGTCAAACGTAGCGAACCACTTGGGGTGACCCGTACCCGCCTCCCAAATACATTATTTTAGCTAGGGCATTAATTATGTTCAGTTTAAAAACACATTTGAATTAAAATCACAAAACACCTAATTTTAAGTGATGACAAACGAAGCAAAAAATCCTAAAAATTCATTCATTTTTTTTCTGTGGATCTGTTTCCCAGGCATAACAAAACATAACAATGAACCATAATTGGTAGGTACCTACATGCTAATTTTGATAATATATTGTACTGAGCATCTATAAGCACGATGTCGATATTTGGAGCGCCAAGTATGCTGATTATTCCAATACGAGTATCTTTTCCTCGCACCTTCCGAAGGAACTGTCGGCTGTGGAGCTCATTTGGAAGACAAATGATTTAATTCATTCCGATAGAGCCCGAAACAATAATTCACGGCTCACGAGATGGAGCGGGATTAACAAGTGCTATCTTCGGCTCCGACAGGGCGACTTTTGTCGTGACTATACTCAAATCTCAAATATTTCGGAACAATATTAAAAAAATTACCATTGGTGTGGTAGTAAAAAATATTATAAAACTTTGAATGTTGAATGTAATCTCCTAATGCAGATTAGTTTAGTCTATATGTAAACTAGACTTTTCGTTATAGTTTATCTTCCGTCTTGATTTTCTGAAGTTCGCAATCACAGTTTTGGTCCTCTCATGTTGACGGGCTACTGGTCTTAAGCCTCGATGACATTGAGCGAGTTTACAAGCTACTATCTGGGAAGTTCACTATCTGTTAGTAAACTCGCTCAGTGTAATCGTATTGCTTGCTAACTAGCAGATTGTTGACAATCTACGAAAAAAGTTGAAAGGTCGTCAACTTTTCTTGCTACTCGCTTACCGTGATTGGTTTATTTATGCGCTCAAAATGGCGGCCAACAAACAGCTGATTTTGACTGTCAAACGCCTGCGTGAACTAATTCTTTCAGATGAAACATCTGAAAGAATTAGTTCACGCAGGCGTCGTTATTCTCGTTACTGGCCAGCTGTGGCGCTAGCAGCGACCTACGAGCTCAGTTTCCTACGCTACTGAGCTAGTGGACAGTTTTGAGTGTCATCATGACAATCTCACTCGCCGATTCACGCGCTTTTAAACTTAGTAGATAGTAGCTTGTAAACTCGCTCAAAGTAGTCGAGGCTTAAATAATATGCTCAGCATGAACAACTGTCGTTTGATAATATTTTGCCATAAAAGGATCTACAAATATGAGATAGGAACGTTGAGTAGTTTAGTTTAAGGTATCTATATTTAACATAAAAGCCACCAAACATACTCTCCATTACATCATCCCCACATATGACTTATAACATGAATGAAATTATTTCTATCAGCAGTACAATTTGGAAGGCGGATATGGGTACTGCCGCCCAGGCAACTATTTATGGGATAACACCCCAAGTGGTTCGCTACGTTTGGTGACTTAGCAAGGCTGCCCGCATCCACGAGGTGAGGTTAGTCCGGGTCTTGGCAGCGGATGCGTCTGATCGAGAGAGAATGGTTGAGGGAGTCCCCTTGACTTCTCCAGCCGTAATCTCTCAGATTCATAAATCTGTCACTCCTGGACACACCCCTCATACACTTTCTCTTCCAAAAACTTCCGTTCCTAAAAATACCCTCAATACAGCATCTCCAAAGATGACAAAGGCCCTGAGAGGAATTGTTTTCCTCAGGGCCTCCTGTGTGGAGCTAATGTAAAAAAGGTGGAATTAATTTAAAAAACTGCACAACTATATTGATAATTTAAAATGTTTGGTACCTATTAGCGAAAGGGTCGTCTAAGGTGTTTTGTACCAATGTTGATCTTGATTGTATAAATAACGATTGTGAATTCACAGAAGAAGAATAGAGAGACTTTCCACTTGACCGCATTAATTATTCACACGAATAAAATTTATAATCCGTTTATGGCGGGCAGTATATTCGGAACACATCGACATAGTTCCGCCGAGAAGTGTAGCGGCTCCAGCGTATCAGCGAATCGTCCCCCCTAGTTCCCGTTTTTCAATATTTGTTACATTTAAATTATCAGAAATATAGCGGATAGTGGTCATTTGGAGGTTTGCGTTTTCAATTAGGAGAGGTACAAACCAAATCATTATTACCATAGAATTTGTTAGCGACATTACCGTTTTTGAGCAATAGCAGGATATTTTTTCTGAAATTGTGTACACTATCGATAGAAATGTTTATGTTAGCATACTCTTATTATATCATTGAAATAATTGAGGCAGATGGCTAATTAACAATATTATTTTTAAAAGTATTCAGCATTATTAAATATGCCATCGCTTATTACTAACAGAATTAAGTCATTCTACATTACAACCAAGGGCGGCTGGTCGCACAGTGCGCTTGTGTGCAGCACTGGTAAATTATAATGCTTAAATTTACTTACTAAAGACTAAAAAATCTCTAATTTAATTTATCTAATTTAATCATTTCAAAATATTAATTACCAATATACAATATAATGCTACGAATATTATCAGGGAGAACGGTTTTAATCTCCCATAGCGCGGCCGCCGAGCGCCCTCGTATCGGCCGGGTGCATGGCTTTGCAACCGAACAGAATCATGTTTTTGTACGGGATATTTAAAACGTCGAAAGCCCGTCGATTTCGCTATTTGCACAAGAATTTGGCTTGGATTCGCGTGCCACCGGCCCAACATAATCCGATCCTTACCGAAGTTTACCGATTGACCATGAACTATGGACCCGAGTTGACACGAATACAATCGATTTTCGGCGAAGATCGTAGATCGTTTGCGTCTAGTGGCGCGCGTTATATTGACCCGTCACGTGATAATTGTCATTGTTTTGTTTTTTTTTTTGTATTGATTATGTTAATAATAATAATAATAGTTTATTCCAGAATGTATGCAGGGGTAGTGCAATGCAATACATTCCATATTTTGAAACAAAAAATGGGTTAATGTTAAAAATAAAAATAAAGTAAATAACAACATATAAATAAATATTAAAAAAAAAAAAACGAATAAGCATGAAAAACATAAGAAAAATAAGAATAAACAGTAAAATAATACTAATAACATAATTTTTTGTTAATATATAATTTTATTACCAAAATGAGTGCAACAAGTGTTGAATATATAAGAGGAAATAACAGTTTGTTTGAAAATAAATTAATAATTAAAAATTCCTAATTTAATTTTTGTCATAAGTAGGTACGGATTGTCAGTGAACCACCACATTCTCAAGGCAGCGGCCGCCACTGATTTCAACTCAGAGAATTTCTCTTATTTTTATTGTGTTCACTCTATTTTTCAAAAGTTGTGTGTATTTTATTATTAAAAAGGAGTTTTGTTATAAAGGAAGCTGATTTGTTCGCTTTTAGGAACAATTCATATAAATTATTAATGGTTTTTGTGTAATACTAACATTTTGTGAACTTTTTAAACGTTAAAATATGGACTCTTCAAATAGTGTTTACAATGATGTAAGTTTTTCAACCGTTCAAATGTTGTCTCAACGTAATGGTTTGTAAAAAAACAACATAATTAGATTATTTTATCTTATACTTATATCTCTATAATTAGAAATTCCAAATAAATAAATAAATAAATATATAAAACAAAGTCGGGTTAGTTACACCATTTATAACTCGAGAACGGCTGGACCGATTTATATGATTTTTGATTTTTTGGATTTGTCTCCGCCCCAAATAGCAGAAAAACTATTAAAACATTAGAAAAATTCACGAAAAAAAATTGTGAAGAAAATTCTTATCCTCATACATTTTGTATGGAACAAATTCTCATCTTTTGAAAAAGCGGTAGGAATATTGTGATAAGTATAAATACTGAGTAGTGAGTGAATTCCAAAAATTCAAAAATGTCAAAGCGCTAATTGTTTTGCTTTTGTTCTTAAACATATAATGCTGCCCCTCTTTCTTACACAATAAATGCCAACAGTCGAAAATAGGACAAATGTTGAACGTAGGTCTGCACCCCTCCAAAGTAAAAATACAATAATTATAATATATCTCCCCCACACGCATAAAGAAAATGAAACGCAATTCCCGTAATTCGAAATGTAAGAAAATCCCAAAAAATATAATCCGAACACAACGCCATATACTGACAAAAACAACACACGAACAGTTGCACATCGAAAATTGCTTCATTGTGTAATTTAAAACAACTGATTTTAATTTAGCCAATAAGTAAACACAACAGTTATTGATTCTGATGCGGTGCGAAGTTCGCCGAGTTAGCTACTATCAATATATTTTCTAACCACTGATGCGAAATGACTCCTTTCCTCTGTCGATAAAGCAATGTATTTCTTAAAGTAATTTGTGCTTCTTCCGGACGATACATACTTTAATAAATAAATCACGTACATTTTTTCTAGCTATTCTCCTGAAGAAAGCACACATAGACTGCGCAATGTAACCGTGACCGAAAGACGGACCGCCACAAGGTGACTGCGTGGGAAATGAGTGTTTCCCCGTCCGGCAATGCGAGCGCCCAGCTTCAGTACTTCGCCAAGTCAACTTATATATCATAATATGGCACCATCTAATCTGTTGCACCTCGGTAACTTCATCTAGGAATTTCTTTACTGTAGAAATAATGAAATGGGACGTCCCACTGATCGTTAACTGCCTTTTATGATGCGTAGTATATTATATATTTCATATCGCATGTCTCTGTGACATAGAGATGCAGTATACAACAAAGATAGAAGTATACTTTTTTGGAAACAAGACAGTCAGATATTAATGTTTATTTATATTGATTTTGCCATGTTAGTGGCAAGATTTAGTATAAAGTATAAAAAAGTATAATTTACAAAATAACCAAAAAAAAAGTATAATTATTAAAGTAGATATTAAATAATATAAAAAGGTATGTAATAAAAAATGAATATATAAGTTGCAAAGTGTAAAAGTTAAAAAAAACGAAAATTTGTAAGTATAAGTACTCAAAGTATTAAAAGTACATAAAGGAATGTATGGAAATTATAAGTGTAAAGTGTAAAAAAGTATAATGTATGAATTATTTAAAAATTATGAGAATAAGAATAAAAAGTGTTAAATAATGTGTATAGGTGGGTATAAAAAGTAAGATAGAATTTAATTTTAAGAATAAAATTAATAAAAATAAAATAAAACATGGTACTTATCTATTTTGCTCTATCATGCTTTACAAATTTTGTTTTACTCATCTTTTATATTATAATAAAGTTCCAAGGTGATCGATCTGAACAGCCAGTTAATTCTCAAACTATCTCTTTCTCACATTAGTTCCCCCCTCAATTTCTTCAGTCGCACAAACAACACTCCTGAAGTCCTGAAAGTAATAGTTAATTTTCAAAATTGGGGAGCCGCAATCCCACTGGCACGGAGCATTTAAACTCTTGCACTATGTTCACAAAAAACTCTTGCTGGCAGTGTCATTGAGAGCTCAGTATTAAGTGGTGTATAATAATAATTGGTTAATTTATATAGCGCCGTTTTTGTGAAAAATTACCTCAAGAGTGCTGAATTTTTTTAGTTATAATTAACAACTTATTTTCAGCACTATATCGACTGCAGATGATTGTCTTTTAGAGCTAAACCAATAGTTTATTCTATTTGCCTTGAAAATTCATGTTTTTATGCCAACGGTAATTTGTATCATTATCCTAGTACTTGCCACCTACGATGTCTGATTTTTAACGTATTGTTATAAAGAACACAGTATTTTAAAATGGGCATAGTGCACAAAAATAGGCAGAAGTATTCGGTAAAATGATTTATCTGAAGCTGTTGGATATTATAACGATAGTTCTTTATTGCCACAATAAAATTAGCATGGCCTTTTATGCTTAAAATCATAATGTATTTTCATAAAATAAAAAACAATGATTTATTGGAATTAAAAATTAGAACCTTTGTGAAACCAATTTTTCCTTCAAAAAATTAATTGACTGTGATGAGATTCGGTTAGGAATTAATTAAAAATGGCCCACCTTGAACGAATTAATTAAAGAAATTCATTTATGGACCGGGATAAGTTTATTTGATAATTTGACAAATCTATGCCTAACACTTAACTATAGCTATTTTGTGTAGATTTCACAATGTTCACATTGCTGCCGTGTTAAAGGCAGTTTATAAATTAAGTATGTAAATTAATATTTGAAAACAATTCCTTCTTTTTTTAATTTCGTCTTGGAGATTGGGCAATGGCAATGGTGCAACCAGTTCATTTTATTCCGTTCATCATTTGGTCCCACTTTGTACGTAGATATTATAGATCATCTAATAGATTAATAGATTTTGTCTCAAATTCTTCGCGATTTGATCCTGTTTTTTTTTTTTTTACATTAACCCCACACAGGAGGCCTTGAGGAAAATAATTTCCTTCAGGGCCTATGTCATCTTTGGGGATGCTGTGTGGAGGTGGCTAACGTAAGTAAGGCGAGGAAGTTCTGGAAAGGAAAAGGGTATGATGGGGTGGGTAGGAATCTGGTGATCAGTGTGTTCAGGAGTGACGGATGTACGAATCCGTTCCTCCCGCTGCGGTGTAATACCAGCTACAGAGGTCACAAGGTTTCCGCAAACCGACCTCTTCCGTTTCAGCCCACCACGCAGCTGGTGGGCAAGCACATCCCCCGCCAAAACCTGAACACACTTCACTTTCACCCGATGAACACGGGCACCCCTACTAAGTCACCAAACGTAGCGAACCACTTGGGGTGACCTATGGCAGAGGTGTTGGTTATCCAATGAAAGGTTCCCGGGGCGGCGATAGTTGGGGTGGAGCAAGAATGAAGGGGGGTTGAACATTTATTAGAAATTGTTTCCTTGTTATGTCTTATTTGTGGTAGGTACATTTGGGACGGGTTGTTGTTTTAAAAAAATATGAACAATTCATTAAATATTTTAAGTTAATTTTCACGTTCTGTGTAAGTTCTATTCAAGTTCTGTTATTCTATTATTATAGGCAAGATGCTTCATAAAACCGAAATAATCACAGAAAAAACCATTTAAAACCGCCCATCTTTAGTAATTAGTAATTACCGAGTAACACGTGTAGAGTTTAAGTATATATGTAGGTATGTGTGAGAGTGTTTGTAGATGTGAGAAGGGGTGATATGTGCAGCTGTATTTATGCGTATTGGACAATTTATATAATTCACATGATAATCCTTTTAAATGTACGCCTTGAATCCAAAAAATGTCGATGTTAGAGTTTAGGCAAATATTATTGAAGGTATGAAGAGCACCGTTAATTGGAGAATTTCTTACTGGGGAACATGGATAATGCTGTATGGCATAACGTATTATGTCTCAAAGGTATGTTAAATTTTATTAGTAACAAAAATTCGGTAGAGAATGTTACATAAAAACAATTGACCCGATATTCCATAATACTCCCGATAGTTCGGTTATGATTCCCGATTGATTCGTGGTATAGCCAGGGTCAGGCGCGTTTATGTATATTTGGAGGCAACCGTTGTAGGCGATGCGATGGGGCGACAAGGCAAGACAAGGCGAAGGCGCCCGAGAAGAGAGAAAGACGCCCCGGGTCCGTGTGAAGATGATTGTTGTTTAGACGCTTGTGAAGCTTGTGAGGCGAGCTAATGGGACGCCCGGGGCGACACCAAGCTTGATTTATGTCTTCATACAGGGGTTTTAAAATTATATCAAATCTTTAAAAATTTACTTCCATTAAAAATTACATAACAGCTATCAAGTAAATTACAAGCATTAACCGATTTGTTTTTTTTTTAAAGAAGACAAATATTCCCGAGTTAAGAGTTACAATTAACAGTGTTGAAAAACTTCTTCCGCCATCATTACAAGCGGAAAATGATGTCACACACAAAGTTAATTCCAAATACAAATGTAAAAGTTTTTGGCAAGATATCAAAAAAACGCTTTCCTGCTTTTGTAATCATACACGGAAAATATAAAGTGCGTTCCCACTGATTTTCTCCTTTCAATATGTCGAAAATCCAAGTCTAATAAATCATGTTTTTTTACACTAATGTCACACAGGAGGCCCAGAGGAAAATAATGTCTCTCTGTGTCATCTTTGGGAATGATGTATGGAGGATCCTTACAAGAAAATGAAGGAGAGGAAGGTATAAGGATTGGGTAAGAATTTAGGGGTCAGCGTGTTCAGGAGTGACGAACGGACGTATGAATACATCGCTCCCGCTAAGACGATCGGTTGAGATGGACCAGTTGAAGAGGTTAAAGGGTTTCCCAAACCGGCCTCTACCGATCTAACCTCCGCTACGGAGCTGGTAGGCAATCAGGTGCATCCGCCGCCAAGATCTGAACACACCTCACCTGATTAACCCAGGCATCCCTGCTAAGCGGCGATAGCCACACCGTCTCCAAAATTAAATTAACGTTGTACATGCCTTATACGATTATAGACTTGCAAAAATCCAACGTGTTTTTCCAAGAGCACACAGCAGAACATTGCACATGGTTATGATGTTTGCACAAGCAATAAACACCACGAAACATGTGATATTTTATCGTTGCATATTTTATTTCTCGTAGTTTTGATTCTTCTCATCCATTATTTTTTCCATAATCTGTCGAAACAGTCTAAAAATATATCATTAGACAATTGCTACTGACCTTTCCGTTGCATTACTTATATATTCTGTGTACCACTGTATACTTATAATATCATGTACCTATCACTTTAATGTAAAAGACGTTCCATGGCGTTTAAATAAATATATAAATAATCACAAATCTGGTTTAAATTATCTCATTGAATACTCTGTAACGAATTGAAAACCTCTGCCCAACAACTCAGTGTCCAGCGCTGGGCGATAAGTTCCATTGTGTGTTCTATGGAATATGCACTAAGCAACCTGTCCTTCCTCTTTCTTTCTTCCTCCTTCCGCCTTCCGTCCTGACCTCTTCCTCCCAGCTATTGATAACGTAGGATGGCTTTATCTAACTGCTGGGAGACAAAAGAATAATGTTAGGTGCTTGAGCCTCTTGTGCAACTTGACTATAAATCATCGTACAATACACCTTTTATAATTTTGTTACATTATTGCATGGCTTGTGTTGCTACCTACGTTTTGTTTAGATTTAAGCATAAGGACAGGTTTTTAGACCGTTTGGTGAACGAAAATATTATTAAAATTACAAATATATTCTTTCCTGTGCACAAATAAGCTTTTTTATAATAGTCGTATGTTCTAAAATATATAAAAAGAGTTAGAATGCCCTTTCTTTAAAAATATCATTATCTACGTCCAGATAAACAGCACTATTCCATCGCAGATTCGTTATTTTTTTATGTCCTCACAAGAGTCCAAACTGCTCCCGTCTGCAGCCAATGAGACTATGGCATCCCCAGTTAGGGTATGTTGTGAGACTGGAGGTAAGTGAGCAGGGGAACAAGATGGTGAAAGGTGAAGGTGGGGAAGTACCTGGCTATTCAGATCAGCTATAGCCGTTTCAAGCATCGTTTCAATTCTGAATGGTGGTCTCACACCAGGGCGATATTGAGAGTATCTTCCACTCTGGAACATGCCACAAATATACCAAATATTATATTAAATGTTTAAATTGTGAAAACAAAAATCAATTAAAAACCAATTGTCTACTGCCGGGATTCGATCCCGCGACCTCCGGATTGCTAGGCGAGAGGCTTGCCCCTCGACCGCGAATCCGCTATGGAAATAACTTTGCAAAATCAAGTTCTACGTCACAATTTATTTAGAGGTATACCAATTTTGAGAACAATGTTGTGGCCTCCTGAAAAAAAGGTAAAATGGACATACGACCATTGACCTTTTGGGTTCACATAAATTATTATTATTCTTTGTTCATCCACCATGCCTAGCCATTTTGGTTCCTTTCTTTATCTCTTTTATTACAGTTCGTCGAACGAGAGTTCAATCCTACACCACGAATCTAAATGCTCTTTGGTATACTTTCGACGATTCTTCCTTCAATACTTCACTGTCACATATGAGGATTGGTATCAAAACTCTGTTATCAGCTGCTAAACTAGCTTCTCTTAAAACTTCTTACTGGAACGTATAAAATGAAGACGTGGCATTACGCAGAAATCAACACTTCAAGATCAAATGCTAAAAAAAATTTGATCGAGATATAATCATCGATCAATTCCTAAAAAGTAAAAATAACCTCCGTTGGATATTAGTTGTCGCACCAAAACCTAGATCTCTGTCAGATTTTCTTTCAGATTTCCTCTGTGCACGTTGTACCAAGGCGTTTGATTGACTTCAGCATCCTGTTGAGTGATTTCTTACTTCGTTCATATTGAATCGCGCGCCAACCTGTTTGGTTCGGATTCACGCTGCGATTTAATGTTTTTAAAATAGCATTTGATTAATCACAATATTATGGAGATGTACGAGATTATCTTGAAAAAATAAATAACACTTCTTGTAAAATGGAAAGATATATTGTAGGCAACGTAGAAATTATGCATTCCTTCTTGGACGTAATTGATAAACATTAGAAAACAAATTATGTGCCTTACCGTGGTCAATGGAAACATTATTACACTGAATATGCTCGTACTAAAGAACAGGATAAAGTGGAAAGGACGAAAGTCTAGTGAATGTTATGGCCGGATGAATAAATTAGAAGTATTACAGTGGGTGCCTACCTTGCAAAGTCAGTCCTTGCAAGGATATAAACACTATGAACAGCATTCATATTGCAAGTATTTTAAATCTGTTAAATCTAGATAACAATGGAAAAAAGTCGATGAAGGATGCACAATAATATGAATAAGTCTTACTACAAAAGTTCATACAGAATAATATAAAAATGAAAAAAAAAAGAAATAACACGAACGCCGTATTTTGGCATTACACAACTCAAATACGTAGGTAATCATATCTTCTCTTCCCGAGAGTCCCTGACTTCCCCGTTCATCCACTTGCGGGTTATATTTTCTCTTTATTCTACTTTATTTTCACCCACACCTCATCTGTATACCTACCAAAAACATTTTAAACTTATCCATAAGTCTTTCATCCGTATTTTATTATTATCGGGTTTCCTTAAGGTGATGCACTGTGAAGTAATGCAAAATTATGTGTTTTTAAATTGAAAAAATGGTTGCGTTGAAATATTATTGATTTTTTTATAAAATACTGCGAGTAGAACAAACTTTGACTTTTGCTATGGTCGAGTCATTTTATAAGCCTAGAAAGAATTAAAGTTAAAAAGTAAAATAAGTCTTATAAAAACGCTTTGAAGTTCATAATCTTCTACTTCCGAATCTCTTTTCGGATTTGGTTTCATGGTTTAATTTGGCAAATTAAGTTTTTTAGATTATGATAGGAAAACATTTTAACAATTTTGGCTGAACTTCAGAAAATAAAATAAAATATCGATTTTGGCGATGTTTTTTTGCGTAAATCAAATGAAATCCCATGGGTCCGGATAAAGAAAGATCTTACTACCTTACATAGAAAAACTTTCAACTTTGAAATGATTATGGACAGTGTGGCATATCTAAAAGCTTCCGAGCTTGTCACATAGAGGGTAGTGCTAAGAGCTGTCCCGAAAGTCCGCTAGATGGCAGTTAGTTTAGTTCGGAGTTTGGGAACCAGGGGAGCCAAGGGCCGGGGTGCCATCTGCAGGAGCTCACTCAAATCTGATCTCATTTAGCCAGCTTCCAGTTAGGCCGACTATCGTAGTCACCACTTGTAATGTACTTGTGAAATATTTAATAAATCCCAGATTAACATAAAGAACCCTATTCTTTCCCAAGAAGTAATCTCCTCGCAAGACAAGTTGGAGAACTGTTTGTGTAAACACAACAGACAGTGACACATATTCTATACAATACAGTACGTCTTTGGCGAAGTAAGACTAAATTTCGCTTTTCATTTTAGATTGGCAACCCACATGTAATGGCCAGTTTGAAATAGAAAATAGTTTTAACATTTCTTAGATTAATTTCGTGGCAATATAACAAAATGGTCATGCAGCTTATATAAAGATATTTCTTTGTGAAAACAAATTAAATATTCATAGATTTTAGATACAATCTTTCGATGTGATTGTTTCTTATCTTATTTTGTTATTGAATGTTTGGTATTATACGATGGCCAAAACAGATAAGGCGGTTGTCAAATAGATGCTGCGGAGATTTTTGACAGAGCGTGAAGAGGCAAACGATTAATCTAAAGTAATCTTGGCAATGATAACAGGAGGTGATAACTTTCACCGTGAATCAAAATCACAGGTACACTATCTGTTCTATTGGCTTACCCCACTAGAAAAAAATAGAAAACGGAACACTTTAGCGGATTTGATTTTTATTATCAGACTCTTGTACAATCACGAGGTATTCATTATAATTACAATTTTAATAATAGGTATGTCAACAATTTATTAATTTTTTTTTTACCCTGAGGTAAATAATTTCCCTCAGGGCCTATGTCATCTGAGATGCTGTGTGGAGGATCTTTTTGAGGAGAGGAAGGAATGTTGCTGTCACTGTCGCTCTTACTCACCCGAATACTGAGTTAAAAGGACAACTGTACCCCAAGATAATAATACCCAAATAAAATTATCAAAATCGAGGTTTTGTGTTCCACATTTATCTCACCCAAACCTGGATCAATTTTTAAGATTTTTTTTACTTACTGTATTAGAAGAAAATACTGTGCGTGTGTAAGTTTTGCTTTTTTTAAATACATTGTCTTGTTTTTATTCTAAATATCTGTTGATGGCGTACAAAAAAGGCAATTTTAACGATTTTTAGAGGGTCCTAACTCATAAGAAGTAACTTTTAAAAAAAAGCAAAATGTACCGACACGCTAGTGTTCGATATCTATATTATGTAAAAAAATATTTGTACTGGTGTCAAAACACAGAGAAGAAATATGGGTACCGTTTCTACAAAAAAAACGCCCGGTTCTCTCTTAAAACTAAAATGAGTTGAAAAACTGAAATTAGCGTAGGTTGGATTCTTGATAAATCATATTATATTCTTGATCAATCGTATTTTCATATTATACAGCACTAGTTCTAACCTCCATTGCCGGACTTTTGAGAATGAAATGGTTTGAAAAGGGGGATGTGAGATGCTATGATGAACGTCCTGATAAAAGACCACCATTCAGGATCGAAACATGACATGAGGAGGATATAGGTACCGCCGCTGGGGAAACCATACATCGGAAAACCAACACCTCTGCCATAGGTCACCCCAAGTATAAGTTAGTACTGTGTGGTGGCCGGATTTTGGAGAGACTGATGAAGGAGATGTTTTTACTTTTGACCTTTCCAGCAGGACTCTCTCGACCCTCTCACCCAGTGGGAGGGAACGATTTACACATCCCTCACATCTGGACATACTGACCCCCAGATTCCTACCCCTCATATCTTTATCCATCCAAGATCTTTCTCTCCTTCCCTTCCTTAAAAAAAACCCTTCACACAGCATCCCCAAAGAAGAAGCAGACCCTGAGGTGAATAATTTTCCTCAGGGTTTACTGTGTGGAGCCAATGCAAAAAAACAACGTACAACAATAAATTGGGAATGCTGTATTCTACTGCCTCCAAGCAATTGGAACACTCTCGCTGTATTCACCTTAAAAACGGATAATTCGGACGTACCATATTGATTGACAATAACGTCCAATATACCCCTTTAAATATAAATTGGATGTATGAAAAAATACATAAACCAATCTTTATAGATTTTACGACATTTGAACCCAGAATCAAGGTTTTAACCGCTTTTTAAAGAGGGCGTCAAAATTGATGTGGCAGTCCATTGAATATTGCATAAAAATCATCCGAAGTTCTTTTACACGACATTATTTTAATCTAGTATAATCAATAATAGTAATCTAGTATAATCAATAATAGTAATTTCAATGAAGGTTGATTTTTAATCTGTGTCGAGCAAACAAGTAATGCGGAAGCTTTGAGTGTTCTGTGTTGAGGATTTGAATGACATTTCCTCCGACAGTGAAAGACGAATATAATAATATTGACTTTTAAACAGCCTTCTCTCCACATGCATTCTAGTTCAAATTCACAGACAGGTAGGCACCTACATAAACATACTGTCTATATAATGTTTATAGGTAGGTGCTAAGCTACATTTTGTCGATACCTATCATTGCTTTGTGCCCAATCTCGGTTAACACAATAAGAACATAATTTTGTTGACACATTTAATTATTGTATCTCCTAATTTATAGTGTAAGGTTAGGTAGGATGTCCACTTATGATCATAGTTGGACTATCTCACATTCACCTAATTAGATAAAAATTAAAACTAACCTTAAAGAGAAAATATTCTCACGTGGTTTCGATTTGGGTATCAGGACCTTTGGTTTTTGTTCTAATAATTCTAGGTTTATATTTGAGATGATTTTATCACCAAACGGCGCTATTCAAGGTTCTAAGGGAAGTACTTGAGTTAATTTAACCACAGATTCCTGACATTATTTGGAGTAAAATATGTTAATATACTTTTGGTTTGTTGTGGCTTTTCCAATGTATTTTTCCATTTTTTTTTCTTCAAAATCATGCAAATGTCACTCATCCGAGTTACCGCCAAACCCCTTACCCCCCTGACTTAGCCCAATACCTACTGATTTTTTTTACTAAAAAGACGAAAAAAATGTCACCGAAGAGTAAAATTTCGTGTACATTTTTAACCCTAAATAATGTCAGGAATCACCGGTTAAAGTAAGTCAAGTTTGTCCCGATTAAGAGTTAATCATTTATAACAATTTATTCACAAATGATGTAACCAAAATTTATTCAAAAACAATGAATTTATTCAAAAAAAATTATTCAAAAACAATGAATAAAAAAAATAAAAAAGTGGTATATTTAAAATCTTACGTCGTATTTTTTCAAGTAAATACACTTCAAACATAGCCTAATGTCGCATGACGATGATCTTTTTGCATATAGTATTTAAAAAAATGTGCATATTCAACTCGTTCTTGCATAAAAATTGTGCATAAAGACTCTCTCAGTATTCAATATATACTTTAAAGGTAAAAGTTAAATATAACACTGGCGACAAACACCACTTTCAATGGAAAATTTGTACAGCATTGACCTTAGACATTGCAAGTTGTCTTCTCCTAAGCACAACCGTCTGCTTTATTAGGAGAGTATTTGAAATATTATGTAAAACATGTTATTGTCCTGTAATAAAATTATGGAGAGATTTTTAATTGTTTTTACTAACAAGTACAGATTTCTATAGTTCCACTGGTTTGAATAGTTATACGAGTAACTTATAACTATAACTCTAGTGTTGTGTAAAATAAAAAAAAAAACATTTTGCATTTAGAATAAACTTAAACTCAAAATGGAATAAGACATTGAAAAGATGTAGTACACTTTGACCGAATTCACATGAACACTGACAATAATCTGAATTCTTCGAAATAAGCTCTTTATTGCCCGGTACCCTGGGAAGAATTGGATCAGTACTTCAGAGTATGAACTTTTCTGAAATCAAACATTAGCACTAAAAGTAGGTCGTTCTGTAAAAAGTCATACCACTTTTATTACGCGAAAGTGGCATAACAATATCTCAGGTTTATTATCGCCATTGACTTAAATAAGGTTTCGGCAGATCCCAGGTCTGAAGTAGGTACCGTGTCTCTTCGATCGGCCATCCGCATTCTTCTCTTCAATATGCTCCAGGGCCACGTTGGTTCAATCACGATTCTGCGAATGACTTATGTCTGAGATCAGTTGATGAATTGGCGAGTTGGACCACAGGTGCTGTGGAATGTGACATTAGGTTAACTAAGCAGAGGACTTGCTGGAAAGGCTCTCTGCAATTTTGATATCACATGAATCGCGTCATCGCGGTTCATGACCTCTACCAATAATGGAAAGTTAAATTTGCTGCCGTTTAACATATTTACGTTTTCTATGTGAGGTGGTATAAAAAATATGTTAATTTTAGATAATTTGTTACGAAATTACAATAAAAGAATTATTCAATTTGTCAGCAAAGCTGAACATTTACGCACACCACTTTTAAATATAACGAAATTAATATAGACTTAATTAAGATTTTCATACCTGTGAATTTTTTTTACGTCAGCTTGACAACCGTATTAAACGATTAGTGTAAAAAATTCTACGATTGTATTTTTTTAAATTTATTTCATATTTGTATGTTTTTAACAATAAGTATATTTTTTTACATGTTATACAGTGTTATAATGGAATGTAAAAATAGCCTTTCCTCACCATAAAAAGATAAGGCTCTTGTGTTTGGTGAGGGAATTCATGCTCACTTATGTGAACTCATGTAAGTAAGTAAATAATAAAATATCGCAAATAATAACAAAAAGATAGGTAAGAAAAACTGAAGATTTATCAATAATAAATTTAAAAGAAATAATAATAATAGATATGAACTCTTACACTAGCTTCAATTTGGGAGGTGGGAATATGTACCGTCGCGCGTCGCCCCGGGAACGTTTATTGGATAACCGACACCTCTGAAATAGGTCAGTCTAAGTGGTTCGCTACATTTCGTGATTTAGCAGGGGTGCCCGGGTTCAAGGGGTGAGGTTTGTCTAGGTCTTGGAAGCAGATGACTGGGACACACTGAACACACCAGATTCTACCCACCCCTTAAACCCTTTTCCTTCCTAGAACTTTCCTATCATTCTTTTCCTTAAAAAACCCATCACAAAGCATCCCTTAAGATGACATAGGCCCTGAGGGAAATTATTTTCCTCAGGGTCTCCTGTGTGGAGCTCATGTAAAAAAGATAATTTTTCAATTTAAGTTGTAATTCATGATTATTTTCGATAACTTTTAGATTTAACGGGAGGTTGTTTAAATAAGTTATATATAGACAGAGGTAGATATTTTGAATGCGCTTGGTATTAAATTTTGTGATTTTAATATTATTCTGATATTATTTTGATATATTGAAATGAAAGTTATTTAGCTGTATTTCTTTGGTCGTTTGTAGTATTGCATAGGTATGTTTTATAAATTTTGTCCATTGTAGGTAATTACATTGAATATTGAAAACATTATTAAAGTAGAAAATGTAGATGGTTTTTCCAGTTTGTCTAGTGTTATTCATCAAAAGAATTGTCTCTCCGCTAATGACGCATATCTAAATTTTTGAACAATTTTCCTCATATAAGTTATAGTTATTAGTTCTATTCGTAAGTTTGGATCATAATATATGAAAATACTATAAGAAGATAGTCAAAATAATGACAACTATTAGACTAAACAAAACTATGACTAATATAATAATATAATGTATATAATATAAACAATGTAATATTGATATGGTACATTACAATTTTATAATTAATGTCTCCCGCGGAGTTGGATGATAATTCCGCAAATTCACGCTAATTAAAAAAAATTGCCTAATTTTCCGACATACAATAATAGTCGTGAAGCTAATAAGAACCGTGAGTTTATTAATATTTAGAAAAATTAATTAATCGGTGAACAAAGATTTTTAATAACAATAAGGCTCGTATGACTTTTCATAGCATATTTTACCGCTATTTTTGATACATTAACGAACTTTAAATTAAAACCAGCCTTAATTATGAAGCCTTTTAACGATACGCACGATGTGGGTTAAATATTTCAACGACCATTGTAGATTGTTTTATATTGTCTTTGATGTGTTTATAGTTCAATCAAACCATTTTGATTGGACACAATCTTGAAATAACATCTATTATAACCCAAATTCATTACTATAATTTAAAAAAAAAGAAATATAAGAAAACAGCTTAATAGCACACTTTTGCATTCCATGGTGGACATAATTAAATTTAAGTCCGTGTGGCTGCATAATTTGTTTTCTCTAGATGTTCGAATATTTACCAGAAGCCCATTGTAATAAAATTCACGACACAGCCCACAATTCAGTGCAATGGTGTCGGGTCCGCCATAAAACGTCAGTGGACGCCACCACAGTACGAAATTGAAAAGAGATGGCAAAGCTTAATATGAAATTATCACCGCTTTGAATTGCGGCATTAAAAATAATGATAAAACTTCGCACAATCGCTTCATAAACAGTCGCACAGTGCTACCGGAAAATGGACACAGCGAATGTTTATATGAGATCCTGTTATGACCAGTGTGCCGTACATAATGCTAACTTGTGTCGTTCATAATACTAACTTACACCGAGGCAACTTGTTGACGTATTTTCTCTGAAACAATTCCAAAATTAATTTACTGGTTTTAGTTTCATTGTACATATAATATTATTTTCTTAGTAATTTATAAAGGTGGACGTGAGGTATATATAACTTTTTTGCAAATGCTCTACAATCTAATTAAGCCCACAATTAAGCATTGAAAACGATTACCATCTTATTTTGAAACTTAATACTAATGTTTGTGCAATCACAAATGGTTTCACATACAACTAAAAAATGTAACCTGTTATTCCATACAAATTTTATTTGCTGATTTGCTATATGTTGAACGTTCTCATATATATTTGTATATATTATGAAGTTCTTCTGTTATCGTTTTTTTCACAGCGTTTTTCATAATCTGATTGAACTTTGTTATGATCAAACGATAAGTACGTAATCATTATTTTGAAGTTGGATCTAGTACCGAACAGGTAGTAATTTGATTCCCGATTAATTACCGAAATTCCCGAGTAATAACTGTGAGCAAATATTTCTTATGTAGGTATTGTGGTGAAATGAAATATGATCGAGAAAACTCCAATAAAGGTGGATGTTCGTCGAGATTACAAGTTGCTTTATTTTCGTCATCGTAAGGCTTACAATGGATATTTAACTGGACCAGACGCCCATCTTAATGAATGCTCTATATACTAAATAATACAGAAGCCGGAGAACCCGAAAACTGCGGGAACCTAGTTGTCTATCGTGTATCATCGGCTATTTCCGTAACTGGTCGTGCATTACATAGATAGTCATCACACAACGATACACGATACACCACAAGACACGAAGATAGTCGCCACTCTTCTAAGGTACTACTTTCTGTTTCATCTGTTTGTTGTTTCAAAACTACACATAGCTCTCAGTGGCGGTCCGCAAGTTTTCAGTGAGCTAGAGTGCTAAGAATGTTAAGTACGACATTACTGATGTGGTTGTAGCTGAAAATGAATTTTATCTTTTTTTCAAAATTTCAACTTTTTGTATGAAGATCTTTTAGTATGTGGATGCAGCGCATCCCTTGACTGAAAGAATCCTGAAAAACTTCATACGAAAAGTTGAAATTAAAAAAAAAATCATTTTCAGCTACAACGTCATTAACGTCATGTTTTTCAACCTTAGCTCTCTAGCTCACTGAAAACTCATGGACCGCCACTATCTGTACTATTGACATCTATTGAAGGATGTAGAAATTACATGTATAATCATATATACCACACATCTTTCTTATGCTTTCGCATAATTTTTATGATAATGTCAGCTTTTGTCTCCCATAATCCTGATGAAAATCGAATTATATTCACACACACATGAGATGCTTATTTTTTATCACAAAATAATAATAAAACCTACATTTTTAGAATCTATGGTTGTACGCTGTATTGACCCTCGGAGTTTTTGCCGCAGAAGTAGATGCATACGTACGTATGAACGTGTGTTTTTTTTTATTATCTTTTAAGCCTCACGAATTCCCGCTACCGTTTTCGCTCCCGTGTACGAGCAAATGACCAGGTAGATATTACAGGTTTCGGTTTAAGTGTTTTCAATTTGTCCGCAACCCGTTAACCGTGCATGCGGGAGCGGTCCTCTTAAACCTAATCTCCGCACCGCAAGGGGGGGATAATACCCACGGATTTATATCAAAAGGACGTGTTTATTAGGTTGGCTTCCAAATTTGGTTTGATTAATGACCGGGTCCGTTTTGTAAGCCCTCGGTTACTGGGTGGATATTTAATGCGGTTGGATCCAAGTTATATGAATGCATTCATCTTGAGATAACAGGAACGCTCGCAACGTCATATGGTCGGTCTGGTACTTGTAGATACGAGCTACTTCACTAATCTGAACGTATTCCTTCTTCGGTAATTCAGGCTGCTTTACGCATGCTCATTAATTTACCCTTACTGTTAAAATGTTGTAATTTTAAGGTGAATCAAATTATATAAATGCACACTACCTTTGTTAGTACCTACTGATAGATAGGATTAGCATCACTGGGAATTTGATAGCGGAGGAATGATAGGCAATTTTTGTTGGCTTAGCGCTACACATAATAAGAATAAAAATAATTTGCTGATTTTTTTTTCTCCAGCCAGAATTCCTCAACTAATCGCCTTTCACCACAGTTGAAGGGATGGATCCATACGTCCGTCACTCCTGGACATACTGACCCCCAGATTCTACTACGACTACTCACCCCTCATACCTATTTCCTTCCCAGAACTTACTCTTCTTCCTTTCCTCAAAAAACCACCACACAGCATCCCCAAAGGTGACATAGGCACAGAGGGAAATTATTTTCCTCAGGGTCTCCTGAAAAAAAACCTAGATTTATAACTAGTGACTAACATCTAAGAATAATGACTATTGACTTAAAACTAGTGACATAATCACATACAATTTACAACTGTAACTTAAAGTTAGAGATTTAAAACTAAAATATACACATTTAAAATGCATTTTTTAGGTTTTACAAGGGTTGTCAGTGATAGTGATAACATTAGAAACCAAAGAACAAAAAACTCTAAGAACCAAACAAACATCTGCGGCACTCACGATTAGTTGGAAGTTGTGTACAAAATAGCCAACAAGATGGTATTTTAACAATCCTTCAAGAGGAAGGATTGCTGCTGGGCTGTGTAAAACCAAGTTCCTTCATCATTCAGAATAAACTACTGGTGGAAGGTAGCAGGAAAGAGTAGAGACGTTTCGACTCTCCAAGATGTGAAACGCCGATGACTATGATGACATTATGTAAATAAATTTAAAAGTTTTACAATTTTAATCTATTTCATCTTTGAGCAAGTATGGAAAAACTGTTGGATTTAAATAATATTTACACCGCATGTCGTTATCATTTAGATTAAGGCCCATATTGGGAATGCATTTAAGGCAGGTGAATAAAATAAATTAAAGTTTATTGTATAAGTGTTGACAACTGGGAAGTGGAAACTGTATTTTACCGAGAAGATTTCTTTCATTCAGAGAATGCCAACATTTTTACACTAACTTTTTTTTTATTAAACCGATAAATTTTAATGTCAAGTAATTTTTAAATGTACCTTTTCATCGTCAGATGGAATGCAGCCAAAACCTAAACTCTGAACGTTGTACATATTATCCGTGCATTGTGTGATATAACTAATCTACTCGTATGTAGTGTTCTTTTATGTAACTGTTTTTTTTACTTTTCGTGTTCTATATATTTTATATTATTGGACAATAGTCCGCTGCTATATAAACCAATAAATAATAGAGTTTATCTGGCGATCTGCTGTCGGGGTAAAAAAGGAATTTTTGGTAATTCATCAATGTCAACATTCCTCTCGCAGGGGATTTCTCCCTCTATTTAAATGAGATTCAAGCGTTCGGAATTAAAAAAAAATCATGATCTTCCGGGCAAGTAATGGCTTGACATTGCCACTTTTCCCTTTCTCGACTTATAATACGTGTTAAGTTATGACCACTTCGTACCATAGCGGTCAGTTTTTTTGTACTTTCCTCATAATCAATTTGAGAGGCATATATAACCAACACTTCTGCCATAGGTCACTGGGAAGGCTTACTACGTTTGTGGTTCACTGCAAGTGGTTAACTATTTTAGTTTATTGATTTAGCACGGGTACTCAGATTCATGGAGTGAGATTGGTCCAGGTTTTGGGGTTTCGTCTGCGGTTGGGCCGATAGCCATGCACATTGTCATTGGGACTGCCTGGTGGTTTGTGGAATACCTTCTCTGAATATTTTCTTTTTAAGCATTTTATTTTCTCTCTGTTATTATTGTAAATACTTGCATTATATTATTACTGTTCTTTTTTCGTTACTTCTCTTATTCCAGGCTTCCTCAACCGGGCGCAGCTCTTATTTTTCTTTTTATTTACTAACACTTTTATCTGTATATATTTTTCTCTATAGATTTCAGACGAATTATTCCCCGGGCTGCCACATCTATTATTGTTTTGTATTATGTTAATGTAAGTACTTGCGTACTGCTTTCTAGCCCCGTATACATATACATTGGAGGGTCTAGAGTCGTTCAAATAAATGTAGCTTCGCTCAATAAAGAAGAGTGTTGACATGTGCGGTGAAGGAGGAATCCTTATGTTTCCTTATAACGCCGTTGAGAAAGTGGTGGGGTCGCCTCCAATGTTCAGGTTTTGGTGGCTGATGCGTCTGCTCACTAACTGCGTTACGTGCTGGATCGGAAGAGGCACGTTGAGGGAGACCCTTTAACCTCCCCAACTGGATTTTTACGACTCATCCCCATACACCACAATGGGAGGAATCTATTCTTACTTCCATTACTCCTGGTCACACTGAGCCCCATATTCCTTCTTCATACCAGTTCCTTTCCAGAACTTCACACAGCATCCCCAAAGAATATATAGAAAAAAAGTCATTTCAATAAATTTAAGTTTCTAATTATCTACAGAAGTCCTCATTTTTAATAATAAATAATCGAAAAAAACCTAATTTTGGAAATGCAATGTTTTATAAAACTGAACATTCTGATCAATGTCACGAAAACATTAATCTCTTTAGAAGTAGAAAAAGATTTGGATTTAGATATAGATTTAGAAGTAGAAAAAGTTTTTTTATTGTTGCCATGCATTTATACAATAATGTAAATTAGAAGTATAGCAGTGTCTGTCCGGTCTTCGGAGCTCAGACGTGCTTCGATCTTGCTCTGATCACGCTCAGAATGTGCTTCAAATGTGCTCTGAGCGTGCTACGTGGTGTGGTCTGTGAGACCATGGCCTTTTGTCGCTGTATCCCCGCACGGACAGGCCATGCATTCACCCGCCAATCACGGGTCCTACAGCTGCCGGTGCTCGGTGCTCGGTGTGCTGGGCCCGAGTCGCGTCTTTGGGCGTCCTGCGCCTCTCAGTGGACGCTCTGTACAAATTGACTTTCACCGGAACTTTCCGAATGTGAATCGGACGATGTTTTGATAAATATGCGAGAACGGCCTTTGCGGTAGTAAAAATAACTCCACTTTAATCCAGACTCTTTCATAGCGTACAATTTCTTGAAAACTCAATGCTAAGAATATACTACTAGATTGGTGAGCGGACAACTCAGAATGAATTCAATTCAACAGCTCCTTTCAAAAGTCAAGTTATATAGTAAGTTGAATTATAAAATAATGTTTAAATGGGAGATAACGTTAGGTTAGGTTATAAGCTATTTTACATTTTTTTCATAGCTTTTAATGACTTTTCAAATAGTTGTTGAGTTGAGTTGATTCTGAGTTGTCATGGAACCGGCTAGATTATATTATTTTTTATTATAAATCTGAACAGCTGTAAATTTTAACATACAAATTTTAACTGTCTAAATTCTAACATCGACATTTTCTCCGATTCACTGCCTTAATTTAAAAAGAGCATCATATTAATAATATAATTTGTTCAATGCACATATATACAGACATACACACACACACACACACACGCGCGCTCAAACACATACCCACTACGCACATCACCCGGTAATTACTTAATATACATATCATAAATAAGAATAACCATGAAATATACTTAATAATTGTAAATTGTTTTCACCACTGTGACTAATGTACTGATTGTTTTTGTTTATAAATAAATAAATTCTAGTCACTAAAAATTCTCTGAAAGCTCTTTTTCTGGTATTTCAGTAAATGCAACTTTTTTAGATCGAATCGAAATTTTAATCAAGAGCTATACATATGTCTTTGCTGAAAAAGAAAATGCAAGATGTGTTGAAATTCGTACAAATTTGGTTGGTAACTACTTCTGAAGCCACATCCTATTGGAGGTTCGCTCTCGCCAGGGAAATCTTCACCCTAAATGTTACAGTCCAGATGGTATAATTGACTCTTGTTCTACAGAAAAAAATCAGTATTTATTAGTCTAGTTAATGAAATACCAAGATAGAAAATTATCAGTCACATGGCGAAAAAACCATAATTTCGACGTCAATGTAAATTAATCGTGCGCTGGGTGGTCCAATCGAGTTTGTTCCCCGCCAATGGCAGACATTAACCTGCTGTTTGTCGGTTTAGCGAGGAAGAAGCTGGTACAATGGGGGGATTGAGAGAAATGAGGTTAATACGGAGTGATGTTTCAATGAAGATATTTAAATAAGTATATGGCAATACGGGCGCACTCTTTTTTGACAAATTGGAGCCGATAAAATTAATTCTCCTACGTGAGATCTTTGCGGAGGTGATCCGATTTCTTATGTGAAACTTTCTGTAATGCAAATGCATACCGTGATGTTAAAAAGTAACGATTGAACCAACCACGATACTATTTCAATAAAGTTTGGGCAGAGAGGATGTAACGCCAAACATATTTCTACAGAAAATCACACATACCTTAATTTAAATAGTAACATTTATTTACCTCATCTATTATTACTCTGAATTCATTGATTCACTTCACGGAAGCACGTCTTTCTGAGTTTAGGCCCAACATTAGTTTTATCCACAATATTCTTTATTCATCTATCGTTTAGTACTTTCCATATCATGAAATATTGTCTTTAGTCTTTATTCTAATCCGGTAGTTGATTGTGATGATTCGATTTGATTTTTTTTAATACTTTTTTATGTGAATACCTCACAAGAGTCCTAACTACTTCCGCCTGGATCAAGTGAGACTATGGTGTCCCCAATTGAGGCATGTTGTGAGGCTGAAGGTAGTGGAGAGAGGAAAGAAATGAGGAAGGGAAAAGTGGGGAAGTACCTGACTATTCAGATCTGGTCACCAAACACGACAAAAGCAATTTCAAGCAACGTTTCAATTCTGAATGGTAGTCTTACACCAGTAACACTGAGAGTGAAACTGAGAGTATCTTCTACTGTGGAACGTGCCGCAAATATTACTTTATGTAAGAAAATGTACAACAGAATAATTTGTTAATCCAATATGAATTTTATGTGGAGTGATACTTTTTCTTTACCACCAGCGAGAAAAGTTTTAAAATAACTCCACGCGATTATCCTTAAAAGCTCTTGAAAATCGCGTCAATTATCTGATCGCCAATCAACAATAATTCATTGTTGATTGGCATTATCTGCCCTCTAGAATAATAATAATGCCAAATGCAAACAAAAATAGACTCGGAGAAATGCAAAAGTAACTCGACGCCATGTAATTTCAATATAACGCCCGCGCCCGTCAGTTCGACGCTGGGCTTTCAAGGAAGGCTCCATCAATCCCGATAAAGCCTTATTGTTTGCACCATTTGAAGCCCACTCTTCTTATTTCATTGTTTTCTTTCGGTATGTATATATTCGTACCTACTCTCCACTAGTATTACAACGGGTTTGGTGCTTGTCCAAGACTTGATGTCATCACATAAAAACGGAAAAGTATTTTCCCGAAAAAACCCCGGCTTAGAATAGGCCACTTGCATCACATTTTTTTAATTTTTTTTCCGGTTAAGGCAAATATTCTAAGACATTCCGTATTTTTTATTTTTTTTAATCGTATTTTTGAAACCCTGGCGATTTTTTGAAAATTTCAATCCGAAAAATCAGATCATTTTTTATAAACCGGAAATACGGGACATAATTTTATGTGTGCGAAAAAACGATAATTACGTAGCCGAAAATCATTTTAAAAAAAGAACGTTTTCCAAACAAATAGCAATAAATTGTACGGGGTTCTCTTCGTAACATCTGTAAAATCACCACCATCTTTATCAAAAAATCAAACCAAAGGATAAGTTCGCATAGAACAAACAATAAATCTAGTGAACGTTAAACGCAAATTCAAAAATTCGCCGGAAATCAAAGTGTTGCCATATAAAAAAAAAATGAATCAGTGTGGAATTTTACAAAATTAAGGGAACATAATCGGAGACGGGACATTTTCATGTAGTGACGTCACGAGCTCAAATAATGAATTTATTTATTTAAAAATAAGAAAAACTATACATTTCTTAAAATTTTTACTAACATTTTCGTAATCTTAGTAAAAAAATCTATCCACAGGATTTTTTCCAAATCCATGCAAGTGGCCTATTGTTTTAGATAAGTTCAATTGGTATGGAATTTTGATACATGAAATATTAAATATTGACTAAATAATTCATCATTTAAAAAAATCCTTAGGTCTGTGCGTTGTGGATTTAGTTACAGTAATAAAAAAAAACAAAGTCCGTTGTTCATTCTTCCAAAAATAATAAATTCAATTAACGTCGCACAGCTTACCATAAAATTAGCATTTTTATTTGTGGTTCTTGCGAGAACGGGATCAAAGAACAGCATTGTTTACAAGTGTTCATTTTTTATTTATACGTAGAAATACATACCTACCAAAGAAATACACTTACCTACTAACCAAATACACCTTCTTATCAACCAAAAAGATACCTATCGAGAAGTGTTTTAATTATTTTTTAAATCGTGAAAGTGGTTTCTTAAAGTGAAAATTAAGATAACACAAAAAAAGTATCAGTACGGTTACCCACAAACGCCAGGGTTACGGTTTTGTTACCAACTTTACAGTGGTACTAGTGGTTGCCATAATAGATTTTGGACAATGAATAGACAACTGTTTGCTACAATACGTAGCTGAAGATTATGTGGTCACCCGGTCTTAAGATGACTGCATTTCTGAAATTGTATATACAGCTAATATTATCAAAATTGTCATCTATTCAAGTAGAAAACACGAAAAACAAAGCTATAAGTATCAAAAAGATTCGTAATAATCGAATTCTAAGATTTCCAAAGAAACATCACTATTCCAATGAAAATTATTTTTTTCGAACTTTCTTCAGGTAGAAATAAAAATAAGAAAAATGCAAATAAGAGAGTGTGAGGCGGATATGGGTACCGCCGCCAAGAGAGTCAATTATTGGATTGGTCACCGTTAGAAGTTGGCTACGTTGTGGTGACTTAGCAGGGGTACCCGGGTTCTTGGGGTGAGGCTTGTCTAGGTCTTGACGGCCAATACGTTTGCCACCTACTGCGTGGCAGGTTGGACCAGGAAGGACATGTTGAGGGAGACCTTTTGACCTCTCCAGCTGGACTCTCTCGATCCATCGCCTTACACTCCAGTAGGAGGAAGGGATTTATATGTCGGTCAATCCTGGGCCGCAGATTCCTGCCTTCTCATCCCTCATACCTTTTTCCTTAAAAAAAACTTTCTCTCCTTCCTTTATCTTAAAAGAAACTCCGCACAGCATCCCCAAAAATGACGCAGGCCCCAAGTAAAATTGTATTTTTCAGGGCCTCCTGTGTGGAGCTAATGTAAACAAATATATATAGTGAATGTAGCAGATTTTCGAAACGAAACACACAAACAAATTTACAAACATGAAATGCCAAACGCTCGAGTTAAAACAGAACTTGTTTGCCCTCAGTCAAAAATAGAGCGATAAATTATGGCTGCACTGAACGAGTACAGCCTAGACGTGATATTGGACTAATGTTTATGTTAAAAAGTGTTGATACCACTTTAAACCCATTGTGTCCATAGTTTGGGTTTGAGCCCACGTCCCTCGTCGACCCACTTGGGTATGACACTTGCTGGCGGTAGGAACTCGTGCGGTCATTTCATATTCCACGATGACAGACGAGGTATAATCGCGTTATTTATTGTTTTAAAACGTCTAAATGCGATGGTTTATGTTTTGTTATTATGATAAATAGGAGCCATTAATTTTTTTCTGACGCGCTCTAAAAAAATGAGGATTTTTTTTTCAATAATATTATGAGATCGCGTGAATTACTGTTCCATTAGTTTTTGACACTGTCGAACATTGATGTACAATATACTAGGTATGGAATCATAGAGTATAATATTTTCAGTTGAGCCCACTGATCTACACGTAAATATTATGTATGTATAATAAATGAAGGCATGTACAAAATATATTAATTTTTCTAGTCAATTTCTAATTCAAAATACCTTTACTTATAGAAACATGCACTTTACTAAAATATCCATGGAAAGTATGTAAATAGCAGTAACATATCGGAATATTAGTTATGCTCAGTTCTATCATTTTTTATATTGCTTAAGCAATCCTCGGGTCATATGGTGTATGGTGTCGGTTACGACGTGTGCTGAACATAGCCGATCAGATGGGGGCAAGTCATTCCTTTTTGCTAGCTCGCCAGACAAAACCTAGCTAGCGAGTTGTGAGGACGCACGTCCTCTTACCATATTTGTATTGCGCTTGATAACAATAAATAGTCACTGTGATTTAAAAGAACCAAAGTCTTTTAATCAAACAGCATAGTACTGAGATGCGGCCCAGTACTAATAATAAAAAAAAATCTCTATAAAGGATTACACTGTAAAGGATTACATTCTATCTAGAGATATCACAATTGCATCAAGGTATTTTTATTTATAAAATACACGATAAAACAATAGTACATTTTCATATACATATATGATACATTACATCACCATACTAGGTGGCTGCTTGTTTCATGGTGACCAATGGAATTTAGTTACTTTGTGGTGTCTAGTGTAAATAAATTAATTAAATACATATAAACATGTTGAAAATTGGAACAAGTATAGTAAAAAGTGTATAGTGAGAATTAAGAAAAAAATATATAATAGAAACTAGAAAAATAGAAAAGAAAAGGTAAAAGTCATGCACAAGATCATATTCAAATACACAATTCTTGTTAATAATTTTATATGTGTGCATGCATGCATACATGTGCAAATACATGCACACATACATAAACTCTTACCTACATATATGTATCCAAACGGTTACACATGCATGCATATGAATGCACACACATACATACATACGTACATTGTTATATATATATTCTTCCTCACACCTGTAAACAATATATACACCTCTATCTAAGTACAAAAAACAGGTTACTGTCCTGTTTTTATTAACACTGTCCCATTCGCTTATCAAAAAGTCCCCAAGCCCCTTCCTGAAACTTTCATATTTGGCTATTGACTTTATTTCTATTGCTAAATTATTGAAGATAGGAACAAGGAAGTTAAATTGTGACTCTGCCATTGAAGTTCCTGTTGCTGGAGTAATATAATTGGATCGGTTGGAATATCTTGTGTTATAGGTTGAAATCATTATGTTATCTTATTTTTGACAATTCAGAACTCCAATGTACTTAATGGAAATATAACTGCGAACCGAATATATTTCCATTGAACTGGACTTTCCCATCATAAAAAAGCTAATAAGATTTCATTTCAACTTCAGAGTTCACTACAAAAAAATAATTTATTTTGCTGTACCTGCATATAAAATCCATATACGAAGACATATATTATGCAAATGGAGGAAAATAGATCTTTGATCAGATGAGTGCTTGTTTTTTCGTTTTAATTTGAATAGCTGCCCCGAAATTGTTTTTGGACAAAATATGTTGGAAATTATGACGATATCATTTATTTCCAAGCACGAAACTATTTGTGACAACCGGTTGGTAACACATTTTGTTTCGAAGCGAAAAATCTTGCCTATTGTATTACAATGCTTTTGTATTTAATATTTACAAAGTGTTTTGACGTATGACATTCGTTAAAAGCTTTATGCGAAAACAATTTGAACATATTTAGCATAAAGAAAAATCGTATATTATGGATATTTATCATGTCAATAATCGCCCATTAGATATTTGAGAGGCTAAAGTTTTGACATGTTCATTGGAAATATTTTAAACTGGCGTTGATTAAGTGTATTCAAATACTATAGTCCAGCCTAGAGCTGAATGTTTGATGCCAAGGGTTAAATAATACAAAACGTGTCGATTTTGAAAATGGTTTGTGGAGATGTATTTCCAGTTTACCGGGAAAATATGTACCTCGCCTAAATATTAATATTTTCTTCACATAAACAACAGTCATAATATTTTTTTCACTATCCATGAGCATCAAAAGGTTTTGATTTTTTAATGTCAAAATATTAATTAATTTCCATTGATAGTATTTGCACAGAAAATGGATAAAATAGATACATAATATTATAAATATAATGAGATTGAAAGTACCTACTGCTAGTAAAAACAAGAATCTAGCTTTTTCGACCTAAAATATCATTCCTAATATAATTGAAGTCGCCTAAAACTTTAAACTAACCCAAAACGATTTTTTGGCATTATTATTCTTGAAACAGTAATTTTAGTTGAGTATGTACGTACAATTAAATGAATCAAAATTTCATAATTCTTGTATTTACAGTAGGTACATATAATACATTTATGCCACCGTTCTTTCAATAGTTGTAGGTGTTATGGTCATCATAGTTGCCTTCTAAGCAGTTGATCGAGGTTCGATTCCCGACCGTTTTATTTAGTGTGTTTAATTTTAAAAAATTGCATTAATTATTTTAATTTTTACTTTCATTTTTAAAAAGACATTTAATAATAAAATATATAAACGTATCACCTGAATTTTCACGATCAGCGCTAGTAGTGTGGTAGATTGCTGTGAAGAAAACTACAATTTATTTTATAAATCTACGATCTATTATATACATATAAATAGAAATAAATCGATGTATTTTTAAACACACAATTTAATATAATATTTAAAGACATATTGAATCTCTTAAAAAAATCTTTATTAACTTAATCACCATTTTTTAATGGGAAGTCTGGAGTCGGAGAGAATATGGCATTCCCAATTGGGGTATGTTGTGAGGCTGAAGATAGTGGGGAGGAGAAAGAGATAGGGAAGACAAAGTGAGGTAATAGCTGGATGATCAGACCTGGTCACCAAACACGGCTAAAGCCATTTCAAGCAATGTTTCAATTTTGAATAGTGGTCTTACACCATGGTGAAACACTGAAATGTGCCGCAATCATACTACATATTATTTTAAAGGAATAAATTATGGAACAACATAAATAAATCAAATAAAACTAACTTCCTTGCGTCGGGGTTTGAACCCGCGACCTCTAGATTGCGAATCGAGAGCATAGCCCTAGACTACGGAGGGCGCCCGTACTATCACATTCATGGTGAAAAACCGATGTAAAATCGTTTATTCGCCTCCTTTCAAATATTTGTGATGTCATTAGTGTTATGTTTTGCATTGTTGAGTAAACATGGATACCTAATGCAAGAGAGGTCTAAAAGGAACGTGATGTGGGATGGAAAGATACCTTCTCGGATATTCAGTTTAGAGTTTAGAGTGACACCAAGGGTTTCGGGGAATCTCGAAAGCCGCTTAGACAAAATAGTATCATGCATCGAAAACATGTGAGTAGGGAAAAGTGGAAGCATATCTGGAAGAACTTTAACAGGGTGAAAATATTTCTTTAAAAATGCCATACAGGGTTAGGTAAATCTAGATGAAATAGTGAAACAAGAGTTTACAGATTTCCCTGAGAACCATCACACTGAAACCATTTTGTTAACCAATAAAACAGTGGCGTGGCGACATTCTAGTCATGAGTTCTGGGTAGTGGGTAGACAAGTCAGAAGGGGCTACTTAACTAATTAATTAACCATCACGCCATTTCCCCGCAGAAGTAGGTACATAAGATAGACTGCCAAACGACTCGGTCTGGCACACACTCCTTGCCTCATTCACGTGCACACTCTTCTAATATTTTGATTCTTGACTTGGCCCGACTCAAGTATTTGATTCACTTGATCGTGCCGTATCTTACTCGGGCTCTTATTCCTTCCTCCAACTTCTTATACCATTCACATTTGCATCGTATATTCTCCACCTGAGCGTCCTTTCTTAATCCTAATCATTACGCTTATATTCAGCTTTGCATTCTTTGCGAATCTCCACATTTCTCACATGATCATACAAGGTTTTTGATGTCATATCTACGGCATTCAGTCCACTTTCATCCTTCCTATGCCCCATTACCATACATGATAGGTAACATACTTCCCGAATACACAAAATCATTTACCTGCTCCAAATATTCAACATTCACAACTATATTGCACGCTGTTTTCGTATTCCCTTACAGATTTACTTATATTCTTTACTAACCCATTTTTTATACACACTTAGTTCTTCTAGATAAGGCTACCTAATGCAAAAATTTTAAAATGCACATTATTAGTTTTGTTAGATCATAAAAAGCGAAAACTTTTATTATGAACTATGAATACATCGAACGAAACCTTCAATTTATATTTAAGTAGTTAAATATCTCTATATCTTATCATGATAAACGGGTCATGATGATGCGTTTTTGTTAGTTTTAGGTAACTATCCAAAATGTGTTGCATAATCGGTTTGGTTATTCAAAATAATAAAATTGGCTAATTCGCAGCGGTAAATTGCAGTGAACATCAAAATCATTACATTATGTAATCAAAATATTACGTACTTACCTACCTACTTTTTACTGACACTTAACCTACAAAGTTCATATTCAGCGAATAGAGCGAGTTCAAAAACATTTTATGTACCACCTAGCGTATACCGATAAGCGAGCTCGATCACTTCCTCACTACACCGATAGACTAAAATTCTACAATGTACGCACCCTTGAACAGAGAAGACTAAATACAGATTTAAATTTTCTTTTCAAAATTGTTAATGGTTTAATAAACTGCCCTTTTCTACTTCATCAAATCAGGTTCAATGTTCCTAGAATTGGTTCACGACTTGTAAATTATGTTCCGTTAAATATTAAAAAATATCGAACTAAGCTGGGGTATGACTCAGCTTTATCAAGAATGTGCCGTAATTTTAACGAGGCTTATAAAAAACATTCAATTAATTTGACAATGTCAACATTGGCCAACTTCAAATCGTCTATTAACAAGATTTAAAGCTCCCTTTTATATTGTTATATAAACTAAACCTTTAAACTTATATTATAATATTATTGTTCTAAAAACTTGTTTCAAAATTTTGTAATGTATGGTGTGTGTGTGTGTGAATGATTGTATATATATGTAAGTATTATGTTATCAATGTTGTGTTTGTCTTTAATTAGTGATAGCATCAACCATGTTCAGTGTAATTGTATCGTGAAAGCTTTGATGTAAATCACTGTTGACAAACCTAATAAAAAAAAAAAAAAAAAAAAAAAAAAAAAAAAAAAAAAAAAAAAAAAAAAGTGTTTTTGTAAGTTATCTCGGAAAAGTTATCTGCTACTTCTACATATTGGTTACCTAGGCTTCTGCGTATAGTATAAGGGACTTTATAAACGAATTGGTATTGACATTATTGTAACAGTGTAAGAAAATTTTAGTTCGTGCAACTCTTGGAATGAAATCGATTACAATTAAGCAGGGTTGTATTATTAAAAGGAGTTAATGATTTAAAAAAAATGATATCAGATACCAATATTCAGTAGGACAAGTTTATTAATTTGCTAACCTTATAATTTAAATGACCCGTTAGTATTAGCCAGGTCCTGGGAATGTGTCGTTACCCCACTGCAATAAATGGTGGAAGTTCACAGGTAAAAGAGATTTCGGTGCGATATGTATAATAATATGCACGGCGCGGCGGGAGATTAAGAAAGCCGCCCCGGTGGCCGGAGATGATCCCGATACCCTCTCCTCTTCAGCTGCACTAGGAACAATATGCCTCACTCCGCCACCTACCAGCCTACCCACCACACTGCACAATACTGCACGCTGTACCGCTCACTGCAATACTAACTGCAACACAGATGGCTGTGGAATAAATGCATTGATTGTTTCAGAAACTTCTTCCTTTTTATTGTGGTAAGGTGTCAGAGTATTAGCATGAGTCTGGATCTGGGAAACCAGGGTGGCAAAAATTCTGAACAGAATTTCGGAGGGAAATCACTTATCTGAATCTGCAAATCCTCTTACAAAATATGGTGCGTCATGGACAGCAGTTAAAGTCTTGGATAAAATCATTTACCACTCTACGTCAGAGTTTGGTCGATCAAGGCCGAGTATAGACCTAGACACGCGATCGCCATATTACGAAGTCAGCGCTGTTGCTAAATAAACTTAACTTTTTAAAAATATATTAATATTTTTTTATTTATCATTTTTCATATAATAAATTGACATAAACTTTCACTGTACGTATTCTTACTTAAAATTCAACTTTGTTTGCAATTAATTTATTTACACGCCCGTAGGGCTTTTGCGTATAGTGTTGTACATGCTTTGACAAAGCATAGGAAAAAACATAAAATATTAGAAACAAAATATAGGTTACATAAAATATAAAAGATTACACAAAGCAGGTAGCAAAGAATGTAAGTTAAGTAAAAATATAAATGAAAATAGTTTATGGAAGTAGGTGAATGTAGGCGAATTAATGTGAGTTAGTTATTATAATTATAAAAATAAATGCGAAAAGATTATTGTTAATTATCTCGACACAGGTACATCCTAGTGAGACAGGCATCGAAAAACCTAATGTAAATAAACTTCTTATAGATAAATAAATAAAAATAATGTTCATAATTAGCAACTTTGATTATGGGTGTAAAGTAGATGTTTTGCGGATTATAGCTTCGTTAATATTTTGATAAAGGTGCAAATGCATGATTTTTACAACTTTTTTATAAATAAAGCAATAAATATCAAGCATTTGACATTATATAAATATTCTAATAAGCTGGCTTTAAGTAAAGTAATAATAATAAATAAATAGTAAAAATCACACTGTTTATGTACTACACCTTCGCTAAAACAACACACAAATCAGCAGTAACTACAACCGTCTCCATATGCAAAGTGTCGTTGATTGATGGCACTGACTTGATCACGTAACACTTCAAAATTTGTTGCACGCCAGACCTGTAGGTGCTCTAATCACTCTAATCGTCATTGTTGGTGGATATATGGAGCAGAAAATTCAAAGATGTCACTTTCACGGAAACGTATTTTTTTCGAGAATTCAGTTCTGAATTCCAGCACCAGACAATACCACCCAGACTTTTTACCACCCGAAAGAAAAATAAGAACTTACCCATATTAACTCGAATGTCTTTTACAATGTGAGTAATTTCTCATTTGATTCACCTACGTGAATATTAACAGGTGAATCGAATGACGACACGACGTGTAGACAGCGCTAAGCAAGTCACATTATTCAAAGGCGTGTCAACTGCATTTCACGGTTCTCGAAGTTTCTCTTATAACAATATGCACATGTTTATTAATTACTAATATTAGTCTTACGTTTAAAATCTTTGCAATTTGCATGTTAGTTTAAGTGATGCGTGAAATCTGTTTACAAAGATAAATTTATTTTAAAATAAAAATAAATGTTCAAGGTATTACTATAATGAGAAAAAAAGATGAGAAAGCATTCACATTATTTGTCGTAGGAGTATTTGCTGACTTATATTTTGATTTAATTCTTTTAAAAAATAATACATCCGCGAATCATTTCAAAATCGACTTCTTCACAATATCGAAGATAATAAGAATAATTTCCACAAAGCCGTACCAAAGCTGATTGATTTAACCTATGAGGTCTTAGGCATATTCTGTCATAAGGTCAGAAAATTTGCGTTTAGCAAAAAAATTCAAATAAATGGAATATTTCAGAATGTATCCGAAAACTAAAAACTGTTTTAGAAAGGTGATAGAATATGCTTTAATATGTAGAAATAATCATTTAATGAAATATTAAATTTTTTAAAACAAATGTAAAAAAGGGTTTGAAAAAGGCAAACTTACGTTTTTTTTATCTAAAATTACTGATAACGAAAAAAAAGAAAAACATTCACATTTTATTCGGCTAATGTATTATAAACGTTATTATCCCCTTACATTTATGTCGTTCCATAAAAAATAATAATTAAGAAATTCTCGAAATTGTATACATTTTTCTCAAAGCGCTATTGGAATCTTTGGTTTCATAGAGGTCCACACTGCACATTGATATAAAACGTGGAGTTTTCTCTATTTTTAACATCGTTTAGAATAGTTTAGATCATATTTCTTATCATTACAACAAAGGGGGTTCAACGATTTATTTGAGACCTATGTGAGCTGGGACAAATTTGATATCCTTATCTTGGGTTAAATGGTTGGATTCAAATATATTAGGTCATTCAAACAGGTCAGGTCAGGACCTGAATTAATTATTTTATTCATTTTGGGTGTAAAAATGAAATAAATTAAATACAAAATTAATAGTAAAATATTTTTTAAAGTTTTACTTCGTTTTGAATTTCTGTAGTAAACTACAACGAAAAAAAACGTACCTACATATATTTCGTAATTGAAATTTGCTCCTAAAAACCTAATGGTTATAATTAGTAGTAAGTACTCCTTAATTAAGGCATCAATTAAAATGAAAAGGAAAATAAATCAAATGCTTGGTAAGGTGTAAATTATTTCAAGGCAAAATCAGCTTGGCAGGTATTGTCATAAAGATACTAGTTTGATGAGCTGTTTCCTGTTGTTTCAACATTTTAAAAGGTGAAATTAATTAATACAGTTAATGAAATTTTTTAATTATTCAGATTCTTTAAATATTTTCGGCATAAGCGTTTATTTGACTAATTGTTCTGATATTCAATCTCGAGTTTCAAGGGAGTTTTTTCTGATTTATAGTTTGGTCAATCCCAATAGCCAAAACAAAGTTCATACATCCAAACAATATTTGTGCAGAATGGTCTCGTATGGTCTTAAGAATGGGTTCTTTATGTGATATAAACTTGGTAAATTTGTGGATTGTTTCTAAAAGGGCCAATATCAGTTTTTCAATATACATATATTTTTTTTATTTTTAACTTTATGAGTAAAATCTTAAATTATAATGAAGACAATATTAGCGATACTCAATCGAAAATCTGGAGACAGAAAAAAATATTGTATTCATTTAATTTTTTTTTTTGCGTTTTCACTCCAAATTGAATTATATTTCTAATTCTGAAAGGACCTTTCGATTTCTGGAACAAATGTTACACGCTCTCCTTAAAATTAAAACTAGCAAAACAGGACAAATTCTACTTTCGCCTCATGGAATTTGGAAAAACAGACATTGGTCTTTTTAGTAGCAAATCAAAGAAACATGGACGTTTGTTAATATTATCGTGTGATTTTAAATTATGTTCATTTTCTACTGTAAGTTCGGGGTATTACATATATTTTTATTTATTTTAGTGAAAACAATGATTGCAAATAAAATTATACTAAATGGATCTATAAAATAATAGGTTTTTTCTGGGTTTTTAAACATTGCTTTTGAAAATTGTTAACTGAATTTAGTTTGAAACTGACAGGAATAGGTATATTATGCAAAGATGTATCTATTTTTATTTTTTTCCACAAATTTAATCATTTCTTCTTTATCCAATGTTTTTCCAATAATCAGTTGAAAGTGCACGAATATCGCTTCAAGTGCATGTTTTAGGCAGTAAAACTGATTTGGGAACGACAAAAGTTCTCGGATGACAACAGCTTATGTATGTAAAGTAGTGGGAACCAACATCAACATATTCAAAACAAACAGCTATAAAGTAGAATGTTTTAAGCATGATTACACACGCACCAGCATAAGCACATAGACACCGGGTTCTGTAGCTGGTAACGTTATGCAGATTACCATAAGGTTCGTCCAAAGAACTCGTATTCAATTTGAATTGATTATTTTCAATAATTTCAAAAGCGTAGGCAATGAACAACCAGAATCTTGGCGCTAACCACAAGCACAATATAACAATAAATTAAGATAGTTACACACTCATAAAAAGCGTCCTTTAATATTCCACTCTGTTAAAAAAATCTGAGGCAAAATTTCAACCAATTTCACAAATTTTCTAAATTTATCACTTCAAAAATTTTTATTTACTATTTAATAACTAAGTTTTACTGCAAAGCCTTTGATGGATGTGATGATGTGATAAATGATTTGGCCTTTTTGATGAGTTGACTACATATTGCTTGCTTTTGTTGGTTCGCTGCCTGAAGTGGGCTGTGTTTTGAACAGGTAGGTACAGGTAGCAGCATTGCATTGTGAGATTTCCATACATTAGCATCGGCTGTGATCAGAGCTATTGATAGCTCTCGAACGGGGGCTGATAGACTAAATGTTGCCCTTTATTCCTTGAGGGTGGCACGTGAAAAACACATAGAAAAAGTTTTAATAAAATTCAAAATATTTTTTCAATTGTTATGTGAGTCCTTACCATATTGTTTACCATTAACTCTGCATATTACAATAATGTGACGTATTGTGTAGGTACCGATCGTTAATTGTAAAAAGTGCACGAATACACAATAAGGAACTCCAGTGAAAAATATTATGGCTTTAAAAAAATATGTTCATATAGACCAATAAACGCTGATTCTGAATATATAACTTTTATTTAATAATATTAAACGTACATTTTTTAAAAAAATATTAAAAAGTGCATTTTTAATATTCTCGTTAAAACACAGCGTTAAGTTGGTATGCTGTGTAATGCTGTCATGGTGACGTCACGATGGAAAATTCACCTGGTGATTCACTGTAATTCATTTGGGTCATTTATAAAGGAATTTAGGTATGACACAAGCGAATGTTCTATATATTTCTTATTTTTGAAGATGTCGTAAAAGCATATACCTTTATAGAAAGTTGATAGAATTGCCTTTTAGATTTTTGTATCTGACATATACGATTGTGTTTGACAAATGCAGTATTTTAAGTTTCAAAATGAAAAAATTAAAAAAAAACAGCCGACTGTAAACATATTCTATTAAATGGTCGAAAAAATTAGGAAAATTCAAAATTTAAAAAATACAGTCCTCTTACTTTATGAATTTGGAATAAAACTGTCACTTCACTTTTTATCTCGTTCATACAATTAAAAACGATAAAAAAATATTATAATAATTCCGAAAAAATAACTGAAAAAATCCGACATCTTGGACTCGGTTTTACGCAATTAATGCGTTGATTTCTCGAATTTGTATTTATTTACATATGCATAAGGCTTTTACATTATTAAATAATATTACTTTTATGGAAGTTTTATTAAATTCACGCGGAAAAGTCATAAAAATTATAGAGAAGTAACCTTTGATTATGTAATGTCAGTAACCTAAAAACCGAACGAAACTAAACAAAACATTATTTAAGGACTAAAACTGAGAAAAAGTAAAGGCAGCATTGGTACTTATGTTGAATTACACTAATATCACAGTGAATTAATCATTTAAACGAAAATTATCATCAAAAACATTAAATTGTAAGTAAAATTCATCAACGTCATTCATTGTTTTGCAAAGAATTTGATTTCGCCATTTGCAATAAATAAGCCATTAGCCAATCAACGCGTTATAATAAACAAGATGGCCGCGCGCCTGCGCAAATCTATGTGAGATTCAAGAAAACCAACATAACAATCATAAAATAGTGAATCGTTATTTTAGTAGATGACGTCACAAAATTCACCATAGATATGGGTGTTTTCGAGGGATCTCCAAAAATTAAAACTTTGAAAATTATTTTAACTATTAAAACTAAATCTAAAAAAAAAAAAAAATATGCAGTACTTTAAGTTAGAAGGTCATTTTTCATTAAAAAAAATAAAAAAAATGGACTGGACTTCTCTATTCGGCTGTCGAAGGATGTTTAATAATCCAATACACAGAAATTTTAATCAAAAATAATAAATCTGTCTCTTGTATACTTACGCTTGGTTATCATCTTCAAAAAAATTCCTAAAAACTCAAAACATTAAGCTATTTTATTTTTATTCTTAAAAGAAATCTTATTCATTACCACGTGGGAAACAGGCTCTATTAAAAATAGGAAAATAGTCAAAATGTCTACGAGGTTGTCTCCTGCAAAGAAATTTCATATTATTTTTATTACTAATGTATCACTGATTATTAGAGCTTACTGAGGACTGGACTCTTTGAATTTTTGTAAAGTGCGGAAAAGTACATATTGAAAATATAAGTAGCTAGTCAAAAATTTGATATTTTAGGAGAATATCGCCGCATGACGTTTGACGCCGCGGTGTATAAAATGACTGGCATAAAAGTACTCGTTGCTGCCATTCGAATTGTGAATTGTATCTTGAGACGTGTTCACGTTGAAAGCTCATAACTAAGTCAATTTTGGAGGTATCTTTTAATCATTTAAATGTAACAAGTTTTCATTAAAAAAATCTTAGAGACAGCCTCATTATTTGTAGCTAAAGTTCATGGGCAATTATAAAAAAAATTATAAAAATTATACAAAAATAATAATCCCAAAACAGCACAATTTATTTGACACCATTAGCATTCACAAGCAACCTTCGTGATATTATTTATGTCAGTCTATGTCCCTGAATATTTCAATAGCATGTTTGTTGGTTTGGCCCAGAGCAAAGTGCGGAGGAGGAGTCTGACAAATGATCCCATGCACTTATTAATGCAACCTTACTTGAGAATGCGTTAACACAGATTCTGCCTCGATAGCGCCTTATAACCGAACCACTAAGGTCAGCACACATTCATCCTATGAATTGAATTATTTACATATTACATAAAGCATTATTAATGAATGCCGATCAGATAGGGTTGGTATAATGAGCAAGAACATAAATAAAAAATAATATAGTAGAAATGTTTATAACTAAGCTTAAAGCCGATCAGATAGCTACAGGTACATAAATGAATAAACATAAAGCGTACGAAATAGACTCAACCAAATGAAAAAAACATTCAGTTTATAAGTAACATGCATTTGCAATAAAACATTTATTTACATTTTGTTTGCCTAAAGATATACATTTTGTGTAACTGTATAACCAACACCTCTGTCATAATTCACCCCAAGAGGTTCGCTACGTTTGTTTGGTGCCCGGGTTTATGGGGTGAGGTTTGTCCGGGACTTGGCATCGGATGCGTCTGCCCACCAGCTGGATGGCAGGCTGGATCGAGGAGAATGGTTGAGTTCTGACTCTGACCTTTGACTTCTGCAGCCTTAATGTCTCGGAATATGGTCTTGCACCGCAATGGGAGGGATGGATTCATACGTTCCAGGGGCGGCAGTACCCATATCCGCCTTCCAAATTGTAGGCTTGTAATTCTTTTATCAAGTGGTTATTATTTATTTTTTCTATAGGTAGACCGAGTTTATAATTAATATATTAAGTTTTAAAGCGTGGTAAAAAAACAGAGAAACAATTTTGTTAAATAATCTCAATGGATTATATTTTACGACCGTAAATTTATGTATTTCTTCTCTAATAGAGAAAGATATTCAGATTTATAGTAATATACTCAAATGTCCTCTCAAATGTACTCTCAGTATCACCCTGATGAAAGACCATCATTAAGAACCGAACGCTACTACCTTCAGCCTCACAATATGCACCTATGTAAGAAGGGATGCCATGCTCTCTCAAGACGGTCGGGTGCAGTCGGGACACTTGTGCGCTACTTACATAAAAAGTCAGATCATAGAAATAAAATCATATTTGCAACATTTTAAAATAATAAAAAAACATTTGTAAAAATCTATTGACGAATAAATGTTCTTATTATGATTCTGCAACGTGTCAGTATCGTTTGTTTAAATATCAAAGCTCTGTAGTCTATAGTGCCACTTGCTCATTTGGTATGTCTTACATGTACCTCAAAATGTATTGACAGATACATAGTTGTTAAGAAGCTCCAAGACTTTGAAAATTTTGATTTACGCATACAGGTTATAATGTACAAAGCGATTTATTAGTTTGTTAACAGGTTCTCACGGCCTATAGCCCTTTAGTATGATGTTTATTGGTTGTTAGGACCTTCGTTGTTGGGAGGTTACGCCGGGAAAGGTTAAGAAGACCTTATTTAGCCAACTTCCGGACACAGTTGCTTAACACCTTTAAATGGACTTATAAACCAAAATATTTATTGCGTTTTTTCGAATAAGGAAACCGATTTTACGAGTATAATAATCACCTCACCTCACATGAGCACCCCCGTCTATATAGTGTAAAGACAGGGAATGTCGCCACCAGGGATTTATTGATGCACGTCTTGAAGGGGCTCGGATTGTATAAAGAGGGAAAAACAGATGCCGGTAGCTCTTTCCACATACGAGCCGACTTACACAAAAACGAGTCGAAGAAATGTTTCTTTCTCATGAAGTTAATATCAGCTGTGAATGGGTGTTCCACTCGCGTACGTTCAATTTAACGTACATGCACTAGTGCATCGAAAATCATTGTTTCAGCCCTTAGAGCAGGTTCAATTTAAATACCTGTAGAAAAGACTCAGCACGCCTACATTGCTTCTGTGCATTAGAGATGGCAATCAATCTGGTAACTTTTTCTTCTTCTTCTTCAATGGCGCTACAGCCCATATCGGCCTCCGCCTCTTTAAGGCTTTGGCCTCCTGTAACATTCCCCTCCAATTCCTCCTGTCCTCAGTGGCTGACCTCCAGTTTGGTACCTGGAGAAGCTGTGCTGCATCGATATGTTAACAGTTATTATCAATCAGACATTTGCAAAGAATCAAGTAGGTTTATAAAATATTTTCCAGCTCAAAGGTGGATCTCAAATTCAATTGTAGGGCGTACTTGAATTTTGTTCATGGTTAGCAGATGGTCACTATTGAAGAATCTCCAAGCCCTTGACAATGAAATCATTTGCAGAAGTGCAGGCCTGTCAACAAAGGACATAATGATTGTAAAAACCCAAAATGACATTAAATATCAGGATGTCGGAGATCTTTATTGATTTTAATTTATTCATCAAACAGTGTTTGTATTTTAATTACGAACATTAAGTTTATAACTCAGATGCCTTAAAAACTGTGATATATTTTTGAAGAGAATATGAGTGAATCTTATAACGTGGTGACCAAATAGATAAGTTATAATAATAATAATACATTTTATAATAATATATGTCGGCCAGGACTGAACGGGTGAAGCTTGGCGTGAATTAAACTCGATATAAGAGTTCCCGGGGGTGAACAATTCTCGCTTGTCTCCATAGGGTCCAGAGACCGAGACCACACGGAAAGCTCCAGCAATGAACACAGAGGCGGCTCACTTACCCGGATAAATTAATTCTAATAGCTAAAGTAAGTTAAAACATATAGAACTAGAGCTTTTATTACTTGAAACACACGCTTTTTGTCCAATTATTTTTGTAATAGTGATGATTATTTTGTTTTAATATTTGACTTCATCAAAGTTAATGGTGTTTTGGTTCGACCTTTTTGCGCTTCGTTAGTTTGTAAATTTGTTTGTGCGTTCCGTTTCCGGTTCAAGATGGTGGTTGTTTTAACGGTTCACTAAAGATTCTTTTTTCAAATGTGAGGTCGCCTTGTGTATTTGAACTTTCTTATTCATATTTTTCATCAAAATTATTTTATCTACCTGCCTGAAGAAAGTTGGAAAAATGAATTATAGTAATTGAGATGGTGATATGTCTTTGGAAAAACTGTATAACTCCTTATATGAAAGAAAAAAAATACGTGAAAATACATATATGGTCAGTAATTAAGAAGGTATTTATTTAAGTATCTACTTAAATTTTATGATTGCAGAGGAAATTTTTGTTTCGATTAATTAAATATATTGAAAATTAGAAACATACTTTTTTAATGCATGGTATGCTGTTTACAGAACTATAAGTTCATACTAACCTCACTCAAAGTATCTTTCAATGGTTCAATTTTTCAGGTTTGCAAGTTTCAATTTCAGAATAGAAAATTAACAACAGATATATATATAGACTGGAGTATTATAAAGGTTTACCAGCTGGTTTCCGGCATGCGTTGCAATGCCATATTGAAAGAAATAAATTAATTCTCCCTGCATGTCCTTTCCCGTGCTTACCAGTTCCCCTCCCGCATCCTCTACCCTTCTGCGTTCCCCTTCCACCTTCCCCGCCCACCCTCTTCCCTCTCTCCTCTCCAGCTCCCCCGTCACGCAACCCCCCCCCCCCTCCCGCATTCCATATATTCAATTCCAGTACGTTCAGTTTTGAAACAGCTCGCGTGCCACCTATTACAAATTTTTTTTTTCTAATTTTCATTTTTCATATATTACAAATATCAATTTTTGTATATTATAAGAACAATCAATCAAATTTGGTACCTAACATATCTATAATTTTAAAAATCTTTGATTATTTCAAATGAAGGGTTCCAGTTTTATGCAGTAAGGTCATTTGCAGACTATTTTAAATCAACTTATAGTAAGGAAGCTGCGGACTTGAAATCTTTTATTCCGGGAAAAAATACGCCACTAATAGCGCAGAATGTTGATATTCCAAATATCACAAACATGGACATCACCGCGGCTGTTAAAAAATTAAAAGCCAAAACTTCTTTTGGACCGGATCTTATTCCGTCATTCGTGTTAAAGTGTTTTGAGCCCTTATTAATATCTCTCGTGTATATTTATAATCTCTCACTTAACTCCGGAATATTCCCAGACTTGTGGAAGATCTCCAAAGTTACACCGTTACATAAAACTGGTGATAAGGCTTCAGTCTTTAATTACAGACTAGTGGCGATCCTATCCTCTCCAGCCAAGTTGTTTGAACTAATAATTAATAAATGCATTTATTCCCAAGTTGAACCCTTTATAATTGACCAGCAACACGGTTTTAGGTCTGGCAGATCTACTGTGTCTAATCTATTGGTTTTTGCGAAGTACATATCTCAAGCTCTTGATAGTAACAATCAAGTAGATGTGTCATACAACGACTTCGCAAAAGCCTTTGACTCGGTATTTTTAATCTATTTTCGATTTTTTTTAAAGTTATTTCTCAAACAGACAGCAATACGTAACTTATGGTATATTCCAATCTTCCAACTTCATCATAAACTCTGGAGTTCCGCAGGGGTCAAATCTTGGACCCGTACTTTTCTCGCTATTTATCAACGACATTACCATTGCATAAAATTTTCTAAGTTTCTCTTATTCGCGGATGACATTAAAATATTCCTTTTAATAAAATATTTAGAAAATTGCTTGCAGCTACAAAGTGATATAAATTCTGTCGTCGAATGGAGTCACACCAATAAATTAATATTTATTTAATAACAGATCACTTTGTATAAACCACTTTTTAATAAACAATATCGACATGTTACAATAACAATGTTATCTTCACCAGGATATGTTAATATAAAGAAAAATAAATGTCAAACAAGTATAGACAAATGAGAAAATATATATATATTTTTAAAAATTTTTTCATGACTTACACTGACAGCACGGGCAGTAACATAACAACATGTGTTTATAAACGTAAATAAGTATGTTAGTCGTAAATAACTAATTTTAAGACAGTTGCAAATCATAATGCAAATAAAGCAGTAACAATACTGCTCTATTCGTATTATGACAGTAATCATAACAATATGTGATTATAAATGTAAATAAGTATGTTAGTCGTAAATAACTAATTTTAAGAGAGTTGCACGTCATAATACGAATAGAGCAGTAACAATACTGCTCTGTTCGTTTCGTATTGTATTATGGCTTGCAATTACATGTACAAACTCGGTTATAAAAATAATCCAATAATAATAATTATTATTATTTTTATTATTAAAATGGTCGTTAAGTTTTATGAAGTTATTCAATTTTCGGCGCAATTATCTTATTTTTTCTTTGCGTAAGAGATTTCTACAAAGTATTAGAAAACTTATGAAATGGGTAAAGTCGTTCAGAAGTTATGGCGTGACCAAGGGAAACAGGGATTTATTTCTATATATATATAGATTTAAATGCATTAATGGATAAGCACTATATCTAATGCATTTACGCATTCATGATTTTTTTGTATTTATTTGATGCATATTATAATTAAAGTCGAAATAAACTGGTTTAAAATGAAGTATATCTCTCCTCGTATCTTTACAATGGATAATGTAAATGAAGATTGGCTTCCACAACGTGACCTGAATGTGGTGTGAATGCATCATCTGTCAAATACGTCATTCGGATTGAAAAGAGCAGATCGTATCGCGACACACCAATCTGAATACACTTTCCTTTATATTATTCTTTTGAATGCGTGTTGATATCTCCAATTATCTGTAGTATAAATAGAATCACGAGCCCACCCTAGCGAGCGCGGGCGGTAGCTGCTCCGCGTTATTAATGGCGCCATTGTCCCGGGCCGCGGGGCGCCGGCCTGAGGGGGGCTCTCCTACTCGCTCCTCTGCTCGCCTGGTATATTCTGCTCTCCCGGTAGACCCTTCCTGGTAGATCCCGCTCTCTTGGTAGACCCTGCTTTCCTGGTAGGTCCTATTCTGAGAGCCTGATTAGCCAGCCGATTGTTCTCGCTCTAGTAGGACAGTCTATATTCCACTCTACACTCTACGCTCAGTGCACTCGGGTGTAAGTCGACTACGACTGTTTAGGTAAGTGCATAAGATTTAAAAGTTTTGCAAGAATAGATAGCAAATAAATATTTAGTAGTGTAATTACTATTTTATAGCAGGTAGATAACAAAAATTTGCTCTTTCCACAACTCAATAGACACAACAATTCATTAGTAGCAAAAAGTAATACGTTTATGTCGTGATTTTTTTCTTGTGTAAAGAAAGTTAAGGGTCATTAACCAGCCAGCGGTGGCCGAGAATTCATATTTCGTCGAAAGATGTTCTTACGATCGTACAGGGCGGTTCCAATGAGAAAGATTAAATATTCTCCTTACCAGCTTTTTTAAAAAGAATAACTCAATACCGATTTTATTTCATTTAATGATGATAAAACTATTAAAATTATGTAATTTTTGTATTTATTTTTTTTGATCATAAGTATTTATAATTTAGACCGTAAATAAATATTTATAATTTTAAAATGATTTTATTTAAACTAAAATTAAAATTCTGAAACAAAGCTTTCCCAGATAATTTATTGTTTTATTTTACTGCATGATTATATGATTTGAAATGTGAGTTGTTTAATACAAAATATTGTTTGAAAGTATAACAAATCTGCCAACGACCTACGGTATAATCTTATTGTACTAAAAATAAACATACGTGTACTTTCTCAAAATTTAAGCATAGCTTTACATATAAAAGAACAGTCTTTTGAAATCAATTTATATTTTTTTTAATACTTTTTTGTCAGTTAAAATTGGATTTAAAAATGACATATTTCCGGTTTTGTCTGGTTATTCCCTCTTAACCCATTTATGCACTTGATGTAAAGTTATTCAAATATATTTAAAGTTGGATACGTTTTTAGATTTTCACGACCAAAAGTATTTTCGTTATTTATTTTTGGGGTGTTACACACACATCAGTCGGATCTTCCGGATCTTCCCTGATGATGGAAACTGCAACGCTGTCCGAAACGTTGGCTAAATAAGAAGGTAACGCGACATGGCATAACACCCCAAAAATAAATAACGAAAATATTTTACGTTGCTTCCTTACTCATTCGGTGATTTCTTAGGCGCATTTTTCACTTCATCACATTTTCATAATGAATATTGTCTCTCGTCAATGAAAAACGTTTTAAGATTTCTTTATCAAATGTTCTCAGATTGGATACAAAAATACTACCTCAGGATATTAAGGAAAACATTGGTTTATTTTAATTTTTCAATTTGGGTTCCGCTGCTCTTGGAATTGGATAACTAACACTTCTGACGTATGTGACCCCAAGTTATACGCTACATTTGGTTACTAAGCAGGGGTGCCCGGGTTCATGGGGGTGAGGTTCGGCTAGGTCTGGGCGGAGGACTGAACTCTAGATTCCTACCCACCCCTCATAACTTTTTGCTTCCCACAACTTCCTCTTCTCCCTTTACTTAAAAATACCGTCCACACAGCATCGCCAAAGATGACGTAAGTCCTGAGGGAAATTATTTTTTTCAGATTAGCTCCACACAGAAGACTCGATACGATACGATACGATACGATTGTTCCACCCCAGCCAGGAGCACTCCTGTCCCGGTGAGACCGGTACACCAGGGGGTACTGTTTGTTAGGACTGGAACACGTGCTCTGAGGATAGGAAGGAGGTTGGAGTTTAATCGACCGGTATACATGGCAACCTTGAGCCAATATTGGAATATAGGATGGGCAGGAATAAAGGAAATGATTGAGCTTTATATATACATAAATATCGTTTCTCGCCTTTCGCTTATTTTGCTTCCGGTTTCTTCTCGCTTCCAGCTTATTGCTTTCCGTTTTCATCTTCCCACTTCCCGCGTATATATGTATTTTTTGGTTGTTGCCTCCTGCTGCTTCTAGCTTCTCGTTTCCGGCTTCCCGTTATTTATGTTTTCCGCCATACGCTTGCCATAGCAGGGTTTTTGTTGTCTCTTCTTGGCTGTTTTTCCTTCTTCTCTTCTGGGTTCTTATTGTCACTTCGTGGCTCCTTTCGCCTCTTCTTGGATCTTCTCGACTCTTCCTCAGCTCGACTTGGCTCTTCTTGCCTTTTCTTGAATCTTCTCATCTCTTCTGGGATCTGTTTGGCTCTTCTTGCTACTTCCTGTGTCTCATTGTCTCTTCCTGGCTCTCCTTACATCTTCTTGGATCCTCTCGTTCTTGGCTCTACTTGCATTTTCTTGACTCTAATTGGATCTTCTCGTCTCTTCTCGGCTTCTCTGGAACATTATCGTCTTTTCTTGGCACTTCAAACACGAACCCATGCCACTCTCGCCCATGAGTATAATGGCGTTATAATTCTATTTCTTCTTCCTACAGTGTAAATTTTCTAAAAAAAAAAAAAACAACTAACCACGAAGGTGATAATTAAAATCTTCTTCTTCGATGGCGCTACAGCCCATATCGAGCCTTGGCCTCCTGCAACAGTCGCCTCCAACTCCTCCTGTCCTCAGCGGCTGACTTCCAGTTTGGTACCTGGAGAAGCTGTGCTGCATTCCCTGTTACCTCATCTTCCCACCTCAGTCTGGGTCTTCCCACTTTTCTCTTTCCACCTGGGTGTCCAGTCAAAATTCTTTTTGGGACGCGTGAATCCGGCATTCTCTGTACAAACTGTACATGCCCAGCCCATCTCAGCCTGAGGAGTCTCATATGTGCTGAGATGCTAGGGGCCTTATATATGTCATACAATTCTGTATTGTGCCGGATGCGCCACTGTTCGCCCTCTTTCACGGGTCCGCATATTCTTCTCAGCACTTTTCTTTCAAAAGTATCCAGCATTTCAGCCATCTTTACCGTCAGTGTCAGCGCCTCCCATCCTTATGCCAATACCGTTCTAACAATGGTCTTATATATGGTTATTTTGGTTTTTCTGTGGACACTACGTGACTTAAACACTGGCAGCAAAGAAAAGTATGTTTTGTTGGCTGCTGTGATTCTTCTTCTGATTTCTGCTGGGTCCTCATTGTTCTCTGTTAGACTGGAGCCCAGATAGGTGAATTGATCGACCACTTCGTATGAGTAGTTGTCTTTAAATTGTGCACTACTTCTTCTTCTGTGTGAAGGGTTCCTGCTCTGTACCATCATTTTCGTTTTATCAACATTAACCCGCAGTCCTACTTCTCGTGCCGCTGTTTCTAAAGGGCCGAAGAATTAAAATACCTTATCACAAATTCCGTGTACGGACAAAATGCACTTCTCTGAAATGTAATGAAAGACCGACTGGAAAAAACATAAACAATTAAGAAAATTATATTAAAAACAGTGCTCTTCATTATTTATGTTGTTTTGACATCGTTCTTCGGGTTCAGTGTATATTATGTTAAAGTAAACACTCTTCATCCAAACAACTAAAATAACCAAACTCTTCAACCAATAAATAAAAATAAATGACTTATCTTAATGGTGTGACGCGATCCTTGTCTCCTTGCGCCTAACGCTTTGGTTCCCCACTTGAGATTGTTGCACAAGGTAAAGAACTTTGATTATGTTTTAAAACTTAAATCGAGCAAACTTTAATCGATCGTATCTTCCTTTCCGAAAGAAATAAAATTATTTCGCGAAGTTTAGCAGATGTAATTGATTGTTACGCGTATGTATGCCAACTTTCATAGAGATAACTTGAACTTAACCCAACTTATTTGAAAAACAAGTAAAAAAAATCCCCCAGGGCTTGTCATCTTTGTGGATTATGTGTGGAGGGTCATTTATGGAAATGAAGAAGAACGGGAAGGAAAAATGTATGAGAGGTTGGTAGGAATCTGGGGGGTCAATGTGTCCAGACGTTACAGACGAATGAATCCATCCCTTCACTGCAGTGCAAGACGATTGGTAGAGAAAGTCCGGCTGAAGAGGTTAAAACGTCTCCCTTAACAAGTATCGATCCGGCCCACCACGCAGTAGGTGGGCAATCGTATGTGCCGCCAACACCTAGACAAACCTCATCCCTTGATCCTGTGTATCCTTTAGTACTAAAGTCAGCAAATATTTGGGGTGACCTTTGGCAGTGGTGTTGGTTATTCAATAAACGGTTCTCGAGACGGCGGTACCCATACCCGCCTCCCAAAGTGAAAAATAGATTGCTATTAAAATGCAAATATGTTTTTTCTACGCTATGTAAAAAGCAGTCGGTCGTAATATAATAAATCACCTGTTTCGTAGCACTTGTGTTCGGCGTATGGAGTGGGCGTTGTTTAATAATATATTTTAGAAGGCATGTTTGTTACGACCTTTTAAGGTGCAGTGATTAAAATTTAACGATTTTTTAATATGTGGATCCGTAATACTCGCTCTCGTAATTAGTTGGATATTTCTAGTGTTTTGGTTTATGATACCATTATTCTAAAACACACAAGTTTGGCGTGTTTTGCAACATAAATTGTGCAGGCGAATTGTCCAAAAAAATATACTTGATAAAAATCACCATTTTCGTTCCCATGAAATAAAAAAAACTTAATATTTCGATTTAACTGACAAAAGGCTAAGATGCCGTACTATAGTTTTTTTCCGTATTTTTAGTTATTTTGTCGGAATAAAAGAGCTTCAAAACTAGTGCATAGCAAAACAAAAATATAGCGGAACTCTCTTCCGGAGTTATGGAATGGCTTTAGTTATGTTTAGTTTAACGGCCTTCGTGGTGGAGGGACAAGGATCTCGACTAACAATCCGGAAGATGCTGGTTCAAATCCCGGCTGGCTCAAGTAAATTTTATTTGATTAATTTGTGTTATTTCGCAATTTCATTAATTAAAATTAATATAAGGTATCTACATTTGCGACGCGTTCCAGAGTGAAATATCTCTCCTGATATGAGACCACCATTTAGTTGCTTGAAATGGCCATGGCCGTGTTTGATGAACAGAGCTGAATTGCCGGGTACTTACCACCTTCCTCTTTCCCATCTCTTTCCCTTCCTCCCTGCATTCAGCTTCAAAACATACCCCAATTGGGGATGCAATAGTCTCACTTACTCCTGACGAGAGCAGTTGGGACTCAGTATAAGTGAGTCAAAGTGTGCAGTCCATTATTATAGGAAAAAATATTATATTCGTCCAGTTTTCTGATTTACTGTAAGCCAATTTTCTTGGTTATAGTTTTGTCGTGGGTGAATCTGGTCTATAATTAAAAAGTTTTTTTTGCAAATTTATTAGGTATTTTTTGTAAATCGTGCAAATAGGCATATGGTGCGTGTGTTCCATAAATTTCTATACGATAATTTCGGTGGGACTGAATTAAATGAAAGTAAAAAGCTTTAGAAGAAGACGAAATATTCTTTCAAAAACATCATAAATTATCAGCGAGATAATTTTTGTTTTCGAAGTATGTAAGCACAGGTAATTTTTGTTTTTCTCTATCTTAAATATATGTATAGGATTCTTTCATCTATTTGTAATGATTTATGAAAAGGTTTTTTTTTATTGTTTTTTTTACTTGCTAGAGCAATCCCGATGAGTTACAGAACTCATTTTAGGACAGGAGGAAAATTCATGGGTGTGAGGAAATAGTTACAGTTTTACTTGGAAAATGGATATTAAAAATAAAGTTTCACATACAACATAGTTTAAAAATAAATAAAAAAAACAGGTTGAGTGAGCAAACAATAATAGAAAATAATTAAAGAAACAAGGAACAATGTTATACAAATGTGGATGATTATGATTACAAATAAATGGAAAAGAAAAGAAGAGAAAAGGAAACAAGACAATTGAGACATGACAAGAAAAATTACATAGTTTCATCCTTAAACGTATTTAAAAAATATTCTTTTAAAGCATTATTTTGAACTTTTTTATTTTGCTGGATTCCCTTGTACACATCTGGAAGCGAATTATAATGTGTATAGGCAATATAGTTCAGAGATTTTATCCCATATTTTGTAGTGTGTGTTTGAGGTATGCGGATTTTATTGCTATTTCGAGTATTGTGACTGTGAATGTCTTGATTGTAAAGTGGCTTGATGTTAGTGTGAGTTGATTGTTGAGTAATTTGTAGGATGGTGCTTGTGATTTCATGTATAGGAAGGACTGTGATTGGAAGAATACCGGAAACTGAATAGATGTCTCTGACATGGGTGTCCCATGGAAGTCCAAAAACATTTCTGAGAGCTCGGTTTTGAACCACCTGCAGATCAGCTATCAATTTCTTTGAGGCAAATCCCCAGGTACAGCAGAGATAAGAAAGGTGTGAATGTACCATGGCGCAGTGCACTGATGTTAGTAAAGGAATGGGTAATAATCCTTGTAGTCTATATAGTACATCAGTTATGGGGGTAATTTTCTCCTTTACATGATTTATGTGGAGATCCCACGAGAGTTGGGAATCTACGATCAGGCCCAAATATTTTGTGCTCATTTTCTTTTCGAGGCAGTTATCACCAACTTTGATATTGAGGCTGAAATTTTTCTTGTTGCCAAAAAGTATATAATGAGTTTTTTTTTACGTTAAGAGTTAGTTTATTTATTCTTAACCAGCTTCTGAGTTTAGAAACATCAGCATTCATTTCCATTTCAAGCTCCGCTAGGTTCAGTTTCTTGTAAAAAATTACTGTATCGTCCGCATAAAGTTGTAGAATTCCTTTAATACCCCACTTTGTCATGTCATTCACATAGATTAGAAATAGCAACGGTCCAAAAATTGATCCCTGTGGCACTCCACATGTTATTTTACCCAACTCACTCGTTTCTCCTCCCAGTTCTACTGCCGAAACGCGATTTGATAGGTAAGATCGGAAAAGTTCCAGAGGAGGACCAACAATACCCAAATGTTTCAGTTTTTCGATCAATATGTTGTGATCTACCGTGTCAAACGCCTTCTTTAGATCAATAAATATTGCCGCCGTAAAATATCCATGATCAATATGTTTCTGTAGATTTGATATTAAATCGAAAGCTGCACATTTAGTGTTAGATCGTCGTCTGAAACCGTATTGTTTTGACGTGAGAATTTTGTTGTGTTCGAGATATTTCAATAGTCTTTCTATAATGATAAATTCAAAAATTTTAGAGATAGCTGGAAGTATAGAGATTGGAGTTGTAACCGGTTTTTTCGCCAACAGAAAATGTCATTTTGCGTAAAAGAAGATTTCGTCATTTAGTCTTAATTGATAGATATATTTTTGAATAAAAGAGGCTACATTGGGGCCTGGAAGAATTGTTTGGTTCATAATTTACTTCATTTTCATATACCTCCCTCGAGTTTTCATTTGGTAACACCAGAATGTCGCTAACTGCATGATGTAATATAATTGCGTTTCATTATAAAGGAATCAAACAGGTAGGTACTACAAAGAAGGAAATTTATTTCATAAATTATCCCATCGCTCGCTTACCTACATCATTAAAATAGTTGTCGCCATTACTTTCGCCTATTGTATTGAGCGAGACAGGTTTCTTCTTGCAAATCGAAGATTAGTAGCAATCTGGAGGAAACACAACAATGGTGCGTGAGCCTCCTCCCAAATGGACCGAGTGGTATAAATCTCGTCCCTGTGAGAATAGTATAAACAAGTGATAATGATCTTAGGTCGCTTATCTAGTCGCATCGACTGGCGGTGACTTCTGTGCTCCGACGGATGCTATTTATCACCGCGGCGATATCATATATTCACCGTAATAGGCAATTCAATGGGCCCCACGGAATTATTATGAGATTGCGTAAATGTGAAGTGCGGCTACTTGCAGCAGCTTTGTGGGGACCGCTATGATTTATTCCCCGCGGCGTGTGATGCGTCGAAAGGTTAGCTAGTGTGGAATAGTGTCCACGCCGCCTCAGTGCGCACTGCACCGAGCTGCTTATCACCCGGCTCGCTACCGTACCGCTGACTCTGCGCCTATGTCTGTGCCTGATCAACTGATAATCACCCAAAAATAAAGATTTATTGGTTTATTCGAAAACTAATACATCTACTAACAGCAGGGGTAGAATGCTAAGTGGTATGAATGTTGAGCCGTTTAACTTCTCGTGTTGTGACATCCTTGCTGAATTCGATGGGAATCATTTTGAAAATATCTCTACCGCCTGCCGGACGGTGACCCGACAAGTTATTGACTGTAAAATTATAATTTTTTTGCACATTATTATCAATTTCAAAAATAAAATCGACTTCAAAAATACCTTTAATAATACGTTGGTATGAATATCAAACGAATTTAAACATACAGTGTCGATTTTTTGTACTCATACGTTAGTATAATACAAAGTAGTTTGAATGAAAATATGTTTTATACTGTTTGTTATTCAGCGATACATTCTTTCTCGTGGGGGTCACTTATATTTTGTGTAAGTAGGTATACCATATTTTTCCTAAACCGGACCATTTTCCTAATTTTCCCTAAATCTAAAAATTAACCATAAAAAATAATTAAAATAAATAATTAAAATGTACACCTTTATGAAACTTAAGTTTCCGACAGCAATTATGATGCTTTATGAATTTTTTTAGCAATTATTTTTACATGAAATGACTAAAAAGTGAGGAGACAATTTTAATATATTTTTTAATCTTTATTTTTTCCCATTATATCTAAATACATATGTATTTAATTATGATTTATATGTATTTAGATATAGTGTAGATATAATTTAGATATTGAATACAGTAAGATGTAAACATAGGTAGGTACAAGTAATATTGTAATAGTTAGCAATAAGTAAATATATAATAGACAAAAGTAATGTACATAATATATAAGTCTCAAATGTAAGTACCTAGTTATAATTTTGAATCTTAGTTGTAAGTCTATCGTATTAATTTTATTTTATTGTATGCTTATATGTACAGCGCCCTTGAGGTGATTTTTCACGAAAACGGCTCTTTATAAATCAGCCAAATATTATTATTATTATTATTAATGGGAACCCACTAAGGCTCTGCCTGTGTGTGGATAATATAATCAAAAATGTATAACATCAAAAAGTACAAGAAAAAATGTTAATTTTAAAGTAAATGTTTAGCATTTTAGGTATCTGTGAAAAAAAAAGGAGTAAAAACAGTGAAACAAATTTTTTTGTTGTTGATTTTTTGTTTAAAGAAAGTAAATAAAGTTTTTATTTATTTTATATATTCAATAATTTTATTATTAAATTAATAAAAACAGTTTATTTATAAACAAGTTCTGCTGGTAATTATTATTACGCGTGACAGCTGTTTCGCCTTCTGAGGGCATTATCAAACTGTGGTCATGCCACATACAGACAATCTATTTATAGTATTTTTGGATAGGTTTGTACTATGACTCATTTCTAATTTCTGATTAAAAATGACTGAAATTATTAATGGTTATTATTTTCTCAATTACTGTTATTTCCCACTTTGTGAGAAAGTCGTTAAGCAAACTAGTTGTGAGTCATTCGCAAATGCTGACTCATGGTTTTCTTTTCCAGTATAGTTAGTTATTTAAAAATTGGTTTTGAATACATCTAAAAGCGGAGAGTGTATTATATTTTTTTGTTCATTTATTAAAATAGCTTTAGGATTATTATTATGTTTGTTAATTTCCAGCTGCTCTAAAAGATTAAGTTTACGTCCTTTATTTTGAATGTGTAAAGGAGTTGGCTTATTATCATCGCTAAGTGAGTGATTCTCATCTAGGAGATGTTTGGCAAATTGTGATTGTAATTTATTATTATTTTTAAATGATCGCATGTGTTCTTTGAATCTAATATTAAAGGACCGGCCAGTTTGTCCAACATAAACAGCGTTACATTCATCACACTGGAGTTTGTAAATGCCGCTATTTTTAAGTTTGGGTGTTTTACTTTTTGAATTTTTGAGAGATGATCCCAAATTATTATTAGTGCGGAAGGCAATGTCTAATCCACATTTTTTGAGAATTTTAGCAATTTTATTAGATGTAGGTCCTGCAAATTCTAAACACGCAAATTTATTATTAGTTTTATTATTAATCGCTGGGTAAATTGAGTTAAGGTTAATTTTGTATTTTTTATGACTAATTATTTTATCAATATCACTACCCTTGAAGCCGTTATTTTTTGCAATGGATAAAATTATATTTTTTTCTTTTTCGTATGCTTTATTGTCAAGAGGAATGTTAGTAAGTCTATGTATCATTGAGTGATAGGCAGATAATTTATGTGACCATGGGTGTAATGATTTAGAATGAATGGTCGTATCGGTAAAAGTAGGCTTACGGAAAATTTCGAATGTATGTTTATTATTTTTTCTACCGATTGTTAAGTCCAAAAAATTAATTTTATTATTACACTCTCTTTCAACCGTAAAGCAGATTTTACGGTTGATGGAGTTAGCTAATGTAACAAAAAGGTCTAATTGTCTGTTGGTACCTTTCCAACATATCAAAATGTCGTCAACATAGCGCACATAGTAAATTATATATTTGCTAAAAATTGAGTTTAAAATTTGATTTTCGATATAGTCCATGAATATTTCAGCAAGAAGTGGACTCAACGGTGACCCCATGGGCAAGCCGTCGTTTTGTTGATAGAATTTATCATTAAATATAAATATAAGTAATAAATTACAATCACAATTTGCCAAACATCTCCTAGATGAGAATCACTCACTTAGCGATGATAATAAGCCAACTCCTTTACACATTCAAAATAAAGGACGTAAACTTAATCTTTTAGAGCAGCTGGAAATTAACAAACATAATAATAATCCTAAAGCTATTTTAATAAATGAACAAAAAAATATAATACACTCTCCGCTTTTAGATGTATTCAAAACCAATTTTTAAATAACTAACTATACTGGAAAAGAAAACCATGAGTCAGCATTTGCGAATGACTCACAACTAGTTTGCTTAACGACTTTCTCACAAAGTGGGAAATAACAGTAATTGAGAAAATAATAACCATTAATAATTTCAGTCATTTTTAATCAGAAATTAGAAATGAGTCATAGTACAAACCTATCCAAAAATACTATAAATAGATTGTCTGTATGTGGCATGACCACAGTTTGATAATGCCCTCAGAAGGCGAAACAGCTGTCACGCGTAATAATAATTACCAGCAGAACTTGTTTATAAATAAACTGTTTTTATTAATTTAATAATAAAATTATTGAATATATAAAATAAATAAAAATTAAAATGGAGTTCTACAAATTAAACTTGATAACAATAAATAAGTAAATAAAGTTAGTCTTAAAGTTACCGTAGATTTGTATTGAAAGGTGATACACGAAGGTCTACAAAGAATTCACAAGAAAAGTGTTTCAACATCTTCATCATTCAGCCACAATTTTTATTTATTTTTGTAAAGTGATATTTTATCGATCATTTGAATGTGTTTTTGTAGAAGATTAAATGTACGAGGACCAATAAAACTGCTATGTGTTTGCATTAACTTGGTACCTATCGGTTTGGGTTGTGTAAAACATATTATTCGTTCTTTTACAAATGAAACAATGCTTATAATTCATATGTTGTTACATAATTACGGTTTTGTACCGCTTGCTTACAGACTTATAGTTAAATTAATAAAGAATAAAACCACAATGTTGTATTTGAATACTTACGAATCCTTACCGCTAGCTCATTCGGTAGATTTTCGTGTTTGCAGTCCGCTCGGGTACTTGATTCAGAACTATTATCGCTTCATTGGTAGAATTAATACAGGTAAGGCGTAATAAATTAAAAGATTGATTGTCGCTTTAAATACTGAAGAATTTATTTATGCTTCTACGCTTCTAGGAAAAAGCTTTTATCTCTTTGTGAACGGAAAGTTAATGATTTTAAACCACAATAAAAGGAATGAATTGATAACATAATGAAATAAGGCTTACGTACGTTATCTCGCACGGGTTACATATGCAGAGCTGGCTCCTCGTCAGAAATAAATCACTGAATTTATTTTAATCTCTAAACAAAAAAAAAACTGTTGTGATATTAAGGATCCGAGCAAACCATGAAGGTGTCGTGACCGACCCCTAGGGAAGCTACGACCAGAAGAAGCTCGAGAGCGCCCGAAGCCTTTTCGGCTCCCGTACTTACCCCCTCCCACCGAAATCTGGGCCAATCAAGGCAACGTCGGTGTGGCAAACATTACAAAAAATAATACTGAATTTAGTACCTAGCGCAAATCATCGTACAGGGGTTGGAAGTAAAGATTCAAGAAAGTACTTCATAACAATGTCTACCAAAATAAGTGTATGTTTTTATTTTTTTCGTAACCAGTAATTTTTAAATGCCATTTTTAAAACTTTTTAAAGTTTGCATTATTAAACATAATAATATTAAAAAAATTACATAGCTTTTCCTAATAATAAAATTTCAAAGCGTATTTTTGATATACATAAGATATAAGGATATCTATATCTTTCGAAAACAGTTTTTAGTTTTCGGATAAGTTCACATTTTTTTCATTTATTTGGATTTTATTGCAAAGCGGAAATATTTTTATCTAGAGTCTTGAAATTAACGTATGTATTTACATTTACAAATACGTACACGTTGCCCATCCTACTCGTACATGTGGTAATAATTATCAGCCTGAAACACTCATCTACATTGAAAAAATCTTCCGAGAAAAGATACTGGCCGCCAACGGGAATTGAACCCGTGACCATCTGATTGCCGGTCAACAGCTCTGACCACTGAGCTATGGCGGCTTATCAAATACCCGCCAAATAATTCAATATATACTAGTGTTTCATTCGACAATTACTTATTATTACATTTTTCCAACTGAAAACAACCAACTTTATTTTTGTGAGAGAGGTATTTTTAATACTAAATCTCCCGCTAGGTGGCGTCGAGACTAATTATGTCTGCATTTTTTGCTGAAATAATTTAACTTGTCAAATATTAATTATTATTTTTTTAATTGATAAACTAACGTTTAAACAAGATTTTTATGCATAGCACAAAGGGTAGATAACAAATATTATAATCAATAATTATCAGCCTGAAACACTCATCTACATTGAAAAAATCTTCCGAGAAAAGATACTGGCCGCCAACGGGAATTGAACCCGTGACCATCTGATTGCCGGTCAACAGCTCTGACCACTGAGCTATGGCGGCTTATCAAATACCCGCCAAATAATTCAATATATACTAGTGTTTCATTCGACAATTACTTATTATTACATTTTTCCAACTGAAAACAACCAACTTTATTTTTGTGAGAGAGGTATTTTTAATACTAAATCTTCCGCTAGGTGGCGTCGAGACTAATTATGTCTGCATTTTTTGCTGAAATACTTTAACTTGTCAAATATTAATTATTATTTTTTTAATTGATAAACTAACGTTAAAACAAGATTTTTATGCATAGCACAAAGGGTAGATAACAAATATTATAATCAATAATTATCAGCCTGAAACACTCATCTACATTGAAAAAATCTTCCGAGAAAAGATACTGGCCGCCAACGGGAATTGACCCGTGACCATCTGATTGCCGGTCAACAGCTCTGACCACTGAGCTATGGCGGCTTATCAAATACCCGCCAAATAATTCAATATATACTAGTGTTTCATTCGACAATTACTTATTATTACATTTTTCCAACTGAAAACAACCAACTTTATTTGTGAGAGAGGTATTTTTAATACTAAATCTCCCGCTAGGTGGCGTCGAGACTAATTATGTCTGCATTTTTTGCTGAAATACTTTAACTTGTCAAATATTAATTATTATTTTTTTAATTGATAAACTAACGTTTAAACAAGATTTTTATGCATAGCACAAAGGGTAGATAACAAATATTATAATCAATAATTATCAGCCTGAAACACTCATCTACATTGAAAAAATCTTCCGAGAAAAGATACTGGCCGCCAACGGGAATTGAACCCGTGACCATCTGATTGCCGGTCAACAGCTCTGACCACTGAGCTATGGCGGCTTATCAAATACCCGCCAAATAATTCAATATATACTAGTGTTTCATTCGACAATTACTTATTATTACATTTTTCCAACTGAAAACAACCAACTTTATTTTTGTGAGAGAGGTATTTTTAATACTAAATCTCCCGCTAGGTGGCGTCGAGACTAATTATGTCTGCATTTTTTGCTGAAATACTTTAACTTGTCAAATATTAATTATTATTTTTTTAATTGATAAACTAACGTTTAAACAAGATTTTTATGAAAAAATGAAAAAAAAAAAAAAAAAATAATAAAATAAAAGATATTTTAATATCAGAGGGTTCGGCTCTGATGAAATCCTAACTGGTCCGATAAATCCTACTGATCCCTCAATATAAATATTTAAAAAATCTTTCGTAATCCTACATGTATTTAAAATGACCGACTTTTGCATTTTTATGTACAATTTTTTTTTCTATAATTATATTTACGGTGCTCCAGATTTTATGTCCGGGTTGAATCTTTCCCAAATGAAAGACTAAACCCTTCCACACACTTTTCCACAAATGAATATCTAGTAAATTAACGCAATGTAAGTGCACTATATAAGAATAAAACAATACAAGAACAATACGTCAATCCACCAGAAACATAATGGGAAAATATTTCACCGACTCCAGATATTTTCATATCAGAGGGTTCGGCTCTGATGAAATCCTAACTGGTCCGATAAATCCTACTGATCACTCAATATAAATATTTAAAAAATCTTTCGTAATCCTACATGTATTTAAAATGACCGACTTTTGCATTTTTATGTACAAATTTTTTGACAAATCTAATACGCCTAAATTTTGAATGAGAGAGCTAGGTATAATGCCAGTAGCCGAAATAACAAATGGTAATATTTTTATTTATTTTTTCAGAAACAGTTTTCTGAATATTACAAGAATTTGGAATAGCGACATCAATGATATAAGTTATTTTCTTAATTTTGTCATGTAAAACTATATCGGGTCTATTATGACTAATTGTTCTGTCTGTCAGAAAAGTTTTATCATAATAAATTTTATAAAATTCATTTTCTAAAAATTAATTTGGTTCATATTCATAATACCAAACTTTGGTGAATTATTTTTAAAACTTGATTGTGCCTAAATGTATACTCGGACGGCGCTAATACAGAACATCCCGATATAATATGTTCTATAGTTTCCGGAAAAGCCAAACATTTTCTACATAAATCATCAATTTGATTTGCATCTTTGATGATATGCTTCCTATAATTTTTAGTATTAATGACTCTATCTTGTATGGCAAGCATAAAGCCTTCTATTTCTGCGCTCAACTCTCCAATACTCAACCATTTGTTTGACGAAAATTTGTCAACATATGTTTGGTTGAGATAATTGAAGTGTTTTGCGTGAAGAATTTTATTTGACCAGGAATCTAATAATTCCTGGTTGGTATTTATAAGAATGCTGGCATTCTCGTCGTATAAATTTAATGGTGAAATATTTCTATCTGCCTTGCAAATTATTTTGTGCATTTCTGAACTATCAGCTTTCCTATGGAAAAAATTTCTTAGCATTTCTACCTGATTATGTTTTAAAGATGTTATTTTGACTATACCTCTACCTCCTAAATTTCTGGGTAAATTAATTCGTTCTACAGCTGAATTTGGATGATGGAAATGAAATTTTGTTAATGTAGTTCTAATTAATCGTTCTAAGCTATCTAAATCTGTATTAGACCATTTAATTATGCCAAATGAGTAAGTTAATAGAGGTATTGCCCAAGTATTTATCGCCTTTACTAAATTTTTAGCAGATAGATTGCATTTCAAAATTTTTCTGATCCTAGTTTTAAATTTAATCCTAATATCATTTTTAATACTAGTATGATCTAATCTATTTGATTGCGGATATCCTAAATATTTATAAACCTCACCCCCTTTCATACTTTCAATTTTGAAATTTCTAAATATACCCTCGTTTCCATCTACAATTTTACCTTTCTCTATATGGATCGTTCTACATTTATCTAAACCAAAAGTCATTTTAATATCATCTGAAAAAATTTTAACTACTTTAATCATTTTCTCTAAATTTGGTTCAGAATTCGAATATAATTTTAAATCATCCATAAATAATAAATGAGAAATTATATTTATTATTATTATTATATTAATTTACGTGGACTTAAAAGACCTAGATGCCTTGGCTTTTCCTTGCTATATCTATGCTTTGTACTAATAGCTATGTAGTCATTAAACTTTTTCTTCCCATCCCACAACCTCGTTTCCATTTCGTTCAAAAATATCCCCACTCTTTGCACGTCCAGGATCACTGACTGGAGGAACTCTCGTGTATTCCTCTAATCTTTGCAAACTATTCAACCTACATGGAGGTAACAAGTAAAGCTGTTTAATAAGCCTGTATATTATTGCGATTCAATTGATAAAGGTACCCTCGAACCACAGAGCAGTATGCTAAGTTGCGCTCGGACCACCCCGATCAAATGTGTTCACAGCCTCCCTACGGATACCTCCTAGGCAAGGTATTGGTTACTGGTTATTAGTAAGTGGATAGCATGCTCTAAGCAGGAAGACCAGTCCTGTTCAAGAGATGCACACTGGTATCATCACGCCAAAACTGGTCCATTCACCATGCACATTGAATTTACAATATTTAATTGTTGAAAGACTAAAACGAGTTCCAAAAACTCGTATTAAGTATTAAAAAACTGTTGCTAAAATATGTATAGGTTTTATTGGATATTGTGCTTATTTAAAAATCCACAAATTTTTTTGAATATTATTATTTACACCTTCTCTAAATTTTGTTATGTAATGTAATCTACCTATTGTATCAATGTCGAAAATACTGTCATGAGATATTTGAAGACCACATGGTTTGACCCTATTTAAACAGATGTTTAATTTTTGTAAAAATATCTTTTATAAATTTAATTATCAATTTTAAATTTTTTTTTTTTGATTCCATTTTATTCCACTTGCAAATAAATTTTGAAATTTTTTTTTTTAATAAATTTTAAAATGATTTCTATTATATTCTCATAATTTAAAAATAATTTCCATAATGTTTTAATAATTTTAATGTAAATTCTTTATGTTTTAATAATTGTGATAAACTTTAAATGATTTTTTGGTTAATTAAAAAAAAAATCAAAGAGAGCAGATCTGCAAAGCATTGTTCACCTATGTTTGTTATATCTACCTCCTTCTATTTTCTCCTGCCTCTGAAAATTATGACAGCCATGTGCCTAAATAATTTCAAATTTCCGCTCCCACTGTGCATTTATTTAAGACCTTCTTTACGTTAGCTTTGCACGGGAGGCCCTGAGGAAAATAATTCCCCTAAGAGCCTTTGTCATCTTTGGGGTTACTGCGTGGAGGGTCTTTTTAGGTCAAAAGATCTCCTACCGCCAGTCTCTTCCCATCCGGCCTGCCCCACATCCGCTGCCAAGATACGAACAAACCTCACCCCTTGAACCCGGGCACCGATGCTAAGTCATCAAATATAGCGAACCACTTGAGTTGAGCTATGGCAGAGGTGTTGATGTACAACCTACATAATAAAATAGGTTTGTTGTCGTAAAAGAATTTGACAAGTAAATAAAAAAGAAGAGCCTTTTTCATTAATATGCCACTGACACTTAAAAAAACTTTATATATTCCTTCAAAAATCAGAAATTTGCGCAGAGGCAAAATTCTACCCACTTGTCCACTAGAGGCGCGTCATTATTTAATTGGGATGTTTTAAGAGCTAAGCCACATATTATTCCACAAATGGAGAATCGAGCAAATAGATGTTTTCATTGTGCAGGGCCGGCGCAGGAAGACGCAGGAGTGGCGTCGCTGGCCCAACAAGTCCTGTACCAGCGTATCATCCTACAACCGCATCCAGCTGGCGCAAGTCACCCGGAGCAATTGGAGCGGAATTAAAGAAGCTGCCCGTATGTTAACTGGACGAGAACTCCTTACTTTCTCCTTTAAGAAATATATTAGGTGGAACTGGGAATATTTAAATATAAAAGAGTGCAGATATATCTGGTCTAAAACGGCACCCCTCGCTACATACTAAATCCGGTCAAATGCTCTACCATTGAGTTACGTCGGCTTATCTCCAAATACCCGCCAAATAATTCAATATATACTAGTGTTTCATTCAACAATTACTGCTTATTATTTTTTTTAGGACCCACTGCTTATTAGGATTTCAAAAGGACGCGGGTTCGAGTCCCGTCGGCGGCATGTATCTTTTCTCGGGACATTTTTTCAATGTAGATGAGTGTTTCCGGCTAATAATTATTGCTTATAATAATTGTTACCCTTTGTGCAATGCGTAAAATTACTGTCTTGAACATTAGTTTATCAATTATTAAAAATAATTAAAGGAACTAAATTGGCTGACAGTGAAACAGATGCTGACCGATGAAATGTATATGTAAAATAATAAACAATGTATTACAAAAACTTTTTTCAAATAAAATTGTATAGATCAAGTACATCCAAGGACGTGAAATGAAATCTAACCACCAAAAAAGGACAAAGCGTACAGTTAAAATAATTAAATGTATAAAGGGATGAATTATAATGGGCTGCCGGAATTTTGAATTTGTGCACCAATTTGTGAGTTAAAGGTTCACTGTAGGAGCCACCTCAAGAAGACGAAAATGTAACATATATAGTTAATTGGATATTTGTAAACCTTGATGTGCAAAATCCGAAAATAAAATTAAAAAATTACAAAAAAACTTGTTTGAAATTGACGTAAAAAATCATATATAAATGTGAATCCCTGTTTCTTTTGGTCACACCATAACTTCAGAACGATGTAACTCTTTTAAAGTTTTCTAATACCCATAATTTGTAGAAAGTTCTCACGGAAAGAAAAATTCTGAAAATTGCGCAGAAAATTGGGTAATTTCAGTAAACTTAACGACTATTTTAATTTCGTACGTTTGACAGTTCGCGCGTTTGATGCAATTGAATTTAGCAGGCAGCTGTTTTTTTGTTTGTTTTTGTAACAAAAGAATCGTCTATGGATTTTTTAAATTACAGATATTTTAATTAGGTACCTATGTTAGGTACCAAATTTGATTTATTATTCTTTTAACATGCATAAATGAATATTTAAAAAAAAAAGAAAAATGAAAATTTGAATACGAAAATTGTAATAGGTGGCACGCGAGATGTTTGAAAACTGAATGTACTGGAACTGAATATATGGAACGCGGGAAGAGGGACGGGGGAGCGAGGGGGGGGAGGTTTAGAGCGGATGGTAGGAGGGGAACGCGGGAGGGGAAGGGGATGTGGGAGGGGAACGGGGACACACGGGAAAGGACATGCAGGGAGAAAAAATTAATTTCTTTGAATAAGGCATTGCAACGCATGCCGGTAACCAGCTAGTAAAAAATAAAACTCTCTTCGGTTTAGCGATCACCTGAAGAGTGCTTTTCTAGGTTGTAGGAGTTTTGGGAAATTACAGATTGTTATAGGTACAAAATCATAATTCGATTTGAATGTGTATCATAATTCGTAAATGTAAATCATAATTCAAATACTAATGTGCGTTTAGAAATTCATTTAGATACCTTTGTTTTGTGTTGGTGAAATATTGTTTCACCCGTCACAGTTGGCAATTGATAAAATTACTTATAAACTAATAAAATTATTCAAAAATACTAAAAAGGTGGACTCTTGAAATCTACCATACTTTAAAAATCACGTGAACATGTTCAAAGTTAGAAATAATATTTTTGTGTCTTCTTCAGAATTTTTCAATCATTACCATGTATGGCAATGGAATGCCTTTATGCATGAATCCGTTTGTATCTAAATATAATATCTGTAAGGTCCAACATTCCTAATAAATTTATTTTTTGTGCTTGTAAATAGGTATGTTGGCTTATAATGTTTGTTTCTTTTGTACGATTAAACCACTCATTCAAATATACAGCGGCATTTATTACACATAACAATGCGCGAGCGCCGGTTTGTCACACAATGTCTTGTTCAGAAATCTCTTTGTGGATGATAATATGTTAATTTGATTCAATTTGGATAAAAATTGCATTCTGGTGGTGTTCGCATGGTTTCGTTTTGTAGATCTGGCTAAACAAAATACATATTTGTTTTTTCAATGTCTAAATGTCGGAACGTATTATTTACGTTTGACATTTTAATATTCTGTTTCCATAGAAAACGAGATGTTAAATTAATGAGTACACAGAAGTTCAGCTGGTTTGAGTGTAATGTATTAAAACATTGGTTTATTTTAAAGCCATTTACTTTTTTTTGAACTTGCCAAGATACAGATTGAACATGTTTTAAATCCTTTGAGAGGAATTGACCACAATTGAAAGTGAAAGTGTTGTAGGAAGGTTCGTTTCGAGTAAGAACGTTATTAATTTCGATGCGTTTCACGTCTTCACGCAGTACACATGTTAAACTACCCACTGTTTTTGGTTTCATAAAGACTTGATAAATGTCTCCTGTCAGACAAATCTGAGAGTGAACCACTGGCAGCATTCAAATAATCGGCCGGCGATATATTCCCGCGATACTGTAACACTTGAACAGGTTAACTATAACCATATGCATTGTAATTCGTTAAAAACCTTACAACTTGTTATCGATGCCGGTTTTCTTTTCGATGTGAGTGAACCCTTTGTTTCTGTTAAACCTTTACCAAACGACAATACTTATTTATTTATTTATTTACGGACAAATAATAATCCATTAACAATATAACAATAACACGAATAAAAAAAGAGATGACAATAAAAGGAGAGTACATAAGGATGAAGAGAATTGCCAAAATACATATAATATAAAAGTACATACAGAAGATAACTACAAATAGCTTGAAGATGGATTTAAAAGGCTTTAAAAAATCACATTGCTTATGGACTTCTGAAAGTCATTTAGGCTTACCCCAAAAAAATTATTGCTTTGATTTGCGTTGACATATCTCGACATTCTGGATCAAGGGAATGATATCAATAATTAGTAGAATATTGATTGAGGAACAGCAATTTATTATTTCGGGAGTCAATGGGAAGGGATATTGAACTGGATGAATTGTAACAAAGCAGGTGTGTCAGTAATACCGTTGATAATTTTGAATATATAAATTAGATCTGAGTCCTTTTTTACGTTTTTCTAAAGAAGAAAAGTTTGTTCAATTTCATCATACGATTAATCGCCTCTTTTAAGTCGTAACCTCCAAGCAATTCCTCGTAGGAAGCGATATTGTACAAATTCGATATGATAAATATGGACAGCATAGAAAGGAGACCAAATATCACTAACATATTCAAGGTGAGGGCGAACCAGCGAACAGTAAAGAGTTTTAAGTGTACTTTTATGTTTGAAGTCAGAGGTAATTCTATGAATGCAGCCGAGTAGTTTAAGTGTTTATGTTTAAATATTAGAGGATAGTTAAGGCAATGCTGAATTAATCGGCTGCTTTTGATGAATATTGCCATAAAATATGTTAGTCATTAATATTTATTAAACAGTTTGAATATCTGATCGAGTTCTGGGTACATGGGTCACCGTTTAAGCGCCAAGAGATGTCGACTGGCGACCGTGAGGTTAGCCTCCAGTAGTGCCAAAGTTGAGAGAATATCGTGGCTAGTGAATCAAACATGTTTTTACAGTAGGTACTCGCTACAAAATTATCAAAGGATTTATTATCAATATTCTTTCGAAGTGGGTTTTTAAAAATTGAATTAAAAAAAAGTGTTCACTTCGTTTCATAGGAAGACGACTACGTATGTATCCGTGTACGTATGTAAAGGATAAACACGAACAAGATCAACAAATGCATTTTTTTTTCAAGAAGGCTAGTCTTTGCAAAAATTAGTTCCCACGCTTTCGGATAGACTAAAACAAAAAATATAAACGTAAAACCATATACTTTAAAGTAACACAAAAAAAGAGAAAAAAGTGATTTGTAAGGTATGCGTGGGAGGGAGCTTTGGACAAATACAAGAATGAATGATTTGTAATTCGAGGCTTACGAAATGAACGTGACAAAAAATTGTACAAATCTTAGAATGGAACACCACTCTCTAAAATCAATCATATGTATCACATGTGGATATTTCTTTCTACGCATAGCAGTACGATATTCAAGCTACAGGTTCTGAACTCGTCAATACGTGCCTTTTAAAATTATATAAGCAATTCATCACAGTGAATTTACTTCTGCAAGTGATGAAAGTCATTATTCTCTGTCGAAAATCAAATAATATTGCGGTTTTCTTCAGAACTAAAGTTAAGCAGTCATAAAATAAAATGTTAACCCATAAATATTTTTCATTGTTTCATTCGCTTAATTTATTTTGCACTTACTCCAATATAAATTTTAAAGAGGTTTTGGGTTGTGAAGTTTTTCCAATTATTACTGCACAGTTATAGTAGCACAATGGTGCTCGCAATATAAGGGATTGCTGAGAGATGAATGAATTGAGGAAGAGGAAAAAATTAATGAAATAATTGTATTAATAAAATAAACGCACACTCAGTCAAAAATGATGGTGAAATAAATACTCATGGGTGTATACAGGGTATTAAGGGACGTACCTGATGTCAACCAGTGATTCCTGACATTATTTGAAGTAAAAATGTAAATGAAATTTTGGTCTCTGGTGACATTTTTGATGTTTTTTTTTTGTTTTTTACAAAAAAATACAAAAAAGTAGGTGTTCGAGAGTTGGGGGCGAGGCGAGGGTTTGGTCCGTCCCTCGGCTAAGTTACCAGTGACGACATGTGGAAGAATTTTTTTTTATTGATTTTGAAAGAAGAAAAAAAAAATAGTAATTCACCGGAGACCGAAATTTCATTAACATTTTTTACTCCAACCAATGTCAGAACTGGTAAAAGTAAGTCAAATACAAAACCTTAACACCCTGTATATACAAATAAATAAGCTAGCAAAGAAAAAATCGCAAAAAAGGAACGTGGTATATAATCCATTTAATTATTATTTTTTTTATTTGATTAAATGAAGACAATATTAGCGCAACTCAATCGAAAATCCGGAGATAGAAAAAACAGAAAAAGAAATTAGCACCTCTGAAAAGCTGTGGCCCGGGAAGTTCGTGTCCCAGAGGTGCCAATATCTTTTTCTGATTTTCCTGTCTCCAGATTTTCGATTGAGTTTCGCTAATATTGTCTTCATTTAATGCAATATTACAAATTGGGGGTTTACTCATAAAGTAAAAAATAAAAATAATAATATTTTTTATTCCATAAGGAAAAAATATACATTTTCCTTTACTTACTATGTATGGTTTCTTAAACTTATTCCAATGTATGAACATTTGCAACAGAAAGAGATACGGTCCCATCTAGGAATTGAATCAAGGAGGTTAGCTTTGCCAAGGATTCGATCCCCTTCGGTCATATTTATATGTATCATGCTTCAACTAAGAACTACCAACATTATTTAGATTTTCTTAACGCATATTTTTATTAGCAGCTATCTTTATATATGATTGCAAGATTATTCCTGAAATAAATATATTAATATTATTGGATAAATACATGTATCCATTTTTATTTTAATGTGTGACATTCATTGACTTTTCTGTAAGTCCAGGATGAATACGTCTTTAATTTTTATAATTAACTAGTGAATAAAACCTAAAATTGTAACCATTGAATAAAATATTGGCGACTCTCAAATGAATATTTTAATGGTTCATTTAATTTCAGAAGGAATATATATATTTTAAATGTACCTACGTGAATTTTAATGGATATTCTTAAATATATAAATTATTACCCTCGTATTCCGTGTACATATATGCAGGTGTTTAACATTTATTTTAAATATAAGGAGACGCTTAAATTAGCTACATAACAATCTTCAAATAGTTTTTTATTGTAAAAAACTTTGTTTTCTTGTTTAATTTTGTGATTTAAAAAAAAAAAAATATTTCTTTTATATATTCAATAATTTTATTATTAAATTAATAAAAACAGTTTATTTATAAACAAGTTCTGCTGGTAATTATATACCACGCGTAATAATAATTACCAGCAGAACTTGTTTATTAATAAACTGTTTTTATTAATTTAATAATAAAATGATTGAATATTTAAAAGAAATAAAAAATAAAATGGAGTTCTACAAATTAAACTTGATAACAATAAATTTTGTGATTTTTTTTTTTACTAAGTTGTCCACTGAGAAATATGTTGCTTCGTATATGTTTGCTCAGAATAATTAGTAAAAGCGATTGTTGGTCATAATATGAGATTTTAATAAAGGTTTAATTTATATAAAAAATATCAGAACCTCTATCATCTCGCTTTCACCACACAAAAAGAAAATTTAAAAATAAAACATTTTCATACGTCTCGTGTAAACTCAATATTTTTGATAAAATATAATATTTTATGTGTGAAATTTTCTCCTAGTGCAAGATTATAAATATTCGTAATTTAATTCTTAATGTGTGAGGTGAGTTAGCAATAGAATCACCGACAGCGAGGCCGCCATTACCTCACTTGTACCAATGCAATGATTAATGGTGAGCTTAAAGCCCTATTAAAGTTATTGATTGAATGCCATTTCCCATAACGCCTCATGCACAAAAATATGATGCCATTACACCTGGTGCTTACTTACTCTGCCAGTGATTGATGTCGATGTAAAATCAACACCACCTTTCTCAACTTGTCAGATGTAATACAAAACCTAACTTATTAGTTAATTTTTTTACATATCGACACAGTAAATCATATGTAAATACTAACAATGCATAATAAATTTCACTGTTTGTTGCGCAAGTTATTTGTGTAAGAATTAGAACATTTTTAAATATAATAACTTGTTAAATACTTTTATATTTTTAAAATTGCGATGGCTGCAATCTTTTGTGGAAGTGTTTTATTATTTTTTACCTTAAAAAAGAAGAATTTAAAAAAAAAATACAGTGGAGAAAATTTTAAGGGATTGTAAATTTAAACGTGGAAGATTTTTCAATATGTACAATTTAGAAAATTGAAGGACGAACTAGGTGTGTATCATGAAAATTTGAAAGAGAAAACTTTAAACTTTTTAACTTTTTATATATATACTGTCATTGTAAGGTAATTATTTTAACATATTTTTTCTTCAATTTCACTATTTTTTTTTTTTCAAACATTAGAAAATTACAATTTTTATTAGTTTTTAAATATAATATTATTTTATCACACATTAAAAGTCATTAAAAGTTAAGAAAATAAATAATGTAATAGAAAATGCAGGTTTTATACGACTCTGAGCCTAAGAGCCTAGCACGATGGTTTTTTTCAGACCTGCTGATCAAGTGTCTTAATATTTTGCCTGTCAGCACTAATCAATCCCATAAAAACAACATTTAAACATATGATTATCAACCGTATCTGACCTTGCGTGAGCGTGGAAGAGAGATATAATATTTTCGATCGATATTTCAAAACAAATAAAGGTATAAATCTCGACGACCGCAGCAGCGTGACACTCGATACAAGTGGACCCGATGGCAGTGTTAACAAGGTGCTGGTTCAAAACAATACAATCGGAATCCATCCAACAAGTGAATAGTGAATAGTGAGCTGATCCTGCGTACGGCGAGCCTCTCGTGGCAGGTGGGCCGCATTCCTGCTCGTGTTCAGGTCCAAATGTAGGTATAAGCCACCTAGGCAGTTGCCTAGGGCCGGTAATTTTACGAAATCCATTTCTAAAAACTGTAGTTTCCATATTTTACAAACAATTTAATGAACCGGAAAAGATTTTCTAGATTGCGGTTTGTAAGGAAAAACTTATTGCTATAATTCTTTTGAATACTTCCTGGACATGAAGCAGCAAGTCGGGAACGTTGTCAGGCCTTTAAGGAAGGATAAAGGATGGAATTCTTCGTGTAATTTATTTTAACGTGCTCGACCCGCTCGCTGATCCTTATTGGCTCATATACTGTTGATATTGACCGTTTCGACTGCAATCCAGAACTATAATAGTGATAAACACGTAACACAAATAAATTCAGTGCATCGGTCAGTGCATTGGCAATTCGTCGGGTTCTCACCCAGGCGTCGCCAGTTCAATTCATCGGCTAAGCACCCTACCACAATAGGAGCCATATTTTAGTTTAGTAGGAGATTCTGAAATAATATCAGGTGCTTTAAGTCGAGTATTTTCGACTTCCTTAAAAATAAGGTAAGTGGTTTAAAAAAATACGAACAATTTGTTGACAGCCAAGTTTACAGACCCTTTTCCTTGTTTAAAGGACATGAACGAAGTCAAAATATATAATACGAGCTATATTATTGTAAAGTTTCAAATTTGAAAAGTCCCCCCCCTTCCCCCCACCCCTTACCCTCCTACCTCAACGTAACAATCAAACACGCGCTGTAAATCTTAACTATCAAAGGGATCTCTATAGCAACCTAAACAAATAATAAAATGACAATTACGTAGCAACGCTTTGCTTTTCGTCTGGACAATAAACATATAATTGCGTAAAAATTTCATAATTCCAGAGCTCTAAGTTATAGCCTATAGCCTATTCTGACGTATGAGCTATATTACTGTAAAGTTTCATTAAAATCCATTCAGTATTTATTGCGTGAAAGAGTAACAAACATCCATTCATCCATCCATACATCCATACAAATTTTTGCCTTTATAATTTTATATATTAGTAATATTAGTAGGATTATTCCTTGGAAATTCGCTAACATTTGAATTTGGATTAATAAAAAATAAAACTGCCTGTGACGTTTCACTTGGGTATTAAGGGAGAAAATTATCCACCTAAATACGGCCCTGGTCGTGTTCACTGTTCATCTGGGCTATCATACCCAGTAAAGCGTGTACCGTCAAACATCCAACTTACTTCATAACACTGTGCGTTCATTTATCTTTGAACTGTAAAATTGTAGCTTTGAAATAGAATAAAGTTGAAACATGATACGCCGCTAGTTATCCTGGCCGACGCGTGGTGGCTTGCGCCCGTAACCCGGTACCATCGTCAAACACCCTAGTTAAGATTTGTACTTGTAATTTTTATTTTTGATGGTTTTTTATCTATTACTGAAAATGGTACATTTGTAAATAATCAACTAATTTACATAAAATGGCGATAAAGAGGTCCGTAGATACTGAGCATATTTTAAATCTCAGTCAGTTCTCAATTTTATTGAAATCAGCGAAATGTTAGCTGGCTTCAAGTGAAGAACTGTCTAATAATATAAACAAATATTAAAACAAATAATAAATCGGTATTTTTTTGTGAAGAGGTTTACAGTTAACATTAACTACGGTTTTCGCGTTGATGTCTCTTGTATGATACAGCGTAGCTGTAATAGAAAATGCAACACGTTGGCTATGATTAATGCATTTAATAGCTATAAATGTTAGTTATGCCCACTCTTTCGATACACCTTCATTTGAAGCGAACACCTTTTCAGTGAAAAAAAAAATAAATTTTGAATAAACGTGTTTAGGATGATATACCCAAATTAAGTCTAACTTTGTTAACATGTATATCCAATTGATTAAGAGAATTACCATTTTTCGTAAGTTTCGTAAACAGTTCTGCCCAAAACTTTATGAACGGTGAATGAAACGTTTAATTTATTATCATAATTTTGATTTTCCTTTCATTTATTATTCTCCATTGGTTAAATAGTTTCTAATTTATGATTTTAAAATTAAAATTGGCTTAATATTATATTTTTACGCTTTATTGTTAAAACCAGAAGATTATGTTCCAATCCTATTTTCTATATTTTTTAAGTCTTTTACATTAGCTCCACAGAGGAGGCCCCGAGAAAAATATTTTTTTACGTCATCTTTGGGGACGTGTTTGTGAAGTTCTGGGAAGGAAGAACGTATGAGGGGTGGGTAGTAATCTAGGGGTATGTGTGTCCAATATCCAGGAGAAACGGGTGGATGAATCCATTCGTCCCACTGCGGTGTAAGGCGATGTTCCGAGAGTCCTGCTGGAGAGGTCAAAGATTCTCCCTCGACCATTCCTTCTCGTTCCGGACTGCTACGTAGTTAGTGGACAAACTTCACCTCATGAACCCAGGTACCCCTGCTAAGTCATCAAAGGTAGCGAATCATACAAAAGAGTTACCCATGGTAGAGGTGTTGGTTATTAATAATAAACGGTTTCTAGGGGCGGTGATACCCATTCCCGCCTCCCAAATTGAAATATTGTAATCTTACTTTTAATAATCGACCGACAGTAATTCTTTTAATCGAGCGGTCAGTGGCTCAGTTGGCATCACGTTTGGGCCCAACCCGGGCGTTGCATGTTCGATTCCTCGGCTGGCTAAGTTCTCTAATACGACACAAGCAATATTTTACTCCTACTACCACCACTTACTGTGATGGTAGTAGGAGATTTTCAAATATTGTTATGTTATTCGTAACCCGGGAATGTTTGTCTTTCTTAAAAAAAGAAAAGTGATATGAAATTCATGTTTATATTCGTGAGGGGGCATCCATTAATTACGTGAGCTTCTTCCAATTAAGACCCCCCCCCCTCCCCCTCGATGAGATAAATTTTGGCCAATTCGTATATTTTTTTCAAGTAACATGAGATTTTGCTGAACCCCCCCTACCGTTTGGGCTCACGTAATTAATGGATGTCCCCTGATCAACCACGATTATAAAGTTCTGCAGAAATACTACAAAGAATTAGTACTCTATAGAGTACTAATACTTATTTTAATTTTGAACCTGTGTTTTAATCAATATTCAATATTTTATTAATGTATTAAAGTTATCAATCAATTTAAATAATTAGTGAAAAAAAGAGTTTTAACGATTCATTTGAAGTCTATTTATTTAGTCACAAGCTGGCACGGGTGAAAACAAATTTATGACGACATTAATTAACGGTCCTCTGTAGAAGGAGGTAACGGCGTTGCCTACCTTTCTACATATCTCAGCATAAATAATCAGCCAATAAACATATTTATTGATTACTTAATGTGTTGAATATAAACACATTTCCAGAATACCATCAATAGATATAACGTTTTATTACTAATTGTTATTTATATTGAATTTAATCACGACGTGCGACGCCGCGGCTAAAACTCCATTCTGAAATTGCTTTATCTTTTAATATTTTCTAAATTATTTTTGATAGCTTACTATAATTCATTTATATTTCATCACCATATAAATCGAATTTACGCTTTAAATTAATTGTATTGGCTCGTAATTTAGATAGCTCGAATGGAAGTTTTATCCTCAAACCACTTAGGTAGAATCAAAATATTTTTAAAAGGCTTTTCGCTACGCCAAATAATTTGCAATAAGTAGACATATCGTAAATGTTTCTTCAATAAATTTCGAATTAACTATACATTAAATGACATCAAAAGAAATTCCTACACATATAATTATCATTCAGGTTGCGATCGTAAATTATCCATTGAATCAATGAACATCTTCTTACATTTTATACGAGTTTATTTATTGGTGTGTTGATTATGTGATTAAGATTTAACTGTAATGAATTAGCCGGTCATTAGGAATGATGGTTTATGATTATTTGCTTTATTATTGTTTAAAGACGGTACCTACTTAACAGTGAAGGAAAACTACAAATAATGATGGAGCGTTTTAGTGATTAATAATATTTTTAAATGGTTGTAAATTGATAATGTCTATCTAAATAAAAAAGAAATACTGAATATCACTATTTCGCCTTCGATATGTTTAAGTAAGTTGTAAATTGACACTGATTGAAATTATGAAATTGTTTGTTTATATGTTGAACTATACATGAGGGGACAAATAAAAAATTGGAAACTTTTATCAAAATCTCGACATCCACTATCTCAACTTAACAGGAATCGCCATTCCAATTTCTCAATAAATATATTATAAATATTTGAAATTTCAATACGAAAATGATATAGGATCTAATGCATATTTGAGAAATACTTTATCCCATCAAATTTATTGCTTGTTTACTTATTTTTGCATTCTATGTTTATACCCAAGCGCCCAACATTTGAATATAGCTGACATTTGTCAGCTATATTCACTTGAGAACGGGTCGTTTCTACGACTCGTACTTGAGTTCAAGAGCACGGGTGTGATACAATTTACCGGATTCTGTGTTTCCTTCCTCAAGATCCAAGTGCACTCCTTCTTTTCCACCAAAAGACACAGCATCCCGAAAAGAGACACAGGGCCTGTAGGAAATTATTTTCCTCAGGTCCTCCTGTATGGAGTAATTGTAAAAAAATAACCACCTTTATTAACCGTCTGAACCCGTAAATAATAGTGAGTAATGCATTAGTGTGTTTGAGATGTCAAATTACTTTGTGATTTTATCAACATTTTTTATTTATTTATTTGGACACATAATACTATATTGTTAAAAACTAAAATAAACTTGGTTATAGTACCTATTACGTATGTCCATATTCCCAATAATAAAAGATAAACTAATTTTAAAACATTTTATTAGTTTTTATCTTTTACAAGAATTTAATAAAAATGATATTGAAATTATCTAAGGATTATTATTACTACTTCCTTCAGGAAGAAGGCCTTTTTAACATTAGCTCTACACAGGACGCTCTGAGAAAAATCATTTCCCTTAGAGCCTATGTCGCCTTAGGGGATGCTGTGTGGACGATTTTTTAAGGATAGGAAGGAGAGGAAGTTCTAGGAAGGAAATAAGCATGAGGGATGGGTAGGAATCTGGGGGTCAGTGCGTCCAGGTGTGACGGACGTATGAATCCATCCCTCAAACTCTCAAACCCTCAGTCTCTCCTGATCCTGCCCATCACAAGGCAGGTGAGCAGACGCATCGGCCGCCAAGACCTGAACAAACCTCACCCAATGAACCTGGGCACCCCTGCTAAGTCACCAAAAGTAGCGAACCACTTGAGGTGACCTATGGCAGAGGTAATCCAATAAATGGTTCCCAGGGCGGCGGTACCCACACCCTCCCCCCAAATTGACTAATCTCTGATTTATGCTGTATTTTAGTAGAATGCTAACTTTTTAGAAGTTTTAAGTAATCGTGATTTTTCGATTAAGCACGTTTTAAAGGCCGTGTAAAATGTTATGTGTGCGAAGGCATTTCGATAAGATATAACATATGTAAAACGTAAGAAATAAATCGTTTACTTCTATGGGGTCATCACACAATCATTCCTGGCGATATATTAACGCGTTACCTAAAATTGAATGATCAACCTAATATTTGAGATAAATTATTGTGATGCAAATGATATTGACACATCACCTTTACACAGCAGCTACAGGGTTTCCACAAAATTACGAGGCAATTAATAATAAAATAAATAAAAAATCGCCTTTATACCCTTAGATAATAATGGAAATCTTTTCTTTTTTAATTTTCTCGTAGTTGAAAATAGGGTTTTAAAGGCACTGAACAATTAAACACGTTCAAAGACAATTTTCAATGAAAATTCTTTTTAAGAAAAACTCGACTAAAAACAGCAAATTTCTATTTATTAATTCGTTTTCGGGAAATCGAAAATACATAACATAATTTCAAATTACAAACAACATAATTTCAGTTTGTACAAGAGTAATATAGCCAAAATAAAACCAATTATGGATTTCCTCCTTCTGAATGTATCTCTTATAAGACAGCATAATAGGGAATAAAAAATAATAAAATTTATAAGAAAGCAATATGAAGACAAAAATTCAATCAAAATTATCAATTGGTAACCAAAAAAACAGGCTATACATACAAATCAAAACACAACAGAATTATAAATACAAATAGTAGAAACATATCATTATGCACGAAACATCAGAGAAATACTCTTTTGTGGTCCCCTTATATTTGGTAAGTTCGCAATTGATAATACCTTGGATAATATGCTATTGTAACTATTGCAAAAATTGTTCAGGCAAGAATTCTGCTTAGAGTTCGTCTTGCATTGATCCACCCTGAACAGGACATAATTGCATGTTAAACGCGCAGGTTAAAATCATTAAGTATATAATAGATACTATGTTATTGACAAAATGCAGATAATTATTTGAATTCATCAATAAATCTGTTAAAATAAATTAGCCATTGTATTTTAAGGTTTTCTACTGTCGTTTTGGAAGATTCATAAAAAAGTGATGCTGGAAACAGAATACCCTTATAAATTTCATATAATCACAAGGTACACCACGTAGGAGTAAGTCTTTACTTGCAGTTAGTCTCGAACTCGACCCGTCCTACTGCTAGAATACAGACAGAACTACTACTACCATTACCACTTCGTAATTATAATAGGTAAAATTATCAATATTACCACCTCATAATTATAATATCAAACAAAAAAACAAAAAAACAAACAATTACCAAAACAATTTACAAACTATTACCACGTCGTAATTATTAAAACCAAATAATATTACCAACTATTACCATATCGTAATTATAAAACCAAATAATATTACCAACTATTAGTATCTCGTAATTATAATTCCAAATAATATTACCAACTATTACCACCTCGTAATTATAATAACAAATAACATTACCAACTATTACCACCAAATGAAAAACTATGAAACAAGAATAATAACATATGGCTTCAACGCACAAAGTTTACGTTTTGGTTATTCCTGTAGATATTTTCTTAATGAACGTGGGCGTTCCGTGTAAAATGTTTGATTTATTTACATATGGCTTTAAGATTATTTTAATTTCAATCCGAAAACAATGAGCTGCCACCGGATATGACGTCGTTCCCTTACCAGGAGCCGAGAAGAGGTGTGCGGTGTGTGTTACCTCTTACGTGCCTCTTCCCGCCGTAACCTACCTGGGCTCCTAATGACGTAGACGTAGAGCTGAAGTGTGGCCACCGCCACCGGCACCGGCCACATACAGAGAGGCCCACTCGCCCCAGTCCCGTGAGGCAAGAGACAAGTGCACAAACACTTGACGATAAATAATAAAAAGTCTCGCCTGGGATATGTTTTGATAACGCTTTGTCCGAATGATTAACGCGTTTCTTCGAATAAAATAAACATTAATATTAAAACATCTGTTTTTATAATTTATAGTTCAAACTTTAAAAATCTAGGTTGTCTCGTATTATGTATTTTTAGCTGTGTTTTTTTAAAAGAATAATCGCATTAAAAACCAAAATCTTATATTTATGACTTTATAATAAATCAATATCTATATAATTTTATACTTAATACTCGCATTAGTCAAATATTGACACATATATGTCCAGAACAGTAAAAAATACGAAAGAAATCCAAAAATAACGTTCGGCATTAAGTTGAAATCTGTATCGCGTCGTCTTGTTTGAACACACAGAAATATAATCGATTTTATTATCTTCTTTTATGATGGACATTGAGAAGATGCTTCAGTGGTGAATAAATTTAGTATATATTTTTTTGTGAAGTGCAATACCTGTACATTTATATCGTTATTTTTGTAAATTGTTTTTTTATTGTTTTATTTTATTATTCTTCTTTATTAATTATATTACAATTGGTGATATGCAATGCCTGTCTTACTAGGAACTCCTGCGTTGAGAAGAGGCGCACTTTATAAGCAGATTATAACAGAAACTATAAAATACAATCAGCGGCGTACAATTAGAAACGCATTCTTGTAAGTGGAGGTGCAATTTATAAAACAATCCGTTTATAACACAATTATAAATAACAACACAAAATCACGTTTAAAATAAAAGACGGTGCGTATTGTACTATTGGAAATGCAAACTTATAAATTGGTAATGATAATATCTTTGATGTTAGATACCTATGTCTTGGCTGATGATCGAAACTTATTGTCTGATTTGCATTTAAAATAATTTTTGTTCTGTCTAATGGCCAGTGGAAAATTGAATACTTATGTAATCGTATTGTATTGTATTTTTAAATAATATGCTATAAATAATATTATATATAATTAGATATTTATTGCACATCATAAAATATATCTAACTTTACAAAAAAAAGATCGAATGCCACGAAAAAAAAAATTCACACGAACACAGTATAATATAATAAATCTAGCTAAACTAATACACAATATACTAATTTTCTATATTTTTTATTACTTTTGTGTCTTTTACATCTTTAAAATTACTAACAGTGGATTGAAATACTATTCCAAATTCTAATATATGTAATAATATATAAGTTGTCCTCTCCTAAGCATGAGCGTCTGCTTTATTAGAAGAGTGCATAAAATATTAGGTTTGTTTTATGAAAAAATTGTAAACACTATAAATGTTTCAAACAATAAAAAAAGAAGAGCAGAGTGTGCAATTCACACGTGGTAGAAGTAAAACCTTCAGAAAACTAAAGTAGACAAGAGCGAAAAGGCTACGAAACACCGCACAAAGAGTAAACCGATTATACTATCTCATTCTCTCGCATGATAAATCCTATAAATGTATACACATACATGTTTTTTGTAATCATAACATCATAATATCATAAAAAAACGGCTACACAAAACACATAAATGTTTTTCACCTTGAGATGGTGCTTGATGTAATTTTTCTTTAATTAATTTATACAGCCCTTGTATGGATTCACTGCACAATTATTTATGAACTTTTAATAGAACGAAACTTGAAAATAGGATTTCGGTTAGTAAAAATGTCTGAGCGAATCGCTCTTCGAGACAACACGAATACAGCCACAATATCCTCAACTTTTCATTCCAACATCGTTGCTTCACTGTTTCAGTACTATTCAAACAACGTCTATGATACTCGTGCAAGTCTGACATTGAGTATCTAATTTAAGTTATATTGTGTTCGGGAACAAATACCTATGTATTCTGGGCGCACGCGCACAGACTCGAGGCAAATATAAATAACGAGGCTCGGCCGCCGGCTGTCCGGTTACCTGGGGCACCTACTGCCTGTCATGGCGCATGGCGGCGGGAAAAGTGTTTCAGATGTCCATTGTTATGACACGATGCTCATAATCCATCGCTGGGCAACAGTCCTTACGAGGGGAGTAGCTTAGACGAGTAAAACAAAATGTAAAGTAAGCCTTCAATGCAAAAAAGCAAGTACTTACTATAGATTGGGGTATTTCAAAGTTAATCGTTATGATCTTTAAGTCGACAGTTAGAATTTTTGCATTTAAATTATCTATCTCCGTAAATCGCCTATTCTGCGGCCCATTTCTGCTTTTGCTCAATTTGTGATAGCACTGATATGACAAACTCGATTTAAATGAGTTCTAACGACGAAAAAATAACAAAAAAATTGATACACGCAACAATATTATATTTTTAATGGATGGGAGTTATTTGTGAGGACACCAATAATTCGAATTTTTATACGAATATTAGTTACCTAGATACCCTAATTAATAAATATTTAATATAATTAGGTTTATACAAAATCCACTTCTAAGGTCATGGGATTAGTTCATTTCAAAATTACGTATTTCCAGCATAATTTGTATACATATACAAATTATGTTGGTACGTAAATATTTAGTCAAAAATCCTGGTTCCATGGATATTATGCCATATTATTTCATGGTATCCATGGTAGAACCGTTTACCTATAGGATAAGGGGTGCACGGGTTCACGGAGTATGGTTTTTATAGGACTCTTTCCTTCCCAGAACTTCCTCTCCTACATTTTCTAAAAAGACCCCTCACGCAGCAACCCAAAGATGTCAAAGGCGAGAGGATTTATTTTTATCCAGGCTTCACGTGTGGAGGTAATATAAAAAAAGAAGAAAAAAAATAAAACACTAAAATTGTCTTCCATACAAATTTGAATGTAAACAAATGTTCCAATTAGCCTAATATTCCGTCTCGCTTACACTCGCATGACATTGTAGATCTCCATCCCATTTGAATTTCATAAACATACTTTTATTGGAAATTTAAACCACTATTAGACAAATATTTAGATAAAAAGAAACACGCCCACACATTTAAATAAGTACTACTAGGTCTGTATTATTTGAATACTAATAAAATTTCTTCCAATAACGTATATTCAAATCATTTTTTTTTAAATGTCTTAAACGTTATATCCATAAGCTTAGTCATTAGTTTAAACTTGTTTCGTTGTATTGTAAACGATATCTTCCTCATTTCATTAACTAATTTAAAGTGATTCGTATAAGATCGTAGGAGGAATGTGATTTTTTATGTAGTTCAGAATTTAAAAAAAAAGGTAGGTATCGAATATTAAACTGAACATTAAATATTTAAGCAGGTACAATACAGGTAGATATGTTGTTTCCTTGTCATGTAAAGTTGTACAAAGGAGTTCAATAAGCTTAAGTATAATAGGAGTATAACAGAAAATTATTAATTATTATAAGCAATAATTATCAGCCTGTAGCACTCATCTACATTGAAAAATTCTTTCGAGAAAAGATACTGGCCGCCAACGGGACATTTTATTGCTTATAATAATTGTTACCCTTTGCGCTATGCATAAAAATCTTGTATTAAACTTTTGTTTATCAATTAAAAATAATAAGAAATTTATTAATCATTAGTGTTTTAATTTAACAGATTCATTGAAATCTTTCGTAAAACTAGAAAAAAGACACGGTAAATTTTACAAATAGTTACCACGTTTTAACAATACCAGATTGTTTTCTAATTTATTTTACGAATTGATAGATTATAATTCAGTGAATTCCAGTAATAGAATTGATAAAGTCCAATTTATTGAGTCTAGTGGCCACTGTCGGGCACTTGTTGAAACGGAATAGGTTAGTTAGGCCTGTCAGCCTGCCATTGTCGAGGATTTCAAAATAAAAGATACGTTTGTGTAAGGAGCTTAGCGGATCACAATAGAGCCTGGCGCCGAGCTTCGGGCTCTATAGGCTTTATTGTCCGGTACCTACTGCCCTAGAACCGGTATTCATAATAATAAAATTCATCGTAATTACCAAATATACTAATTTTGGCTCTGGGTCTGTCTGTAATATAAAAAATGTATGTAAAAAGGGCTGCATTGTAATGTAAAAACTCTGGTTTATTGAACTCAGATTTGTTTTGAATTTGAATATCAATTTCAAAATTGGAACTGTTTGTTGTAAGAATTCAGATAGGCGATAAATTATCTAAATTTTTTACCTAGGTGTGTAATATTATATTATTTTAATAGAAATATTTTTTATTTATGATTTCCAAAATTAGAACTGGTGCGTCAAGAATTCAGATATCATTTGATTTTTATTTATTTTTTATATGAATACCGCACAAGAGCTCCAACTGCTCCCGTCTGAAACCAGTGAGACTTGGCATCCCCAATTGGGGTATGTTGTGAGGTTGAAGGTACTGGGGAGGGAAAGGAGATAGGGAAGATGAAGCTGGGGAAGTACCTGGCTATTCAGATCTGGTCACCAAACACGGCTAATGCCATTTCAAGCAAAGTTTCAATTCTGAATGGTGGCCTTACACCAGGGCGATACTGAGAGTATCTTCCACTCTGGATCGTGTCGCAAATATATTATATATTTTTTTAAATGAATAAATTGTGAAATAACGCAATGTAATCAAATACAATTTATTTGCCGCGCCGGGATTCGTTATCGCGACCTTCGGTGTGCGAGTCAAAAGCCTTACCTCTGGACTACGCCGGCCGTCAGGTAGGTATATAACTGATCAAGAGGAAATATTAACGAAAAATATTGTTATTAAAGAGTTGTCGCTATTTTCTAGTGACTATTTTTCTTGGTCATTCTGCAACATTTGTTTTTGTTCTGAAGATGAGTTCTGAAGTGTTCTACATAAAGTTTCAGCTGTATAAATCTTAAAATTATTTTAGTATCCCGTGATTTTTCATAGGCCCGCTTAGTATTATAGGAACCTACATACTCGGTTATTAATTATGGAAATGTTGCATTTTAGTTAAACGCCATTTTTACTGTGTATTTCGGAAAACTGTGATATACATCGATTTGAATCGCTCACGACCCACTGGCGAAGTGATCGGATAGAGAGTACCTGCTCTTTGATCGGGTACTTTTAAAATCGGTAAAAAATGTCGAAGTTGAGAAGAGAGATCGATGCGCGGCAACCCACTGCCAGTCGAAAAGTACCCGTGACCCGAGTACCCGTAATCAGATCTTTCATCAGGTAGGTACTATCGTTTTACTTTATTTATTTATTTATTTGTAAGAAACAAACAGCTTTTACATAATACATATACAGTGATAAATATATAATTGAACTGGAGTCAAGCCACAGAGGTTTCTTATGCTAAAGTACATCGGAGATGAAGTTTTATTATATTATAATTAATGTTGGGTTATAGGAAGAGGAGAGGAAGAGGAATATAGGAAAAGGATAGGAGATGCTCACGATATATTCTCATATTAATAATCGATCGTACGCGTTACTTCGTATCGATATTTCTTAAGGTTTGTACTAAAAATGTCAATGCTGTGAAATTTTGTATTATATTGTGCACATACACGAGGAATTGGGGAGTTTTTTCTAATGTTTGTTCTACAAGAGGGTAAATAAAATAAATCGGATTGCCGGGTTGATCTTGACGGAATATGAAAATTTATTAAATTGGTAAGTTCTGGTGAGTCCAGGCCATTGTTTAGAATTTTAAACAATAGGATTTGATCAAAAATTAGACGTCGTGTTTGGAGGGATTTGAAATTGTGAAATTTAATGGATTCGGTATAATTTGAGAAGTGTAATTTGAATTTATAATTTAAGTGTTTAAAAATTTTTTTTTGAATTCTTTCTATTCTTTCAATATGGGCTTGGTATAAAAGAGTCCAGATCGGTGTACAGTGTTCCAAGTGCGGGCGAATATATGAGGTGTAAAGAGAATATAGAGTGTTTATGTTGTGGAAGGGTTTTGCTATACGAATTATAAATCCCAGCATTTTATTGGCTTTGTTTATTATTTCATCAGTGTGTTGGATAAAGTTTAATTTGACATCCATCGTTACCCCAAGGTCCCTGATATATTTTACTTCATTGATATGTGTGCCGTTCAGTGTGTATACAAATGAAATAATATTTTTATTACGTGTAAATGTTAATTTATTGCACTTTGAGATGTTAATAACAAGTTTGTTTAATTCGCAATAGACAAAAAGACGATTGAGGTCTTCTTGGAGTTTAATGCAGTCATTGATTGATTTAATAACTAAGTATATTTTTTTATCATCTGCATATGCTACGTAGATAGTTAGTTGGTTATTAATAGCCTATTTAAAGTATCTAACATTTCTATTTGTCTGTTGCTTTCGAGATGCCCGGTACACAAAATACGTACATCTAAGGGCGCTCTCCACACCGGCACATATCACGGGACATATATAGATGCTGACGATCAAATATTTTTTTGAATAACCTGATCTCTCATTGATGGTTCAGGAACGGGTTACAATAATCAGGTAGTTCACGATCGACCCAGGACTATTTCAGATCGTATGTAATTTTTTTTTTCGGGCACGATAGGTTCTGACAACGTTTATATATTTTTTGAAGTTGCGTATAAACAGTGCACATTGTTTGTCGATGTTACGTTGTTTTGTACTAATATACGCAGTTACAAAATATGAAACAGATAAGAAAGACCGGTTATGAAAAGTTTATTTTATAACCTGTTATATAAACGATATCCCTATTACACTAAACGAATTTAATTCAGGAAAGTATTTATCTAATTATTTATTACAGACCTATTCATTCTGAAATATTCGGCATTTAAGACGTTTTATTTGTAGGACAAATGGTAAGCGTCAAATATGTAATTTGCCTAATTTAATTCGATTGGCGGAGTGCTAATCTAATGATTTTTTTATCAATAATTATTATAATAAATTCACGGATTTTATAAGAGGTTTTTCAAAGACAATAATAAAGCCTGATATATTGATAGAGTTAAGTCCCAATTACTCACAGTCAATGATCATTTGGCCGTAATCTAAATATTCAACATCACATAATCTTTGTCTTAATGACCCGATATAACGATGGGTAATAATGTATTTTGATTCAACTCTACTAATAATAATTAACAGCTGTTAAAAGGCGTTCATTCCGTCGCTTTTAAAATCAGTAATCTTTTAAATGAGTGTTGATTACAATATAAAGTCCATTATCGAATTCAAATGAATTTAATGTTTGAACGTGTGACTAACAGGGTTTGTATTGAAGCCAAAACGATTTGATTGTCCGGCCAATCTATAGGAAGCATTTGGGAGTATTATAAATTAAGATAAAAGCGTTAATTTTGAAAATTAAAATGTGTTTGAAAACACCCACTCGGCACCCGAGACCCGAGCAGCCAGAGCTATATGGACCCGCGCAGTGTTGTACTGTATAGCACGAAAGTTACATTATGCTAATGCACGCACTAGAATACTGGCTTCATTATGATGAGGCCAGGGGGGTATTGGCTGATTATTAAAATTATATATTTTATTCTCATTCGGAAAATTGTTATACTTATGAGAGAAACACTATTCATCATTGTTAAAGAAAATATGTTATAAATATGAAAATAAGCTTTCAAAGTGAAATTGAGTAAAATGAATGCCAAGGTATCTCGTGACGTAACTCTAGTGAGGATTCAGTGCAAATCATAATTCCAATGGTAGTGCTGCAGTACCGCCGCATATGTACCGTGGTGTCACAAGCTTTTAAGCCGGCCGCAAATATTAACATTTTGGCGGCTTATATCTTCTGTAATATTCGGTATAGAAGCAGACACAAGTGCATTGTATGGCTCATCTTTTGTCTCACTATAATGTATACGAAAGAGCTGCAGCATTATTGAGATAAGGAACATTTTTTCCGTGAACACGGAAATCTTAAAAGCAGCTATTTATTTGTAATAAACATGAAATTTCATTTTTGGAGACGACCTCATTAATTTCCAACCTAATTTTAAAAAATCGGGTGTTTGTGATTCTACTTTAAAGTGCCGACTAAAATTCAGCACTGCCTTGATCTATGTTTTAATTTATGCTAAAATAAGGCGATCCGCCCGAACGTTCTGTAGATGGTGCCGAAAAGAGGCGAGCCGTCCCTCCCCCTGCCGCCCCCTACCTCCCTTTCCCCACACCCCACAATGGCCCCGTGAGGAATTACTTTGTATGTTAATGCTCCATATGACTTCTGTTGAGTAATCGCCTCTACTCGTGCTGCCTATGTAAAACACGCTTTATAGTATACCTACCTACTACAACCGAAAAGGTATTTAAGAAAACATATCATTATTATTTTTATTCTGAATGGATAATCCCAAGATTAAACTTGCCAAAATAATGAATGTTTATGAATAGCAAATAAAAATGAAATAAAATATTTAGGCAGCTTCGCGGGACTACCGATAAATTGTCTAAATTATGTATTTATGTAATTTGTGTTTTTGTTGGAAATAAATAAATAAAAAAAATAAAGGTATAATAATAGATAGTAATCTTAAGTGGAAAACTCACGTTACTAATATTATAAATGGATTAAGAAAACTCATTTACATTTTTATGAATCTAAGAAACATACTTAACTTACAAATCCTTAAAAATATAAACTACGCTCCAGCCCATTCAATAATACAATATGGGGGGGGGGGGGAGCATCTTAAACCTCAATTTTACCGCTGGAGATTACTCAAAGCCTAATAATCAAAATTGTAATTAAAAAACCATCAGATTATTCAAACTTTTCCAAGATTTTCAAGTTCCACCTCTAAAAATACATATATTAAAAATACACTTCTTCAGATACACAAAGATTTTACAAAGAAACCACATCATACCATGTTACGTGTTGAAAGCAGTAGACAAAACATAAAATTGGTCGCTTATGCACTCCATTAATGTATACCAGTTTTGCACAACATTACTACACTTGCACTGGAGTGATTTGGTTCCATCAACTAGCGACAGAGCTGAGGTTAAAACTTGATCATAATAAATTTAAAAATAAAATAAACTATTCTATCATAAATAATTTAGCTAATTAGAAACAATGAACCTTTATTATTTTCTTTTTCTATTACTTTTTAGGTTATCTAGTACTTTTTTTTATTTTTATTTTAAATAATTTGTTTTGGATATTTTTATAATATATAACTTTATATTACTATATACAAAAAGTTCTTTTCAATTTTAAATGTACAACTTTTTTTTTCTTCACACTGAATTTTAAGTTATAATATTTAGTTATTCATATATTTTTTTTCCCTTTTCACAAGAGTTTTTAACTCTCATAAAGGTAAACATGTCTAGTTTATAATTTGAAATATATATTATCAGGTTAATTTAAGTACCTTTAAAAGAAAAGATTTGAAAGAAAACGGATATTGCCAATAAGAATATAATATAATAGTCCAATTTTTGAAAAGGCCCTCTACCGAAAAATAGTTGATCGAGCTTAGCGAACTTTAATTCGACTGTTAGGCATCTCTCTGCAAATTTGTTAGTTAGTGTTTTTGGTTTCATCAATATATTATTCATGCAAACCTTTCTTTGACCAGATGGCTTTACTTTGACTAGGTGGCCAACTTTGACTGAGCTTTTCAATAGAATGGTACCCAACTGCTTGAAAAAACTTTAAAAAAGAATTGTTTTTAATATAGCGGACTTTGGTGGCTGGGTCATGTGGAGAAAATGACCGAGCATCAAGCACCAAAGTCCCTGCTGAACTCATGACCGATAGGGCGAAGGAGCCTGGGAAGGTCAAGATTAAAATAGAGCGACAACGTCCTCAAAGACATATCTACCTTGGAGCTTCTACATTGGAGAGAACTGGCACAAAACCGAGATAAGAGGAGGAAGACTTTTGTGGAGGCGAAGACCCACCAGGCCTCCTAGTACAGTCGATCGATAAAGATTGACAGGTAACTTCTCATCGTTCCCTAGCATGATTTCAGATCGCCAACGTATTAGTAACAGTACATAATTACTTTACTTTACTTCTTACTTTGTTTACTTCTTTTTTATTCTAAATAATCCTAAATAATATGTTCTCTATTATTATAACATTGATTATTAGTTTAGTAACACATACTAGTATCGTAAACCTAAATACTTGCTTTTATCACTCATACTTTGTTAAATGTACATTCATATTTTGTTATTATTGTAATACTGATAATCTCCTGTGTACCATTGTATACTTATACATATAGTGTACTGTACCAATGTAATGTAACATCATGTACCTATTTATTGAATGTAAAAGCCATTCTATGGCGTTTAAATAAGTAAATAATGACTAAGTGTTCTTAATATATTCGAAGTCAACTATTATTTGAACGTCAGCGACCTGCAGTTGTCCTAGGGAACGATGAGAAGTTGCCGAAAGTTATCCTATCAATCTTTATCGATCGACCGTTCTCGGACCCCTGGGGTTGTAGAGCCAAGAGTGATGATGATGATGGTGATTAATCTAGTAACGTTTCTTTTCTGTAAATTGCGTAGTTCCTTATTTGAAATTTACAAAATTACATAATTTAATATATGTATTTTTATTTATTAAGAAGACGGGTATTTAAGCACTTACAAATCTTATAATTTCGGAAAATTTTGTTTTTGATTTATTAAATACCTAAAAGAAAATTAGAAACACACTTATTCGGACGCAAGATCTTCTGTTCACAGTCTATTAGTATGTATGTTAATCGTTTTGTAAATCGCTGTAAAAAGTTATTAAAGGTATATTACAATAGCTGCCTATTCAGATATTCGATTAAATTTCAGATTGCATTATTTTTTTAAAGAAATTTTGTCACTTAACATTTAATTTTTTTTTTTAACATGAATACCGTACAAGAGTCTCAACTGCTCCCGTCTGGAGCCAGTGAGACTATCAAACACGGCTAAAGCAATTTCAAGCAACGTTTCAATTCTGAATGGTGGTCTTACACCAGGGCGATACTGTGATACTGGAACGTGCCGCAAATATACCTACTAGGTATAGGTATATTATTTTAAATGAATAAATTGTGAAATAAGATGAATTAAATAAATAAAATTTATTTGAACCTAAAGGGAAATATATGTGGTAGCCGTAGAAGGGTAGTTTATATTTTCAATTAGTATGCGAACTTGCAAATAATCTGTGTTTAACCCAAGAAATCCCATTAAATAGTTGTTGATCATTGGCCATTGCCCCCCGTATTCTAGGTATTGTCCCCCGGAGAATATGAAGACAGCACGCCGTAATCTACTTAGGCAATGGGTAGGGAAGACCAATAGGCCGGAGGTCCCCGGGGTTAGGCACCAGGCACTCTACTACAGTAGGACTATATTATAATAGGCAATAGGACTGTTACAGCCTGCAGTAGGCAGGACACACTGTGCGACCATCGACCATTTGGCATAAAGAAGAAAATACTTCCGTGTGACATTTTTATCATATGCCTTCATCAAGTTTAATGCTCTGTGCAAACAAAAAATCGTTCAATCAAGTAGCCTTTATAATAAATTAGCTTAGAATCAAAGCAAATGGTCATCTTTTAGATTTAGAATTAATTTTCTAAGATTTTTAAAAAGTTATAAAATACGAAGGAAATTATGGATGTTCATAAAATGACAATATGGTAGGTTAGGTTAGGTTATGATGTTAATTAAATCAAAGATGTCATTCTCTTTTGTAAGAATTGATTCACATTGCAAGGAATTTCCAGTGAATTTCCCTTTCACAGTGAATTACGTTACACGTTTCCTGTTGCTTTGGGGGTTCCGTGACTTTTCATCCTTCGACCAAATATCCCCGACAATATATCCCTCAACGAAATATCTACTAAAACCTAACCTAACCTAACTTGAACATTTCTGGGGGAAATGCTCATGGTACATAATGTACTACTTTTTAAAAAAACATTACCTGATAGACGGTATAATTTGTCAAAAACCATTGTTGCAAAAAAACAATAAAATTATTAAGAAAAGAGAAACATAGTAAGAGAGAAATATGATGCACGGCTAAAATTTAGCATCGGTATACGACGGTTTAATAGTTCAATAAATATATTTTTTGAAATGTGATCGACCGTCGAATCTTTGTTTTTATTAATTAAGAACCTACTTCTATAATTTATGATTTCGGGGGAATTTTTGTTTTGATTAATTAAATTTTCCAAGAGCCCATGACGATCAGACCTTCATTATTTTATAAAACCTGAAAGTTTCACTGTGTATGTCACTAATACAGGTTAAGACGATCCCCAACTATGAAGTTGGGATCACGGTGGCTATGAAAGATATTATATTAATTATACTTGTACTTACGTTAAAGTATAAAAGCTGAATTTTATATATGTTACTTGAGCAACTATCAACATATGTTTTCTCAGTAATCAGATAGTTTCGATGGTTCCTTCACCTTGTCAGACACATTTAAAGTCTTCCGTAGGAGCGAGCGCGATATATACATGCAAGAGGGTGGGAGTGAAATAGTGCGAAATTTCGACGCTAGCAGACTATACTACCTTGTAAAAATGCTCTTGAAATTGTGGTGCAATTTTATACACCTTTGCAACCTGCCATCTTTCAAGGCCACCGTGATCCAAACTTCATAGTCGGGGATCGTCTTTATCTGTATTAGGGACATACACAGAGATACTTTCAGGTTTTATAAAATAACGAAAGTCTGATCGTCACGGGATCTTGATCTAAAATAAGAGATATTATAAACATGCCTTTTTTGGATGCTTATCACTGAACTATTAGTTATTACACGTATCACATAAATGGTCCTGCAGCTATCGTGCTTTCCTGATACAGAATTGAATGAACTACACCGTTGATTATTTGTCCATATTATTATTAAATCCCCGGTTGAAATCTCCATACATCTTCCGTTGGTTTGCAAACAGAGTTCCGTAGTCCGTATAACTGGGCGCAGTTCTGATTCCCCGGTACCGAGAGTCTCCTTTTAAGGTGAGTAATGGGATCACAGGTCCTCTCGCGGACCCCTGTGACATTTTGTTTCCACTTTCCGTGGTCACAAGATCACGATAGCCCCTTGCTTTCTGCTGGGCGCCCCATACCCAATAATCCAATACTCTGCCTTTCTACTACTCTACTACTTTACCGGAAACAGATTTAAACTAGCAATATGTATTAACCTTTATATTAAGTACTACAGCGCAGATCCATGAAAATCAAGGGATATTATAATTGTTTAATTTATGAAGCTGGAAGCGTTTATAAAGTGTTTGATAAAGGATCATTTGTTTCAGTAGGTACGTATATTAAAAACAAATATCGTCATTTTTCTTTATAATATCTGGGCTAAATGCTAGAAGTGCCTATTCCAAAACTATGAATCGGTCAGAAATGAAGATTGTTTATTGAATTGGTAAATATGCATTTAGTCCACCTCACGGATTATACGGAACGTTCATGTTGTCGAAGTTTGATGCAGGGATAATACAGAATATTCCCTTTTAAGGTTGAGGTGAGACTATGTTGAGGTTAAACTAAGCTGCATGTCATCATAATTTAAAAAAACATCCCAGGTTTTGAATGGTTTGTTTGGCAAAGCAGGGTTTGTCTAGCGGGTTTGTGTAATTATGATTGATTGTCTGTGAAATAAAAACGGTAAATATAAAACGGCGTTACCGCGTAAGCGAATTAATTTAAACCAAATTAAAATGTTAAATGCATATTTTTTGCATGTTTTTTTGTCTCCCGCGACATAAATATTCACTTTTCGTGATAATAAAGCTAAATCTAACTGTTTGAATAAAAAATATTTCGTATTAACGAGTAAGCGGTTTAAATAATATTGATTTCTTGGCGTAAAAAAAGACATTAGATTGGCCACAGTTTCAACAATTTAGAGCACCTCACGTAGGTATCCATAGCATTCATAAAATATAAGTTTTATTTATACTTTCTCGTATCTAAATCAAATCACAAAAAATTGACATAGGCACTTCTAGCATTAACACCCAGATAAAATGATATTTATTTGATGATAAGTATGTAGAGAGATGATCAGAAATTTATCTTTAGAATTAACACAGTTAGTAAACTTTAAAGTAAGTTCACAAGATTCAATTAGGGAGGCGGCTATGGGTATCGCCGTCCCGGAAACCATATGTTGGATAACCAACACCTCTGCCATAGGTCACCCCAAGTGGTTCGCTATGTTTGGTGACTTAGCAGTGGTGACCGGGTTCATGGTGTGAGGTTTGTCCGGGACTTGGCAGTGGGTGCATCTGCACGCCAGCTGACTGGAAAGCCGGATCAGGAGAGAATGGTTGGGAGAGTCCCTTTGACTTCTACAGCCGTACTCTCTCAGAACATCGTCTTGCACCGCAGTGGGAGGGATGAATTCATACATCTGTCACTCCTTGACACACTGACCCTCAGATTCCTACCCACTCTTCATACTATTTCCTTCCCAGAACTTCTTTTCCTTTCTTTCCTAAAAAGACCCTCCACATACCATCCCCAAAGATGTCATCGGCCCTGAGAGGATTTTTTTTCCTCAGGGCTTCCTGTCTGGAGCTAATGTAAAAAAAGTGTAAATAAAAAAAATGCTCACTTCCAACAACATACTTATTTTAGCTTCTCTGTTCAGTGCATTGGATAAAGTACATTTAAGCAAATCGATTCATGGCAATAAATAATTTAAAATAAAAATTTAAATAGATTTAGTTTTATTCCAATTTTTGGTACTATCAGCGGCTGCAAAACTCTCGTCGGAATGGCACCAACACTACTGGTAACGCAAATATCTAAATAGTTTAGAGCTGCGTTGTCTCTGACGTATTTATCAGCTAGGTGACATAATATTTGGTTAATCCATGATAATGAAATAATTTTTCAGATTAAGTCTACTTATTATTTAATACTTCCTTATATCACAGATTCATTTTAATTGGTTAATTCGGATAGGCGAAAATAGATTAACAAAACATATGCATCATCAAATTCATCATTCAAAAATTTATGTAGAAATACCTAGTTAGGGGGCATCCATTAATTACGTGAGCACAGACGTGGGGGGGGGGGGGGGTTCCAGCAAAATCTCACGTTACTTGAAAAAAAATTATGAATTGGCCTAAATTTTTCTCACCGAGGGAGAGGGGGGGTCTAGATTGGAAGAAAAACTGCTCATGTAATTAATGGATTCCTCCTTAGGGAAAATATTCCTTTCTGACAATTTAAGCATATTCATACCATTTAAAATCGTGTTGTGGTTCAACAATTTTGGTGGAATATATTTTTTTAAACTTCGAAGACGTAAGAATTTATTTTATATTCTTTCAATAGCTTGTACATGTATATTAGAATATAGGTTCCAGACTGGAGAATTGTGCTCCAGTTAACTTCTAACAAAGGCAAAAAATAAATGTAAAATACCCTTAATATTTATTTATTTATTTATTTATTTATTTATTTATTTATTTACGCCTATTTAGGCTTTTACATAAGTATATATAACAACATTTACAAAAATTCTACTCATAAATACAGTGCAGGAAACAACTGTTTAAAACACTTGCACAAAAATAAATATAAAATAAAAATATTATTGAATTGATCCACACAGTATCTAGGTACAAAATATAAGAAATCCAAAATAGTTTATTACAAAATATAGAAATCCAAAAATACTGTTAATGTTTTAGACAATTTAAATAGATTTATAGAAATTTTCCCCTACTTGATGAAAAAAACTTCAATAGGGTATGCTTATATGTTGAAATTGATGTACTAAATATATCAACAACATCGGAGTATTTGTTTCCTAGCTGTTGAATCCGTCGCATAGGAGTGTAATATTGTGATATTGATGTGGAATTGCTACAATAATATGGTAGGTACTGTCTTGTTACTGACCTGCCTGGAGTATGAAAAGAGATTGCATATAATAAATCAGGGATATCAAACATTGAATCAATGATTTTATACAAACAGGTTAAGTCGGAAATGATTCTACGATCAGATAATTTTATTAAATTTAATGAACAAAGTACGTTATCGTAATTAAGGCATTCACTAGGAATGCCCATTTTAAAATTTACATATCTTAAAAATTTATTTTGGATTCTTTCGATGGCATGTGAATAAACCTCATAATTTGGGGACCAAACCGTGGAATTGTATTCTATATGACTCCTTACTAGTGACATATATAATGTTTTTACAGTATTGACATTATTGAAATCACTAGATATCCTTAAAATAAATCCCAACATTTTCAAAGCTTTATTGGTTATAATTTCTATATGATTGATAAAGTTGAGTTTCGTGTCAAACCAAATACCTAAGTCATTAATTTCCGTGACAGATACTAACGACATATTGTTAATGGAATAATCGAAAAATATTGGATTCTTTACTCGATAAAACCTCATAATTTGACATTTGGTTACGTTAAGTTGCAAGCGGTTATCATGACACCATATAATAAATCTCAACAAGTTATTTGACAAAATATGGCAATCATTAATGTTTCTAATTGCTTTGAATAATTTCAGGTCATCTGCAAACATTAATACTTGAACATCATTGAAAATATATAACACATCATTAACAAATAATAAAAAAAGGATTGGACCTAAATGTGACCCCTGGGGAACACCACTCGTAGCAGTGAATTTGTATGAAAATATACCATCAATTTTAACAGCCAGTAATCTTTTGATCAAGTAACTGCTAATCCACTCATATAGTGAACCACCTATACCGAATTTATGCAGTTTATTCAGCAATAACTCATGATTAACTTTATCGAACGCCTTACTTAAATCGGTATAAATAGAGTCAACTTGACATTTACCAGACATGGAGTCAGATATATAGTTTTGATACGTTAACAAATTAGTAAGGATAGATTTTCCAGTACAGAATCCATGTTGGTTAGGAGAAATGATGTGGTTTAATTGGAAAATAATTTTTTTAAGAACTAATTTTTCAAAAACTTTAGGAATTGTTGATAAAAGGCACACCGGTCTGTAGTTAGTCACCTCGTGTTTATCACCTTTTTTAAAAATAGGCGTAAGGAAGCTGAATTTCCATTTAGTAGGAAAACATCCTGTTCGTAAAGACTGATTAAACAGCAAATATAAAGGATACGCCAGATTGGAAGCACAATTATTCAAAAATACAGGAGGTATTTTATCAGGTCCACCACTTTTGCTTTGATCTAGTAATTTTAGTTCAGTCAATATATCATTATATTCTATGTGGATACAAGATAAATTAAGATTATGATCAGTGGTAAAATTTGATGTTGTACTAGCAGAAACTGGTGTATCACATTCATAAACACTTTTAAAAAAATCAGCAAAAAGGTCAGCGATACTTTGAGTGTCTTTGGCCTTTTTACCTGCATATTCTAAGTTGGTGGGTAAACAAAAGTTGTTATTTTTCATTGATTTTGCATAGTTCCAAAAATACTTTACATCATGATTTATTGAACTTTCAACATTATTAATAAAAGAATTGTAACAAATTTTTGATAAGATTTTGCAATCTTTTCTAACGTTTTTAAATTCAATATAATTTGATAAAGACCTGTCTTCTTTATATTTCTTATGTAAAACTTTTTTAAGGGCAGTTAATTGAACAAGTTCTTTATTGAACCATCTCGGATATTTCGATTCTTTAAAATGAATGAGTGGGATGAGTTCTGAAATAATTTTATCCAACAAATTATAAAATGATTCAATATTTTGATTAATATCGCCTTCTTTAAGAAATAACCAATCTTCCTTGTGGAGACGATCATTTATGTCCCGATAGTTCGCATTTTTAAAGTTAAAAGTAGGAGTAGAAATTTTTTGATTGCTTTCTTTAGTACTAGGGATAAGTATTGCTAGTGGGGGATGGTGGTTGTCTATCGGAAGAATAGACTCCAATGATTCACTTACAATTAAGTTGCTCTCATTTGACAAAACTAGATCAAGAACACGATTATTAATATTACGTTCATGGTTAAATTGGGTTAAATTAAAAAGTAAAGACATATCTAGAATTTCTCGTTCGTAAGCGGTTGTTGGTATTGAATTAGAGTTACTGTCTAAAACGTTAAAATTGCAATTAGGTAGGTTATAATCGCCGCAAATAATTATTTTATGATTTGGGTATTTTGTTATTACTAACTCAACATCTTCACAGTGTTTTTTATAGATTGAAATGTTGGAATTAGGAGGGATATAAACAGTTCCAATAATAGTTTTCTTAAAATCACCACTCAACAATACGAACATTTGTTCCACATCAGTATTTTTGATTTTAAGTATATATGTATTATATTGTTAAATTTTCTCAAAATGTTTAAGCCCTTGTTGTAGATGTCCGATATTTGGTTAACAAATGAAAGATTTATATGAAAAGTAATTTATTTCAGTCCAGAAATTTCTGGGACTAACTACTATAGGCTTTCTTCTTTACCCGGTATACTACGGAGGTAAATAATTATACCAAGTCCGTGGACTTCAATTTATCACGAAAAAAATACAAAATTGATATGATAAATACTATATAATTTTTAGTATTCATTTGTAAAGGCCCCTAAAAGGACGTTACTAAATAAACAACAAAAAATTGTTTTCTCATTCATGGAAATCCTTTACCCTTAAAAAAATGTTTTGGAATAATACAAAATTGTCGTAGATTTAAATCTAATGTGCGAATTTATGCAAATCCTGGGGAAGATGAAAAGCTGTAACAGGTCTGCAGCGGTAGATACCTACATAAAAGATCGTATATTTTCAAAGATGTAAAGAAGAAAGAAGTTCCTGAAAGATTACTAAATATTTAATAATAAATATAGATCAAAAAAATTTATGCGTTAAAAATAATAAATAAGATTTTAGTTGTTATGACGTCTGCTCTTGCTAAGCAAGGCATGATGGCATGAGCGGCCCTTGTATTCTAACCAGTCCCAAGTCCTTAAGGACATAGTAAAGACATACGAGCAGGAAGCAAGTACCTCAGTACGAGTACAGGCACAGGTACGAGTAGGTACTACTTCGTGTTCTCCTCTGTGTGGCCGACATTAACATAACACACGAGGGACTCCCGATCAGGTGGCAGCCGTACCTGACTGTACTCGGGGCGCCCGACATGGTGAATGGTGACCCGCGCGGCCAATAACAATTATGATAATCATACCAATTCTGAATTCCCCGTTGGCCAATATGTGTGTTATTGCTTATTACATCATGCATGAGTGCTTGTGCTTGTGTTGATCGCGCCAACAGAGGCGAATGGCACTTTTGAATTAGTCGAAAGTAGAAACTGTCAAAACTAGAACATTGTATCTTAGAGCTACCGGCTGTTCTCGTAAAATTCTAGTATTGTAATAAGTTGTTGGGGTCATAGGCCATAAGGCACGTTAGTTTGACCTACTTCCCTTTAATAGAGCTAAGGAAAGGAATATGGTTTGACAACTCAATGCTTCTAACTTAAGCTTGTCTCGACACAGGAAAAATCCTAGAGGGAAAGGTATGACACGACTCACTAACTTTATTTGTATAAAAAACATACTAAATATATTTAATTTTAATTTTATTTAATTTTATTATTTATCTAAGCTTTCGCTAATGCCATTTCATTAATGTCATGCCATTTTCAAAATTAGAACTTAATGCGCCAAGAATTTATGCAAGCGCTCAATGTAGATAATATTCGTACCCACGCGATGTAGATAATATTCTTTTATCAGAAATAATATTTTAATTCTTTACATTGAGGGATTCTGAATGTGAAATGTGTATTTCGTTTCTTAAAATTTCTTACTTATTTATGAATTAACTAGATTTAATAACACAATAAACCATGATTCTTATCTATTTTATGAGCGATTTTTTAAAAATTTAATGAATAATAAATAACTTCGTTTAAACCACTATATAATTAACAATATCAACATGTTTCAATAACAATGTTATCTTCATCAGGACAAGATGTTAATTTAAAAAAATAAATGACAAACAAGTACCTATAGACAAATTAGAGTACATTAGAACAAAGACAAAATATTAAAAAAGTAGAGGTGATTAATTACTTAAAAAAATCTCATAAAAATAGTTATAGAAAAATAAATATAAAAATTATTTAAGGAAATATAAAATTGCATTTAGCTAATAAAAAACTTTTAAGAACAAAAATGGAAATATGTAGTCTAAATAACAAAATAAATAATTATAATTATTGTATATATTAATAAGAAAATAAATTTAAAAGATGGGTATTTAAAAAAATGTAGGATATTTATAATATTTAATTTACTATTAACGCTTTTTCTAATTCCTAAAATTTCTAAAAAAACCAATTGTATGCCCGTAGTGTTAGTATGTAAAATTTTAAGACCTTTATTAATATCAAAAGAATGACTTGTTTCCAAAATATGGTTTGCAAATTCAGAACAATAATTATTATTTAAACATCTTATATGTTCCTTCACTCTAATGTTTAAATTTCTAAAAGTTTTTCCAACATAAAAAAAAGTTACAATTATTAACGTTTTTTAATTGTTTATGTATCACGGTATTTAATTTTTAAGTGATACATTGCACGATCTTCTCTTTCTTACGTTTAACCATGTACAATAAATGTAGTATTTTCTATGTTCAAGCATGGGAACTATAATTTAGCCACCAGGTTAGGTGATTTTGTGGTAAGAACTGTAAAAAGGATTTGTCAAACGACTCATTCTCATATTGTTGACATTAACTACGAATGGGTGTTCACTATTTTCAACCGAGTTTCTCGCTGTCGCACAGGTGTGACAAACGTAATTTAAACACCTGTAAAAAACATAATTTAAAGCATTCTTGGATGAAAATGATTCTATTCCTCGAACTAAACTTCAACCGTTGATGATTACTATGTTGATATTAATTATTATTTCCTTTTGTGTGAAGTCAACATTCCTAATTTTACAGGAGATAGGTGCCATAATGTGCTCGTTAAACTATGGTTTTAACAGTTAATTCATTTTATTACTTTTCTGTTTATCAAATAATATTATTTGGAAGGCGCCGAATTTATGGGAAATTGTTAACTAATTTCGTATCATGTGGCGACGGACAATGTTATACATTTTGATTAGCATATCGGAAAGTTGAGAATTATATTTATGTACACCATCAATTTATTAACCCTCTATTTGTCGAGGGCTAGATTCAATAAAATGTTTAAATATTATTTTCATTTATCCAATCAACGATATTCATTAATAAAATAGTCTTGATAAGCAATATGAATATTTAATCATTGAAGATGTAGATAATATTAAAAAATTTAAACGAAACATGAAAAACAAAAATATACAGAAAATGCCTTTAACGACTGCCCAACATCAGGTCTAAATGGCCGATGGTAAAAGGTTCTGTACCGGAAAACAGAAATCCTGGGTTCGATTCCCAGTTGCGACCGTTAGCTTTTATGTTTTCTGTTCTTGTTTCGTTTAGATTAATCATATTATCTTTTTTTTATGATAACATATTTCATTAATGGATATAATCTCTAAAGGTTACAACAAGGTGCCATAAATTAAATATGAACATTTGTTAACGAGAAAAACATTTTTCTTTTAAAAAAATTTCGTATATAAAAAAATACATTATATTACCATGATACGTAATGCATCATCTGTACCACCAGAGTCTCATCTGTTTCCGGAGCCAGTTGAACTATGGCATCCCAATTAGGGTATGTTGTAAGACTTATCCGAAGGTCGCGGATTTAAATCCCAGCGTGCATAAATAATTTTTATTTGATTAATTTGTGTTATTTCACAACTCATTCATTAAAAGTAATATATAGCATATTTGTGGCATGTTTCAGCGTAGAAGATACTCTAAGTATCGCCCTGCTCTGAGACCACAATTCAGAATTGAAACGTTACTTGAAATGGCTTTAGCCTTGTTCAGTGACCAGATCTGAATAGTCAGGTGGTTCCCCACATTCTTTCCCATATCCTCCCCCTCCCACAACCTTCAACCCGATTCGGAGATACCATGGTTTCTTTGGTCCAGAGGGGAGCAGTTGGTACCCTTGTGCGGTATTCACATAAAAAATGCTAAAGGAAATGCGGAGGGAGGGGATAGGAAGAGAATGTTTTGGAAGTACTTGGTTTTTCAGATCTGGTCAACAAATGCGGCTAGATTCATTTCAAGATATATTTAGATTTGTCTAGTTACAAATTAACATACATTTATTTCGAATAAATTCAATTCTGATTTTCGGTCCGCGTAGAAATTTTCGGCTTATTATAAATTATTTATTCACTTTTTTTTTATATATTTTTAAAAGTAATACCTCACAAGAGTCTCAGCTGCTCCCGTCTGGAGCCAGTGAGACTATGGCATCCCCAATTGGGGTATGTTGTGAGGCTGAAAGTAGTAGGAAGGGGGAAGTACCTGGCTATTCAGATCTGATCACCAAACACGGCTAACGCCATTTAAAGCAACGTTTCAATTCTGAATGGTGGTCTTACACCATGGCGATACTAAGAGTATCTTCCACTCTGGAACGTGCCGCAAATATACTATACATTATTTTCAATGGACTCGTAAGGAGCACTGTAGGATTATTTTTAATTAATTATAGTTAAGCGCACTTGAAGTGAAATGACATAAAACTGCGCTGTATAAATATAACGTATTTACGGTGCTCCAGATTTTATGTCCGGGTTGAATCTTTCCCAAATGAAAGACTAAACCCTTCCACACACTTTTCCACAAATGAATATCTAGTAAATTCACGCAATGTAAGTGCACTATATAAGTATAATAAATACAAAACAATACAAGAACAATACGCCAATCCACCAGAAACATAATGGGAAAATATTTCACCGACTCCAGATATTTTCATATCAGAGGGTTCGGCTCTGATGAAATCCTAATTGGTCCGATAAATCCTACTGATCCCTCAATATAAATATTTAAAAAATCTTTCGTAATCCTACATGTATTTAATATGACCGACTTTTGCATTTTTATGCACAAATTTTTTGACAAATCTAATATTATTATTATTTTAAATGATTAAATTGTGAAATAACAAAAATTATTCAAATAAAATTTATTTGCTCACGCCGGGTTTCGATCCCGTGACCTTCGGATTGCGAGTCAAAAGCCTTACCGTTAGACCACGGCGGCCGCCATTCACGGCGTACATAAATCAATAAGACCACAATGCTATTGTTTAAATTGTATTATAAAAAATAAACAACAATAAAAATAACAGTGCAAAGGGTTTATATACATTAATATCACACCTTTTGTAAAATACTAAAATATGTTATGTTCAATAGAAAGGATATTAAAAAAATTACGATGAATATTTTAAAATAATTTTATTGGCAGAACTTGTTTTTATTAATGTTTTCAGTTGAAATGAATTCCGAACAATGCAATTTATTAAACAAATTTATAACATTTTTGTTATATTTAAACACCTTGAATTGAATGAATATATTTGTAACACACATGTAAACTACAGTTAAATATCTACATGTTTTATATCTAGACCGCAAATTTTTTATAGAAGAAATAATAATAAGGCATAATAATTTACGATGAAATAAGTCAAAACGGACACACAATTATAATTTAAAAATGAACTACACCATCTCAAATCAAAGAATAACTCAAATTTAAATATAAGGTGTAGTTTCCATAATAATATAAAATTAAAAAAATGTAACTTAGATTGTTCTGTAACTTTTTAAAACTGATTGAACACCTGGTACCTGAACCCTGAACCTGTCGCCCTGACCCACATAGTTAAGTAGGCATCGGTCTAATAAATAGTATAGAAAGGAGTTTAATATTAATCATAATTAAAGCATCAGTTAAATAAAAATAAAAGGTGTTGTATGAAAATGTTATATTTAGTTATTTATTTTATTTTAATTATAATACCGCCACCAAGTGTATTTGAGTTTTTTTTTACATTAGCTCTACACTCGAGGTCCTGAGGAAAATGATTCCCCTCATCTTTGGGGATGATGCGTGGAGGGTCTTTTTAGGAAGGGAAGGCGAGGAAGTTCTGGGAAGAAAAAGAGCGTGTGGGGTGGGTAGGAATTTGGGGGTCGGTATGTCCAGGAGTAACCGACGTACGAATCCATCCCTTCTACTGCGGTGAACGGCGATATTCCAAGAGAGTACGGCTGGAGAAGTCAAAGAGACTCCCTCAATCATTCTCATCCGGGATGCCATGCAGCTGGTGGTCAGACATTTGCGACCACAAACCTCACTGCTTCTGCTAAGTCACCAAACGTAGCGAACCACTTGGGGTAACCTATGGCAGAGGTGTTGGTTATCCAATAAATGGTTACAGGGGCGGTGGTACCCATACCCGCCTCCCAATTTGTTGTTATTAATGAAGAAATGTAATAATTTATTTATTAGTATATTTACACATTTGTCCTTCTAGATTTTTTTCTCTTACATGAGAACAATGTAGTTATAAAAAAATCAGTTATTATATGTAATAGGTACAAAAAAATTCTCATTCGAGGTAAATAATATCTATAAATTATAAAAAAATACCATATTAACTGTTATTTTGATTTAACTACCTAAAATTGGTTCTTCAGCTATCATTTTGAAAACTGTTAAATAATCAAGCATCTAGAATTAAGGACAAGTTCGTCGATCTCTCGCTACGGAGTCCCATATGAAGCAAGAAGTTTTTCAGAACAGATATGCAAAACAGAGGCATTTGGTTTTACTACTCGTATCTACATATCTCATGGGAAAATGGTGTGATGGGTAGTTAAACGATCAAAGATACGTTTTCCTCAGAGTGTAGGCACCGATTAAATTATTTCGTTAGCAGAGCCTTCAGGTAGTTGTCTGGTAGTGTTTGAGGGGGAGTGCGAGAGGCAGGATCGTGCACCTCGGTATTATGTAAACAAGCCGAGGGTACTCACTCCCAATCTTCCCACGTTTAGATTCTAAACCGCGAGTGCTTTTTTCTCACTTGCCGCAATAAAATGATACAGATTGTTCGTTAGTCGACCCGAATGCATTATTTTAGATCCTCCGCGTTGCTGTTGCAACATACAACGTCGTTATATTGGCTGACTTCGAAACACTTATTATTTATTCCACGTGGCTTTTTCCGCTTGCGTTTAGCGTTTATACATTGTTATCAGAAAAATCGAATTTTATTCATTGTTATCAGAAAAATGGCATTTTATTCATTATTTCCAGAAAAATCGGATTTAATCGCAGGAAATAATTTTCTTTCCTTTCTTCATTCATTTCTTTGATGGTTACATAATTTATGGATTTTTCGACCATCACGCTAGGCACATGCCCGTGTTACGGTGGTCGATTTTACATATAGTGCATCATTTTAAATAAGCATGATTTTACATTTAGTGCATTAACATTTTAAATAAGCAATAATATAAAGGGAACATAAGAGATTATCAAATAATATCAAGTAATATCAAATACTATCAAATAATATCAGATAATATAAAATAACACAGTATTAAACAATGAAAATGAGTACAAAATAACATAAGAAGAGTATGCTAGAGATAACTGAATAAAAAGTACATAAATGAATATAAAAAGTATGTAATTTGAAAATATCTTTATAAAAGGAATGTACCCAATTAATAAGGAATTTGGCAAGTATGGGTACCGCCATCCCAAGAACCATTTATTGGATAACCAACACCCCTGCCATAGTTCATTCCACGTGGTTCGCTACGTTTGATGACCTGGCAAGGGTGCCCGCGTTCGCGGGTGAGTTTTGTCTAGGACCTGGCGGCTGACGCGTTTGCCCACCATCTGCGTGGCGGGGCGGATCGGTGGAGACTGGATGAGGGAGTCCTTTTGACCTCTCTAGCCAGACTCTCTTGACCCATCGCCTTGCACCGAGGACAGATGGATTCATACACCCGTCGCTCCTGGAAACATTGACCAGATCCCCCAGATTTTTATAGGAGTTTTAAGATGGACTTACGAGTAACATGAAAAAGAAAAAAAGGGCTTTTGAAAAATGCTCTCAGGTTCTTTGCCGATCTTTACACTCATTTACTTAGGACATGTAGCGAAGATATTCACTCCTTTACTACAATTTTTAAAACTTTTTTTTTTTAAAAGATTAACATTCCGGGGTTACGAATAATCGACAATATTTAAGAAAAATATCCAAATACCACTACCGTAAGCGAAAAATGTTGCTTGTTTCGTGATGGATGACCCAGCCAGCCGAGGAATCGAACACGCAATGTCTGGTTGGGACCCAAACGCGATGCCAGTTCGGCTACTGACCGGCCAAAATATTTCACGTGCTTTTCTATTCACTATGATATAAAACGAAAATCTTACAAAACTTCTGAATTTATTTTCACTAGATGTTATTTGACAGAAAATGTAAATTATGACTCAGTTGGTACACAGAAAAAAAAATCACCTACTAGCGACGTACTTTTAGGCACTATCATATTTTCCATTAACCTCAATTAACATACTCTAAAAGCATTTCGATGATTTTACCCGAATAATGGCGTCGATAAATCTTTTTGATTCATGATAGCAGAAATTAGAATTATCGTGAATCTAATCTAAAGTAATAAATTCTATAAAACAGCTTCTACATTTTTTTCACAATTTTGTTTTCTTAATTAGGGACGGATTGACTTCAAGCATCTTTGGGGCATTTTTTTTAATTTTTGCTGATAAAAAACTTAATTTTTATCAAAATAGAACAGTTCATACTATTTTATTAAGAAGTTCAGTTAAATACAGTAAAAAAATTCCCTTGATTTCTTAACATTTCCCCACATCTCCTTTTTTACATTATATCCATACAGGAGACCCTGAATTTAAAAAATCCTCAGGGCCTGTGTCATCATCGGGGATGCTGTGTGGAGGGTCTTTTTTATATATAGGAAGGATACTAGGTTCTGCGAAGGAATAAAGGTATGAAAGGTGGGTAGAAATTGGGAGTCAATGTGTCCAGGAGTGACGGACGTATGAATTCATCCCTCCCACTTTAGTACAATGCGATGAGTTGAGAGAGTCCGGTTGGAGAGGTCTATGTTAGGTTTTCATCAACCAGTATCTTCATGTCCGGCCCGCCACGTAATCGGTAGGCAATTCGCCGCATTAATAATAATACGCATTCGCCGCATTAGACAACCCTCATCCCCAGAACTCGGGCATCCCTGCTTAGTCACCATAAGTAGGGAACTACTTGGGGTGACTTATGGCAAGCGTGTTGGTTATCCAATAAATGGTTCCCGGAACGGCGGTACCCATATCCGGCTCCCAAATTGATAACCTTACTTTTTAAAAGCAGAATATCATTCACGAAACCATAAAAAATTCGGTGTAATATCGTGTTGGACAAAATTGCAATAGAGGTGATTCAATAATAATATAATCAATGCAAAAAGGACTGAAGCAATTGACTGATTCAAATTGTTTTACACAAACATGAAAAAGTTTATTTGAAGTGAAAACTTCTTTAATACGGTTGTGATTTGAAACTCGATGAAACGGAAACGATCGACACTAAAAAGAGACAAACATATACATCAATAGGATTTAGCCTTCGGGAGAGTGAGATACTATCGGTATATATTGGTCTTCTCTTTGTGCGGTGCTTCATAGAATAAAATATTTAAAAAAAATTCAAACTTCGTAGGATATTAAAATAAATAAACCCTCCAATTATCCTACTCCTGATACTCTGCATTCTTCTCTTAGTTTTCTGAAGATTTCACTTTTACCGCGAGTGAATTGCACACATGTATTTTTTTAAACTTATTTTGTATTTGATCAAATAAATCCAAATGAATTCAAGAGAGCGCGTAATCGGTTCTACCGGAATGCCGTTGGTGTGCGTTCCCACTGAATAACAACACTATGTCTATGTATTGGTACGTCGAATTTAAATATAAGTTCAGACTTGTAATTTAGTTATTGAAAGCGTTTGTAATTCTGAGAATCGGCGTCAATACGTAGTCATATTAAAGGGCGATATTCATAATAGAGGCGGGCAAAGCGTCTCAGCTGAGCGAGCCGCTTCACCAGATCTCGTTCAGTGAAAAGATCCGGGTCAGTGAACCGGCTCGATTGAACGACTGAATTTAGTCCATCTCTCCCCTCCCCTCCCTCGGCCCTCCTCACTTTATTAAAAAGGGAACCCCAATATTTTGGGGTTCCCTTTTTATTCGGAAATCCTTTGTTTTTATGAAACGTCAGTATCGAAATCTCAATAATAAAGATAATTGCATAATGCACGTCCCGTTGTACCCGGGATACATAATTACGTATTTTTAAAATTATTTATTACTACTGAATTGTTAGTCTTGTGATTAACTTAAAATTTCATGATGTCATCAAGAAATACGGGTGAAATTTGGAATCATTTTTCCGTTGCCACTAATAATAAAGCCAAATTCACGTACTGTTCGCAACTAATAGGGTACATGCAGTATATGTAATATAGTGTTTTCAATGCATTTAATACAAGTAAAAAAAATTACTAAACTCGAATATCACACCTAAAACCCCCGAAAAAAATTATTAAATTAATTAATTCACTTTTAAAGTTGTATGAAAATTCATATATCAAAAACGAGTCATCATTGACTTGCGAGATTGTGACGTCACAACGCACCCACCTAGTCCCACGTCAAATTGTTTTTGACAGTTTTTGTTCCAGTTGCTATGCTGGTTTGAATAAGTTTGATAGTCATAATCGTTTAGTTATGCATCCTGAGCCCATTCGTTTGTGTAAAACATACATTGTAAATACATACTATCATGACAGACAGTGGTTTTCTACAAAGACAGTCTGATAATTTGCCAAAAATCGACGCGATTATAATGGCAGTTACATGTACCTTTTCATCGCATGACACCGCTTTTTACACATAATAACATTATTTGTGACGTTTATAAATAGTTTGTTTGGTGTTGAAGATGTTGTATTTGTACACTTTGGTACAATACAGTATTTATAAACGGTATCTACGGACATTTTCTTCGATAAACAAATGATCAACTGCAGACTGATTACTGGATTACGACTTGCGACTTATGACAGCTGTCAAGAAGTGCGCAGTGACGTCACAAGCCAAAACCGCGCGAAAAGGGCGTTTTAGCGCTAATTTGAAAATTGAATATTCAAAACGTTATTGAAGGACTATTTCCTATCGTAAAAAAAAAATGTTTGAATATTCCAGTTTGTAATTTTTTTCTTTAATTTTTGGTAAAACAAAAAAAAAATGTGATTGTACCCTATTAGAAAATCGAAGAAATTAATTAAGAAATCGAAGCATCCCACCGTTCAAATCAAGGAATCAATGTCAACTGAGATAATTCAAACTCTGAATAATCCCGTTCCATTATTTAATGTTCTAACATTCACGCATTCTGTTATAATAAACAAAATAATGTGGCGGGAGCGCTGACGTCACGACTGACGTATTATGCACGCACACACGCTTGAATTCCGATATTATTATATTAATTGTATTTCGGTAATTACATGCACACTGAGCAGCCACGGTACTCCACCACGTAGAAAAGTCTCATGGTGAACTGAGCTGTAAGCCGTTACCTTACTTTCATATTTTACTTTTCTGCGTCGCTGACTGAAGTGGCTGTGAACGAACGAACGAACGAGCGAGCAATCCGCATCAGTAGCGACTAGCGACCCGCGAGCCGCGAGATCCGTTGAACGATACACTGCTCCGGCTCCCACGGGTCAGTCGGCTCACCGGATCTGGCGGGTCAGTTGGTTCGCAAAGATCCGCGAACCGTGAAGATCGTTCGTTCGGATCCGGATCTTACGGATCCGTGTGAAAATCCGGCTCACTGAGCCGACTCGTTCGCGAACGACTCACTTCTAATTCATAAAACGTATTCAATGTTCTTGTAGTCTCGTACACACGACTTGTTACTTGTTACATGTCGGGAGTTTGTCATAAAGTTAGTTCGGTGGGTGGAACGGAACGCCTCGTTTCTGTGGCACCTACTGAATCAAGGGACGCGAATATTCAAGACGTTGGAGTTACCATTTCCATTTCCATATTAAATTTATATTTTATGATTATGTTCGGATGAATAAAACGTAATCAATTATGAAGTTGCACTTTTGTATTTATTAAAAAAATATTTCACCCAAAAAGCGTAACTTGAATTTTTCAGCATTTTTCATCAGCAGAAACACGCAGCGATGTCCGATCATTGATACCTACAGATGATAAACAATCCAAACTCGTCCACGATTTCAAATCACTCAAAAGCATATCACAAACCATTTCGGAATATCCAAGGAACGTGTCGGCTTAATTGTTGAACAATTAGGTTACCGTAAAATCTGTGGACGATGGGTACCACGTCGTTTCACAGACGAGAACAAACAGGGGCGATTAGAGCCTCTGTAAAACCTGAAGTTTGAACCGATTCCAGACCCTTCTTACTCCCGCGATCTTTCGCCTTGCGATTTTTATTTTTTTTTCTACTCAAGAGACACCTCAAGGGATCATTACACCTCGGACGATGAGGTGAAGGCAGCTGTCTTGGATTCGAGAAATGTCGGAAGAATTTATCAGTTACGTAATGAAAAAACTTGTTACATGTTGGGAGAAATGCGTTAGCCTTAACGGTAACTGCGTTGAAAAATAAATATATGATTTTGAAGCTTAAGAATCGTCCTTTAATGTATTTTTTGTCGGATCTTGCTATTTATTTTTGTTCATGTTTTACAAGCATGTGTGCGTGACTTTTCAGCCCACCCTAGTACATTACAATTACGGAGTACATAATTTATTTCAAACCACACCAATAATAATATGATTATCAATCATTTAATGAACAAAGTGGCAGGAATAATAATAATGTTTGGAAAATTTATATAGCGCTGTTAACGTGAAAAAATTAATAAAATTTAAATGAACTGCATAAGCACATTATATACCTAATATACAATATCTTATTTGTGATAATAATGCGAGTGTATAGTAAAACTGCCGCTAAGTAGGAGGTATTAATTTATATGGAGGCTTATTCTATTTAATTTTTTTACTATGCTGGAGGGTCTTTATTTTGCAAAGTAATTCCAAGGCGTCACTGCGGTAATTTCCACACCAAAGCCGGTGCTGTGTAAGTGATCCCTTACGGTGCTCCAGATTTTATGTCCGGGTTAAATCTTTCCCAAATGAAAGACTAAACCCTTCCACACACTTTTCCACAAATGATTATCTAGTAAATTCACGCAATGTAAGTGCACTATATAAGTATAATAAATACAAAACAATACAAGAACAATACGTCAATCCACCAGAAACATAATGGGAAAATATTTCACCGACTCCAGATATTTTCATATCAGAGGGTTCGGCTCTGATGAAATCGTAACTGGTCCGATAAATCCTACTGATCCCTCAATATAAATATTTAAAAAATCTTTCGTAATCCTACATGTGTTTAAAATGACTGCCTTTTGCATTTTTATGTATAAATTCATTGACAAATCTAATAATTATTATTATTTTTATTACTAGCATTAGTTTCTTTGCAGTGTGATTTTTAACAACTCAGCAATTACAGTTTACAATTAAAAAAACTCGATAAAATCTCGATCATATTTTAACACATAAAATCTCGATCATATTTTTACAATAAAAAAACTCGATAAAATCTCGATCATATTTTAACACATTACCCTGTGACATTTCTCTGCTCCTTGTATTTTGTTCCTTTGAACACCCTCACCCTCCTATCTGAATTTTGACAGTAGTGCAAATATTACGTTTTGCTTTTCTTGATAAGCTACATATTGTAGGAGTTAGGACCATAAAAAATCATCAATTGTACGGTTTGAATGTCATCAACAGATATATAGTATACAAACTAGACAGTGTATTTAAAAAAAGCAAAACATACAAACATAGAATATTTGCTTTTAAAAAAAAATCTTAATAATCGGTCCAGTTTTGGAAGAGAAAAATTGATATTTTGCAATTTTGAAGATTTTATTTAGTTATTAGCGAGTTCCTGGCATGCATTGCTACGTCACTTAATAAATACATAGTTTCTCCCTGCGTGTCCTTTCCCATTCGTCTCGTTTCCATTCCGCCTCCCCTTCCTCTCCCGCGTCCCCTTGCCCTCTCGCGTTCCCACTCCGCCTTCTCTCTCCTCACTACCCCTCCCCCCTCCTGCATTCCTTACATTCAGTCCCAGTACATTCAGTTTTCAAACAGCTCGCGTGCCACCTATTGTTATTTTTTTAAACAAACTTCATAATGCCAGAGCTCATCAGTATATATAGAAACTATCGCGGGCATGCGCACGTCATATCCTCAAATTTTCTTCGAAATTGGATGAATGGTTTAGCAACGCATAACATATATATATAGACAGAAGCAGACATATTTTAATTTTTTTGAAGCATATAGATTATCAGCCTGAGTTCTAGAGTTCATTGAACCTGAATTACAGATACACAACTAAAATTAGAAGTCTTGATGATGATAAATGAGATGTATTTTGAAAAAATTCAAAATCAGCAATAAATTTAACTTACCACAAAATTGATAAATAAATAGGATTCTCAGGAAACACTTACACAATATGGCATCGCAAGCGTCATCCCGCGATAATGAGGTTCCAGTACTTGACGGGAGAAGTACTTATATCGCGGATCTCACCATTGCGACGCGACGCCTCATAAATTTATCGATTCAAATATGAAAGTTAATGTGAAGGATTCCGTAACGGCCGGCGACTACTCCCAATACTCCCATTATCATATAAGATTTTCACGATCTGTTCGGAGCGTGAGCATTGCTGACTTTCATGCAAGAAGTGGATATTTTATTGCCTAAAATGCTGTGGAAATGAATCCGACTCAACATGGGCAATGTTTGGTTTATCTGCGATACTATCTGAACAGATATCGGTGTCGATAGATGAACACGCCTTCAATCTGGTTATACTGAACTAACTTTTTTTGTACCTTATCACCAGTGGCGTATCGTTGATAGTAAGAATAACACAGATATATCATACAACCTACGAATGATTCACCAACACATCTATGTGAGGATATGAGTTGTCTATGTATTGCTACATTAAGCATAAGAAATGTTTGAAACTTTCTATAAACCCCCGCTAAGGTTTTTGGATTATTACAACCACACGAGAACACATCTGAAAAGTTTTTAATCATTACAAAAACTCTTACAAAACTGTCAAAATTTGAGAACCACATATTGCAAAACAGTGATTGTTAAATCAAAATTCTATTTTTGAAAATTCTTAAATTTAAGGATTTATTTAATGAACTCGCCTAATAGTTTGAATCCAATCAATAATTATAGATATTTTAAATAGGTAAAAAGGATATTTTAAATAGATGTATTTTAAATAGGTTGTAATATATGGAAAATGAAAACTTGAATAAAAAAATTGCAATAGGTGGCACGCGGGCTGTTTGAAAACTGAATGTACTGTGACTGAATAAATGAAATGCAGGAGGAAGGGGGAAGGGGAACGCGGGATGGGAAGTGGACGTGGGAGGGGAACGGGGACACACGGGAAAAGACGTACAGGTAGAAATTATTTATTTCTTTGAATTTGGCATTACAACACATGCCGGGAAACAGCTAGTTCTAAAAACAAGTGAAAATCTACCACCAAAAAATTACTCACGTGAAAGATTGCTCGGTTTGGCTGCATTTTGTTAATGAAATTGTAGCCGAGAGCAGAAGACATACAAAATATCAATTTTAGAAGTTTACCAAACTCATTTTTTGCGTTGAGTTATGGAAAATATATTGAGTTATGGAAAGCAATTGTCAACTAGTTTCATTTATCAATTGTTATAACGGCTATAAAAGTCATATAATTAAATATCATCAGGGTTTTATCTACTTCTACTACACTATATAAAGAGGAAAGATTTGTTTGTTTGTTTGTTTGCATTGAATAGGCTCCGAAAATACTGAACCGATTTGAAAAATTCTTTCACTGTTGGGAAGCTACACTATTCCCGGGTGACATAGGCTATATTATATTTAAAAAAAATAGGGATCCTTGCTAAAACCCTAATAATGTAACCCAGGGTTTAAAAAAATTACCTAAAATATTCTTTACATCGCGTGCGCTGCGAAAATTATTGATGATAGAATAAAATAATGTACTATGACTTTGCAGAACACATCATTATTTACAAAAAGTGCCGCATATGTCTATTATAGTTATGCCACAATAAGTGTTCTTTTATTTTAAAAATCTAATTAAAATGTCGCCGCTTGAAAAGGCTATTCGTATCTTGATTGTAGTCCTTATCAAAATAAATTACTTCGTGTTCAAGAATGCTTCAATACCTTTATTTAACTTTTTGAAATATTCATTCGGACATACCATTCGAAAGATATCACGAGTTTAAAAATGCAAGTGTTAGAAACGTAAGAATGTATTAGACGCGGGAGGGGAACGGGGACGCACGGAAGGAGATTCCGGCAGAAAAATGTATTTATTTCAATATGGCATTGCAACGCATGCCGGGAACCAGCTAGTTTTAAATAAAAAAAATATCCAAAAGTCCAATTTTAAAGCTGTTCCCTTTTTCCCATAACCTCTTTTCTCCTCTACCTACCACTGTCTATCTTATTATTGCTAAAATCTTTATGTATACGTACTTAAGTTAGTTTATATTATTACGGTACTGAAGAAAGTTAGTTATAACCGAAACTAGTTAACTATTGCTTTAAAATAAAGTGATTTAAAGCTAAGTCATTTTTCAATTAAATTAAAATATGTTTACTATCCAAGAAAAATCATTTGTGGCTCGCACAAGAACAGAAAGTTACAAAATATTTTTTCTCCCATTATCTTGTTTTTTTTTGTTTGGTTGTATTATAACACAAAGAACACACTATTGTGCGTGTTGTCGAAAACTTCCTACTTATATAATTTTCCATAATCTCTTACAGCCATACTATGCATGACTTCAAAGCAATCATTCTCATTACTTTCTTCCCGATATATTAGTTTTTAAGGGTTTTATTAATTAAATAACAAATGAAGCATGCACCCGCTATCTGTCATTTGATGTCTGTATAGTTTATGTTCGTATAGCTAAGAGTTCTATAATTTTTCAGTTTCAATTTACTGCGATGGACTTTGGACGATGTTAATATTAGGATATGGCGGATAAATGCCTAGTCACTAGGTACTCCAATGTTGTAATGATGTGGTCTTTAAATATCCCACCTGATCTGCACCTTGTATCATATAATACCAGAAACACCCAGCTACCGAATTAAAGAGAATTTATTGGCAAGAATGGTGCCATAAAAATTTGAATACAATCATATATCTGTCCACTGACAAATAATATCTAATATTTTGAATCGTTTTGTTTCAGTTTAAAAGAATAGGAATGATTGTTTATGATTGGATTGAATAATAATAAACATACAGTGGCATATTGAACGTTATTACGAATAGTTTGAAATACCACCCATGATCGGCAAAGAAGAGAAAAGGTGGACGTTAAAAAAGACTGGACAAAATAACCTCGGTTAAAATATCCCCGAGACGAAATAACTTGACCACAAAACAATTTTTTTTTATTTACTTAAAAATATTGCGGCAATCACTTGTGGTTATATATAATTAAAATGAGAATAAAATATATTTGGATATCATTTTATTGAGCCTTCCTCATGATTTTATCAAGTATGTAACTCAATAAAGTGGTAAACAAACGAAGTTATTTTATCCTTTTTATATTATTATTATAAAAATCAATTGTTCACATCAAAAACTTATTATTTAAACCGTTGATTGTCTTATCTTTCTTAACTCCTGGAGTATTTATTGTTGATTATTAAATGAATATATTAGATTGATTTTGATTACCCTTAACCGTACATTTTGACTACACCGTTCTGATGTAACAGAACTAAGAATAATCTATTTTAAAATTTGTTTTGAAGAGATTTAATTTTCAATGAACATTTGTTACTTTAATTTTAATTATCTGCGACTGGTTTCGACACATCCGTGTCATTCACGAGCAAACTGAATGACACGGATGTGTCGAAACCAGTTGCAGAAAATTTAAAATTAAAGTAACAATGTACATTGAAAATTAAAACTCTTCAAAACAAAATGTCTAGAAATCGTTACATAGTTAAAGCCCAAGAAATAAAAACAAATCTTTTACAAATTCTATCTAAATTTTACTTGTTTGATTTGTATTATTTCACAAGTTATTCATTTAAAATTGAAATAGTAGGCATATTTGCGGCACGTTCCAGAATGGAAGTTATTCTGGTGTAAGACCACCATTCAGTATTGAAATATTGCATGAAAGGCTTAAGTCTTTAATCTGAATAGCCTGGTACCTCCACACCTCCCTTTTCCCCATTTCCTTCCCCACCTCACTATGTTCACTCTCACAATATACCCCAAATGAGGATGCTATGGTCCCAGCCGGTTAAGAGCAACTGGATACGATACTTTGTACGATATTCACATTAAAAGAAACCTGGTTTCATATAGACTATGCAATTTTGCCACACGCCTCTTAAAAATTATAAGCTGTTTTGTCGATGCCTTTTTCAGGATAACGTGGTTTCAAATAGACTAGGCTCTTTTGTAACACGCCTATTAAAAAATTAGAAGCTGTTTAGTCAATATCTTTTTCAAAAAGACAGAGAAGAAAAGAAAATTTTCATTTAGATCGGGCTATTTTGTCCCATGCTATGCGGCGCCCCCATGATACGACGGAACGTCTTGTAAAAAGCTGGCGTGGGCCTCCGCGTTAGTTATTGTAGCATAAAGTGTCCGGAATTATTATAGTTACTCTGACTTAAACATCTCATGTTTCAAGAATATGTTTAAATACACATTTCGAATTCCTCGGTGTATCGAAGAGCCAATATTTTCGCTTCGTAATTGAGCATGAGCTTATTTTGTATTTTGTTTAATCATTCTGCGTGAACGTTTTATTGCGTTTAAAAATCAAACCGTTTTTAAATCCTGCAATATTGGTCGATAAAAATATTGGATATTTTATTAATTTGTTGAATTTCTTAACCAGTTCGGGTTTTTATTATAAAATTATTATCCAATAGAGCAAACAAACAGTGTTTGATCGGAAATAAATATAAAAATGGTAAAAGGTAAAATTTAAAAAAAAGTTTACTGAAGTGGGTGACAAGTATTCCAGCAATTATGTTGAACTACAACACTATTTTAAATGATATGACTATGCTCAAATTTTCACTGACTTGATATTTCTGTATAAAATTCTAATTGATTAAGTTGATAGTCCGGTATTGCTTGAATTGATAAGTTTCCGGATTCCACTACGTTATACTAGAAGTCAGGATTTATTTCAGTGCAGAAATTCTGGAACTAACTATCATATGTATTCCTCTTTGCCCAGAATACTAATGGAGGGAAATAATTATACCAAGTCAGTGGACATCTTTAAACAAATACAAAATACTGTTACTGAGGCAGTTCAGCTATGTACAATAAATACTTTATATATTTTTTAATCACAGTGTAATTTGTAAATTTCATACGTAAAAGACCCGAAAAAGGGCGTAAGTGAATAAATAAATAAATAAAGTTAAGAGAGTGAAATGTGCATATTTATTTTAACTTAATTAATAATAATAAAAAAATATTTTACGTTATTATTTCCTTGCAATGATATTTCCAGAATGAGATGTGGGTCTTTGTCATATCCATTTAAATTTATAGATTTAAAGCAAGACTCGCCGCCGTATTGTTTGTTCCATTTACCTTATTTCCCAAGATCAATAATGAAGAAAATTGATTATAAATTATGCTCTCGTGAGTCCTTCAATTTGAACAGGATGTTGGTGAGTTACAAACTAATATGGAATTATTTTAATTGCAGTCAAAATTAAATTGCTCGCGTAACGCGTAGGCATATTCCCTTTACGTTTCATAACACCTTGTCTAATTTATGGTTTATTGCTGGTAATAATTTCCACTCGGCGAGTTCAGATGAGAATCTACCTATACACATTTATTTATTTCTTGATTACTCAAATTGCAGTATAAAGCATAATATGTAATTTAATAAGTCTAATTAAAATTATTACTAGCGCTACAGGTTTAGTTAAGACCGTATCAGTTTTATACGGATTGCATGTTATAAGTACCTATAATTCAGCATTGGTCAACGTTAGTCCTTAAATTACTAAAATTAGTAAAAAACGTAGATTTCGCTGTCCAGTGGTATTTTTTTCAATAAAAAATATATTTCCGTCATGGTGATCACACTGCTATGCGTGGCGACAGGATTAAGTGATATCTCCTCTGTTACCGTGTTGCTATAACGAGACAGAGTGCGCAACAGTGTCGATATAAAAACAAAAATTTATACCAGTTTAGGCGTAGTTATTGCAGGAGATCGTTTTTGAAGTAAAACTTCTTTACACACGCTTGACTTGGGGAGTAAGCTGGTGAATACGTGATGAGAGCGTTACGAAAAGTGTGATCGGGTGAGGCAGTGAGGCGATATAAGTTAGTGAAGATAGAAAGAGAGAGAGTTACGTTTCGTATATTACTGTAGGGGCACTCTCTTTCTCTCATAGCCAGTTACGCATATCTAAGACACAGTGCAGGCCTATTGTCTGTATCACACTGTAGCAGCAAGAGAGAGCAGTGCGCGCGCACATTTTCTTTCACTCTTCTTGTATAAGTTAGTGATGTTTTACTTCAGTCGTGTGGTCTAAAGCACACTCTTTTTTTTTGATTCGCCGTAATCCACAAGACAAATTGTCTCATATATTACGGCAATTTTGACGAGACTATATTGATGGAAAACATCATGCTCTGCAAGACTCTTGACGGCCAAGTCAATTGTTCGATAATAGGCAACATTTGGCCATATAACTTATCTTGCTCGTTTATCGGCACCTATTCCATAAATGATTTATTTTATTTTATTTGAACCAGCCTTTGAAATCCGTTCTCAAAGTTCCGTTGACTCTGATTTCGCGTCAACCGTCAAATTAAACGCAATATTCAAATAAGTTCCAGGAATGCATCGTCTATTTCCCGGGTATCTGGACAGTCTGGGCAGTACCCCGTCATGTTCGCACCTCTGAACATCCTCTGCCAGCCCGGGCGCCTCCTTGTAGGTATTATCTCTCGTTAGATCCTTTAGCGGAGGTGGCCGCTGGTCGCTGGGAAAGGTAAGGAGGAAGATGCGAACCCGATCCAAGTAAGGGTAAAGTACAGGAGTCAACTCGTAGATAGCTAAAGGGCAACGGTTGTGATGGCAGGTTTATTGGTTCAAACCGTTGAGAAAGAACATATATTAAAATTTACTTAGATGAGCTGTACCACAAAAATATCACACTTTTAAGAACGGTAATGAGTACAGTTTGGACTTTGAAGACGAGCATGGGTACCATAGAACAAATTAACCATAACCAACACCTCTGCCATAGGTCACCGAAAGTGACTCGCTACATTTGGCTACTTACCAGGAATGCCTGGATTCATAGGATGAGGTTTGTCTAAAGTCTAAATCTTGTCAGCAGTTTTCCTACTACGTTATGGGCGGGACAGGGAGAGACTGGTTGAGTGAGTTTTTTGGGCTTTTCAACTGGATTCTCTTGATTCACCACCATGCTCCGTAGTGAGAGAGATGTCTGATCGTCTGTCACTCTTGGAAACATTAACCCCCAGATTCCTATCCACCCCTCTTACCTTTTTCTTCCCAGAACCTCCTCTACTTCCCTTAAAAAGACTTTCCATACAGCATCCCCAAAGAAGACATAGGCCCTCTCTCGAAGGAAATAATTTTCCTCAGGGCCTTATGTGTAGAACTAATGTAAAAAAATCATCTGCATAAGAAAATTAAACAAGAAAAGATTTAATTCGATAATTAATAAATTACTTTACAATTTTTATATAAATAATTATTCATCTTCTTCTTCGATGGCGCTACAGCCCATATCGAGCTTTGGCCTCCTGCAACAATCGCATCCAACTCCTCCTGTCCTCAGCGGCTGACTTCCAGTTTGGTATTATTATACATAATTTTTTATTAGACATAATGAATTTAGTGTAGGTACTTACACTGTATCCTGAGGAAGATATTATTGGTTTCGAATCATGTCGAATTTTTAAAACAGCCGTTAAAACAAAGTCTTTTATAATTTTTCAAAAGAAGCAAACACATTGTGACTTGACATTTTAAATAAATAAAAAGAAAATACTTAGTTTTAGGTCACTTTATTGATATTTTATAGTCTACCGGTTTCGGTACCTCCGTACCATCCTCAGGACTGTTATAAATATGGGATACGGGTATTAAAGTGCTACACAAAAATGGGATAGGCTTAAGATTAAATAATTTAGAGGCGTTGGAAATTAAAAAATCGGTTAATTCAAAGGCCGACATCATCAATAATCAACTTAATTTAACATTCAGCCCTATTATAAGTATGTTTCCCGTTATCCCACACTCTCCTCCCCCACTTCCCTCCCATAACTGACGCACTGTCCCACTCTAATTTACTGTCTCTTTCTTTCTTAACAATTAATATATATTATAAGTAAGTTTCCCGTTATCCCACACTCCCCTCCCCCGCACAACTGTCGCACTGTCCCGCTCTAATTTACTGTCTCTTTCTTTCCCAAACAATTTTGTATATATATATGTATATTTCTCTGTACTTGTTAGTATTTTTATAACAGTCCTGAGGATGGTACGGAGGTACCGAAACCGGTAGACTATAAAATATCAATAAAGTGACCTAAAACAAAGTATTTTCTTTTTATCTTTTATAATTATTTATAGAAAAGTAAAATGTTTTTATAAACCCATATTTTTTAATGAAAACCGCACAGTAATATCGTGGCATGGCGCGGTGAAGGAAAGGGGATGGGGAGCACGAAAGGTGAGAAGAACCTAAATATTAAAGTCTGCAAACAAGGCTAAGGCCATTTCATGCCTCCTGTGCACGTTGGTCTATCTCCAAGGCAATACTTGAAGAATTTGCTATTCTTTTGTCTTGACCGGATTTTGAACACTGAGATATTCCTCTACCTTACCTAACCTAAGCTAACCTAATCGGAACCTCCCATAAAGCAGTGCGTTCTCCCGATAAACTTCGGTAATTAGAATTTCAGTATCACAAATTTCGCAGCAAAAGTCACAATTCTGCGTAGTGATTAATTAAATTAAATTATTTACTTTTTTGTCAACTACAAAAGTGTTCAATATTATTCAAGTAAAATTTTAAAAAGCTGTAGGTTATGTGAATGGGTGTGTTAAATTCATTTTCACAGATATCATCAAAACGATTGCTTTAAGGCTAATGTTAAGTTGGCTTTATGACTATTAGTGTGTACCCATCACAGTCATTCAACTGAAATTTGAGTAAGGAAAAGAAGTACAATAATGCTGCAAAATACGTATTAAAAACTGAAAAGCAATTCAAGCGATATTAATTTGACGCAATTAATAATAACGTCACGTGAAATTCAATCTAGCCAAAAAAACACAGTTCTTTAAGTGGTTGATCGGCCATTCAGAAATTATTTACGAACATCATCGATCATTTGAATACCAAGGAGATAACTTTAATTTATGAAGGTCTGAAACAGGTGGCCGGCTTCTGGCGCTGGTCCAACACTCAAGGCCTCGCTTCAGACGTATCATGTTTTCTCCATCGCAGGTCGCATTTCCGGATAAAATATTTTTTAATTTTATCTTACAACCTTATAATTCGATACCTTCCATGTAAGCTACTGTATTTTTGACAACATTTCGTAAAGCAATAATTGTGCGTGGAAATTATTCCATGTTTTGTAAAAACGTACCATTAATCACACTACACGTCGTAGTTTATAATGTTGAGAAAATAATGTTAAATTAAATATTTCCAGAAAGAAATGAATGGAGATTTCAAATGTTCGTGTGATTAATGTGATATTATAATAAATATCAGATATTATATTTTATGAAAACAGTTTAAAGTTAAAAATAATAAAAAAAACTTTTTTTAAATAACAATAATATTTAATTAATAACTAATCACTTTGTATAAACCACTTTTTTTAAAATAAATTTTTATTTAAATTTTTTTTTTCTTTTTTATATTTAATTTTGTATAACTATTTTTATGATTTTTAAGCAATTAATGACCTCTACTTTTTGATATTTCGTCTATGTTGTATTTTATTCTAATTTGTCTATACTTATTTGTCATTTATTTTTCTTTATATTAACATATCCTGAAGAAGATAACATTGTTATTGAAACATGTCGATATTGTTTATTAAAAAAAGTGGTTTATACAAAGTGATTTGTTATTAATTAAATAATATATAATGCCACAAAGTTATTTTGCTAAGTTTGAAGAAACAATAATATTATTCATCACAAGTAAAATAAAGTACTACGCAATCATATTTATGACACATTTTAGAAATTTTATGCTGTAAGTATGTAACTATGTATAGCAAAGAACAAATCTGTGTAAGACTGTGTCTTCAATAATAAAACGGAAAAGTTTTCACTTGGGCAATAAGTACACAACGAACTAACGACTTAATCTAACCGTAGCTCGACGCGACGGGACATTGTAATAAAAATGGTCCTTCGAGCAGGATCTTATTGAAGGACCAGGCAGAAAGATAAAGAAGAGCCTTAAATCTTAATCGCTTTATTGAATTTTCTTTAATTTATTTTTTGAAGGATTTTTAAAAACAAAATCATTTCATTTAGTCTTATATAAATAGTTTTCTTTGTACTTTGAGGATGGCTTTTTACCCTCTTGGCTATTTCAGTGTTCAACAAAAAACTGAATATCGTGCGTTTATATTTAGGCCACATCAACCATATTTACATATTAAGCTGTAGGTACTCTAATCTAACTGTAACTCAATTTAAAAAAATAACCAAATTGTTCTAAGAATACATATTTAAAATGCAAAATCATCATTCAGCCACACCTAGTTCAAGTGTTGTCAGATCTTTAAAATCAACCGGATTTCGGATGAAGTCGACCTGCATCTGAAATGATTGATAGTGACCCGTGGTATCATCAAGGTTGTCGGCGAGATTCCGATCGACCCGGAGAAAAGCTGCCCGGAATCATTAATAATTTTTCAAATCTTTAGCTTTTATTATTAATCATTTTTCTACAGTGGCAAAACGATAGCTAACGAGCAATTTAAAAAGCTCTCGACGTGAACTTTATGTTATTATTATTATTAAAGTCACTTTTTTGACATCGCTGAAGCTTTCCAGGGTTATTTTTAATGATGTCCTCTTCAGTTGAATGTTGGCTATCATCAGGGAAATATTTACACCACCAACTGTAAATCGGATAAATTTAGTTGAATTTCTCTAGAACCAGAGAAGCGTTATACCACGCCTTCAGTAGCCTTCTGTAAATAGAATATATGCATAACTATATATTCTATTTACTTACATTATATTTATCGTCCCTAATGATATTCACAAGATATTGGAACTTCTAGTATTTAAATCTAGAAAAAGATCATTTTTGGCCATATGAAGACGAACGTTGGGATATTTTGACGAGCCTATGTAGATCCACATATCATAAGCTCCCATCTTTCATTTCAATGCTTGCTATTCTTATTCTTAAGTCGATTCTCCATTGCTGAGAAGATATTCTAATTTCCAATTTTGGACAAGGCTCCTCCACTTCTCGCGAATCTGTGCTGCGTGGAGAGCTGCGGGCACCGACGCAACGTACCGGAGGGCAGTGATAGTTGGTCTCTCTAGCGTATTGGTGACCTTCCTCTGCTTTTTTAGTCTTCTATTTTGTAAGTGACTATGAGTTTCTGTGAGTTGGAATCCTCAATTTGGCGAGCAGCATGTCCAAAGTATCTTAAAATATTTTGTAGACAAGTTGTTGATACCCTATTGTGCGTGGAGGCTTAGCTCTTCCAGGATGGATACATTTGTGCTTCTGGCTGTCCATGGAATCCTGAGGATTTATATCCAGCATCACATTTCAAGGGCGTCTATTAGTTTTTTTTGCTGGCTCTAAGTGTCTGTGTTTTCATACCGTATAGAAATATGAGGAAAATCAACGCCCGGACGAGTCTCATCTTGGTGGCCTTCGTTATGCCTGCGTCACTTCACATATTTTGCTCATATGGCGTCTTTAGACATGGTAAAATGAAAAATTGAAATTCAGAAGCTGAATTAAAAATAATTAATGTAAGTTATCGAACATACTATAAACCTGGAAGTTTAATGATGTACCCGGAAGCGTGGCAGCCGCGGGTACACAGTACACAGGTAGTGTTTCGTACATGTGTTCCTGATAAAGACGTGGGCAGAAGAAAGCTTTTAATGTGTTGATAAGCAGATGTTAGCCCACGCGCCCAACTAAGTGTTTGTTTAATTACGCTCTTATGATATCGTGGTTTCAGGATTTGTAAAGATATTCGATTGTCTTGTCTGTTATACAGTGGGAAGGTTATTGTTTATGATTCTAATTTTCTCTTCATCAAAATCAGCGTAACATCGTACTGTTGTTGTAATTAAATGTAGGGTAGACTGGGGACGATTGAAACACGTTATGATTGAAACATCTCAATTTACTCGAAAACTATAATATCTAAGAGTGTGATACAATACTCGAAACTCCGTCAGGTCTGTTGGGACGTTTCTACAGAAGCGCAGTAGCCGGCGAGTGACTCAATCGTGCATAGGGGACATTATTGAATTTCGCACTAAAACGTAAATATTTAAGACATTATTGCTTATCTTATAACTCATTTTACTCTCGCAGCTTGACGAAATGTTTCATTACATTCTCTTCTTTATCTATTTAAGAGTATTTATAATGCATTTGCGTGGCGTTAATGTCTATTTAAAAGGCATGTTTTTGACTTTGAAGCAGAAAATGCAGCGTGGGGATGTTTGAAACAACTCGTGTGGGGATGATTGCAACGTTTCAATCATAACCATGTTTCAATCGTCCACACTGAGAGAAAATTTAAAAGTTATAATGAAAAAAGGTCAGAAATTTAAATCATTAAGTATTATTCAAATTCAAATCATTAAATCTAATGTACTTCTGTGATCTTGAATGGTGAACTTCTGTGATCTTGGTTGATGAAGTCGATCTCATTCGACCACATTCGACGTCACACACCCTCACGTGACAATTTCGTAATAACATACCTTTATTGATTTTCTTACATTTATAACTAAAAAAAAAATCAACGTTAATAGTATACATTGTTTTATCAATTATGTAAGTACAAAACAAAAGAGAAAAAAATTATGTTATGAAGAAAGTGTGTTCCCCTTCTCAAGAAACCGAGGTTGCAAACTATGCTAAAAAAACAGCCAACATTTACCTATTTTGGGCTATCTACAAAAGATTTAAGACAATTGGCATTTGATTTGACCACACAAGGCCAGATTCATGGTACACAAATGGGATGGCCGGAATAGAATGGCTCCGAGGATTTTTGCGCGCCATCCAGAATTTATTATCTATAAGATGTGCCCAAGCCACGAGTAGGTATGGCACAAGCAACAAGTTTTAATTGACATAATGTTGATGAATTTTTCAACAATTTAGCGAACGTTATGGATAGTTTTAAATTTGAACCAAAGTACGTCTATAACGTAGATGAGACCGGTGTTACAACTGTTCAAAAACCTAATCGGTTTATAGCCAGGAGAAGAACTCGGCAAGTAGATGCAGTGACGTCGGCCGAACGAGGAACTTTCATAACTGTCTGTAGCGGCAAATGTAATTGGCAACTCAATTCCGCCGATGTTCACATTTCTACGTATCAATTAAGCCATTTCTTAAAAGATAGCCCGATTGGTAGTATCGGTACCACGAACAAATCTGTCTGGATGCAAGAAGAAGATTTTACCAAATTTCTTATTCATTTTCAAAAATTCACCATTTCGTCCTTAGATCGCAAAGTTCTTTTATAACTTGATAATCATTCATCGCGGTCGAATCCTACGAAATCAAAAAAGAATATTATTTTGTAAAATCAATATTTAGTCTTCAAACCATTCCAAAATGAACAGGCAAAAAAAACTACACCTATATACTCTGAAGAAGAAACCACAAACAAGATGACAAATGTATAGGAAAAGGTGCACTGGAATCCGAGGACAAAAATATGATAAAAAATCACCCTTCACATTGTTAAAAAAAGTGCTTCGTAGTCTCCACTTTTGTCTACTTTGGTTTTCTGTATATTTCACTTCTACCGCATGTGAATTGCACATCAAGATTTTTCTTTTCTTTTAATAGATAATATTTACTTGTTTAATAGATTTTAATGACACTTAACAGGTTATTTAAAAAAAAATCTAAAATATTGCGATATTTTGTATAATGATATCACATCCCAAACCATAAATTCAATAAATTTTTATTTTTTCGACTTCTTAATTGTTGAATTTTACACACAAAAAATGCTCTTAATTCAGAGGTAAATTCTACATTGTTATGATTGAAACAGTGTGATGGTTGAAACAAGCACTTTTGTATGAAAGCAAAAAACTTATTTTTAATACCGTTCTATTCTGCTCCAGGATAATATCGCAGTAAAAGTATGTTGATTATGCCAAATACTCATAATAAGTATAACTAAGAGCACGTAAACATAAATAATAAAAAATATATGTAAAGTTGTTTCATTTCAAGACATTTATGTTTATAATTTTTAAAATACTTGTGATATGTTGAATCACTATTCATGATCTCATTGAGTACTGTTTTTATAATGAAAATGTTAAACATTGATTAAAATTGTTCCAATTATTCCATGGATATTTAGCGTGTTTCAATTATCCCCACATACTGTTTCAATCGTCCACACTATGGGGATAATTGAAACAGTTTTCCCCATCGTCTTTAAGTGGTCATTGTAGCTTACCTGTACGAGTTGTGGCCATACAATAAATTTAATTTGATAACTAGATAGACCATAGAACATCTGGTATAAACATCTTTTCCATAAATACATAAGAAATATTACTACGCCTAGTTAAAGTAAAAGTGTTTCAACCATCCCCAGTCTCCCCTACTTTACAATCAATTTTATCTATTTCTTCTTCAAATTTTATAATATCATTAAAGAAATGAAAGTATTTTGGATATAAAGCTAACTGTAGGTAATCAGACTTTTGACTTCTGGCTCTGGGTTCAAAAGAAAAAATGATAATAAAAATAATTAAGGCACAGTTTTTGCAAAAATTAAAATTTAACATTGGGACCTTTCAAATGACAAAAAAACAAAATAGGGCTTAATGGCCATTTGACGACATCCTCCATTTTGTTGTTTTGGCATTTGAAAGGTCCCAAACACCTATTCTAGGCGCCTAATTATATTGACGGCCGGCGTAGTCCAGCGGTAAGGCTCTTGACTCCCAACCCGTAGGTCGCGGGATCGAATCCCGGCGTGGCAAATTAATTTTATTTTAATAATTTGTGTTATTTAAAATAATACATTGTATATTTGCGGCACGTTCCAGAGTGGAAGATACTCACAGTATCGCCCTGGTGTAAGACCACCATTCAGAATGGAAACGTTGCTTGAAATGGCTTTAGCCGTGTATGGTGACCAGATCTGAATAGCCAGGTACTTCCCCACCTACCTCTTCCCTATCTCCTTCCCCTCCCCACTACCTTCAGCCTCCCAAAATACCCTAATTTTATTGAATTATATTTAATAAGCTCTTCTGATCACAATTTATTCAAAAACCTATTCCCATCTTCTTCCCCTCCCCATTTCAGCCTTGAGTTTCATCCTCACAACATACCTCAATTGTGAATAGCATAGTCTCACTGTCTTCAGACGGGATCAGTTGGGGCATTCACACATAAAAGTGTTTGTTTTATGAAGGATTTATTATTTATTGAGTTAGTTTATTATATTACATGAATATAAACAAAATGAGCACAATGAAACATTTCATTTGATAAATTTAAATATTTTTACAGTAAGCATAACATTTCTTTTTAAATATATTCATTCATTCTTCATACTTTCAGACATTTCATCATACATCTTTAGTCCTCTATACATAAGGCAGTTTTGTGATTTTGATTTCTTCATTTGTGGCAATCGAACTCTGTTTATATTTCTTGTTTCACAATTATGTACGTCTCTATTAAAAACAATTTCATCCTTAAAGTATTTTGGCATTTGGTTTTTCATAATTTTATGCACAAAAATTAACACATTAAATAGTAGTCTTTTTTTATTGGAATCCAATTTAGCCCCTCTCTCATATAAATATAACATGCAAGAAATCAAGGTTTTATCACGTTATTGAATATAACATTAAATGTTTATGTTTCGTAAATCAAACTCTCCGTAATAAACATTCAGTGGGGCAGGTGAGGAATAGATGTTGTACGAGTGACAATATCTCAACCACGCATTGTCAGTAATTTGATACTTTGATTTTATGTGCGCTTTAATAACAAATCAATTCGAGTTATATTTCACTTGAAGTGCCAAAGAACAACGGGTCGGCCGCTGCGTGGGCAGTTATCTTATTTGGGAAATTCCGCCAGATGGATGGAACCCATGGAAAACTTTCCTCAAAACCTTACCTGTAATATTATTAGGTATCTTGAATTACTCATACGCGAGGTGAACATACAATTTGATAAGAGTTATGAATGTGAAGAAATATCTAGTTTGCGAAATAGTAGAGATTGGTAATTAAGTCTAATATTAATGCCAAATCACTATTTTCGATTAATCTTCACTGAAAACAGGTTTGCTTTATGAATACAAAAAATATAATTTAAATAAATTGAATCTTTTTATAACGCTTTCATTTAGTAGAATTTAAATAAAATTGTTATTTACTTTATTAAAAATATAAGCGTAAGCCACTAAACAATATGTATGAAGGCGTAAAAAAAGTATTTATTATTTTATGGCAATTTTTTTTTTCTTTCTTATAAAATTATTATCTAAATAAATAAAAAAAAGTACGTGATATCTAGACTCCGTTTATATTTGTTGCGATATAAGGCACACGAAGTATGCCTACATTTTTGGCCTGTGTATGCAATTCACATGCGGTAGAAGTGAAACCGTCAGAAAACTAAAGTAGACTATTTCTTTCTCTCGCAGGCTAAATCCTATAGTACAGATGTTTGTCTCTTTTTAGAGTCGCTATTTCTCTTTCATCAAGTTTCATATCACAACGGTGCTAAATAAGTTTTTACTTCTAATACTTTGTTATATTTCATTGAAAACATTGATGTTTTCTGTTATTGTTACATTGCTAAAACATTGATGTTTTCTATTATCGTTACACGCTGTATGAAATACAGAGACATAAGTTTCACTCCACCTTGTAATGTTTTACATCTTGAAAACTTATGTTTTTAATATTGAGTCAGAAAAAAGCTCTCTGGCTAAGTTCGTACATCGTATACAAGTGAGTGACATAAAGTGAAACAAATATTATGGTGGATGAAAACTGTGGAGTTGCATCCAAAACTGCTTAAGAATTACAGCTTTAGATTCTCTTGCAATGGACTGTAAATATTAAAAACGAAACGAGACAAAATGATATTTGCTTGAATTGGGTGATAATATGTGTAGGAAAAATAAGGTATGCAAGGAAAACGGAAAACCAACGGGTCACTAACCATTGTATCTCTGCGAAGGAGCACACGATACAACCACAATATATGTAGTCAAATGGTTCCACCGCGATACCATAAGGTCGCCATAACAAACGAATGAGTACAAAAAAAAATTTTGAACTTCCGAAATGGTATCAACAACTTGCTTTCAAGGTAGTTCCAAATCTTCTATCGTTTTCAAAACAAAAACACTCGAATTTTCATTATTTAACTACTTTTCCAAGCAAGTGATGGTAAGGTTAAGTTAGGTTAGAATTAGAAAGGTAGGAACCGGATAAATGACATCCGGTAGGAACTAAGTATATTCTCATTTCAAAACAAACATGTGGTGATGAATAGGTAAACTGATGAACATTACAATAATCTGTATCGAACATTAAAAAATCATTTAACTCATAAACATATTAAGTGTTAATTTTAAATCAAACGTTATGTTTCAGCCAGAAATCACATCTTGCATAAGGCAGTCGTGTAATCAACAACCACTTGTGATAAAGGCAATTCATGCACGTGTACATGTATTTGAGAGAATTAATCAGCGTCTGAATATAAAGAAAGAATGTAATATAATATGCTATCGGCAGTGAATATATGTACCTTTTAAAGTTTTCTAAAGAAAATTTATAGAATGCTTGAAATTAACCTACAAAAAATTTATTAATAAATTTTAAAATTGATATTCCATGACGTGAAATACCCGCGAGTCGTAAGTAATGCATTGAAAATCCATGATTCTTTTATTTTGAGGAAAGATACATTTTTTTGAGCCCATGTAAATTTAATTGTATTAACCTAAGTTATTTTCAAAAAGAAAGAAAAAAAGTGGTGTTAGCTCCACATAGAAGGCCTTGAAAAAAAAATTGCCTCATTTCCTACGTCATCTTCGGGGATGCTGTATGAAGGGTCTTTTCAGGATAAGGAATGGGAGGAAGTTTTGGGATGGAAAAAAGGGTGAGTATGAATCGATCATTCCCACTGCGGTGCAAGGTGATGAGTCGAGAGAGTCCGGCTGAAGAGGTCTAGGTGAGGCCTGCCTCAACCAGTCTCTCCCCATCCGGCTCGTTACGCAGTAAGTGGACAAAATGCAGGGAGAAACAATTTATTTCTTTGAATATAGCATTCAACGCATGCCGGGAACCAGCCAGTTAACTTATAAAATTAAATAAAAAACGTTTGATAAAATATTTTGTACACTTTTTTATTTATATATTTTAATTACTTAAAAATAGCACATCTGTAATAAAAACCGATTATTTAAATCGTATATATTATCTCAAATATTAAAAGGTCATATTTTGATATACATCGGGTGCATCCGCAATTAACGTTAAATGCCGAATGGAAAATAGAATAAGATCTCAGTTGTAATTTATTACAGTAACAATAAATCACCTCTCAACTTCATAATTACGACTAAGTAATTAATCAGAAACACTTCAGCTTCAAAATCGTTGTCAAATGCGATCTATCTTGTTGCTGTTGGCAATAAATTTATGCACTAAGTGTTTCCGGAAACCTCCTGCTTTAAATGGATTTGGAGATTCGTTGTTATATTAGCAAATACACACGCTTGCTATATTGCGTAATGTTATTGTCTCTGTAGTCTGTAGTCGGGGATAGTGGGGTAATGGCGAACCCCTAAAGAAAAACGTGAAGTGTTTCCGGAAACCTCCTGCTTTAAATGGATTTGGAGATTCGTTGTTATATTAGCAAATACACACGCTTGCTATATTGCATAATGTTATTGTCTCTGTAGTCTGTAGTCGGGGATAGTGGGTTAATGGCGAACCCCTAAAGAAAAACGGAACTAAACTGAAGAAAAATCATAATAGAAAAAAATACTTATTTCCACTTAATTTATTTGTGACCATAACCAATTTCAGCCTTTAAGGCCTTCTTCAGAATGGTACAACTGTTTCTTAATCTACAGTTAATATACATAACATATGGGAGAGATGGAGGGAGGTAGTCAGCAAGGATATAAGCAATATATGTATAAGTCAAGATAACGATTTTCTCATATTTGTATCTATGTCGTCTCTGACGTTTGGATTTCTAGTTCTTTGGTTATTAGCAGTCGACGTAATTACCTCGGGTTTGTAGATAACTTTAATATTGCTTGGGGAATACCTTTATTTTAAAAGTAAAGTATTTTAATAGATGTTTTTTTATTTTTTTAAGGTACCTTCAAAGTAAGGTATTCACCAAAAAATATTAAAGTAAATGTAAAAAAGTATAAAATATTATAAATAAGAATAAGTTTGCCTTTCGGAATTACCAGAAGTATATGGGATAATGCAAACATAATATGCACAACCCATTACTAATGTTATAGGTGTGGAGGTATTGAAAGCTTCTAATACTATATCTGTTGCCATTAAACCACTCTCCCCTACCCAAGTTATTGCTTATTCAGTTGTTTCAAAGTATTAATATGAATTTTACATACTCTTACAAATTAGATTAAGTTGTCAATTAGGAGTTCAATACTTTACCCGATAAGTTGTTGATTTGCTCACCGAAAAAAAAAGGTTAAGAAACACAATCGAATATATTAAAACCTGAAAGCTTTGCCATCTTAAGGAAAATATATTCTGATGGCAGTCTGAATTTTTTATTGATTATCTAAACGCAACTCTTATTAAATGTAGATACGTATTACGATATTACAAAGTTCGAGTAATCAAATTTGTATGCACATCACATATCTTTAATTCCCTACTAAAAATCATTTTACTTCTCGTTTTACAGACTGCGTCATAATTAGAAGAGGAGGGTTTTTGATTCAAAATTTATTAAATAAATGGGTAGATAGATACATAAGAATGTTGAACACGCTTACAGTGAACAGCTTATTTAAAAAAATTCCAAACAAATAGTCTTAAAAGGAAGTTCTCGAAAAATATTAATAATTCTACTAAGCAGGTTGACATTGGAGTTCTATTACGAAAAAAATCAGCGTAGGCTGCGATAAACCAACACTTTAAATCAAATCAATATTTGTATCACTCTTCAAACATTGTTTTTATTAAAATAAATGTTTTCTTTATGACTGCTTTGGGATTTTCTTTAAGTTGGCAAGGAGTTGAAGAAGCCTTGAAAAAACAAGCAGTATAAATCCTGTATTTACTGTTTTTGTCATGGGTTCGTTACTTTCTGTTAATAGAAATACACAAGTTAATCATATTTAGCTTTAAACAAAGCTGAATATTACTGTAAAAAATAATGTGTTACAATTGTCAAGCCTAGAACAAACTTCCATTACAGGTTTGTTTTTTTTTTGTTTTTCACCCTTATCGATTCTATTACAATTGGTGATATGTTGGGCCAGACTCACTAGGAATTGTTTTGTTGAGAGAAATACAAATAGCTACACATTATTAAGTTTAAAATAAAATACAATTAGCATCTTACCTTACGAAAAACATACTTTTAAGTAGAGGCGCAGATCATAACGTAATCAGTTTATAATAAAAAATTCAATGTTACGTTTCAAATAAAATACAATCAGCGTTGTACAATAAGTAACCGAGCTTTGGTATTTAACTTTCCGATAGACATCTTGGGATTAGACATTGAGTAAAGCTTCTGCCTAACGACACCAAATTACCTATTTTCTTTTCAATTATTTAACTCCTATTTATACCTACATAATCCATGTATAGTGCACTATTCCATCTACGTTTTAAGAAAACATGTCTCCGGACCACCAAGTCTCGTCCTGTCGTTGCCAAGTCAACCAGGTCCAGCATTTCGTGATAGTCGGTGATTGCATCTAATCTGGGAACATTTTGTCCCATATCACCTGTCATCTGGGACTATTCCGTCGTATTTATCTGGGACTTGCATCTTAATGGGCTAGTTTTATAGTGCGCCCGTGCCCCGTGCCCCGAGCCTCGATAGGCGACGATCATAACCATTAATTTAACCGATACTTTGTTTTCAAACTCAGCGCAGAGGCGTAGAAATCAGCCACATTTTTGGCATTTTTTTTGGTTATAAACATAAGGATCACAAATGTTAATATCTTTGAGATTTATATAGATGTTCCCCACTTGTAAACTAGCTAAAATCTGGAGCTTTCTATGATTATTTACAGTAAAAATTACATCTCGCACACTGACGGGTACAAGAAAATTATCATGAAGAAAGGAATACAAAGCAACGCACAAGATTCCGATTCTAAATGACTTCATCAGATTCTCTGTTTCGAGAGCCAAAGATCATTACCTTCCTTACGTATGCCAGGTCGTTGAGGAGTACCTACCTAAAAAAACTGGCGAACGCATTTATACAGAAAAATCATTTTTTCTGTGGATTGAAAGCACAATGATAATAGATACTAATTTGTAAAGCTTCTCATCAAAGGAACTACATGAGTACAAAAGAACTGTACTACAGAGTACACATACAACCCTAAATATTTTACCGTCAGCCAAAGTAAAGAGTTACGCGATGGATAGAGTAATTCAATTTCGGAGGTATGGGTACCTACTACCGTTACCCGGAAACTATTTATTGGGTAACCAACATCTCTTCCGTAGGTCACCACAAGTGTTTTGATAAGTTTAGTTACATAGTAGGGGTGCTCGGGGTCAATGGGGTGGGGTTTGTCCGGATTTTGGTAAAGGATGCGACTGCCCAGCCGAGGGAGACCAAGTTTACAGGTTAACATTAAGTTTACATGTTAGTTTTTTTTTCATCACTTTTAATGACTGCCACTTTCCAAAGGTTGATTTGTCACCGTGTTAAGTGGAATTTGGCCAACTCCGAATATTCTTACTGGCTCTAATCTCGGATTATTCCTCAGTCACATATTCTTTCACGGGATCAGTTAACCTATTCCTGGGAGGCGGGTATGGGTACCGTCGCCCCTGAAACCATTCATTGGATAACCAACACCTCTGTCATAGGTCACCCCAAGTGGTTCGCTACGTTTTGTAACTGAGCACGGATTCCCGGGTTCATGAGGTGAGGCTTCTCTGGATCTTGATGCATCTGCCCACACCTCTTGACTCCAGCAGGACTCTCTCAGAACTGCACTGCAGTGGGAGGGATCGATACATATGTCCGTCAATCCTGGACAAATTGACCCCCACATTCCTACCCACTGTCATACTTCCTGGGGCCAGGGTGATACTGAAGCCACGTAGGGTCCAGTGTTATACTTCTGGTCTCCAGAAATATGTCCCTCCCGGGGGGGGACAAGTGTTAAGCGGGCCCCCCGGGGGCCATATGCCTCGGCTTGGAAGGCTCAGCTCAGGGTAGTAGGGCTCCTCCGAGGCTGTCGATGGTTGACTCCAATGAAACAAGGTTTAGGCACAATTCAAATGTATTCAATAATGCAAGGGTGAACATTACAGGCAACCAGGTAAGCTGTTTAAGGCCTAGCATAAGAGAGAGAGAGAGGCACTAGAAATACTACTGAATTTAGGCTCGGAAATACTATAAGAGGGTTTAAAATCTCACGTGGCGTCGTACGGATGCAGGCAGCTTCCTACGAAGTGGAGAGATCTAGAGCAAAGCTCATAGATCGGGTGCAGGAACGGGGCGGCTCGGGGTGCGTGGGCGGCTTCTCGGCATCATGGTGGGCGGATTCGGTCAGCTTACCGAACCGGTGGGTGATAACGGTGAAATAAGCGGCTATCGGCAATGTAGGCGGATTAAAAACCGTGCGCGGCCAGGGCTGCTATGGTAGGCGGCAGTAGGATTATACAGGCGGCTGTGGTGATAGCGCCATACTTGAATCGTAGGTGAAGGCTTAATTAGCCGCGTCGAAGGGTGGCATACTGCCCGACAGTACGTAGTAGTGCGTACGACCGCTCGCGCCGTTGTCTGAAATATGTCTGTTGCTTCGGTGAACGGTGGCCGGAGTTCTCTGTCCGTGATGAGCGAGACGGAAGACTCGAACGTGTGCCCTATAAGGTAATGTCTTCTGCCATTGGCTGGATTTCGCGCCGTGTAGCCATATATGGTAATGTCTTCTGCCAGCCTGAGAGGGACAGCAATAATCACGCGAGAATGTACATGTACTGAGCACGTGACACACAGCTGCCTGCCGCTTGTATAGTCCGTTCGTAGAATTTATGGGCAACTCATAACACTACCCTCCTCCCCCTGAAAAATGAAGGGAAAAGGCAGCGAGGCTGATGCAGGGGACCACGACCTTCCATACAGCATGTGATGCGATGGTTGCCACAATGTGAGGTACAGAGCTACCTCTTCACCAGGATTTAAACACTCCCTACCTAAGAGCCAACAAAATTTTAACTACCTGTGAGCCAAGCTAAAAAAAACTAGCAATAAACTGAACAAAGGTTGCCAACTCTCTCAAGAAATTAAAAAAAATGTGACGTACCTAGTGCGATACAAGACACGCTAACGAAGGTGCATGAAGAAATAAAGAAAACATGACCCTTCCGAGAAGGATTACTACCATGTAAAAATCTTAAAATTAGACAAAAATTTCCAACCCTATTCCTGTTATGGAATATTGTACGCTGACCAATGTCATGAAATGATCGAAACCAACTCATATTCGCGTCTTACAATAGAATTCTTAAAATTATACAACTTTGTTTTTATACACTTTATTCCTGTTATGGAATATTGTACGCTGACCAATGTCATGAAATGATCGAAACCAACTCATATTCGCGTCTTACAATGGAATTTTTTAAATTATACAACTTTGTTTTTATACACTTTATTCCTGTTATGGAATATTGTACGCTGACCAATGTCATGAAATGATCGAAATCACTCATATTCGCGTCTTACAATGGAATTCTTAAAATTATACAACTTTGTTTTTATACACTATGCTATTTTCACAATTCAATTCCAACCCAAATGTTAGTTTCCCGCACTCTCAGCTTGTCATGGTTTGTCTGGTTTGCATTTAATTATCAGGCATAAACGACCATCCTCTCATGTTCGCATATAATTGTAAGGTAATGCTACAAAACCTATCATGAATATTAATTTTCAGGCATAATATGAATCCTCTCATGTTTTCTCGACTCACCCTCGGTGACCCGTACAGCGCTGTACTTGGTATACTAGAAATATACCCTTGCCGCAACGACATAGACAACCGGATAGATCCCTTGGAATCCTCACGGTGAACTTGCGTTCGACGAAACCACATAGGACACCCTCTAGGTGTTCCCACCAAATAACCAGACGAACCGTAATGACCATAAGTGCAATTACATTATTCTCTAATAAGAACAATACGACCCGAATGACATAACTTTATGACATTACCGAGCTAATTTACTCAACTGGGTGCATACTCTTAAATCTTCTTACTACGAGAAGTACTACTCCTTATTTGAATACAGTGATATAGCAAGTTACAAAACACCGTACAATTGCGTCCTGATATGGCAAGGACTTTACACGCTGGCTTACCATATTGATACCGAAGTAATCAATTACGTGTTTACAAAATATTTATATAGTAATTTAATTAATTACATTTATCATAATTAAAACACTTGAATATACATTTGTTTACCCACCAAAAACTCTATGTGTGTGTGTACAATTTTGTTAAATAACTTTCAATTCGAGTTTGTCTCAACTCAACTTAAACTCTCAGGGTTTGACTACGTAAGGAGAGAAGAAGGAAAAAAAAAAAAAAAAATTAAAATAAATAACAACACGCCACGTATTTTTACCAAAAAATACGAAAATTTAATACTACCGACAATGTTATTAGAAGAGGAAAAAAATTTTTTTTTTAATTGAGTAACGAATTTCTTCCTAACACCGGAATCATATATACTTCCATTGTTCGGAAATTCGCGTTTCCAACAATCCTTCTGCTCTAATTCTAAGGAGTTTAGCCATCCTATCACGCTTTGGATTATGGTTTACCTGCCGAATGACACGTTAGGTCGATACCCAAGTTCCATCCTATCGGACTTGTAACAGCTCTATAATACCACACAACGAGTAACCGTTGTTATATGATCGCGGAAGAAGGTTAAAATTCGATACCACCACAACCTATGTGAACCGAATAGTGTTGTCTATTGGGCCTATTCTGATAACAAAAATGTGGTAATATTATTATTACATTGCCTTTTCATCGTGAATTCACTCCAACATACGCTAGAATTGAGACATACCCCGTTAAGGAGTGAGTAACTACCCGATTGTGAACGTTTTACCGCCCCAATTTCTCCTATATCGCAACGTGTGAGATGTCCAATACCATAACGATTTAACCTACATGTGAGAATAATTCGACAATGAAAGAGATTGAAAAACCCGAAAAAAAAAAGGACAAAAAATAAAAAAAATTATAATTGAAATGATATTTTCATTTATACATGACCTTATATTAATATATACACAAGGTTATTTACAACCATAAGGTTCCTAAGTTTCTTACTACCCAATGACCTACCCCAGTATGATGAGAGCTAGGTGCCTTATACCTACCACTTGTACAAGAATTTTCTTATGCCGTCTCTTGCCAACGAAAAGAAAAGAATATGCTTGCATATTCTTTCATTGCATCTAAAATTAAGTACTTTTTAGAATGCAAATTGTTCCACGAAAATAGAAATTAGGTCTCTACTTCGGTCCCGGGCAGGATACTGAATACCTAACGCAGTTTTTTCTAATGAAAAACCTAGCCTAATTTAGGGTTCCTTGAACTACGCCCTCAATCAGTGTATCGTGTCGTGTTTCTTAGACGAATTTATATACTTATGTAACCATAATCATATATAAATTTAAAAAAAAAATTTTTTTTTTAAAAAAAAAACAACCTAAGTGGCTACGCACTAGGAGAAAGTAATAAATTATTACTACCAATAATAGTCATTACAATAAATGAACTAAATATCGCATCAGTAATTTCACTAGTGTAAGGTGAGTTACCTCTTTTTTTTATAATAATAACAATAATAACACAAGTCTTCACGTGCAGACATACCGGCGTCCCGGATTGTCAACACTTGTGATGACGATCCATTAAGAAAGGAATTGTATACTTCTCTAATAACAAAGGTTAAGTTATATGCGTTATAACCTCGTACTAACCACTAGGGTTCATGACGTCCTTGGGTTATATATAAAAGACAATACAATACATGTACCTCGTGAATAAATTTACAATTTTTTATTAAGGTCATCCAATGATGGACAATAATGCTGACTAAGTCATGTAATCAATGAAACTGATACATATTCGCATTTTACAACCTTATGTAGAGGACAATACAATACATGCACCTCGTGTTTAAATTTACTGTGTTATTATATTTGTAACCAATTTCTTTTCCTACTGGTGAACTAATTTCCATACTCTGTTCTGTTTTTCTGTTTTCCTCTCCGTGTAATTCTCGGGATACGCCTCCTATAGCGTCGGTCATATTATAAGGATACCTCCTATAGCGTTTGGCATATTATAAGGATCTCTCCTATAGCGTCGTATAATTATCAGGCTATACTATAATCCTCTCGTGTTTTCAAGAGATACGTTTGCAAACGTCTATCTCCGTGTGGCCACACCGTTACGTTCAGAGAACCGTAACCTTGCCTTAGTTCACCAACACAAATGAGAAAAATACCTTCCTCAAATGCCTGTGCTTCGGCAAAAAAAACAACACATAAAAATAACACAATATCCAAAAAAAACAGAACTTCATTAATTATTTTAAAATTTATGTTACTACAATTTCTATAAAATTTCTCTTTAAAGGTTACTCTATATTTAACAGGAATCGTTACCAAATTTTAATAACACAGATTTTATAACACCGCTATACGATGCGTAATACACACTGACTAAGTCGCTCAAATACCGAAGTATTCAATTCGTGTGTTTATATTTTAGCATTACATGTTATAAGCTAACAATTTATATACATAAAAAAAAATTTGAATCATAACTGAATTGCTAACGACGTTGCTTCTTACTACAACTTCCAAAATTTAAAACTTTTACTTGTTGACTGATTATTTGAAAATTCCTTTTTTAAAAAAAATTCCATGTCTATTATTTATTTACTCTTAATTTAACAATATTATCCGATGATAACTTTTTTTACTAATAACTTTTCACTATAAGTCTCAGATTAATCTCAACTTTCCTGTTCATAACTTTTTTATCTATTGTTTACTTTACTATTATTTTGTTTTAGAAAAAATTCCATTGTATTTCACTTTATAAGGGCGCCATGACATTTTTCTAAAATAGCTATGTCAAAACTATACGAATATACAATTACCTAAAGCTTACTTGAGGGGTTAATTCTCTATTTCCAATTTTTCCTATATCACAAATTCCTTTTTTTTTTGTTCAAGATTTCACATCTTAACAATCCCACTTTGCCCTAATTCTGAGGAAGGCATTCCTATAACGGTTTGAAACCAGAATTGTATACGCGGGTACCTATGTATCCGTAGTACATTTCTTGAGTTTATTAACTCAATATCTATATGATATAATTTCCTAACAACGATCACGTTGACATATTATGTAATACAAGAAAAAAAAGAAGAAGACAATTTCTTATAATTTTATAACCCTTTCCTTCATTACAAGTAAGACATTATTAATTGGATTCTATTCACTATTTATTTTGTTACTAAATTGCAATGACAATATCGATTTAACTGTCGTAGTTTGCTTTTTAATTCTATGTTTTACTAATTTTCCACAGATGTTTCCAAAAAAACACTTATTTTATCTTTTCTATCCTGAATTCCATTATACTGTTATTCATTCATGTAAATTTGTTGCCGAAATCATTCCTACATTCTTATGAAAAAAAACTTAATTGAAGCTAACATTTAAATGTTCTTTGTTCGAGAGATTATTCTGTTAAATTTGACAAGGATTTCACTTTAAAATTCTTCGTTATTTTTTATTTAAAACGATAATTTGAACATATGATGCTATTCACTTGTTTCCTCTGAAGTGTCTTTACCAACGATAGTTTATTTTATTTTCCGCATACTACTATTTAGAGTGGGATAGTCCCGATTAAAAACAAAACATGTTCCAATACTGTCTCTATGATAAATACCTATAGCATATACAAAATTTTATTATTAAACCTTCCTTAGATAACCATTCGAAAAATCAAGTATCTAGTAACATATACCTTGTAGTTTGGAATTTATTCTTTTAAATGATGTTCTACTGCTTTTCACTTATTTATTTAATTTACTACCACTTTAGTACGAAAGCAATTCAAATAGATTTTAAGAACTTAAACTAACAAAAAAACACTTAGCCAATTATATACATTGATATACACGTTGCCTTGTTTATATACATTTTATATACACGTTGCCTTGTTTATATACATTTTTATATACAAGTTTGTTCCCTTCCCGAACGTTTATTACTTTAACAACACTGTGTTTTCTAATTTGTGTAATATGGAATATTAATTCAATGATGTACGATCTCTAACCGTGGGTTCATGACACTCATGATTTTCAAACGAAACAACATTAAACTTCTAAGAACTTTACTATTTTTAACCGATCTGTACCTAAACTTTTGTTCCTTAAAAAAAACTTTTGCCTGTATTTGTTTATTCCTTTTCCTTCTAATATTTATGTTATTAATCTACATTTGTCCTGAACTGTTCATTAATCCAATACGCAGTTAGCTACTCTGCCCTAGACAATCAACAATCAAAATTACAATTCTAATTTATTCTAATGTATTAACAATAAATTAAAACTTCTATGAAGAAAAATAACAATTGTGGCTTTAACTAATATTACAAGGTAAGCTCTCCATATTAACTTATTCTGTTTTGAAAATTAATAATTTGTTGCTTTAAAATTTCTCTTTTATAACATTATGTAACGTCGTTTTCCATTTTGCGTTTTAAAACTACCTATTGAGAGAAACGAAAACTAACTTTATAACTTGTACTCATTATTTATTGAACTTTTCGTTTAACGTTTATTTTATAATTCAACTTCCGGGATTCGTTAAACTCAACACATTGTTTTCGTAAAGTTAAAAAAGCCCTTTTGGGAACTACGCCTCTATCCATCAACATTTTTCTTATTACCGACGCGTTTGCTTTCTCGAAATTTAATATTCTATCCATTATTGGTATGGTGGCCTCCATGATTTTGCGTTATTATAATGAACAAAGCAAAAAAAATTTCGGACGAATAATATAAGACGAGAGCAGTTGCTGGCAGTCGTATTTACAACTTCCTATTACAGGGGAACGGATGTGAACGAGCACAATCCGACAGTAGTTACTACCTTTTATTGGAAACAACCACTGCTCTTCAAGGAAGAAATAACGCAACTTACACAGCAGCCACTCGGAGAATTTAAAATAACGAGATTCATTACTCAATTAAAAAAAAATTCCGCGCGAATGACGAACAACTCTGACTGCCGCGATAGAACGTAATAGCGTAAGACGTTACGGTAATAAGCGATGTTTAAAATACCTAACACTCGAATAGCACTAGCCGACGGACTCGCGACGTTTAGAATAATTCACACAGAACTACCGTTGTTGATGGGAGCACAAATATAAAATATTTATAGCTAAGATGCCACGATAGAAACGTAATAGCGTGGGAATAAATGCTACGGTAGTAAGCGATGTTTAAAATACCTAACACTCGAATAGCACTAGCCGACGGACTCGCGACGTTTAGAATAATTCACACAGAACTACCGTTGTTGATGGGAGCACAAATATAAAATATTTATAGCTAAGATTACATAATTATGTTTCTAGGGAGACAACAATCGACAAGACTTCGGCCCAGTTGGCGCGCCAGTGTCATACTTCCTGGGGCCAGGGTGATACTGAAGCCACGTAGGGTCCAGTGTTATACTTCTGGTCTCCAGAAATATGTCCCTCCCGGGGGGGGACAAGTGTTAAGCGGGCCCCCCGGGGGCCATATGCCTCGGCTTGGAAGGCTCAGCTCAGGGTAGTAGGGCTCCTCCGAGGCTGTCGATGGTTGACTCCAATGAAACAAGGTTTAGGCACAATTCAAATGTATTCAATAATGCAAGGGTGAACATTACAGGCAACCAGGTAAGCTGTTTAAGGCCTAGCATAAGAGAGAGAGAGAGGCACTAGAAATACTACTGAATTTAGGCTCGGAAATACTATAAGAGGGTTTAAAATCTCACGTGGCGTCGTACGGATGCAGGCAGCTTCCTACGAAGTGGAGAGATCTAGAGCAAAGCTCATAGATCGGGTGCAGGAACGGGGCGGCTCGGGGTGCGTGGGCGGCTTCTCGGCATCATGGTGGGCGGATTCGGTCAGCTTACCGAACCGGTGGGTGATAACGGTGAAATAAGCGGCTATCGGCAATGTAGGCGGATTAAAAACCGTGCGCGGCCAGGGCTGCTATGGTAGGCGGCAGTAGGATTATACAGGCGGCTGTGGTGATAGCGCCATACTTGAATCGTAGGTGAAGGCTTAATTAGCCGCGTCGAAGGGTGGCATACTGCCCGACAGTACGTAGTAGTGCGTACGACCGCTCGCGCCGTTGTCTGAAATATGTCTGTTGCTTCGGTGAACGGTGGCCGGAGTTCTCTGTCCGTGATGAGCGAGACGGAAGACTCGAACGTGTGCCCTATAAGGTAATGTCTTCTGCCATTGGCTGGATTTCGCGCCGTGTAGCCATATATGGTAATGTCTTCTGCCAGCCTGAGAGGGACAGCAATAATCACGCGAGAATGTACATGTACTGAGCACGTGACACACAGCTGCCTGCCGCTTGTATAGTCCGTTCGTAGAATTTATGGGCAACTCATAACACCACCTCTCATACATTTTTCCTTCCCAGAACTTTTTCTCCTTCCTTTCCCTAAATAACCCTCACATCATCTCCAAAGATGACATATCCCTCGAAAGATTTTATTTCTCAGGGTCTCCTGTGTGGAGCTAATTTAAAAAATTTAGATATTGCCTTCTTCATTGTTTATGGTGGTTACACGTTCCACTCATAATAAGGCCGCAGATGGCATTCATAATATAAATTACAAAAATTATATAAAATATAAAATTAAAAGCAACCTTGTTTGCCAACTTTGATAGGTAGGTACTTATTAAAATTCATTAAATTATTTTTTGTTTTGGTCTTAAAGTTATAACCCATAAATAAAACATTTCACTACACTTACATAATAGTATTAACCGAATGAAGCAGTAAGCACATTATCCATAGGTAATATAGGCACATTATTGAAAGCAGTTCTCTCCATCATTTATAGTACCAACAATAACTTCGCTACGGACACTTTTTTCATAAACGTGGTAGCCTAAAACGATACCGCTTGTTTTTATGGCTATTTCCACGCGCGGATTGGTCGTGGTTTACTTTTATAATTTTGCTCGAGGGCAATATATTTTTTGCTCCGCCACTGGCCTCGGTCGAGAAATTATTAGATTAAAGATGGCCAGAAATAATTAAATTGCACGCAAGGTGTATTTTAAATCCGGTAAATGAATAATTTATCTAAATTAAACACTAAAAAAACATGTTCTATTGAATAATTATAACATCTCGTGATTTCATTAAATGGCTACGTGTAAGATTTTAATGAGTGTTGTTTATTTAAATGCCTCCATGAATGGGATGTTAATGTGGACCCGTTGTCGTTAAAGATATTTATATATATGATATTGATTTTACGAGGATGTTCTTTCTCATACCTACAAAAGGTTTCTGAAATAAACATTTTCAGTACCTACGTATTTTTAGCTTTGACCGGAGGCAAATCTTTGAAAAGAAATATGTTAGTACAGAAATTCGTAATATATCTAAAAAAACATTGAATTTATGATATTAATATTGTGTATTTTTTTTTAATTATCATATTTTATTTCTTGATTATTTAAATTAAGTTGGTTTTATTTAATTTTATTTCAATGTAGTGCATTTTATTTTACTGTAAACAAAAACCTTCTAGATTACAATGCCAGGATATTAAATATATTTGGTCTCCTAATTTATATGAAAACCTCCAAAAAAATAAATTTAAAAAATTGAAAATTTTTGTGGAGTCTCATATACCCACTTAAGTTTTTTTTATTAGCCTTACACAGAAAGTCATGAGAAAAATAATTCCATTTTATCGAAGGGAGCAAATATTTTGTGATGTGATATTATATATTAAATTAAAATAAATCCCCTCAGGGCGTATGTCATCTTTGGGGATTCTGTGTGGAATTTTATGGGTCCCGCGGATCCGGGAACCATTGATTGGATAAACCAACACTTCGGCCATAGGTCATCACCCTAAGTGGTTCGCTACGTTTGGTGACTTAGAAAGGGTTTCCGGGTTCATGGTGTGAGGTTTGTCCGGGTCTTGCCAGCGGATGCGTCTGCCCACCAGCTGCATGGCAGGCCAGATCGGGAGAGAATGGTTGAGGGAGTCTATTTCTCCAGTCTTGCTCTCTCGAACATCGAGTTGAACCGCAGTGGGAGGGATGGATTCATACGTCCGTCACCGTCACACTGACTCCCAGATCCCTACCCATCCCTCATATCGTTTTCCTTCGCAGAATTTCCTCTCCTTCCTTTCCTATAAAGACCCTCCACACAGCATCCCCAAAGATGATGTTGGCCCTGAGTGGAATTATTTTCCTTAGAGCCTCCCGTGTGGTGCTAATCAAAAAAAACTTATACGAGATCCCAAAATAAGGTTTACTACTTCCACAAATGCAACTAATTGTCTCCGAAGGGGTGTGCATAGAGGCTGTACCACCGAATAACAAAAGTATAAAACATATTTTCATTCAAATACATCAAGGATAAACTATTTGTATATATATACTGTATTATATTATACCAGCGTATATGTACAAAATATCGACGTTGTAACTATTTGTATATATACTGTATTATATTATACCAGCGTATAATTACAAAATATCGAAACTGTAAATATTTTTTTTTGATATCCATACCAACTTACTCTTATAGGTATTTTTGAAGTCGATTTCTGGTTTGAAATTGGTAAATAATGCATACAAAAATATTTTTATAATAATTATAATTTCGGGAAGCCAACTGCAGGGGGATCGACTGTGGGGTCACCTGCAACAATGCGTCAATCTTTATATAAATTTGTTTACAAATAAAGCATTGGCTCACTATGTACCCAGTGACATGTAGATGTACAAACTTATCGGTGCAGTCGGGGACGTTGTTACTCTACATATTGGAGTTAAGAGTTTCACAAAAATACAGTCGTTCAGCAATATTGACAGGATTCGTATTTGAGATATAAATCATATATTTTTAAATACAGTCTATCTGAATCGATTTACAATGACACCGTGTAATGTTATTGTTCTTGATAAGTTCAAACTAAGAATTTATGTTAATTTACCTTTCAGAGATATGAATATAAATCACATCACGTCGTATAATGATTTATTCTATTTCATTTAATTAACATTTCAGCACCATGCTCATCCGCAATGCAGACTGCGCATCAATATTATCATTAATCAATATTTTTATTACAAATACCTTTTCTAGCTGACACAGTTCTGAAGAGCAGAAGTGTTGAATGGTTTTAAAAAATGACAGCACCTACGAGGAGAAGTTTAACATTTAACAGAGTTCAATGGATATTGTCCAATGAAATTAGATGCAGAAGATATGCCCTTGCACTCAGAAATTCTACATATGTTAAATATACTACGGCACTATTATTTACGTTAAATATACTTACTACGATACTATTATTTATTTTTTTGAGGCAACAACTGTGCGCTCGGATCTTCGTCTACAATGTTCCCAGCGAACGACTCAATGCCATTGGTCAAAAATTCTGTGGATAAAACCAGTACCTACGGAAGAAAACCGGGAACGGCTAGTTTTTGGCGAATTTATATTATTGAACAAACCAACACATACGTAATGTTTTTTGTGGTTTGGAAATAAAATAATTTAATGTCTTAAATTTGCTCTCTTTTTTACTGGATATATAATAAACCGATACTAAACATTAGTTTTGTTTTAAAAAAAGTTCATTGGTTTGTAGAAAATATGAAAGAAATTATTTCCTAATATACTGTGTATGTAATACGAAGTGTAGGTACCCCTATATTTAAGTAATTGTTTCGGAAAGCCTAGCAGTAACGTTGCCCTCATGATGAATATAATAAATTTAAATTATATTGGCTATGAGAAACGCAAACCGCCGAAAACCATTAAACGTGTTTTTTTATAAGCATGTATCTTTCTTTTAATTAAATAATAATTTAGAGCCCTCCACACAGCATCCTTAAAGATGACATAATCCCTGTGGGAAATTATTTTCCTCAGGGCCTCCTGTGTGGAGTTAACGTAAAAAAATACATCTGGGAAGGAAAAAGGTTTGAGGGTAGGAGTCTGGGGTTCAGTGTAGTCATCCGCATCCAAGACCTAGACAAACCTCACCCCATGAACCCGGGCACCCCTGCTAAATCACCAAAAATAGCGAACCACTTGGGGTGACCTATGGCAGAGGTCTAGGTTATTCAATAAAAGTTCCCGGGGCGGCGGTACCCTTTCCCGCCGCCTCCCACATTGTGAATCCGCTGCATCTAAATTAAAGTATGTTTTGTTTTTTTATTCCATGGAGGAAAAATGAGGTCGAAAAGCACTCAAAACATTTTTCAAGCATATATTTTCACTAGATATATGACAGCATCTCAACAAAGAGGGTAAAAATAATTGAACAATGCAAAATATGGGAGAATTCTAGTGCTAATAAATATTTTGCATTCCTAAGTATACAAAACATATTGTTATTGTCTTTAACTCGTAGAACGACATTTAATTAAAAATAAAATTAAATACCTCAATCAAATTTAATCATGTTATTTTTAAGTTTTGTAATTATTTACGTAGAATGATAAGTGTCCCACAGAATAAAAAAAATTCAATTACCTATCGCGATTGATTTTTTAAATAAAAATCATGCATTAACGAAAATAGTAATTAATCATTAGAATATGATAGGGGTAAATAAAATCATTTAAATAGATGGACTCAATGTCTAATAAGGTTGGGCAGTCGTAATAAATGATACATACCTACTAAAATAAATGCAGAATAATAAAAACAATAAAGTAAAACAGAAATTATTTTCGAATAGATATTACTTTCTTAGTGATTTGTTCTAATTTAATTAAAATAACGTCAGAAAGTGAATTTGCGACTATTGAAGAAGTTATTCAATTTAATTTAAATTTATGAAAATAAACATTAAAATCATCATGATTATGGGAACACCATCTAGCGTGGTTTAAATCATCGGATATTGAATGTCAGTAAAAGTAAGTACGTTAGAACAAGTATTCAATAAGTGGTTAATGCTGGTAATGTGTAGAAGTATAGAGTGTAGAGGTTAAATGGCTGGAGGATGGTCGGATAGTTGGACGGATAGACTGCATGTTGCAGGTAATCGCGCCAGAGGTTAACGCGATGTGAGCAGATTGTTAGGCCTGACCTCTCGGGCAGGTCCCCTCGTCTGAGGCACTTGACTCGTTCAAATCTACGATAAAATGTTCTAGCACAGGTAGGCACTTGAAATGAACACCGGGTAAGTTAGACGTCATTAGAGCCGACGTTTAACTATGTGAAGTTCACATAAGGTGTTTGCGGTGAACTTTGAGGAGTTTTTCACCACTTGTCGCTTTACCTGATATGAAGTGTTAGCGCAATAATTTATTGTGAATCTATTTTATTTGTAATCTATGGTAAAGTGTTCAAGTACAGGTAGGTTTTTTAAATGAACACCCGGTAAGTTAGATGTCATTAGAGCCGACGTTTTACTATGTGAAGTTCAGAAAAGATATATGGTGTGAACTTTGAGGAGTTTTTCACTACTTGTCGCGTTGCTTGATATGAAGTATTAGCGCAATAATTTATTGTAAAACTATTTTATTTGTGATCTACTTGTAAAGTGTTCTAGCACAGGTAGGGTTTTGACATGAAAACTGGGTAAGTTAGATTTCATTAAAACTAAAGTTTTACTATATGAAATAAGTAAATAGTAGGTAACTAGTAGTTCCGTGAAAATAAGACCTCGCGTCCAAAACGTATATTTGTAATTTTCTCTTATCAAACTCAAAATTATCTCTGAAAGCGTAAGATTTGTAAGTACGTTAAGTCCCCACCACCCAATAAAATGTCACATTTTCAATTACCATTATTTATACAAACTTTCTTCCCCGCGCCGGTAGGTGCCTAATATTTTTTAATCCTATTTGACAGCTTGTAGTAGGAACTACGATCATGTGAATTCTGACGCGATAAAAAGATACTAGTAGAATCCAACACACGGCCACCATCTTGACCCGGAACCGGAACGTAACAAACAAATTTTAACACAGATGAAATGCCGAATGCCGAAACAGGACTTTGCTACACTCGGTCAATAATACATTTTACTATATAAGGTTTAAGTCGAGAACTTCGTGGATTTGGTTTTTGAATATTTGTTGCACTGCGTGTAGCAAACAGACCGGTAAGTATCCTAGTGGATAAATGCGTAGGGTTCCTTCATAGGCGATGCAGGCTCTATCCTCTGCTAGCTAAGACCTCCATCATTGCAGGAGCAACATTTTCCTCTTATAGTAATGACCTTGACAGTTTATTTGTAACTCAAGAATATTTGACTATCTTTGAAAACTTATTTAATCGATAATAGACTTTTCCACCTACACAACTGCATAATTTGCAATAAAATTTTTTACAAATACGTGAGCGCTGTTGCAATCTCGATGGAGTACGTATTTAATCTATATAAATATATGAAGTATATAAAACTATATTACTGACTATATATATCTTACTTTCACCAATCTAACTGAGTGAGGGCTAAGAATTCTAATTCGCAAACCCGTTAACAAAATAGGTTAAGTTAGGTTAGGTTTACCGGCTATTTTAAAATTATTATTTCATAGCTTTTAATAATCTTTCTGAGGTGTTCTGAGTTGGTTTCATTCTGAGTTGGCATGGAACCACAATAGGTAATATGTCAGAAATAACCCCACTTTTTCAAGACGGAATCTCATGCGTCGATCTGTTAAAATGCGACGTTGCAAGCCCTTTTGCAGCACAGAAAGACATTATACTATATTAGAATCTTCGACTAAGTTTATCCGGTCAATGATTAGTATAAATTCAAAATACACCTTGTACAGAGTTTATTTATTGTGTAACTAAAACACCGTTTAACGGTTGGGAAACGTTTTTTTTATTAGTATCTATTTCTGCTTATTGATAATGATTACGCTTTAAAACAGGAGTAGGAGAAGCCATCATCAAAGGCAGTCAATTCACTTCACATTGGAATGATCCCGTGTCTATTACAGGCGGTAATTTCCACCGATGCGTTCCACACGTTTCGATTATCTTGTTTTAATAACATTAACCTCTGGGCTGCAGCGTGATGTTGTATAATAAACAACCACTGGCCGCAGAACAGCGGCGAACTGACCGGAACATTAGAACAGGCCCTGCTCATTTTTTTTCAACACACCCGTCTACATACCTTTCTTTTTATTTTCTATTTCCGGAACGAAATATTTTTTTATCGAAGGAAGCAAATACTTTGTGGTGTGACATTATATATTAAATGAAAAAACACACTTTGTAAAACACCACTCTATTTGAATTAATAATTATTTGACAGCCAACCAGGTTTCGCTTAGCTCAAGCTTCATCAGGGCTATTATATTAACTGATATTTTTTGATATATACAAATATTTTCTGTTTCATTCTTTGGTGCACGTTGGGATTTTGAATTTCGTTTTTATTTATTCATTGAACGTCCGTATGACTTTTATAAAAATAACATAGGCGAAATTTTATATAATGCAGAAATATAATATACGAGCATATTTGTATTTGTCGGTAGGTTCAATACATACTTATTATGTTACAAACATAATTCAGAAATGTACATCAATTTTTTCACCACTTATTTTTGCTTTGATGCAGAACACCCTCCAAACAGCAATTCAGATGACATAGGCCCTGAGGGAAATTATTTTCCTCAGGGCCTCCTGTGTGGAGTTAATGTAAAAAAAAGAACGGATAGGTTTTGAATATGTTGAAAAGGTCTGTCCAATATGTCTAGGCAGTTAGGTAAAATCTCGCTAGTGGTGAGAGAGGAAGGGTAAAAAATGAGTTGATCTCATTCATAATATTACATCAGTTCAAATTTATTTTTCATAAGCTTTATTCTAACTTGTATAAGTTCAATAAGTATGAATACGGACAGGATTTGAGGTTATCACGATGAAAAGTATTATTTTGTTACTATTATTACCTTCTCTGATGATGAAACTGTAGCGCTTTCCGAAACGTTAGCTAAATAATGAAGAAGCGCAAAATATATAACTTAAAAAGAGAAATGCATATGAAAAAAATGATGAATAGCGTTTAGCTAATATGTTTAGCATGCTCCTTTCGTCTAACCCTATTAAAGACATAAATTGCATTAAAATATAAAGCATATAGAGTAATATTCGATACAATTCAAAGGAATTTGGCATGGTGTGCAAGATTTTTGTTTTATGCATTATGGGTATGGGTTTTGCAGTATTATTCAACTGACACTCTTGCTAAAAGTTTTCAGGTACTTTGAAATCTTTTATTCATTTATTAAGTTAAAAAAAATATATAACATTTCACTTTCTTAACTTAAGTTCGAAGTAGTAATATTTTAAATTTTGCTCTAACAACTTAAGATTAAATAGTTTTTTTAAAGGTATTTAGGCTGTCTGGAAGGAAATTATATATTTTTGCACCCTCGTGGCTATGCTTCTCTTGCCATTTCCAGTCTTAACAGTATTTGTGTTCAATTTATTATGTTATCTAGTATAATGTTCATGTACTTGTGACGTTTTTATAAATGTTGTGTTTGTGTGTATAAGTTCATTTTGTATTTTGTAGATTAAAAGGCATATGTTTTATTCGTACAATTATATTATTTTCAGAAAGATCATTTCCTTGAATATTTTTTTGTTGTTGTGGCAGTGTCTGGGTTATAATTGAAGAGTTTTTTTTAATAACTTTAAGACAATTTAATAAGTTAACACCAGTCGAAGAGTTAATCGGTCAGTCCGCTCCTGCCTCCGCGTCGCTTCGTGAAGTGTGAGATCGCCCTGGCCGGGGCCGGGCCCTGATCGTGCTCCCTGGCTGAGCCATATTAGGGAGTGAATGATTCCACGGGCCCCCAGGGTCTCCCCGGGTCTCCCAGGGTCTCCCAGGGTCGGCTGGTGCTCCGTGCTCCAAGCTCCATCCCAACCAAACAACCCTGGATACACACCGTACCTGTATTTATATGGTTGGAGGGGCAATCGAAAAGCGGTTTACAGGAATCAGAAAGATTCTTGAGATCAGATTGCTGAAGAGAGGTAATCAATTATTTATTGTGTCATTTTTTTTAAAACTTTTGATGTCATAATTTGAGGAACGCTACTTTCCTTTTTTAATATGCAATTTTTATGTGAGCCCAAAAGTCCCAACTGCTCACATTTTGAGCCAGTAGACTGTGGCGATTGGGGTTTGTCGTGAGGCTGAAGGTAGTGGGGAGGGGAGGGAAATAGCAACGTTTCAATTCTGAGTGGTGGTCTTACCAGGATAATACAGTATAAATGTACTATATGTATAATATTATTTTAAATGAATAAATTGTAAAATAACACAAATTGATCAAATAAAATTGCTAGCCGAAAGCCTAACCCCTCGACCATGGAGGCCGTGGATTAATATCTCCTTTTCACCTGACGTCGTAACGTTATTTATTTAAATTATTTTGTTGATTTTCACGAAGTGGTTTTATTTCTGTTGTCAAAACACTAACTTCATCTTTCACTCATTTTTTATTCACTTATGTGTGTACAAATCACCTTTGTTTCCTTTTCTTAATCTCATTTGTTGCCAATATCAGGTACTTAGGTAGGAGGAAAAATAATATATGTAATACTAATAAATCTAAACGAAAACAATAAAAAAACAAAACACTGAAAAGTAAAAAAGTAATGGTTGCAACTGGAACTCCAACCCACGATCTCTTGTCTTATCGGAGCAACCGCCATGACCAACGTGGCTATTGGGATAATGACATCATATATTTAAGTCCGTAAGTAAGTAATTTACTTATCGAAGAAAGCAAACACTTTGTGGCTTGACATTATACAGAATGAAACAAGTTCTTTGTCTAAAACCACTTTATTTTGATTTATATTTGTCGACCGGTTTCGGTTGACCTCAACCTTCCTCAGGAAAATAAACATATAAACTTAATTACAGTATATAGTTAAGTTTATTAGGTAAATACAATAGAGATCAGGGGCGTGCACAGAGTTTTTTATCGGGGTAGGCAGTAAGAAAATACAGCAAGTTTCATAGATTAAAATTTCCATATTCTATCAGATAATTTCAGAATTAAAGTATGACAAACGTTTTTGAACCGACAATTAGCAGCTATGAAAGACAACTATTTGATAGAAGTACATAACAACAGATGTTTTTGTCGTCACTGATTGCCATTTGCTAATTTTGTTCTAGAAAGCACTGCTTAATACTAACAAAAAAACCTCATAGAAGCAAATTCAAAACGACAGTTCTACTCTATGCTTTGTGCATTTCGTAAACATTGAATTATGTCTTGTATGAACTTAGCTCTAGTCAGAAATAATTCCTGCTTAGACCGCATTTTAGTGAGGCAGTTGGAGGGCGCGCGTGTAGTTTCTAGTTACAGTTTATGCCGCGTTTGTAGTATGCCGTTTGATGTGTCGCTCGCGTAGTTTCGGATGCTCAGTTTTTTCGCGCTTATTTTTGAAAGTGTGTATTTATTTTTAGCAATAATTTTATAAATTATAATATTATTTCCATGCTTATATTTTACAAAAACGGCAAGGTAGGCAGTGCTTATGTGCCTATATGGAGTGCACGCCCCTGATAGAGATAGCATATAAGCGAGGGAGAGAACATCAGAGACTGGAGGTGGAGGGGTCGGAGTAATTTGCGTATGTACGGGTATGATAAGAGATGCTGGGGTCTTCTATTTTTCTGTGTCTTGTTCTTTTCATATTTTTGATTTATTAGTATTGTCTCGTGCTTCAATGATATAATTGTCAAGAAAGTTAAAATTTATCATCAGCTAGTAGAAATGTAGGTATAGAGAACAACTTTTTTTATTTTAATAATTTTTCAACTCATAGATATGCTTGTTCGTGGAATTAGTAAGTAACCACAGTGTAAAAGCAAAATAAATTTATGTTTTACAAGCATAATGCGTAGAGTGGTTCTGGGATTAGTAAATCCGGAACGAGAACTTGATTCAGTATTTATTGAATTAATAAGTGAGCATTTCGATTACTGTAGATGCAGATAAATTACCACTCAGATTATTCACTTAGATCTGTAAGATAAACCTATTTGCATTATGTAAATCTGATGGAGATTACGTCGATGAGTAATTCAAAGGAATTAGCATCGCTCGGAATAGAAGTCAATATAATATTACGTACATGAATATTGAATTATTGAATACAAGGGTACATAATATATGAAATTCGTCGAAAGGGACAATTCATAAAATATGGTGTTTAAAATCTAATAACTAATAACTGATAACATAACATCTGTGAATAAAAAAAATGATCTCAGACGTTTTTAGACTTTGTGATTAAAATTTCATTTTCAATTCAATTTTCGTCGAAAGATTGTCTTACGATCAAACCCTTGCAATTGCACAGGACGGTTTCGACGAGAAAAATTGATTATTTTCGTATACTCCTAACTCAATATCGATTTTATTTTATTCAAAATTTGCTTTTATACCCACATTCAAATTGGCAATAAAAACGCCCAAATGCGTGATGATAAAATTATTATGGGTCCTGTGAAGGGCAAGATTAAGATGGAGTGACAACGTCCTTAAAGACATTTGAGAAGACACAAACTGGAGTATTTATAGATAATAAAGTATTTCGTATTTATAGATAATAAATTGTACACAAATATTGTTAAGAGTGTATAAGCAGAGAAACCAGAAATATGTCATTTTTAAATCAGTGGTTAGACGTATTGACTCTTTTCCACAAAAAACTATAAAAGGATTTCAAAAGATTGTTCTTTTATCTAGTAAACGTATCTTTTAGATTTTGAGAAAAAATGTTTATTTTTAGAATAATAAGGTTATACCATAGGTCGTTCGCAGATTTGTTCAATTTTCAAGAAAGTACATTTATTATACAACACCCATTTCAAATCATATAATCATGCAGTAAAATAAATCAATACATTAGCTGGTAAACCTATTTTTCAGAATTTTAATTTTAGTTTAAATAAAATTATTAAAAAATATATACGGACATGTGTTTCTTGACGAAAATTGGTCGGTTTGTGCATTTATTTGTGCACTTACAAACAAATATATTTCGGATTTTTTTACATACTTATTTTGCTAAGACGTTATTGACAAATCATAAATAATTTGATCGTAAAATAATTTCAGGAAGTATTTAATTTTAAATAATTTTGAACATCGCATTTCACCATTTTTATCGCAGCCCGTAAACACAAATTTCAGATTTCATTACGGGCCCAAACGCGGCCAGGAGAGCACGTCTTCGCGACGCTTTGAATAATAATATTTGGAAATGAAATTTGAAAACGAAATTTGAAATAAACACGAAATCCTTGATTCACGTTTGTTAAATCTACAGGGTTGCCCGAATGCAATTTTTCATGTTCATTGAATATTTTTATGCAAAAATTTTTATAATTTCGAAAATTTTTTTTTATTTTAAATTATTCTTGTGTGAATACCGCACAAGAGTCCCAACTGCTCCAAAATATTTTTTGGGGTAAATCTTTTTTACGCACGCTCGACACTTGAGGGTAAACTGGTGAATGGGTTACGAAAAGTGGTGATTGTTACGAAAAATGACATGCGAACGGTAATCAATGCGAACGGTGATCGATTGCTCGGCGGGTCGGGCCTTTACGCACGCTTGTTTTTCGTGTTATTGTTATATTGTTAATGGACTATTTGTCCATAAATAAATAAATAAATTAAAAACAGCGGGTACCCGGCATGCGTTTCAAGGGCACTGTAACCTCGCGGTCAACTAAACTGTTATGGTTCCATCACAAGTCACGGGAATTATAATGCAAGCGCCTGCACTATATAACATTATATACAGCGGGTACCCGGCATGCGTTGAAAGGCCACTCAAAGAAAGAAAGGGTTTGTGCGCTTTAATTCTGTTTGTTGAAGTGCTTATTATTAATTATGCACACAAATAAATATTTTAAAATGCGACATTTTTTACAATCCAACTGAATACTACTCTTTTTTTTCATGAATACCGCACAAGAGTCCCAACTGTTCTCGTCTGGAGCCAGTGGGACTATTGCATCCCCAATTTGGGGTATGTTGTAAGACTGAAGGTAGTGGGGAGGGGAAGGATATAGGGAAGAAGAAGGTGGGGAAGTATCTGGCTATTCAGATCTGGCCAATAAACACGGCTAAAGCCATTTCAAGCAACGTTTCAATTCTTAATGGTGGTCTTACACCAGGGCGATACTGAGAGTATCTTCCACTCTAATGGCCGTAAAATACAATTAAAAAACAAAAAACCAAAATATTAAAAAGAATATAACAAATTGTTTATTCATGTAGGTATCTACTTAATACCTACTGTGTTTACGCATTTCACTTGAATCTATTTATATTTATGCACTTCGATATACAAATTACAAATAACTACTACTAATTAAAATTCTGGAAGCGAGAATAGTAATATAAAGTAGTAATAGTAGCGGGCAGCCCTAGCTCGCGTGAACAAAACCCTCAAAACTCGGATTGCCGCGGAACGAAATTTAGTTCTGAAAACGCCGGCTCGCGAGCCCTGATGTGTTAGCGCTAGTGTCGGAATCGAAGTTGTCATGTGCTGGTTATTCACTCTTAAGAGGACATTACCAGAGAAACCAGAAATATGTCATTTTTAAATCAGTGTTTAGACTTATTGACTCTTTTCCACAAAAAATTATAAATTGATTTTGAAATATTGTTCTTTTATCTAGTAAAGGTATGGATAAAATTTTGAGAAAAAATGTTTATTTTAAGTATAATAAGGTTATACCATAGGTCGTTGGCAGATTTGTTATATTTTCAAAAAAGTACATGTATTATACAACACCAATTTCAAATCATATAATCATGCAGTAAAATAAATCAATACATTATCTGGTAAAATTATTTGTCAGAATTTTAATTTAAGTTTAAATAAAATTATTAAAAAATATATACGTACATGTGTTTCTTGACGAAAATTGGTCCGTTTGTTTATTTATTTGCGCACTTACTAACTAATATATTTCAGATTTTTTACATACTTATTTTGCTAAGACATTATTGACAAATCATAAATAATTTTAATGGAAAAATAATTTTAGGGTGTATTTAATATTAATTAATTTACAGCTTCGCGTTTCACAATTTTTCTTATCAACGAAAACACGAATCGAGAGCGCTCATTCAGACCGCAACTGCGGCCACTGGCGGTTGTCTTCGCGGCGCTCTACATCGCAACATTTTCAAACGAATAACGAAGCAAAACAAATAGGATTTCATGTTTGTAAAATTTATAGGGTTGCCCCAACGCAAAATTTCATGTTCATTGAATATTTTTATGATAAAATTTTTATAATTTTGAAATTTTTTTTATTGTAAATTATTTTTATGTGAATACCGCACAAGAGTCCCAACTGCTCCAAAATATTTATTTTGAAGTAAAACTTCTTTACGCACGCTCGACACTTGGGGGGTAAGCTGGTAAATGTGTTACGAAAAGTGGTGATTGTTACGAAAAATTTCCTTCGAACGGTAATCGATGCGAACGGTGATCGATTGCTAGGTGGGTCGTGCCTTTATGCACGCTTGTTATTCGTGTTATTGTTTTATTGTTAATAGACTATTTTTTGCGTAAATAAATAGATAAATTAAATTATTTAAAAATATATACGTACATGTGTTTCTTGACGAAAATTGGTCCGTTTGTTTATTTATTTGCACACTTACAAACTAATATATTTCAGATTTTATTACATACTTATTTTACTAAGACATTATTGACAAATCATAAATAATTTTGATGGAAAAATAATAAACACGAGAATCGGGTATGGGTACCACCGCCCCGGGAACCAATTATTAGATAACCAACACGTCTGCCATAGGTCATCCCAAGTGGTTCATAACATTTGGTGACTAGCAGGGGTGCCTAGGTTCAAGGGGGTGAGGTTTGTTTAGGTCTTGGCGGCGGATGCGTCTGCCCACCAGCTGCATGGCAGGTCGGATCTGGAAAAGTTAAGGGAGTCCCTTTGACTTCTCCAGCCTTACTCTCTCGGAACATCGCCTTGCACCGCAGTGGGAGGGATGGATTCATACATCCGCACTCCTGGACACGCTGACCCCCAGATTTCTACTCACCCCTAATATCCCTTTCCTTCTCCGAATTTCCTCTTCTTCCTTTCCCTAAAACGACCCTCCACACAGCATTCCCAAAGAAGAGATAAGCAGTGTGTCGAGCGAGTGTAAAAAAAACGGTCTCTCCCGATCCGGCCTTCCATGTAGTTGGTGGATGAACCTTCCAAATTACTGATACTACCTATTGACGGCCGGCGTGGTCAAGGGGTAAGGCTCTTGACTAGCAATCTGAAGGTAGTGGGATCGAATCCCGGCATAGGCAAATAAATTTTATTTGACTAATTTGGGTTATTTCACAATTATTTAATTTAAAAATAATATATTTGCGTCACGTTTTAGAGTAAAAGATACTTTCAGTATCGCCCTGGTGTAAGACCACCATTCAGAATTGAAATGTTGTTTAGTGACCAGATCTGAATAGCCAGGTAATTCCTCGCCTTCCTCTTCCCCCACCACCTTCAGCCTCGCAATATACCCCATAGTCACGTCATAGTCTCACTGGCTCCAGTAGGAGCATTTAAGTCTCTTGTGCGGTATTCAGATAAATATAAAATAAAAAATTGTGCATACGAATAAATATTTCAAAATGAGACATTTTTTACAATCCAACTGAATATTACACTTTTTTCATAAGTATACCGCACAAGAGTCCCAACTGCTTCTGTCTGGAGCCAGTGGGACTATGGCATCCCCAATTGGGGTATGTTGTAAGACTGAAGGTAGTGGGGAGGGTAAAAATATAGGGAAGAGGAAGGTGGGGAAGTACCTGGCTATTCAGATCTGCTCACCAAACACGGCTAAAGACATTTCAAGCAACGTTTCAAATCTTAATGGTGGTCTTACACCAGGGCGATACTGAGATATCTTTCGCTCTAATGGCCGTAAAATAAAATTAAAAAACAAAAAACCAAAATATTAAAAAGAATTTAACACATTGTTTATTCATGTAGGTATCTATTTAATACCTACTACTGTGTTTACGCATTTTACTTGTATCTATTTATGTTTATGCACTTCGATAAACAAATTACAAATAACTACTACTAATTAAAATTCTGGACGCTAGAATATAAGCATACCGTAGCAATGTAGCCGCCCTAGCTCCGCGCGATACACAAAAGCCAGTTTACAGCGGAACGTTATCTAATTCCAAAAACTTCCGCTAACAAGCTCTGATATGAGAGCGCTGGCGCAGGAATCAGAATAATGATTAGCTGGTAAGACACTCTTAAGACTGGAAGTGGCAAGAGAAGCATTGGCCACGAGGGTGTAAACATATATTATCTCCTTCGAGACAGCTTTGAAACGGAGAAGAGTATAAATACCTTAAAATACTGTTTAATCTTAAGTTGTTAGAGCAAAATTTAAAAAAAAATATTACTACTTTGAACAATACTCCAGTTTGTCTATTTATTTTCTATTTATTTATAAAGTATTTCCGTCGCAAAACACGTGCGATGATTTTTTTAAATGATTTTATTTGAACTAAAATTAAAATTATGAAGTAGCTTTCCTAGATGATTTATTAATTTATTTTACTGTATGTATGATTATAAGATTTGATATTTATTTGCGTTGTATAATACAAAATTTTGTGCCAAAGACCAACGGTATAACTTCATTATAATAAAAATAAACATTTTTATTTCAAAATTTTAAACATGGCTTTACTAGATAAAACAATAATATTTCGAAATCAATTAATATATTTTTTTGGTTGAAAAGAGTCAACACGACATATTTCCGTTTGTGTCTGGTTATTCTCTCTTTTTAGTCTCTAATTTATTCTCGAGTCTGTCTTTTCTCGAGCCTTGGCGTTTTGCAATTCACTATTAGCTGCACACTGACATAATATTATGTATCTCACTTAGTTATAGGTAAGAACTGCGAAAATATATAAGGCGCCATATGAATTACGCACTTATTATTAAAATAGAACTATTATTAGGGTAACCAAATAAATATATTCTTATGAAGATTAGAGCCAGGCAAACCTTTGCCTTTCGTGTACTGAGCAAATTTGACGGAGTTATTCGGGAATCCAGAAAGGTAATTGGAGATTTTTTTCCGGTTGATCCTACCAAAACGGTTCCTGCGCATCATGCGCATTCTATAGTTTACCAGACGATCCACTTCCTGGGACGGAAAGCACTGAGGAGACTCTCGGTGGTCAGGCTGGTTCACAGTTCACAGTTCATAGTTCACAGGCTATGCGGTAGTAGATGCCACCCAGGAAGGGAGTGGTTGCTTTAACTGACACTTCATAGTGGCGGTAAAATGCACGAGGATCAAGGATGGTCTCATTATTGCTCTTCCATTGTAGTTAAATTTTATTTCTTTTGTACAAAGAACGATTGCAAAGCTTAATTACCTGGAACATTTAAAATTAAAAACATTTAATTATTATTGTCGTGATAAAAAAAGGTTTCAAATTATTATTTTTTTTTTTAAATCACCATTCGAATCTTTCCTTTTGACCACAATTAAAATCAATTTCAATTGACGTCGACTAATAAACCCAGAAAATTTATCCATTCCTTTCCACGGAATCAATTTAACCTTCCTTACCACTTTTTTAAGGAAAATAATTCTTCTTAAGGACTTGCCAAAATAATTAATCTTTGGGGATGCTGTATGGAGGGTCTTTTAGGAAAGAAATGAGAGGAAGTTCTAGAAAGGAAAAAAATGTATGAAAGTTATGTAGGAATCTGGGGGTCAGTGTGTCCAGTAGTGCCGGACATATTAATCTATCCCTCCCATTGCGGTGCAATGCGATGTTCTGTGAGAGGCCTGCAAGAGAGGTCAAAAGGTCTCCCTCAACCATCTCTCCCAATCCGGCCCGCCACACAGTTAGTAGGCAGACCCATCCACTGCCAAGATCCGGACAAACTTCACACCATGAACTTGGGTACCCCTCCAAATGTAGCGAACCACTTGGTGGTATCCACAACCGCCGCCCAAAATAAAAAACCTCTTGAAAATGTGTCGACTATATACAATTCATTGTTCCGTACATACGAGTATTTGGCGATAGCCCTCAGAACCTAAAAAAATTTCTTGAATCTCTCGTTTTAACTTGGCTCAAACTTTACTGTCTGTTTTTGTTATTGTAGTTTTTCATAATGTTGTTCACACATTGTACACCGTTATTGGAAGGCTGGTAATTATTCTTTAAAATGTTTTAATGTTAGTCTGTTGGGAACACTGATAAAATAAAATAAAGCTTAAAAAAATGTTCAGGTAAAATGTGAAAGAATGAGATAATTATTGAGATTAGAATACCAACATGGTTCTATGAGGTTTACTTGTGTGGATGGTGTGCTAAATCAAATAAGTAGATAGCAGTTAAAATACTTAAAGGTTTATTTAACAATTTTACGAACGAATATAACGCACCACAATTTAATTATTTAAATTTCAACAATTTTATATGAGAGTGGAGAGCGAACAAGTAAGATTTATAAGACAGTGTATCATCCGGCAGTTTAAGGTAGAATCATTAATATACCAAACCACCCATCTTGATGATCTTTGTTGCAGCGTGTAAGAGTGACTTGAGATAAGGCTTGATTCCTATTGGTGTATGGGGGACCAATCGGATTGCTGTGAGACTGCACATCGTGTCCTTGTTCGACCTCCACAGTTCTATTCAATTTTATGGAAAGTTGTAGGGATAAATTACATTCAGAAAAAATAGTTTCTCTCTAGATTATTCCGTATTTAATTACTACGAAGATAATGTATGAAAAAATTTCAATAAAATCATTTTAACCTCGGTAGCCATGTTTGAGAACGATGCGGAAACCAGACTTAAACAAAAACTGAAAAAATAAACATTGCGTAGTACAACAGAAGTAATGCTATCGTTAGTTATATTTTTAGATTTTTCTTTGACGATTTTTTAATATTGTTTTTGAAATAAATAGAATATCTTTTATTATCTTTTAAATGTATTTCTGGTTATTGCAGAACAGTGAAAGTAAAATACATTTTTTTTTATAAATAACATGCAATCAGAAAATAATTCATCAAATGATAATAATAATTAATGTATGTATAACCCCGTGGAATGTGTCTCCCCTGTTAAAAATATTTCTAGAAATCTCCATGCTCCCATGGATGATACTTGTGTCCCAGAGCTCTGAAATTATAAAAAAAAATTGTAAGCTTAGGTTAATTTGAAGCTATTTTAGCAAACCTTTTGGAAACTAAATATTTCTGATATTTACCCGGTCATTGGACACATGCGGCCATTGCAATCGAAGGTATCGATAAGCTTCAAATCTTCGTCGGACAATTTGAATCCAAACACATCCATGTTCTGTGCAATGCGAGACTTGGTCACTGACTTGGGGATGACTATATGGTCACGCTCAATTTGGTACCTGTTGGTCATAAAACATAATGTATTAAATAAATAATCAAACCCAATGTTTTTTTTTTAAATTTTCTAGAGCAGGGGTCTCCAAACTTTCCAGCCTTAGGGCCATATTGAGTACTCCAGTAAGTTCCAAGGGCCAAAACCGTTTTAATTTTCTTGCCACCTTATAAATATATAAAAATCAATATTTGTTCGTATTTTATGCGCTGCCATACCGTTCATCCGATTGGGGTAAAACTTTGGTGGTTTATTGTGCGAACGCCCGCGAAGGTTTCTATATATAATGGTACGCTCTGGCGTTATGAAATTTTGCATGAAAATTTACTACAGGTGGTGCGCGAGTGGTTTGAAATGTGTGTATTATATATTTATATATTTTTGCGGCAGGGAGGGAAGGTAGGAGGGGAGTGTAACAAAGGACATGGGGGTCGTGGGAGGGGCGACGAGGGAGGGGAAAGGCGGGGAGTGGGAGGGGACGACGGGATGCATGGGAAAGGACATGCAACGCATGTCGGGTACCAGCTAGTTATCTATAGTATATATAGACTAGTCACCGAGTATGCGCCCTGATCGATATTACGCTTTGCTAAATTCGCTAACTACAAACTATTGTCAGGGGAAAATCACAATTAGGTACATAAATCTCATTGGCATTTTATAATGTTTACATGTTAAATGATTATGTGTTTATATGTTACAATGATTATATACGTTTATAATTTTAGTTTGATTAATTTCAATTACTTTTTAGTTACTATACTTAAGTTAAATTTCTGCGTATTATACTTGTCATTAGGCTTCACCTAGCAAGTAAACAAAACCGATCATTCTGTATTTTTTTCTAACTTCTCACGACAACAATAAACCATAGCTGTCACGGGCCTGATAGATGACACTCGTAATTAGCTGTCGCGGGCCGGATTGATGACACTAGCGGGCCGGATGTGGCCCGCGGGCCGTAGTTTGGAGACCCCTGTTCTAGAGTGTGAGAAAAACACACATTTCTAAATGAAAACTAATAAGATTTAACAATTATTATAAGTAATAATTATTAGCCTGAAACACTCATCTTCGACCAAGAACTACCAACATTTTTACTAACTACCAACTATCTTCATTTTCTTAACGCATATTTTTATTGGCTGCTATCTTTATGCGTGGTTGCAAGATTCAACCAGAACTAAAAACTATCTAGATAGTGTCTTGGATAAATTTATCAATTTTTTAATTTAATTTGCGACATCTATTGTCTTTTCTGCAAGTCTAGATGAATATTTATTTTTATTCAACTTAATGAGTAAAACCCCAAATTGTTATATTTAATTAATGAAGACAATATTAGCGTCATGTTTTACTATAAGAATATAATTTTTATTAAGGAGAATATATGATGCAAATGGGAATGGTAGAAGAAGTCGGGGACGCCCGAGGAAGACATGGCACGACCAAGTGAAACAGATACTTGAGTCGGGCCATGTGAAGAGTCGGAATAATAGAAGAGCATTTATGAGACAATGTATGAATGTGAACGAGGCAAAGAGTGTGTGCCAAGATCGAGTTGTGTGGCGGTCCTTCCTCTCTGCCTACCCCTGCGGGGAAAAGGCGTGATGGTTAGTTAGTTAGTTAGTTTTATATAATTTTTATAAATGTAATTAATACTATAATAATAAATGTGTATTGTCAATTTTATTTCCACCAATTTAGAATTTTTGTTTTTGTTCAAGATGATGGTAATATAATTGAAGTTACGAATCATCATGAAAATATTACAATTACCTGATGACAATTTGGGCGGGAGTCTTCTTGTACTTCTCAGCGAGAGATTTTATTTTGGGATCTTCCAAAAGTAGAGGATCTCCGGGCTTGGCCCAAGGTCTGTCAGGAGAGCCCAGGGGGCTGTAGGCCGTCAAGAGGATTCCGTTATCCTTGCACACCTTGGAGAGCTTGCTTTGATTGAGGTAGGGGTGGCATTCGACCTGGAGGATGAATAAAATAGGAGAGAAATCACAAAAAAAAACAATTAAAGGATAAAATAAAAGAAACTACGAAGTTGGAAGAAGTAAACAAATAAAGGAAATCAAATTGCAAAAGCATAACATGGAATCCAACAAATATCAAAACATCTTACACCACAAACATATTTTCCATCCTTAAAAATCTAGCTGCAACGCTTGAGCTGGGTATTGGCACAATTGTATTGGAGTTAATCTAAAGTGCCACCATGCCTCGATGCAAATAGCTATTCCGCCAGTTCCCCAACTACCAAAAAATGCATTTCTACACTTATTCCGGTAAAATTTGGAGAGCTCATTTTTTTATATTCTCTATGCTAATTCTCTTTCTTGACTCCCTGGATTGAACTTATTTTGATCTACAATTGTAAGCTTCAGATCATATAGTTTTTGATACTTCCACACTAAACCAAAATGCTCCCATTTCTATTAGGTTTGAAGAAGAACTGACTCCCCAATATTCAATCGTCTATTATTTCTTCTTCGTCTTCCAATTATATTTTTTTATGTGTTGACCGGTCAGTGGTTGAGTGGGCATAGCGCTTGGGTCCCATCCGGGCGTCGCATGTTCGATTCCTCTGCTGGCTAAGTCCTCCATCACAACACAAGCAACATTTTCGGCTTTCTGTGGTGGTAGTAGAAGATTTTCAAACATTGTTGGGTTATTCGTAACCCGGGAAAGTTTGTCTTTCTTTTAAATTTTTTTTTTTTTTTTTTTTTTCATTCTATCATCCTTTACTTCGTCATCTTAACTAATGGCCAAGAATTCTTGGAGGGTGAATAACAATTTAAAGTGTTTACAATAAAACAGCATTGACAGCGAAACATTTTTTTCTGAGAGTGATAATAAGAATATTTACCTGGTTGGTGGCTGGTTTGATGGTGCTATTATCGACCACTCTCTTCAGCTGGGTGGCGTTGAAGTTGGAGATGCCGATACTGCGGACCAGCCCAGAGGTCACCAAGGTCTCCATTACCTTCCAGGTATCCAGGTAATCCACATCGGAGAACTGAATTTGTTCGTTCACGGTTGGGAACAATTCACCGTCTTCCTGGGTAGGTAATTAAATAATCGTGATTATAAAAATAAATAAACACTTTGTATTTAACCACGATTTTTTTATATTTTTTGTATTTAATCGTGATTAATTGATTGTGCTATTTATGGCTCACAAATTCCTCAGAACCGTTATGACTTTGGCTTGTCTTGCATGCTTTCGAACATTTTTGTTATTTTAAATAGATTAATCTGATTTATTAATTCATATTTTCTATAAAATGGTTATAATGCACCAATATATTACGGAGAAGGTTGAAAGTTTGTGGTACATGTAGGTACTTATAAAAAGGTCATGGGGGAAGCTTTAGGTAGTTGCTGGGCGTATATATTATATTAAGATAAAATCCATTGTAATATATTTTTGAACTTTGTGGGAATCGAACCAACAACCTCACAATATAAATCCGTTCACTACTATGTTGTGGAGACCGCTTAAAAGTGTAATTACATAGGTATAATATAGGCCCATGTAAGTGTTGGTGGCTAATTTTATGAACGTCGTGGTAATTTTGATTTCGCTATTAAAATTCAATTTTCTATATTATTTATGCCCGTATATAAATATTAACCTATAATTAATATTTAAGGAAATACTTAAATATTAACCTTGTATCCATATGGCGCGTGAATGAGGTAAAGATCCAAATAATCAAGACCAAGATCTGACAGAGTCTTCTTACAAGCGGGTACCACCAAGTCGGGGCGGTGGAAAGTGTTCCACAACTTGGATGTTATGAATAATTCTTCTCTGTAAAAAGATTAAAAAAATGTACCGACAATCAACATTACTACATCTTACTGACCTCTGAATACATAGACATGCCCCAAAGTGAAACTTGCGTACCGCACTTCGGCGACCTGGAACCAACTTATTTGCATTTTGACTCCCATATCGCATACATCGGAACATTTTAGACCACTCAAGTTAGTTTCTTCTCCTCATCCTGAAATTTTTACTTTGATACGTGCTTCATCTCATATAATAATAATGTTGCTTCAACATATTACTTTGACATTTCTTCTGAGGATTGTTTCTCATTCTTTTTATACATATGTGTATGAAAGAAATTATGTTTCCGTTAGTATTCTGTGCAAATAATATACCTACATAATATGTTTTATTTTATTGGTTTGCTTTTGACAAATCTTAACTATCTAATTATATAAACGTATACGATACATCATATGTTATTACACGGGCAGGGATTTGAACCCTGGAATCTCTAGTAACGTGGCAATTGTCCTATCCACTGAGCGGTCGAGACAACCTGTCATGTTCATTCAGTGCAAACCAAAGTTTTATAATATTACTCATTTTCACTTCTTATCATTCTCTCCGCAAACATTACCATATATCTTCAGTTTACACAATCCATTATCATTGAAGCGATCACTTTCCAACGTGAATTTCTAGATTAGTTCTAAAAACAATGAGCCGCGAATGAATGTGCATTTTGTTATAAGGAATTATATGAATTGTGTACGAAAAATTTGACAAGTGTTTGTTTGATTATGAATAGTCAAAATTAAAATTTTTCAGGACAAATCGATAAAAAAAAGTATTTTTCAAATCGTCAAAATATTTCCGCTTTACAATAAAATGCAAATAAATGGAATATTTCTGAATATATCCGAAAACTAAAAACTGTTTTTGAAAGGTTATACGCTTTCAAATTTTATAATTTGAAATAAACGGATAATTGTCAAAATATTTTTTTTTTTGCATGCAAACATAGTTTTAAAAATACGTTTTTTTTTACCTAAAATTACTGATAATGAAAAAAAATACATATTTTATTAGACAAATGTATTATAAACGTTATTATTTCGTCACTTTTTGTATTTTGAAAAAAATTCAAAAAGTTTTAAATTTTTTTTATATAAAAAACTCTCAAAGTTTTAAATTTTTTTTTAAAATTGTGATTCAAAACTTTGGTTTCATAAAGGTGTACGTTTTACATTTTTGGTGGTTATTTTTTATATTTGTGTATAAAGAGCGGTATTTTGCCTATCTTACACCGTTAAGAACATATTATTTCTCAGTATGGTAGTAAGGGAGTTAGAGCTATTTATTTATATGAGACCTATGTGAGCTGTGATTAAACGGGAAGCAATATTAATTCTAAAATTACGAGATTATGCTATTATAACATACATCAAAATATCAAAAACAAGTGACCAGATCTGATAACATTGACAAGTCAATAATAATAGTATTTTCATATAATTGTACTAAATACTGTTTTCAGTCTGTTAATTACCCACTTCGATAACATTATGTGAATTTGTGGAAAGCATAATGATGATTATTTGCAATTGATTGAAAGTAATATTGATAGAAATCTGTTAAGGATCTAATAATAATTAATGACTATAGTTGCACGTCAGAAGTGTGGAACCAATATTTGATAATTTGCAGTAGATCAAGCGATACCAACTACCGATAATATGAATCTCTGATAATTAAAATGAATACGCATTTTATCTAAATTAAGTGACTTGGGGAAATTCCAGCTAACTCCACTGTAACCTTGGAATGGAAATTTTTAAAAATTTTCCTATATAACGGTGTTTTCATTTTTTTGGTTCAAATGTAGTTTACCTAGTGACAACTCCTGCATCAATCTTGGTCTTCAGAGCTGCTCCTACTTCCTTCTCATTACCATATACGTATGCACCGTCAATGTGCCTGTAGCCCAGATCGATAGCTGCTTCTACAGCAGTCTTAACCTCACCTGGGGGAGACTGAAAATGGTCATTTTATTAATAAGCGAATCTAGTATTTTGACCTATTCGTATAAAAAAGTTTTTTTTATGTACATATGAATGTCTGTAAATATAATCAGTCAGACTTATAACTTATACACATTCTGAATCGATTACTTAAGGCGCGGTGTACCCGCTCAAAAAGAAGAAGATGGAGAAATATGTAAAAAATACGAATGTCAGGGAGAGAGTGCACGTTAATATTAAAAACGATAATTCACGCGAAAATTGTGAAATTTTTTAATAAAAAACGACTCGTTTCAAATAGAGCAAAAATATCATGGGAATTGTCTAAAATAACACAAAAAAACTGTGAATTTTTTCATGTATAGTATAACTTGTAAAATAACTGAAAAAAACGTGCTTATAATAATATTCGGAGCATACTTTGCGATTTTTTTCTATCGAGGCAACTTCATATAATTTGCGTTTCGGCATGGTATAGATATTATCTTTAAGAATAATTATGTATTGTATAGATATTATCTTTAAGAATAATTAGAATAACACATATTTTTTTAGGAGTTTTAAAACATAAAGTATTAAAGGAAAATATTTAATAAATCGGCAGATATGCGGGCCTTAAAATGCGAGCGCAAGGTGAATCAACAAAAACAAGTTAATAAAAATGTTGCTTGTCCTTTTGGATGTTTTTTAAGCATTTCGAATTTCTACCGCTTTTGTTCTGTTATTTAATTTGTTATAAGTATGAAAATCTTATTTTTAAACACAACTTCGGCATTTGTCGAGAGATTTTACTTTATTTTAAAGAAGTCGGGTTTTATTAGATATTTTCAAAATTTTCCCTTAATTATTACCTATTCAAATCACTTTCTTCTTCTTTTTGAAACACTCTCATGAAGCTTCAGAAATTTTTAATCTAACACAAAATATTGACCGAAAAATTAATTTAATTCTATTTGAGTTAGGACTCTTAAAATTTATTTGTGTTACATTTTTAAGAAGTTTTTTTTAATGGTACAGATGTTCACATTTAGATAATTAATTATTGGTTTGTATTTACCTTCCATGTTCCCAATCCTAAGATTGGAACATTTCGTCCATTGTTGAACTTAAGTGTCGGAATAGAAGTCGCCATTTTCTGAAACTGACACTACGATATTAAGTACGAAATTCAAAAGAATAAACGCTGTCAACCAAACTAGGAAGCGAACTGCGACAAGTGCTAGCAGCCACTGGCCGTGCGGCAATTTTTTGATAAACCCGCTAACTAAATACTCATAGATATGATACGTTTTATACCATTATCGCATGATTAGATAGGGTCATGTATCCAGTTATCGGAAAGAATTCTGGTGTGTGTGTGTGTGTGTGTGTTTTAAAATTTAATTTGACCCCTAACGTAATTTAATTGTAATTAACGTAATAATTTAACTGTACGTATTTTTACGTAATTGTACGTAATTTAATTGTAAATAACGTAATTAATTTAATTGTACGTAATTTAACATAATTTAATTGTACGTAACGTAATTTACATAATTTTGAGTGTTCCGTACTTATCTGCTATAGGTAGATTTTGAAAAATATAGGTATATAATATAATATACTTATATATTTTTATTTCTTTTTTTTTTCACAATAATTTTTGGTGACATCAAGTAAGAGATGACAGTGTATTCGAGTCATATTTGGTAACAAAAATTTTATTGGACATAGGTATATATTATCAGACATTTTGTTTGTATTTATGAATAAACTAGCGCAGACCCGTGAAAAATCAAGAGATATTCTCATTAAAGTATTGGAATGCTTGAAGTATTTTTGAAAAATCGTCTTAGGATCATTGCCATTCAAAAGAAGAAATTTAGCGATCGAATGTTATTGAACTTGAAAACTTACGACATCTCTCTGTCAAGAATTTGAACAAAACAAATATGCATTTCAAATAAAAAAATATTAAGTCACACAATAATCTTCGTACTTTCAATTTTTAAAATTAAAAGTTCATTAAAATTTAATAATGTAAGGCTTATTACTCAGAAATATTTTCCATTACTTCGAAAAGAAGTACGAATTGTTTCATTATATTATTCCCATGTAATCCGGAAAATATCTACTAATTTCTACATGTTTATTTTTTAATTGCAATTATTTTCTACCTTTTTCGTTTTTAATTATTTCTTTATATTACTCGTACATTTTTTTCGTCCGATTTTTTTTATCGCACAGAAAATTTAAAATAATTGATTCTACCATAAACACCCGCACCGGGAAAAAACCCAAAGCCTAGTCCAAATTGACACACTTGGTGATCGTTGCGTCATTTAGGGTAATTTTTACGTACTTGAATTGTCTGATTTGACATTTTCCACATTAGATATCTCCGATTTGACAGACTATATTTTGCTCTTTGGAAATATCCGATTGAACAAAGAATAGTTCAAATGGACAAATTTGACCATATTTTGAATACAAAAAGTGAATTTTTGCTATCATTCTCTTTGCTGTGGTGGGTAAAAAAAAATCCCGCATGTGTAAAGATTAATGACGTAATTACAAATGCGGTAGAAGAAAAGGAGGAATTTTCCTTTATTTTTGGGATGTATCATGGCGACTTTATTTTAGTTTCCTTTTCTATTGATTAATAATAACCATTTGCAAAAAACTATAATTGTTGATGAAGAATCGTAAACGGAGACATTCAACCATCTTTAACCATTATTATTTAATCATTATCAATTGAAAACCATAACTGATTATTAAAGAGCTCATCATGACTATAATTTACTGATAAAAATCAAAGAAACGTTTTTCTTATCTTTACATAGTTCAATAATATTTATTTAAAATATTCAAGACTGACGTTGTCTTTCCAGGTTTGCACTCTATACACAGTGTTTGGAAACTTCAACGTTGGACGTTGTAGAACTTTGAATGTTTTGGTTGATTCGAAATATGATATGCCAGCTTTCACGGTGTTGTCTTTTCAGGGGTTTCCATATCCATAATTTCACGTGGGCCCGCTGGAGAGGTCAAAAGGTCTCCCTCAACCAGTCTTCCCGATCCGATCTGCCCCGCAGTGCGTGAACAAGCCTATACGCCGCCAAGACCTAGATAAACCCAATACCATGAACACGGGCACCCCTGCTAAGTTACCAAACGTAGCGAACTACTATTCCACTACGCGGGTGTCCCCCGCTATAGAGGGTGTTGGTTAAATGGTACGGGGGCGGTGGTACCCATACCCGCCTCCTGAATTGAAGGTATTAAAGGAGATAAGGGTAAATTGTTTCCTGGTAGTGTGCTGGAGATATCCTTATGGGTCAGAGGGTTTACAGTTTATTTAGTCGTAATCCGTACAATGTTATATGTTTCGACGGTTATTTAGTCTTAATCCGTAAAATATATTATATGTTTCAACGTTTATTGGTCGTAATCCGTACAATGTCATAATATATTTCAACGGTTATTTACTCGTTACCCATACAATATTATATGTTTAAACTATTATTATACTTGTTTATTTTATTTGCATTATTGTGAATGAACTTGTTTTTTGGGGAATATATTGAATTGGGTTTGAAATAAAATAAAAATGTTTGAGAAGTCTTTTCAATTTTTCAATTCAATTTCAGTGACGGCAATCCGGGCGTTTATTATATTTTCATTTTTGAACATTGTACATAGTTTTCTTTTACCCACCTCACTAAACAGAGTCTGTTCCGAGGCGGGTAAATAACATATTATATTTATTAAAAATATATGTAACAACAAATATATCTATGTATATAAAAAGATAAAAATATATGCATACTCATTTATGTACAGATACATGCACATACGTATTGTTGTTATATTAAATATTTACATGTTGTTTTTATTATTTGATATATTTCCACAAAAAGGTTGCAAAAGTAATATAAGATTACACATGGAGATAATAAAATTTAAATACATTAGGTACATGATTAAATAATTAATGTTGCTAGCAAGCAGTACCCAGCATATTTTATTAAATTCGAATATTATATAATTTTGTGAGTAATTATATGAAAAGTGAATGTATATAAAATGTACTCCTGTTAGTTCTTTAGGATATTTCGAATGTCTGTTCTTTCCTTTCAGTCAACCATATTACAAAGCTTTTGAACAGTATTCGGGGTGACGTAAGTTTTTGAAAACCTTTTTTAATAATTTATTTTTTTATTCTGCACATATTCGAAATTATATAACATTTAGTCAATGCTATAAAGACCTTAAGCAAGTCACTCGAAATAAAATCGAAAGGATTTAAAATGACACAATTATTTTATTTTTTGATTACTAATTTTATAGTTCGTATTATAAATTCATAATTCATTTTTCATTTTTTATCTGCCAAAGTTTCCCTACTTTTTTATCACAATTTTATAAATAATAGTTTAAGGAGAAATACTCCCTTACACGGTAATCAAATATAGAAACTCAATATAATATAACATGGTTTGTCTCCTATAATTTGGGTAGAGAGTTACTGCCAGCCAGAACTCTCCATGGTCGCCTAAGGGATGGTGCTTACTTGTCTTCCAGATCTCTGCAATTATAAAGAGTTTGAATAAGTTTACGCTGATTTGTAAATAAATAATTTATTACATCTTCCTCACTTATAATCTCGGTGTGAATATTAGGCGGCGCATATGCTCAGAATAGTGAAAACTTGAGTTGTTACCATGGAAGAAAGATTAAAAAACCTGGCTTAAAGTCCGCTCAACAACGTTGCAACTATGAACCGGCGTGTAGTCGATTAAGTAAGACGGTATGTGTATTGAAAAGTACTTAGTTAAGCATAATTATATTTACCCGGATGTTGGAGCTATGCTGCCATTGCAATCAATATTATCTATGAGCTTCAAGTCATCAGGGGACAATACAAATCCAAACACGTCCATGTTTTCTGCGATGCGAGATTTGGTTACAGACTTCGGGATCACGATGTGGTTACGCTCAATTTGGTATCTGTCAATTATTAACATGTTGCTTATTATAATGAATTTATTATATTTACAAAATAGTTGAAGACTCATTTTGATGGAACGCTTGAAATTTATGTAACTTTGAACGCACTTAAAATACAAACTAGTAGCATATTTCCGCATTAGATTTGATCGGTGCGTACTTCAACATTGAATAATTTTCTTATTCTGATTCCTTAATCGGAGGTTGTCTCTCTCAGTTTCTCAGGACACCCAGTTCTCTCACAACTCTGAAGACCGGGTTTCGAAGCCTTGGTGTTAGGCGTTAGTATCATGCATTTGAAGTGCAGTAGAAACACAATATTAAGCTTTTAGTTTTGGTCAAAAAACGGTCTGCGATTTAGTGAACAATTTTTTGTTAAGTGGGTATTGTAGTGAAATGACCCTTTACAATAGCATCGTAGTGATGGGGAAAATGCCACCACTACCAATTTTACCTGATGACAATTTGTGCAGGTGTTTTCTTGTACTTGGCAGCGATAGATTTAATTTTAGGATCTTTCAAGATTTGGGGATCATCGGGCTTGGCCCAAGGCCTGTCTGGGGAGCCCAAAGGACTGTAGGCTGTCAACAGGACTCCGAAGTCCTTGCACACTCCAGAAAGATTGGTCTGGTTGAAGTAGGGGTGGCATTCTACCTGAATCAAAACGAATAGGTTATGACAGTGAAAAACTGCTCATTAGATATTATCTATTTACAGAATGGAAGGTGCTCTCGCTATCACTCTGGGTTTACCTGGTTGGTGACGGGCTTGATGGTGCCTTTTTCGATAATCCTCTTCATCTGAGAAGCGTTGAAGTTGGAGATGCCGATACTGCGAACCAGCCCGTAGGCCACCAAGGTCTCCATGACCTTCCAAGTGACCAGGTAGTCCAAATTAGAGTACTGGATCTGTCCATCCACAGTCGGGAATAAATCTAAACCTTCCTGTTAAAGAAATAATTTTGGCCGTAGAAAACATGATTAGCTCTTTTTGTTTCGCCGTTGAATGCTTGCCTGTTTGAATTTAGATATATAAATATTTTTATTTGTTCATATGAAGTAGTTACTTTGTGATGTGACATTATAATTTAAAATAAAACAATAATTTTTTAACAATAAATTTTCAATAAGTTATTGTTTTATTTTAAATATTTTTAATTAGAGTTTCTGTGTACATTTGAAGGAAATATTTTTTAAATTTAATGCATAAATAATAAAGTATTGTATTACTGTTATTTTTTATTTTGTTTAAATTATAACATTGTTATGGTAATAAACACAATACTATAGCAAAAACCAAAAAGTGAAGTTTTCAAGGATTTCTACGCCGATTAAGAGAGTTAGCTCTTGAGCTTGCTGTAGGAGTTATTATATAGTTTAGTTATAGAGTTATTATTGGTTGAGTTATTCAATTTACTTAGTACGATTTTCATACAAGATTAAGGAGTTAGTGTCTAACTCGTTTTGATTGTACCGTTTAAACAATGTATTTGTAGTGCCAAAAACATTTTACGTGCGTTATTATGTTCGGTCATGGTAATTTTGGTTTTGCCTTCAGTACTATGTCGAGTTCTAGATGGATTTGGTTGAGGTATGTTGTCTGTTAAGATTTAAATGGTTTTGGTTGAGTTAACCTGTATAACACATTTGTTATACCTGGTAGGCATCTGGTGAGTGCATGAGGTACAGATCTAAATATTGAAGACCAAGATCTGACAGAGACTTCATGCAAGCTGGAACCACTGAGTCGGGGTTATGGAAAGTGTTCCACAACTTGGACGTGATGAATAATTCTTCCCTGTAATTTATTTATTTTTTAATTTAGAAATATCAAAAAAATATACACAACGGAGCGATATCGCCCTCTAGTAATAACGGCAATGTTAAAAAAATATACATGTATATATATTTTGTATTATTTTTAATATGATTAATTTGTAAAATGGTTTACCTGGTGACAACTCCTGCGTCAATCTTTGTTTTCAGAGCCTTTCCCACTTCCTTCTCATTGCCGTAGACGTGCGCACCGTCGAAATGCCTATAGCCCAAATCAATAGCTTCTTCTACGGCAGTTTGCACCTCATTAGGGGGAGACTGAAAAATATTATTTTATTAACCCCTTCGGCAGTTTCTGGAGATATTCTTCACAGATAACAAACTACCGTAGAGCCTTTTGCGAGTTATACATCTTATCCTGGTATGGTATCGTAAAAATTACGCTATCTCATTTTGTATCAAAGTAAGAAATATGATATAATATATTTTATTACATTAGCCGCACAAACGAGGCCCTGAAGAAAAAATCCCTCAGGGCTTGTGTCATATTTGGGGTGCTGTGTGGAAGGTCTTTTTAGAAATATGAAGAAGAGGAAATTTTGGTAATTAAAAAAGTATGAGGGGAGCGTAGGAATCTGGGGATCAATTTGTCCAGGAGTAACGGACGAATGAATCCATCCCTCCCACAGCGGTGTAAGCCGAAAGGTAGAGAGAGTCCGGCCGGAGAGGTTTAGTTTAGCTCTCCCTCAATTAGGCTCTCCCTATCTGGCTCGCCACGAAGTAAGTGGGCAAACACATTCGCTGTCAAGACCTAAACAAACCTCACCCCATGTACCCGGGCATTACTGCTAAATCACTAATCGTTGCGAATCGGGTGACCTACGGCAGGGGTGTTGGTTATCCAATAAATGGTTGACGGGGCGGCGGTATCCATACCTTCCTCCCAAATTAAATAAAAACAGGGTTAGAAAGAGAGAATACCGCATTTTCACTTTGCGCTTCCAAAAAATAACATAAAAATCTGTGACACAACATTTGGCATTTGAAAAATATTTGTCAAAGTTTGCAAATTTATATAAATAATATATATATAATAACTCCTGGACAAAATATATATATATATATATATTTTTTTTTTTTAATCCTTTATATATATGTATATATATTAAACGAAAATAAGTGACGGGACGATAACTTTGATAATAGATACCTTTATCTAATTTCTAATTGAGTATGTTTTTTTAGTATCTCGTAAAGTAGTATAGGGGGCATACATTAATTACGTGAGCTCTAAAGGGAGGGGGGGGGGGTCCAGCAAAATCTCACGTTACTTGAAAAGAATGTAGGTAGTGGCCCAAATTTATCTCACCAAGGGGGGGGGGGGTCTAGATTGGAAGAAAAACTGTTCACATAATCTGCAATGCAATGCAAGTATGAATTCAAAACGATTTCAGGCATTCTGTGCCGATTTTTCCCTATCCGTACGTATGTTGTTGTAACACATACTAAATAGTTGCATCATATATCTAAATACTAGCTTTTATCATAGAAACATCATACTTTATTTTATGTCAGGTCTAATATAAATCTAGTATAGATATTATTTAACTATTACACGAGTACATATTTCTTTTCAATATTATCTAATTGTACTTCTGTATATTTATAATAACTACATTTTGTATATATATAACAACTGTATCACTTCAGCGATATTATTGCTGTGTACTCATACATTCTTATTTTATTCTTAATATAACTGATACCCTCCTGTGTACCACTGTATACTTATAATCTCATGTATCACTTTAATATAAAAGCCATTTTATGGCGTTTAAATAATAAATAATTATTTTTGCCAGTAAACATTATTCTCTACTGAGTATAACAAACATATAATGAAGTAATAATGTCGAGTATAATTATTAAATGTTGAAGAGTACTTACATTCCATAGTCCCAATCCCAGGATTGGAATATTTCTCCCATTATTGAACTTAAGTGTTGGAATAGTGGTGGCCATCACATCTGTCACCGTAACGTGGTGTGATAGTTTGGAATCAAAATAAAACCGTGGAGCTCTAATTTATCAAAAGAATCACCAAAAAAATACTCGAGGCTACTGACACAATTTATACAATTCTAGCGAGATAGGGTGTGGGGTCTAGTTATGACATTTGGTACAATTTTCTAGGTACAATTCAAATCTCATCGAACGATGGAGTTTTACGTATTTTTTTATACAAAATATTTTTTCCAAATTTTATTTCAATTTTCAATAGAAATGATAGTACTTTTAAAAACGAAATTTTGAAACTAGTTCATCTGAATAGAAGAGGATTCAATATATAATAAATTGTATTAGAACTTAGCCAAATAACGTGGATTGAAAAAATATGAAATAAATATTAAAAATTTGTATTTAACTAGCTGAAATTACTAGCCGAAGTTTCCAGCGATGGACGAGATTTACATATTTAAAAAAAATTCAGATGTATGTAGAAGACATCTTTCTTTTTATTTTAAACTAAAAGTGTGCAAAAGGAGGAATAAAATTCTGCTTTAAGGGCTGGGAGAAGGTGGTGGGGTAATTTTTAGAAATCTCATGTAGTAAGTTCCCTTTCTCCTATTTTGAAGGTCAAATACGCAAATTTCATCAATCTCGGAATATCTTGGTCCACCTGTAAAAAAAAAATCATAGCCACGCCCCTTGCCGCAGGCACACTCTTCTTATACACTTTAAATAAAAGATAATTTCACTTAATTTAATTTTGTTTAATGCCTACATTTTATTTTTATTTTTAAAATTAAATAAAAAAAATTCTGTAACTCAATGAACTTTAGAACTTTTGATTTGAATTTAATGGACATTTTCAACATTGGAAGTGTTTGTTTGGAAAAATTCAAAGGGTGAGTCTGGTTGAGGGAGACCATTTTGCCTCTCCATCAGGACTCTCTCGATCCATCGCCTTGTACCGCAGTGGGAGGGATGAATTCATAGTCCGTCACTCCTAGAACCATTGACCAACAGATTCCCACTCACTTCTCATAACTTTTTCCTTCCCAGAACTTCTTATCATTTATTTCATTTAAAAGACCTTCCAAACAGCTTCCGTAAAGATGACATAGGCCCTGATAGATCATTACGCAAGACCGCATCGATTAAATTTAAAAAAAATATTAATTTAACGGATTTCTTTCAAGTTCTTATATTCTAGTAACCTTATTTTAAATCTTTGTTCATCGGAAATAATAAAATACAATATCCCTCTAAAATACTAAATGTTGATGAAATATCCAAAACGGTGACATGAAACCATTTTATAATCGTTATCAATCGAATCCATTATTGATAAGATTATTGCCATGATTGTATGTTATGATTAACTAAATATTAAAGTAATGATATTTTGAACACCATCTTTACCTGGCGATTGCTGTAAATGTTGACTGGTTGGAGATTAATTTGCGTGTATATAAATATTCTAAAAGGCAATCCAATTCTATATAACTTCTTTCAAATGAATTTCTTTCTCTGATTAATATTTTAGATTGAAGGAATGTTTGATGAAAAATGTGAGGTAAAGTGATTTTTTTCGAAAATACTTTATTACAAATGTAGCGTATACTCAAAAATGGCTGGGAATTCAAAAATCACGTGTAAGATAAAAGTTGTAGATAATTTAATGAGCTTTCATTTACTTCAAGAAAATTTTCCTTAATGATGCAGGAAAGTAGTATTTGTTCAGAAAAAATATTATTAAATCTGCTTTTTACCCGTTGAAAAAGGTTTGCGGAATAATATTGTGTGTTGCTAGATTTTTTCATTTATTATTATGTTGTTTACTTATGAAACTAAAATACCGCAATGATGTGTGTGAATTTATAATGCTTTTTTGTGTCATTATTTCTTTTTGCTTTCTGCAAGGCATTATTGAGTGAAGAAGTGTTTGAAATTTTCACATACAATATTTTTCCACAAACTCTCGCAATAATTACTACCTTTCTTTAACACTTTTCATTTGAAACTCTTGAATTGATAATACCTAATATGTTAAAAAGATTAATCTTTTTTTAAAGTTTATAACTTTATTTTTGAAGTTTATAAGTAAAAAACAATTTTGACTGTCTTCGGTTTCAGCCTATTAAGGCCATCATCAGACTGGTATATGGTTTATTTTCAAACTGGTTTATATGCACAAAATTTGGGGGAAGGGCAGGAGGGGGGTGTGTTGACAGGGGTGGTATACAATGATTTTAATAAAACGGATTTTCCTATCTTGGTGTACTACATAATATTTTTTTGTAATAGTTTGATGGTTACACTAAACATAAGAACCGTCTCACTTTTTGTTTAAACTTACAACATAAAAACCACATGTATTAAATAAATTAACGCTCTTTCTCGCAAGACAACGTCCCATTGTAATTTTTAATTTTTTCATGTGTAATTGGTATGTACATAAAATAATGTGTAAGTACGATATCTGGTTATTTCTAAAAAATCATTGTTAAAGACAATTAGGGATAATTTCCATATTATATTATCTATACTTTTTATTGCTATTACAAAGCTTCAAAGTTCATAGGACTTCTGCACAGTTTTCTATCCGTCGATGACTATCGTAATCCTTACAATAAAGAATTTAGTTGTTTCTGTGATTGAACTTGTCGATTGGAGACTATTAAGTGGGTTGCCGAGGTTAGTCAGCTAGTCGACGGTACCAGGAATCACGTGAATCGGTACAGATATGCTTTTGGAAAACTGACGAAGAGGACGTTCTTCTGATTTTGTGTTCTGATATTATTGATAAATATATGGGGCCAACAGTTTCAAGCAACAAAAAAACTTTCACTTCACATAGGTGAATGAATTATTTTCGTAACAAATCTTCACCTGTTAATTTTGGCAGATAACCTGGGAAATACCAAAAACTAGCCAATATGTCATGCATTTGGAGCACGATATTTCTACTTTTGTAGCCGAAAAAATTAAATGCATTGTTTCGTTGACATTATTTTTTTTTGTCGTAAAATGGTGTTTTACTATAACCACGATGGATTAGTAACATCGATTTTTCTGGAAAATATCACAACTTTTAACGAAAATGTATTGAATTTTTTTTCAGAGAATAAATGAATACTCATGAATTGTATGTATATAACTAGCTTTTACCCCCGGCTTCGCTCGCATATTCGCCCCCCCCCCCCCGATAAAACCCCCCCCTCTCCCACACTACCACTCCCCCTCCCCCAATCAATCAACAATCAAATACGCTTCTTTTTGCATTCATAATATTAGTATAGCTGTTGGCTTAGGTCAAAATGTAGATAAGTAACTATTTTATATTTGTATCTACCTATAATAAATATTCATATTAGAATACTCATATTTGAATTTTCGCTATCAAAGAAATAATATTGACAGCCCACGTCAAACATTTACTTAACACGCTTTGCCAATAAACGTATAATAGATAATTTCATAACTCCACAGCTTATTCATAACGCCAGAGCTTACCAATATATATAGCCCATGTTACTCGCAAATAAAGTAGCTTTCGATTAGTGAAAGAATTTATAAATTCCATTCGATATTAATTGCGTGAAAGAATAAAATCCAACCATCCATACAAAATTTCGCATTTATAATATTAGTAAGAATAGTAGTAAGATAATAATAAAAAAAAATAAAAAAAACTGCAATTTACCTGATGACAATTTGGAACAATTTGACCCAAGGATTGTTTGGGGAGCCCAGTGGGCTGTAGGCCGTCAAGAGGACCCCGAGCTCCTTGCACACCTTAGAGAGCTTGGACTGGTTGAGATAGGGATGACATTCGACCTGGAATCCGAATAAATACGGTATGAAAGAAAAAAACCATTCATTATTTATCTACAGAGTAGAAGATACTCTCACTATTATAGCTCTGGTGAGACATAGCCATTAAAAATCAAAACTTTTCAACGTTACTTTCCGGTCTTCCTCTTCACCACCTTATTTCCTCTCACTTCTTTCAAACTCTCTCTTTTTTTAAATCAGGCGTGAAACAGTGAAAAAACGAAATTACGTGTCAAAAATCTTAAAACAAATGTAATGTGATTTACCTGGTTGGTGAAGGGCTGAATGGTGCCATTTTCGATAATTCTCTTCATCCGTGAAGCGTTGAAATTGGAGATGCCGATACTGCGGACCAACCCAGAAGTCACCAAAATCTCCGTGGCCTTCCAGGTGTCCAAGTAGTCCACATCAGAGTACTGCATCTGTCCATTAACGGTCGGGAATAAGTCTCCACCTTCCTGTTAAAGAAAGGCATTGGATATAGAGAAAATGAGCGGTTTTACTTTCGCCACTGAATTTACGCTTAATATTTATTTTTTAATTTTTATTTTTATAAAGAAGTTTCTGTATACATTATAGAGAAAAGGTTCCTAACTAACACTACTTACATCAAATCGACTTGTATTGAACATTGTAAAGTTAAACTCCTCAGAAGTTTAATTTTTTTTAGGTTTTCGAATTGCCACATAGAAGTTTTATGTATTACAAATTATTATTTATTTTAGAAAATTTTGCAATGTACTAACCAAAAACTTTTTATTGTTTTTCACTTGACATATCGTTTTTAAAATTGTAAATCATCCGCCACCAAATGTAGCGAACCGCTTGGGGTGACCTATGGCAGGGATATTGGTTATCCAATAAATGGTTTCTGGGGCGGCGGTATCCTTAACTACCTGCTGCACTAGTCTTTTTTTCATAATTATTATTACAAATGACGAAGTTTTCTTTATGCGTTTGGTTTTTTATAAACCAAACAATTCCAGGTTGCGAATATTTGAAAATCTATTACCACCATCATTAAAAGCGGAAGATGTTGCTTTTACAGTTATGGAGGACCTAGCCAGCTGAGGAATTGAACCAACGATGGCTGGGCGGAAACCCCACGTGTTTTCAACTCAGCCACCGCGATCGGACCGAACTTTGATTGTTTGTTACAATTTTTATATCTCTTTTTTCCAGAGAAGAATTATTCATCACATCCAAATTGTGGAACACTTTCCTCTGACCTTGACCTGACTCGGTGGTTCCAGCTTGCAAGAAGACTCTGTCAGATCTTGGTCTACAATACTTGGATCTTTATCTCATGCACTCACCGGATGGCTACCAGGTATTACCATTGTGTGTTACCTCAAAGGCCATAGATGTAGGCAAATGAATATTGAATGCAAGATCAAAATTGCCAAGACAATCCATAAATTGATTAACTACGTCAACCTAGTACATGTATATTATTTCTTTTATATGAACCTTAAGGACATAAATAATCACACATTTTATCCGTGGTCTACGAATTTAACTTTTAACGTGACTTCAACAGTTTTCTAGCCAAGCCTAGCTGCCAAAATTAATTTAATAATTATTAATTACAACATTAATCTTCTCAAGGAATACTATAGATTTAAACTTCTATGTGGCAATTCGAAAACCTAAAAAAAATTAAACTTCTGAGGAGTTTAACTTTACAATGTTCAATACAAGTCGATTTGATGTAAGTAGTGTTAGTTAGGAACCTTTTCTCTATAATGTATACAGAAACTTCTTTATAAAAATAAAAATTAAAAAATAAATATTAAGCGTAAATTCAGTGGCGAAAGTAAAACCGCTCATTTTCTCTATATCCAATGCCTTTCTTTAACAGGAAGGTGGAGACTTATTCCCGACCGTTAATGGACAGATGCAGTACTCTGATGTGGACTACTTGGACACCTGGAAGGCCACGGAGATTTTGGTGACTTCTGGGTTGGTCCGCAGTATCGGCATCTCCAATTTCAACGCTTCACGGATGAAGAGAATTATCGAAAATGGCACCATTCAGCCCTTCACCAACCAGGTAAATCACATTACATTTGTTTTAAGATTTTTGACACGTAATTTCGTTTTTTCACTGTTTCACGCCTGATTTAAAAAAAGAGAGAGTTTGAAAGAAGTGAGAGGAAATAAGGTGGTGAAGAGGAAGACCGGAAAGTAACGTTGAAAAGTTTTGATTTTTAATGGCTATGTCTCACCAGAGCTATAATAGTGAGAGTATCTTCTACTCTGTAGATAAATAATGAATGGTTTTTTTCTTTCATACCGTATTTATTCGGATTCCAGGTCGAATGTCATCCCTATCTCAACCAGTCCAAGCTCTCTAAGGTGTGCAAGGAGCTCGGGGTCCTCTTGACGGCCTACAGCCCACTGGGCTCCCCAAACAATCCTTGGGTCAAATTGTTCCAAATTGTCATCAGGTAAATTGCAGTTTTTTTTATTTTTTTTTATTATTATCTTACTACTATTCTTACTAATATTATAAATGCGAAATTTTGTATGGATGGTTGGATTTTATTCTTTCACGCAATTAATATCGAATGGAATTTATAAATTCTTTCACTAATCGAAAGCTACTTTATTTGCGAGTAACATGGGCTATATATATTGGTAAGCTCTGGCGTTATGAATAAGCTGTGGAGTTATGAAATTATCTATTATACGTTTATTGGCAAAGCGTGTTAAGTAAATGTTTGACGTGGGCTGTCAATATTATTTCTTTGATAGCGAAAATTCAAATATGAGTATTCTAATATGAATATTTAGTATAGGTAGATACAAATATAAAATAGGTACTTATCTACATTTTGACCTAAGCCAACAGCTATACTAATATTATGAATGCAAAAAGAAGCGTATTTGATTGTTGATTGATTGGGGGAGGGGGAGTGGTAGTGTGGGAGAGGGGGGGGGGGTTTGATCGGGGGGGGGGGCGAATATGCGAGCGAAGCCGGAGGTAAAAGCTAGTAATATACATACAATTCATGAGTATTCATTTATTCTCTGAAAAAAAATTCAAAACATTTTCGTTAAAAGTTGTGATATTTTCCAGAAAAATCGATGTTACTAATCCATCGTGGTTATAGTAAAACACCATTTTACGACAAAAAAAATAATGTCAACGAAACAATGCATTTAATTTTTTCGGCTACAAAAGTAGAAATATCGTGCTCCAAATGCATGACATATTGGCTAGTTTTTGGTATTTCCCAGGTTATCTGCCAAAATTAACAGGTGAAGATTTGTTACGAAAATAATTCATTCACCTATGTGAAGTGAAAGTTTTTTTGTTGCTTGAAACTGTTGGCCCCATATATTTATCAATAATATCAGAACACAAAATCAGAAGAACGTCCTCTTCGTCAGTTTTCCAAAAGCATATCTGTACCGATTCACGTGATTCCTGGTACCGTCGACTAGCTGACTAACCTCGGCAACCCACTTAATAGTCTCCAATCGACAAGTTCAATCACAGAAACAACTAAATTCTTTATTGTTAGGATTACGATAGTCATCGACGGATAGAAAACTGTGCAGAAGTCCTATGAACTTTGAAGCTTTCTAATAGCAATAAAAAGTATAGATAATATAATATGGAAATTATCCCAGAAAGGGACCCTCAGATGGTTTGGACATGTAGAGCGAATGAAAGAAGAAAATAATGTGAGAAGAATATATGACGCAAATGTGAATGGAAGAAGAAGTAGGGGACGCCCGAGGAAGACATGGCACGATCAAGTGAATCAGATACTTGAGTCGGGCCATGTCAAAAGTCGGAATAATAGAAGAGTATGTATGAGACGATGTATGAATGTGAGTGAAGCAAAGACTAAGTGCCAAGACCGAGTTGTTTGGCGGTCCGTCCTCTCTGCCTACCCCTGCGGGGAAACGGCGTGATGGTTAGTTAGTTAGTTAGTTAGTTAGTTCCCTAATTGTCTTTAACAATGATTTTTTAGAAATAACCAGATATCGTACTTACACATTATATTATGTACATACCAATTACACATGAAAAAATTAAAAATTACAATGGGACGTTGTCTTGCGAGAAAGAGCGTTAATTTATTTAATACATGTGGTTTTTATGTTGTAAGTTTAAACAAAAAGTGAGACGGTTCTTATGTTTAGTGTAACCATCAAACTATTAAAAAAAAATATTATGTAGTACACCAAGATAAGAAAATCCGTTTTATTAAAATCATTGTATACCACCCCTGTCAACACACCCCCCTCCTGCCCTTCCCCCAAATTTTGTGCATATAAACCAGTTTGAAAATAAACCATATACCAGTCTGAAGATGGCCTTAATAGGCTGAAACCGAAGACAGTCAAAATTGTTTTTTACTTATAAACTTCAAAAATAAAGTTATAAACTTTAAAAAAAGATTAATCTTTTTAACATATTAGGTATTATCAATTCTAGAGTTTCAAATGAAAAGTGTTAAAGAAAGGTATGTGAATTCTGAATGGTGGTCTTACACAAGGGCGACACTGAGAGTATCTTCCACTCTGGAATATACCGCAAATATACCTTTTTAATACTTATACCTATTATAAATGATAAAATTGTGAAAACCCAAATCAAACTAATAAAATTGATATGCGCAGGCCGGGATTCGAACCCGCGACCTCCGGATCGCTAGACGAAAGCCTTATCCATTGACCCTGCTGGGATAATTTTCTCGGTATTATTGTAAGATGTCATTAATTTGACTGTCTTATTGTTCAATAAAATCTAGGTAATTTTAAAAGCAATCATGTAGGTCTCTTTAGAAAAACATTCTAAAAAATTTTAAATTGTCCAAAACTGGGACAAGAGTAAATCAATAATTATTATTTAATGATTTACTGATTATCAGAGTGTTAATCAAGATTATAAACATCAATATCATGACGCCTTGCAATATAAGTATGTTATTTATAATTATTCAAGAACGACTTAACTTATTTCTTATTTGCACTTTGCCTACAGTGTCTGGAAACTAATAGAACAATTTAAATAATTAAATACGGTCGAAAAGATTTATGAAACCTCTACATGAGAGAGTTCTGTTTTTATCCATGGCTTTCTCAATAGCATTTATCTTGGGAATGCCGGGTTTCTGCAGCCTTCATTCTTGGAGGTATGTCGCATTGCTGCTGATGGCTTATAAACTTCCGAATAGTTTCTTATCAATACTAGACATTCTGGCTGAAATAGGATTCTATATCCTCGATAATTTCACGCGAGGCCGCCAACACAGTCTTCTGTTCTTCCAGGTGCAGAACTAACTTAACAATGTTGATCCAATGATAAGAATTTCCAGGTTAAAACTGCCTCGCAGGAAATGTGGATATGTTGGAATAAAAAACGCAAATAAATTTTGATGTCCGGTGGTATTTTTGATTTAATTTTTTTTTTCTTCAATCAAAAAAAAAATCCACGTGTTGTAACTGGTCACTCGGCCAAACCCCCCAACCCTTAACCCCGCCCTGTCCAATACCTGCAGCTTTTTTTGATTTTTAGTTGAAAAAAAAAATCTAAAATGTCATCGGACACAAAAATTTCATTTATATTTTTTATTCCAAGTAATGTCAGGAGTCACTTGTTAAAGTAAGTTAAGCATGTCCATGTACACCCTGTATTTTTCAAAGAAAACTTTTACAGATTTTGTACATAATTAAGAATGTGGGTACCTAATCGTAGGTAGGCTTTTATCTTATCAGTGCTAGTAAGCAGTAAGTAAGTATGCGATCAAACTGAAGTATAATATTATGAATTATGACAAACCTTTTTTTTTAATGAGAAACACCGCACAAGAGTCAATTGTTCCTAACCATCTGGAGCCCGTGAGACTATGTTCTGTGAAGCTGAAAATAATGAGGAGGAGAGAGAGATGGGGTAGAGAGGGGAAGGAAAGTAGGTACCTGGTTTTTCAGATCTGGTCATCAAATACGGCTAAAGCCATTTCAATCAACCTTTAAATTCTGAATGGTGGTCTTACACCAGGACGAAGCTGAGAGTGTCTTCCACTCCGAAAAGTGCCGAAAATATATTGTATATTATTTTAAATGTATAAATTGTCTGATAACACAACTTTCAAAGGCCTCTGTGGTCGAGGGGTAAGGCTCTTGACTCGCAATGCGAAGGTCGCGTGATCGAATGCCGTGTGCTCAAATAAATTTTATTTGATTAATTTGCGTTATTTCAAAATTAATGCATTAAAAATAATATACAGTACGATTGCGGCACGTTCCAGGGTGGAGGATACTCTCAGTATCGCCCTGGTGTAAGAACACCATTCAGAATTGAAACGTTTCTTAAAATGGATTTAGATTTGGTTTGGTGATCAGATCTAAATAGCCAGTTACTTAACTTCTTTTATCAACCCCATTTAATTCCCCCCTTTATTATATTCAGCCTCACAGCACGTAGTCCATTTAGGTATAACTTTTTAAAGATCTCGAAAACAGAATTTTTTTTTGTTCCCTTCATAAATTATTTGCCGTCTATTTTAACGAAAATAGAGGTTATTCGTATGTATAATGCTTACGAATTCGAATGTGTTGCGGAAACTTAATATATTGCCTGTATATCGAAGGCATTTTTATTACATGTTATTTGGTTCGAGTATATTGATTTCGATTCGATAGGCCCACCAAGTTGTCGACATTTAACTCTTGTTCGCTGTTATTTGCTTAACAGAAGGTTAAGAGTTCAATTCCAATGAGAAAAAAATGGCTCTGTTCAAATAAAAACGTGTAAACGTTAAATAGATTATACCTATAAACTTAAAAGCGACTTGGGAGAGGTTATTAGTCAATACGAAGGAAACTTTCGAGATTAAGAGGTACAATTTGAATAATCGTGTTAGTTAACTTCTATCATCAATTCACAATAACCTGTCCAGAAAATTATGTTTAATAACTTGAACCTTGTAACAATCCCGTTACAAGTTTCGTAGGGAAAAATATATAGCTGGGCTCTGTCGCCCACAGTGGGATGTTAAGCTCGTTCGCGAAACCATTAATTCCAAAATGGAGCTCATCTATTCGTCCTGAGGTTGTATTTTTCAATGCACTCTCTCTCAGTCGGGGGAATATATCATATTATTATTGTGTTTGAATTACCACGACTTTGTCATAAAGTAATAACGACTTATTTAGAAAACAAATCATTTCAAACAGATTATCCGACTGTACCATTCCATTGATTTAGAAAGCAATAATACATTTTGTCCCGCATTATTAACAATCTGTTTAAATTGAAGGCAGTGGAGTATTCTGCTACTAAAATTGACTTATTTTGTTCTCACATTCCTGTAAAGTAAGTAAATCTGTCTAGGTAGGATACCTTGAATTGTAGACCATCACTAGAAGAAATACTCAACTGTGTTAGGTTTACTATAAAAAAATCAGAGTGTTCAATTCACACGCGGTAAAATTGAAACCTTCAAAAAACTAAAGTAGAAAAAAGTGGGCAGGCTACGAAGCACTTTTTAATCAAGGTGAAGGATGATTTTTGTCCAAATTTTCGTCGTCGAATTTCAGTGCACCTTTTCCTATACATTTGGTCATGTTATTAGTATTTTTGTTTTCTTCTTTGGAGTCACTAGATGTTGCTTTCGTTTGTGTTTTTTTGCCTGTTCATTTTGGAGTGGTTTGAAGATTGAATATTGATTTTACAAAAATTAAAAAAATTGTTTTTGGTGCGTTAAATGTCTGGCCGCTAAGGTTCGTCAGGCGCTTTATACCACTAGACTATAGGAGACTTACGTGGTACCGTGGTTTTATCGTATTATATTGGAATCGAGTACCCGTGAAATAAATAAATATTTTATTGCTAACTCATTCTCTCGCAGGCTAAATCCCAAAGTTGTACAAATGTGTTTGTTTCTTTTTATTATCGCCCGCTTCCGTTTCATCGAGTTTTAAATGAAACCGGTGCTACAGAAGTTTTCACTTCAACATAGAAATATTACACCATTTGCAGCTTGAATGGATATTCTTCCTAACTATTGTAGTGAAGAGAAATTCCCAAAAATACTGTTGACTGTAAAATTTCTAAATTAAAAGGTTGAGCAAATGCGTGGAATCATAAACATGAAAACATTTATATCACTTTTTCATTCTCTTTAATGTTCTTAAAATGGCTGTCGCTGACTGACGCGAGAATGAGAATTAGCAAAGTCAAAAGAATTCACTTAACCTACTTTTTTAATACAAAGTTGAT